>OX345717.1:3934500-5241000 GCA_947044815.1 Apomyelois bistriatella
CCAATTAGATCTGGCGTTTTTATGGGGGGAAAACACACACACAAGTGCAGTTCTGCATCTACATACAAAACTTATTGAAAACACTTACACATTTGTAACGCAGCCAGGCTTATTTTGATCGCGATAACCGACATTCACGCGGGGGAAGCCGCGTGCAGAAGCTAGTATACTATGTAAAGTCATGGACGGTAAAGTGTACACTAGTACAATTAAAATGTATTATGTGACTATAATCTATTTAGCATACAATGTAACTGGTGGAAGTATAATTAATTACTTTTGCTTCCTTTTACGTACGATTCGCCGAGCTATTTATATGCATTTAAGACATTAAACGCGATGTTTGCTTTTTACCCGACTGCGTCGGGCGGAGCCAACAAAAGAAAGGTTATTTGTTTGACCTGTAAGTACATCAGGATGTATGTATGTCTCTATGTGTAGTTATAGTTACTCATTTATTAAAACTATTGTTACAAAACAAACAAAAGGCAGACTTATCTAATTCTAAGAGCATTCTCTTTCTACCAGTTACCTAAGTGTATCTACTGTTGTTTGTAGATATATTTTTAGTAGTACTAACTTCAAAAAAATATACCTTTCAATGAATTTTCTTTTATTTATGCTTATAAAATCTACTTAAAAGCCAGTGGTAACAACCGGGAATAGACGATCAAGTTTGGTATCAAAATAATGACTAAAAGAGGCGGACCAACGTTTGGTCGGTCAGCTAGTTTACCAGACTACTTATTTTTAAAAATATTCCAGGGTATGAACCTGCGGTTGGTGTTCGCCGTGATCTCCTCGGCGTGCTGGTCGTCTTTCCAGCACGGGTATAACACTGGTGTGCTCAACGCGCCACAAGAAGTAAGTTATATTTTTTATACGTTGAAAATAGTACATAACAAGACTAGAAAAGATCAACGGCACATAAAATAAGCACAAGCAAATATACAGACATAATTTAGCACCACCTGTATCAAATTATAAACAATTTTTTTTTTAATTGCAGGTGAATTAAACCATAGCAAACCCAATAGAAAACTTGGACGCTCTCAAATGATAAACAATTTCTCTAAACATACAAAACTTCGTTTAGAAAAAAAAAACGCTTTTATTAGCTTCACCTGTATGTTTGCTTGTCAGTTTGTAACCGACTTCTTTGAATATGATTTTGAACGGTCAGATTTGATTAAAACTTTGTAGAATTATCAAGGACTGATGACAATACAATAATTCGATAAGTTAAGCTCTAAAAGTGGAAAATAAATTAATTTTAAAAAGACTAAAATACGCTTTAATGAGCAATCGAACCAAATAACAAAAAATAAATTTACTTAACTAAAAATCGTGTGCCATAATTATTCATTTATCGAGCACCCCACATTTAGTTTACTAATACAGTAAACTATATTTATTTCACAGAACATGGTAAAAACACGTCAATGCATTTAAAATAAATAGGCCAAGTGCGAGTCGTACTCGCGCCTTAAAGGCTCCGCAGGAGATTTTAAGATTTTTTTCTTTCCTTTAATTTGTTTGTAAAAACTGTTTTTTTTTATTTCTTTATTTTCCTAAAATTTAACAAAAAATTTACACTTTTAAGATTTATTCATGAATAAGTGCGTAAGTATCACATAAATACAAAATAAAGAGAGAAGAAAATCTTGTGGGGTGGTACATTGTTCTGAGGGTGGTACGAAACCCTCTGGGCGCGAGTCCGTCTTGCACTTGGCCGATTTTTTATACGATTCTTTGCCAGTCACCAGACAAACATAATGGCCGATATCGCAGCTTGTAGTTATTTTTTTTTTGTAAATAAATAAATTAATATTATTTTTTTAGATAATGTCCGACTGGCTCCAAACGGACGTTCTGAACGGGACGGACTTGTCGAAGAAGTCGACGGAAGACCCTAAAGTGACGTCGGTATGGGCGGTGGCCGTGTCCATTTACTGCGTGGGGGGGATGATCGGGGGCATCATCACCGGCTATATGGCAGACAGGTTAAAAAAAAACTTCATCTTGATCGCTTGCGATATGAAAATTCCATGCCTTACTACAAATCCTACAAAATCGAGGTTTCGTATTAGTGGAATTAGGTAGGTAGGTACGTACCCTGTTTTCTATTTAAAGCTAAGCTGATTAAATAATTTTAGAATCAAAATTTTAAGAATGAAAGTAGCACACGTTTTTCTGTTTTTAAAAAATATCTTTTTAAATTTTTTTTTTATTTTGTTACCACAAAGAAATTACATCTAACTTTCATCTATTATATGTGGTAAAAATAGAAACTACTTAGTTAGTAAGTAGGATTCTGTACTAACGCTAACGATTTTTTAACCTTTTATTAATTACTAGAGCCCCGGCTTCGCATGGGCATAAAAACCTTCCTCTTTAATCACTCTACCTATTAAAAAAACCGCATCAAAATCCGTTGCGTAGTTTTAAAGATTTAAGCATTCAAAAGGACATAGGGACAGAGAAAGCGACTTTGTTTTATACTAAGTATATAGTGATGATAAATTAATTTTTATTATCGTTATTATCAGATTTGGCAGAAAAGGCGGACTTCTGATCAACAACGCGCTGGTGTTCATAGCTGCCGCGCTACAAGGGTTCTCCAAGGCCGCCCATTCTTCAGTGATGCTTATTATTGGAAGGTGAGTTTCACATGAGTATAGGATCCAGCCCTCTTACACAATCTCTGGTCACAGCCACAGAATTCGTAAGACGTGGCCGCACTATGGTAGGCGAGTCTCCTTTTTGCCTTTAGGTCATCATCTGAGCGAGTTTCCAGGTTTCATCTTTAGTAGAAACGTGGTCCTTTACTATGGGCCTCATAAGAAAGCTCAAGGTCGCGTAATAGTCTTACTTGGTGTTTTCCTACGAGACCGAATGAGAAATGAGAAGATCCGTAGGAGAAAAAGGTTGCTGACATAGCGCAGCGGATTGGTTTTTTGAAGTGGTAGTGGGCGGGACACATAGCGCAACGAACCGATAGCCGATGACGCAGAAAGGTTCTCAAATGGCAAGCGACTGCTGGAGACCTATATCTGGCAGTGGACATAGGTCTCCAGCCCGCGGCTGAAATGTTGATGATGATCTTAAGCAGACATAAAATTAAAAACTTGGATACACCTCTAAGTAAATATATTTTTATTGTTTCAGATTGGTAATCGGTATCAACAGTGGACTGGCTGCCGGCATCGCTCCCATGTACTTGGCCGAAATATCTCCAGTTTCATTGCGAGGATCGGTAAGCATTATCTTTTGTTTCTTTCTTTTTAAATGTGACCATTTAGAGTTGATAATGTTAATATATTTGAAAAGGTGGACGTCAACAAAAGCTTGGCCGTGACGACAGCTACGTATGGGTATGGTGCACCTATCTAAGTCACTAAACGTACAGTCAAGCAGGCTTAAGTAGACTTGACAGTAGATTAATTACGTTTATTTATTAATTATACAATACAATAGCTGTCGACATACGACAAAGGTTGATTGGTTTTATCCTCTTTTGTATATAGCTATTTTTTTTTATCATTGACAGATTAAATACTCTAAAATTTCACTTTCTAATTTTATTCAATAGCTCTTGTGAATTCAGTCAAAGCACAACAAAATCCACAATTATCAACTTTATTAAGAACACGTACCTACAGCTTGGGTCAGTGGTTCACATGCATTAGCAGATTCGTTCTAAGAACTTCCACTTTCAGATCGGCACCGTGTACCAACTGGTGATCACGTGTACCATCCTACTCTCCCAAGTGCTGGGCCTGTCTTCTATCCTCGGTACAGCTGACGGCTGGCCGTACCTGCTGGGATTGGTCGCCATTCCTGCTATCATACAGTACGCGACGCTGCCTCTGTGTCCTGAATCGCCTAAGTTCTTGTTACTGAATAGGGGGAAGGAACTGCACGCTCAGCGGGGTAAGTTTTTTTTTAAATTTCTTCATAACAACAACATAATAGATTTTATTTACAAAAACCGAGCCACGAAAACCTCGTAGAGGATCTGGGCTAAGGTGAGTCGTCATACCTACATACATTTGCTTCGAAAAAAAATCTATATTGGTATTGTTGGTATTTAAAATGTAATTAGAGAAATTTTGAAAAAAATACGGGATATAGGTCATTGCCTGTACATTACAGGCACTTGACCGGTTTTAATATAAAATATAGTATCGTTGAGTTAGTATCCCATAACACAAGTCTCGAACTTACTTTGGGGCTAACTCAATCTGTGTGATTTGTCCCTATATATTTATTTTTCTCCCATTTATGTTTCAGCTCTTAACTGGCTCCGCGGTGCAGTTGCTGTCCATGGTGAAATGGAAGAAATGCACCAGGTGAGAATCAAGCTGTTTTGTCTTCAATTTAAGAATATAAGGTAAATGCACCAATTATGGACAGTATAAGAAAAAAAATAGCGTTTTTCATTTGTAATTTGTAAATTTTACAATACACGTTCCTAGGGGTTTCGAGATAAATAAAGAGCCATTTAATTAATGATTATTCAATGTTTGAAATAAGATAACTACTAGCTGCAATTAAATATAATTTTATAAAAATACCCTAAGTGAGACTCCATTTATGGACAAGCAAAATCTAGTTATGAACTCCCAACTATGGACATTATCCAAATATGAACAGCTAGTTATGGACATTTTAGCTGGGTAATAAATGTTCAATGGTTCTTTAATAATCAGCCAAGTTGTACTTGTTTAAGCCCAAATAGTATATAATGATAGGTCTATACAATTTGGGAGAATTACATTAACAGCAACATACTTTTACATTAGAAAATTAGTCGTTTAAAATAGTGAACCAGTTTTGGACACCTAATTATGAACAGAATGTTCTTAAACTGACAGAGTTTTAATTTGCTGCAGATTTTATTACAAAAGGTAATGTTAAATAATCGTATTGTAGTATATGATGTCAAATTAACATAACGAAAAATCACTTTATAGACATTTTGTCCATATATGGGCACAAGATGAAAAAAAATCCAATTATAAACATTGATAAATTTAAAGGGTAAAATTTATATGATATTTTTAGTCAAGTTGCATAAATAATATTTTGCTATCAATGATTCAATAAATAATAAGATTTTTAGCAAAAACCTTACAACTGTCAGAAAAAAAGACATTAAATATACCTACTCGCATTAAGATCCTTATAAGAAGTTCGGATTTTCGATACAAAAATACACTGCGTGAGTGAAACACTGTTACAGTTGAAAACTTAAAGGCTGATTGCTGTCAAAAATGGTTTATACAATGTCTGGAATGATTGTAAAATTTATTAGTGTAGTCATTTGAAAAAAAATATTTAAGTTTCCCAATTTTTGAGTTTTTATTAAAAACTGTCCATAATTAGACCGTGTTCATAATAGGTGCCTTTACCTTATCACTCTATCTCTTCCCGTATATGTTGTGTATAGCAGTGTGACTTAATCGCGTTACGAGTTACGCGAAGCTTAGAGAGACTAAGACCTAATTCGTTACAACGGAATTAAAGTCGTGCTGACTTAGATACGTCGCATTTCTATGTTGAGCTCCTCCGTGCTTTGGAAGGCACGTTAAGTCGTTGGTCCCGGCTGCTATCGGTAGATGGCAGTCGTTAGGGTATGTCAGATACCTTAAGACAGCTTGAAAAATCTAACAGTTCGGTCAAACGGTCAATCGACCATGCACACCCCGGTGGTCAGAGTTCTTCGTAACCGCCCCTCGGCCTCTGACGTGTTTCCTTTAACTAGGCACTAGATAGCAGCCGGGACCAACGGCTTAACGTACCTTCCGAAGCACGTTGATGATGATGAAATAAAGGATTCATATGATTTACAACACTTTTCCATCGAGGATGGCATTTGCATCAAGCCGTCAAAGAAGTAACCGAATGTGGCCTTGTGAAAGGACCTTTCACCACTTAAAGCTGCACCTTACGCAAATAATAATAAGGATTAATTTTCTCATTCAATTGAAGGAAGCAGAAAAGAACAAAGTGAGCAAGAAGGTGACCCTTCGTGAGCTGTTCAGCAATAGGTCGCTCCGGCAGCCGCTGCTGATTGCGATGATGGTAATGATCGCCCAGCAGCTCTCGGGGATCAACGTCGTCATCTTCTTCTCCACTGATATCTTTGTTAAAGCCGGAATAAGTAAAACTAACTCGCAGTACGCGACTATGGGTGAGTGGGTTTCAAAGAATTTATATATAACACTAGAATGCTTACGGAGGACAAAAGCCGTTCCAAAATAAAACCTAAAGTTTGTAGGTGTCTCTTTCTAGTAGGTTGTGTAATATTCAAGAGCAAAAGGGACACCTACAAATTTTGGACCTTTTTCTGGAACGTTAGGTATTTGTATGTAAGCTTTAAAGAAAAATCAACTTTGCAGTAGAGTAATAAGGATTAATTTTGAATGTTGTTTTTTGCGATTATTATTATTCGTAAGCATTCTAGTGTTGTATATAAATTCTATGGTGGGTTTACAAGGTTTTAATATATTTAATAGATTCACGCCCGAATACTCAAACGCTAGTAAATTTTGAGAGCTCAAGTATCATGCTGTCGCGCTGAAAGTCAACGATATGACAGTGACAGCATGATACTTGAACAGCGCATCAGGCGTTACTTTGCGGTAGTCAAAGTTACATTTACTTGTTTACAAAATTAGTCTGAGTGCTTCCGCCACCAGGTGGCCTACCACCATCTTTTAAAACCATGCAAGAACGATTGGACATAGGGACAGAGAAAGTGACTTTGTTTTATACTATGTAGTGTAGTGATCAGGTGGCCTACTATTATCTCTAAAAACCATGGAAGTTCCAGTGAGTAGGCGAGATATCGCAATACATGATGTAAGGCGACATCTCCCTTACTCACTGGAACTTGCATGGTTTTAAGAGTTGGTGGTAACCCCCCTGGTTTTTTCAAGGTCGCTAGCGCTGTTAGCAGCCTTAATGAATGAATGAATTAATATTTGTCATCAGGAGTGGGAGCCATGAACGTGGTGATGACCATCGTCAGCTTGATGCTGGTGGAGTGTGCGGGGAGGAAGACGCTGTTACTGACGGGCTTCATCGGCATGTTCCTCACTACCATAGCGCTGTTTGTCTCCAACATATATGTGAGTATACCCTTTTTGTGCCAATGTCGACCTCCGTGGCGTAATGGTTAACATGCCTGCTACTCATGAGGTCCCCAGATCAAGATGAAAAATGATATTTTTCCGATGGGCCTGGGTCTTGGACGTTTTGACTCAAATTTTGTAAATTGACGTTCTGGAGATGATCGTTAATTACAAAATTCTGGAGATGGGTTCTATATTGGAATAAACAATTTGAATTTGAATCTATATATGTATTTGATAAAAAATATAGTATCGTTGAGTTAGTATCCCATAATATAACTATCGGACTTACTTTGGGGCTAACTCAATCTGTGTGGCTTGTCCCTTTATATATAGATATTTATATTTATTTATTAATGTCTAATATTTCATACTCATCTGATATGTCATCACTCTTCATGGAACCCGGCTAAATTATCTTTTTGTCTATGTGTAAGAACTTATGTTTAAAATTTCAACTAAATAGTTAGAGCAGTTTTACAAAACGCGAGTACAAATAAATTTATATATTGCTCGTTTAATAATATAGATAGAATAGATAGATAGACAGACTTATACATAGAATGTACAATTTACTTACTTAGGCAGAAATTTTATCGGGTTTTATATTCCTAGTTAACTTTGCAAATCTCAATTGCCAACAGTCGGACGTGTCCTGGGTGCCGTACTTGTGCATCGCGGTGGTGATCCTGTTTGTGATGTCGTTCGCCATCGGGCCCGGCTCCATACCCTGGTTCCTGGTTACTGGTGAGTGGGAATCCAACATTTCACACCATTTAACACTAGATGGTGCCAGTAAATAAAATCTGCTGATGCTGTGAGCATAGTTTATTAGATTTGTGGCAAAATAGAAAAAAAATCGAAAAACCTTATTGTATTTTTTTATATTTTTAAAGAATTGTTTAATTGTGTATTCTATGCAATATATTATTTTTCGCATAGCTTGGTAATCATAGAATTTGGAAAACGCGCGCGCGCGCTTTTGGTATTTAAAAAAAAAACACCTATTTTGGTAATATTCGAAGTTTAAAATACCAGTTCTAATTTTTTTTTCAGAACTTTTTAACCAATCGGCGCGTCCTGCCGCCGCCTCCGTGGCCGTGACGGTCAACTGGACAGCCAACTTCATTGTTGGACTCAGCTTCTTGCCATTAACGGTAAGCTTAGACATGTCTTCTTCTGGGGGGCTACAGGTCGCGTCATATAAAAAGAACGCTGGAGGAGATCGGAGACAGTCAACTTGCGCAATACGGGAAGCCAACGAACCAATCGCGTGCTTGAGATGACCCCCCCCCCCCCACACCACCGCACGACGCTCACCGCATACAGCGATACAGCGCCGCAAGCGCAGCTCAATAGCCAGCGTTCTTTTTACATGACGCGACCTATACCAATGAATGAAACAAATTTAAAATATCATAAAAGAGTATACATACATACAAATATACATATAATCACCACTTTATCCCATACGGGGTAGATAGAGCCTAAAGCCATGAGACCCTAGGCCAAGTTAACATGATGGTAGTTAAAACAGGAAATCAATAGTGATGGGTTCTAGCCGCATCGCCTTTGTCATGATTACCAAAAAAAATCTTTATATAAGATCATGTAATAGCGGTACACGGGAAGTGAAGAAGAGAACACTCTAAGTATAGATATGATAGATCATTGATTTGTGACAAAAATACTAAAGTTGAGAGGGAGGCTCTCAGACAAACAAACAAACTTCCGTGGTGAAACATTTTTATTTTATTAACTACTAGCTGTTGCCCTCCGCTCCGTCCGCGTGGTATTCGGTTATATTACGTCAAAAAGTAGCCAATGTTTGACCCCAGGTATATTCATACAAAATTTCATCAAAATCTGTTTAGCCGTGAAAGAGTAATAGACGACTTTCGCATTTATAATATTAGTATGGATATGGATATTTAACCGACTTCAAAAAAGTAAGGGGTTCTCAATTCGTCGGAATGTTTTATTATATAATTTATGTATTTTTTTTTTATTTCAGTTGGCTCTCAGCCACTATACGTATTTAATTTTTGCGGCGCTCCAAGCTCTTTTCATCGTGTTTATATACTTCAAAGTACCCGAGACTAAGAACAAGACTGTCGAAGAGATTTCGGCTATGTTTAGACAACAGTTATAATTTTCAGCTTTTTTTAAAAATAATGGTTTAGACACGATGTCAGTTTCGCAAAATGACAATATCACAAATTGCCTGAGACATATTTTTACGCTCTTGAATTAAATATCAAGTAAGGTTGTAGAGCAACCAAAATTTGTCATAACAAGAAAAGTCAAATAATTAAGTGCATTAGCTTTAATAAGTTTCCTGTCATTTGATTAACTCTTAAACTTTGATATAATAACTATATACTTCTTTCTGACATTTTGCGTATCTGTCGTTAAGCACAGGCACGTAGTTTGCATGTCATTAAGCTTGTAATTTGTAGTTTATATAAGTAGTGGTGAAATGAAGACAATACACAAAAGAACTACGTAGAAATGAAGTAGATATTCCTACAAACCTATATTTTTATAGTTATGAATATTCAAAATACATTTTTGGCTTATAAAATGGATTATAAGCATTTATTGATGCAGATTAAAAATGAGGGTGATAATCGGCTAGTTTTAGCTTTTAGAGCTATCTGACCATGTGACATTTTGTCTAAATTTATCTTAAATTGACAAAAAGTTGGACAAACATGTGTTACGTCTATTACACGTATTTCCATTTTTTTATTATTATAGTTTTAAATTACTTACTATTCCCTAAAACAAGGCAATTATTCCCTCATCTCGATAATCGACTATTGAACGAACAAGCTAAAATATCTTTTGAAATGAATCAAAAAGAGGTTGTAATCTTAGTCTAAGTGTTAAAAAGTAATTTAATGCATTATCTTATAATAAGCTGTTCATTAATCCAGTAAAAAAGAAACTGTTGTACTCTGCAACTCTGTAATAGAGGCATCAATTTTAAATTGCGAGTATAGAGTAGTCTTTATTTAATATTGTGCATTTGTTAAGTGAACAGCCCAACAAAAAAAGAAATATTTTTTTATGAAGTCCACCACCCATTAAAAATATTGTTGCGTTTATAACATTATTAGGATCATGACATGACAGGACATTTTGCTGAAGTAACGCACACATAGTCGATTCGGTTGTAGCGTTGGTAAGTAGATGTACTTAATACTCTTATTAAATATCGTTAAATATCAGTAGCTGTTATAGATCAGATATTCGTGCTTCCATTGGATATTATTTAAGGAATAATTTATTATTTTAATCGAATAGTGTATATCATTATAAAATCGGGTATTCTAAAATGTCACACACAAAATTTTCCAAATATTGTTAAAATTATTCAGAGATTTGACACTTGTATGTATGTATGTAAAAACTTTATTGTACAGAAAGAACATTGATGATACAACATAGAACACAACAAAAGGCGGACTTATCCCTAACAGGGATCTCTTCCAGTCAACCTGTATAATAAAGGAAAAAGAGACACTTTGTCATTTTTCCTTGATCTTGATGGCATTTTGATTAATTTGCGAGTAAAGGTAAACACGTAATTAAAAAATATTAGGTCTGGTTGGATCGGAACTAACCGTACTCATAAATAACGTAGTATTTGGGATAGTTCAAAGAATAATTGCCTCTACCACGTGTTTAGCTAGGATTTCATATAAAAAATATAAGTTACAGATTATAAGCCAAACAGAGTTTTCAGAATATAATAATTAGTAGAAGGAAACAACTGAATTTTTCAAATGATTGAAATATAATTATTTAAATTCATCTTTTATCGAATGACAAATTGTCTAATTGTCTTAGTTGTGAATTCTGTGTGGCATTTTGAAAAAAAAAAAAACATTATTTCTTAAAACTTTAGTGACTCTTGATTCCTATTAAAATGCCTTTATTATAATAAGTTTAAATATTTATTGTCAATTAGTTTTGAATCTCTAGGGTAGAAAAGTACTTAGGGTAATTTAAAATATTCAACTTAAATTACTTTCAAATTTATTTTATTATAATTAGTTTTACGGTTTGGACATACATTACATAGCAGATCTTAATATAATTTAGTATTCAGAAAACTAACGCTTTTTAAATATTCAAACCACTTTAGTTAGTTTTAATTTATCAACAGCAGTCAGAAAAATATACTTAATATCTCAGATTAAGTACTTTAAACAATAGATCGGCAATAGAAAAGAGAAAGAGGTATTTTAGAGCGAAATAGAACTTAACAAAGTGTAAATCTTCTGCATCACCTAAAAAGTATACCTCCATACACCTTAAGTTGGTATAGTTTGTAGTATATTGTACAGGTGGCCTACCACCATCTCTCACAGCCATGCAAGATCCAGTGAGTAAGGGAGATGTCGCCTTATATATTGTATTGCGCTGTCTCGCTTACTCACTGGAACTTGCATGGTTTTTAGAGATGTTAGTAGGCCACCTGGCCTTTTTTTCATCTTTCTGTACCATGTGCGTTGTGCGTTAATAATGTAAATAATTTTAATTGGTGTAAATTTTATTTTCATGCTGTTTTTAGTAGCTATAAATGACAAGTCTTTATTTGTTATAACTTTTTATAATAAATAAATCAGATACGACTTACGACTCGTTTTTAATTTATATTTCAATTTTTTGTTTTTCTTACTCACTGGATATTGCACACAAGATCCAGTGAGTAATCGAAATAGCGCGTTACGTGATGTAAGGCGACATCTCCCTTACTGGATCTTGCATGGTTTTAAGAGATGGTGGTAAGCCACCAGTTGGTTCGATTGATCGGATTTGGATCGAATAGCGAGGAGGTAGTGTGTGACCCTTCGTCCACTTTGGCAACTAAATTTACCTAACCAGTTACAAGAGAAGATTTATCTTTCGCTGTTTGGTAACTAGTTGTGAAAAAAAGACTTTGTTTTCCATTTTCGCAATTATTCTCAATAAAAGATTATTCTTTCGCTGTTTGGCTAGTAGCAAAATCCTTTTTTTAAACTTTTGTATCTTTTGAACATCATGAAAGATTATTAAACATTATTATTCTATTTGAAATAATCATAACTAAATTACATACCTTTCTGAAAGCAATCGAAAATGATAGTGGATTTTTAAAAAATCTGCTATTAACGTCACCCAAAAAGCATATCATCATCAGCTGTTTACAACCCACTGCTGGGCATAAGCCTCCCTCTGTCTACGCCATGCGTCCCTACTCTGAGCCACCGCAATCCAGTTGTTGCCAGCAACCTTCCTAACATCATCGACCCATCTAGCCGCTGGACGTCCAGTACTTCGCTTTCCGTATTTAGGGTACCACTCCGTTACAGCCTTACTCCACCTACCATCGTTCCTTCTAGCCAGGTGTCCTGCCCAGTTCCATTTAAGAGCTGTAACCCTAGAGAAAAATCTATAATCAAGCCTTAAATCGACCCTATACTTATTCACCAGGTTAAAGACCGTTATTTTTGGGTCTTTAAAATACTGGTTCCGAGCCCTGCAGTCACCGGTTTGTCGAACGAAAATCATTCGATAGTAAGTACAAAATCGCTAAAGCAGTCGCTAGCGTCTGCGTTTATAAAATTTCATACTAGACGTATAGTTGTGTGGACAACGTCAGATTAATCTTCAGATCAACTTATCTATAATATAAAAATGAATCGCAAAATGTGTTGGTAAGCGCATAACTCAACAACGCCTGGACCAATTTGGCCAAATCTTTTTTTAAAATGTTCGTTGAAGTTCAAGGATGGTTTTTACGGCGAGAAAAATTAGAATTATTGCTGGAAAAACCCTAAAAATAGCCCTTTTCTTTTTCCTATACAAATGATTTGTAACTAAAACGTAGTCAATTTGAGCTTTATTGCTATGGTATAAGGTTCATATTAAATTACAAGCACTCACTGTTGTCTAAGCAATGTAGGTGTTAATCAAAACAATGTGCGTGTGTGCGTTGGAGCACAGAATACATAGTTGGAGGAGTTTAATGTCGCGTTCCGAAACTCGCGTTTCTTTTGTATTAGTTTCGGCACGCGAGATAAAATGCATCAGTTTCCACGTCATTACATCAGTCAAACAAAAATCGCGTTACCAACAGTGTTTTATTATTTTTAATATCCAAAACAATTCGTACGGCTCAAAAGGATTTGACTTCAAGTCATATCAAATTTAAAAAAAAAAAAGTTGTCTTAAAGATCTACGGAACAATAATAACCGATTTGGTGGTGCAATGATTTTATTAGCAGGAGATTTTCGTCAAACATTGCCAGTGATTCCACGATCAACGCCAGCTGATGAACTAAATGCATGTCTAAAGTCCTCCAATTTGTGGAAACATGTCAAAGTACTTCATTTAAGCAAGAATATGCGTGTCGAGTTGCAAAATGACCAATCTGGAAACATATTCTCTAAACAACTCATTGACATTGGTAATGGCAAATTTCCTATAGACATGTTGACTGGCTGCATTAACTTTCCTCAAAGTTTTTGTCAGTTAACTCGATCAAAAAATGAACTTATTCAGAAGGTGTTTCCATATGTTTCTCAAAATTACAGAAACCATGATTGGTTGAGCGAACGAGCTATACTGGCTGCAAAAAACATAGATGTAAATGAATTAAATTTCAAAATTCAAGAGCAAATTACAGGCGAATTGAGGATATATAAATCAGTTGATTCGGCTACTAATCAAGATGATGTAGTCAACTATCCACCGGAATTTTTAAACTCGCTGGATTTGCCAGGATTGCCACCTCACAATCTTCAATTAAAGGTTGGATCGGTGGTTATAATGTTGCGAAATATCAACCAACCGCGTCTTTGCAACGGTACACGGTTAGCGATAAAAAAATTACTAAACAATGTGATAGAAGCAACTATACTCAAAGGAAAGTATAAAGGAGAAGATGTTCTCATACCGCGCATCCCAATGATTCCGACTGATGTGCCATTTGAGTTTAAACGACTACAGTTTCCAGTGCGGCTTGCTTTTGCTATGACTATAAACAAGTCCCAGGGGCAATCATTAAGTGTTTGTGGTATTAATCTAGAAAACCCATGTTTCTCACATGGTCAATTGTATGTTGCCTGTTCCCGTGTTGGAAAACTATCAGATTTGTTTATCTATGCGCCAGGTAATCAAACAAAAAACATCGTATACCACAAAGCACTACAATGATAATAATAATAATTATGATTCACATGATTAACAATAAAGCGATTACTTACTTTTAAATCCTTATATATGTTTTATTTAATTATTTTTTATTCACAACGCCCTATCACCAGGGTGACGGTTCTGTTCAGGAGAATTTTTTAAAATACGTAGGCACAAAAACTGCCACATTACAAATCTTTTTGACAGGACGAAGTCTGTCGGGTCAGCTAGTTGTAATTATAAAAATACTAGCTGTTCCCCGCGGCTCCGCCCGCGTGGGACTCGGTTATATCGCGCCCAAAAGTAGCCTATGTTTTACCTCAGGTCGTTAACTACATCCCTACCAAATTTCATCACAATCGTTCCATCCGTTTAGCCGTGAAGAGGTGACAGACAGACAGACAGACAGACAGACAGACAGACAGACAGACAGACAGACAGACTTTCGCATTTATAATATTAGTATGGATATGGATTCACGAAAATCTAAATTCGTCTTTTTTGACTAAAATTGTGTGAATTGAAGTTTTTGGAGAAAATGCCGCAGTGGAGTTTGTGGGGCCGCTTCTTCTCCACTTGCGCTTTGGAAGTGGTGGTACAAAACTTAAACAATTGACGTCAATAAGTGATAAGTATATCGTATATTTAAAATAAACAATTTGAATTTGATTTTATAAACTGGTGACCTTAGACTCTGTGACCAAGAATTCATTTAAAGCGGGTATGTATTGTTTTCTTGTAGCAGATAGATTGTTCTGCTTGTAGTATAGACATTGAGCTATTTTGTTGGGGGTGTCTAAGGGTATCAGCATAAGAGAGGGGTTCGTCCATTCTTCTAAGAATCTCGAAAGCTGTAACAAAAAAAAATTGGTAATTTATATATTTACTAGCTGTTCCCCGCGGCTTCGCCCCGCGTGGGAGTCGGTTATATCGCGCCCAAAAGTAGCCTATGTTTGACCTCAGGTCGTTAACTACATCCCCTCCAAATTTCATCACAATCGGTCCAGCAGTTTAGCCGTGAAGAGGTGACAGACAGACAGACAGACAGACAGACAGATAGACAGACAGACAGACAGACTTTCGCATTTATAATATTAGTATGGATTTTTATTTTATTCGTTTACTAGCTACCCGCCCCGGCTTCGCATGGGCATAAAAAACCTTCCTCTTGAATCACTCTATCTATTAAAAAAACCGCATCAAAATCCGTTGCGTAGTTTTAAATATTTAAGCATACAAAAGGACATAGGGACAAAGAAAGCGACTTTGTTTTATACTATGTAGTGATTTACCCCTGTATTTAGAAACGTTTGTTAATCCTATTTAACTAAAATGTGTTTCGTCTCGTTCTTTCACGTGAAGTGTCGGGTATGAGAGAAAGAGCCAAAACATATTTTAGTTAAAATGGGCTTATCAAACGTTTCTTAATACGGGGGTTACACTTTATTGTACAAAATACAGTTGTATAGCACAATAGGCGAACTTAATGCCAAAAGCATTATCTAACAGTCAACCTTTGGGTCAAGCAGAGATCGTTATGTGGGTAGTAATATAAACTTTACATGAACGACTTACATCCATACTAATATTATAAATGCGAAAGTCTGTCTGTCTGTCACCTTTTCACGACTAAACTGCTGGACCGATTGTGATGAAATTTGGTAAAGATGTAGTTAACGACCTGAGGTCAAACATAGACTACTTTTGGGCGGGATATAACCGAGTCCCACGCGGGGCGGAGCCGCGGGGAACAGCTAGTACATATATACATAGATATATCACTATCATCACAGCATAGTATAGAACAAAGTCGCTTTCTCTGTCCCTATATTCTTATGTATACTTAAATCTTCAAAACTACGCAACGGATTTTGATGCGGTTTTTTTTAATAGGATTCAAGAGGAAGTTTTTTATGCCCATGCGAAGCCGGGGCGTGTCGCTAGTGAAGGATAAATAAAAATAATTGTATTATAGTTACTTTGGTAGCAGTGGCCACATCCGGCGAGTATATAGCGACGTCTCTATTCAGCCCTCCTCCGAACGACATCCCTAGCAGGAGTATGGCGCGGCATTGCTTCTGACTCAACATTGAACACATTGCCTCAGCGACGTCAGGTTTTTGGAGGAACTCCTGACAAATAAATATTATTATTTTAGTACAGCTGTGCCCGGGACTTCGTCCGCGTGGAATTTGACAAAATATATAGTTCAGTTTTTCTAAAATTAAAGTAGCCGTAACTCCATATTAAATTAGCTATCTGCCAGTTATAGGCCCGTTTAAATAGGTCCAGTCGTTTTAGAGATTAGCCGAAACAAACAGATAGACAAAAATTTAAAATTACCGTGTATGTATACCGATATATGTCTAATAAAAAGCTCCAATTTTATTTATTTTCATATAAATGAAGATGTAGGTAGATATATATGAAGCAGCCGTAAATCTATTCGGCTAAAAATGCAGGCAGTGGGCGGGGCACATAGCGCAACAAACCGATGGCCGATGGGGCAGAAAGGTTCTCGAATGACGACCACGCACCGGCTCGGACACCCACCGACCAGATGGTCGGATGACCTGAAGAAGGTCGCAGGCAGGCGCTGGATGCAGGCCGCGACAACCGGTCGTACTGGAAATCCTTGGGGGAGGCCTATGACAAGCAGTGGCTGAAATTATGATGATATATTTACCTGAACTAGTATAGGCAAGCTTGGAATCAAAAAGTCTCCGACGACCTTAAGGTCTTTTTGCAAGAGTTGGGCGGCGGTAAGTAAGGACACGTTACTTTTCGCAGCGGACAGCCGGTCTAGTATTTGTTTTCTGAAACAAAAATTTAATTCATTATCAGTCTATTAAATAATCAAATAATAGGGCTTAAGTAGTAGGAATACTATAAAAAAAATCAAATCTAAGATGGCCGCCACCACTAAATAGCCAATAACCTTTTTCTCACAATTCCCTAAATATGAATTGAATATCCAATGCAAGGTATTTTTAGTTTTAATTTATCTCTAGGTGATATTATCAAGGGTTTTCGTTTTCAATGTATAGTTGTTAAGTAAGAAGAATCTACGGTTACTTTGATATCTATACATATAATAAAATAGTAAAAATATTTTGTCTGTAGTAATTTTGACTGAAATGAATAGAGGGACATTTAAAAAGAATAAAAGAAACCAAAAAAAAATAAAAATTTTGGAATTTTTTGTCTGTCTCTCTGTGTCTATGATTACGCTTATCTCCGAAAGTACTGAACCGATTTGCTTGAAACTTTCACCAATTGTTTTGTTTTAACTTGGAAGAACATCTAAAGATTGTTTCATCAAAAACGGTTCATTAAAAAAAGTTATCTTCATTTGCATGAACTTATCGTATGTTTGCTTAATATATATCAATTTCGAACGAATGCACCAAACTGGATAATTCTTTTTTTTGTGTTAGTTATTGCCATAAAAGACTTTGTATAAAAGAAAAGGGGAATTCCCGCGGGAATTTCGGGAGCAATTCCCGAAATTCCGAAAAACGAACGAAACGAAGCCCACGCGCACGAAGTCGCGGGCTACAGCTAGTTTACAATATTAAAAGGGATTAATCTACGTACGGGATTATATGAGATACCACGAGAGTCGATTTCTATGGCGGTGACCGCGGCTGAAATCAGAACGGCCGGGTTATTTCCGTTACGTCTTAAGTTTTTCCTAATAGTTGACTGGGAGATAATGCTTTTAGCATTAAGTCTGCCAATAGGGTAGGAGTGAATTTTTTTAAAACGATTGAATTTTTTTCTGTCCCTAAGAATAAGGTTCCTTGATACCAGAAATAAATCTCAGATTTTTAGAATCAGCCAATTACTTTAAATAAAATATTATATTTTAATGACGAATTAATGGCGACGCTACGGCCTTTGCGGTCTATTCCTTTGCTTCGTTCGGTAAAAAAACAAATGTCATTGTCATGTTGGTTTTGGTTGTCATTAGTGTCATTCATGTTGGTTTTGGTTGTCATAAATGTCATTTACAATGAACATGAACATTTGTTTTTTTTACCGAACGAAGCAAAGGAATAGACCGCAAAGGCCGTAGCGACGCCATCAATTCGTCATTAAAATATAATATTTTATTTAAAATAATTGGCTGATTCTAGAAATCTGAGCTTTATTTCTGGTATCTCTCTCTCATCTTAGCGCCTTCCCGGTTGCTTCCTTAGCTGATTGCTTCGGAGCCCAGGGTCCGCTTTCCTGCTTTTTCTCCTCCACTTCGCCCGGTCTTCGGCATCCCTAGTTGTGAGACCATTTGCGCGCATATCGTTTACTGCGACGTCGAGCCAGCATTTCTTAGGCTTGCCCCTTCTACCTGGCCCTGGTGGAGGCGGCATGGCTAGACACTTGTTCCCAACGTAGCTAGCCGGTTTTCGTAAAACGTGGCCGTACCATCGTAGCCGATTCTCTTGAAGCTTATCAGCTATGTCACGAACATGAAGGCTGCCCCGAATGTGGGAGTTTTTTATGCGGTCTTTCCGTGACACTCCACACATCCAACGCAGCATCTTCACTTCCGTGACATGCAACTCTTGCTTGTGCCGCTCAAGTACGGGCCACGTCTCACTACCGTACAAAAGGACAGGCCTTATCATTGATTTGTAGACCTGTCCCTTTAGCTTAACCGGCATTCTGGAGTCACAAGTGACACCAGCCACCTCACGCCACTTTGACCATGCTGCTGCTATTCGGGCTTTGACGTCGCAGTCAATGTCGCCGGACGCGTCAAGTACAGATCCCAAGTAATTTTCTGGTAATCTAAAAATTTCAAGTAATGGTCTTGGTCTTTATTTCTGGTATCAAGGAACCTTATTCCAACCAAAAGAAAAAAATTCAAGCGTTTCAAAAAATTTAACTCCTACCCTATTGTAAAAGTATTTTTACTTGTGGTACAATAAAGTTATATAAATAAACTAGCTACCCACCCCGGCTTCGCATGGGCATAAAAACCTTTCGCTTGAATCACTCTATCTATAAACAAAACCGCATCAAAATCCGTTGCGTAGTTTTAAAGATTTAAGCATACAAAGGGACATGGGGACAGAGAAAGCGACTTTGTCTTATACCATGTAGTGATAAATAAATAAATTAACCTTGCTGTGTCGTAGTTGCTGGGTTTTATAAGACTCTCCAAGAACTGAACGATTTCCTCGTCATGGGGAGTGGCTTTGTTGAATTCCTTTGAAAAGTTCACCGTGTCCAGAATTATTGTGCCTGAAATTAAAATTAGTTATTTGTTATAACTTTATTGTACCATGTGGTCCCAATAAAAAGATTTAATTCCTTTTATTGCCAATAGTTGGCGCTACAAGAAGTGAAAAAAATCGAATTTAGTTCAGATCCTACTTGTTTTTGGCGAAGAAAGAGTGTAAATTATTAATGATTTTTTTAAGTATCGTCATCCTATCACAAACTGATTTAGTGCTTTATTAAGTAAGATGAACACTGGCGCCACCATCATTTAAAAAACATTATTCACTGAAAACACAAGTTATCAAAAATCCGTGTTATGTAATTAAGGTTCTGGATCTAAAGTATATTTTAAACATATTAAATTATAGATTTCTATAGTTACTAATTGAAATATTGCTTAAAACCTATATTTTATAACAAATACATATATAGGTAAACATCCAAAACCCAGGTCAATCAGAAAAAGAACATTTTTCATATTGACCTGACCGGGGATTGAACCCGGAACCTCCTGAGTAGCGGGCCGGTCATCCATTTCGCCACGAAAGTCGTCATAATCTGTGAAAGTATTAAAAGGACTTACTATGCAACATATCACTACAAACAGGATAGGCATCAAAGAAATCTATATCTCGAGCTACCAATGCGGACAAATCCCTAATCCTCTGAGCTACGAGGGTACAGCAGGACCCAGCCAATTCTATTGTTGATCTTGTATCATCCTGAAAAAAATGTAGTTTTAAGCAAAAAACGACTGGATAACTGAACTGTACGAAACAAAATTTGGAATTTCACATACATAAAAACTTTCAAACCAGTATTAAGACCCAAAAACTAACTAATATTATAAATGCGAAAGTAAGTTTGTATATTTATTTGTTTGTTACGCTTTCACGCCCTATCAACTGCACCAGTCTTTCTGAAATTTCGCACACACATAGATAGAAGTATTAAGAAGGACATAGGATACCTTTATCCCGGGCAAAAGCACTGTTGCCTTGGGAAATTCACGCAGGTAAAGCCGCGGGCAAAAGCTAGTATAATATTAAAAAATATATTTATAATTATTTTCAAATTAAATTCTCATAGCAAAATGATAAATTAACATTTCATGTCCTAAATTAATGCAGAATAATGGGCAAAATGCACCAAATTTCAGGTAACCAAGGTAGTTGATGTGGTAGTAGGCCGCCAAAAGTTGATTTTTGGCCGAAACTCGGCCGAAATCGAAACCGAACTTTCGGTCAGACTACTAAATAGACACTTCCATACAAGTTACCTTAAAAACCCAGCCTGTCTTGTCCATGATACGATGATCAATTATTTCTGTCACATATGGAGCTAGGAACTTGTCATCGGCACTCAAATTATGATGGTCGACTAGAATCACATTAGTTTTGTTTTGAGTAACTAACTGCTGCATGTCGTAGTCATTCCTGAAATTAATTTTAAATTTTATGAATAACTAGCGACCCGCCCCGGCTTCGCATGGGGATAAAAACCTTCCTCTTGAATCACTATTAAAAAAAACCGCATCAAATATATAATACAAAAGGACAGAGAAAGCGACTTTGTTTTATACTATGTAGTGATGATAGTGATATAATCTGGAAGACTTTAATAGGTAAGATTTAAAACATAACATACATAATTGTACATAACTAGCTAACCTGGCATACTCCGTTCCGTCTGAGCTCACTTTTCTCACAGTTTAAACCTTCCCTGAACTTCCACAAATATTTCAAAACTAAAATTAACCAAATCGATCCAGCTTCTCGAGTTTTTGACTTTCTAGAGTTTTTTATGAACAGCAATTGATTTTTATAGATATAACATACAAATTTTATAATCTACTACTTAATTGTGCTTTAATACCTAAATTTTATTGTTAAATATTAGGTATGTGTAAAAATTATAGGCTTATACTGTTTGTTTCACAACATTATTACCATTTTATGTAGCTAACATGGTCAATCGACCGCGCACACCCTGGTATCAGATTTTTTCGGTACTAGTACTACAACCCGGAAAGTGTGCCCGAGGGAAATTCACGCGGGCGAAAGCTAGTTAATAAATAATTACCGAAACACCAAATTAGCCTCATTTATCCCGTGTTCATTCAAAAAATATACCACTTCGGTCTTCAAAGGATAATTTTCTCTGTCTACGTTCAATATAGGAATAAACAGGCTGTCTTTCACATCTTCCCGGCGAGAGAACCTGGTACATGTCTTGCACTTTATCTGATGGTATTGCCAGTTTAGGAATAACGCGTAAACGATGGAGCTTATTGCTGAATCCAGGTCACAGCTCTCGTTTCCTAAGACGATGTTCAAGTC
This sequence comes from Apomyelois bistriatella, assembly GCA_947044815.1. Classification (NCBI taxonomy): domain Eukaryota; kingdom Metazoa; phylum Arthropoda; class Insecta; order Lepidoptera; family Pyralidae; genus Apomyelois; species Apomyelois bistriatella. The sequence continues at coordinate 3,956,394 of OX345717.1, forward strand.
GGCAAAATTATTATCTCTCTGAAAAATAAGTTTCATATTTATCCAACTAATATTATAAACTTGCGACCCGCCCCGGCTTCCCATAAGCATAAAAACCGAAACTGTGAAAAGCACTGCTCCTGAAGAAAATTTTTGCGGGCTAAGCCATGGGCAAAAGCTAGTATCTTTGAACCTTCACCAGTTTTTTAAAATTATGTATAGTTCATTTGTTTGGTGCAATAGCTTTTCTATATAAAATAAATATAATTCTAAAAATCTCACAGATTGAACAATCGCCAAAAGTAAGTTTGAGACTTGTTTAATGCCTGGTAAACAAATTAATATATATTGTTATAATTTGTTCCAGTATGATTGTAAATAAAAAAAAAATGTGAGCAAATGTGTGAATAAAAAATCCAGGGCAAGATGTAAAAAGACTATAAGAAATAATTTGGTTAGAGTTTACGAAAGGGTGCGCAATACTTAGGACAGAAATTTTTTCGAAATCATTTTTCATATTAGCCAGACCAGAGATAGAACTAGGGTTAATTAATTATATATATTAGGGAGAACTGGTCAACCTGGGACCTCGGGTCTGGCAACTGGGCATGATGACCACTAGCCACTGAGGTTATCAACACAAAATCGGATCTATAACGGTACTGCTATGCTGTTATATAAAACTAAACCAAATAAAATAAATATAGTATTAGTTAACTATTTACTTTGTACACATAATTGTAGTTTATTAATTTTGGCGATTAGTCAATCAGATAAATACATTTAAATACGCAACAGTACTTTGGCTCTGGCCGAGGTCTTAGCACAAATTAGAAAGAATATGTCTAAAGAGGTCTTAGAAAAATTTAAATACTTGCCAATTTATTGCGTGTATCTGTTAAATATTCATCCATGTTTAAAAATTCTTTATTGACAATGTAAATGACTTATTATATTTATTTATTATTTATTTTACATTATGTGTATGTGTGTGTAACAACATTTTAATTTAGAGAACAAATTTACCCATTATTTTTGTTTTAAATTAAATACGAACGATACTAAAATAATAATAATAACAAATGATAAGAATTCCTTTTGACAACGTCATCCTGACACATCCTGACAGTATTTATTTTTATAACTTGTTTGACGGTCCTGCCTGCCAAAGTGGTACAATGTCGTATAGTATAAGTGACTTTAATCCTTGTCAAAGTTAGTATTGTTAAGTGAAATTTTTCCACCGCTTTACCACAGTACTTAGCCATCTGGTGACCTACTATCATCTCTAAAAACCATGCAAGTTACAGTGAGTAAGCGGGATAACGCGCTACGTGATGTAAAGCGACATCCCCCTTACTCGCTGGATCTAGCATGGTTTTAAGAGATGACAGTAGGCCACCTGACTGAAATTGAATAGACTTACTTGACTATCCTGGAATATAATACTATGACGTTGGTGTATTTGACTTGAGTAAAGTAGGGTAGGAGTAGGACTGAAGAAGATTAATAAATTCAAGAAAGGTCTTAAAAGACTAGTTTCTATAACCATAAAAAAAATAATAGATAGAAAAACTTTTTACTGGACACATTTGGCGGGAGTTTTGTAAATTGGTAATTTGTTTGGTACTTTGGTACCTACCTACCTACCTATAATTTAAATTTTTGGAATCCAGAAGGGAGGGGGACTTACGAAGACGCGGGAAATCAAAAATTCTAACGACGCGACGCGAAGAATTTGTTGATTACTTACAAATAATCGGTTTATTATGCGGTTAAATTAATCTGTGATGTGTTATATAGTTTACTTAGGATATGCCTAAATACCATTGATCTTACAAAACTCAAGTTAGCTGCTTTACTTCAGACAGAGTAAAATTAAACTACTAAACATGAGCAGGTTCAACCTGCGGCGTAGGCCGCGAATCAGTTATTATGAACTAGAAGAGCCTAATTTAGACGAATATGTGTGTAAGTATGTTAAGGTTTTTAAGGTTTCGTGAGAGTGTTTCCTAGTTGCATCTTCAGCATGCGCTTCAGAGCCCAGGATTAGCTTCTAATTAATCAGTCTTGATTTGGCGGTACTGGTTATTATACTACAATGGAGCTACTTTTTACAGCCGGGGACAACGGTTTAACGTGCCTTCCGAAGCACGTAGCCATTAACAGTGCCCCTAGTATGAGTTTTTCTTAACGCAGACGCTAGCGACTGCGTTAGGATTTTGTATGGAATTTCTTACTTGCCTGACTATCCGCCAGAGGCGCTGTACAGGTTTGCCATACTAGGGGCACAGGTACCATCCCTACCTTTCCTTAGTAGGTATGTTCTGTTATTTTCATACTTACTACCCCGCACTACCCTCTATTGATCCAATTCAATGTAAAACTAAAGGTTGCCTGGAACCTGGAAGAAATTGCTTTGCCGCCTTTCTCTCTAGTTTTAAGATTAAATGTAATAACACCACAGAATAGATAAAATTATAAATAGTACTTAATTACCTAATACCTTCCATGCTGGTCTGGGAGAAAAAGAAAAACATATAATGTACCTCTTCCGCCCACCCCCGTACTCTTCCCGCGCAAGCCGTATAAGTCGACTGAGGGATCGGCGAATGGGGGAATCATGATACAGACGATGCGGCAACCCATCACTATTGATTTCCTGTTTCGATTATCATCATGCAAAACGTGGCCTAAGATCCCTAACTCTGTCTACCCATATGGGATATAGATGCGATTATTATGTATGTACGAGTACTTACCTAATTCTTATGTCAAAGAAAATATATACTACGCGAACTTATGTGGAATAAGGTTTTGTTTTGTATAAACTTTTAATATTTGCTTTAGATTGTGACGAGTGCACGGATTTCGTATACGAATACTGCGCTATACACGGGCCGCTGCTTGTGGTGCCTGACGATAAGGTTGTATGATGTATTTCTATAAACATTATAAATTAGTTTATAAAGGTTTGTGCCCTTGTAGAGGCACTACCACACTTTCCGTAGATGGTTTGTAAAAAGCGACAAGATGGCGGGATACAGTGTACCTCTTACAATTCCCATAGAGGGTTGACGCCAAGCAGGTCGCCGTTGGGTCTGAAGCTTCTCATAGAGGCAAAAGTAATAAAAAATAATATAAAAAATAAATATTAACTAAGTATACACTTTAAGTTACGTCTTGTCATAATGTTATAAATATATAATAAAAAAATATTTAAATTTATTTATTTATTTATTTAAACCTTTATTGCACATAATACTTGCAATAATGTATCGCACAATAGGCGGACTCAATGCTAGGAGCATTGTCTAACAGTCAACCTTTGGGTTAAGCAGAGAATGCATGTGGGTGCACTGTATATACACAAACAAATAACCTACATACATACATATACCTACATATACCATACATATAAATACAGTATCATATATACATAATATATATATACATCTATATACATATATTCACTAAATAAATAATATATATGCAACATTTGAAATAGTGTTCTACTTTTGTGACTGTTCGAGATAGTATTTATAGACTAGCGTTTTGAAGCTAGCGCGACTCCGGGCAGTTCTTATGGATTCAGGGAGTGCATTCCAAAGTTTTACTGCAGTGACAGCGAAAGAATTTGCGTAAAAACCTGTACGGTGAGAAGGAGTTGCCAAAATCAAACGATTTGAAGAACGCAGGACTCTTTCATGAGTGGCACTTAATAAGCGGAAATCCTGTTTAAGGTAGATAGGGGCAAGCGGATTATTAAGAATGTTATAAAGTAGACATAAAATATGGAGGTTCCTGCGTTGACGGATAGGTAGCCATTTCAGCTGAGAGCGATATTGGGATACATGATCATATTTTCTTAGACAATATATAAATCTGATACAATTATTAAGTAGCCGTTCAAGTTTATTAAGTAGTTCTTCAGTTATATCCGGACTACACACATCAGCATAATCAAGGAGGGGCAATAAGAGTGAATGGACCAGCATAGTTTTGGTCTTTAATGGCAAAAAGTTTTTCAAACGCCGTAACTAGTGTAATGATGATGATAATGTAGTGAATAATAAATTATTTACCTTGGACTTTTTTTTTATTTTTTGTGTATTTTAGTTTGTTAGTTGAGGATTTTTAACTATAGTACTTTTAGTAGGTACTTTTTTTTTATTAAGTTAAATAAATAGATATATTATATTGATTTTACCACGTCCTTATAAAGTCCTTACCTACCCGTCCTGTCCCCGTCCCTGTAGGTGACATCAAGATCAGGCATCCCGCCCTGGGTCCCTCGGGCTGCACTCACCGTGCCGCGGGTGTTTGTACACATAGCACCCTCTATTATACCAGGTAGGTTTTGTCTTTGCATACCATACTAAATACCAACTAATATTTTAAATGCGAAAGTGAGTTTGTATATTTATTTGTTTGTTACCTCTTCACGCCCTTAGGGTATATAAAGTGAACGTCGACACGCTAAGAAGATGCCCTACAAAATCATTCTGAAATTTCGCATACACATAGCTAGGAGTATTGAGAGAGACATAGGGTACCTTTCATCCCGGGAGAAAGCAATGTCCCCGAGGAAAATTTATGCGAGCGAAACCGCGGGCTAAAGCCGTAAATAATAATTATAATGTAGATAGAAAGAAAAAAGAAAGAAGTGGTGATACCCGCTCATTTTCGTTTCGGGTGCAGAGGATTGCCTTAGCAACTCAACGTGGTAATGCCGCCAGTGTTTTGGGCACCTTTGCACCGGAAACGCTAATGAGTGGGTGATCTCTTTTTCTTTTTTTTTTAATAATTTTTATTTAGTTTTATTTTTAATTAAGTTTAGTTTTATTTAGTTTTTATGTAGATAGTAAATGATATAATCAAAGAGTTTAGTTTTTTAATTTTGTTTAAAATATATTATTAGTATTACTTAAAAATAAACATAATATCAAAGAGTAATAGTTACTTTTGACCGACGCACGTCTAAGAAAGAGGTTTCTATCATATCGACCAAACTATAAGTAAAATTCACAAAATTGCACAGTTTTTAGTTATATAAGTATTATTACTGACACCGTGGATCATTGTTATCTGAATAAATAATACAATTACGCTCTGATAGTTTAGATTTGATTTGATTTTTATTTTACGCCTGTTTAGGATAGGTATTTACACCGGCTTAATAGCGGCTTTTAATGAGATAGTTATAAATTTAACAAAACGCTTTTTCCGTTCTTGCATTCACGATCAACCAACTTTACTTAACAGATAGTCTGATATTTTTTTATGCAGTAATTTTATACCTATAGGAGCTGGCTTAGGAGTTTTCAGTACGCTGACTCTGCCTCGGGGCGTGCGCTTCGGCCCATATCAGGGAAAGCACACGGATGAAGCGAAATCAATGTATTGCTGGCAGGTCATTATAATATAATATCATAATTACTTATATTTAATGCTTGTCTCATCATTTTAAGAATAAGTTAATAAATAAAGATGATTCGGTGCTTCGAAAGGCACGTTAAGCCGTTGGTCCCGGCTGCCATCTGGTAGTCGTTAATGGAACCACGTCTGAGGACGAGAGGCGGTTCCAAACAACCCTGACACCAGGGTATGCATGGTCGATTGACCGTGTTACCTTCACAAAATGAGGATGATTGTGTATAATGTCCCCATAATATTAAGTATCTATTATAAATTATTTTATAATGAATACCAGCGACCCGCCCCGGCTTCGCATGGGCATAATCACTCTATCTATTTAAAAAAACCGCATCAAAAACCGTTGCGTAATTTGAAAGATTTAAGCTTACATAGGGACATAGGGACAGGGAAAGCGACTTTGTTTTAAGGTATACTATGTAGTGAAGTGATTATATAGAGAGAGTTTAGTACTTACTAATTATTTTTTCCTTCATCAGATAAAGTCCCCAGACCTGAAAGGTCGCACAGTGGTGGATGCTCTGGATGGCGAGACGTCAAACTGGATGCGCTATGTGAACTGTGCGAGGAACTGGCACGAGCAAAACCTGGTGGCGTATCAGTACCAAGGCCAGATATATTACAGGTCAGCCACGATTTTTTTTTAAAACACAGACTATAGAATGTTACTAGCGACCCGCCTCGGCTTCGCACGGTCATAAAAACCTTCCTCTTGTGCTTGCGGTTTTTTTTAATAGAGTGATTAAGTACTCTATTAAAAAAACCGCATCAAAATCCGTTGTGTAGTTTTAAAGATTTAAGCATTCAAAGGGATATAGGGACAGAGAAAGCGGCTTTGTTTTATACTATGTACTTTAGTGATAGTGAAGTAGTGACTTAGGTATTTAATAATGAAAAATAATCTTACTTTAGGACTATCAAAATAATCCCACGTTTCACGGAGCTACTGGTATTCTACGGCAGTGAGTTCGCTAGAGCGTTGGGAATCGATCTGCGCTATTACAATGCGCCTCCACGCTTTGCACAATATGGTACGAATATTCGACATTTGTTTTATATGTTACCTATTTGTGTGGTTGTATGGTTTGAGTCAATTAAAAAACAACGACTGCCATCTATCGATAACAGCCGCGAACAACGACGGCTTAACGTGCCTTCCGAAGTACGGAGGAGCTAAAGATAGAAATGCCACTAAAGGCGACCAATCCATGCATGGCTCGCCATCGCTTGACGCATACTATCAGTACGAACACACAAGCCCCGCTAGGCTAACTTTATCTATAACAAATTTCATCAAGGTTGTTCTAGCGGTTTAGCTGTGAAAATTGTAACAGATAGACGGATAGACAATACTTTCGCATTTATAAGTATGGAAGTATGGATAATACTTGGCTTCAGAATACTCCATATAAAATTATTATTATGTCGTAAAAAAGTGAGACAAAAAAAAAGTGATTTTAAAGTTATAGGATCTTGGCCTCCGACGAACATATACCTAAATGTGTAAAATTATTAAATCTCGTAAGGAATTATTTGCATATTGTAAAAAAAAGTAAGGGAATAATAAAAAAATGCAGAATTTCATTGCCTTTCTATTAAATTCCTTTTTCAACTTCTACAAGAAGAAAGCTCTGGAAATGTAACTATGTGATTTAACCTTTTATTTAATTTAATACTAGTTAGTTTTAACAATAAATAAAGCAATTACAAACACACAAATAAGATGTGAGTTTTGAATTAAATAACAAAATAGTATATCAATTACAGGTGCACCGCCAGCAAAAATACCTAAAGTAGTAACATCAGAACAAGAACCTGAAGCTTCAACAAAACCTACACCAACACCAATCATAGACGAAAACCAAAATAATGTTGAAAATAAAGAAAAACAAAAAGATTTGGAAATACCACAAAAGACTGGGCAAAAACAACAAACAATACAAAATAAGACTTCGTTTGACAAACATATGAAGGATCATAATGTTAAAGCAGATTTAAGTGAAATATATTTCAAATGTAAGTTTTGTGATTATAAAAATGTTACTAGTGCTTCTTTGGAGAGACATATGCGAGTTCATAATAGTGATAGAACTCACGAATGCAATATTTGTCAACGTAGATTCACTCATAAGAATAAATTAAAAACACATTTAAGAACACATACCGGCGAGAAACCTTACGAATGCAATATTTGTCAACGTAGATTTTCTGAGAATGGTAATTTGAAAACACATTTAAGAACACATACCAGCGAGAAACCTTACGAATGCAATATTTGTCAACGTAGATTTATTCAAGAAGGTATTTTGAAAACACATTTAAGAACACATACCGGCGAGAAACCTTACGAATGCAATATTTGTCAACGTAGATTTACTCAAACGAATGATTTGAAAAAACATTTAAGAACACATACCGGCGAGAAACCTTACGAATGCAATATTTGTCAACGTGGATTTACTGAGAGTGTTACTTTAAAAAGACATTTAAGAACACATACCGGTGAGAAACCTTACAAATGCAATATTTGTCATCGTGGGTTTACTGAGAGTGTTACTTTAAAAAGACATTTAAGAACACATACCGGTGAGAAACCTTACGAATGCAATATTTGTCAACGTAGATTTACTCAAACGAATAATTTGAAAAAACATTTAAGAACACATACCGGTGAGAAACCTTACGAATGCAATATTTGTCAACGTGGATTTACTCTAGAATGTAATTTGAAAACACATTTAAGAACACATACCGGCGAGAAACCTTACGAATGCAATATTTGTCAACGTGGATTTACTCAAGAAGGTAATTTGAAAACACATTTAAGAACACATACCGGCGAGAAACCCTACGAATGCAATATTTGTCAACGTAGATTTACTCAGAATGGTTATTTGAAAACACATTTAAGAACACATACCGGCGAGAAACCTTACGAATGCAATATTTTTCAAAGTAGATTTACTCATAAGAATAGTTTAAAAACACATTTAAGGACACATACTAAATAAAGTTACCTTAAGGTAAAGTACAAAATGTAAAAAAACTAGGTACAAGTACAAAAACTATATTTACGGCAAAGCATTGTCTATTAGTCATCGTCTTAGATGTTTATCTTATAAATGCTTATCCCAAGTAATATTATAAATGCGAAAGTGAGTTTGTATATTTGTTTGTCGACCTCCGTGGCGTAATGGTTAACATGCCTGACCGCTACTCAGGAGGTCCCGGGTTCGATCCCCGGTCAGGTCAAGATGAAAAATGATCTTTTTCTGATTGACCCGGGTCTTGGATGTTTATCTATACATGTATTTGTTATAAAATATAGTATCGTTGAGTTAGTATCCCATAACACAAGTCTCGAACTTACTTTGGGGCTAGCTCAATCTGTGTGATTTGTCCCTATATATTTATTTATATTTATTTATTTATTTGTTTGTTTATTACCTCTTTACGCCCTATGAACATATCTACTATCTACTACGCCTATCTACTGAACCAATCTTCCTAAAATTTTGCATACACATAGCTAGGAGTATTTAGAAGGACAAGTACCTTTCGTCCCGGGAAAAAGCACTGTTTCCGAGGGAAATTCATGCGGGCGAAGCCGCGGGCGAAAGCTAGTTTGTTATAAAATATAGTATCGTCGAGTATCCCATAACACAAGTCTCTAACTTACTATTGTGTGATCGGTCCCTTTGTAAACACGAAATATCAAAAATATTTGTAACTAGCGACCCGCCCCGGCCTCGCATGGGCATAAAAACCTTCCTCTTGAATCACTCTATCTATTAAAAAAAACGCATCAAAATCCGTAGCGTAGTTTTATAGATATAAGCATACAAAGGGATATAGGGACAGAGAAAGCGACTTTGTTTTATACTATGTAGTGATGAAATACATTATGTGTTTGTATGGAGTTTTTACCCGACTGCGCCAGAAGGAGAGTTATATTTTTCGAGAGTATGTACACATGAACTTATGTATAATTGTTTGGTACGCTCGTGTCGTGAGAATGATATGAAAGATACTGGATCAGGATATATATATCAAAGCACAAAAAATGGCGGATTTTTGGCGCCAAAATCAAATGTTTAGCATTCTGAGGTATTTGCATAATTGCAGTCGGGTATTTTATTTTTTAATATTTTTTAAAGATCGGCTATGCACAGGCCAGGAGTTGCCGTATGCCAGTTGCCAGTTCGCCTACAAAATGATATAATAATCTTTATTCCCAAAAAAACTGAGGCCAAGTTGAACTTCGATAGATTAGAAAGACTCGACTACCTAGATGTACAGGGTCAATTGAGCTAGTAGTCACATGGACCGCATATAAACGATAACGGTGGCAATGCCGTATTTTTTATTTTAAACGGTTTTATTTAGCTCAAAATAATGACACCAAGGCATACAGGATCAATGGATCACTACGAAACCACAGAGTGCAGGGTCAATTAAGCTTGTTACCAATACGATATGAATTTATACTTTTTTTTTAACTTGAATAGCAAAAAAATATCAAATTAAGTCCTCCATCGCATCAAAGGAATCATGCCAGGCATGGCAGCATTTCCTTGCTGTTTTGCTGGACCGATTTGCTGACTGAAATTTTTATAACGGCCATTCTCAGAAGGCTTAATTTAGAGCGTCCAGTGCAAAATTTTCATGTAAACAAAATAATACTATGTGCTGTTTTTTTTGTAAAGTAGCTAACAACTATTTCTATGTGTTGCACTTTAAAAAATATCTCTATATTGGATAGTATAACAGAAATATTTTTTCACAACATTGTTCTTAAATTACCACGACGCGTCCACGCGCTCTCCCAGTTTGGAAACTTGTCTAATACTAATTCAGAGAAAGAGTTTTAGTTATTTCAGATGGTTTTTTATATTAAGGAATATATATTCAACAACATATCAAAAAATACAACAAGTTACTAGTACTTTCTTTGTCAAAATTATCAAATGAAGACGTGTCCGACCTTGGACATTAATTGCCAACACCACTTGCAATCGAGGGCGCACATCCCTAAATAAGAATCTCTGGTATATCACTATAGCACAGGTCACGAGCCGTCAGTGTTGTCGAGGTACTCGTCGAGTGTGGTTGTGCGCTGTGTCGAGCAATCGCCAATTAGACACCTAAGTATCTAATTGTCATGACTTTGGTTTTCGATTTTTCTAATTCATGTAGTCTTGATTAAAAACTTATGAGTTATTGTTAACTTATTCTTGTTTATTGAAAATAAAGCAGATTTCTGGGCTCTATGGACTATGATGTGTCTTTATGAGAATTCTGTTTATTAAGTAGCTTTTTTTTTGAAAAATTATGTTTCTCTCTAAGAGCCACGACGCTAATTGCTAAAACATTTCTAATTGCCATCGCTGCTTTTGTTAAAAAATTAGTATATAACAGCTGTTTTTTAAGGTGATACCTCGGTGAACACTAGCGCCACCGTCAATTAAAAACCAAAACAGCTGTTATTTCCGTTAGATTTAAGCAAACTCAAACAATAATAAACTGATTATAATGTTGAATTGTTGCGTTTTATATAATAGTTTCTTAACAAAATTAATATATAATATGTAAATATCTTATTTAAATACATAAGCGGTCATTATTCAATACACTTATATGGAAAAAATCAAGTTTCTAATTACTGGGACGAGGTAAAATTATAATTTCTAATTGTCACAACCATTAAATATTTTAGATACCGATAACTTGGATACTACATAAGCTAAATAAATGCCAATACGATTAAATTCACAATTGATTCATATTCATTCTCTCTACAGTCATATTTCATGAATAAGTTCAAGAAATAAAAAGGGTTGTGGTAATTAGACTAAGAATGCCAAAATTGAGAATGGCCGATAACTAAGTGAGCTTATACTATTATTTTATTGTTATAAGTAACTGCTAACTAGTTAAAGCTAAGTTAACTAATTTATTTTGTAACTATGATTCTAAAATAAACAATAAATATATTTATATTTGTATTCATTCATAATAAGTTATAGCTAAGTAAGCTTAACTACTTTTTTGTGTAAACGAATGAATGAATTAAATTTTATTGTTAAGTAATATTAAATATTTGATTGTGTAAGTGATTGATAACAATTTATAGATAATTAAACTTACTACTTTATGGTAACTGTAATTCATAATTAGTTATTGCTTCGTAGGTTTTACTACTATATTATGTAAATGTGATTCTTAACAAGTTACAGTTAGGTACACTTAACTACTTTATTGTGTAAATGTGATTCTTAACAAGTTACAGTTAGGTAAACTAAACTACTTTATTTTGTAAATGTGATTCTTAACAAGTTACAGTTAGGTAAACTAAACTATTTTATTGTGTAAATGTGATTCTTAACAAGTTACAGTTAGGTAAACTAAACTATTTTATTGTGTAAATGTGATTCTTAACAAGTTATAGTTAGGTAAACTTAATTATACTTTATTGTTTAAACGTGATTCTTAACAAGTTATAGCTAAGTAAACTTACTTTATTGTATAATGTTAGTCTTAACAAGTTTCAGTTGAGTAAACTTAACTACTTTATTGTGTAAATGATTACAAACAAGCGGAGTTCACTTAAGTAACTGTTTATGTAAATACCATTTATAACATGTTATAGCTAAGTAATATATAAATAAATACATAAATGTTTTGATTATTTATGCAAATGTAGTTATGTATGTAATGTAGTAGTTTTATGTAAGTTACAGGTAAGTCAACTTAAATAGTTTGTGTCACTGTAATTCTTAACATGTTTAATAAAAACTTAACACCTAAATAAGCTTACTGTCAAACTGATCTTTTAAGAATAAAAATGTTATTTATAAATAATAAGATTTAGTTTAGTTTTTTTATTGATGTCATTAAAACTAAGACCCTTAACTATTGATCTCAATACACAGGTATTTTAATGAAAACACAGATTTCTTTAATCTGATGTTACCTGGGTGATATTATATCCATACTTCCATATCCATACTTCCATACTATCCATACTAATATTATAAATGCGAAAGTCTGTCTGTCTGTCTGTCTGTCACTCTTCACGGCTAAACTGCTGGACCGATTGTGATGAAATTTGGTAGGGATGTAGTTAATGAAATACTTTTGGGCGCGATATAACCGAGTCCCACGCGGGGCAAAGCCGCGGGGAACAGCTAGTAATAAAAATAAATGCGTTTGCCGCCCAAGGCTTGGGGTTGGGTTTTATTAGGGAATATGCTGTACTTATTTATTCCGGATTAATTTACTTCTTCGTCCGAGCGTGTTTCCCTGCTGCATCTGCAGCTAACGCTTTAGAGCCCAGGGTACGCCATTAATCATGGTCCTGATTTGGCGGAACTGGTTATAACAATTGAGCGACTGCCGTCTAACCTCCGTAACCCTTTTTACGGCCATTCTCAATTTTGGCATTCTTAGTCTAATTACCACAACCCTTTTAATTTCTTGAACTTATTCATGAAATATGACTGTAGAGAGAATGAATATGAATCAATTGTGAATTTAATCGTATTGGCATTTATTTAGCTTATGTAGTATCCAAGTTATCGGTATCTAAAATATTTGATGGTTATTGGTTAGATTATATGGTTAGATATTTACATATTATATATTAATTTTGTTAAGAAACTATCATATAAAACGCAACAATTGAACATTATAATCAGTTTATTATTGTTTGAGTTTGTTTGAATCTAACAGAAATAACAGTTGTTTTGGTTTTTAATTGACGGTGGCGCTAGTGTTTACCGAGGTATCATCTTAAATAACAGCTGTTATATACTTATTTTTTAACAACAGCAGCGATGGCAATTAGAAAAGATGTGGCAATTAGCGTCGTGGCTCTTAGAGAAAAACATAATTTTCCAAAAAAAAATCTACTTAATAAACAGAATTCTCATAAAGACACATCATAATCAATAGAGCCCAGAAATCTGCTTTATTTTCAATAAACAAGAATAAGTTAACAATAACTCATAAGTTTTAATCAAGGCTACATGAATTAGAAAAATCGAAAACCAAAGTCATGGCAATTAGATACTTAGGTGTCTAATTGGCGATTACTCGAGACAGCGCACAACCACACTCGACGAGTACCTCGACAACACTGACGGCTCGTGCCCTGTGCTATAGTGATGTGCCAGAGATTCTTATTTAGGGAGGTACGCCCTCGATTGCAAGTGGTTTTGGCAATTATTGTCCAAGGTCGGACACGTCTTCATTTGATAATTTTGACCAAGAAAGTACTAGTAACTTGTTGTATTTTTGATATGTTGTTGAATATATATTCCTTAATTTAAAAAACCATCTAAAATAACTAAAACTTTTTCTCTGAATTAGTATTAGACAAGTTTCCAAACTGGGAGAGCGCGTGGACGCGTCGTGGTAATTTAAGAACAGTGTTTTGAAAAAATAATTCTGTTATACTATGCAATATAGGTATATTTTTTAAAGTGTAACACATAGAAATAGTTGTTAGCTACTTTACAAAAAAAAACAGCACATAATATTATTTTGTTTACATGAAAATTTTGCACTGGACGCTCTAAATTAAGCCTTCTGAGAATGGCCGTTTACAGGGAAACCAGACCCACAGGAACATGAATCTGGATTTACTAAAACTAAATTTTGTTGTCCCGATATGATGAATTTTCTATTTAAAAAATAAAATAGCAAAACAATTTCAAGCTTAATTAATTTTTAATCTAGACACGCGGCAGCGTGTCAAGCCAAGTTCAAGCAAAGGAACTGGCTAGCCAGCGCCGAGTGTAATATTACACGAACCACTTGGTGCCACTTTTGACCCTTCTATAACTCGAAACCTCTTTAATGTAAACACATAAAACTACGTGTGTTTAATAAGATCCATCAGGACATGTAGAAGCCCAAATTTCATGAAGCTAGCTCAAACGGTTATAAAGATATGAAGGTCAAAAAGTTGTAAATTTTAGCACTGACTGACTGACTTATAGTACCTAAACCTAACCTACTTCCAGATGACCTAGAAGGATGAAATTTGGAATCCAGCTCGGAAATTGTGTGTAAGCGTAGGAAAAAATCAAAAAATAAAAAAAAGTCAAAAAATAAGTGGTGTCCCCATACAAAAAACTTGTAATACCTACGCGCTAAACAACCGGCCAACAACGGTGCGGTCAGCGGCGCGCGGCAGCACACCAGCCAATCAGCGTCACGCTTTGACTTATGGTACAAAATTATAAGCGGTAGCGATTTACTTAAAATTTAGCGGGTCGGTTAGTTTATACCTGCATAGTAGTTATCTTATAGTCCACGGCTCACTAAATTAACAAAGAGCAGTGCCCAAGGTTCGTTTTTCTGATTTCTTTTGAAAATAAGAAATAATATTTTAAGGTATAAATTTGTTAGTTCGAACTCTTTGTACCCTAAAAGAAACTCCAATGTGTATGTATACCAAGGTCAAGGCAATAGCGAAGTCTTATTGATACCGATATATGTATGTGTTGACCAGTCTAAGAATGCTGCTTGAACTCGCTCGCGCCTTGCACTTGTGCGCGGCTCACAGCGCTATACGACTTAAAATGCGAACGAACCAAAGTATGCTCTTAGCGGCGCTCATTCGCGTCAGCGTCCTCGTTATGCCCGGTTGTTTAGCGGAAACCCACCTATTAGATTGCGTTTAATGCTGCGTCTTTCGACTAAATTTATTTGAGTTATAGCTGGAATAGTCCAGATATAAATTATTCCTTTTTAGTATTGTACTTTAACGGTATTTGTGAGTTATTTAATATTACGTAAATCGTTTCTTTCAAAACCTCATTTGTTTGTAGCTCTTTTAGGTTAATTTGTCACGCAAAAAATAACATTAAATAGGAATACTTGCCTAGTTTTCTTTACAAAAAGTAATGATATCCCACCAAAAACATAAATGTAAAAAACGAGAGCCAAGTTCAATACAAAAATTATGCTTGGCGGTGAGCTTCGCCGCAAAAAGAATGGCGATCTAAATGAGTGCCAAGTTCTATGAAAATCGAAATATGTTTTTATAGCAACAAAATAACATTATGAACAAGTATTAAACTCTATTTCTTTGCTTTATTAGATACCTATAACAATTGCTGTTATTTAAAAATGTGAGATCTTGTAGTAGGTCAGATTTGACTTGGCCAGTTTTCATTACATAAGTCATTTTATAAAGTTATTCAACATTTTGATTGTGTTAAAAACTGGCCAAGTCAAATCTGACCTACTTCAAGATCTCACATTTTTAAATAACAGCAATTGTTATAGGTATCTAATAAAGCAAAGAAATAGAGTTTAGTACTTGTTCATAATGTTATTTTGTTGCTATAAAAACATATTTCGATTTTCATAGAACTTGGCACTCATTTAGATCGCCATTCTTTTTGCGGCGAAGCTCACCGCCAAGCATAATTTTTGTATTGAACTTGGCTCTCGTTTTTTACATTTATGTTTTTGGTGGGATTAAATTAACATTGAAATGTACATATTCATTATTCGCAAAAGTAATTACCTAGGTATGTCTCAGTGGAAAATGTGACTTTGATGCTTAACCCATAAAAAATAATAATATTTTTTAAACAATGAAATTTAAAATCTTTAGTTTTTTATTAGGTATGTATATGTGTAGAGGACATTTTATTTATTTACTGTGTGTGTGTGTGTGTGTGTGTGTGAGCACCACTAGGAAATTTATGTGAAGGGCTTAATTAGCCGTAGGTATTTTCTACCAGTCAATCAAGACATACATGTTTTTAATTAGTAATAATATTTTACGTACCTACCTACTTACATTGTTAACCAACATTTTGACAATAACATTCGTTGAAAATATTTTTTTAACCACCATTTGGGAGAATTTCGATAGGTATATTTATAAGTAAATCAGTAAATTATCACGAGTACGGGACTCGTGATAATTTACTGATTTACTTATAAATTAAAAGATAATTAATGAACATTATATCTACCTACTGCAATTTTCGAGGCGTGAGTGTGGTGTGGAAGCGAGAGTCGCCCCGGGCAGCAGTTTAGAGGCGTGCGCCAAAATAATTAATACGATTCAAAATAAAAATAATTGTTATGTTCTATTAGCGAACCGCCCCGGCTTCGCATGGGAATAAAAACCTTTCTTTTGAATCACTCTATCTATTAAAAAAATCGCATCAAAATCCGTTGCGTAGTTTCAAAGATTAAAGCATACAAAGGGACATAGGGACAGAGAAAGCTACTTTGTTTTATTCTAGTAGTGATGATAGAAAGTATAGTCATGATGTACTTATTTCCTATCCATTTCATATAAGAAAATGATTTCGATACATTGTCAGTTTCAAAAGGAGTGAAAAGATCTCTCAAGGGTCGGCAATGCGATCGTGCGTGACACTCCTGGATTACCATGGGCGTCCATGGGCTAGGGTGACCACTTACCATCGTGTGATACGAGGTTGGTAGAGCCATGGGAGGTGGAGGGAAGTGTTACCATCGTGTGGGCCGTATGCCTGTTTGCCTACTATATATATAAAAAATTGTGATTGATACAATTTTAAACCAGATTGCGAATGTTTCATTTATTATTCAATTTTTTAAAGCTTTACACATAGCGACATGCGTAAAAAAGCCACAAGCAGAAGAAAAACATATAAAAAAACAAGTCGACGCGGACTGCAAAGAAATATCATGCCCAGCCATTGAGGACCCGATCTGCATGAAAATAAAGAATAAAAAAACTAAAAAAACTGCTTTCGTTGTTGTGTTAAACAAATGTGAAATGGGATATATGAAGTGTCATAAAGGTGAGCAATACTTTCTTCTTACTTGTAGGATTCTGGGGGGTTACTACTGTCTCAACCATGCAAGATCCAGTGAGTAAGCGAGACAGCGCGATACATGATGTAAGGCGACATCTCCCTCACTCATTGGATCTTGCATGGTTTTAAGAGATGGTGGTAGGCCACCAGTACTCCATAGATAAAAAAAAATTGCCTCACGTAACAACGGGACATGAATGCTAAAGGTAAAATGTAATCGAAATTTTCTCTTGTAAGTACCTAAGTACAGGAGTGCTATTTTTGAAATGTATGACATATCAAAATCGGTGAGTCGAATGATTATCGTTCGTTTTCGAATGATTTTCATGCGACATAACCGGTGACTCGAACGATAATCATTCGACTCACCGGTTCTGGGTGAGTCGAATGATACATCTCAAAAATAGCACTCCTGAACACACTACTCGCGAATTTGAAGTTATTTTCGTTAATCCCTTGAAGTAGTATCTTTAGGATATTTTTTACCAAAGATAGTGGAGGCAAGACTTGTATGGTTTTGTACATTACTAATTTATGTATACCTACTTATTGTTACAGAAATGGAAGGCACAGCAGTACCCATGAAATACTGTGACCACGCCCACACTTCTGGTAAGTCGTTGTACAGAACATAAATAATCCCACCAAAAACATAAATGTAAAAAACGAGAGCCAAGTTCAATACAAAAATTATGCTTGGCGGTGAGCTTCGCCGCAAAAAGAATGGCGATCTAAATGAGTGCCAAGTTCTATGAAAAATCGAAATATGTTTTTATAGGAACAAAATAACATTATGAACAAGTATTAAACTCTATTTCTGCTTTATTAGATACCTATAACAATTGCTGTTATTTAGAAATGCGAGATCTTGAAGTAGGTCAGATTTGACTTGGCCAGTTTTCATTACATAAGTCATTTATAAAGTTATTCAACATTTTAATTGTGTTAAAAACTGGCCAAGTCAAATCTAACCTACTTCAAGATCTCGCATTTCTAAATAACAGCAATTGTTATAGGTATCTAATAAAGCAGAAATAGAGTTTAATACTTGTTCATAATGTTATTTTGTTCCTATAAAAACATATTTCGATTTTTCATAGAACTTGGCACTCATTTAGATCGCCATTCTTTTTGCGGCGAAGCTCACCGCCAAGCATAATTTTTGTATTGAACTTGGCTCTCGTTTTTTACATTTATGTTTTTGGTGGGATATCAATACTTTTTGTAAAGAAAACTAGGCAAGTATTCCTATTTAATATTTTTTTTTTTTTGCGTTTCCGCTGCGTGCAAGCTAGTTATTTAAAATACAGAAATACCTATTTATTTAAAAAGAAAAAATAAATTTAACTGTCAAGAAAACTTACTACTAATTTTAAAGTGTTTTTTTTTTAAAGAAAGTAATACTATTCTATACCAGTTTAATATTCCTGTGTCTTCCTATTTCAATTACACGTGAATCTTACTCCTACGGTCCTACCTAATAAACAAATGACAAATTAACCTAAAAGAGCTACAAACAAATGAGGTTTTGAAAGAAACGATTTACGTAATATTAAATAACTCACAAATGCCGTTAAAGTACAATACTAAAAAGGAATAATTTATATCTGGACTATTCCAGCTATAACTCAAATAAATTTAGTCGAATGACGCAGAATTAAACGCAATCTAATAGGTGGGTTTCCGCTAAACAACCGGGCATAACGAGGACGCTGGCGCGAATGAGCGCCGCTAAGAGCATACTTTGGTTCGTTCGCATTTTAAGTCGTATAGCGCTGTGAGCCGCGCATAAGTGCAAGGCGCGAGCGAGTTCAAGCAGCATTCTTAGACTAGTCAATACATACATATATAGGTACCAATAAGACTTCGCTATTGCCTTGACCTTGGTATACATACACATTGGAGTTTCTTTTAGGGTACAAAGAGTTCGAACTAACAAATTTTTACCCTTAAATATTATTTCTTATTTTCAAAAGAAATCAGAGAAACGAACCTTGGGCACTGATCTTTGTTAATTTAGTGAGCCGTGGACTATAAGATAACTACTATGCAGGTATAAACCAACCGACCCGCTAAATTTTAAGTAAATCGCTACCGCTTATAATTTTGTACCATAAGTCAGAGCGTGACGCTGATTGGCTGGTGTGCTGCCGCGCGCCGCTGACGACACACCGTTGTTGGCCGGTTGTTTAGCGCGTAGGTATTACAAGTTTTTTGTATGGGGACACCACTTATTTTTTGACTTTTTTTTATTTTTTGATTTTTTCCTATGCTTACACACAATTTCCGAGCTGGATTCCAAATTTCATCCTTCTAGGTCATCTGGAAGTAGGTTAGGTTTAGGTACTATAAGTCAGTCAGTCAGTGCTAAAATTTACAACTTTTTGACCTTCATATCTTTATAACCGTTTGAGCTAGCTTCATGAAATTTGGGCTTCTACATGTCCTGATGGATCTTATTAAACACACGTAGTTTTATGTGTTTACATTAAAGAGGTTTCGAGTTATAGAAGGGTCAAAAGTGGCACCAAGTGGTTCGTGTAATATTACACTCGGCGCTGGCTAGCCAGTTCCTTTGCTTGAACTTTGGCTTGACACGCTGCCGCGTGTCTAGATAGTAGGTACTATTAACTAACGTAGAAAACACACAGGATAAACACTAGTCCGCTTACCTAGAGGGTTACCGTTGTAGCTTATATAGCGATCCATAAACGATTAAGTATAAAAGCATTGATGCTAGGGTTGCTGTACCAATACAATACAATACAAAACTCTTTATTGCACATAGAATACAGAAAATATAGGTTAACAAGAACTTAAATATAAAACCGAAAAGGCGGCCTTATCGCTAAAAGTAATAGGGAAATGTCTGAAATTTTTTTTTATAAAAATAAAAAAAAAAAAAATTTGAAATAAAATAAATTTAAATTAAAATAATTAAAATTTTAAATAATAAAATTTGACATCATTGTCTTTTGTGTGTGTGATATTTTTGTAATGACTGTTTGGTGCTTAAATAAAGAGAATTTTTTTTTTTAAATTTGGTTTATTACACCTTTCACAAACGTTATCCCATAGATTTAAAAAAAAAATTGCGTCACTTAAGATAGATGTAACATATGACATTAAATGTATGGGAACCCAGCGCGCCGTTTGCGGGGGGTAAGGGCTGAGGTAAGGGAGGGTAGGAGGGGGGGTCCGTCATCAAATACACACATTATGGAATGAGTTCACAAACTTTTCTTATTAGAAAATCAAACAAAAAAGACTTTATGACACAGGATTAAGGCTTAGTACAAATGCACTGTATTTGAACTACGACCAACTAAGCAGTCTGAGCCTGTTAGACCCAGGGGTCGTGGGAGCTTATTTAGTTGTTTCCAGTTTGGTTAGGACATTACAAGCTTGAATCACCTGACTGTCTGATAATAAAGATGATTCTGTGCTTCGGAATGCACGTTAAGCCGTTGGTCCCAGCTGCCCTCTGGTAGTCGTTAAAGGAACCATGTCAGAGGCCGAGAAAGCCTTCCGACGAACTCTGACACCAGGGTATGCATGGCCGATTGACCGTGTCACCTACACAAAAAGATGAGTCTGAGCAGGAAAAGTTTCCATGTATATTCTCGAGCAATAGAAAAAAGTTCACATTCGTAAAAAAGTTCGAAGTGTACGTACGGTATTGCCGTTTGTAATGTTTGAGCGTAGGTTTTGTTCTGGTCTGGAGATAAAGATACCTTCTCGTTCTCAATACGACTGTTATTTACCAAGTATATACTATTTTTTTATTTATAATTACTATTATATATGTCGGAGAGAGAGAGATATAAGGGGGCCAAGTGCAAGTCAGGATGGATGGCTTTCGAGCATCAGATAGGGTCATAGGATGGCTTTCGTGGGCAACTCTTTAAAGCAGAGTGACAGTTAACTAACAGGGTATCTTTACACAATCTTACAAAGGTCAAGCGAGGGCGTAATTGTCCCGGCAGAGGGACAGCAACCCAAATCACGGCTTAGATCGGTGCCCCACACACGCACACGATAGTAATCTCACAACCAAGACTCTTCTCGATTTCCTCCGTGCTAACACAACTGATAACCAACAGCAATTGGTGAAATCAAGGGTCAAGGGTACACAGACACTCGCGCATCTAGGCGCCTTATCACGTGACTTCTGAACACCAGGCTTCTCGCCCATTGGACAACAAGGGATAGCTAGCTCTCAGGACACATCTAAGCATATCGGGTCACACGCACGCGCTAACACTTAAAACAATTAACACCGACTAATCACGATACTATTTCGTAGCTACTGCAGTGCACTGCCGCGCGTCTACATTCGAACTCGGCCCGATCGATTCTGTTCTCAACTGCCATTGCAATCACTTTCACCGTTACAAAAGTAGGGATCACCTCACAAGTGCACACGCCTGACGCCATATTCAAAAAGAACGTTCATTTCGATTCCCAACCGCTACTTCTATGACATTGACATTTGACAATGTCATTTGATGTTGCCAACCGCATAGTGTCGCCACTATAGTTAAGTTGCTTTCAGATTGATAAAGACCTTACGTTTAGTACTTCATTCTGCGACATATATAAATAAATATGACACATAGGTCAGACGCCAATCGCTTCATTGAACCATGATTAATAGCGTGCCCTGGGCTCTGAAGCGTAAGCTGAAGACGCAACCGGGAAAAACACGCTAGAGCGAAGATATAAAAATAAATATATAGTATATAATCATAATATAAAATAAGGCCGGGAAAGATGAATAGATAATAGTACTGATACATGGAGTATCACTAGCGTGATATTACTAGTAATTACTATTATTTATTGTTATGTTTGAATATATGATCTAATTAAATAGATAGACAGGAAAACGAAGCCATTTCATCCTCGAATTTATATGTACCTACTTATAGATGAGTGTACTTACAATAAAATTCTCTTTTGAAATTATGACTGGAAAATTGGTATTGGCCCGATATATGTCTTATTTATTAGTCACAGTTTACTTAATTTCCATAAACTAGAGCAACATTATAAAATTATTTTTACTCGCTCTTTCAAATACTGACAAAAACAGCACTGAATATGATAAACTGAACTAATCTTAATGAGCTGATATCCATAGGTCATCTAGGCTATGGCCAAATGTTAAGTACCAAATCTGTTAATAGATTTGCAGTTACATATATCAGAAAATTGCGTTGTTGCAGTCAGAGCAAGAATCTTGGAGAGCGGTAGTGGCACTGCAGCATATACATAAGCTTCAAATTTAGAATGTAATTAATGTTTAGTATATAACCCAAGGGAAAACTAAAATATTTTGCAATTTCGGTCCAGTTTTCTAGATACACCAACTGCATAAATAACTTTGTAATCCCATATAAATATATAGGATAAAAAAGTTACATTCGCAATGAACGAATCAGTGTACCTGCATACTTATACTTTGCTCGCGTTATCAAGAGGCAATATGTATGTCGTAAAGTAGTTCTCTGTAATCTACAAAGAAATGAGATACCATCAAAAACAAAACTTATAAAAATTCCAAGTCTCGCTTAGTTGTTCTACCATCAAAAGTTATGAGATCCATGTAATACCAAGCCGGTTAATTTATTCAGTCCCTTCTTAAGCGGACCTCTTGTCTTCGGTTATCACTGTCCTATATCCCTTTGTAAGCTTAAATCTTTAAAACTTCGCAACGGATTTTGATGCGTTTTTTTTTTAAATAGATAGAGTGATTTAAGAGCAAGGTTATTATGCCCATGTAAAGCCGGGCGGGTCGCTAGTTTCATAATAAGCTAACCTAATAACAACATCTTATAGTGACTATATCAATATTAAAAATCTGTTATGTTTTAAATAATCAGGACGACTTGCCAATCACACGAAACCATATAATTAATAGGTATGTATCATTAGTGAGATAATAATGTGTTTTCACGCGATGGCCATATATATATTTTTCAGTGACAGAGACACGATGTTCAATGCTTATCGTCACTCTAAAAAGTAATAACTCATTCCATTCGTAAAATTATTACGTCTAGTTGTTGCCATTCTGACATGACAGCAGGCATAATTAGTGAAGTAACAGATTCGCGTAGCATCGATATATCGAGAATACGTTGAATTATTATTGTTATTTTTTTATTGGTTTTTATTAATATTTGATTTCATTTCACTATTTAAATTTAATCATAATGTAAGGTTTATATCTGTATGGGCTAGCATGGTCTGACTTGAAGAATTCTATTTATTAAACTATTAAATCACAAACAATGAATTGTCAGTTCCGGAGTACTAGTTTTGGCGGTGGTGGTAATTAGCCAGACTCGACACGATAAGTATATCATGAAACAATATGAAAAAATAACCAGAAGTCGAAACAAACAGGAGCATGAGCAAAATAGCCTGAGATGGCTGGTTTCACTTGTGATTCCAGAATGCCGGTCAGGTTCAAGAGTCAGGTCTATAAAACCATCATTAGAACTGTACGCCGCACTGGATGTGTGAAATATCGCGGAAAGACCGCGTTAGAAACTCCCACCACGTTCGGGACAGCCTTCATGTCCATGACATAGCAGATAGATAGCTTCTAAAGAGTAGCCTGCGATGGTACGATCACGTCTCGTGGAAATAGGTGTCTTGACCATGCCACCTCCCCCGAGGCTTGGTATGGTAGAAGAGGCAAACCCTACGCTTGGCGGTTTGACATCGTGGGGCATATTAGTCATGCTTGATTTAACGTTTTCAAGTTGCTTGCATTATTAGTGGCTTCTAAAGTCAATATACTGTAGAGCTAATATTTAATAGCTGCTGTAATGTTTTATTTGGCGTCAGTTTCCTTTTTTGATTATTAATTCATATCAAGTGGGTAAAAGCTCAATTCACCCTGCACACTTTTGCGCCACAGAGGTCATTGGACCCTCTAAGGCCTGGCATCATTGTTTTGATATTTTTTTTTATTATATATCAATTTTGCCTGTAGTTAGACTTATTTCTCCCCCTCTACCCCTCACCCATATATTTTCCAGGCATTTTCCAGGTGTTTTCCCCACTAATACCCCTAGAGCTTTTTCACAGCTTAACCTATTTTCATTGAACATTTTATTTTGTACTGTGGACGTGATGCGTTTTCATTTCAGACCCCACTCGAGTATATATTTGCTGGCATGCGGTTATTCTTTTCCCTTTTCACCCCCACAAGTTACAAACGACTCAACCGATTTTCATCAAACATATATCTAAAAACACTCGCACATAAGTCACCGTTAATACAATAAAAACTAAACTGAAATCGCTTTATCCATTACTACAGACAGATACGTCAAACTTATAATACCCCTCTTTTTGGGTTAAAAATAGCGTGAATACCACTATTATGGTTTTGTAGTCCATTGGACTTTGAAAATCCAATTATCTGATTTTTCTTAACCATCTCTCTGGGTTTGACGTTAAACCCACGTCTAGTTTTACTTCAACAGATGTCACAGGGAGATAAGAAAACCAGGCATTTCGTTTTTTCTTTTCGATCCCGAAAATTGTCATATAATAAGTAAAAATTTTTAGTAAGACGTTACAAACAAGAATAATTGGCATCTTCCGGAATTTAATGGTAACACTAGTAATTTCGGAAACTGGTTTCTTCATTCATTTCCCGTTGACATTTACCTACAAGAATTATGTTGATAATTAAACCCGAATTTTACTCCAAACTTGCCTTCTAACTTCGTTTATCGATACTTGACGAAAGAAACGTAAGAGCAACAACACTATGCTTAGCACATGTTCTTGACTGAATAATATTTTTTTCATTCAAAATGGCGTTGAATTTGCTGTAGTATTTTACATAATATAAGGCTGTAATTTGTATAAAACGTAAAAAGAAGTATCAGGAGAACTCATATTTGGATTTATACAATTATTTTTACATATTGTAATGGCATAAATCGGCATTAATACACAAAATTGATTTTTTTTGTTGTCCTTGTATATACTCCGCAATAGACATTAGTAGACTGTGAACCCAAGGATAGCATATACGTAAATATCGTGTATGAGTGGCAAGACAGTTTAGCTTGTCATGCTACTTCTATTAGAGCCGCGTTCCTAGTTCTATGCGTTATCCTTACGAAAATGTTATCAGGGCTATGGGCTTGTCAGACGCCACCAAACACCACATTGACCGTTATGCGCGCTAAGTCTAAAGCTAATGTCATGTACTTACATTTTTTACAGGACGCAATCCCCACAATCGAAGAAAAAGGAGCTTAACTGAAGGTGATATATTTGGTTCTTATTTATCTACTTTTTACAGTTCATTCACTACTGGAAAAGGCGTGGTGGCTATACACGATTTTGGAGATACCTGTGGGAACAGTAACATTCAGTGCCGGATTAGGCCAGCGCGGCGTCATTAGCCATCTGTTGAAGGCCGGTGTCAATTAAAAATGCCAAAAAAAAAAGCACAGGGGGTCTAAAAACGCCACTTTGAGCAATACATCGAATTGATTCATATTACGAATTCCTTAGCAATTCTGGTGCAATTCCTCTATTTTTTGTAAAATGTCCGTTAAACTTTGCAATTACTCTTCAAAAAAATTTAAAGAAATAGGAATTGCTAAAGAATTCGTAATATGAATTCGATTCGATGAATTGCTTAAAGTGGCGTTTTTACACTGGGCGTGGAAAGGCCCCGTGGAAAGGCGTGTCACTTGTCTGAAGAATCTCAATATAAAATTTGGCTTGGGTGTGCTTTTATTAAAAACTTTTTCATGATAAATATCTAAAGTGATAGTTTTCACTTTAAATCAGATTGGATTAGGAGAGGGGGCCACAAAATAAGCGGAGCCCGCGGAATTTGCTTCTCTTTCTACATATATGGGTAATCAATCCGCTACCGGTACATCTTTGTCGCGTCATATAGAAAGAACACTGGAGGAGAGTGGAGACAGTAAACTTGCGTAATACGGAAAGCCAACGAACCAATCACGTGCTTAGAGAAGAATATGCTTACTAGGCTCTACACGCATTAAATGAATAAACTCTATTTCTTAAGTAGGTGCATAGGGCTTTATAGTAAAGTAGGTACCTATAATACTTGACTACATTTCTATGTGGCCTACTAGTAGTTATTCTAAATCTATTGGCCTGCTGCCCCTACCTACGGGTAAGGGAGAGAGTCTACAATTTTTATGAGTAATGTTTTAAAATCAAAATAACTCGCCGTACCGCCACTTAGTCGGTTTCTAGAAGCCTTTAGCACTTACTGAGGCTTTATAGTAATAACGTCTCTTACGATTTTAAGATACAACACAAAGTCGACGGATACAATTTTTTTAACATTTTGTTTTTATTATTTTAAAGACGACGGTGTCGTGAACGAAGCTAAGAAAGGTAGTAAGTATACAAAACCTATTTTACCTTTTGTAAAACTGAATAAAACCGACCCACAAACTAAGAGTAATAAGTCGGTCAAGTGCGAGACGGACTCTCGCCCTGAGGGTTCCGTACAACCGTACAGAACCCTCACTCAGGTCATGGCAACTATATAGCGACATTTAATGTGATTTGTGGCGCCATCTAGAAACACCTTGTACAGATTCCGAAATAGTATGTAAATATCGAAATTATCTCACTTATCTACTTAATTACTACTTGATTGATTTTGTTCAAACCAATTTTCGTTTGAAGTTTTTATTGAATTCTTTAAACACTGCTTTGTTTAAAAGTTAGAGGGGGGGGGGGGGGGGGCACTTAAATTATATATCATCATTTACAAAGATCTATACAACGATACCACACATAGCTATGATTAAAAAAAATCCCTCAGTTACATTGTATGAATGTATGAAGCGCTACCCTTAATACTAACATGTCGAATCTAAGGGTTCCGATTTTGCCATTTGGAAAATATACTAAGGAATATTTTATTACATGTAGTATTTCATTGATTTATTCATTACTTACACAGGATTGAATTCAAAGATCATACCAATAAAAGGTAAAGTGACCCCCGATTTTAAAAGTGCTGGAAATGTGTCGATGGATGACGGAGATATAGGATCCAGTGAGGGTGAGTACCTTAGAATTTATGGGCCTAACTTAATAGGCCTCAGTGCCCCTAGTATGAGTTTTTCTTAACGCAGACGCTAGCGACTGCGTTAGCGATTTAGTATGGCAAACCTGTACAACGCTTCTGGCGGATAGTAAGGCAACTAAGAAATTCCATACAAAATTCTAACGCAGTCGCTAGCGTCTGCGTTAAGGCGCTGTATCCCCAACCCTTAGGTATTTAAGAGGAGTGAAGTGCGATTATAGTACGTACGCGTAATGAAATAAGGTTGAAAGTGGCGATACTGGGTTGGCCTGTCACTAGTCCGTTCAATGCCATTTCGGGTGAAATTTTCCAGTTTTAATTTAATATTTCAATAATTATGACTAAATCTTGTAATTTTTTTAGGTATCCATCTGGGTCATTATGTTATTCTTGTTATAGACGTAAAAAAATTGGTAGTTGTCGCTGAAGATATCAAGTAATTCGCGACGAAACCTTTTCTGGATATAGCTTTTTTGCTATTTTATTTAGCTAGGTTTTAATTATTTTTTTTTAAATATTTGATGTAATCATTTATTTTGATCCTTGAACTATACTTCATATTTTTTTCATGCTTGTATTCAATGAAGAATAAAGCTAACTGCGCGACGAAAAAATAGACGTTTTACGGTATTCACCTGATCCACAGCGCCTTAAGGAAAACTCATACTAGGGGCACAGACTCCGCGCGTTTTTGGCGGTAGTTACGCAAACTGTGTATGACCGTTATATATTTTGTGGTATGGCGATGATCCTTTAGGAACCGGATACTCATAGCTGGTACTAGTCATCAGAGAATAAGGAAATTGCGCGCGGTCCCTACGATATTTTTCTATGCTAATCAGTAAATGGGACTGGGCTGGACATGTTTGTCGTATGCGGCCAGAAAGGTGGGCAGCAATAACCACTTTTTGGATACCGGACGGCCGGCGAAACAAAGGCAGACCCAAGAGGAGGTGGCGTGACGATCTCGACAACTTTTTGGACAAGTGACCCGAGGTTTCTATGGATAGGGATGAGTGGAGAAGGAGGGGGGAGACCTGCCCAGCAGTGGGACACATTAAAAGTAGGCTAAAGAAAAAAAAATCAGTAATCTATAGTTAAATTGAAAAAAAAGAAACAAAAATAACAGATTTTTGAACAAAGATCTGCTAGGGTATCCACTCTCTGGCGCGAAACAGCAATGCTTGCATTGTTATCCAATTTAAAGGGTGAGATGGGTTGCCTGGGTGCAGTGACGAAACAACCTAAGCTATGTAGTGACCGTAAGTAGCCTAAGGATTTAGTACCATCATCCATCATCTATCATCTATACAAAACGACAAAAAACAAGTTTGTTGTATGGGAGCCCCTTGAATATATATTTTATTCTGTTTTTTGTATTTGTTATACAGCAGCAACAGAAATACATCTGTAAAAAATTCAACTGTCTAAATAACGGTCAATGAGATACAGCCTGCTAATAGACGGACAGATAGACGGACAGCCGAGCCTAAGTATCTAATAGGAATCAAATTTTATCCTTTGGGTACGGAACCCTAAAAAGAGAAACAATCTGACAATCAATTTCGAGGGTACATATATTTTATCCAGTATTACCATTTTAGGAGCAACCGAAACTACCAAACGAATGGAGACCGGTGAGGGCGAGGGTGAGCCCGTGGGTGAAGCAGAAAATAATGAGGAACCTCCTATAAACAGTAAGTATAAACAGTAGTATGTAGTATGAGGTTTTCCAAACACATTCGCTAGCGTCAACAATGATTTTGTATGGAATGTCTTAGTTGCCTTACTATTCGCCAGAGACGCTGTACAGGTTGGTTTTATAAAATCCCTAACGCAGTCGCTAGCGTCTGCGATTAGAAAAACTCATACTAGGGGACAAAATCAGAAAGATTAAGCTTTACGAAATAATGCTTCGAATAAGCAAATAAAACGCATCAACTTTTGATGAGCTAACTATTCTAACGCCATCTATCGATCCCGTGATACACTGATTTTATAAGATGGATGCATCGATTAAATATTACTAAATTAAATGATGAACTATGATGAAACCCTAGTTAATTCATCTCTGTAGGTATGTAATTTCTCTGGGGATAGGATCGATAGATGGCTTTAGTAGTTAGTAATCTGTGATAGTACAAATAATCAAAGGTACTAACTACCTAGTATAGGTAAATAATAATAAGGATTATTGTTTTCATAGTTCACGAGGTACCGCCAGATGCACCCTACCTACACCCGCTGAGTGAGTACCAGAATTGGCCAAGCGTGAGCCGTATTCGAAGTCCTTAATAACAAAAGAAAAAGTATAATGATCTGTTTAATATAATATAGATACATATTATGACGAGCTTCTTATAATAAGATGGACACAAATCAACTGCAAATATTTTAAGGGCAGATTCAGACCACTATATTAAACAACTTTTCCAAATAAACTTATATCGAAATACGAAATTTTATTTTTTACTCTCCATACTAAACTAGATCAGCTGATTCTCAATTTGTATGGAACGTAATTTTTTTTTCATATTTCCACAAGTTTATTTAGGAATCTGCCCTTAAAATATTTGCAGTTGATTTAAATTCTTATGTATATGTTGTGTATAGCTATTTGTGTGATTTTCCTAAATTTAGCGAATTAAAAATAAAATCATGTGCCTGTTTTAATGTCAAAATATGAGAACACGAAACCTTAAAATAGGATTTAAAAATATAACAAACGGTTAAACAAATATTTTATCACAGCTAGGTGTTTCGTGCTCCTTCCCACATGTATCTGTCGTCAAAGCCACACTTCAATGGACGCCCACCGTAACTAACTCAGTCCATAACTGTCGAAGTTAAGGAAATCACGTGATAAGTGTCAGAGTTGCACACCAGATGGTATTAATAATTTAACAGTTGTTAACGGTTGGAAATAGGTTTATACCTAATAATAACGTTTTTTTATCATTAGGTCCCCTAGCAGGTCCATTAGCACTCAATAAAGAAGTGTCGAGCAGTGAAAATGAAGATTTCTTAGGTTGGCAAGGTAAGTGTACAAGTCTAGCGTTTTTCCGGTCGCACGCTCACCTGTTGGACATCTCTATTATGCTATCTACATATCATAAGTTACAATTATATTGCAACTAGTTGTTACAGCCCGGCTCCGCCCTCGCGGTACTCGGTTACTATGTTTGACCCCGGTCTTTAACTATATTCATACTAAATCACATCAAAATTGGTGCAGCGGTTGAGACGTGAAAGCGTAACAGATCAACAGACGGACAGATAGACAAACTTCGCATTCATAATAATAGTATGGAAGTACTAGCTGTTGCCCGGGGCTCCGCTGCCGTGTTGTTCCAGGATTTAAGCAATCCCCATTTCAAATTTCAGCCAAATCGGTTTAGCCGTCTTCTTGTGAAAGAGTAACAAATATCCATACAAACTTTCGCGTTTATAATATTAGTATGACGAATTGTAGCCTGATTGCAAATATTCGTAAACTACAAGGGACTTCATTGATTACTACCTACTACTCGTTACGTGTACTTTTACGGAATACCTTAACCAAATATAACCTTAATACCTACAGCGCTATTGATACTTCTAATGCACGGTTAACGCTATTTAACTTCCAGAATATGACGAGACATACACAAAGGACTGTCCAGACGTCTGTCCTAGCCGTGTCAGGTGGGTCTGTGCCAAATGCAACCACGGGGTGTACAAGACCTTTTTGAGCTCTTGTCACGTCAGGATGTTCAACTGTGGCCAAAAAGTTGAGAGTAAGTTTTGTTAATGTACACTTATTTAAGTTTTGTTAGTTAGAATGCTACTTTATTATGATGTAAAAGGATGTTACATCAAAAAAAAATCTGCGCATGTATAACAGTGTACATTTGCGACAGAGAACAGTTATACCCACGAAGCAAATACATTTATATTTAAATGTATTTGCTTCGTGGTTATACCACTTGGTATACTGTGGTTTTACTCTGGGTTATCTGTATGTCTAGCCGTCTAGCCTTTCTTTTTGGAACTCTATTTCCATGTTTTTCATGTAGTTATAAGTTCCTAAGTATTTTGTCAAATTAATATTTCTGTTAAGTATTCGGGTTGAGTGTATTACTTGTGTATTTATGAAAGTTTTGCTAACATGTCATTTGGCATTAGAACTAAAACATATAGTAGCTAGTAGATACGTATTTTGCTTCAAGGACATTGTGCTCCTCAAGTTAATCGTTAGTGCTTAACCTATACTAGGTATTGCCCCCGGTGTGATGGTCTCCCCATGATCAAACGCAGATGCTAGAGCTTGCGTTAAGCAATTCTGTAGGCCAAAATCTTAAATCGCACTAAGAATTTTCGTACTAAATCCTAACGCAGTTGCTAGCGTGTGTTTATAAGATCTCATTGTGGAGGTTTGCTTGATTGTCCTTCAAATCCGAGAAGTTTTTACTTAATATTCTCCTTTTTCCAAGACGTTTGTTGTTAATAATCTTCTTCTTCTTGCCGAGTCGAAATGGCTTTGTCTCTTAAAATATTTTTGCCCAGTATGTGGCTACGTTGATTGCTCTATCGTTGGCCGCTCCCAGATCCTCAACTGTACAGGAGTTATGTGTTAATATATGCTTTATTATCTTGACAGAAATGGAGCTTATATCTCGACACTCATGTATGTCAACTTCCCCACTGTTGACAAGCGAGCCGGACAGTGAAGAAATGGATTTGGTACCCGAAGGCAAGGTTAGCTGAACGTCATACTAAATTCTTATTCGTCTAAGTTTCCTATTATTAAAAGCATGATTGCATAATTAAAAGCATACCCTAAGTTCTGTAGCCTAGGGTTATTTTGGGTTAATCAGGGTTCTAGATTTGGCGGTACTGAAATAAAATGTGCCGTATCTGACCTTTAAATTTGCCAACACTGTCAGATTTTAATTTTAAATCTGCATCGTATGGATAACAGCCGAGACTAACGGATTAATATAATAGCGGCGCTTTAATTATACTTTCTATATGATCCACTGTACAAACAACTCTGTGGTTCAGTTGCTAAGGCCTTAGGGCCATTGGTTCGATTCCCACGAGTATACTAAATTTAATTGTTCCTACTTTAGTTAAAACATTTCCGGTTTTAATCTGAAAATAACGATGGTTTCGTTAAGAACCCGAGAGAGAGAGGAGAGTCTTAGAACTCTGACACCAGGGTGTGCATGGTTGATTGACATGAGAAGATGTATAATGAATTTACAAAAAAACTCATTGCTAACTGCATGATATTGCAAAGGTATTTGATCGAGATGATGGGGATCCAGTGCTGGCCTTCATAAGGTGCCGTAACAGAAATTCAGTGTTGGTGGACGAAAATGGGCTTGAAATTATAGGTATGAATTATTTTCTTTTCATTTGTTCTATTTTTTTAACTAACAGGGATTTTCGATAACTTGTATTTTCAGTGAACAATGATTTTTAGTTGATGGTGGCGCTAGTGTTCACCGAGGTATCACCTTAAGTAAAATTGAAATTATACTGTCATCTTACATTTTTCTTAATGAAATCAATAATAATAATCAATATTATTTTTTTTGTAATCATTTGTAATCTATGAGATGGTTCTATTTATTGGCACGGTGGGGTCAATCGAAAGTTGGTTGTGACTACAACTCACGCGGGGAGGAACATGTCAGTCTAAAAACCAAAGAATTTCGAATCGCGCGCGGTCTCTCTATGATGCAATTTTTTTTAATCTATTGTCTAAACATTTTTATTTTTCAGATGCAAGCGCGTGCAAAGACATAGCACAAGAATTGAGGCGTGACGGAGATTATGACGACGACAAAAGAAAATTATAAAATTATTAAGAAAATTATAAACTTCGTTTTATTTTAAAAATAATATTTATACATTTACCTTTAAATTTACATAACAATTGAAATTTATTTATATTAGCATCCTGTAACAAAGTTGTCGAACTTACTTTGGCTTTGGGACTAACTCAATTTGTGTGTTTTTTTTTTTAATAATAAAATCTTTATTCAAATTACTTAAACAAGAAAGTTTTCACAGAAGAGATTTGTCCCTATATAAAAATTTATTTATTTTATTGAAACGGCCATCATACAAGCACCCGACGTGAGCAGGAAATTTAATTTGGTATTTCTGATTTGATACTAATTTAATAAACGCGAAAGTTTGTATGGATGTTTGTTACTCTTTCACAGGAAAACGACTAAACGGATTTGGCTGAAATTTGGAATGGAGATTGCTTAGACCCTGGAACAACACGCAGGCTATATTTTATCCCGGGATTCCCACGGGAGCGGACCCCCGGACAACAGCTAGTAGAACATGAAATCGCGCGCAGTCTCCAGGTAAATATTGAAATGAAAACATCTTTAGCGGCGTTGCTCACTTTTTGGGATAGCTAAAAAAAATATACTCGTATCAAGGGAGTTACTACCGTCTCTTAAAACTATGCAAGATCCAGTGAGTACTAAGCGAGAAAGCGCAATACATGATTTAAGGCGACATCTCCCTTACTCAAATCATTCTTGCATAGTTTTAAGGGATGGTGGTAGTTCACCAGGCAGGACACGTGATCTAATCGGACAGCCGTAAAACGGAGGGAGAGCAAACCGCCGCCGACGCTGCCTAGGAGAGGAAATAAAAATATCCCCCTCTTTCTACCGTTTTCACTTCAGCTTCAGTTTTTTATGTTTTTAAACTTATAAGTCGAAATATTCGAATCTTTATATCACCCTGTTCTATGGCTATTAGGTACTCTTGTTCATATCTTTTTCCTGATTAGGCGAGTAAGTATTTGTCACCTCTAAAAGTTCGACTCTTTTAGTTTGTATACCTACGACACTATTCGTTTTTCGAGTTGTCGTATTTTTTTGTGGGTTAGCCTCATCGGACAATTCGTCTATAAGGCCAGCTCTAAAGTTGTCCTCTTCAGTGTCGCTCTGGATCATCTCGTCATCTTCAGGATGATATGGATTGTGGTAAGCTCTCCGACTAACTGTAGGTTCGTATTCTATAGAGTCATCAGCCGCAAACGAAACTAAAACAAGTTGTATATTATACAAGCCGTTGCCCGCGGCTCCAGCCGCGTGGTATTCGGTTATATTTAACCAAAAAATAGCCTATGTTTGACCCTTAGTCTTTACTATATCTAGGTATACCAAATTTCACCAAAATCGGTAAAGCGGTTTGGTCGTGTGAGCGTAATAGATAGACAGACAGACTTTTGCATTTATAATATTAGTATGAAGTATGGATATAAACCAAACACAAAAACCACCGCCCTATTTACGGCACTGTAAAGAAGAATGGATATCTATTTGCGTTGTATTAACAAAGAAAATATACACTACTAGCTGTTCCCCGCGGCTCCGCCCGCGTGGGACTCGGTTATATCGCGCCCAAAAGTAGCCTATGTTTGGCCTCAGGTCGTTAACTACATCCCTACCAAATTTCATCACAATCGGTCCATCCGTTTAGCCGTGAAGAGGTGACAGACAGACAGACAGACAGACAGACAGACAGACAGACAGACAGACAGACAGACAGACAGACAGACAGACAGACAGACAGACAGACAGACAGACAGACAGACAGACAGACAGACTTTCGCATTTATAATATTAGTATGGATATGGATAGTATGGATATGGATGGATATGGATATGGATAACTAATTCGCAGCATTTATGGCTGATCTAAAATATTATGTTTGACGAGAAAAAATTTTTATAGCTTTTTAGCATATAAAAATACTCACTGACGACAAAATACATGAGAATCAGTAATAAATAAAGTCTCATATCTCAATCGATTTGTCCTAGTAATTACCTAAATAGGTACCACAGAACTAGTAATAGTTGTAGGTACTTTGAATTCTAAGTAGGACAATCGATTTTTTTTTAAACGTTAACTTAATTTTTGCACAATCAAAAACATGTCAATCTATGATGTTATAAAAAAAGGTAAGAACCTGTGAAATATTTAGACCAAACAAAGAAATTTTTTTACTTGGGACATCAAATATCCCTAATCTATTTTACCCGTGGAATCGATTGCTTTTTCGATTTTATTTGTTTTTATTTTATCGCTCTTAGGCACGTTTCGATTAAGTATTCCAATTTTAAAATAATCGTATTTTATGAAAATTTATATGTATACGATGAATTTTCCCAACGACGTTTTCTTTTCGTAGGTACTGGTAAATTTTTAATTGGTAATTACCAGACTTCTTAAAAGGGGTTTACTGAACCACCCTACTACTGGTACTACCTACTTGTAAACTAGTGGGAATTATTCTTATTCTTAGTTCGACGATTGAACTAGGTACGTTGACTTTTTTTCTCACTTGCTTGAGTTTTGTAATAAGATCGCTCAGGGTTCGTAAGTTATCTTGCGACTCCCTTTGACTCTACTTATATACGACGTAGGTATACTCCTGTACGTTAGGATTTTATTTATTACTAGCTGTTCCCCGCGGTTTCACTCGCCATTAGTGTGTATGTACTATAGTCTATAACATTCCCCAAGAATCAGGCTTTCAAATACAAAAAGAATTTTGCAAATCCGACCAGTGCCCCTAGTATGAGTTTTTCTTAACGCAGACGCTAGCGACTGCGTAAGGATTTTGTATGGAATTTTTAAGTTGCCTTACTATCCGCCAGAGGCGCTGTACAGGTTTGCCATACTAAATCGCTAACGCAGTCGCTAGCGTCTGCGTTAAGAAAAACTCATACTAGGGGCACAGTAAGTTTTCAAGTTATAGGAGCGTTCAAACAAACAAACTCTTCAGCTTTATTATATTAGTATAATATTTATTGTATAAAAATTTAAGTGCTCCATAAGTAAATAATACCCTATATACATAAACTAGAGACCCGCCCCGGCTTCGCATGGGCATAAAAACTTTCATTTAATCACTATATCTATTAAAAAAACGCATCAAAATCCGATGCGTAGTTTTAAAGATTTAAGCATACAAAGAGACATAGGGACAGAGAAAGCTGCTTTGTTTTGTACTATGTAGTGATACCTAGTAATGATAAAATGCTACTGATGCGGTCGCTAACGACTGTGTTTGACATTTTGAAACGTTATTGTGATATATTAGTTAATAAGGGTA
Source organism: Apomyelois bistriatella (assembly GCA_947044815.1). Classification (NCBI taxonomy): domain Eukaryota; kingdom Metazoa; phylum Arthropoda; class Insecta; order Lepidoptera; family Pyralidae; genus Apomyelois; species Apomyelois bistriatella. The sequence goes on from OX345717.1 coordinate 3,992,899, forward strand.
TATGCTGATTTGCATTTCTATGTATACCGCCATGTAAATTGTGTTGCTGACTGTTACTCAATAAACGCTCATTCCGCAATAGTCCGTTTCTCATTTCATACATTACATTGGCGCAGTCGGCTTTCTAGAAATTTCTTACGCGTTGTGAATTATTTTAATTTCGTGCAATGCCTATAGGAAAAATCGAAACGTTTGAAATCGGTACTCATAATTGGGTTGCGTACTGTCGCCGTGTTAAACAATTTATAGCTTTAAACACTATTTCAGAAGAAGAGGCACTAGGTGCGCTAGATTCCACCACAGATTATAGAACTCCGACACCAGGGTGTGCATAGTCGATAGAACATGACACCTACACGAAATGAATGACTAAAAAGTGAACAATAAAACAACGTTTTAAAATATAATTTTATTCCACGTAATATTTTATTGATTATCTATCTACAATATTGTAGAATCAAGTAAAAAAATTATTTCAAAAAACAAAAATTGATATTAATAAATTCTATCCTTACAAGCTAGACAATACAGAGGGCTTAGCCGAAATTTGACAAAAACAAAATGTATGGGATTGACATAAGCCGCGCTACATCACGTGGTCAATCGGATGTCAATCCCATACATTTTGTTATTGTGGCTTACCACCCTCTCTTAAAACCATGCAAGTTCCAGTGAGTGAGGAAGATGTCGCCATACATCATGTATTGCGCTGTCTCGCTTACTTACTGGAACTTGCATGGTTTTAAGAGACGGTAGTAACCGAGTAAAATCATTTAACGATTTCTTAAGTCAAGTGACCGTGGAGACCTTGGAAGATGAAGATATTTCTTCAATTTCTATTTCTGGCGAGAAAAGAGCAGAATAAACAACTTGTATTATCAGACTTTGATTGCCTACTGTATATATATCAATACATATAATAAGACACTAAAATGCGAGTGTCTGTACATTTAATATATTTCAAAAAAACTGATTGAGTGCGATTAAAAAAGAGTAACAGAAACCAAAAAGACAGTTTTTGGAATTTTTGTCTGTCTGTATGTATGTATGTATGTATGTATGTCTGTCTGGTACGTTATAACTTCGAAAATACTCAACGGATTTAAACGCGGTTTTTACAGTTGGATTATATATAATTAGGAGCGTTGTCAAAACTTTGTTTCGTCAAAATCGGTTAAGGGAAAAAGAAGTTATGGTCGATTGAAAATTTACTTCAAACACTGCTTTAAAACTTATAGACAAAACCCATTTGAAATTTCGGCAGCAACAAGCAAAGCATGTTGGCCTATCGGTAGAGGTAGCGGACCATATTTTTAAGTAGAGGGTTCGAATCCTGCTAGACATTACTTCTTTTGTTTTCCTTTTTTTGTTTTGTATTAATTTTTTAGAAGTCTATTTTTTTTAAATATTTTAGTAAAGAAATGTTTCTAGAAAGTAGCTGGAATTTTCTGTTTTCGTTTTTTATTTGTTTTCTAGAATTATTTTGTTACTTAGAGAAAGCTCTTAGCGTTAATCAATACATATAATAAGACACTAAAATGCGAGTGTCTGTACATTTAATATATTTCAAAAAAACTGATTGAGTGCGATTAAAAAAGAGTAACAGAAACCAAAAAGACAGTTTTTGTAATTTTTGTCTGTCTGTATGTATGTATGTATGTCTGTCTGGTACGTTATAACTTCGAAAATACTCAACGGATTTAAACGCGGTTTTTACAGTTGGATTACATATAATTAGGAGCGTTGTCAAAACTTTGTTTCGTCAAAATCGGTTAAGGGAAAAAGAAGTTATGGTCGATTGAAAATTTACTTCAAACACTGCTTTAAAACTTATAGACAAAACCCATTTGAAATTTTGACAATAATAAGCAAAGCATGTTGGCCTATCGGTAGAGGTAGCAGATCATATTTTTAAGTAGAGGGTTCGAATCCTGCTAGACATCACTTCTTTTGTTTTTACCCTTTTTTTGTTTTGTATTAATTTTTTAGAAGTCTATTTTTTTTTAATATTTTAGTAAAGAAATGTTTCTAGAAAGTAGCTGGAATTTTCTGTTTTCGTTTTTTATTTGTTTTCTAGAATTATTTTGTTACTTAGAGAAAGGTCTTAGCGTTAATTCCATTAATATAAAAGCATTTTGTACTTATCTATCTATACATATAATAAGACAGTAAAAATCGAGTGTCTGTACATTAAATATTTTTCTAAAAAACCTCTACGGGGCAATTAAAGAAGAGTAATAAAAACAAAAAAAAAAACAATATTTGCACTTTTTGTCTGTCTGTCTTTCTGTCTGTGTGGTGCGTTATAATTTCAAAACTACTCAACAGATTTGAACGCTGTTTTCACAGGTGAATTACATATAATTAGGAGCGTTGTAAAATCTTTGTTTCATCAAAATCGGTTAAGGGAAATAGAAGTTATGGCCATTTAAAGTTTACTACAAGCACTGCTTCAAAACTTTTAAACAGTTAAATGCGATTTACATAAACATATTTAATTTAGATAAAGCTAGAATTTCTACTTATATCAATAAAGACAAAAACACACTGCAGTCTCTATTAAATTTTAATAAAATAACACATTGAATGTTTGTGGGCGTATGATTTAGTTACATAAAATATCAATAGATGTCGCTGACTTTATTTTAATAGCAGATTGAAATTTTTCCTTACGGCAGCAATTCATTCTAATTATTAAAAAAAAATTTGGCTGTTGATTTAGTACTATTGGTTGGTTTTTTTATCGGTCGTTTGTTGTGTTGTATTGTAAGCTATTTGAATTGATTGGTTGGTTTGGTTTGGCTTTGGTTTAAAAAATAATCAAATCAGTGTTTGACGGAATAATACGGTCGTGTCGTAAGGACAAATTTATCTGACTTATCACTATTTATTGAGCTTTTCTCCAATTTTCACGCCCACTAAAACTTTGGGAGTGAATTTTAGTTCCTAATGACTCTGTAATAGGCTGCGTCTACTCTTTTAGAGACAAAGATTGATAGTATGAATGTTAAGGGCTCCTTCTTCTGAAGGTCCGTTGTCCGTAAGCCGCGTAGTCGCGGCGCTCACTCATTTTGTAGGCATTAAGACATCATATTTGGGAAAATAACACTACAAAATCTACTTCAGCTATTTTCACTATATAAATACTTTATCTAAAGGTTGGTATAAAAAGCAGGACAATAAGTTTATTATTTTAGGCATAGTATTGAAAATAAACTTCCAAAGGAGGCAACTTAGATTTTTCTATCGAGCGAATTTTGTCTGATATTGGTACTGTTACTGTAAGCGAATTTCACTCTGCTATATCCTCAACTAAAAACATATATTTTTTTCAGAATTTTACGACTGTTTAATACTGATTCCTATTGATTTTAAAAACGGTATTTGAGAAAGAAGTGGCCCTAATATTTAATGATATTGTAGCAATGTAATGGCTTTATAAAATTGGCACGGGAAAAGGATACAATAGAATTAACTATAGGTCTGGATAGTTGTAGTTTCCACAGGTTACGCGAAAAGCGACCTACACGCGAGCGGAGCCGCGGGCAACAGCTAGTTAAAAATAAGTTAAATAACAATAAAGTTTATAATTTTTGAACTGTTCCGCTCCAAGGATAGGCCGAAGAATATTTGACAAAGTTTAGAATAAATCTTTGGCCTGAGTTCACTAACCAATTGCAGGAAATGAGAGATGTGAATTTCTCTCGATGACTGAATATTATTTACAAAATAAAGTAACTTTATATACTACATTAAAACTTAGTTCTTATCACGTGTGTCACTACCTTCATTTAGAACTTCAGCGTGGACATCACCCTTGCGCTCCGCTGGGCTCTTTTCGGCGGGGGCACTCCCGTGCCCAGATACCAGCGTTCGACAGTTCGAAAAAATGGGCCTCCATCATGAAATACAGATGTTAGCTCTTCAAAATACAGAAGCCGTGCTAGGCCAGCGTCTCAGCGCATAATGTCTTTTTCTTGAAATGTCCCATATCAAAATGTCCGTTCTTAGATGTCCTTTTCACAAAATGTCCTAATCTTAGTCCTATTCTCAAAAATTCGTAGAAAATTATTGCATGGACATTTTCCTTATTAAGATTGATAAGTTTTCTTACATGACCTCAACATTAATAATATAATCATTTTATTTCTTTTACTCTAAAATCAGGTCAAATTGAAAACTTAGTTGTCGACATTAGTTAACGTTGAAATTGTGACTGGCTAAGCCCCCTGATATTAGTACCTACCATGTTTATCAATATTCGCAGGCGCAGAATAGCACCAACCGCCGACTAAAACCTAAAATAAACTAACGAACTTATTGCTAATACATAGGATTTAAAATCCGAAAACAATTTGACTTGTGCTATCTCGCTCATAATACTGGTTGCTGCAGCATGGCGCATACGAATCAGCCAATAGCTGATTAGCTAGATATTTGTTCATATGGAGCGCTATGATTGGGGGGAATATTTTCGCGACAGGCAAAAATTTAACATCAGTGTTATCAAAGACTTTTTTTAAAGAGCGAAATCGGCGACCGTTTATGACAAGTGTGATGAGTGTGGAGGAAGCGAGAGAGGTAGATACTTTATTAAAGTATTGGAATCTATATATAAAAATGAAACCCGTTTTCCGTTGTCACGACATAGCATGAAAGCGGCTTGACCGATTTGGCTGATTTTTTTTTGTAGTTTTCTAATACTCTGTACAAGGTTCTTACGGAAAAAAAATTAAAGTAACTCTATGCACCCCAATATTTTTTATTAATTTATTACAAACTATACAGTGTACAAAGTCTTGATTAATCTGAAAAAGAATTGAAAAAACAAACCTCAGATTCACTTATTATATGTATGTATTATAAGTAACGTTAAACATTCCGTTACGTGATAGATGAATAGATAGACAATTAGATACAGGTGGCAGGTCAAGCCAATAGAAGAGCTTGGTCATCAGTATTTTATCAGCAGTGTGCTTCGTTAATTTAAAAAAAACGGTCAAGTGCGAGTTGAACTCGCGTGGAGAGGGTTCCGTACAATGCCAATGCCAGTTTTAAATTCACTAACTGTTACCATCAGTGGTGTTTCAGTGAACTAAAACGTTTTATATTGAATTTACCACTTAATTGTCAATTGTCAGAGTTCTTGTAGGTTTTCCTGTAATCTACAGGCTATGAACTATATTTTGTATTTTTTTATTTATATATAACATATTTATTTACTTTGCACATCTGTGTTTGGGTCACAGGAATACGCCATCCTACCAAATTTCATCTGTTTTAGTCAAGTAGGTTCGGAGAAAATTGGCTGTGACAGACGGACGGACGGACAGACGCACGAGTGATCCTATAAGGGTTCCGTTTTTACATTTTGTACGGAACCCTAAAAAAGATATCACAAATGCTTCGTCATATTCATAATTTCTTATCAATAATATGTATACAATATCTTATCAATGATATCTGCAATATGCGTCGTCGCAATCGCAATTTTTACAAATTCTTATGAATGTATCAATAAAAAACTATCACAATACCATTTCGTATTTAAATATTCAGTCAAAAAAAAAACATCAATAGTTTCAACTTCAACATCGACTCACATGTTCTTATTTCACGTCACACTGACAAATTACCAGTATGGTTTGAACTTTTTATATGTGCAAATTCTTGCTCTCTATTTATAAATTCATTACAAGCTGAACAAAACAATATTTCGCCCACCATAGATAATTTGTTTTTATCAAGTATTTTTCTATAAACTGCGCAATGCGTACTACCCTGTACATGTTCTGTGGCACACGTGTAATTATTTGGAACAAAGCAATCACAAAGTCGACATATTAAAGTCGTTTTTGCCTTTGTATGTAAATCTAATGTGCCATAAGACATTTTTCGAACCTCCTTAATATGATCATCACTAATTTGGTGCTGCGGCATGTTAGCCTCCTCGACCCAAACTGAACAAAATTCACAAAGGGATACATATATTGAGGATTCTTCATCATCAGAGCCGTCGCTACTGTCGGTTTCGAGTTGATTAAACAATATACTTAAATTTTTATGTTCAACTTCATTAAAATGATAGAAAACTTTATGTGATGGTACATATTCGTTACATAGTTTACAATAGAACTCATAAATATCCATTTGGTGCCATTTTAAAGTTTCATAATCGTTTGTTTGATTACGGCAGTTAAAATGTCTAGTAATATTTTCAGGTGTATTAGCAAATTTTACAAAACACTTCGTACAAGTTAATGTATTGTTTTTATTTCTTTCAAAATAAAGAAGCATATCTTGTGTCATATGTTTTATATCTCTGATTTCTGTTTGAGAAGGCTGAATTTTCATCATTCTAGATGTTGACGGTTGTGCATTTGACACTACAAAATTTGCCGTTTTCACTGCTGACGTGGTTTGATTAACATTGTTCATTTCAGAGCTTGAAGTCTGAACAGTATCAGTTGCTTTTGCAGTGGAAACATTTTCGTTCTCTACTATATTTCTATGTCTGCTACCAAATATATGATCTAATTCATTATTAGCTGTTATTAGCACATTGCATTTATGACATTGAAAGTCTAGTTGAACCCTTGTAACTTCGTTAAATTTTAATAAACCTCTATATTTGGTGTTATGATTACGTCCGTTAACATGTGTTGTAATATTATCGGTTGTGTTTGGCACAGTTACATTGCAAACTCTGCATAATAATGAGCCTCGATTAGAAGTTTCTTTTAGGTGATAATGAGGCTTTGCTTTTGTTTCTGGCTGAACATTATTAATGGTTAATATCGGTGCAATAGTATTCCTTTCAGGTAGTGGCGACGGTACATTATGTAAAGATGTGTAGGTTTTAACATCCTTCGCAAGTGTGGGTTCTTGAATATTTTTCACAACAGATTTCGGCGGTTGAACGTGCACCAGCTCACAATTTGATACCCTACTATTATTAACTGCTGAAGTTGATGGCTTAACCTTAGTGTCAGTTATTGGTTCTATTTTTGTATCAGACACATTTCTTTCCGCACTTGTTACAGATTTTTTTGACGGTGCGGTTACCTGCGCATAATTTTTAACTTTTTCCTCTGAAGAACTAATCTTTGTCATCCCTTTGCCGTCATTCACAATTGTCTTTTGTATATGTTGTCTTCCATTTTGATGAGATTCCAAATTATGTATCTCAATGTTAATACAACAAGTCTCACAATAGGTCCAACCAACTATTCCCTTTACCACATTTGCTTTATGGATTTGACTAGTTACATGTTTTACCTCTGAATATTCTGGTACATGAAGTTTACAGTATTCACAATTAAATCCATCTTTTTCTTTATTCAGTTTATTTGTTAGTAAATATTCGTTATAATTCTTTTTATGATTTTTGCCATCTAAATGATCATTGATGTTATAAAGCCTACCTGGAATAACACAAAGGCATATTCTACACAAAAGTTCGTTAGGATTTGGTGTCTCACACATCAAATAGTGTATAGCTGTTGATTGTGTAAGATTTGTTTCGTCTTTTTTCCGTTCTAAATCATTTGTTTCACTTCCAGTTGAATTTGTTGCAGTAGTTACTTTTGATATATGTTCTGGAAACTTTTGTGCATCCACTGTCTGTCTTGTAAGCATTTTTTTATCTAAACAATTACCCTTTGCCACATCATGTCGCGCATATTGTGTATTGTTATATAATTTATTTTTGTGATTCAAATCCGATACTTTATGTGCCTCAACATTTTTAACAATTTCGTTGCAAATTAAACAGTGAGCGTAGTCTTGTTTAATCTAAAAAGAAAAACTAATATAGTATTATTTATTAAACAATCGTCCTGACACGCCACTGAAAACGTTAAAAATACAGAACATGTTTTTTAATTACATTTAGATAAATGTCGATTAAATTCACTCCCGTCAGTTTTACATTAAAAGGTTTTGCTGGAAAATCTTTTAAACGCTTATCAATAAAATATATTTTTTCTAGGTTCTTTTTTTTTTCTTTTGTTCGAATAGGGTATTTTTGTATCGGATGCCGCTTCTATTGAATTAAAATAATACCGAAATCGATTTTCTTAATGCTTTCACAATAACTACACAAAAATTTTAAATGATTTTATCTTTTTAAAACCTATCACTAAAAGCAGCAGATTAAAATAAAAAAAAAATTGCGGCATTAATATTTTTTTATAATTAATTGCACAAAGAAAAAAAGTAAGTGTTGTTACCCGTCTCATGAAGGATTCATCAGGCACAGGCTTCATAACATTTATCATGTGCTTTTCTGTCCACATATGATCAACTTTAGATATTACATCAACGTCGCATGTTAGACAAACTAATTTATGATCTTTTTTGACAAAACTATTAAATGCATCAATTTGTACTTTAACAGTTGCACCTTTGACCCTTATCAAAATAAAATTCTCATCAGCCACGTCCAATTCTATCGGAACATTACTAAATTTAAATTTTAATGCTTTTATATACTCTTTAAATAGATCCAATGGTATTTTTTCTTTGGTTCCAACATTTTTAGCAACATCATTAATTATTGAAGTTTTTTCATTATTATTCTTATTTATGCCATACAATACCAAAAAGCTTTCAAATTCCTCATCATGTTTTAATGATTTCTTATGTTTGATTGAGTTATCATGATTATCTTTCTCATTTTTTGGAACTGTCATACAACAGACATCACAAAAATAAACTGTTGATATATTAACGGCAGGTGGTTGTTCAAAATCTATATTAAAATTATTTTTCACTCTTTCAAAGGCTTCGTATATAACTTTGAGGGAATTTCTGTGTTTTTTACTATTATTATGATCTTTTAAGAAAATAATGGGCACTTGTGTATTACAAATGTGACATATTTTGGTAGCATCTGAAACATACAATAATTGTTTTATATTAATATTTTGCTACGAATACATTTATTATTTATAGCAGACTTCGTCAGAATGTTTTTTTTTTTGTATGTAATAACAGAGAATAAGCATCTTTATTTTTGTCTGATAGTCTTTACTAATTAGATACTGAAATTTCCGCTGCAGTAAAGCCCTTAATAAAACCGAGATAAATCTGCACTAATATGATAAATAATGCTAAAAAAAGCATTGCTACAGAGCTTGTTTTTGAATGCTTATAATTTATGAACTACTTGTCCATTTGAAAAATTATTTCTGCATGTGTTACCTTCACTTGGTGAAAGTATAAAGTATAGTCTATAGTACATACATACTACAGGCGAGTGAAACCGTGGGAGCAGCTAGTATAGAAAAAATATATCTTACATAATTTTTTATTTTCATCAGCCATATCCTTACGCCAGGCCTTCAATTGAAATTCACTGTATTCTTTATGATTAGGACTCCACAAAGGCTTGAAGGTGTTTCCAACTTGTATGTTTCTTTTTATGAACCCCAAATCTAAGTGGTCCATAGGCACCACATACGATATATTATCAGAGTTTAAAGTATACATTATGGCGTTATAAGCGGTTCATTGTAATTGATAAAAAATCATTAAAATTCTGTAAATAAATAAAATAACAATATTATTTTGCATACTGACTAAGAAGCAACATCACCAGTGATGTGCACAGACATTTTCCTCAGGGTAGGCAAAAACCTACTTAGACCAGGAGTGCTATTTTTGAAATGTATGACACCCAAAACCAGTGAATCGAATGATTATTGTTCGAGTCACCGGTTATGTCGCATGAAAATCATTCGAAAACGAATGATAATCATTCAACTCACAGATTTTGCTATGTCATACATTTCAAAAATAGCATTCCAGAACTGTTTTTTTATTTACTTTTATTATTCAGAAAAAATATATCTATCGTATTGCAGACCCTGAAGGAATCAATTCAATAAAATGTGACTGACTAGCAAGCAGATGATTTGATATGTTTTATAGAATAATAATACAGTAGTATACCCAGCAGCCAGCAGCAGTAGTAGGTCAGCAGTTGACCCCGGTAGAGTCACAAAAAGACCTTGGTATAACAATCACCCTGATTTGAAGTGGGAAACTCACATAATCAACACTGTTAAGAAGGCAAACTCAATTCTGTACTTAATTCGTAAATCGTTTGCAAATCTGTCACCTAAAACATTTATCAAGCTGTACAAAACATATATAAGGCCACTGTTGGAGTTTGCCTATGTAATTTGGAACCCATACTTTAAAAAAGATAAATTACTCCTTGAGAATGTGTACGGAACCTGCCATATGAACAGAGGTTAAAGAAACTCAATTTAACAACACTAGAGTGTCGTAGACAGAGAGGCAACATGATTGTGACTTTTAAAATACTAAGAGGGCATTATGATGCACCAGAACTGCGCAATATGTTTCGGCTTTCGAAAAATTATCACTTGAGAGGACATTCTTTAAAACTGTGTCGCACAATAGCTAAAAGAAAGCCAAAAAAACATTTTTTATCTAACCGTGTGGTCCCCGAGAGTGTCATCGCTGCACCTTCAGTCAACGCTTTTAAAAATAGATTAGACCAAGTATAAAATCTCCAAATTTGAGATGCACACGCATCAGCTTTATATGCTGCTAGTGTGTTTAAGAATATAAATAAATAAATATATATACAGTGTGCTATGTAAAAAATCAATGAGATCCCATGAAGTGCCCATTTCAATGTTAGTACATGCAGGAAAATTCCACTTAAATTACACTGTATTGTTCCATGTCGCTTTTGCTGTCCCTATGTGCCTTTGTATGCTTAAATCTTTAAAAATATGCAACGGATTTAGATGCAGTTTTTTTAATAGATAGTTATTTAAGAGGAAGGTTTTTATGCCAATGCGAAGCCGGGACTGGTTGTTAGTGGTATTTTAAGCAAAAAATGAATAACTGAAGGTCTCAGGCAGTCATTTAAATACAGGCAGCTTTCAACCAGTCATTTTGGAAATCCTTGGGGAGGCCATCTAGCAATGACCAGTAGCAAATCTCCATTTTTCCCTTATCACCTCTTACAATACCCACTGGAAGAGACGAAGCGGTCTATTCTTAAGCCAGTGACCACACTGCCTTGACACCAGGGTATGGTGGGTCTTAAGAAAGTTCTGTACTAATTTAATGTTGAGTTATGCATAAACAGAATTAAGTAAATTTTTATAATGTGTAAGTACTATAAATATATGTACTTTATCTTACCATGGATGACAAAAAAAACAGTATAGTATAGACGGCTTTAGGATTTAGATGTCCCAAAGTGGATAGGTAAGTAAGTACTATGGAGATATAAATTGAAAAACTTGCCTGACAAAACCTTTCGTATATAGTAACCGTACACGCTCACATACTACACAAACACAAGTACCTTTTGGAGCTTTTGGATGAGCTAGCACAAAACCACAAACTTAAATCTAAACTTCAGTTTCACGAAAGTTTCGCAACAAAAAACCAACAAATACTTTTTTTTTTGTCAAAATGTCACATACAATGTGACCATTTCAAAAATGGCGAATCTGCCCGATACTAGCAAAAAATCTGCAAAACCCAACTTCAGAAAATGCCAAAAATATGCCATCATATTATTGCTTAAAGGGATTGGAGACGGGTATGAATAAAGTTAACTACAATGATAACTACAAAACATAGTAGGTATATTTAAAACCGCAACAACGCCAACAACTGTAAAATAAACTTGCATAAATTAAAATTATTTTTCTTTATTTGTTTACATTTTGCACAAGATGTCCTTATGAAAATTCTATAAACCGGCTAAAGTGAACAGGTGGCTTACCATCATCTTTTACAATACAACCATTCTACAGAATTAGTAATAGTACCATACAAGATCCAGTGAGTAAGGGAGATGTCGCCTTACGGCATGTATCGCGCTGTCACGCTTACTCACTGGATCTTGCATGGTTTTAAGAGATGGTAGTAACCCCCCAGGAGAGCGAGGCAAGAAAGTAAGATGTAGGTACAAAGAAGGAAACCGAGTGGCAATAAAACACGCAGTTAGGTACATCAACAAAGCTGAAAGCAAAGTGAAGAGGAACAAATAGGTGTGATGTTAAAAATAGTAGGTAAATGTGCTATAAGTAGTTCAATTTCTTCCCTCGATTGTGTGGACTCTACGGTCAGAGTAGTAAACCACCATGCTGTATTGAAATATGCTGTGGCTGGAATGGATGGACACATGCACTCTAACATAAAAACTCTCGTTGGTGGTACATATTCTCAGACATTAAAATATTTTAAGATGATATGTAAGTAGTGTAGGTCTGTACCAAATAAATAAAAGAAATACATGGGAAAACTAAAACTATTTACACAAAATAAAATTCAACTATAAAATGGCAACAATTTCAAATGTAGCGTGCGTGGTAGTTGCAAAAATTTTGCTATTATTCTCTATGGTAGGGACTTCCCTGTACTTTGCCGTTGCAACAATAATAATCTTACTTATCTTTTACTAAGAAGTACTTGTAGTACCTAACCGTTCCTAGAAAATATATCACGTCCTACCTATCTAATCTCGTAAATTGATTTTGACATGATATGACAAATATATCAAAGAAGGCATAGTTTGAAACTATTTTTATTCGTTATTCTGGTAATTCTATGGGTAGGTACATAGTATACGTACCTATGTCGAAAGTAACCATTATCATGATCATTTTCGTGTTAGTGAAATGAATCCGTTTATTCCCGGTCGTCCCCACCATGTCGTCCCCACTGGGGACGAGTGGGAAAAAAAAGTTTCGTTCGTCCCCATTCAAATTCAAATTCAAATTGTTTATTTTCAATATAGGATATTCTTATCACTTATTGACGTCAATTGTTACTTATTTTAAGTTTACCACCACTTCCAAAGCGCAAGTGGAGAAGAAGTGGCGCCACAAACTCCACAGCAGCATTTTCTTCAAAAACGTCAATTCACAAAATTTGAGTCAAATCAGACGAGTTTACATTTGAATATTTTTATAATTACCATAAGTTTATTATTAAATAAATATTGAGGATTATTGAAATAGTTTAATAAAAATGTCAAGTAATAAAAGATGTCATGATATAATAAAAAATAATAATAATAATAATGTACTGAATGTACATATGATCAATTTTAGCTATAGTTTGGAGGACTCCGCACCAAGCTTAAGTTACACATCCTTGTCATTGAGAAAATCATGAGCGCTATAATAGGCTTTTTTACAAAGTAAATTCTTGACATGTGCTTTGAATTTTCGGTCAGGCAAACTAAGGACCGACTCTGGAAGCTTATTGTAATAGTGTATACAGTTACCCAAAAATGAGTCATTAACTCTACTTAGCCGATATGATGGGAGATATAATTTATTTTTATTCCGTAAGGGTCTATCCGTAACATCACAAATTTTTTTAAAAGAAGAAATATTTCTCCTGGTATACATAATAACCTCAAATATATATTGAGAAGCGAGAGTTAAAACATTAATATCCTTAAACAACTCCCTAAGCGACTCCATTGGTCTTAAACCATAAATGGCACGAATGGCCCGCTTTTGCAAAATAAAGATAGTATTTATTTCACTTGCCCTTCCCCAAAGCAATAGTCCATACGACATTAAGCTATGAAAATAACTAAAGTACACTAGCTTAGCAGATTCCACATTTGCTATTTGTCTGATTTTTCTGACAGCATAAGCGGCAGAACTAAGTTTTTTAGCTAGGCTTGTAATGTGCGAACCCCATTGCAATTTAGAACCCAATTGGTGACGATTGGCACTTTTTATTTCCCACTCATTCCTCTATAGACTATTGTAAATAAGTTGATTATCTGTGATACGCACTGCATGAATTATTGTAAATTCTTTAATACTGTACTAATTACCTCAGTTTTTTAGTTACTTTCAATCAAAACCATTGACAGTCTTGCTTAGAAAAGCGTAATTAAAGCATTTTATCAAACCGTGAAATCTCTTATTGAAACCCCCTTGTATTTAAACTCTCGGTCTATAGCGGAACGAGTGGGAAATAAAAAGTGCCAATCGTCACCACTGGGGACGAACGATACTTTTTTTTCCCACTCATCCCCAGTGGGGACGACATGGTGGTGACGACCGGGAATAAACCGGTCAATCGACCATGTCCATGTACCATGTTTTTCGGAACCGCCTCTGCCTCTGACCTGGTTCCTTTAACGACTACCAGAATACAGTCGCGACCAACGGATTAACTTACCTTCTGAAGTACGAAATCATCTTTATTATCAGACAGTTGGGTGACTCAAGCCTGTGTAGCGAGGAGACATACTTGAAGGAAACAAACTGGAAACAACTATAATGAACCTATATAGCTATACAGCGGGGTGGCGTAGCGGCGTTTTATCTGGTGAATATCGTAAAAGGCGATATCTTTTTCATTTTCCCAACTTCTGCGGTCGGCTTTTTTGTCCCACGTTGCTCGGTTAAGAGCTAAATCGGTGTCCCCTTTTTAAAGATTTAGGTCCTCATTCCCGTTGGCCACCACTGGTGGGAATTTAAGTGGGGGACAAAGGGAATGATCGCTTTTCGACCGTCTTAGGCAAGCGGTGGGTTTTTTTCTGCAATTAAGCGAGGTATTGGAAGCTTCCAAATACCGCGCTTAATTGCAGAATTAAAAAGCGATTTGGGGGCAAATAAGGGGAGAACAAAGGTTGCTGACATAGCCCTGAGGATTAGCTCTTTGAAGTGGAACATAGGGCGACAAACCGATGACCGGTGGGGCAAAAAGATCCTCCAAGTGTAGCATCGGACACCCACCAACCAGATCATCAGATGACCTGAAGAAGGTCACAGGCAGCCGCTGGATGCAGGCCGCTACTAACCGGTCATTTCGGAAATCTTTGGGGGAGGCCTATGTCCAGCAGTGGACAGCCTGCGGCTGAAATGATGATGATGATGATGAAGGGGTAGATAGAAGTCTAATTTTATTTTATTTAAAGCATTATCTGGAGATTTGACGCTATGATCATAGTATCCTAATGCCATTGAAACCAGTAAATTGCTAGAGCATTTCAACGTTCCGTCTGAACTGACTATCTCTCTCATCTTAGCGCTTTCCCGGTTGCTTCCTCAGCTGGCTGCTTCGGACCCCAGACGTAGTACAATTACTAATTCTGTGCCCCAGGGCCACCTTCCAACATTTTCTCCTCCATTTCGCCAGATCTTCGGCGTCCTTGCCGTGGATTCCGACAGTGCAAAATCGCAATTCCATAATGTATTACAGTCGGCTGCAGAGAAATATGACCCCCTTTCAATAGCGATACTTGTGGCATGGGGGTCAGATTTCTCTTCAGTACACTGTACTTATACCGAAGTCGAGGTATAAGTATAAGGTGTTTTCTGCTAAATATCAAGAGCGATATATCCCAACTAATATTATAAATGCGGAAGTGAGTTTGTATATTTGTTTGTTTGTTACATCTTCACGCCCTATCTTCTGAACCAATCTTCCTGAAATAACGCATACACATAACTAGGAGCATTGAGGACATAAGGTACCTTTTATCCCGGGAAAAAGCTCCGTTCCCGAGAGAATTTTACGCGGGCGAAGCCGCGGGCAAAAGCTAGAATATATATATATAGCCACCTGCCTGACATGCTTTGGGGGTTTTTTCGGGAATGCTTTTTTTGATAGAATCCGCCGCCATCAGCCGGACAGTGGTACAAGTTGCCTTAATCACACGTACCGAGTAAACGGGCGAGACAGTAAAATGTTACTCGGCCGAGACAGTGATTTCCTCGGTCACTCCGCTAGGCTGAGCACTCGGCACTTTATACGCACCGAGTATTCGGCCGAGGGCACTGTCTCGCCCGTCTACTCGGTACGTGCGATCAAGGCATGAATCGTTCCCTTAATCGTCTATCAAAACACCCATAGGATGATATATACATTTAAAAAAAAATGCGTCACCGCGCTCTATTCGAACTTCTTTGGGATGATAGGAGTAACAGCCTATCTCATTTTAATGACATTTCCGATTTACAATATAGTAAAAACACACATTTTGAATTAAAAATATCTTTATTTACATACAACTGGCGAGCCATCGCGCAGAATAGAAAACTGTGGCGTTCTCACGTTTCGGAGGCCAAGCGGAATAAGTACATACATAGTCATATAGTTCCTGTCGATACGCTTCAAATGCGACAGAAAAATGTTATATCTTAAAATTAGCCTTTACAATAGCAATTTAATATACTTATCATACTATCATGACAGTAACACTGTAATTATAATACTTAAAATGGGTTTGTCTTTAACCCCCGTATTAAGAAACGTTTTATAAGCCCATTTTAACTAAAATATGTTTTGTCTCTTTCTCTCTTACCGGACACTTCACGTGAAAGAACGAGACAAAACACATTTTAGCTAAAATAGGCTCAACAAACGTTTCTTAATACGGGGGTAAATCGTAAGTGCGTTTTAAAGAATTTAAAACTAAGAAAAAGAGTTTAAAACAAGAAATCAAATAATTTCCCTTTTTAATTGTTACAACACTACGGCGTCGATTTTGCCAAACAAAGGAAATTGGCCACGCTGACAAAGACATATGTATCTTTGGCCCTTATCGTTCTAATCATAGAACTAGGAACGCGTTAAAGTGACGCAATTTTTTTTTTTAATCTATGGTTCTAATGGATTTTTTTATTTCACCATCTCAATTTTGCACCAAATGGCAAATCATCATCTTGTATGATGTTTTTGTTTATAAAATTACTAATATTAAAAAGCTGAAGGGTTTGTTTGTTTGTTTGTTTGAACGCTTATAACTTGAAAACTACTGGTCGGATTTGCAGAATTCTTTTTGTATATGAAAGCCTGATTCTTGGGGAAGGTTATAGGCTATAGTACATACACACTAATGGCGAGCGAAACCGCGGGGAACAGCTACTTAGTAAAAAATAAAAAAGAATAGCTAAGTACAGTAATCAAATATTTGCGTGGCGCGAAAATAACCATCCGCAATTGGCTAATGCGTACGCGCCATTTCTAGAGTTCGTCGCACCGTCGCGTCGTATCGGTAGTCGGATGAGCGAGACAGCACGACTCCTATTGCTTTTCGATATAAAATCTTATTTAGTAGCAATAAGATCGTTATTTCACTGATGTTTTCATTCGGCCCGAGTGGACGGTCGGTTGCGCTATTCTGCGCCATGAAACAATACCAAGGTAATGTACACCTATAAGGTACTAAATCTATGTTCTTCTGTGTTCTCTCTTCTGGTGGCTTACTACCATCTCTTAAAACCATGCAAGAACGATTGCGTGAGGGAGATGTCGCCTTACATCATGTATTGCGCTGTCTCGCTTACTCACTGGATCTTGCATGGTTTTAAGAGACGATAGTAACCCCCCTGTAAAACCATTACATTTATTGTTCAATAAGTTCAAATTTTATGATATTCTCATTACGCTCATCAATTTGTTTTTTGACATCCTCATTGGTTATAATATAATCGCTATAATCGTGAATGACTTCAAATATTTGATCTGTATAGTCTGCGATCTCTATTTTGACGTCGTCTATGATTCTTTTGTCTATGAGACTGAGGTCTACCTTCATGTTGGGGTAAAGGAAGAACCTCTTTTTCTTTTTAGTTTTAATATCCAGCTTAACTTTTATATCGTGTGTGGTTTCAGCGTGTTTTTTGAGGAAATCTAGATGCGAGAAGTCGCTGTCGCATACCGGACACACGTAAGGCTTGACCGGCGCGTGTACCTGAAATTAAACAATGTTATGTTTTACTCAAACATGTGCTAATAGATGCCCATTGCCTAAGAAAAAGATTTCGTTCCTTTTCTTGCTAATAGATGGCGCTATAAGGATTGAAAAAGTTAAATTTTGTTGGGAAACCGCCTATTATTGGTGCAAATATAGTGTGAATTGAAAAAATACGATTTTTATAAAGTACTAGCTGACCCGGCGAACTTCGTTCCGCCTTTCTTAATATTTTTTCCCGTAAGAACCTTGTACAGAGTATTAGAAAACTACAAAAAAAAAATTAGCCAAATCGGTCAAGCCGTTTTCATGCTATGTCGTGACAACGGAAAACGGGTTTCATTTTTATATATATAGATTGTCATCCTGACACAAACTGATATAGTGCTTCGTTCAATAAGTTATCGGATTTAGAATCACAGTTTGACTAGTAATCGCGCTAGGCTATCCAGCTCCAAAATCAAAATAAATAGTTTAGACGATGTTACCTTCAATATATGATCCTTGCAGACGTATCGTCGTTTGAATTTCTTCTCACATATATTGCAGCTGAAAGGCTTGACCGCGTGTTTCATTATCACGTGGATCAACACGCTCCTCGCTTTGTCGAATACTATTTCGCAGGCGGCACACTTGTACGCCGGTATTTTTTGCCTTTTCATCCTGAGACTATTCTTCTTTTTTATGCAGCTGCATATATTTTGATACTGGGGAAATATCGTATTGAATCTATACTACGAGTAATATTCAGGGTTTGGAACCGGCATTTAGAAGACCCAAATATAAATGACGACCTCCGTGGCGTAATGGTTAACATGCCTGACTGCTACTCAGGAGGTCCCGGGTTCGATCCCCGGTCAGGTCAAGATGAAAAATGATCTTTTTCTGATTGACCTGGGTCTTGGATGTTTATCTATATATGTATTTGTTATAAAATATAGTATCGTTGAATTAGTATCCCATAACACAAGTCTCGAACTTACTTTGGGGCTAACTCAATCTGTGTGATTTGTCCCTATATATTTATAATTTATTTATTATTTTATTTTATAACCTGGTAATTTAAAACATCTGTCGATTTAAGGGTCCTAAATACCTGGTTGAGACCGTTATTTTTTGGGGTGCTTATTGTTTGATATAATAACAAATTATATATTTTCATTCCAATAAAGTTCAAAAGATATAATGTCAACTTGACATAATCATTACTGATTATATAAGGTGAATTTAAATCAAGTGCAAATATTTTAAGGGCAGATTCAGATCACTAAACTGAAAAATTTCCCATAAACTTATGTCGCGAATCGCGGAAGTTTGTATGGATGTTTGTTGCTCTTTCACAGCAAAACGGCTGAAACAATTTGGCTAAAATTCGGAATGGAGATTGCTTAGACCACGATCAACACATAGGCTATATTTTATCCCGAAATTCCCAAGGGAGCGGAGCCCCTTGGGAATGTTAACAAAAAATAAATGATTATTGATTATGATTACTTCCATGCTGGTCTGCGGGAAAAAAGAAAAACATAGAATGTACCAGCTGCTTCTCTACCCGCGCAAGCCGTAAAAGTCGGGAATCACCGAATAGGGAAATCATGACATAGGCGATGCGGCTATCAACCCATCACTATTGATTTCCTGTTTCAACTACCATTATGCTAAACGTGGCCTAAGGTCTTATGGCCCTAGGCTCTGTCTACCCCGCATGGGATAAAGACGTGATTATATGTATGTATGTTTATGATTAACTCACCGTTCTACCGCAAGCGGCGCAAAGCTTCCTCTTGTTGCTGATCACAGACGTATAATTAGGATGGACCTTCAGACAATGGTTGTAATAATCCCTATAACTATTCACAACTTCGCCGCACTGAAATTAAACGAGCCAGTTGGTTAGAGTATACAAAAGGGTGCGCAAGACTTGGGACTAAGAAAAAATTTCGGAGTGATTTCGCTCGTCATATTGACACCCATTTTTTATTGTCCCATGTCGTAGACAACGTTATTAGCATCACTTTTGGTCATTTGAAGATTTTTCGTGCGACGCTTATTATCAGAGTTTTTCCGTATTTTCGATTACGGCGACCCAAAAAATGGTGAGGGGATGGCGGCATTTTTGACAAATCCGACTTTATGGAGGGTCATAGGTTAGGTTGTGGTTATCTTGCGACCCCCAAAATAAGCGAGCGAGCGAGCGTTCGACTACAGCACCCTTTGCGACACTCTGACCGTTTTACCCCGTATTATGGAACGATTGCTAAGCCCATTTTAACTAAAATGTATTTTGTCTCTTTTTCTCTTACCTGACACTTCACGTGAAAGAAAGAGGACGCAACACATTTTAGCTAACATGGGCTTAGCAAACGTTCCTTAATACGGAGGTTTGTGTTTAGACTGTATTGAGCAAACTTTTTGAAAGATTTCGATTTCTAGTCTGTGATCTCGGGACGACACGCGTCGGACCACCCATAGCCAACCAACCGATTTCATGTTATAACCAACCAGTGGCGTGCATATCATAAAGACGTTTAGACGTTGCCTACCCTGTACTTTTGTAATAAATAATAAAAAATATATATATAATCAATACATATAAATAATACATATTTTTCACACAATATATTGAATTATCTTAACAACGCCATCTAAGAATTCGCGCGAACACGCGGCGCGTCGGCCCATACGCGCTGCTAGCTAGCTAGGCCAGGCCAGCTTTTTAGTAAATCGTCTGAAGTTTACTACTCTCACTAAGAAATCACTATGTATGGATGTGCTTTTACCCGTGTAGTAGTACAAGTAAAAAACTTACATGAACAGACACATATGCGCTAAATCACGCCTTTGTGAGTAAATTTAAGACCTCCACTATTAGATGAAACAAAATGCTATGAGATGACATTTCATCTCGCTCTCACTTTTGTTACGGCCAATTAGAATTACGCGTTATACATATTTAAATCTGATTAGTGATTACTATCGATTGCAGCAACATGATAACTGTGTCTATTGGATATTAAACGAGTAATGCTGCTAATTAAAAAACGCATAGACTTGAAGACTTTATAGAAACAAGATGACATTCCCAATTCCGTAGGGTTATATTTTTATTTCCGTATCGAAATCAACAATATGTTTGCTTTGCTTGCATGCATTTGTTTGTTTTGAATGTTTAATTAATTGATAATTGCAATGTGCATTGTTTACAATGAGGTGAAAAAATAGCACTTTTATTTTTAACAAATTTACTCAGTTGTAGTTTAAAATTGTAAAATTTTCATGTGATTGTTGTAAGCCGAGTGTTTGTTTACAAAAACTATAAAATGACGAGCTAAGTAATCATTCATTTGACGAAAAAATTGGCAATAAAAATAAATGGATGTTATCAACCGGGATTGATTGGATTTAGTTGAAGTGAAGGGTAAGCTAACAACAACATTATTTAATATTATTTTCAAATTAATTGTTTCCTATGCTTTTCCAAAACTCCCACGGGAGCGGATGTAAAGGCGGTCGTCTTTTAAAAATTTAATTATTGTTTGATGATGATTAATATATTTTAATTTTATTACCTTCTTGCCTGTTTTAGTTGTAACTCAAATACCTAAATTATAAGTATAGATATAAATATAAATAGTTCTGGTCTAGGTAGGTTTTTGCCTACCCTAAGGAAAATGTCTGTGCACGTCACTGTAACCAACGTGGTTGAAATAAACTAATTTGTACCAGAACCAGCATTTCATCCCCTACAGTATGTATGTACTCACCACTTCGCAGGGACAGGGGTAAATGCACGACGGCATGTTATAACACGTCATGGCGTGCTTTTTCAATTGCTCCTCGGTGTCAAATAGCCTTTTGCAAGGCAAGCATTTGAACTCGTAACTGGAACCATACATTATTCAAACTAATATTATAAATGCGAAAGTGAGTTTGTATATTTGTTACCTCTTCACGCCCTATCTACTGAACCAATCTTCCTGAAATTTCGCATACACATAGCGAGGAGTATTGAGAAGGAGATAGGGTACTTTTTATCCCGAGAAAAAGCACTGTTCCCGAGGGAAATTCACGCATATACATCCATATGCATTTAGTAAAAAAGCGGTTATTTTTATATTACAAACAGACACTCCCAATTTTATTTATTTGTATATATATATTTGTATACGGCGTAATGATAAACATGATCCACCATTTATTGAAATCATTTGTTACAAAAAATGTGATAAATGAAGAAAGGCTCTACCGATTTTATGCAAACTTCACATAAACCATCTACTAAATAGTCCGAACAAAGCCTACACATTTGGTTTAGATAGGTGAGCCCGTATTGTTTTTTATATCCCAAATGCGAAGGTGAGTTTGTATATTTGTTTGTTACCTCTTCACGCCCTATCTACTGAATCAATCTTTCTGAAATTTCGCATACACATAGCTATAAGTATTGAGAAGGACATAGGGTACCTTTCATCCCGGGAGAAAGCACTGTGAGAATCTCACGCGGGCGAAAGCTAGTACAAAGATATGTGTAAATGTATAATTCAGACTTACGTTATATTTTTAACTTCCTCGTGGCTGGCCTTAAGGACGTGGTTCCAATAAGCCCTATCAGATAGAAATTGCACGTTACAATGCTTGCAAACATGCTCGGCGCCCTCTTCCAACTTCTCGGGTGTATTCTGAAAACAAGGTTAATTATTGACGAAAGCCTGTATGGATGGTAACATAACATCCTTTCGGGTTATAATATAATTCATAAGACATTTTTGTTGTGACAATAATCCACAATATGACAATCAAACTTATAGCTTATTTTTACCAGTATCAAGTTTTATTTGAATGTTCTTCATTATTTATTATTAAACTAATATTGGGCGGAATTATATTGCAAAAGAGTAATTTTTCGATACTGTTTGGTCTATAACTTATTTTGTACTATAACTTTGTAACATTCTCCTTTATGACTATTTGTGTCAATATAAATCAATCATTAAAAATAAATTTAGTCAAGTCACAGAGTCAAGTTAGTCAGAGGGAATCAGAGGGCTAAGTGAAGCGGTGGAAGAATTTCACTTAGCTCATTATCTTGGAGATTTTGGTGACAAGGAGGGCAATGTACCACTTCCCAACACTCACGCTTGTTCACGAACACTTAGCAAGTAATAATCCACCATTATTAGGACAATTATTGACTTTCCCGTTAAGAAGCAAATAATAGTGAATTAGGAAAGCATATTTACGTCTTAGTTCGAGAGTGTTCAATCCATACCATGAACAAACAGAGATGGATACAAGAGAGGGACCATATAACATTTTATATAAAGAGCGGGAAAATCTCCGTTGCACGCGTTCCAGCATAATCTTATATTCAGTCTCGTGTGGATCCCAAACAATAGAATTAAACTCTAGGATACTGCGAACAAAGGCGAAATACAAAACTAAGATGACACTCCGATCTCGAAACTGGTAAGATTGTCTCATCACCAAAGCCCAGAGCTTGGAAGGCTCTTTTGCAAATCTCGGTGATGTGGACATTCATCGCTTATCCAGTAATCAATCAATAATCATTTATTTTTTTGTAAACATGCCAGTATGTCATGCGAATGTCCAGGATTATTCCCAAATTTACGGATTAGCGTGACACGCAGCATGGGTTGCTCATCTAATTGGCTAGTTCAAAAAAATATGATAGTAATTTTTATGTATTTTTTCGATAAAATAGACTGAATTAAACTATTCATTTGAAAAGAAAAAAATCTTAAAATTGTAAATATTTTTTTATTTAATTTTAAAGACACATACAGCGATGACGTCACTCCGCGCTGAAGCAAAGTATTTAGGTTCGTTTGATCGTTAATCATTATGAGAAAATGGGTGGGTCCAAGCGCACTACCCTGACTTATTTTATTTTATTTTATTTTATTTTATTGAATAAGGTACAATCACAGAAATCAGAACATAACATTTTAACTAAATAAACTTACATCTAATCATTTTCATTCTGACATCCTATAAATGATTATACACATCATTTTCCAAAAGGTAAACAAAGTACATGCAAACAAACTGTAATACAAGTGAATTTAGACAAAGATAAAAATAAAAACATTTTATAGATAAAAATTTAAGACAAAAACATTAAGAGTTTCTATGTGTAACAGCTTTTTTAAACGTTGGGAAGCTATCTGCAAACAAATCTTGTTGGACCCTATTGCTAATCTTGTTGTATATTTCACAAATTCTGATCATTGGATTATTTCGTCCTACATTATTCCCCGCAAATGGAACACAAAATAGTTGTGGAACCCTGGCTGATCGATTTGGTATTTTAAATTTCAATTTTTCTAGTAACTGTGAACCCATTACTCCATTAGCTATCTTATATAGATTACATAAATCTGTTGTTTGTCGACGGAATTCAAGGCTATCCAAATTAAATTTTTCGAGTCGATCCTCATATTTAGGAATTCGACGTCTGATGCCGAGTCTACCACACAATATTCTTAAAAAGCGGCGCTGAATCTGCTCAATTCGATCCGCATGGACATGATATATAGGTGACCATACAGATGAACAGTATTCCAAAGTACTACGCACCAAAGACGAATATAATATTATCCATGATTTAGTTTTTCTGAATGGTTTTGCGATACGTGTCACAAAGCCTAGCATTCTCTTAGCTTTACTAACTATATGATCATAGTGATGTCTGAAGGAAAGTTCACTGTCAAAAATTATTCCCAGATCACGTACCGTTACTACTCGTTCTAGTAGAATTTGATCAATTTTATACTCATACAATAGTGGCCGCCTTTTTTTAGTAAATGTGATGGTTAAACACTTTTTTATATTAAGCGACATATTATTTTCCAAACACCATTCATTCAATAAATTTAGATCATTCTGCAACCTTTCACAATCCATTTTGCTATTGACTCTAGTAAATACTTTTATATCGTCGGCGTAAGCGAGACACTCACAATCCAGTATTTCCAAAAGGTCGTTCACGAATACTAAAAACATGAGTGACTTACACCTGACGGGTCAGATTAGAAGCTGGATATCTGAACATATTGCAGCCGGTCAGCAAAGTAAGTTCCAAAAGCTCAACAAGTTTCGGTGCGAATCCTAACGCTTTTCAACCGACTTCAAAAAAAGGAAGTTCTCAATTCGGCTGTTTTTTTTTTATTTGTTACCTCAAACCTCAGCCATTTCTGAACCGATTTTGGTTAGTTTCAATTTGGTCCCATAAAAAGTTCAAAATCGGCGCAGTAGTTTGGTTTTAAAATCAAAATTACTTGAAAACGTAAATCGGCAAAGTCAAATAAAATGAGCATTATTTTATTTCTCGTATAAATAAAATAAAAAAATGTTATCGTTTCTTTAAAGTCTATTGGATTCTAGGTCAATTGATCCTATCAAATCATATTCACAATTGTCTGAATCAAATGTTTTGAAATTGAAATTCATAGTATTGGTTATATTGATTGTATTGGTTGAATATAATAAATATTGTATTGCATACTGCATAATAATGCTTTCAGGGTGATGTTAGTAGGTTAGGTTAGGATACTGTAGCGCATCGAACATGTTGTTTCACGCCATACTGCGCATAAGAGTGGCGTCACTTATGACCAGTGCCCCTAGTATGAGTTTTTCCTAACGCAGACGCTAGCGACTGCGTCAGCGATTTAGTATGGCAAACCTGGGCAGCGCCTCTGGCGGATAATAAGGCAACTAAGAAATTCCATACAAAATCCTAACGCAGACGCTAGCGACTGCGTTAGAGAAAAAGGGGTACAGTGTGCGCGGGAGTACTAACACCATTCTGAGGGTAATTATAGTAATAAGCCAGTACCAATTGTGAGGTACTGGGTACATGCGTATGTTTTGGGATCTCACTATTAGCCAGGAATATATTAAGGTTAAGATATATGATACTAACATAGGATGTAAGATTGTATTTACGTACAATTTATGGACAAGGGGCCCGATTCTCGCGCAATCGAAGTTCACTTCACCGATTTTCTCCAAATTTTTTCAAAGGTTCATCATGGTTTCTGCCTTTACAAAAAATTACAATTGAAAAAGTTCAATCGAACGCATCAATCTATCGAAACTTTTCGATTGTGAATTGGCTCAAACTCATCAAAAAAAAAGTAGAAAATCGGTGGAGTAAACTTCGATTGCGTAAGAATTGGGCCCAAGGTCCAAAATAAATGATTTTTTTTTATATATACATACCACAGTCAGCATATAATGCTGCCTGAATTGATGCATATATAGCGCCCACTCCGACCTAAGCCCGGCCCCGCACACGACACAATGATGCTTGTACATACGAGTCCAATGATTGTTCATGAAATGGAAGTATAGAGCCACCTCCGTCCTGTCAAACATTCATATTAAGATAGATAGATATAATCTTTATTGTACCATTGTCATACAAATTATACATTTATTTATATTTATTTGAATACAAATACAAACAATGTGTACAAAGGCGGACTTATCGCTAATGCGATTTCTTCTTTTAATGTCACAGAACAGAGAAATTAACCGAATAGAAATGTTTTGACGCGGATTTAGTCCAAGGATCAGTGTGGCTAGCGTATTCTCTCTTATTACGGTGATACCTCGGTGAACACGCGCCACCATCGTTTAAAAATCATTATTCACTGAAAACACAAATTATCAAAAATTCGTGTTATGTAATTAAGGTTCTGGATCTGAAGTTAATTTTAATCATATTAAATTATAGTTCCATAAAGTTACAATTTGCAAAACTGCTAAAAGTGGCCGTTTTAAGCAATATTGCAATTTGTAACTATAGGGAACTATAATTTAATATGATTAACTTAAGATCCAGAACCTTAATTACATAACACGGATTTTAAAAATCCGTGTTATGTAAAATCCGATTTTTGATAACTTGTATTTTCAATGAATAATGATTTTTAAATGATGGTGGCGCTAGTGTTCACCGAGGTATCACCTTAAGATCACAGAACAGAGAAATTATCCGAATAGAAATGTTTTGACGCGGATTTAGTCCCAGGATCAGTGTGGCAGCGAATTCTCTCTTCTAACTTTCTATTCTTACATGTAAACCACACCACGCATTATTATAAATAAATTACGTAGTTTACAACAAAGCCACCTAATCTTATCAACCAATAACAGTGGCAATAAATGACGCAATTAAATTCCCCGCCCATTTTTTCTGTGTGAAACGATGGCTTACAAGCCAAACTAGTGACACGCTTTTTGTATACTATGCCACTTCTTGCTGGTTTATATGTACAACGTATATAGCCTATAAACTTCTCCACGAATCAGGCTATGCTGAAAGAATTATTCAAATTGGACTAGCAGTGAAAATTTCGACTTCATAATTACTCTATATTAGTGATTGCATTAGCGATAAGTCCGCCTTTGTACCTTACCTAGTTTTAAAAAATTATGTATACATTTGTTTGGGGCAATAAATAGTTTTTCTATTCTATAATTTTAATAAATGATTTTGCTTTGAAAATCGAAATTTCATTCTTAAGTCCCTGACGCTACATTTTGCGAGAGACATTCAGCGAAAAATACATTTTGCGAAAGAGATAATTATGCGAAAGAGGCATTCTGAGATAGAGACGTTTTGATGCGCCCGAGCCATTCTAAACTTATAAGCGTTCAAACAAACAAACCTTTTTATGAAGAAATCTTCACTAATATAATAAATATAAAAAGTTTGTTAATTTTAACATAAAAGTATATATAAAACACTAGCAGTCCACCCCGGCTTCGCCCGTGGTACACACATAGCCTATGTCACCCAGGGATAGTGTGGCTTTTCAACGGCTAAAGAGTTTTTCAAATCGTTTCAGTAGATACAAGTAAACAATCAAAACCTTCCTCTATAATATTAGTATAGGTTTTAGGTAAGTTAATTTTTTTATTTTTTATTTAATTATAGAGGTAAGTACACAAGAGATATAACAGTTAAATATAGAACCTTAAAAAAGTATAAAAATTATAGTTTTAATTTAATATTGAATAATAAATACGTACTTTGCTGTCGCACCACACGAACATTCAATAAGAACTCCGTGAGTGTTCATCAAATGATATTGAGCGATGCTCCTGAAATATATATTATATCATATATTTGTTGTATACAAGATGTTCCCCGCGGCTTCGACCCGCGTGGGACTTGGTTATATCGCGTCCAAAAGTAGCCTATGTTTGACCTCAGGTCGTTAACTACATCCCTACCAAATTTCATCACAATCGGTCCAGCAGTTTAGCCGTGAAGAGGTGACAGACAGACAGACTTTCGCATTTATAATATTAGTATGGATTGTACAGTCAACAATATTACCTTATTTATATACCAACCCCCCCCCCCCCCCCCCCGCCCACAAATAATAACTAGTGTTTTATTTATTTTATTTTATTTTTATTTTATTGAATAAGGTACAATCACAGAAATCAGAACATAACATTTTAACTAAATAAACTTACATCTAATCATTTTCATTCTGACATCCTATAAATGCAATACGTGCAATAAACAAACAAACTCACCTGTTGGGTGCTTCGAACGAACATAACTTGCAATGGTACACATAATTGTGACATGTTTCCATGTGTTCCTCTTGCGTCGTTGCGTTCCGATGCCAAACCAAACAGACGGGGCATTGCGTTGATCGCGTTTTGGCTTGCTGAAAAATTATAACCCCCGTATGTATGTATGTATGTAAAAACTTTATTGTACAGAAAGAACATTGATGATACAACATAGAACACAACAAAAGGCGGACTTATCCCTAACAGGGATCTCTTCCAGTCAACCTGTATAATAAAGGAAAAAGAGTACACGGGCATTAAAGAGGGTACATCGCAAAGATACACATGAAATTACAAACTAATTAAAACATAAAAGTTAATTAACCTACACTATAAATCAACTCAAGTCCGAACGCTCGAAGTATTCCCTAACCCTAAATTTGAAGGAATGTAGTGAGGACGACGTCTTGACCTCCAATGGGAGTTTGTTCCATAAAGTTGCGGCGAGTACTGCAAATGATCTGGCGTAACACTGGGAGGAGTGTGTAGGAATGTTTAATTTCAAACTATGGGACGCTCGAAGACGGGGATCGATATTCCGGAAAGAAAATTTTGATTTAAGGTAGTCAGGAGAAGAAGGATTAAAAAGAACATTATAAAGGAAAAAGAGAATGTGAAGATTACGGCGCATTTTTATTGTAAGCCAGTTTAGGCGTGAACGGAATTCTGAAATGTGGTCATATTTTTTAAGGCCGAAAACATATCGAATGCATATATTCTGAAGTCTCTCCAGTTTAGTTGTCAGCTCATCAGTAAGATCTAGGAATGCGACATCAGCATAGTCAAGAATAGGCACGAGGAGAGAGCGAGCCAACAGTGCCTTAGTGTCGGTAGGAAGGAAGTTTTGTAAGCGTCGTAAGGAGTGCAAAGACACAAAGATCTTGCGGCCAAGCTCATTGATATGAGGAGACCACGACAAAGTTTCGTCCATGACAATACCCAGATTCTTGACCTTGGAGGCAAAAGGAATGATAGTATTATTTAGGACAACACCGGGAAAAGCCATGGACTTAAATCTTGATATAAAATGAGGGCTGCCTATTACAATCGCTTGTGACTTAGCCGCATTGAGCTTTAAACCAAAACTATAAGACCAGCCAGCTATGGACGCAAGATTATTGTTAATGATGCCGATCGCATGGTGAAAATTATCAAGGGGGGCGGCAGAGTAGATCTGGAGATCGTCAGCATAAAGATGATAGCATGATGTCAGTGTGGCAGTTATTCCGTCAATAAAAATAGAGAATAGAAGTGGTGAAAGAATACCGCCCTGTGGAACCCCAGCTGTGAGAGTGCACCAATCAGATCTACAATCCCCAACCTTCACTAACTGTCTACGACCCTCCAGGTAGGAACGAAACCAAGTTAGTGTAGTTGGAGAAAAATTCAGTGAGTGCAAAACAGCAAACAGGATATCAAAGTCAATGGTGTTAAATGCGTTGCTAAAGTCAAGCAGCACCAGAAGAGTGAGGTTTTTATTTACCCCGTATTAAGAAACAAAACATATTTTAGTTAAAATGGGCTTACCAAAAAGCCCATTTTAACTAAAATATGTTTTGTCTCTTTTTCTCTTACCTGACACTACACGTGAAAGAAAGAGAAGCAACACATTTTAGCTTAATAATGGTTTCTTAATACGGGGGTAAGGCGCTGTATCCCGAGCCTTTCGGTATTTTAGAGGGATGAAGTGCGATTTATTTTACTAACACATTATGACTACTCAGTTTATTATATTTTTATTGGTCTCATTGCAATTTGGAAGTTATGATGAAATAACATGTTGACTTTATTATATTCTCTTTTTAAATTTGACATTTTGTTTTAAATTTACATAAAATTGAGTATTTTTTAGACATGATAGATTTGCACGCCTTACTAAGGTAAAATGTATTCGCACATTCATATTGTTACACCATCATTTTGTACATACATTCATGTGAATAAAGAGATTTGATTTGATTATAGTACCTACTCGTAATGAAATAAGATTGAAAGTAGCGATACTGAGTTGGCCTGTCACCAGTCTCTGTTCAATGCCATTTCGGTTGTTATTTTTCAGTTTTAATTTAATAATTCAATAATTATACCTAAACGTCATTAAGTTATACTTTTTATAGACGTAAAAAAATTGGTAGTTGTCGCTGAAAATATCAAGTAATTCGCGACGAAACTTTTTCTGAACATAGCTTTTTTGCTATTTAATTAAGCAAGGTTTAATTTTTTTTAAGTTTGAATTTTTAAAACTTTAGGACAAGCAGGCGTGAATCACCTAATTTTCTGATATAATAGGGATGATTCCGTGCACGTTAGGCCGTTGGTCCCGGCTGCCATCTGGTAGTCGTTAAAGGAACCACGTCAGAGGCCGAGAGGCGGTTCCGAAGAACTCTGACACCAGGGTGTGCTTGGTCGATTGACCGTGTCACATACAGGTTAAAATATATGGATAGGTTATTTGAATGAATGAATATATATAGGGAATATTATATATAGGGAAAATCACACAGATTAAGTTAACCCCAAAGTAAGTTCGAGACTTGTGTTATGGGATAGTAACTCAACGATACTATATTTTATAACAAATACAATATAGATAAACATCCAAGACCAGGTCAATCAGAAAAGATCATTTTTCATCTTGACCTGACCGGGGATCGAACCCGGGACCTCCTGAGTAGCGGTCAGGCATGTTAACCATTACGCAACGGAGGTCGTCGAATGAATTCATACATACATCCTGTTCGTGTAAATTCAAGTGCTTATTGAAGTGGCGTCGTAAAGGAAACGCCATGTTGCATATGTCGCACGTATAGCTGCCGGTAGTAGACAACTTTTTCATAGTCGCCACCTTGAAGAAAAAAAAAGTGGTTTATGAGCAAACCTCGCCAAATGGTAACATTTTAAATTATATATTATTACTAGCCCGCGGCTCTGCCTCGGTGAACTTCCCTCGGGAAATGTTTCCCGGGATCATAGGTCCCTATGTCCTTCTCCTAGTTCTAAGCTACCTCCCCACCAATTTTCAGCCAAATCAGTTCAGCCGTTCTTGAGTTATAAATAGTGTAACTAACGCGAATTTCTTTTGTATATCCATACTTCCATACTAATATTATAAATGCGAAAGTCTGTCTGTCTGTCTGTCTGTCTGTCTGTCTGTCTGTCACCTCTTCACGGCTAAACCGCTGGACCGATTGTGATGAAATTTGGTAGGGATGTTGTTAACGACCTAAGGTCAAACATAGGCTACTTTTGGGCGCGATATAACCGAGTCCCACGCGGGGCGAAGCCGCGGGGAACAGCTAGTATATCTATATATATAAAAATGAAACCCGTTTTCCGTTGTCACGACATAGCATGAAAACGGCTTGACCGATTTGGCTGTTTTTTTTTTTTGTAGTTTTCTAATACTCTGTACAAGGTTCTTACGGAAAAAAATATTAAGAAAGGCGGTACGAAGTTCGCCGGGTCAGCTAGTAGATAAATAATAAAGGAAATATATTATAATAAATAAAAAAGGTAATTTATAATAAAGATAACATTTGTCGAGGCCGGGAATGAAGCAATTTACGGCCGAGGCTTGTACAATACTTTTCTTCCTTTTGTGAGGAAAGGCGCCAACAAGCCAGGGCTAGCTTTGTTCCATTTTCATTTTTTTTTAAATTCGCTTACATGTTTATACAATAAATGAACCCATGTGTAATTTGTACATAACACATTGAATATAGTAGTACCAACCTAACAAGTGTCCAGCAATTTCCATTACCGACCGCTAGAATAGGTTTTTTTTTTTTAGGCTGTTCGTGTGAAACTAAAAAACCTAATTTATGAAAATGTATACATTAAAAAACCTCCATTAGCAGCCGGCAATGAATATTTTTTTAATTAAATTGTTGGTTTAGGCCAACAATTAGTCTATTGACGTATTGCTTTTTTTTATTAAATAATAAAGCTATTTCCGAGCAAAAGGAAGAAAACAAAATTTCAATAAAGTGCGATCCCGACTCGCGCACAAAGGGTTCCGTGCTATATACGAAATTTGGAATGGGGATTGGTTAGACCCTGTAACAACACATAGGCTATAATATTTTATCCCGGAATTCCCACGGGAGCGGAGCCCCGGGCAACAGTTGATTGGTAAAAAACTCACCATATCATCTTCAGGAACTGGTATCATAAGGAACTTGTCAATTATGTGCGATTCAATATCTAATAAAACGTTAATTTCAGATCGTATTTTTTCGCGTCGAACTTCATTATGATATGACTTCTTGTGTTCAACAACATCTCGCCTGAAAAACAAGCAATATATGTATTCATTCAATCGACCATGCACACCCTGGTGTCAGAGTTCTTGGGAACCGCCTCTCGGCTTCCTACCAACCCGATCTACCAGATGTCAGCCGGGACCAACGGCTTAACGTGCCTTCCGAAGCACGGAATCATCTTTATTATCAGACAATCAGCTGATTCACGCTGCAATGCCTAACCAAACTGGAAACAACTCTAAACACCCGTGGGAATCGAACCCACGACCTAGGTCTACAGGCAAACGCCTTAACCACTGGACCACAGAGGCAGTGTATTTATATGTATATTTAAGAATATAAGTAACTAGGCAACCGAGCTTCGCTCGCTTATTGTACTGTAACTACCATTTTATGCAGAAAATCTTTTTGCGTGAAAATATTGGTAAAATGAATTTTCCCAGACATGGTACCTTGCTAGATTATCTTTTTGACTATTTAAGAACTTATGTTTAAAATTTCGAAGAAATCGTCAGAGCCGTTATCGAAAACGCTAGTACCAATAAATTTTATAAAAAAATTTCTTGTTCAATAGTATAGGAGAGCATTTATTCAAATTACTTACATAGTATCGACGGTTTCCCCGCATATTTTGCAGGTGTACTTATAAACGTGCACTTCGTGAGTGTGAATCTTTAAATCGATTTCGGTTAAAAACTTGTTCTTGCATATTGCGCATATATGAGTCAAATCTTTCTAAAAACAAAACAAAAAAAACAATTAATTATAGATACAGACGTAGGAGAACAAATCTTCTGACATAGCCCAGCGGATTAGCTCTTTGAAGTACGAAGACGAAACTATTGAGCCTAAAATTCTGAAAAAAATCCATACTAATATTATAAATGCGAAAGTCTGTCTGTCTGTCTGTCTGTCACCTCTTCACGGCTAAACTGCTGGACCGATTGTGATGAAATTTGGTAGGGATGTAGTTAACGACCTGAGGTCAAACATAGGCTACTTTAGGGCGCGATATAACCGAGTCCCACGCGGGGCGAAGGCGCGGGGAACGGCTAGTACAAAATAAAGATCAATGCCTGTAGATTTCAGGGAAGCCTACAAGAATTCTATCAATTGTCAATTAAATGGTAAATTCAATATAAAACGTTCACTTAAAAAAACACCACTAGATAGCGATAGTAGTAGTCAACTCGCATCTCATAATCCTTTCACATTAACATACCACAATTGAATATAAAAACTGACATTGGCATTGTACGGAACCCTCTCCACGCGAGTTCAACTCGCACTTGACCGATTTTTTTAATTATGTTTCATTCACTAGGTTATAATTATACTGGTAAATTGTTAAATCAATATTTAAATGTATGTAGGTATGTATATGTATCTATGTATGGTTATTTGTGTATGTTTATTTCATTCATAGTTTATCATATTACTTATTTCATATTGGTTTCTGTACCGCCTACCCCCTTATTTCACTTTGTTCCTATCTGTTCTAAGATTGGCTGAAAAAAATTGCATTAGCGAAAAGTCCGCCTATGTACACATTGTCTGTATTTGTATCAACATGTATAATCCATCTTCCATGCTGGTCTGGGAGAAAAAGAAAAACATAGAATGTACCAGCTGCTTCTCTTCCCGCGCAAGCCGTAAAAGTCGTCTGAGGGAATCGCCGAATGGGGAAATCATGACATGGCGATGCGGCTAGCAACCCATCACTATTGATTTCCTGTTTCAACTACCATTATGCTAAACGTGGCCTAAGGTCTTATGGCTCTAGGCTCTGTCTACCCCCTATGGGATAAAGACGTGATTATATGTATATGTATGTATGTATAATTTGTATGTTAATCTATATCTATACTAATATTATAAAGCTGAAGAGTTTGTTTGTTTGAACGCCTATAACTAGAAAACTACTGGTCGGATTTGCAAAATTCTTTTTGTATATGAAAGCCTGATTCTTGGGGAAGGTTATAAGCTATAGTACATACACACTAATGTCGAGTGAAACCGCGGGGAACAGCTAGTGGTTCAATAAAGAGTATACATATCTATCTATGTTTGTTACCTCATATCTCCGTCGTTTCTGGACCGATTTTGAAAATTCTTCTTTTGTTTGCAATAAACATACTTATAATTTGGTCTCCATTGAAAATTACTCACATTTTTGACTCACCTTTTCGATATGAGTATTGAAATGTTTAATAAGATCTTGATAGGCTGGCAGAATTTCAATGCATATGCCACAAGTGTATAACGCTTGCTTGAATGCGGGCGAACTGAGCTTCTCATTAAAAGCTATATGCTGTTCAGCTTCCGTTAGCGGTTGTATATTATAATGGACGAGCGCTTGTGCCATCCTAGAACCACAGATTGCATATTGACAGTCGTCAGGGTTGTGAGGGATGCAAAAATTCTGATTACAAAACGATAATTATTCAAATTTTAAGTGCATACATAACTGTTAATCAATTTAATTTAACTTTTCTTTTATTTATTCATATTTTTAGAACTAAATTACACAAGTTTTTAGTTTTACTTATGATAAAACCCTTTTGGTTTAATAATTTAAACTTAAAAATTCGTGAATCTGCCTCCGTAAAAACTCCGCATTGATTGATGCGGGTGTGAATGCGGATGCAGATGTCTGAATTAATGCGAATATTCCGCATTTGCGGATGCGGAAGCGAATATTCTTATTATAGTATTCTTTTTTTTATAATTTTATCTTAACACCTAAAACAACGGTCTGCCTCCGTGGTCCAGTGGTTACGGCGTTTGCCTGTAGACCCGGGGGTCGTGGGTTCGATTCCCACGGAAAGCATACTCTGTTTAGATGTTTTCAGTTTGGTTAGGATATTCAGGCTTGAATCACCTGATTGTCTGATAATAAAGATGAATCCGTGCTTCGGAGGCGCGTTAAGCCGTTGGTCCCGGCTGCCATCTGGTAGTCGTTAAAGGAACCACGTCAGAGGCCGAGAGGCAGTTCCGAAGAACTCTGACACCAGGGTGTGCATGGCCGATTGACCGTGACAACTACACGACATGAATGAATGACGGTCTTTTTACCCGACTGCGCCAGAATGAAGGTTTTGTTTTCGAGAGTATGTATGTATATTTGTTTGGCACGCTCTCCAGTCTGAACGGAGCGATGGATTTTGGCTTTAGGTGTCTTTAAATTTGTATTTATTGCAAGATGACAATAAAAATACAGTCGAGTTTTTTTTTTTGTTTTCTTGTTAACCTATACAAATAAATAAAATTGATGTGTCTGTTTGTAATATTAAAATAACAGTTTTTGCTAAATACATATGGATGTTTACACGGTACATATATCTGAACCACGAAGCAAATACACAGAGGAGATGAATTAAGCAATCAGGTTGAGTACGTATCAAAGGGGCCTCTGACGTCACGTTAAAAGTTTCAGCTTCTCGCCACCAGGGTCGCTAAGATCAGTACGGAACTTTACGTCGTCGTTCTGACACGTGTTTCGCTCAATTAAATATTAAATTATAAATAATACATTGGTCGACAAAATGAAGTGTTGTGTTATTGGGTGCAAAAGATATACGTGTAAACCTAAACTGACTGAAGCTAAAAGATCATATTTTCATTTGTAAGGAATTAATTTGCATTTTATAATTTTATATTACAGTAGGCATACAATGATTGCCGATATTTTGTGATGCGCCATCTAGCGGTGAGTAGTAACATTTTTAACACTGCTTTTAGACTGACTATCAAACTATATAGAGTTATTAAATTTGTTAAAACACCTTAGACAATTTATTTTATTAGTCAATTTTTAAACATACCTAATTGAATTAGTTTGTATGAAATAAAGTTAGAATCAAATATTTGTAAGTTTTTGTGTGACCGCCTCAGTTGCTGGCGTTGTTTCTTTAACGACCACCGCCCAACGGCTTCATATACTTTCTTAAGCACGGAATCATCTTTCTTATCAGACAATCTGGTGATTCAGTCTTCAATCATATCAAGTGTATCACAGGGTTAATTCACCATGCACACCATGGGGTCAGAGTTCTTCAGATCCGCCTCTCGACCTCTAACGTGGTTGCTTTACCGACCACCAGATAGCAGGCGGCTAAAACCTTTCGAAGCACAGAATCATCTTTATCAGACAATCAGATATTTAAGCCTGCAATGTCCTAACCAAACTGGAAACCTCTAAATAAAGTATGCTTCCAGTTGGTATGGAACCCACAATCTCCGGGTTTTCAGGCAAACGCCTTAACCACTAGACTTCAAAGATTTAGTCCTGAGTAATTCTTAATCATACTAAAAAAACAAAATTTGCTCTTCGTGAAAATCTAACCTACGACTTCCGGGATTTCTGTGGTCTATGTGTAAAAAATAAAAATATATTTTTTTGTAAGGTGAGTTTTCAACTCTAGATAAATTCAGAGTTTACACGTGTTTCACCCTAGCCCGTGACGTACAGGGCCGTATTTAGGACGGTAAAATGTTCTGTTTTGTTCCAGTATGGATAGGTTCTAGAGCTGAAAAAATAAAATTATCTAACTTATAACTACCGAATAGTATTTTTCTAAACTTATATAATATTATTTGTATATTATATCTTATTTGTAGATTTCCATCTGACGATATCTTAAAGAAAAAGTGGACCGAAACAATACTAAACTAGGTTGAAACATCGAAACTAGGTGGAAACATCCTTATTCCTAGTTTAACTATTCCAAGCGTAACCTCGGAGTAAGCTTGGATTAGGGTTATTTTATTAATAAGACAGTTATGGTATACAATTTGCTTTTAGGCTTTTTTAGTCTGTATGTTCAATTAGGTGTTCCTATCATCCATTTACAATGGGTGCGAAAAATAAATAAAAAAATATTCAGGCAAATTGAGAACCTCCTTTTTTGGAAGTCGGTTGCAAAGGGATTGAGTTATTAAGACGAGATGAGACCATTTAATCAATAAACATTATAACATTTTTAAGTTTAGCTATATTTGCAGCGATTTTCTATCGTAAGTGAAATAATGTCTTTACCATTTTCTTGGCAATCGTAGAGGCATTGTTGAACTACTTATGAAGCATTTTTGCTCTTCCGTCAAATAGTGAATCAAAGCAATACATACAACAAATGAATAGTAATGTATGTATTTAGGAGAAATGAGGATGCAATCGAAAAATAAATAAGAAAAAAAGAAAAAATCATGTAGTTACGCAAAAATTTTGAGTTATTGTTGGTTAATTTTTTTGTTAAATAAATAATAAATTAATTACGATGTATACATGTGTATTAATATATTTATAATTTAAGTTGATTAAAATATATATTAATATAAAATGTGTAACGTATGAAAAATAAATAAATATTTTTTTGTTTCATCCTTTTTTACTTCTAATTTTATAAAATAAAAAGACTTTGTTACGTTCAATGCATTTATTATCCCTTCTCCCTTCCGCACATTACATTTACTCTATTTTATCTCGATCACACGCTTCTTCATTGATACAAATTTTTTCTTAGAAGTTGGTTCAATAATGAGTTATTTTCACAATATTGCACACGTACAGGTTCAACTGATAACCTTTTTTTTGTAGTTTTAAGAATAACATAAGTTGATTTAATTATTTTTATAACATACCTGAATACGTTCCTGGCCTTGACATCTAGTGACGAGAGGCAAACTTTTATCGATAACGACCTTTATGAAAGCAGCCTGATTTTAATTTCGTCTATTCACCAATAGATGGCATTCCAAATGATATTGGGGGGGGATACCTCATACCCCGACCCCCCGTAACTAGGAGACCCTGTGTTTCTAAGAGAAAGAGCAATAGGCCAGCTCCTCTCTGTATTTGCTTCGTGATCTGAACAGAATTTTTTTACAAATTTGTCTGTCTGTCGGTCTGTCTGTTTGTTCCGGCTAATCTCTGGAATGGCTGGACCGATTTTGACGGCACTTTCACTAGCAGATAGCTGGTGTTATAAGGAGTAACTTAGGCAATTTATATTACAGATTTTTTTTAAACTGCGATCGACATTACCTTCTTTGTTAAATTCCACGCGGACGAAGTCGCGGAAACAGCGTGAACCCAATAAAAAAAAAATAACTCACGTCTTTGGCGAAAATTCCATTTTATTTTTTCGTCTTTTCCTCTTCTTTTTAACTTTTTCGACTACTTTTTCCTCCTCCCCTTCTGACTCTGACTTCTCGGATTCCGGCACTTTCAGGCCTTTAAAGACGTCATCCATGTCTATATCCGATAGAGTTTCTATGTCTTGATCCGCTGCGACTGTACAAAAATGATAATATTATTAATAATTCTTTATTATTAGAATACAAAAAGTCGCGTACAATGCTTTTTCAGAGGAATTTTCTCCCACATACGCTAAGAATGTGGAATGAGCCTGCCATGGTTTTTCCTAGACACTACAACATGGGGCCTTTTAAAGAGGGCGTGAAAAGATTTCTTAAGTGTCGGCAATGCGCATGTTACACTCCTAGTGTTGCAGGCATAGGCTACGGTGACCGCTTACCATCAAGTGGTATAAAAAATAATAACAATAACTGACTGACAAAAAACCAAATATTATAAAAGTATAATAATTATTTACTTTTGTTTTAGTAGAATAAAGGTATTACCAACAAACAAACAAATAAACAATATGTTTTTAGTATTGAGTCAGGCAGGTCCCGTACCTGTGATATTTATACTAATAATCCATACTTCCATACTAATATCCATACTAATATTATAAATGCGAAAGTCTGTCTGTCTGTCTGTCTGTCTGTCACCTCTTCACGGCTAAACTGCTGGACCGATTGTGATGAAATTTGGTACGGATGTAGTTAACGACCTGAGGTCAAACATAGGCTACTTTTGGACGCGATATAACCGAGTCACACGCGGGCGGATCCGCGGGGAACAGCTAGTATAATATAAGCAGATAGATAAGCAGCAAAAACGGTACATATGTCGTCTGGGGTTTTTGTTTGTTGGGAAAAAAAGTTATATATTGTACATTTATAAGAAAAAAAAAATTAAAAATATAATCACTCAAAAATGGAAATCTTCTAGTTTCAAAATAATATACCTATGTCTTGGTTATCATCACCCGCATCATCTGCTCCATTCTCAATATTGTCATCTTCCTTTTCTTTCTCTGCTTCGGTGTCTCCTTCTGGCACTTCTACAGGAAATTCACCGACTTCTCCTTTGATATCTATGACAACACTGGAACCGACAATATCTATGCCTTTTACCTCTATGGATGTTGAATCTGAAAACGATGACACAAGCACACATCATCACTAACTTTACCGCCCAGCGGCCCACCAATGACCGACAAACAATTGAATAACTGTTGTCTGAGATGCAACATTCAACCTGTTAACATCGTTTACATTAATTTATCATTAACATATTGTGTAAAGGACAGGGTCAGGATCATGCACTCCCTGGTATCTGGAGTTCTTCAAAACCGCCTCTAAGCCTCTGACATAGTTATCTTATCTTCTTATGGGGTCCAATTATTGGAAAGATATTAAACCTTTGGGTCCTTTCAGTTCCTCATGTGGTTGCTTTAATGGCAAATGGGAACATCAGCTTATGTGCCTTTGGACACATTAAGCACAATATCCGATCATTATCAGACAATCAGTTAATTCAAACCGGTGATGTCTTAACCAAACTGTAACTAAGCAAAGTATGCTTCTCTTGAAAATCTGACCCACAACCTTTGAGTTTTCAGGCCGTAACCACTGAACCATAGAGGCATCTCATATACGAGTCTAAATCTAAAGTTTAAAAATAAGTTGGCTCTTCCTACCTTCTTCAGTTGTGTGCACTGTGAAGACACCACATTTCTCCGGTTTCCAAATTCCTAAAGCAGACTTCAGGTTTGTGCTAGCTCTGTTGACTGTCATTATGTCTGCCAGATTTACCTTGAACATTTATCAATTTATTAAAGTACCGAGTTATTGTATTACCATTGTTTTTTCCCTTTACAGGCTCCCTGAGAGTGTCATCACTGCACCTTCAGTTAACGCTTTTAAAAATAGATTCG
This sequence comes from Apomyelois bistriatella, assembly GCA_947044815.1. Classification (NCBI taxonomy): domain Eukaryota; kingdom Metazoa; phylum Arthropoda; class Insecta; order Lepidoptera; family Pyralidae; genus Apomyelois; species Apomyelois bistriatella. Next base: position 4,033,575 of record OX345717.1, read on the forward strand.
ACAATGTATAAAATCTCCAAACTTAAGATGCACACGCATCAGCTTCATAAGTTGCTAGTGTATTTAAGAATATAAATAAATTCGATTTTCTGTTCAGTCGATAGGGCAAGACTGGTAGAAAACGTGTAATGGCATTAAGTCCACTTATTGTATTTTTTTATTACTATTTTGTTTAAAGAAATAAATAGACTTTGGTAACCACCAGCAGTCGCAAAGACTGCGCCTCTGCCCAAACTAAATTAAAATTGTATTTCTTTACTGTACTCTCTATTGTAAAAACTAGCGACCTCGTTTTCTACGGGTTAAAAATACTTCTACCAGTCAACCTTTGGGATAAACAAGTTATGCAAAGGTGCAGAGAAAAAAAAAAGATGGAGGAAATAATATAATAAAAGGCATCATGCTTTAGTAAAAAAGCCAAAAAATATTTTTCATATTTCAACCAAAAATAACTGTCCAAACAAGGTGTCTAAGTACCAAAATTAATTGGTTTTTTTTTGTGTATTTTTTGGGTTCTAGAAATACGAGTTTCAATTCCTGATCATTTAGTAAGTTGGATAACAATCTCTCAAGTAATAAAATCCTATGATAGTTTATACATCTTTTGAATTTCCCCATGAGGCCAGCATAGACACACTATGGTGGCTGAAGCCTCAAAAAACAGATTAAAAAAACCTTATTATTAGCTTTCTAAGACCCATTACTGCACATAAACCTCTCTCTGTCTACGCCAATCTTCCCTATTCAGAGCCACTGTACTAGTTGAACTTTTAGGAAATTGATTATACTAACCTCTTTTCGAACCAACATTATTTCTTTTAAAACGTAAAAAGCCCTTCTCGACTTTTTTCTAAATGCTATTGCTTTGTTAATGTGGCTCTTGCATACTGTACAAAAGTAATTTGGGTAACCATCGGCTTTGGATGCCTGCAATATACAAATATTAATTAATTCTTAGAACATTTCATATTTTTTTAATGAAATTATTGGGGCCTGGAGTCCAATTCACCAGCTATTATCTTTTTGTGAGGTAAGTACTCAAAACATGAAAATATCAAGACTATAACCAGTGTTTGGTGATATTTGCTGAAGCCTTCACAGAAGAATTCTATAAGCCATATATTGTTTGTTTAATTTAGGCTTACCTGCACGCCAGAAAGGTTTTCGAACATTCTATACCAAGAGTCAGGGATCGTCTCTAGCTTGCCTTCCGTGTCCAAGCACGCTCTACAGGCCCGGATGTCCCGCATTTTGATAAGTTTTATTTCCAACACTTTCAATTAACTTTCGCTCACTCTGTATACAAACATCATAAATTAAATGAGTTAAAATGAGGTAATTTAGTAATTTAATTTGAAAAATGCTCAAAATTTCGAATGCAACAACCAAAATACATATATTGTATGCAAAAAAATACCTACCCAACCAAATGGCAGTAAAATGCAAAAATGGCAGTGACACTACACTACAGTGACAGAGCCATATTCTTCTTATCTATGGACAGAGCAAAGCAAACGGATCTGACTTTTTTAATGTTTTTACGGCCGTAGATACAAGATAAAACTATACTCACTATAACTATCACTACATAGTATAAAACAAAGTCGCTTTCTCTCTCTGTCCATATGTCTCTTTGTATGCTTAAATCTTTATAACTACGTAACGGATTTTTATGCGGCTTTTTTTTAATAGATAGAGTAATTCAAGAGGAGGGATATTATGCTCATGCGAAGCCGGGGCGGGTCGCTAGTAGTAGATACAACACTTTCAAGTGTTTTTCTAAAATACATCTTGCCCCCATAGACCTACTACTTGCCCCTTACTACCATCTTTATAACCATCAAGAACGATTGAGGAAGGGAGATGTCGCCTAACATCATGTATTGCTTTGTCCCGATAACTCACTGGATCTTGCATTGTATTTAAGAGACGGTACGGTAGTAAACCCCACAAACTAAATAGAGATACTACGTATGTAAACCCCAACTACCGGCACCACGATAAATGCCGGTCCGGCTGCAGTGTGCGATCGTATCCAGGGCCGTAATACATTTAATAAAAATGACCAACGTCAACGTCATCAATGCCGAACTTCAAATAAGTAATTATAAGTACATATATAAATTAAATTAATTTACGTAAAATTACGTATCGTTATAATACCTACATAGTAAAAGTATAAAAATTTTATCATGTGAGTTACTATATTATATTGGAATGAGGGTGAAATCTTAAATTTTGTAAAATATTTCACAATACAATCAACCATAAGTACAAGCTTTGTTGTCTAAACATAACCTCAAAATGAGTTCGATACAAGAGCGTCTCCAACTAAAAAGAGTGCCTTTGGACACTTGGAACATTCGGGAGCAGCTGTGCTTAGCTTCAGCAGTGGTCAGGAGTGGTGATCAAAACTGGATGTCAGTGTCGAGATCGTTGAAAACGATTGGAGAACCTAATAGGCCTGCTGACTGGTATTCGCAAAAAAGGTTGGTTTTACCTTGTTTCAAACATACTTAGAAGCTTATTATGTGTACATTTTGTCTATAAACAAAAATAAATTGTATTATAGAGTATAAATACTAGTTCAGTTATTTTACAGCTAGCTTAGTATTTACGATATCTTCATTCGTTTCACAATCAAACATTACCCGTTAATTTTTGATCCAGCTGTGCAGCCCAATATGGCGCCCTGCTGGAACATGTGGACACACCAAAACGTAAAAAGCGGAGTTCAGAGGGCGCTGTTGAGACTCCCCAAGAAAGTATCTTGAAGCGCCTGACGCAGGAGCGAATAGTGGAGATACAAAAAACTCTGGCAGAGATGAACCAACAATATGAACAATCGACTGTAAGTTTGTTTGTTTTTAATAACTTTATTTTACCAAAAAAAAGTAAATACAAAAGCATACAATAAAAACAGAAGTACAATGGCGGACTTATCCCAGAAAGGGTTCTCTTGCAGTCAACCTGCGAGTGAGAGATAGGATGCTTATAAGGAGGGTAGAAGTACAATATACTACTATAGAGGATACCTATTTATAGTGTACTAGCTTTCGCCAGTGGCTCCACCCGTGTGAATTTTCCTCGGGAACCACTGTTTCCGAATCCGGGAAAAAGCACTCTTTTTCCTGGGATGAAAGGTACCCTTTGTCCTCTAGTTATGTGTATGCGAAATCATATTTAGAATTAATTAACTGCAGTTAATGTGTTTAAAAATAGATTAGACAATTCATAAAATCTCCAAACTTAAGATGCACACTCATCAGCTTCATATGCTGCTAGTGTGTTTAAGAATATAAAATAAATATAATATATGGTATTAATAAAATAATATAAGACATTGTTTTTCTAATTTGCTGGTGGTGGAATGACATTTTTAGAAAACCAGTTATAAGCCAACAATAGAAATGTCCTTGAAGTTTTAGAAGGGGATGAAGTGAAGCTTGTCAACAAGTCAAGCAACTTTGAAAAAATCTTTTATTTACGGACATAGGTAGTGACTAACAGTAGTCTGTGGTGTTAGCTGACAGTATTTTTTTTTAAATGACTAGTTGCCATTGACGTACATGACCTATGTGAGAATAAGGGTTAAAGATAAATTATTTATTCTCAATCTTTTACATTTTGTACAAAAAAAAATTAAGCAAAAAAACTATGTTAAAAAGGTCTAAAAAGGATGAAACAAGAAAATAATTGAGATAGAAGTCCAGAAATGCATAGCTACAAAAATGGTCATGGTAAAGCCGTGGTCGCACTCACTGTCACTTGTAACACAATATACCTAGGTATAGTGAGAGTGTAGAACAGAAGCAGATGAACTTTTTACAAGGTTCTTCTTTAACCTGTTGGCTTCCAGAATCTAGACACAATAGAAAGACTATTGTTACGTGACAATTTTGTTTATGAACATGGCTTTTGTTAGGCTTTTTAAATTTCACAGCAAGCATCGAACGTGGCCGAGCACATACATGAAAGTGTGACTCTGATCATAGAAAATAATACAATTTGATTTGACTCAACACGCGTCGCGTTTCATCTGGTCGCGTTGCGTTTTAATAATGTGTTTCGGCCTTTGTGATAATCAAAAAAGCCTTCATACAATTTTTTTGTCCTACCTATTAATAGGTACTGAGACAAAATCCTCTGGCCTTTCTACCCAAATGTCAGGCCAAACGGGTAGATCTGTCCGGCTATTAGGTTTGGCGACCTGGGAACCGAAGTCGGGATAGGCCCCTGCCATAGTTTTATTAACCTTCTTCTCCTTAGCGAGTCGACTCTGGCTATTTATATTTGTGAGGACCAGAACTCCGCCACTAAGAAGGCATTGTCAGTGGCTTCGTATAGGTTCATTATTCAAGCAAATAGTGATGATAAGTAACAAAAATTTTACATAATTTATAGAGCATAATAACCGAAGCTCAAAACCCATTGACAAGTGAAGACCGTCTGCAAGAGATATGGTCTTCGATTGAGGCCGCTAAGCGCGCGAGGGAGCGAGAGGCAGCTAGGCGAGCTGCGTGGCTGAAAGAGAGGGAAGAACGTCGTGCCAGAGCTGACAGGACGTGGCGGCCGCCACAGACCACTGGTACTACTGTTGGTATGGCCATGAATTTTTCTTGATCCAAGTGTTTCTCTTCTCAGATTCAGTGTCCAGGGTATGCTTTAATCATGGTCCTGATTTGGCAGTACTGGTCATGACAATAACAAGGGGGTTGTTTGAGGGAAACTTAAACTTAGTTACTACCGTCTTTGAAAACCATGCAAGTTCCACTGAGTAAACGAGACAGCGCATTACAAGATGTAATGCGACATCCCCCTTACTCACTGGATCTTGCATGGTTTTAAGAGATGATGGTATGCCACCTGACCATTATGTGCATGATCCGGGTATGTTAGAGGCCAAGATGGTCAGATTTTTCCAAAACACATTTGACTTTTAAACCCAAACAGTATTTCTAAAAATTTAAAGCTTTTAAAAACAAACACACGTCAAAATAACAGCTAGAAATTTATCATTTGGGTAGAATACTAGTGGTTCTGTGAGAATAGTATACCTCGCGAGCCATTACATCCACAAAATGACAAATATCTATCTCTTCATCTTTCCACCTATCAGTTACATGATTTGTTTAATTTTGCTCGATACTTTTTTTTAAGAAACTTGTTTTTTTATATTATTTATCTTATATTTCTAATGTACTATTTACTTTTAAATTACAAAAAATTTTCGCTCATAATATAAATAGCATTTAAACTAAATAGATACCAAAGCATATTTGTCTATGTGCTGAATTTTTTTTATTCATAAGTGAAAACAGTTTTGAGACCTTTACTTCCGTGATAAAATCCGCACGACTGAAGTGAACGATAAACGGCTTTATTGCGTCTAAATAAAATCTACGAAAGCGAGCGCCGCCGCGATCCCCTCACCCTCCTTCATGACTTTTTGACTGCTTAGTCATAAGGATTAATATCTATTTATATATTTGTTTCATAGCGACACCAGCGCCACCTGCGTCTCCGTTGCTGACGTCACTACTCAAATCATCCCCGGTGGTTACCACGCCCCAGCACATTTCTCATCCCGCCAACTCTATTGGTGAGTATTCATCATCATTTCGAGTAGGCGTCACGGTCCAATCAACCATGCACACCTTGGTATTAGAGTTCTTCGGAACCGCCTCTCGGCCTCTGACGTGATACCTTTGAACGACTGCCAGATGGCAGCCGGTACCAACGGCATAACGGTCCTACCAAGCTGGTAACAACTAAACAATGTATGCTTCCCTTGGGAATCGAACCCACGATCCCCGGGTCTACAAGCAAACGCCTTAGCCACTGGACCATGATTGTAATGAATAAACTCAAAAACTAATGTGACGATTTCAAAAATTATTTCACCATTAGAATGCTAAATTCACCTATATGATATGTGTATGTACGTACCACGAGCGAAGCCGGGGTGGGCTGCTCGTTTAAAACAAATCGATACATAGTGAAGGTGGCGGGGGGGGGGGGGAGTCATAACCCAATGCGCTGATTCCGTGCGAGTTGGTAGGTAGTCAGTTGACAGGCACTCATTCTACGTGAAAATACCCGAATACTGAAAAGCTACTAAGCTGCGTAGGTATCATGCTGTCGCGCTGAACGTTAACGATATGACAGTGATAGCATGATACTTAAACAGCTCTCATAATTGAGTAGCGTTTGAGAATTCGGACATAAGTCTGCCAGATTCTGCGTGTGGGGTGAAACAACACACCAAGCACAAGTATAAGTAGTATGATCGGTGGTCATATACATTTTGGCTGAGGGGTCGACTGTCCACTCTGGCTGGGTGGTTTAATGCTCTAAGATTGGTAGAGTTGACCATTAAACACATTGTTATATTACCTTTAAATTTAATTTATTATTAAACCTTATATGCCATTTCCATACCGGAAGCAGGGCCTTGATTACCGCCAAAAATAGTTTTTTTTTTGTTTTTGTTTTTCTATTTATTTATTTAATTCATGTACACTCAAATACAAACATAGGAAACTTAAAATTAGGGAACTTAGTACAAGGGTGCTACTTATTTCTATAGAAATTTCTTCCAGTAGACCCGCGATAGGTTTTTTTTTAAATAAAATCAAAGGCCCTGCCTCCGAATCATTCTCACTAGTTCCATTGTTAAATAGTTCCATGGAACAAGTGAGAATTTTTTTTCTCTATAGTTCCATTGACTTCGATGATGGAACAAGTGAAACAAAACTTAATCAGACTTGTCTCACTAGTTCCATCGTATTTGTCCCATGGAACTAGTGAGAATGATCGCTGCCTCCGAATAGCAGGAAGTCTAAATTATTATTTCTGTTGTTATACTCGTAGCCAAAGTCTTCCAATGTTCTCGTCCAAAATTGAATAGAATAAATAAATATTACACAAACCATAAACAATCGCAGAAACGATATCGCCGTCAGCGACCGCGCCGACGTTGTCTATGCTCCTAGAGAAGAACGCGCCGTCCGGAGCCACGCAGCACGAGAGCAAGCACGCGGCCATAGAGCACATCAAGAGTCAGCTGGTGCAGATAGAGCAGCAACTTAAAGGTAAACCATAGACTAAGATTTATCTTAGCTAGTTAAAGTTAGCAATATCCATACTTCCAAACTATCAATATATAGTCCCAACTAATATTATAAATGCGAAAGTGAGTTTGTATTTTTGTTTATATGTTTGTTTGTTACCTCTTCAGGCCCTATCTACTGAACCAATTTAACCTAAATTTCGCATACACATAGCTAAGAGTATTGAGAAGGACATAGGGTACCTATCGTCCCGGGAAAAAGCACTGATCTTCATCATGACATTCATGCGGGCGAAGCCGCGGGCGAAAGCTAGTATAAAATAAAGTCGCCCGCATGTGTCTGGCTGTGAGGGAAAAACTTAAAAACGAATAAACAAATTTTCGTGCGGCTCAATTCTTCTATGTGCATGCGAAATTTCAGGAAAATTGGTTCAGTAGATAGTGCGTGTAAGCGTTACAAACACACTCACTTTTGCATTTATAATATTAGTTAGGATAAAATAAAATAATTTTGACGCCAAATTAAAATGTTTGCCATTCAAATATTTTTTGGTACTTTAAATATTGTCTATACTAATATATTAAAGTTGAAGCGTTTGTTTGTTTGAACGTATATAACTTGAGAACTACTGGTCGGAGTTGAAAAAATATTTCTGCATTTGAAAGTGACTCTTGGTGTGGTTATAGGCTAGAGTACGTACAGACATCGCGCGAGTGAAACTTCAACTCAATTCATTTATTGCAATTCGTATTGTACATTACAGTTCTAACTATAAACAAAGTCACTGTCTTAAAAATAGGTACAACATGAACCCTATCGGGTATCGCAAATTAAGAAAAAGTGGAACGGCAAGGGGATAATTAATATTAAATACATTTGTTGCATATTGTCAATATTTCATTTCAATAAAATTTTGTCATTATTTTATTCAAATTCAAATTGTTTATTTTCAATGTAGGATATACTTATCACTTATTGACGTCAATCGTTACTTATTTTAAGTTTACCACCACTTCCAAAGCGCAAGTGGAGAAGAAGTGGCGCCACAAACTCCACAGCAGCATTTTCTTCAAAAACGTCAATTCACAAAATTTGAGTCAAATCAGACGAGTTTACATTTGAATATTTTTATAATTACAATAAGTTTATTATTAAATTGTAAAATATTGAAGATTATTGAAATAGTTTAACAAAAATGTCAAGTAATATATAGTATAGTATATAAGTATAATATATAAAAGTATTGTTTGTTTTTTAATAATTAATTTGTTTCCTCTTAGCGAGCACCTCGTCCCCCGCGCCTCTCGCCGCGCCCGCTGTGGACATCGACGACATTGAGATAAAGGCGGAGGACGTTTATGCGTTTAGAGACATAGACATACATATACCGCCTGTAGCCACGATGCATAAAGGGCCAATTAGGTACGTGGCTTTTTTATGAAGGTATGAAGGTAACCATCCATACTAATATTATAAATGCGAAAGTCTGTCCGTCTGTCTGTCACTCTTCACGGCTAAACTGCTGGACCGATTATGATGAAATTTGGTAGGGATGTAGTTAACGACCTGAGGTCAAACATAGGCTACTTTTGGGCGCGATATAACCGAGTCCCACGCGGGGCGAAGCCGCGGGGAACAGCTAGTTCTTAATAAAGATAACATTCATTATTTTTGGATAAGTACAAAAGCTTCCATCCTAGTCCCTATATCCCTCCCTATGTGCATACATAGGGAGGGATATAGGGATCAAAATCCGTTGCGTAGTTTTAAAGATTTAAATCTTTAAAACTACGCAACGGATTTTGATGCGGTTTTATGCCCATGCGAAGCCGGGGTGGTTCGCTAGTATGATATAATTTCGATAATTACATATACCTTTTCGGATTCAGCACAAGGTGTTTCTAGATGGCGCCAAAAATCACACTTGCTTGGGTCCATGATTATACATAATATCATATTAATATATATGATACCATAGCGTCTTAACTTAACTTTATATGCAAATAAATATATTCTATTCTTACAGGACGGCAGAAAAACCGACTTTGAAGAAAGAGGACTTGGAAGTTAATGTGCCCACACCGGCTGACTCTGGCGAAGAAATCGTAGAAGTTGTCAAGGTACATACTTACAATTGGCTAGTCCAATTTTTTTACAAACATGTCTGATTCGAAAACCATTCCGAGGGATAGGCTTAGAAAAACAGTTTGCCATATTTTTTTTTACAATTTTTTTACTAAGCAATTATTTTTTTGAATAAAACCAGACCAATAACGTACTGTATTTCTAGTACTAGCTGATTCCCGCGATTTCCCTCGCCCTTGGTGTACTATAGCATCTGCCTCCGTGGTTAAGGCGTTTGCCTGTAGACCTGGGGGTCGTGGGTTCGATTCCCACGGAAGGCATATTTTGTATATAGTTGTTTCCGATTTGATTAAGACATTGCAAGCTTGAATCATTTGATTGCCTGCTAATTTAGATGATTCCGTGTTTCGGAAGGCACGTTAAGCCTTTGGTCCCGGCTGCCACCTAGTAGTCGTTAAAGGAAACACGTGAGTTCACCTGGTTGTGCATGGCCGATTGACTGTGTCGTCTGTTCGAAATTATGATGACTATAGCAACTTCCCCAAGAATCAGTTTAGTTCGTAGATTTAGTTTGTTATATACAGAAAATAGCAACGCCCGCGAATTCGTCCCCGTGGAATTTAACAAAAAGTATTGTTCAGTTCGCAGACTTACGAAATTTGATTATTAATCAAAATAGCCTAAGTTACTCCTTATAACATCAGCTATATGCCAGTGAAAGTCCCGTGCAAATCGGTCCAGCCGTTCTAGATATTATCCGGAACAAACAGACAGACAAGAATTGTAAAAAAAAAAATGCTATTCTGGTGTAGTTATACATCCAAACGCATTTAGTAAAATTCGTTATTTTAATACATAATACAAATACTCTCCAATTTTATTTATTTGTATAAATTATTAGAAAATATCTTTTCAAATCTAGAGAAATAAACACGAGACTGCGAAAAAAAATAAACTGGTAGTCTATTGTGTGTTAATATACTGTTGTTAATGTTGTTATCGTATTTCAAACCTTAATGTTAAGTAATAAAGTCTGTTTCATTGATGTTTACATGATTTTGTTTTTTGTTTTTTTAATTCGTCCATTTTAAATTAAACTATTTTATACGGTTTTCTATCGCGTTTATTGCTTACTTATTTATACCTAACGTTTCAAGCACTTTACAGAGCTCATGGTCGCAGGCAGACTGAGTTGACATTTGTCGTCCATTTTGTTTTTTTCAGGAGGAACCAATGATATTGGAGGCGGAAACGGAAGATGTGCAGGTCGTAGAAGTAGAATCGGTGAGTTTGCAGCTAATATATATATTATACTAGCTGTGCCCGCGACTTCGCCCGCGTGGTAATTGGCAAAAAGTATTGTTTAGTTCGCAGTTAACGAAAAGTAATATTAAAGTAGCCTAAGTTATTCCTTATAACATTAGCCATCTGCCAGTGAAAATCCTGTCATAATCGGTCCAGCCGTTTAAGAGATTACCCCGAACAAACATACAAGACAGGTTATAAAATATAGTTGAGTTAGTATCCCATAACAATAATCTCAAACTTACTTTGGGGCTAACTCAATATGTGTGATTTGTCCCTATATATTTATTTACTAGCTGTAGCCCGTGGCTCCGCCCGCGTGCGCCTCGGTTATCGCGTCCGAAAGTAGGCTATGTTTGACTCCTAGTCCATAACTATATCCATACCAAATTTCATCACAATCGGTCCAGCAGTTTAGCCGTGAAGAGGTGACAGACAGACAGACTTTCGCATTTATAATATTAGTATGGAAGTATGTATGTTAGATTGATATTGTATTAAAAATATTATCTTTCACCCCTCTAGCTACCCCCGGAGGACACCCCTATACAGGAAACCCCAACGGAACCCAAAGAACAAGTGCGGATATCTTTCCCGGAAGTGAAGTTCCCCACACCGGAAATAAAGGTCATACAGCCGGACGAACAGAAGGTAATTAATTTGCCCTTTTCTGACTCCAAAACATTTGGTAACTAGTTGTTGCCTGCGGCTCTGCCCGCTTGGGCATAATAATTCGTTATATTGCGCCAAATTTCATCAAAATCGGTCCAGCGCTTTAGCCGTGTCAGCGTAACAAACAATAAAACTCACTTTTGCATTTATAATATTAGTTAGAATATACCTAAAAACTTCTCTGGGAATAACTCTAACTATTAGCAAAAACCGCGTGAAAATCCATTTGTTAGTTTTCAAGTTTTGTGAGAGTCTCACAAACAGACAGACACAGCTCTGGCGACTTCATTTGATACTATGTATAGATCAATAAGCTTGGATAATATGATGGATTATATAATGTTTCATTTGGAGTTAAATAAAAAAAAAATTGTTAACATAGTGCAATGTTAACAATTTTTTTTTTTAATTTTGGTCATTGAACAGATAAAAGAAGAGGTCAAAGAACCGGAACTACCGCCACCTGTACCGGAAACGGCGGAAGTCGCTGTTGTCGAGGAAGAAATCACAGTAACGGTCGATGACGAGCCCAGGTAATGTTATAATAATTGCTTTTATCTTATATCGTCATGCGGTCCCGTTCCTTAAGTAAAAGATTTAGTTCCTTTTCTTGGCAATAGTTGGCGCTACATGTGTAAAGTGAACTGCCGATGCTTCTGAAAATAATTTGTGGAAAGGAAAGATGAGGAAAGAAGAATGCACTTTTAAGTATTTGTAAATTTGAACTATATTAATTATTCACTGTTTGAACTTAACTATTTGAAATATACAGAACTGCTGCTTAATTATTATGTATGTGATAATGCTGATCTCATAATGTGATCTAATTGGGATAAAAAACAAAAGACAATTAATGGTAAAAAATCACAGAGACGGCGGGAAAACAATTTTCTTTTTTTTTCTAACATTCTTTTCAGCCAGTACTTTGCTTACATAGTTGGCCAGTACTTCATTTTTGAACAACATGGATAGAAAAACTTTGAATTTAATTCAGATCCCGCTTGTTTTTGGCAAAAAAACTGTGAATTATTTAAACATGGCTTTTGAAGCATCGTTATAACAAACTGATTTAGTGCTTTATTTAATAAGTTATCGGATTTAGAATCACAGTGTTTCAAGTGATCGATAGATGGCGTTAATATGTCTCAGTATGGGGAGACTCTATTAGTACACTCAAAATCGGCGCGTGTCCTTGTGAAGTATTCTGTAATATGTGTTATCGTCATCTGATGACCTCAATATCCTAGCGCGGTGTTCGTGTTCGTAACGATAGCGTGCGTTAAGCGACGGCGAGTGCGCGGCCATGTTTAGATTGGTCGCCATTAGTGGCATTTCTATCTCGAGCTCCTTCGTGCTTCGGAAAGCACGTTAAACCGTTGGTCCCGGCTGTTATCGATAGATGGCAGTTGTAACGCTGTGTCATATGCCTGATAAATCTCAAAATCCATACTAATATTATAAATGCGAAAGTCTGTCTGTCTGTCTGTCTGTCTGTCACCTCTTCACGGCTAAACTGCTGGACCGATTGTGATGAAATTTGGTAGGGATGTAGTTAACGACCTGAGGTCAAACATAGGCTACTTTTGGGCGCGATATAACCGAGTTCCACATATTTTCATAACAGCTTTGAAGAGCAGCAAGTACAAGATGAACAGACAGCGGAGGCGCCGGAAGTGCCCCCCCCTCCGCCGGAGGTCGTTGCCCCCGTGCGGCCGGAACCGGAAGCGGTGCCGCCGGATGCCATACCGCTGCCGGAGGAACCCGCGCCTGCACTCACCGAGGATATAGCTCATGGTAAGTCATCATATGCTTTCCTCTGCACAGAAAAAATATAAAATAGCTAGCTTTCGCCCGCACGGATTTCCCTCGGGAACAGTGTTTTTTTCCCGGGACGAAAGGTACTATGTCCTTCTCAATACTCCTAGCTATATATGCGAAATTTCAGGAAGATTGGTTCAGTAGATAGGGCGTGAAGAGGTAACAAACAAACAAATATACAAACTCACTTTCGCATTTATAATATGAGTTGGAATAAGTAATAATATAACCTATCCCAACTAATATTATAAATGCGAAAGTTAGTTTGTTGTTTTCAAATTAAAACAACTAAATACTAAACTAAATACTAAATAATAATACTAAACTAAATATTAACAACTAAATAATAAACTAAATAGTTAAATAACTATGATCATAGAATTCGACAGATATGATATCATGTTTATATGATGTTAATATGATAATGTAATACTGGCCTTAAAAGTTATTTGTGATTATATCCTAGTACCCCTCCCAGAAGAGGTCCCCCCTCCGCCAGCGGAACCGGAAGTGAAGATTGAACCGGAAGTGGTAGCTGAAGAAGAGATACAGGAAGAGCATCCGGTGCCGGAAGTTAAAAAAGAAGTTGACGATGTGAGTATAGGCAAGTTGATTTGCAGCTTATAGATTACTAGCGATCCGCCCCGGCTTCGCGTGGGCATAAAAACCTTCCTCTTGATTCAATCTTTCTATAAAAAAAACCGCATCAAAATCCGTTTAGATTTAAGCATACAAAGGGACATAGGGACAGAGAAAGCGGCTTTGTTTTATACGATGTAGTGATGGTGATTTAATAAGCTAACGGATTTAAAATCACAGTGTCTAAAGTGATCGATAGATGGCGTTGATATGTCTCAGTATGGGGGGAGGGGAGCTTTATATACAATTGAAATCCGTGCGTCCTTGTATGGCGGTTGAATATCTCTACTGGTATGTAATGAACAAATCTTTCAAAACTAATAACAAAATCTCTTACCAGGATTCCATACCACTGAAGGAGATGCTAAAGGAATCAGTACCAACACAACCGGAGGGCCAAGAGCAGAAGGACGTCGAAGACCACACGGAGACTGACGACGACACCCCTATGGAGGTAGGTCGCACACCCATCATCGACATGGACACTTTTTACGTTGCTTTACTTTTTATATGATTTGGAAAATGGCGATACTCATAACTTTTACACAGCGAGGATTCAGTTTTTTTTAACGAAAAGACTGTATAGTATAAAAACATAACTTTTTTCCCCAAAAAAAAAAAACAAAAAGTATTTTATTTTTATACTGGGGCCAACTTGAACTACGTCAAATTAGAAAACTCAGACACCTAAGTGTGCAGGGTCATTGTCCTATTAGTCCAATAGACTACAAGTCAACGATAACAGTGAAGGTGCCCCAAATTTGAAACAATGATACCAAGGCATACAGGGCTGAATGACCACTCTGTCTGACACCACAGTGTGCATGGTCAACTGAGCGGGGGTTTTAAATAGCTAATATCGGGGCATACAGGTTCGATTGACCTTGCGAATTACTCCATTATCAAACAAGCTACTTAAAAACATACGAAAAATCAAAAAATGCTTATTTTATTTTATTTAGTGATTTACGTTATCCAGTTATTTTGATTTTAAAATCAAACTGCACTGCACTGTTTTTAATAAAAAAATTATTGGATAAAATAAATAAATTATTAAAACTATATCCATTCGAAAAAAAATAATTTAAAATCGGTCCAGAAATGACGGAGATTTGTGGTAACAAACATTAAAAAAATATATTCAGCCAAACTGAGAACGTCCTCCTTTTATAGAAGCTGGTTGAAAATTTATTTTGTTTTCCAGTTGAGTCGAGAGGAAGAGAAAGACGGAAAGAAGAAAAGAGATTACTCGCGGAAGAAGAAATCGGATTCAAGAAGTAAGCGTTTTATTTTGCACCCGACTTTACGAGGAGGATTAGATTTTTTTAGATGGGTCTTTCTCTAGTCCATTAATAAATTTTGGCTTTTGTTAAATTTTTTTGTAAATCATTATGAGTCCTCATTTTTATCATTTCGTGTAGGTGATACAGTCTGAGCCCCGGGCAACAGCTAGTAATCCATACTAATATTATACATGCGAAAGTCTGTCTGTCTGTCACCTCTTCACGGCTAAACTGCTGGACCGATTGTGATGAAATTTGGTATGGATATAGTTATGCACTAGGAGTCAAACATAGCCTACTTTCGGGCGCGATATAACCAAGGCGCGGGCGGAGCCGCGGGCAACAGCTAGTCTTCTATATATAAAAGAAAGTCGTGTTAGTTACACTATTTATAACTCAACTAGCGACCCGCCCCGGCTTTGCATGGGCATAAAAACCTTCCTCTTGAATCACTCAATCTATTTAAAAAAACCGCATCGAAATCCGTTGCGTAGTTTTAAAGATTTAAGCTTACAAAGGGACATAGGGACAGAGAAAGCGACTTGGTTTTATACTCTCTCTCATCTTAGCGCCTTCCCGGTTGCTTCCTTAGCTGATTGCTTCGGAGCCCAGGGTCCGCTTTCCTGCTTTTTCTCCTCCACTTCGCCCGGTCTTCGGCATCCCTAGTTGTGAGACCATTTTGCGCGCATATCGTTTACTGCGACGTCGAGCCAGCATTTAAACTTGTTTGACTTGGTTTTATACTATGTAGTGATAATGGCTGAACTGATTTGGCTGAAATTGGTCGGGAGGTAGCTTAGAACCAGGAGAAGGACATAGGGTATATTTTATCCCGGGAAAAAGGACTGTTCCCGAGGGAAGTTCACCGGGCGAAGCTGCGGGCGAAAGCTAGTAATATATATATTTCTTCTATATGAAAATATTTTCTGGGAGAAAAAGAAAAACATAGAATGTACCAGTTGCTTCTCTTCCCGCGCAAGCCGTAAAAGTCGTCTGAGGGAATCGCCGAATGGGGAAATCATGATATAGGCGATGCGGCTAGCAACCCATCACTATTGATTTCCTGTTTCAACTTCTATTATGCTAAACGTGGCCTAAGGTCTTATGACCCTAGGCTCTGTCTACCCCGCATGGGATAAAGACGTGATTATATGTATGTATGTATGTTCTATATAGCGTGTTCGGGGTCGGAAAGTGCGGCCGAAGCGAGCGCACCAGAGTCGCCGAGTGCCAACGATGCTGAGAGACAACACCGACTGTGGAAGAAGTCAGTTATGCTCGTCTACAGCAGGTTGGATATCATCATAAACTATTTCTCTTCCAATTGCTCGGAAATAGCTTCATTATTAAATTAAATAAAAAAAAACTGGGGTGCCGAAAGCAGGGAAAAACAATTACGTGTTTTTTATTTGGGTTACGGTAACGGTGTTGGCGCCAATTAAAATTTTACTCGATGTTCTTTCCTCGTAAGAGGAACAAAAGCACTATACAAGGCTTGTCCAATAACTCGGCCTTATTATTTGTATTGTTGTCAGTCGTGTTTTAATTCGTTCGTGTTTCTTAATTTGTCAATTGTAAGCTATAATGTATGATTTATTTTTTTAAACAGATTATGCGCACACAAATACGCATCACTGTTCCTTCGACCAATCAGCGACGAGGAGGCGCCCGGGTACAGCGTAGTTGTTAAAAGGCCCATGGATCTCACTACCATAAGGAAGAACATTGACGCTGGTATTATTAGGTAACTAGCTGTTCCTCGCGGTTTCACTCGCCTTAAGTATGTATGTACTATAGCCTAGTACCATCCCCAAGAATCAGGCTTTCGTATGCAAAAAGAATTTTGCAAATACGACCAGTAGTTTTTAAGTTATAAGCGTTCAAATAAACAATTTCTTCAGCTTTTTTATATTAGTATAGATACCTGTTCCGTTGTTATTATAACAAGGTGTTCCGTGTGCGGAGTTAATATCTCCGTGGTAAGAAGGCCCATAGATCACAAGATAGACGATGGAATCATTTGATAATACCTGTTCCATTGTTATTGTAACAGGTTTTTCGTTCGAATTGTGATAGTGTACATCGTCGTAGAGAACAAGCTACCTTTAATAAAATCATCACACATTTTCAAAAACCTTAAAAGAGCGGCTACAATTTTTATTCACTTATCAAACAGCGAAAGAAAAATCTTCTCTTGTTAGGTAAATTCAGTTACCAAAGTGGACGAAGGGACTTTCGACACTAGAATAAGTCTCAGTGAACGAAAATATTCAATCGATCGACCACAATGTTCAATGAGAGAATTTATTTCTTGCAGGACAACAGCGCAGTTCCAACGAGACGTGCTCCTGATGCTATCCAACGCTTTGATGTACAACAGCAGCGAACACAGCGTCTACACTATGGCGAAGGAAATGCACGAAGAGGTATATTGTGTTTTTAAAATCGATCGTGAAAAAATATCAGTGCTAAAGTTTAAAAATATTTTTTTTTTTTTAAACAAAGCTTTGATTTCACTTAAAAGGGTAGTAGAGCCCTTAATATGATCAGATTTTAATCATATTGCAGGGAAACTTTATTTGTCCATTTATTGTCGTTAAAAAAATAATTAAAATGAGGGAAGTTTATGCTATCACAATCATTTAATGGGCCCCTCTATTGGTAAGGTCTACTGTTCTGTGACATAGAACTACTAGTCACTGTCATTTTTATTGCAATATTTTATTTATGGGGCAATAAAGCCTTAGATCATATACTACGAGATTCCTAAATAGCGTGGACATGAGACACATAACATGAGACAGAAGATCATACCCAATTTCGTGAATATTTATCTCACGCCGGCCAAATACGAGTATCACACAACCCACTAGTGCACGAACACTAATCATACTATTTAAAATGAGTATTTGTCTTTGAAACGCACATATTACTTCACTGTTTGTTTGGCCTAAGTGTTTGTATGGCGTTCAAGTAGGCCAAACAAAGAAAAACGGGCACGCTGACAAAGACAGAAAATGTATCTTTGGTCCTTATCGTTTTCATGGACTTTCCTATTTCGCCATCTCTTTTTTGCACCAAATGACAAATCTATACTATAATATTATAAAGCTAAAGAATTTGTTTGTTTGAACGCTTATAACTTGGGAACTACTGGTCGGATTTGAAAAATTCTTTCTGCATATGATAGCTTGATTCTTGGGGAAGGTTATAGGCTATAGTACATACACACCAAAGGCGAGTGAAACCGCGGGGAACAGCTATCATAGATACATCTTCACTATTCTATGAGAATAAAGCTATATCAAGTTTAATTTCTACTTCTCCACCTCCTCCTGACGACCTCCGTGGCGTAATGGTTAACATGCCTGTCCGCTACTCAGGAGGTCAGGTCAAGATGAAAAATGATCTTTTTCTGATTGACCTGGGTCTTGAATGTTTATCTATATATGTATTTGTTATAAAATATAGTATCGTTGAGTTAGTATCCCATAACACAAGTCTCGAACTTACTTTGGGGCTAACTCAATCTGTGTGATTTGTCCCTATATATTATATTATTTTCTCCAGGCTCAGTGTCAACTGGGAATGTTGCTAGCGGCGCAGGCGCACGCCGGTCTCAGCGCGACGCCGCTCGCGCGGAGGAAGCGACGCCGCGCCGATTCCCCGCCAATCGCCGCCAAGCGAGCGTGCACGTGAACATAGTGTTGATATACGATTACTTGTATCATTGTTGTTTTATTTGTTACATCCTTCAACTTGTGAACAAAGTGTTTAATATATAGGGACAAATCACACAGATTGAGTTAGCCCCAAAGTAAGTTCGAGACTTGTGTTATGGAATACTAAACGATAATATATTGTACTAGCTGTTCCCCGCGGCTTCGCCCCGCGTGGGACTTGGTTATATCGCGCCCAAAAGTAGCCTATGTTTGACCTCAGGTCTTTAACTATATCCCTACCAAATTTCATCACAATCGGTCCAGCAGTTTAGCCGTGAAGAGGTGACAGACAGACAGACAGACTTTCGCATTTATAATATTAGTATGGATAACAAATACATATATAGATAAACATCCAAGACCCAGGTCCATCAGAAAAAGATCATTTTTCATCTTGACTTGACCGGGGATCGAACCCGGCACCTCCTGAGTAGCGGTCAGGCATGTTAACCATTACGCCACGGAGGTCGTCATTGATATAATTAAAAAAAAATTAGATTACTTGTATCATTGTTGTTTTATTTGGTCCATCCTTCAACTTGGCAATCGTATCGTGCTTATAAGTAACTAGCGACCCGCCCGGCTTCGCACGGCTGTAAAAACGTTCCTCTTGAATCACTGTTACTATTTAAAAAAACCGCATCAAAATCCGTTGCGTAGTTTTAAAGATTTAAGCATACAAAGGGAAAGAATGCGACATTGTTTTATACTGTGTAGTGATATCTTGTAATATCTTGCTGTAATGTGTGACAATAGATTGATTATCTAGATACTTAATTGGATAGCGTCATATTTGTTTCTTAGTAATGGATTATATGTGTGGCAAGGTTTTATGACATAGTTTCATAAACATAATAATAATTACTAATATTGGAAATTCTTAGCTACTTTTCTATCCGTTGATGCCGCCGCCGCCGCTGCACGGGTTTTTTATGTATTTAATCTACCTATACTCAAATACATTGGAAACTTAAACTTACAAGGGTGCTTATTTCTATAGAAACTTTTTTTATACATACTTCTATAGATTTTTATATATAATCCTGGCAAGTTTGGAAAATTTCATCGTAGAAGAAATATGTATTAACTTAAAGTATAGGTATGTAGGTAACTGTTTTTTAAAAATTAACCGGGTGGCTTATTTATCACCATCTCTTAGAACCATGCAAGAATGATTTAAGGGAGATGTCGCCTTGCATTATGTATTGCCACAGAATTAGTAAAAGTGTATTGCGCTGTCCCGCTTACTGGATCCACAAACTAAATAGAGAACCTGGATCTTGCATAGTTTTTTAAGAGACAGTGTGGTGTGGTAACCCCCCAGAAGCATTATATTTTTTTCTATCAGGGGGGTTACTATCGTCTCTTAAAACCATACAAAATCAAAACATGATGTAAGGCGACATCCCCCTTACTCACTTCCATGGTTTTAAGAGATGGTGGTAAGCCGGCCGTAATCGATTCATAATCGAGATAATCAATCTGATAATATCACTCAACTCAACAGAATGATTATCTCTATGTATGTCAATGTCACACATTTTGAGTATAGTAGTTTTTGGAGGGAAAGTAAACTGTCGCTATGTCGGCGCTGTATTTAATTTCCAAAACTTAGGTTTTTTCGACTATTTGTGCTTAATATTGGTGGATTATTATTCGCAAAGTTTTCGTGAACAAGCGTGAGTGTTGGGAAGTGATACAGTGTCAATTACGTGACTTTTTATCTTTGTCACCAAAATCTCCATGATATAGCTAAGTGAAATTTTTCCACCGCTCAATTAGCCATCTGACTCGGACTAGACTTACTTGACTGGACTTGAATATTGACTTGAATTTTTGACTCGACTGACTTAAGTAGGACTGAAGAAGATTAATAAATTCAAGAAAGGCCTTAAAGGACTAGATTCCATGGCCGTATAAACTATTCAAAAAAAAAATTCCTCCCTAGTTAGTCTGTGCATTTTTGTTTTGTTTTAAAAACAATGTCACTGTCAATCATTTTTAAAAATGCCGACACAACGGGTTTTATTTTTGTTACAGCAGTGAGTATTTAGTACATATTCTTTCTAATTTGTGCTAAAGAATTGAAGCCACTTGCTGACAGCTACTAAAACAAAGCTTTTAAAATATATTAACTTAATTCCTTACTATTTACTTTACCGGTACGGTCGGTAAGTACCTTTTGTATTTTGTTTGCTTATTTATACACAGCTGTAACTTCAAAACAAAGGATTCAATAACTCATGACATTCGTAGGTACCTACTTTAAATAGTATTTAATTAGTTAAATACATAACGTGTACACATCATTATCATCATCATCAGCTGCTTACAACCCACTGCTGGGCATAAGCCTCCCTCTGTGTACACATAACATGTCATTGATTAACATGTTCTCCTATTCATGGGTAGTTTAAAAGAATCAAAATGAAAATATTGCAGGTTTCTTTATCCAGTCAAGTCTACGACATGATTATCAATCATGTACAAATTTAGTACGGATGACAAAACAATATACACTATACAGTTAGATACCTTGGACCTCAATTATCTGAAGAGGGACTTTGGCCATGGATCAGCTAAACCGGTGCCTCTGTGGAGTGTTCCGAACAGTGAAGATTATTATAAATTCAAGTTGAATGCATGGAGAATACAAGAGAGTGATGATGAGGAAGAAGAAACAGGTAATGAGTCATTATCACTATAGTTCCATATAGTTACAAATTGCAAAATGCTAAAAGTGGCCGTTTTAAGCAATAATGTAATTTGTAACAATAGGGAATTATAATTTAAAAATTTAATATGTTTAAAATTAACTTCAGATCCAGAACCTTAATTACAGCAGAGGGATTTTTGATAACTTGTGTTTTCAGTGAGTAATGATTTTTAAATGACGGTGGCGCTAGTGTTCACCGAGGTATATATCACCTTAATATGTAGTCAAGCATAATTTTGTGTAATTCTGTAGTAAGAGAGATATTTTATAATGAACAAGTACTTACCTAACTACAGTGTGTAATTTGGTAATTTTGACTTGGACTTCCACAAAGTAACACTTGAATCTATTAAATACTAGCTGTTCCCCGCGGCTTCGCCCCGCGTGAGTCTCGGTTATATCGCGCCCAAAAGTAGCCTATGTTTGACCTCAGGTCGTTAACTACATCCCTACCAAATTTCATTACAATCGGTCCAGCAGTTTAGCCGTGAAGAGGTGACAGACAGACAGACAGACAGACTTTCGCATTTATAATATTAGTATGGATTTTTGTACTGGTCAATATGATCACACCCTGGTCTGTAAAAAAGTCCTTTATAGGCCAATATAGGTTACATTTGCCATACTAGTTGAGAGTACTCGGAAAATAAATTTTATTTGTGAATACTTCTTTGTAGGTACTTAGTAGTTTTTTTTTCATTAGTCCACTTTTTAATTGATTCTGTAGAATATATCGCCCATGCCACCTTACGCTGTGAACATGTTAAAGCTTGTCACTGTTGTGGGAAATGTGGGTAGTTTAATTTTTTTTATATTGTTTTCAGAATGCCTCCCATCAGAATCTATTATTTGCTATGTTTGCAACACTCATGTTCCATCAAATTACTTAAAGGAACACAACAACAGTATAAAACATAACAATATGAAAAAAATACTCAATTTATTTACATTAAGAGGAAAAAATACCACCTTTAATAATTCTTCTGAAGTATTAACACAATCACAAACAAGTTACTATTGTGAAGAATGCTCTATGGTAATTTTAAAAAATAACAGACAAAGCCACGAAGCCTCATATACTCATAGAAAGTCATTGAGGAACGCAGATTTGATTGAACAATTTCTAGAATTCTATTCTGAAGATATAATTAATAAGAGCAATAATACAATCAAAACACTTACATTACAAGATTATTACAACAAATTTATTAACAGAAAAAAATTGTCATTCAAAATAAATGCTGTTAATGAGGATTCCATAAAAATAGATGTTAATGGAAAAGATCTTAAAGTGCACATTAATAATTTTCATGGTTTTGTTGACGCCGATGGTGGTAAGATTTGTATTTTATGTGAGGCTGAAGTAAGTTGTGCTGAAAAATTGATAAAACAGCACATAGAAAGTAAGAAACATAGAAAGAAAATTATTCGTAATATTGATGATGAACATTGCTTAAGAGAGGTACGACTAATTTGTCATTTTATTTTTGAAATTACAATGCTTGCTTTACAAAACCGATATATTTTTTAAATATAAAGAAGTATAAATATAAAATAGTAAGATCTCTTCCAATAAGTGGTCTATGCAACCGATATTATGTTTTATTACCTATAACTTGAGTTGAATTGCAACCAGAATACCTTTATAATACTTTCAAATATTTCAGATAAGCGACGACTTTGCCCATTGCGTTCTATGTAATGAATTAATTCTACTCACCAGAGTGGCAGGCCATAAGTTTTTGACCTATCACAGGGTCAATCTCAATCGAGCACAAGGTATAATAGATAATACAGATTTCAACAAAAACTATTTACTTACCAAAGATAATGATGACACTTTATTTGGTAACTATTTGTCTGACGAATTATCTGATGAAGATAGTTTGGATAAAGACCGTACTGAAGAATATGAAAGTTGTAACTCTGATATAGAATGTGTCAAAAATTTAGAACATACTGACACAACAAATGTAGATCAAACATACTGCAATATATGTTCTGTTTATATAGATACGCATAATTTTAAAAATCATAAAATTGGTAATATTCATAAACAGCTAGAATCTAGTAAAAAAATTGCTGATGAGAATAAACTCAAAAATTTAAGAAGCTACATTTATAATGATGTAGGTACAGAATCGGGCAATAGAAACGAACAACCTATTTTAACGGAGGAACTGCCTGTTTCTGACACTGTTGTTATTAATCCGAATGTGGTAAATGTCAATTCAACATCAGAACTTGAACAAATATCAAACGAAGCAGAAAAGGAACCGATAGAAATTCCATCAGATTTCAAAGAACAAATATTTTATCTTATAATTGAAACTATTACTGACAAAGAAATTATTTGCAAAGTTTGTAATATGTTAATGTCAAATACAGATTCCAATGTCTACAACCATTTTAATAGTGATGATCATGCTCTGAAATATAGTGAACTTTTGAAGACAAATAGGCTAACAAAATCTCAAAACAAATTCTTTTGTTATACATGTAAAGTTTCTATTACAAGCAGACACGAATTAGAACATATATTTGGCAGTAAACATAGAAATAAGTTCCCGAATAACGCAACTGATATAGAACGTATATACTGTCAGTTTTGCAAGACATATTTTTCTGATTCAGTTCAAGAACATCAAAACAATGAGATACATTTACAAGCCTGTACGTCTAATATGAAAAATGTTGAAAGAGGAATATCAGAATATATATTTATTGATAATGTAGAGATTCAAGCATTAAATAATGAAAGTGTTAAAGCATCGGTAGCTGCTGTTCCGACAAATCACCTGGCGACAGTATCTAATAACGTTCAGAAAAATTACCTAAAACGCAATTATCATGTCACAAAAACTACGAATCCTTCCGAAGTGTTATGCAAAATTTGTGATATAATTCTAACAAATTCTATGGTCAGTATTTTCAATCATATAACGGAGTTCAATCATAAAAACAAATATAATATGCTTTTGAAATCTAACAGTATAGAAATAAAAGATCGTAAAAGATTCTATTGCAAAACTTGTGATGTAGTTATTAGTGAAAAAGGTGAAATAAACCATTTATTTAGTAATAAACATAAAAATGCGATGCCGAAAGAGAATAATTTAGAGAATATAGCTGTTCAAAGTTCTGATAATGATAATATTCAGACTTCAGACTATGAAGATATTTCACTTGATCATGATAATATTGAATTTTCGGATGGTGAAAGTTTTCAATTGACAGATGATGAAAGTGATCAAAATTTAGATTTAACTTTAGATGGTGAAATTGCTACAGCCTCAGTAACGGAAAAAATAAATCTTCAAACATCTGTCGCAGATGAAAATGTTCATGCTGATTTTCATAAACCACATTATCATGTCACAAAGACTGCTAACCCAACTGAAATTTTATGCAAAATTTGCCATGTTATTTTAACAAACTCTATAGTTAATATTAACGTGCATATCACAGGATCTAAACATATAAATAAATATAAAGCATTTTTGGAGTCAAATAAAGTTAAAAAAGATGACAATAAATTTCATTGTGACCTTTGCGATGTATTTATTACTAATAAAAATGAGATCGATCATATATTAGGTGTGAAGCATAAAAATATGTTAGCCAAAAAGAAAATCTCAGAAGAAAAAGATACTCAAACTCTTAATAATGACAATATTCAAAATTTTGACAGCGAAGATGTTCAATCTTCAAGTGATGAAGATATTAATACTATAGATGACGAAATTGGTCAAACCACTGCAGCAGAAGCTGTAAGAACTGTCGTAAATACTGATATTGTTCAAGCCGATTTTCTTAAACTACATTATCATGTCACAAAAACTTCAAATACTTCTGAAGTTTTATGCAAAATTTGCGATATTATTCTGTCAAATTCTATAGTTAACATAAACATGCATGTCAAGGGATCTAATCATATAAATAAATATAAAACATTGTTAGAGTCAAACAAAGTAATAAAAAAAGATGATAACACATTCCATTGTGAGATTTGCGATGTGGTTATCAGGAATAAAAATGAAGTCGATCATATTTTGGGTAATAGACATAAAACTAGTTTGCAAAACGTTCAAAATTCAGACAATGGGGATATTCAATCGACAGATGACGAAGAAGAAACTTCAGATGACGATGTTATTCAAGAAGACTTTTTAAATCCCCATTACCATGTAACGGAAACCTCAGACTCTTCCAAAGTATTATGCAAAATTTGCGACGTAATTTTGTCAAAATCTATAGTAAATATAAACACTCATATCAAAGGATTTAATCATATAGATAATTACAAAGCATTATTGGAGGCAAATAAAGTTAAAAAGAATGGTAATAACTTTTATTGTGGGTATTGTGATGTGTTTATGGGTAATAAGAATGAGATCCAACATATAATGGGTTTTAGACATAAAAATAATGCAACAAATTCAACCAGTATTAATACTCTATGCGATATATGTAACATACATGTACCCTCAATGGAAAATCATTTACGAAGCACGGAGCATTTTGAAAAAGCAGTTACAAAAATTCTTGTTACATTTAAAGATGCCTTGACTAAAATCAATCATTCTTGAAATCAAAACTAGCTGCAAAATTCTTATTTCGTGTCCTTGGTACTAAACCACACCAAAGGAAAAAATATAAATAAAATAGTGCCCCCATACAAAAAGGGCGCAATTTTTTTACAAGTTTATAAACATTTATTTGTCAGTGACACTGGGTATGTCAAAATGTAGATGATATTTTTTTGTTTTTAAGTTACTCGATATTAGCTGTTGCCCACGGCTTCAATGGCTATTTCATTAATATTTTATGTACTCACTAAATTCGCGCTCTATTAGTACAGGTTGGTTACCTGGTTACTACCATCTCTTAAAACCATGCAAGATTTAGTGAGTAAGCGAGACACCGCAATACAAGATGTAAGGCCGCAATACAAGATGTAAGGCGACATCTCAATCGTTCTTGCATGGTTTTAAGAGATGGTGGTAAGCCACCAGGTTTCGTAGGGTCCATGAGGTACTTCCAATGTTTACTTAAGCTTGTTTTTGTTATTATTTTATTATTCATATTTATAAAAATTAAGAAACAATCTATATATATAAAAGAAAGTCGTGTTAGTTACTCCACTTATAACTCAAGAACGGCTGAACCGATTTAGCTGAAAATTGTCAGGGAGGTAGTTTAGAGCCAGGAGAAGGACATAGGATACTTTTTATCCCGGGAAGCCCACGCGGGCGAAGCCGCGGGCAAAAGCTAGTTATTAATAATAACAAACCTTTAATTATCCCGTTTTAACTAAAATGTTTTGGCCCTTTCTTTCACGGCTTTCGATAAGGCAGAAAGGGCCAAAACACATATTAGTTAAAACAGGATAATTAAAAGTTTTTTATTTTTTATCAATAAGGGGTAAATGTTTATATTATATATACCTACATATCGTTTAGTTGCCAACAAGAATCTGAATGTTTTTCTTTGTTTATTTTGTTGATTTTTAAATGTTTTTTTTATATAATTAGGTTTACGATGAAAGCTTACGTCTTATGGTGAGGGCGCGCGGTCACTCTATAGCATTAAATAGTACTAGCCGTTCCCCGCGGTTTTACCCGCCCGTAGTAAGAATGATCGCCAGGCCAATGTAGCCCTATTTAGTTGATCTCTTTAGTCTCATCTGAAAGAGTTCCACTAGTTTTTTAAATCATAGGACTACTGATGAAATACATACCGTTTCTACCATAAAACTGTTGATGTTCTATTTCGCTTACAGTAGCTGGATAATATTTTTTTTTCATTTGATTGTCGGCCTGGATTCTGGTCAAAGACGAAAAATATTATTTTTGCTCGACCAGGGTTTTAGGCTATGCTTTATTTTTGGTATTTACGTCTGTTGTTGATTATTTTAACAAGTTGCCGTTTGATTAGATAGTAAGATTAATTTTACACTTTTTCATGTTTCTTTTTTTTTCATTGTTAAAAATGTGATATTTCTGTAAGGTTAGGTTTATACTGATTAAGTTTTATGCTGCAGCGTTGTATCCATAGTAAAATAGCTGTGATTTAGAATAAAGAAACTAAAGCATATATTAATTGTCATTTCCCCCACCCTCTGCCCAAGCCGGGCACATTTACACGACTTTCCTCTTCTAAATGTAAACTCTTTTAAGGCTCTTCTTATGAATTGCTGAGGGACAAATGCTTCTAATCTGTTCAGGACTTTTTAAACTGTGAATTGATATTAAATTATGTTGATGTTATTGATATAAGTAGCTGTTTTGACAATTTTGATGAAATATTTTGCAATTAAAATTATTTCATTTCAATTTTATATAATTTAATACAAAATGTTTCTTTTTTCCTTACATGAATAATTAATATTTTTTTTTTTAATTTTAAACTTTGTATTTTGCTTTGCATGCCAACACAGGCTGAATGGACAAGATTTTTTTTTTAAATAACAGCTGTATATTGACTAATGCATTGCGAAATAAATCATTCATTCATTCAATTAAATTCATGTTCTAATATCATCTAATAGCGAATGGGTATTTATACCATTAACGGAACTATCCTATTGTACTGATAGCCGGGGAGGGTTTGTTCATATGGCGCTTTATAATTAGCTAAAATATTGTCGCGACATGCTAAAATTAGATTACTTCGTACCTCATCATTGTAAGTAAGAAAAAAAAAGAAAAACACCAAAGCTAGACTATATAATTTATTTATAAGGTAATATAAAAAAAGCTTAAAAATACAGTAATGTACCTACTTAGTTTACAAATACAGTATTATACTTACCACTAAATATTTCGGATACATTATTAAATAATTTTAATTATGACTACTTAAAGCTATCAAAATAAACAAACAATAATTAGCAAAATGTCACGATTTGGGGATAACTACAACTTTTCTATTAGTCATTTTGCACATATTATTTTGTTCATATTTCTATTTTAATCCGGCTACTCACACACCTGCCGCAGGGGCAATATAAAGATTGGACCCCAAATTGCCTTATAGGAAAGCGGGGGCAATTTTACAAGTTTTTATTTAGTTTCTCGTCTGTGCCCCTAGTGTGAGTTTTTCTTAACGCAGACGCTAGCGACTGCGTTAGGATTTTGTATGGAATTTCTTAGTTGCCTTACTATCCGCCAGAGGCGCTTTACAGGTCTGCCGTACAGAATCGCTAAGAAAAAGTCGCACTAGGGGCACTGTTTGTTGGTTTGTAATCAAATCTTGCAAGTTAAATTTGATCCCCTTCCCAATTTCCGATTAAGCTGAAATTTTTAGAATAGGTCTGCAGCAGGCACTGCAAGACTTTCCTAGCTCCCTAGATTGCACCAATCCTTTGATGTTTCGACAAAACTGGAGCCATAATAAGGGGCGGTACACGGCAGGCTTGTGTTTAGAAAACAGGCAGGTGTGTGAGTAGCTGGCTTTAGGCTTTAAAATGCAGATTCTTAATAACGTATAACATTGATGGAAATATTCTTATAACAAATAACTTAAAACTAATATATCGATAAAGGAATGACACAAAAAAACGCAATAAGTGTTATTTCCAAAAAATATTCTTACATCGTCAGTCAAAAGGCTTATATTTAGTACAATGATTTATTTCAAATGCCAACTTGCACCACTAGTGGCATATTCTATGTTATAGTAATTTAAGGCAAGTTGGTAAAACCTTCCTCTGTCAAACAAATTAGTGTCAATTTCGCCAACCTCGCACATTTCCCCTCCGGCCACATTGATAAAAGCTTCGCAACCACATATGCTACTTTTACCATTTTATATTGCAATTTCACTAGTTAAATTAACTTCTGTATATAGATTAGGAAACTTTTGTAACCTCAACCGTTATATTAATAAGCTAGGAGTACTGAGAAGGGCATACCTTTCGTCCCGGGAAAAAGCACTGTTCCCGAGGGAAATTCATGCGGGTGAAAGCTAGTATGTTATTAAAAAAACATTACATTTTATCGAGAGTAACATAGGCTACTTTTGGTCCTTAAAAAGCATCAAGTTCCCAAGGGAGATTACTGGAATATTTGTATGTGTACACCAAATATCGACCGCAACCTAATAAATTTTTCTTCCTGGCAAAAATTTTGTAATTCCACGCGAGCGAAGCCGCTGGCAAGAGCTAGTGTTATATAAATGCCGGCCTAGTGTTGCGGAGGCGCGGGCGGCGCGGGCGGCGGGAAGCAGCGCACGTGCTCGACGCCGGCGCGCTCGTCGTCTGCCGCCAGGTGGCGCGCCAGCACGCCGAACACCTGCGAGTTCAACACCTGGAAGCGCCGGATGCGGTCCACCATGCTCTTCAGCGGCTGACAGGGGCGACAGTGTTCGTTATGGTTACACATTGATAATTAGTAACCTGATATATTTTAACCCTCCACGCAAAAAGAGGGGTGTTATAAGTTTGACGTGGCGGGATAAAGGTCACTTTTCATCTTTCGTGAATAAAATCAAAACTATTTATGTTACAATAAAAACAAAAATATATTTGAGATCCTCATAACGAGCCCTTTCATTTGATATATAACAGGGTAAGGTTTGCAAAACTTTTTTTTTAATTCCTAAGATGTCCCCCGAAAAAGACCCTTATTTAAAAATATATATTAATTTACTTTGCACATCTGTATTTGGTTCACAGGATTACGCCATTCTACCAAATTTAGGTAGGTTCGGAGAAAATTGGCTGTGACAGACAGACGGACGGACGGACAAACAGACACACGAGTGATCCTATTTATTTGATTTGTCTTGGTTTTGTTTTCCATCCACCCTAAGGTTGACTGGAAGAGATTGCATTAGCGATAAGTCCGCCTTTGTACCTTACCTAGTTTTTAACAAAATTATGTATACATTTGTTTGGTGCAATAAAGAGTTTTTCTATTCTATTCTATCCTATAAGGGTTCCGTTTTTTACGTTTTTGTACGGAACCCTAAAAAGAATTATCCAATTTGGTACATTCGTTCGAAATCAAACATGCCTCGAGTTCATTCAAATGATCGATCTTTTTTTTTTAATGAACCGATTTTGATGAAACAAACTTTAGATGTTCCTCAGAACTAAAAAAATTGGTGAGTTTTAAACAAACCGGTTCAGTACTTTAGGAGATAAGCGTGACCATACAGACACAGACAAAAAATTCAAATATTTAGTCAAAATTACAAAATGTACAAACAAAATATTTTTACCATTTTACTATATGTATATATTATAGATTATTTTTTAGTTCTGTAAATAGTAGAGCTCGCGAACAGAGGATCACAGCAGAGATAGAGACCTTTGTAAAACCATTTCAGCGAAAAACGGTTTTCCAGAATGATCAGTTGGAAGGGGCTTGCATCCAGTGCTTGCCTGCCACCATATTTAGGTCATCTGACTACCTTATAGGATTCACTGGTTCCACTGATTGTAAACAACCTACTGTAATTATAAAAATATTTCACGCACATGTAAATACGTCTGTTTTGACACAAATTTTGTAAATTGACGTTTTTGGAGAAAATCCTGCAGTTTTTGTGGTGCCGCTTCTTCTCCACTTGCGCTTTGAAAGAAGTGGTAAACGTAATATAAGTAACGATTGACGTCAATAAGTGATAAGAATATCCTATATTGAGAATAAACAATTTCATTTCATTTCCTACACAATAACAACCCTTTTAAGTTCGTAAACCAATTTTTCAACTCTATACTTACAATGCCCTTGACGTTTTCGTTTTTCCCGTCAACCCGCTGGACCCTGAGGATGTGGTAGCAGAAGTCCAGGGCCTCGAAGCGCCGCTGCTGGCCCAACAGCGCTATAATGGTACACCCGGCCCAGTGGAGGCCCTCGCCAAACAGTTCTCTTGAAAACACAATTCAAATAGACATGCTATTTCAAATGCATAAAAAAATCTCTATCACTACATAGTATAAAACAAAGTCGCTTTCTCTGTCCCTATATCCCTTTGTATGCTTGAATCTTTACAACTACGCAACGGATTTTGATGCGGTTATTTTAATAGATAGTTTAGTAATAGATAGTCTGCCTGCGACCATGAGCTCTGTAAAGTGCTTGAAACGTTGGGTATAAATAAGTAAGCAATAAACGCGATAGAAAACCGTATAAAATAGTTTAATTTAACGTGTAACAATCGCGAAAACATAAGAAATCATTAGATAGTGATTCAAGAGGAAGGTTTTTATGCCCATGCGAAACCGAAGCGGGTCGCTAGTATAGTATAAATTAAAGTTGCATTGTGTCTGTCTGTCTGTGAGCGCAAAACCTAAAAACTGTTTTTTTTTGCGATTTTCACTAGTAGATAAAGTGATTCCCAGGGAAGGTTTCAGATAAATAATACATAAAGGGTTTTATATAAATACTAATGATTCTAAGGCCGCCCGAAGATCGCCGTCCCAATTAATATTATAAATGCAAAAGTGAGTTTGTATATTTGTTTGTTTGTCACCTCTTCACGCCCAATCTACTGAACCAATCTTCCTGAAATTTCGCATACACATAGCTAGGAGTGTTTAGAAGGACATAACCTTTCAGCCCGGGAAAAAGCGCTGTTCCCGAGGGAAATTCATGCGGGCAAAGCCTCGGGCGAAAGTTAGTAAATGAAAAATGATACTCACTCGACTGTGAATTGCGTGTCACCAACGGGAATGCAGTAAAGAAACTGCAGCGCTGACCACAACCTGGAAATGACACAACATACAAAACAGTCTGTTTACCCAGCCATCTGGGCGTCGATTCTGCTAACGATAAGTTACAATCGTGTCAAAATAGTGTTTCAATTGTACTTAAGTATCTTTTTACACACTAGTTACAAGAAATGTATATTTTGTATCACTGCTGATAGTCACACTATACACTACATTTCCATCACATCATACTGTCATAATTCTTGTAAATAGTGTGTAAAAAGCACTACAATCGAAACACTATTTTGACATAATTGTGACTTAACGTTAGCAGAATCGAAGCCCTGGTATCAAGCTCAAGATTAGACTACTTTCTTCACCAGTGGGTATCGTAAGAATCGATTAAAGGAATAATTATTGTCCGTCACTTAGTTGTTAAAATAAAAATTATATTCAATCGGAACAGACTTCTCATTTTAACCGACTTAAAAAATAAGGTTTTCAGTTCGTCGGAAATCTTTTTTTTTGCAACGGTTTGACTGATGGAGGGTTCTATCAAGATCACTTCGATGAAAGATTGCCATCTAGTCATATAAATAATACCAAATCTAATTTTATATTTTAAGTAACTGGACATTTTTAAGACATCTGTCTTAGGGCTTTCATGTCATAAGGCTTGTAACGTAACCGGTTAAACGCTAGAGTAACTGTAACAGACATAACTGTCTGTTAATAAATTCTCAAATTATAATAAAAAAATATATAAGCATAGCAAATCTTTTTTAAGTAGGTTAATTGTTAAGCGGGGTACAGGGGGGAAAGGGCAGTGAAACATCGCCTGCGTCTGCACCGGCTCACGCGAGCAGCGCGCTCCCCGCGTCTCTTCCGCCGCCGGATTCCTCAATCATTCGTCTAGCATTGCACTCGAGAGCTCTCAAGGCAACCGCACGTCGCTCGGTCCTCTGCCGCTACTTACGATCTTTACTGTGGTGCTACGAAATCTTAATAATCTCTATTCCTACGCACTTGCTTCAATTTCTTATCGTGTTAGTGTGTGAATTATCCCGTACTGGGTAAGTTGTGCAAATAATGTTCATTTTATTTATATTTACCCGCTTCTGATGGTAGATCTATTTTAATTATCTAACTTTGTAGTTTTTATTCTAAAACTTAGCTTGCTTCTGTAGCCATCAGTTATTAAATGTAACCGTTCTGCTGAACTGCCACTACATCACAGCCTAGCTATAAGACAAAATAATATTTGAATTTTGAATTAGCTTTGTACGCGGGTACACCGCATTTATTGTTGCTAAAATGTACTTACTACGAACTCCTTTTAGTTTTCCTTTTATCTATTAGTTCAAACCATTACTGCATCTACCTAAATTACTTTCACCCATTTTTGTCATTAGCTTAGGCAAGTAAAAGTTAGTTCTATGGCACTGTTGTTGATCACTTTTATTATCCTAACAGGAACTACGCCCTTTTATTATCCTAACAGGAACTACGCCCTGGTTACTATTGCTTGTCGCCGGCTGCACTTGCAGGGTACCTACAACCAGGGAAGTGACCAATACTTTTAAATTTATCTGACCCCTTATGTGCCTACCTACGACCCTGAGAGTACTACTTATATATCTAAGCCTAATTTAAGGTACTTTACTTATATTTACGTAGTGTTATAGTTATAAGAAGCTCAGGTTTGAAATACCGGTAAATAATAAATTCTTAATTTTAGTTTGGCCGTTTTATTTCAATTGTTATTAATAAAACGTGACATAACTGCTAAACTGCTGGACCGATTGTGATGAAATTTGGTATGGATATAGTTATGCACTAGGAGTCAAACATAGCCTACTTTCGGGCGCGTTGTAACCGAGGCGCACGCGGGCGGAGCCGCGGGCAACAGCTGGTTATAAATAATTTGATAATCCAAATATCAGGTAACGTTATAATAAAACTATAATAAACTTGCTCATTTCTCTGCCCATTTTTACACGAGAGACGCAGCAGTCTCTCGCCACTCAGAACATCGTCTGATGTCACTCCAAACCCACAAATAGCCACCTGTGGAACTCGCCAGTGTCGTCAGTGTGGGGGGCGTGGTGCTGTGCGGGGGGGGAGGGCCACTGTGGCGCTGTGAGGCAGGCGCGCAGTCTGCGCAGCACCACGGAGAACAGCGACAGCCCGCAGCAGAGCCGCTCGCGGGTCAGAAGGTCGCCTTCGCGGGCTAGTTGGCTTTGCTGGGAATGGTGACCAGGGGGGGTTACTACCATCTCTTTAAACCATGTTCCAATGAGTAAGCGAGACAGCGCAATACATGATGTAGGGCGACGTCTCCCTTACTTACTGGATCTTGCATGGTTTTAAGAGATGGTGGTAGCCACCCAGTATGGATTTGATTGAACACACTTGCAATTTAAAGTAACTAGTAGTTCTTCGCGAGCTAGAAGGCGTTATTCATAATTAGAACGTATTATGGTTTCGTTTGCATGTAACAATTGCGGACAATTTTATTAATATTACGAAAAAAAAATCTATTAATATTTCCAACATGCCTTGCTAATTTCCTTAAAATCGGACTATTGGTTCGGCAATAGGGTAGGAGAGAAATTTTTTAAAACGCTTGAATTTTTTTCTGTCGATAGGAATAAGGTTCCTTGATACCAAAAATAAATCTCAGATTTTTAGAATCAGCCAATTATTTTAAATAAAATATTATATTTTAATGACGAATTAATGGCGTCGCTACGGCCTTTGCGGTCTATTCCTTTGCTTCGATCGGTAAAACAAAAACAAATGTCATTGTCATGACACTAATGACAACCAAAACCAACATGACAATGACATTCAGCAGGCAGCAAAATTTTATTTCAATATTTCACTTTTAGAATCCCATCAAAAACACCGTCGGCCATTTTTGCAGTTTTTTGTGACGTCATTATTGTGTAAGGTGCTATTTTTGAAACCTGATTCTCACCAAGAACCACAAAGTCGCATGAAAATCATGCGATTCCACAGTTTTGTCGAATGAAAATCATTCGTATTAAAGACTTTGAACGAATGGCAGAAGTCAAAAATAGGTCTGAACGTCAGTTTACCAGAACAGTTGCGTCACGTCATGGCGGTTGATGGCCGGCCCGCGTTTTGACAGTTCCGGATTTTAAGTATGAAATTGAAATTATAATTCCATCTTGCATTTTTATTAGCGGAGATCGATATATTTCGGTTTCGTGGGTGAAATACTGTAAGAAATGAACATTTTATGCATCAAAATTGATACGAGTCAAGTAGCCTATTGCTGTAGACATTATCAAAAGAGAAAACAGATTAAAACAAATTCAATTTACAAGGTTGTACATTAAAAATTGCATAAAATAAAAAGGACGTCAAACATATTTGATAGTAGCGCGTATTAATTGAATGATCGTCTACTACAAAAACACTCTCACTGTTCAGGTATATAGTTCCCCTTTTGTCAACTAGATGGCGTTGTAACGTATTAGTACACTCACCGTGTACTTACCTTGGCCGTGCCATATTTGTCCACATTCTGTACGATCTGCAACGCCGAGTATTTGGCCTCCAAACGCTTCTGTTTGGTTTCAGGTTTTTCGCCCTCTGCGATAAAAAAAAAAAAAAAAATTTAATTAAAAAAAAAAATTTTTTTAGAAAAGGAACGTAATTTGTGTATAAGCTTGCCAAAGTTATTGTACAGTGGGTAATACAAAAGTTGAGTTTTAGCGGGAAAGTCAAATGTCATCCATGTTGTCCACACTGTATTGAAAAGCTATGATTCTCATAACTTTTATTCATTTATGAAAAACATGTACCTTTTTTTTAGATTTTTGCATCAAAAGCATTTTTTGAGCTAAAGAGATTTTCACATGTACCAAAAAAACTTATACCTATTTGAAATAAAAAATCTTTAAGACGAGACCTCGGTGAACACTAGCGCCACCGTCATTTAAAAATCATTATTCCCTGAAAACACAAGTTATCAAAAATCCGTCTTATGTAATTAAGGTTCTGGATCTGAAGTTAATTTTAAACATATTAAATTATAGTTCCCTATAGTTACAAATTGCAATATTGCTAAAAACGGCCACTTTTAGCAGTTTTGCAATTTGTTACTATATGGTACTATGATTTAATATTATTAAAATTTACTTCAGATCCAGAACTTTAATTACATAATAGGGATTTTTGATAACTTGTGTTTTCAGTGAATAATGATTTTTAAATGACGGTGGCGCTAGTGTTCACCGAGGTATCGTCTTAATTATCAAAAATCTCACATAATAAAAACACATGTTTGCTTGAAGTGCGGTCGGCCACAACTTACCAGCAGTGAATGGCCTCGGTAGAATGTTCTGGAAGGGCGCGGCGTGGAGCAGGTCAGTCACTTCTTCTTGACTCAACGCCTGCCATCAAATTAATATTTCAAACTAGCTGTTCCCCGCGGTTTCACTGATCCTTGATGTGTATACTATACTGTAGCCCATAACCTTCCCTAAGAATCAAGCTATCATATGCAAAAAGAATTTTTCAAATCCGACCAGTAGTTCCCAAGTTATAAGCGTTCATACAAACAAACTCTTCAGCTTTATAATATTAGTATAGATTCAAATCGTTTATTCTCAGTATAGGACATTCTTGTCACTTATTGACGTCAATCATTACTTTAAAGTTTACCACCACTTCCAAAGCGCAAGTGGTTTTATTTTTATAATATTACTGGCCGTCCACCCCGGCTTTCCCCGTGGTACATACATAACCTATGCCACTCAGGTAAAATGTAACTTTAAAATGGTGAAAGAATTTTTTAAATCGGTACAGTAGTTTTAAAGTTTTTATTCATTACAAAAACACAAAAATACAAATCTTTCCTCTTTATAATATTGGTATAGATTTGCTAGTATATAGAATACTAGCTGTTTCCCGCGGCTTCGCCCCGCGTGGGACTCGGTTATATCGCGCCCAAAAGTAGCCTATATTTGACCTCAGGTCGTTAACTACATCCCTACCAAATTTCATCACAATCGGTCCAGCAATTTAGCCGTGAAGAGGTGACAGACAGACAGACTTTCGCATTTATATTATTAGTATGGAAGTATGGATAAGTAGATTTATGTAAGTGTTTGCCTGATGAACCGGAGGTCGTGGGTTCGAGGCTGATAGGAAATATACTACTTATATATAAGAAACTATATCAGAGGCGGGTTTTCTTAACACTTTTTTTTATACCATTTAGTAGGCAACAGGCATAAACCCACCTGATGGAAAGCGGTTAACGTAGCCTATGGACGCCTGAAACACCACTAGGGTCTGCAGGGCCGATTGACCCGGCAACCCGCACGATATGAGTGAACTCACCTGCTCAATGAGCATACAGAACAGTATGATGTTGCCTAGCTCCCTGAACGAGTGGAACAGCTCTGTGCGGGCGTCGGGATACTGTACAATGTCCGTCAGTTGTGCGTGGTAGTAGCCCAGCACGCCTGTTCGACAAACAAGTAAATTTTAAAAAAAATATATCTATTGCATTTAAATACCCAGTGTCACTATCTTAACTGCCACTGTGGTCTTGTGATTAAGGCGTTTGCCTGTAAGCCCGGGGGTTGTGAGTTCGATTCTCTCGGGTAGCATACTTTATTTAGTTGTTTGATTAGGACATAGCAGGCTTGAATAACCTGATTATCTGATAATAAGGATGATTCCGTGCTTCGGAAGGCACGTTAAGCCGTTGGTCCCGGCTGCCATCTGGTAGTCGTTAAAGGAACCACGTCAGAGGCCGAGGGGCGGTTTCAAAGGAACGAAACACAAAATTATGATGACTCGCACTGTAAAT
The DNA here is from genome assembly GCA_947044815.1 of Apomyelois bistriatella. Taxonomy (NCBI): domain Eukaryota; kingdom Metazoa; phylum Arthropoda; class Insecta; order Lepidoptera; family Pyralidae; genus Apomyelois; species Apomyelois bistriatella. Next base: position 4,071,399 of record OX345717.1, read on the forward strand.
ATAAATCTACCCCCTTCGTTAAAAAAATTGCCAGTACCAAAGTTCAAAACACAACTGAATAAATTACTAATAGATAAATGTTATTACAATTTAGACGAATTCTTCAATGATCAAATGGACATACTGTAAATAATACTATATAATTAAATTTAAATAATCTAATATAAAGATGACACAATACACTCTTTGACGTACATACAATCATTGACATAAGATTTAAAATGTTTTTTCTCTGATATTGGGGTGTATATATCTTTGGCGGTTGCTTTGACTTAACGAAAATTCATTTGTTCCCAGTCGTCGAGAGAATAAACGGTGTACACTTCACCTCGTCTCTCATTTCCTGTCATAATATACAAGAACAAATCACAAAAATTGAGCGAGCCCATAGCCCATACATCTTCCGGGCGCGTTTCCTGATTTTATCTTCAACTTACGCTTCAGAGTCCAGGGTACGCTTTAAATCATGGTCCTTATTAGGCGGCGCTGGTTATTAAAGCACACTGACCTGGCGATCCGTAGTCGTATCTTGGCAGCTTGCAGTGTCTCGGCATGGCGGCTTGTAGTGCCCTCGTGAACTGAGAGATGGTGCCGTGAAGCAACCCTCGGGCGACTCCTAGTAGCTCTGAAACTACCACCGCCACCCCCTGGTAGCCTAGTAGCCGGACTAGGGCGTGGAGGTGCTGCGGACCGACGAAGCCTGGTGCCGAAAGTTGTTTGGGGAATAGTAAAAAATCATTTAAGCTAAAAAAAACAACAAAACTCTTTACTTCCTCTTGATCGGAAATAGCTTAATTATTAAAAAAGAAATACATCAAAATAAGTAGTAAAAAAATCATTGCTGGCCGCTAATGGAGGTTTTTTGATGTACACGTTTTCATTCATTAGGTTTTTAGTTTCACTCTGGCCAGCCTAACAAAAAAAACCTATTCTAGAGGTCGTTAATAGAAATAGCTGGACACTTTTGTTAGGTCGGTACTAACCATTAGTTCTTTTATTGTTTAAAAATATGTATCAATATGTCAACAATTTGAAAAAAAAGAAAGCGAGCGCTGGCTTTTTGACGCCATTGAACAATTTTATACGATTTTGTTTCGTCTCAAGAGGAAGTCTGAGGAAGAAAAGTACTGTACTAGCCTCGGCAAATTTGCAATTTACATCCACGTATTTTTAAAAGGCCTCGGCCGATTTATATTGCAAGGCATTGCTTCGGCTTGAAATTGTTTTCTTGCTGGCCTCGACAATAATGTACTATTTTCACATCACAATAATAGTATTATTATATTAACCAGCAGCACAATATTTGTTAAAAACATCGTACAGTTACGTCACAGGACTGGAAAGAGATGCGAAATGCTAGTACAGTATCACCTAGAGGTTGGTGGAGCCATGGGAGGTGGAGGGAAGTTACGTCACAGGATTTCAAATTCTATACACAAGGTCCTACTAAAATTAATTGTAAACGTTTGTATGGATGTTTGTTACTCTTTTACAGGAAAACGGCTGAACAGATTTGGCTGAAATTTGGAATGGTGATTGCTTGGACCCTGGAACAACACATAGGCTTTATTTTGTCCAGGAATTCCCACGGGAGCAGAGCCCCGGGCAACAGCGAGTTACACATTATCAAGTGTAATCGACATTATAATAATATTTGACACTGTATTATATTGCATTCCAGGATTTACTAATGTGTGAAACAAATATTATATTTCAAACTTTGTATGTAATTATTTTAAGCAATAAAGTATCATTCGTTCAGTCGTATTTTTAACAAAAAAAAGGAGGAGGTTCTCAATTCGTCGGGATGTTTTTTTTTTTAATAAGTTATTTTCGAGCAAATAGATGAAAAATAAATTGTTTCTGTACTATTTCTTCAGCAAACCCGATTACTTAATCTATAAATAACGTACCAGCATACTGAGCGTACTGCGTGGAATAAGCGAGCGTTAGCTGCTTGGAGCCCCATAGCAAAGCGTGCCCCGACTGCTGGGGCCGCTCGCGTTGGACCCCCGCGGCAAACTGGATGCCACGGCATTTCACGAATCTAAAACAATACGGTTTCTATATTAAAACTAAAATGAACAGGAGTCCTTACCTCTTATTGCCATATGGTGCCAGGACTCCACAGTCAGACTTTCAAAATGGCGTCTAGCTCTCTTAAAATGGCCTCTGTTTCTCAAAATGGCGTCGAATAGAGTTAACTGCAAAAATACCTGCCAGTAGCTGGATTGTAGTAATAGTTAGGCTGGTAGTCGGAGTCCAATTCTCAGAAGACGTGCCCCTTTATACGAAACAAGTACCACGTGATCAAACACCCTCAAAATGGCGCCCAACTCTCTAAAAATGGCATCCAATCTAGTTATTGGCTGTCAGTAGAGGCGTAACTATAATTTGGCCGGAATCCAGATTCAGCTCCCAGAAGATGTGCAAAGCGACCCTGCCATAAGGGCCAAGGACCCCATGGTAAGACTCAGTTAAAATGGCGTCTTACTACACCAAAATGGCGTCTTACTGCATCAAAATGGCGTCTTACTGCACCAAAATGGCGTCTTACTGCATCAAAATGGCGTCGAACTCTCACAAAACGGTATCAAATCTAGAATTAACTACAAAATTACCTATCAGTAGCGGCGTTGTAGCAATAATTCGGCAGGAAATCGTAGTTCAGCTCCCAGAACACGTGCAATGCGACCCTGCCATAAGGTGCAAGGACCCCATGGTAAGTCTCAATCAAAATGGAGTATAACTCTCACAAAATGGCGCCTAAATCTCACAAAATGGCGTCAGTTCTAGTTTATTACCTGTCAGTAGCGGCGTTGTAGCAATAATTTGGCAGGAAGTCGTAGTTCAGCTCCCAGAACACGTGCAATGCGACCCTGCCATAAGGTGCAAGGACCCCATGGTCGGACTCCCTCAAAATGGCGTCGAACTCGTCCAGAGTGAGGTAGCGACTGAGAAGCTTGTGGCAGAGCCGGTTGACGGCTATCAGACCTTCCAACTCCTGGTTATGTCAAAAAATACTTTGTTATTTAAATATAACTAGCAGCCCACCCCGGCTTCGCCCGTGGTACATACATAGCCTATGTCACTCGGGGTGAATTTATTGGAGAATTTTTTAAATCGGCACGGTAGTTTTTGAGTTTATTCATTACAAACATACACACAAAAAGTGATTGTACCAAATACACGGTTTTTTTCTTAATTTTCTTGATGATATTGATATGCCCAATGGCACGACATAATGTAAAATTTTGGCAGTACCTAGTGTACATTATTGGCTGGACATAGTGTACATTTTTGGCTGGACATAGTGTACATTTTTGACAGGACATAGTGTACATTTTTGGCTAGACATAGTGTACATTTTTGACAGGACATAGTGTACATTTTTGGCTGGACATAGTGTACATTTTTGACAGGACATAGTGTACATTTTTGGCAGGAAATAGTGTACATTTTTGGCTGGACATAGTGTACACTATCACAACACCATGCCAACCTGTGTTCTTAAATAAACGAATAAGATTTGCTACTTTCTTCCATACTTACCACGACACCAGTAATGTCTCCTGCTTCGAATTTAGCGACGGCCGCGTCCAAAGCCCGATGCATGTCCGCGTTGATGCGTTGAGCCACCTACAAACAAATTCAACTTCAAACGATTAATTTATTTATTTAATTACTCATGTACACAAAAACAACAAGTAAATCTATACATATAATAAAACAGTAAAAATATTTTGTCTCTAAATTTAGTAATTTTGATTGAAATGGATAGAGGGACATTTAAAAATAATAATAGAAAGCAATTTTTTGGGTATTCCTCTTGCTGAATAAGTTGTACATTGTATAGACGGAAAAAAGTTGGTAGTTCTCGTTGATAATATCAAGTGATTCGCGACGAAACTTTCAATTATCGACATCCTATCCCATCCCAACTAATATTATAAATGTGATAGTGAGTTTGTATATTTGTCTGTTACCTCTTCACGCCCTATCTACTGAACCATTGATCCTGAAATTTCGCATACACATAGCTAAGAGTATTGAGAAGGACATAGGATACCTTTCATCCCGGGAAAAAGTTCCCGAGGGAAATTCATGCTGGCGAAAGTCTGTTATATATAATTCAAAAAGACTTCTTCTAAAACAAAATGGCTGCTTGTGTACAACAAAATGGTGTCTGTGACATACTGACCAGGGCTTGCAAGTCGACGTGCCTTCCTAACAAGGCCACGTGGCGTTGTCTCAGCAACGACGCGTACCTCCCGGCCGCTATAACCACGCCGGCGCCTCGAGCGCTGCATTCCGCGCGATAACGCTTGTCAAGCAACATGCTGGAACAATATGACGTAGTTTACCGAGGGTGGAAAGTCACTGATTACCAACGAGGGTGTAAAATACACCGACATTTGAAATCACAGTTTTTAAATTGTGTTTTATACCACTATATATTATCTTACATCTTCCTCTTTCTTCTTTATCTTTACATTAGCTGTTCTCCGCGGTCTCGCCATTAGTGTGTATGTACCAAAGCCTATAACCTTCCCCAAGAATCAGGTTTTCATATGCAAAAAGAATTTTGCAAATCCGACCAGTAGTTTTCAAGTTATAAGCGTTCAAACCAACAAACAAACTCTTCAGCTTGACGTTTTTTTGAAAGCTTATATTTCAATGACGTTTGTTTGAAGGCTTATAACTATAGAATCACTGGCAGGATTTGAAAAAAAATTCTTGAATATTATAGCCTGATTCTTGAGAAAGGTTATAAGTACATACACATCACGGGCGAGTGAAACCGCGAGGTAACAACTAGTGTTACAAACTCACCTGGCAGCCAACTGCTTGTAATGCGCGTAGACTTGCTCGGACAACTTGTATACGAACTGGTCGAAGCACAAGTTGACCTCGGCCTCGACCTCGTCGTACAGAAACTGTTTGCGGAACACAGTCAACGCGTATTGGGCGCTGTCGTTGTACAAGTCTAGAGGGTATAGGACGTATCTGTGAATGAAATTTGGTTTTAGATGGTTTTCATGCGAGTCCGCTACTCAGGTTCGAGGTTCGATCCCCGGTCAGGTCAAAATGAATAAATTTTTAGATTAGCCTGGGTCTTGGATGTTTATTTAATATAATGTATTTGTTATAAAATATAGTATCGTTGAGTTAGTATCCTAACACAAGTCTCTATATATATATATATATATATATATATATATATTTACATATTATATTAACAAGTAAAAATTAAAGCTATTGCATAGTTTTAAAGCGGGCTTTGAGCGCGGCGACCGAATCAAGAAATTTCGTAACGAAAATAAAACCTATCACCCCCCACTCCGCCGGCCATGTAGCTCGGCCGAGCGCTCGTACTTATTGCATGAGTTGATAAAAAAATGCTTTGCAATAGCTTTACCGCGGCAGTCCCCGAGTAAAATAAAAATAAAAAAAAAGACCAGCCAGTATAACGTAGGTAGAATTTACTAATTACTTAAGGTATGTGTGAGGAGAGAGGATAAATCCAGGTTTCAGCGAATCGCACAATATTTATTATTTGTACTTTACAACAGGTTAGACTCTTAAGAATAACCGTTAATGAGAGATTATAGGGGTCGTGAGATCAAAGTAGGCACGAGATCCAGTCAGGCAGCCGCTATGATATAGCCAGCCACTTAACTTGAGATGGTGAGATCAGCCGAAAAAGTCCCCGAGTGCCGCACGTTTATTTTTCTTTCCTTATTTGTCCCAGCTGCAGCTGGGAAAAAAACCTCCCCTCTTTTCTTCCAGGCGTCCCTATCTCAAATCACATCTCTACATCTCTATCGGGAACTGGATCCTCTTGTATCTATGGCAGTGGACCACAAACGCGGCCCATAGACAACATAGAAGCACTCACTCCATCATGGCGGGCTCCTTGCTGCGCAGGATGTGGTCGGTGAGGATCCAGGGCATGGACATCTCTATCGGGAACTGGATCCTCTTCTCCATGGTTATGAGGTCGTTGCACTCCTCGTTGTGCTGGTGGCGGACTGTGCATTTCTGTAAAAAAATGAAATCAGTCAAGAGCGAGTCGGGTTTTCTCTCCAAGGGTTAAAAATGCTTAAAATTTTCAATTTAATCGTTTTACGAAATAGAGTTGTCACAATTTGAAGAGTCGATTTTAAAACACATGTTTGAGACAGTATTTCAATTAAAGCAAATTAAAAAGTAAAAAAAAAAAAATATAAAAAACTTAAAATAAAATATATATATTATAATTGAAATCATATGATTGTGATTATTTTTAAACAAATTGATATAATATTTTTTTTATTTTTAAAATAGTAGTTTTATAATATTTAAAAATAAAATAAAACATAAAACTGTTCTTTTTTCAATCCTAGTACGAAATAAAAATAATAGATATATTATATTAAATCTAAAAAGAAATGTTTATTGTATTATTATTTTTTAGTCAGTAACCGTAAATGTACCGGCTCACAATTAAGTGTTTATTCATTCATTCATCACACAAAGTATACTGCATCTTAAATTGACTTACGTTGACTTTCCTCCCCATGGTCATCTCGAGATAGAACTCCCGGTACCATAGCTGGGACAGATCACAGCATTTCTGGAGCGAGTCTGGAACAAAACAACAATCAAATTCTTCATTTTCAAGTCCTTTTCCACGCACACAAGTTGAGCATGTAAAGCCGAGTTACTACCGTCTCTTAAAACCATGCAAGATCGAGTGAGTAAGCGAGACAGCGCAATACATGATGTAAGGCGACATCTCCCTTACTCAATCTTCTTGTATGGCTTTAAGAGGTGGTGGTAAGCCATCTGTGATGCTACGTACCAGACAAGTTGAGCATGTAAGGCCGAGTTTTTGTATAACTACCTGACCTCCCTGAAGTAATGGTTAACATGCCTGTCCGTTAATCAAGGGTTCGATCCCCGGTCAGGTCAAGATGAAAATGGTATTTCCTTATTGGCCTGGGTCTTGGATGTTTATCTATATATGTATTTGTTATAGAATATAGTACCATTGAGTTAGTATCCCATAACACAAGTCTAGAATTTATTTTGGGGCTAACTGTGATTTTTCCGTAAATATTTATATTTTTTACTAGCGACCTGCCCCGACTTCGCATGGTCATAAAAACCTTCCTCTTGAATAACTCTATCTATTAAAAAAATCGCATCAAAATCCGCTGCGTAGTTTTAAAGATTTTGAGCATACATAGGGATATAGGGACAGAAAAAGCGACTCAAATTCAAATTGTTTATTTTCAATAAAGGATATTTTTATAACTTATTGACGTCAATTGTTACTTATTTTAAGTTTACCACCACTTCCAAAGCGCAAGTGGAGAAGAAGCGGCGCCAAAAACTCCACAGCAGCATTTTCTTCAAAAACGTCAATTCACAAAATTTGAGTAAAAGTCAGACTTTGTTTTATACTATGTAGTGATAGTGATTTATTTATTAATGCTACGTACCAGACAAGTTGAGCATGTAAGGCCAGTAGAAGCTCAGCCTGTGGAAGGCCTCTATCTGCGTGAGAGTGCCGGCGTCTAAGTCCTTGCGGAGAGTGCGCCTGCCCCCGGATTTGTCTGATATCAACGCTTCCAGTTGCGTTCGAACCATGTATAGTTGCGTGGATGAGGGGCCTGCGAAGTGGGAATTAAATATACACCATTTCCAATTATATTTAGACTAGCTTTCGCCTGCGGCTTCGCCCGCGTGAGATTAGCTCGGGAACAGTGCTTTTTCCTGCGATGAAAAGGTACCTATGTCCTTTTTAATACTCCTAGCTATTAATGCGAAATTTCAGGAAGATTGGTTCAGTAGATAAGGCGTGAATAGGTAACAAATAAACAAATATACAAACTCACTTTCGCATTTATAATATATGTTGGATATTCCGAAAAATAAAACTATACTTTACAGAATACTATGATACAATGTTTAATCCCGTACAAAGAAAATGCGATATTGTGTAGTAACCTTATACTTACAATAACAAATAAACACAAAAAAAATTTAACACCATCTATTGAAAGCGTGAGACGTCTCTATAAAAATAACTTTATTCAAATTAAATTTTATTTTAAAAAAATGAAGATCTATCCTCCATCAACGTAATTTTAAAAAAAAAGGTACAAAGTTTTTGCTAAAATATTATGTCACACAATTAATTCACAACAGGGCCAAAGTATAGCCCTGTAATTGGAAAATGTATTTATTTGTTGAAAAAAGAAAAGAAATAAAATGTATTTTTCGAAATGAAACAACATACACAAGAAATTCCTTTGGGTACAATGCTTTATTCAGTATCCTATGTCCTACTCAATAGTGTACGCGAAATTTCAGGAAGAATGTTTCAGGAGATAAAGCGTAACAAACAAATAAACAAACAAACTCAATTTCGCATTCATGATATAAGTTGAGATTACATCAAATAACAACATACATGCACAGCTGCTAAGCACTGGTTTCATTGTCAACTTACCAACATTCCTTCTAGGCACTTTGATGGTGAAGCTAGCTTCCGCGTCCTTCTTTCCTCGCAGCGCGGGGTCTTGTTGCGGCTCGCACCCGCGCGCCCAGTCGCCGCAAGTCTCGCGAACTGAGACTATTATACTGAAATACAAACACATTTGTGAGATTGAATGATTCAAAGTTGGCTCTAATAGGACTGAAAACTAAATTTCAACTAGCGAGCCAAACACATTTATTTGTGAGACACTTGTGAGAGCTCTACAAGGACTGAAAAAATAAATTTCAACTAGCGACCCGCCCCGGCTTCGCATGGGCATAAAAACCTTCCTCTTGAATCACTATATCTATTTAAAAAAACCGCATCAAAATCCGTTGCGTAGTTCTAAAGACTGAAGCATACAAAGGGACATAGGGACAGAGAAAGCGACTTTGTTTTATACTATGTAGGGATTAGAAATCACGGCATCAAAACTTGTAATTCTTTGATCATGGAGATCAATACTATCATGACGACGTGAGTAAGAAAGAGATAGACATGTTCTTACTTTATCCTTTTCACTCTTACCTATATATATTTCTCTTTTCTTCTTCTTTCTTTCTTCTTTCTCTGTCCCTATGTATGCTTAAATCTTTAAAACTACGCAACGGATTTTGATGCAGATTTTTTAATAGATAAAGTGTATGTATGTATGTATGTACGAGCCATGTTTGGAAGTAAACAAAGAGATAGTTGTGTACAGTATTTTAGAAAATTGAACTTATTGACTTTACCCTCATTGTTCATTTTTGAGGCATGCTTGTATGTGAGGCTAAATATAAATAGTTTTAAGCAAATTGTTAATAGACGACCAAGACCAACAAGAAATAAGGTACAAATACTTCCTCAAAATGAATCTAATCTTGCGTCGTATAGTAGGACAATATATGTTTTGGGACCGAAATTATATAACAAATTACCTGACAGTATGAAAGAGTTAAGATATAAAGCATTTAAAGAAAATTACGATCACTATTAATAGAAAAATGTTATTATACAATTGAAGAATATTTACAAGATACAATTTAGTTTTATAATCATTTTTATATTCAGACCCCATTTTGTCAAATTTATTTTACTAACACAATATGACTACTCAGATTATTATATTTTTATTGGACTCATTGCAATTTGGAAATTATGATAACATGTTGACTTTATTATTTTGACTTAGGTATATTATCTTTTTTATTTTTAAATTTGACATTTTGTTTTAAATTATGTATCTTTATAATTGAGTATATTTTAGACATGATAGATTTGCACGCCTTACTAAGGTAGAATGTATTCGCACATTCATATTGTTACAACATCATTTTGTACATACATTCATGCAAATAAAGATTTTTATTTTTTTTTATTTTATGTATGTATGTAAAAACTTTATTGTACAGAAAGAACATTGATGATACAACATAGAACACAACAAAAGGCGGACTTATCCCTAACAGGGATCTCTTCCAGTCAACCTGTATAATAAAGGAAAAAGAGTACATGGGCATTAAAGAGGGCACATCGCAAAGATACACATATGAAATTATAAACTAATTACAACATAAAAGCTACTTAACCTATACTATAAATCAACTCAAGTCCGAACGCTCGAAGTATTCCCTAACCCTAAATTTGAAGGAATGTAGTGAGGACGACGTCTTGACCTCCAATGGGAGTTTGTTCCATAAAGTTGCGGCGAGTACTGCAAATGATCTGGCGTAACACTGGGAGGAGTGTGTAGGAATGTTTAATTTCAAACTATGGGACGCTCGAAGACGGGGATCGATATTCCGGAAAGAAAATTTTGATTTAAGGTGATTCAAGATGGAGATTTTAATACCCATGCCAAGCCGGGGCGAGTCGCTAGTATTACACATAAAATATTCTTTACTGTTGGCTGGGAGAGTCGGTCAGGTTCGGCCTCGAAAAACATACTGTACTGTGACCAAATCGCAGACCTGTTGAAATCGGCGAGCGTGTATGACGAGAGTGATGAGTGTGGAGGAGGCGAGAGAGGTATGTAAGAATCGTAGCCAATGGAAATCTCTAGTCTGCCTACCCCTACGGGAGACAGGCGTGATGATATGTATATAATGTATCTATATTTTTTATATATAAATGCTTATTTTTACTTCCTTACGGACACTATCTCTCAAATCTCTTTCTAACTCTATCTCTTACCTTCTTATGAGATAAGATTCTTATGAGACCTTGCGCTTTATAGCCTTCCCGAGTAGTAACTTCTTTATTTCTATCATTGCGACGAAAGTGAGAAAGAGATAGAGATTTTTTTACTTCACCTATATAACAATCTGTCTCAATTCTATAACGACAAAAGTGGAATAGAGAATTCTTTCTCTCTCAAATCTCTTACTAACTCCATCTCTTACCTCCTAATAAGATCCTTCTTGTTCTTAACAGCCTTCCTGAGTGGCTCCCTCAGCACCAGCTGCACAACCTTTAATTCCGCATATATACCTTCCATCTCTTACCAACTCTATCCGTCTCATTCTCACCTCCTAATAAGATCCTTCTTGTTCTTAATAGCCTTCCTGAGTGGCTCCCTCAGCACCAGCTGCACGAAATCCTGCAACTCCGCGTATATGGACCTTCGGGCTGCGTCCGCGAACACCGTCTCCATTCGCGCCATCAACACTTGCAACCCTTTGATCATCGCGATCACTTCTATCATGGCGAATTTCTCTTCTGATGTGTAGTTGTAGCGGGTTGCCTAAAATTAATAAGATAAATATACTAATCTATCTATACATATAATAAAAAAATAAAAATATTGTCTGTACATTTAGTAATTTTGATTAAAATGGTTAGAGGGACATTTAAAACGAATAAAAGAAAGCAAACATTTTTTTGTATTTTTTGTCTGTCTGTCTGTATGTATAATCGCGCTTATCGCCGAAAGTACTGAACCGATTTGCTTAAAACTTTCACCTTTTCAACTTTCGCCTACCCTATTTTTTTCCACGTTGTTCCTATCCACACTAAGGTTGGCTGGAAGAAATCGCATTAGCGATAAGTCCGCCTTTGTACACATTGTTTGTATTTGTATCAACATGTATAATTTGTATAATAATGGTACAATAAAGAGTATATCTATCTATCTTTTTGGTTTGATTTACCTCGGAAGAACATCTAAAGTTTGTTTTATCAAAATCGGTTCATTAAAAAAAAGATCATCATTTGAATGAACTCGAGGCATGTTTGATTTCGAACGAATGTACCAAATTGGATATTTTCTTTTTTGTGTGGGTTATTGTCATGGCAAACATTTATACAAAATAAAAGAAAAAGGGGATTCCCGGACATTTTCCACGATAACGGGAAGGAAACTCACGCGCACGAAGTCGCGGGCTACAGCTAGTATAATAAAGCTATAGGTTTGTTTGTTTAAACGTTTATAATTTTAGAACTCCTGGTCCGATTTCAAAAATTATTTCTGCATATGGTCTGGTTCTTGGAGAAGGTTATAGGCTATAGTACATACCCACTGCAGTCGGGTGAAACCGCGGGAAACAGCTAGTACTCTATATATATTTTCCCCGGCTTCACTCCGGTGAACTTCCCTCGGGAACAGTGTTTTTTTCCGGGATGACGTCCTTCTCCTGGTTCTAAGCTACCTCCTCGCCAATTTTCAGCCAAATCAGTTCAGCCGTTCTTGAGTTATAGATAGTGTAACTAAAATGACTTTCTTTTATATATAAGGTGGACACAAATCAACTGCAAATATTTTAAGGGCAGATTCGGACCACTAAACTGAACAACTTTTCCAAATAAACTTATATCGAAATAAGAAAAAATAATTATAACCTCCAATACAAATTGAGAATCAGCTGATCTGGTTAAGTATGGAGAGTGAAAAAAATAATTTCATATTTTGACATAACTTTATTTTGAAAAGTTGTTCAGTACAGCGGTCTGAATCCGCCCTTAAAATATTTGCATATAATTTGTGTCCACTTGTGATGTACAACGTGTCTTACCCTCTCGTACTCCTCAGCATCGGGCGGACATCTCGAATTGCTCGCATGGTCTGTGGGGTGCAGCAGCTTCCACGAGCACAGCTCGGTCAGCACTGAACACCACGACGACAGCAGCTGGAGACCGCGGAGACATAGTTCTGTCACCGCCTTGTTTTCCGCGTCCGAACCGGCTTCTTTGAATGTCGTTGTCACCTTAACACAGTATTTATTATTTTATACTTTTATAATAAGCGCTGTTCCCCGCGGCTTCGCCCCGCGTGGGACTCGGTTATATCGCCTATGTTTGACCTCAGGTCTTTAACTACATCCTAGTAGGGATGTAGTTAAAGTGGCGTGCATATCATAAAGACGTTAAGACGTTGCCTACCCTGTACTTTTGTAATAAATAATAAATATTTTTTTATATAATTAATAAATATAATAATAAATATTTTTCATACAAGATATTGAATTCTTAACAACGCCATCTATGAATTCGCGCGAACACCCGGCGCGCCGTCCCGTAGGCGCCGCTAGGCCAGGCCAGCTTTTTAGTAAAACGTCTGAAGTTTACTACTCTCACTAAGAAATCACTATGTATGGATGTGCTTTTGCTCGTGTAGTAGTGCAAGTAAAAAACTTACATGAACACATATGCGCTAAATCACGCCTGTGTGAGTAAATTTTAGACCTCCACTATAGATGAAACAAAATGCTATGAGATGACATTTCGTCTCGCTCTCACTTTTGTTACGGCCAATTAGAATTACGCGTTACACATACTTAAATCTGATTAGTGATTACGATCGATTGCAGCAACATGATAACTGTGTCTATTGGATATTAAAAGAGTAATACTGCAAATTTCAAAACGCATAGACTTGAAGACTTTTTGGAAACAAGTTAACATTCCCAATTCCGTAGGGTTATATTTTTATTTCCGTATCGAAATCAACAATATGTTTGCTTTGCTTGCATGCATTTGTTTGTTTTGAATGTTTAATTCGGTTTAATTAATTGATAATTGCAATGTGCATTGTTTACAATGAGGTGAAAAGATAGAACTTTTATTTTTAACAAATTTACTCAGTTATAGTTTAAAATGTCAAAATTTTCATGTGATTGTTGTAAACCGAGTGTTTGTTTACAAAAACTATAAAATGATGCGCTAAGTAATGTTCCTTTTGACGAAAAAATGGCAATAATAATAAATGGACGTTATCAACCAGGATTGATTGGATTTAGTTGAAGTGAAGGGTAAGCTAACAAGAACATTATTTAATATTATTTTCGAATTAATATGTTTGCTATGCTTTTCCAAAACTTGTCTCGGAAATATTTTAAGGGCCTAAGTAGGTACCTACATGATCAATATATTTTAATTTTATTATCTTCTTGTTCGTTACTGTTTTAGTTGTAACTCAAATATACCTAAATTATAAGTACGAGTATATTCTCATAATTTGGTAATTATGTAAACACATTCTTAGAATTGTTACCTAGATTATAAGTTTGGTATCTTACATATGTATATTAATTGGTGGCAATTTGTTTTGTGTTTCAAATAAATAAATAAATAAAGTAAAAATTAAACCAGAAATAGTTCTGGTCTAGGTAGGTTTTTGCCTACCCTAAGGAAAATGTCTGTGCACGTCACTGATCCCTACCTAATTTCATAACAATCGGTCCAGCAGTTTAGCCGTGAAGAGGTGACAGACAGACAGACTTTCGCATTTATAATATTAGTATGAATATGAATCACACAGATTGAGTTAGCCCCAAAGTAAGTTCGAGACTTGTGTTATGGGATACTAACTCAACGATAATATATTTTTATAACAAACTAGCTTTTGCCCGCGGCTTCGCCCGCGTGTACTTCCCTCGGGAACAGTGCTTTTTCCCGGGATGAAAGGACCCTATGTCCTTTTCCTGGCTCTAAACTACCTCCCTGACAATTTTCAGCTAAATCGGTTCAGCCGTTCTTGAGTTATAAGTGGAGTAACTAACACGACTTTCTTTTATATATATAGATACATATATAGATAAACATCAAAGTAAATCAGAAATAGATCATTTTTCATCTTGACCTGACCGGGGATCGAACCCGGGACCTCCTGAGTAGCGGTCAGGCATGGTATAGGTGGAGCTACAAGAATCAAAAATAAAGGTTCCGTACAATGCCAATGTCAGTTTTTATATTTAACTAGCTTTCGCCCGCGTGAGTTTCTGACTCATCGATGTTGCGACCACACCCGTGTCTGACTCCGAGATGTTGACCACACCCAGTGTCTGACTCCGAGATGTTGACCACACCCAGTGTCTGATTCAAAAATGTAGCCCACACCCAATTTCTGACTCCGAGATGTTGACCACACCCCGTGTCTGACTCTGAGATGTTGACCACACCCAGTGTCTGACTCCGAGATGTTGACCACACCCAGTGTCTGATTCAAAGATGTAGACCACACCCAATTTCTGACTCCGAGATGTTGACCACACCCCGTGTCTGACTCTGAGATGTTGACCACACCCAGTGTCTGACATCCAGATGTAGACCACACCCAGTGTCTAACTCCGAGATGTTGACCACACCCAGTGTCTGACTCCGAGATGTTGACCACACCTAGTGTCCGACTCCAAAGTGTTGACCACACCCAGTGCCTGACTCCGAGATGTTGACCACACCCAGTGTCTGACTCCGAGATGTAGACCACACCCAGTGTCTGACTCCGAGATGTTGACCACACGCAGTGTCTGACATCGAGATGTTGACCACACCCAGTGTCTGACTCCGAGGGGTTGACTACACCCAGTGTTTGACCACACCCAGTGACTGACATCCAGATGTAGACCACACTCAGTGTCTGACTCCGAGATGTTGACCACACCCCGTGTCTGACTCTGAGATGTTGACCACACCCAGTGTCTGACATCCAGATGTAGACCACACCCAGTGTCTAACTCCGAGATGTTACCACACCCAGTGTCTGACTCCGAGATGTTGACCACACCCAGTGTCTGACTCCGAAGTGTTGACCACACCCAGTATCTGACTCCGAGGGGTTGACCACACCCAGTGTTTGACCACACCCAGTGTCTGACTCCGAGGGGTTGACTACACCCAGTGTTTGACCACACCCAGTGTATGACTTCCAGATGTTGACCACACCCAGTGTCTACTCCGAGATGTTGACCACACCCAGTGTCTGACTTCGAGATGTTGACCACACCCAGTGTCTGACTCCGAGATGTTGACCACACCCAGTGTCTGACTCCGAGGGGTTGACTACACCCAGTGTTTGACCACACCCAGTGTCTGACTCTGAGATGTTGACCACACCCAGTGTCTGACTCTGAGATGTTGACCACACCCAGTGTCTGACATCCAGATGTAGACCACACCCAGTGTCTGACTCCGAGGGGTTGACTACACCCAGTGTCTGACTCTGAGATATTGACCACACCCAGTGTCTGACTCCGAGATAATGACCACACCCAGTGTCTGACTCCGAGATGTTGACCACACCCAGTGTCTGACTCTGAGATATTGACCACACCCAGTGTCTGACTCCGAGATAATGACCACACCCAGTGTCTGACTCTGAGATATTGACCACACCCAGTGTCTGACTCCGAGATAATGACCACACCCAGTGTCTGACTCCGAGATGTTGACTACACCCAGTGTCTGACTCTGAGATATTGACCACACCCAGTGTCTGACTCCGAGATAATGACCACACCCAGTCTCTGACTCCGAGATGTTGACCACACCCAGTGTCTGACTTCGAGGGGTTGACTACACCCAGTGTCTGATTCTGAGATATTGACCACACCCAGTGTCTGACTCCGAGATAATGACCACACCCAGAGTCTGACTCCCAGATGTAGACCACACCCAGTGTCTGATTTCGAGGTGTTGACCACACCCAGTCTCTGACTCCGAGATGTTGACCACACCCAGTGTCTGACTCCGAGATGTTGACCACACCCAGTGTCTGACTCTGAGATGTTGACCACAGCCAGTGTCTGACATCCAGATGTAGACCACACCCAGTGTCTGACATCTAGATGTAGACCACACCCAGTGTTTGACCACACCCAGTGTCTGACTGAGATGTTGACCACACCCAGTGTCTGACTCTGAGATGTTGACCACACCCAGTGTCTGACATCTAGATGTAGACCACACCCAGTGTCTAACTCCAAGATGTTGACCACACCCAGTGTCTGACTTCCAGATGTAGACCACACCCAGTGTCTGACTCCGAGGGGTTGACTACACCCAGTGTCTGACTCTGAGATATTGACCACACCCAGTGTCTGACTCCGAGATAATGACCACACCCAGAGTCTGACTCCCAGATGTAGACCACACCCAGTGTCTGATTCCGAGGTGTTTACCACACCCAGTCTCTGACTCCGAGATGTTGACCACACCCAGTGTCCGACTCTAAGATATTGACCACACCCAGTGTCTGACTCCAAGATGTAGACCACACCCAGTGTCTGACTCCGAAATGTAGACCACACCCAGTGTCTGACTCCAAGATGTTGACCACACCCAGTGTCTGACTCCGAGATGTTGACCACACCCAGTGTCTGACTCCGAGATGTTGACCACACCCAGTGCAGTTTTTACGATATCAACCCTATGGTAGTTATAAAAAGAGACGGCGCAAGATAGAGAGAGATGCAATATAAATCCTAGTTGCTTAGCTACTACTACTCTACTGCCTCCGTGGTCCAGTGGTTAAGGCGTTTGCCTGTAGACCCGGGGGTCGAGGGTTCAATTCCCACGGGATGTATACTTTGTTTAGTTGTTTCAAGTTTGGTTAGGACATTGCAGGCTTGTATCACCTGATTGTCTGACAATAATGATGACTCCGTGCTTCGGACGGCACGTTAAGCCGTTGGTCCCGGCTGCCATCTGGTAGTCGTTAAAGGAACCATGTCAGAGGCCGAGAGGCGGTCCCGAAGAACTCTGACACCAGGGTGTGCATGGTCGATTGACCATGACACCTACACGAAATGAATGAATGAGTTGCTTAGCGCTGTGTGAACTGAATTAGACAGTATTTCGTGAGACGAAGAGTCGTTTTTATTTGAATGACTTAGAAGAGTGAGACTTCTGTACGTTAGTACTATTGAGGTATTCTGTGTCTATAGTCTGTTAGTGCATACTGACCTCATTGCTGTACCGCGCCAACTCCGAGATGTAGTTCTGATGTTCCTCCCTTATCTGTGGCAGGTGGACCATCAGGTCGGCTTGCGGGGAGGGGGGGTTCGGCGACGACGACATCGGCCATCTGGCAACGGAAAGATCGTCTATCTATATTAAATCAACTGAACCTAAATAAATAAATAAATAAAAAACTGCAAATATTTCAAGGGCAGATTTAGACCACTAAACTAAACAACTTTTCTAAATAAACCTATGTCAAAATACGAAAAAATAATTTTGACCTAACATTAATTAAGAATCAGCTGATCTAGTATGGAGAGTGAAAAAAATAATTTCATATTTTGATATACCTATATATTATATATATATATAGTCTACCCTTAAAATATTTGCAGTTTATTTAAGTTCACCTTATATGTTATGTATCTATGTACATATATATATAAAAATCAATTGATGTTCGTTAGTATGGCTAAAACTCGAGAATGGCTGGACCGATTTGGCTAATTTTTAACTTGAAATATGTGGAAGTTCAGGGAAGGTTTAAACGGTAAGAAAAGTGCGTTCAGGCGATACGGAGTTCGCCGGGTCAGCTTGTTTGTTATAAAATATAGTATCGTTGTGTGTGTTAGTATCCCATGACACAAGTCTCGAACTTACTTTGGGGCTAACACAATCTGTGTGATTTGTCCCTATTTGCGGATGATTTGACACCTAACAATTTCAAAGGCAAGGATCTCTCGGATCAATTGTCACCTAAGTCATACTAATCTATACTAATATTATAAAGCTGAAGAGTTTGTTTGTATGAACGCTTATAACTTGGGAACTACTGGTCGGATTTGAAAATTTTCTGCATATGATAGCTTGATCCTATGGGAAGGTTATAGGCTATAGTACATACACACCAATGGCGAGTGGAACCGCGCGGAACAGCTAGTTTATTATATAAGTATAATGAACTCACTTGCTAGGATCGTAATGTTTCGACCTCTTGATGTAATTAAAAGGCGCGATTTGCATGTCGCCAAACAGCGGCACAACCTCCAAATTCTGAAAACAATACATGACGAAACATTTGATGTTTTAATATTTGATTCGAAAAGATTCATTTATTCATTTCGTGTACGTTAGCTCTTCTAGGCTCATTGGCGAAGTAGGAGGACATTTAAATTTCCTTATCTATATATATATAAAAATGAAACCAGTTTTCCGTTGTCACGACATAGCATGAAAACGGCTTGACCGATTTGGCTGATTTTTTTTTTTTGTAGTTTTCTAATACTCTGTACAAGGTTCTTACGGAAAAAAATATTAAGAAAGGCGGTACGAAGTTCGCCGGGTCAGCTAGTGTCTAATAAATTGTTAACGAGGCCCCTCATGGTAGAGGCTCAAGTCTCAAAGGACAGAGCAAACAGAGCGCTATATTAATTGTACTTTTATAGAAAAGTGTGATTTATAAGGCTTTTTATTTTAATTAAGACAATAAAAAACGAAGTAGGTGTCATGGTCAATCAACCATGCGCACCCTGGTGTCAGAGTTCTTCGGAACCCCCTCTCGGCCTCTGACGTGGTTCCTTTAACGACTACCAGATGGCAGCCGGGACCAACGGCTTAACGTGCCTTCCGAAGCACGGAATCATCTTTATTGTCAGACAATCAGGTGATTCAAGCCTGCAATGTCCTAACCAAACTGGAAACAACTAAACAAAGTATACTTCCCGTGGGAATTGAACCCTCCACCCCCGGGTCTACAGGCAAACGCCTTAACCACTGGACCACGGAGGGAGTTAGATGATGTATTGTATAGATTTTGTATCTTAGATCATGTACGTACAGATTTACCCATAGCGTGACCGCACATGAGACAGAAGACAAAATATATACGGTCGAATTGAGAAACCTCAATTTTTTGAAGTCGGTTAAAAATAAAACCTAATTACGTTAATATTTCCTCCCTCCCGCCAGCCAAATATCACAACTCACCAGTGCACGAATACTAATCATACTAAAACAAGTATTTGTCTTTAAAACACACATATTACAAAAATCAAAGAATTTCAGTGTATAAGAGGCCAAAATTTTTGTATGGCGTTCGATTTGGCCAAACAAATAAAAACGGCCACGCTGACAAAGACAGAAAATGTATCTTTGAGCCCTTTTCATTTCCATGGACTTTCCTATTTAGCCATCTTATTTTTGCACCAAATGTCAAATCATAACTACATCTATATTATTATTATGAACCTATGTGTTTATTTATTTTTTAACTAGCTGTTCCCCGCGGCTTCGCCCCGCGTGGGACTCGGTTATATCGCGCCCAAAAGTAGCCTATGTTTGACCTCAGGTCGTTAACTACATCCCTACCAAATTTCATTACAATCGGTCCAGCAGTTTAGCCGTGAAGAGGTGACAGACAGACAGACAGACAGACAGACAGACTTTCGCATTTATAATATTAGTATGGATTCATGTACACAGAAAGATACAAGAAAATAAAAACATAGAATATAGAACATACTAATGTTCTATATTCTATGTTTTTATTTTCTTTTCTCTTTCAAGGGTGCTGTTTATTTCTAAAGAAATCTCTTCCAGCAGACTTATGTGTTGTATATAAGGTGGACACAAATCAACTGCAAATACAGACCACTGTACTGAACAACTTTTCCAAATAAACTTATATCGAAATATGAAATTTTATTTTTCACTCTTCATACTAAACTAGATCAGCTGATTCTCAATTTGTATGGGAGGTCAGAAATTTTTTTTCGTATTTCGACATAAGTTTATTTGAGAAAGTTGTTCAGTTTAGTGGTCTGACACCCATATTCTTAAACGTTACCTTATAGGTCTCCTCCACTCAACCTCATTCGAGGACGCCTCAAGGAAGTCCTCCAACTTTCCTTGAAAACGGTATTCTTAATTGTTTCCTTGAGCAAACTCCAGTGAGGATGAGTCAAGGAATGACGTTCCGTTTTATATCTGTATGTTGGTAAACCGCTTAACTTTTTGACGTAAAGAGAGTTTTTGACAAAGTTTCTTTTTCAATTTTAGCTAACTAGCATAGATTTATTATAAAACAACAAAATACTTAAATACACAAAGAACTTATTATAGTAGGTACAAATTCTTTTAAATCTGGTCCTCAATAATAGCACCTACCTTTCGTTAAACGAAACGTTCGAGGCTTCCTTATATTTGACAATTCGTTCCTCACCTCCATTGAGTAATTTCCTTAAGGTGTGGAAGCTAGTGTCAACTATGAATACCATTGAGGTCGAGTGAGGATGAGTCGAGTTTGAGTAAACGTTTGAGAATATGGGTGTGAATCTGCCCTCAAAATATTTTCAGTTGATTTAAATTCACCTTATAGTTATAGTTACCTTGAAAATCCTATCGATACGATCGAGACGTATCTTTTTCTTCTGATCCAAGCGGTTGATGTTGCAAGCGTCGGAATCCATTAGAAACAGACCGAAGCCCATCACCTACAAATATATATATAGTTACTGTTGCTACTGCTGACCATATATGAAGATTACTAGGAGGCCAGGATGCGAGTGAAGTAAAATTCAATGGACTATAACTAAATATAATCAGTTAGCTGTTGCCCGGGGCTGCGCTCCCGTGGGAATTCCGGGATAAAATATAGCCTTCTAGCTTTCGCTCGCGGCTTCGCCCGCGTCAATTTCCCACGGGTACAGTACTTTTTCCCGGGATGAAAGGTACCCTATGTCATTCTCAATACTTCCATCTATGTGTATGCGAAATTTCAGGAAGATTGATTCTGTAGATTGGGCGTGAAAGCGTAACAAACAAAAAAAAAAACAAACAAACCAACTCAGTTTCGCATTTATAATATTACTAGCTGTTCCCCGCGGCTTCGCCCCGCGTGGGACTCGGTTATATCGCGCCCAAAAGCAGCCTATGTTTGACCTCAGGTCATTAACTACATCCCTACCAAATTTCATCACAATCGGTCCAGCAGTTTAGCCGTGAAGAGGTGACAGACAGACAGACAGACAGACTTTCGCATTTATAATATGGGATATTATTAATTGCACATCAAATAAATAATCACCCATCAATTTCTGTATATCAAATAAATTATTTTACTTTTAATTAAATTAAAAACTTGGTGACAGAAGCAACTAACGGTCAAAAGACGACTTTGTGACAGAAGGTAGTTAAGGTTATGGTTATACAGTGACCTTAACAGTGAGCGAAGCGAGCGAGTGTCAGACTTGGTGACAGAAGCAAAACAAATTTTGCTGTGCAATCAGTAATTTTGATATGTATTTAGGTTATTTTTGCATACAAAAATTGTTTTTATTGATTTCCGTTTAAATACTACCCTTATAATATTAGTATGGATTAGGATAGGATGTGTTGTTCCAGAGTCTAAACAATGTCCATTCCAAATTTCAGCCAAATAGGACCCAGTCATTCTTGTCATGTGACAAGGTCGATTGACCATTCTTCTCTCGTGTTGATAGTGAAAGAAGCGACCTCAATCGCGACATGTATGTGATGTGAAACATAGGCAAACTGGTATCAGTTGTACAAAAAATTTTTTTGTTCAAGTTTACATACATATCATCACGCCTGTCTCCCGTAGGGGTAGGCAGACTAGAGATTTCCATTGGCTACGATCCTTACATACCTCTCTCGCCTCCTCCACACTCATCACTCTCGTCATACACGCTCGCCGATTTCGGGTACTCCTAATGTCTCCCTTTTTCAAAAGGTCTGCGATTTGGTCGCAGTATGTTTTGTCAAGTTTTATGAGTTAAAATTGGCCTGGCGTTTAATAAGTCACCTTGTATAAATATTTAATGAGAGAGAAGCATGGCATCAACTACTATATATCTGTCTCACCTTGACAAGCATGTGTTTCTCCGACGGTGTGAGGTACATCTTCGTCTCATACATGTGCACACATATGTTCACTACATCCGCGAGCAGCTCCTCGTATCCTAAAAAAATAAATTATATTTATCTTAACATAGTATAAAACAAAGTCGCTTTCCGCTGTCTCTCCCTATGTATGCTTAAATCTTCGAAACTACGCAACGGATTTTGATGCGGTTTTTTTTTAATAGATGGAGTGATTCAAGAGGAAGGTTTTTATGTAAGTACAACCCATAGTATTGCACCCATGCGAAGCCGGGACGGGTCGCTAGTTATTTATATAACATTTAAATTAGAGCGTGTGTATATGTTTCTATATTAAAGCAGGATATGATGAGTACATGTTGCTTATTTATTTAAAACTAGCTGTTCCCCGCGGCTTCGCCCCGCGTGGGACTCGGTTATATCGCGCCCAAAAGTAGCCTATGTTTGACCTCAGGTCTTTAACTACATCCCTACCAAATTTCATCACAATCGGTCCAGCAGTTTAGCCGTGAAGAGGTGACAGACAGACAGACAGACAGACAGAAAGACAGACAGACAGACAGACTTTCGCATTTATAATATTAGTATGGACTAGCGACCCGACCCGGCTTCGCATGGGCATAAAAACCATCCTCTTGAATCACTCTATCTATTAAAAACGCATCAAAATCCGTTGCGTGGTCAGTTGACCGTGTCACCTACTCAAAATGATGGTTTAAAATCTTAACCAAAATCAACAAAGTTTGTATTTCTTTACTCAAATATATTTCGGTACTCAAATCAAATCACTTTTATTTGTAGTAAATAGGGTTTACAATGTTCTTAAAATATTTGTGGATTAGTGCTTATGACCTATTTAACCAAAATTATTTAGCATGCAAAATTTAATGAATGTCTATCATCGCAAATGTATAGCATCGATTATTTTAGTTTATACTCAGATGTTCCGAAACTGAATATAATATTTTATCCATTAACCACTTTTTGAATGAAATTTAAATTTTTATTAATCAAAAGACTAAACTCTTACCGTTGATTTTTTCCAACGCATCCTTGACAGTGTCTCGGATCTTGTTCTGAGTGGCGAGGAACATGGACAGATTCTGTGATTCCTGCAGGCTCTGGCTGTCCGACATCACTTTGAGGAACTGTGCAGCCCTGGAGAACGACAACACAGGTTCATATATTTGACAAATATATGAAATAAATATATAATAAACATAAAAGTTGGTGTTCGCCGTGATCTCCTCGGCGTGCTGGTCCTCTTTTCAGCACGGGTACAACACTGGTGTGCTGAACGCGCCACAAGAAGTAAGTAATATTTTTTAACTAGCCACCCGCCCCGGCTTCGCATGGGCATAAAAACCTTCCTCTTGAATCACTATATCTATTAAAAAAAACCGCATCAAAATCCGTTGCGTAGTTTTAAAGATTTAAGTATACATAGGGACAGAGAAAGCGACTTTGTTTTATACTATGTAGTGATAGTGATGATACGTTGAAAATATAGTAACAAAGACTAGAAAAGATCAACGGCACATAAAATAAGCACAACCAAATACACAGACATAATTTAGCACCACCTGTAACAAATTATAAACAATTTTTTTTTATTGCAGGTGAATCAAGCCATAGCAAACCCAATAGAAAACTTGGACGCTCTCAAATGATAAACAATTTTTCTAAACATACAAAACTTCGTTTAGAAAAAAAAACGCTTTTATTAGCTTCACCTCTATGTTTGCTTGCTTGTTTGTATCAGACTTCTTTGAACTTAATTTTGACCCACTTTGAACGGTCAGATTTAAATAAAACTTTGTAGAATTATCAAGGACAGATGACAATACAATAATTCGATAAGTTTATCTATAAAAAGTGGAAAATAAATATAGTTAAAAAAAAGGTGCTTGTGCCATATTTTTCATTTGTCGAGCACCCCACACGCTTTTTGGTTTAATTTATTTTTCGTTTTTTAGTTCGATTGCTCATTAAAGCGTGTTTTTTTAGTTTTTTTTTTAACTATATTTATTTTAAATACTAGTAGGCAAAAAAGTAGGAAAGTAGAGCAGTCCATAGCATAGTGAGGGACCGATGAAGGAAGGAAAAGCCAAACAGGCATACGGCCCACCTGATTAGTTCTTACCGTAGTCTATGGACGCTCGCAGCACTAGAGGTGACACGTGCGCGTTACCATTATAGGCATAAATTTGCTGCTTCATAAATAAAAACTATTTAAAATGTACTAGGGACCATATTTAAAAAAAAAATATAAGATTAAAGAAATTTGCAAGATTTTTCTTAGTTTTACAAAAGGCTTTTGACACGGTGTCGAACTTAATAAGTAGTACATTAAGTATAAATATGAAATTATTTGAAGGCTAACTCAAAAATCAATGATGAAGTGATATTCAAATTACTTTCTCAATATAATTGTATAAATCAAAAGGAGATTCAGATCAAAAAAGTAACAGATTACATAAGACTTAACTTGGCGTCCCGCAGGGCAGCATTTTAGGTTTAATATTATCATCCTTAAATCATACATTTCATTCTATTCTAATAATTACCTCCTATAAGTGGAGTAGTCATTCTTAACCGAACTCTTCATGTTCTTAAGTTCGTCGAGCACGGCGAACATGTTGACGAACTTGCCGAGCGTGAGCAAGTAAGCTTCAGACACGAAGTCACGGCGTTTCTCCGCGTGACACAGGCGACGCACCTCACCGCAGAAACGTTCGATCGCTTTGCGCTGATAAAACATACAAATGTTAAGATAATTTTAAATTACCAGTTGACATATATAATACCCGGCACATAAGTTGGCAACAATCGGGAGGTACTTACACACATTAAAATTTGTATGAAAATCGGCTACTGCGCATTCAGGATCATTTTAGTTTCTTGCTAACATACATGGCGGGAACTATATCAATTTTTATTAGGGTTAGTAGTAAACAGAGTAAGTGAACATGTACATTCGGCTGCAGAGAAATATGACCCCCTTTCAATAGTGATACTTGTGGCATGGGGGTCAGATTTGCTTTGCAGCCGGCTGTACATAATAATAGAAGATTTATTTTATTTATTTTCATCACTCCTGCCGTACCTAGGACGACCGGTCACTTTCCACTTGGTCGTCCTGTGTACGCATTCTTGACCGCCCGATCGTCTCCACGTGACCAAGCCATAGCAGCCTCGCCGTAATGGTATCACCTAAAATTTTAGGTTCCTGCTAGAGTGATGAAGATCGAAAAAACCTGAAAGCCCTCACAAAAAGCCGACTGGCAAGAGGAGGCGCTGGGCAGGGAATGTTCGAGAGCTCTAGTGTCGGAGGCCAAGATGCTCTTTGCGTCGCTGAGCCATCGCACTAAGTAATTACATTCATTTAGAACAAACATACATCCCAACCCAATCCCAACTAATATTATAAATGCGAAAGCTAATTTGTATATTTGTTTCTTACCTCTTCACGCCCTATCTCCTGGACCAATGTTCTTGAAATTTCGCATACACATAGCTATGAGTTGAGAGGGATATAGGGTACCTTTCATCCCGGGAAAAAGCACTGATCCCGAGGGAAATTCATGCGGGCGAAAGCTATATACTAGCTTACATAAAATTACGTCTTTATTCCCAACAGGGTAGACAAAGCCTAGAGCCATAAGACCTTAGGTCACGTTTAGCCTGGTGGTACTTGAAATAGGAAATCAATAGTCTATGGCTACATCTTACCTGAAAGTACATGAACTGCAGCAGTTTGTCCACCTCCGGAGCCAGTACTTGCACAGTCCTTTCGTATATATGGACTCGGTCCGGTTGCTCGTTGGACCGTGGCTGTGGTATCGCTCGGCTGCAGCATCTCCAAGTGTATAGCATCACGGCATGAGCATTGCCTTCTTCTAGGAGCTCGTTCTGTGAATTTTTATTTATTATATCATTCTCATCATTAACACTGCTGGATAAGCCTCCCCCAAGGATTTCCAGAACGACCGGTTGTCGAGGCCTGCATCCAGCATCTGCCTGCGACCTTCTTTAGGTTATCTGACCATCATTTTAATACAGTTTAACAATCGAAATATGATAAACTGGCTATTAACCTTGGGAACATAAAATATGGGCACAAATAAGTTTAAGAAAGAATGTACAGATAGATCATGTTCCTATTGGTCTGGTTTTTCTCTGAAATGGGTTATGGGGGTCAGACAGCAGTCATTCCATTGAAATATGCAGTACAGTCAAATCTAGGACCATTTATTTTTTTTATTTATTATCAAATTCATGTACACAGAAAAATATAAAAAAGAAAAGAACATTAGTACAAGGGTGCTGCTTATTTCTAAAGAAATCTCTTCCAGCAGACCCAAGAGAGGAAACGAGAAGAAAGGGGTAACCATGTTTAATAAAATGACTGTGACATATGGACATGACGGATCTTCCCCTTACCTTTCTCTGCATCACTCATTTGGTTGACTGGTAGATAAAGCCTCAGGCTTTAAATCCGCCAAAGTTAAATAAACATAAACAAATAACTAAATCTATAAGGGTTCCGTTTTGTCAATTGGCTACGGAACCCTAACAAGTGTTCCCTGGTCTCTAAAGCTGAAGACAAAATCAGAGAACATGCTTGTATAAAGAAGTTTAGGATAAAATATGTCATTGTACGAGATTGCTTAGCAATAAGTCCGCCTTTGCTCCATATGTTTATA
Source organism: Apomyelois bistriatella (assembly GCA_947044815.1). Lineage (NCBI taxonomy): Eukaryota > Metazoa > Arthropoda > Insecta > Lepidoptera > Pyralidae > Apomyelois > Apomyelois bistriatella. The sequence continues at coordinate 4,098,687 of OX345717.1, forward strand.
AAGTTTTTACTGTAAATTAGATATTCTGGATGCAAGGCAATAAATATATTTTGTATTGTATTGTATTGTATTGTACTTACCAGGTTAGCATGAACGGTAGCCTCTTCAATATACTTGGCGATGCCAGTGACGAAGCCATTTCTGTCTTCAAAGTTGGTGTCGAAGTTGGCTTGGTAGAGGAGGGAGCATGGAGCTGCTTCGATGCACGGCTGCTCATCTAAATACCATACATTTCTTATCTATTATCATTTATTTCTTATTATTATGGGTATTTCTTATTTATTTATTACTAGTGGCCCGCCTTTGCTTCGCATGGGCATTAAAAATCTTAGTAGTGTAGTGATTTGCATATCCTTATCCTTACTATTCTATCCTAACTAATATTATAAATGTGAAAGTGGGTTTATTTGTTTGCTTGTTTGTTAGCCTTTCACACCCTATCTACTGCACCAATCCTTATGAAATTTTGCATACACATAGATAGAAGTATTGAGAAGGACATAGGGTACCTTTCATCCTGGGAAAAAGCACTTTTTCTGTGGGAAAATAACGCCGGCGAAGCTTCGGGCGAAAGCTAGTTTGCATATAAATGGAAGTAATACAATGGATATTAGTTATGTAACAATGTTTAGTCTGCCACTAAATTTTGCTAAAGAAAGGCATGCAAATGTGATGAAAAAGACTCCTACAGAGTGGTGCAATTTTTGTGATAAAACTGACAATCTACTACATGTTTTGGTGGAATGTGGTCAGTATGCGGAACTCAGAGCAAAATTTATAAATTCCTCTCGGCAACGGTGACCTCAATGTAATGTTGGGATCCCCATTGTCATGAGGAGCTATATGTATTTACACATTTTGGAGGGCTATGTCTTAAAGTCGTAATTTGTGTTCTCAAGCTATAAACACATTGCCCCGTGAGGCAGATATATTTACACTGAGAGTTTCAAGCCTTAAAATAAATTGAATTAAAACATAATAATGCCTCTGCATCCAAGCGGTCACACAGGCCATGTAACATTATTGATCTAATTGTTCCCTATTGTGGCTGAGGAACTAAATTAGACTTTGGACTAGGTATCTGTTACTAACATACTCTGGAGCATGGGTGGTCTATTTATTCTCATACTAGCTGTTCCCCGCGGCTTCGCCCCGCGTGTGACTCGGTTATATCGCGCCCAAAAGTAGCCTATGTTTGACCTCAGGTCGTTAACTACATCCCTACCAAATTTCATCACAATCGGTCCAGCAGTTTAGCCGTGAAGAGGTGACAGACAGACAGACAGACAGACAGACAGACTTTCACATTTATAATATTAGTATGGATTATGTGAGGGCAAAACACTAATTCCTTTTTACCCAACAATGGCGAAGCCAAAAGGAAGGGTAATGATTTTAGTTGTATAGATTCTGTCACTTTTTTTGCATGTAGTAATTTTCTTCACACTAATTAATAAATGCATGCTTATCTGACTTTTTTAGCCTGTCCCAACTGCTAGGCAAATGCCTCTCCCCTTTATTCCACTTGTCTCTATCCAAAACAACATGAAGACTTAAGTTACGAAGGAATTTTTTTGCTATCAGGAATAAGGATAACTTGCTAGCAGAAGGGTTACCTGTTCATCCCACGCAAAGGCAAAGCTATCCAGCATATTTTCTAAATATTTTTTCATGTGTTATTTCTTACAGGGATTGTTTTGAACATTAAGATATATGGCATAGAAATTATATGTTTATAATGTTAATAGTGCAAACGTCGTCGGCGCAAGAAGCCTCGCCCATTTCTGTAGACAGACAATATTTCAACTCACCTGGTAATGTTAACTCATCTAACACATCAACGTTCGTCAGAGCGTCCGAAAGCGATACTTTTTCGCTTACAGACATTATTTATTTCTATATAATCACGGAATATAACAATAAAATAACATTCACAATCACAAACAATTATTTATTTTTCACTAAATAAATATGTATATTGTATGTATTTGACGTATATATTGGATTTTTGACATTGACATTTTTTTTTTTGATGTGGATATAATCCACAATATGGCAATCAAACATAAAGCTTATTTTTGCCAGTATCAAGTTTATAGATAAATGTTCTTCATTTTGTCGAGTCACAGTCAAGTCAAGTCAGTAGTCATGTTTAGTCAAGTTAGTCAAGGGCTAAGTGAAGCGGTGGAAGTTTCACTAAGCTTTATCTTGGGAGATTTTGGTGATAAGGATTAAAGTCACTTATACCACATTGTACCACTTCCCAACACTCACGCTTGTTCACGAACACTTAGCGAATAATAATCCACCTTTATTATGCACAAATACTCGAAAAAACACAAATATTATAAAATAAATACAATGACTATAACTGAGCGACTTTAGCTTGGCGCCAAAACTCTCGACATTGACATTTGATTGAATTGTTTGACTTCAAGAAGTGTTGCCATTATATTACAAACTGGCAGCTTACTATCCATCCATGTACGTAACAAGTTACTTTACTTCTTCGTCCAAGCATGTTTTCCGGTTGCACCTTCAGCTTACGCTTCAGAGCCCAGGGTACGCTATTAATCATGGCCCTGGTGGCTTACCACCATCTCTTAAAACCATGCAAGATCCAGTGAGTAAGGGAGATGTCGCCTTACATCATGTATCGCGCTGTCTCGCTTACTCATTGGATCCCGCATGGTTTTAAGAGACTGTAGTAACCCCCCAGTTTAAGAAACCTTTGTTAAACAGATTATGTAAATAATAAGCCCTTTATAATTATATACAGTTTATTGTACACTTACACACAATTAGCAATGTAAATATACCGCTCCGTGACATACTCTTAAACATAATTAAAAAAACGGTGCATTTTCTCAACATATAAAAATGGTCTTAATCTAAACATTATTCCAAAAACAACATGAGTTTTGACTATTTAACGTACATTATTATATACATTTCTGCATTCATCTGAATACAAACTCCTTATCTATTATAGGAGGATTACCATTATTGTTTTAGCAGGCCCAAAACGAAAGAGGATCGATATCTACGCACTTATGCTCGCTCAATCGTTTCGGGCATGCTTAAATAGTTAGTAATTTAATAGTTGATGCAAACTCCCGTCTGACTAACTTTATAAGACAGTAGCAACATAATACGTAAAGGCGCGTCCACACTATACGACATTATTATTGAGCGAAACGTCAACAGACACGCGACAAGTCGCTAAGGACGGTAGATTTTGTGCGACGTATCATTTTGAAATAACTTTTATTTCATCAATGTGGCGAACAACTAAAAAAGTTACGTAAGTTTCTTTAGATTGTGGATGTACGTATAACCTGCTTAGTTGGCATCTGAAACGACATGATAAATTAATAAGAATAAACTCTTTATTGCACCAAGAATAAAGTCAGTTGTACTTCTCTTTTACATATGTGCCGTTTTAAGAGAAAATGATATATTTTCAAGTTTACTAAGTTTTTATTAGGCACGATTTGTATTGCTAACCTCCATAAGGAACCATTTCTCATAGAACGCCACATAACACCTTAGAAACCCAATGTGAATCCGAATCATAGATAACAGAAGTCCTTTGGGTGGACCGAAACGTTGCCTAGTGTGAACACGCATTAATTCATTAAATACAATGTACGACGGTTATGCACGAAACTTAACAATATGTACTAGCATTTTTATGGCAAAACATTAACGTAGAAAGAAACAGTGATATTATTATTAGTAAAATAATATTTATACATTAAAAAATATATATCTCAGATCTTTTCATGTCAGTTGTTTTTAAACATTATTAAAGAAAGGCATTGATGACCGAGCATTTTGGCAGAAGATCCTAAACCACAAGCATGAGCTTAAGGCGCGGTTTATTATGAAGAGACAAGGAGGGAATATGAACCTTAATAGTAAATAGCATACGTCGTTTCGGTACGGAACGTCGCTAAGCTATGCGCGCGCCTATGGTGGTAAGCTTACTTCCAAGAGGCTATAGGTTTTAATAAGCTATTTACCTCTACCACGAGTCTCAGCAAATGAGTCGCTATAGTGACTGCGTACCTAAGGACATTCAGTTATTACAAAATTACTAAAGACGCGACGTTGCAAAACCTCGTAGTTGAGAATTCCAAAATATACAAGAATGTCCTAATCTGATTAATAATCGATTTAGAAACGCAAATTAAAAAACATAATTATTTCTTCAAAAAACATTTGGATACCTTAAGGTCTTCCACACACAGAACCGTTGTTTTGACACGCTTATTGCTTGAAGTTTTGAAATGAGACGCGCGCCAAATCAGCAAGTTCTTAGGACTCCAGTGCGATGCAAATAAATTATATTCTATGCAAATGTAAAACAGCAACAAGACAAAAATCGCACCGTGTGTGACAAGACAAAAACCGAACCTTACTTTCAAAGTAGTTACTTTGAAATCTATAAAACGGGAAAATTGGCCCTAATATAAATACAGCTTATAGTAATAGTCTATCTGTACTATTTTTGTATAATAAAATTATATGTACATTTTAATCTATGCGGTCATTGATAATATTTCATGCTTGAAATGATAATAAATTGACAAAAATATTTTTTTATGAGCATTCCACAGAGAAAAAAAAAAACAGAAAATCATGTGATGACATCACAAAAGTACAATATGTAATCAAATCGAGTTACATTTGTTTACTGAGTCTAACTTAAATTTTTACAGATTAGAAAAACTTTTTTTTTATTAAAAGAAAAAAAGATTTTTCTTAAGAAACTAAGTAAATGCAACTTTTAGACACCAACATTCAGACAATTTCAAATGTGCTCATTTTTAGAAGAAATTTGTAGAAAAATACGAAAAAAAATATAGACCTCTCATACAATATCCAATTTTACAATAAATAGCGCCATCACATGATCAGTTGTAAAAATTTGGTGTTTAAAAATCTGTATCTTGTTTAATATTGAATGAATTAATAACAATTTTTTTTAATGCTGACAAGTCAATTTTATTAAAACAGGTGTACCATGATCTTTTTTGATCCTTTCCCTTTCCAACATTATACGTAATAATAATACTCATTATTATAAAAATAATTTAGGCTATAATTTCATTAGGCGAATAGCGAGTGGCATTTGGAATTTTTTTTTATACTACTGAGTAAGCAATCAGGCCTGGATCGATTCCAACGGGAAGCATACTTTGTTTAGTTGTTTCCAGTTTGGTTAGGACATTGCAGGCTTGAATCACCTGATTGTCCGACAAAAAAGATGATTCCGTGCTTCAGAAAGCATGTTAAGCCGTTGGTACAGGCTGCCATCTGGTAGTCATTAAAGGAACCACGTCATAGGCCGAGAGGTGATTCCGAAGAACTCTGACACCAGGGTGTGCATGGTCGATTGATATGACACCTACACGAAATGAATGAGCAATTAGGCCTATGGCTCATCCGATGAAAAGTGATAGAAATGGACATATTTAAGTGTTATTACATCTTTATGTATTTCACTACCTTTTTTTTTTCAATCATCATCATATTTTCTTGGTTACAGAGTCAATTGCCGCTGTACACCTTGGTGTCAGAGTTGTATGAAACCGCAACTAGGCCTCTGAAGTGGTTTTTTTAACAACCACGGTCTTCCAAACCTGCAATGTGCTAATCAAATTGGAAACAATAAAAAAAAATTGAGCGATATGAGGAAGTATCGCACGGGCGGAGCTAAGGTCAAAAGCCAGTTTTGTAAGTACTTCAGTCAATCACTTTTCGCTTAAGCGAATACAGCCTTAATTTTTTTAAGACCAAAGGTGGTCAGCACCTCATTCCAGTTTGCAATAAAAATTAGAACTCAATTGGTACTTCTTGCATAACCACTTTATAACCTAAATTCTGTAATGCGTTGTTATTCGGAACAAATACTTTTTCACTATTGTCCAATGTCACAATCGGAGCAGGGATCTCAAAGTCTACTGAATTCATGTAATCATCGTGGTCCGTTATATTGAAGTCGTCAATACCGTTCTGAGACAGTTCGTGAAGGTTGTCAAAGTGTATCTCCGGTCGGGCGTCTTCAAATGGCATCTCGGGAATGTATGAACGGATGCATTTGTGTGATTGGAGGAGTGACGGCCATACAAAGGTTTCCTCACAAATTTTGCACCTGAGGTTCTCATAGTCAGCATGTTGGGTTTCAATGTGTCGACTCAGGCAGTATTTTGATGAGTAATATTTAAGACAATTCTGAAATGAGAAACATATTTTAGTTAGAACAAGCAACCAGCCCCACGGTGCATTGCTATATTATAAATAAAAACCTTCCCCTTGAATAGCTCTCTCTATAAAAAAACCGCATCCAATATCCTTGCATAGTTTCAAAGATCTAAGCATGCATAGGGACAGACACAGGAAGCAACTGTTTTATACTATGTAGTGATAGCGATGATGATACTGATTCTTTAAAATCCTGGAATCTTCGACAAAATATTCCAAGTCGGAGATAAATATGGCTTATTGATAGAAGAATTTCTTTCTTCTATCACAACTGGACAATTTGAGAAATTCCTTGTTGGCAACTATTTGCATATTAATAAAAAAAAATCTTCTCTCGCAACCAGTTGCCAAGAGAGAATATAAATTCCATCTCAACAACTGGTTGTGAAACTAAGTTGTCATGGAGGCCGAAAGGGAATATTAGATACTGTAAAAATGAGAAAGTGAAAGTGAGTGACAAAACTAGTGACACTCAAGATATCACAATCGTGTATAGACTACCATGATGGAGACCCATTTATTTCCGACTGCATGATGGACTGCCAAATTATTATATAAAAAATAAAACTAAATTATTACTATTATCAGCAGAAAAATGAAATATCATGTAAAATAGAAAAGTAGACAGTGTTATTTTGACCCCATTGTCCTTGGCCTGTCTCCACACTTTGTGCCTTATTCTCAAGCCAAATACACTCATAGGTGAAGTATTTATTATGAAAAGACATTATTAGGAAAACAGCATCACCTGGCACTGGTACTTGGAAACTATAGTCTTTTTACTCTTGGGGTGAACTATGGGCTTCTTGATCTCCCCATGATGGACGTCAAAACTGTTTACATCAACAAAGTCAATTTTGTCCTCGAGGACTTTCCCTCCAACACTAATTTTCTCCAGAACAACATTTGGCAGCATGTATTTCGGTATCTTTTCACCGATTTTGAATGCAGTTTTCAGTTTGCGAGTCTTCTCTATGTTTGTCCGTATCTGTGAATTGTCACTTGTTTTTAGAAAATGTGTCCACTTGTGTTGTAACATATCTTTTTCCGTGTCAAACTTCTTCAAGCATTGATCACAGAAGTAATAATCTTTATAACCTGTCATTGCCCGGTTGGACAAATCCGGCAACAATTGAACATGGGATTCTATCAAATCACGGTCGACTGAGCTTTCGTCGCAGAAGTTGCAAAGATACAACCTCTCGGAACCCAAATTTCTCATGTGGTACAGCGACTTGGGTCTACGTTTTGAATGTAAAAATTTTATATGGTGTGCCACCGCACATTTCGTTTCAAACTGATCTTTGCATATATCGCAAATGAATAATTTACTTAAATGATCATAACTATGGTCTTTTAAGTCCATAAATCTAAAGAATGACTCATCGCAGGTTTTGCATGTGTGGAGCTTGAGCACTCGACAAACTGTTCGCCGGTGCTCCTGTAACTTTGACTTATTCTCTAAAAGCAGCGCACACACGTCACAGTGCAGTCGAACATGAACTTTAAAAAACATCCTATCCACAAAGTTTTTCTTACAATAGTCACAAATATAACATTTACGTTTCTTATGCCTTTCCTTCATATGAGCTTTCAGGGACTTGTAATCTTCGAATATTCTAGAGCACTTTCTGCATTTGTGGTATTCCTTTACCTCATGAACGATTACGTGGTCTGAGAAAGATACCTTCTTCTGCGGCTTGCCCTCCGGCCGGTAGATTATCATGTGTTTGTTTTGCTGATGGTTCTGTAACTTCTTCTCACTAGAATATATCTTTTCACAAATTTTACACCTCAGATGCGCCATTTCTTCGTCGGCCTTGGACTCCGAGATATCCGAACGCGGGGACCGAATCAACAACGCTTCTTGCAACCTCTTCAAGTCATCATTAACAACCCTCACTGAACACTTCCTAACGTACTTTAAAAGACTGGAGATATCATTCCGTTCGAGGTCTTTGATGCTTAACCGACGTTTATTGAGAAACGGGGTTATGTCGTAACGCGGCAGAACAACCATAGGCTTCTTTTTGAAGCCCCGAAAACTTTTAATCGAGATATCTTCCTCGTCAAAACTGTTCTTGCTTTTACGAAGCTCCGAGGGCAGAGTACTTTTTCGTGAGCCTGTTTCAGTGTTAGCTCCATTGCAAACGGACATTTGAGGATGAAAATATATTGGGAAAATAACAAAATGAAAGAATAAAACTAAATACTGCAACAACGTCAACAATATATGTCATAGCAAGCACGATTTCATAGCGCGAATCGAACCAAAGCAGCCATTATTTATTCGAGTTGAAAACTGTCAAGCAACGAATACTATACTCCTCTAACGAGGAGCTGTCAAGTCAAGACAAGGCAACAAACAATTTTTTTTAATACTTTTGACGGCTATGGAATCTAGTCATTTTAGTCAGTCAAGTCAAAAAGGGAAGTCTGTAGTATAGTCCAGTTTAATCACGGTCAGAGGGCAAGTGAAGCGGTGGCAAAAAATTTCACTTAGTTATAACTTGGAGATAGTGGGCCACCTGTTTTTCTCTCTCTCTCATCTTAGCGCCTTCCCGGTTGCTTCCTTAGCTGTTTGCTTCGGAGCCCGGGGTCCGCTTTCGATTTTGTACGGAACCGTAATTAAGATGATTTTTTTGGAAATCAGTCGATTCAATTCACCTTTCGAGTTCCATCCCTTTGTTTGATGGAAAACCCAAAGAATTTATATATATCACTACGACAAAAGCCGTTCTCAAATAAAACCCAAAGTTTGTAGGTATCTCTTTCTAGTAGGTTGTATAATATTCAAGAGGAAAAGGGACACCTACAAATTTTGGACCTTTTTCTGGAACGTTAGGTATTTGTAGGCTTTAAAGAAAAATCAACTTTGCAGTAGAGTAATAAGGATTAATTTTGAATGTTGTTTTTTGCGATTATTATTATTCGTAAGCATTCTAGTGTTGTATATAAATTCTTTGTGAAAACTATCATGCGTGCATAAGCGTCTCATGTGTGCCTATGGCAATCAAACATAACTTATTGCTTATTTTTGTCAGTGTCAAGTTTTAATTGAATTTTCTTCATTTTGTCAAATCAGTCACGGAGTCAAGTCAACTCAATAGTCATGTCTAGTCACGTCAAGTTAGTCATAGTCATAGGGCTAAGTAAAGCGGTGGAATTTTTGGAAGTGTTGAAATGTGGGAGTTTTAGGTGACAAGGATTAAAATCACTTATGTTATACGGCATTGTACTTCCCAACACTCACGCACGCTTGTCCACGAACACTTAGCGAATAATAATCCACCATTATTATGCACAAATACTGGAAAAACCATTTGGAAAATAAATACAACACCGTAATTACCTTCGCGCCAAAACGCCTTCAAACAACTTGAATTACACCACTATTTTATAAAAAAGGAAAAAGTCTGCAGCTGTCAAGTCAATCAGTCAAAATCAAAATTGTTTTGATTGGATTAATTGTCTGTATTCTGTAGGTAGGTTTTGCGAATCGCGGACGTTCTTGTTCTTTGCGCGAATCAATTTATAGAAATTCAAAAGAAAAATAAACAAATTTATTTTTAAGACGGCTGACGGCACTCGTAAGATGTTTCCGCCGACGTTGATACGCAGCTGCCTACCAGTTATAAACCCGATGTTGAGACGGCGTCCGCACTGTCCGTTTCGGCAAACTTCCACTGTACATAGCCACCAACATCAAACAAAGACTTCGAATCTCCAGAAGACGAAATGGATGAATCTCAGGACCATAATAACTCGCTGGGTGCCCCTGGGCAGCGTTATGTACGTGGGATGGTGCTACATTCGAGCGAGCATCAACTATGAAATTTCGAAGGTTGAAATACGATTTTACGAAATGTTTCCTTTCCGCATAACAAGTAGATTGTGGGGATATATCGCGGCTTGCGAGTTGCCGACTTCAATCAGGAGTTTAGTGTACGGAACTTACGTGAGAATGTTTAATGTTAACTTGAACGACGCCGCAGTGAGTGATCTGACTTATTACAAGAGCTTGTCAGCATTTTTTACGCGCCCTTTGCGCGATGGAGCGAGGTATATATCCCCGGCACCTTGTGTGTCTCCTTGTGACGGCGTCGTCCTGAATTGCGGCGTTGCAGACACTGATAAGATTGAACAAGTGAAAGGAGTGACTTACAGCCTCGAAGAATTCTTAGGCGATAACAAGTGGTCTCAAAAGAAAGTTGACAATTATTACGACTCATTACTCACAGATAAAAAGAATATACTACACCAGTGCATCATATACTTGGCTCCGGGTGACTACCACAGATTCCACTCCCCGTGTGACTGGACAGCAACATTTCGGAGGCACTTTGCGGGAAAACTGTTGTCAGTAAACCCGTGGATGGCGAAACTGATCCCTGGTTTGTTCACTATGAATGAACGAGCTGTTTACGTAGGTAAATGGAAACATGGCTTCTTCAGCATGACGGCTGTTGGGGCAACAAACGTGGGGTCCATTGAGATTTACAGAGACCCTGAATTACAAACGAACACAAAGGGAAAACGAAATCGAATTCACGAACGAGAATTAGGTGAAGTAGAACTGAAGAAAGGAGAGCTTTTTGGTCAGTTCAATATGGGCAGTACTATTATTTTACTGTTTGAGGCTCCGAAAGACTTTAGATTTGAGTTTGCGTCGGGGGACAGAGTGCTTGTGGGGCAGGCACTCACAGCGGCAGCAAAGGAACATGCGAGATGACCTGGATATGAGGATTTGGTTCAGATTGCCCAGTTTGTCCTTATTTTTTACATGGTCTCTGTGTTGCTGTGAGCCGAGAGGCTTCCCTTTTAGATTTTATATATTGAGATGGCAGCCCAGTGATGATTCCACACATTCTGGCTTGGAAAACTAAACAGATTATGATCATGTTGAAGATTGATTTTTATATCATTGTATTAAGGCCTATTTTTACATTTCACTTTTCATTCTATGAGTATTTAGAACATAAAAATGTGGAAATCTAAAAAAAACTTATTTGAATGGTGTTTAAACGATCAAAATCTGCAATTCCCAAGCCAGTCAGTGTGAATGATAGCTTAGCTAGTCGTAGATTTAGACGATCTCCTTTTTAATCCATGAATTTGTAAATATTTTAATGTTTCTGCTTGGTTCGCACACTAATATGTCACATCACAAGAATTTTTCTATTGTGTCTGGATTCTGAGACAATGGGTTGAACAATTGAATATCTATTGGTTAATATTTCGCCTGGGAATGTGTTAAGCATCCACATCATGAGATGGACACACATGGACAGGACAAACCATGCATGTATAGTGCAATATATCTACAGTCCATACACTCAAATAGTTTCAGTATATGAAATAGCTGCTGACACATGTGATGATACCATCGCCATAGAAGTGTAAAAAAAAATCTTTTTAATCATCTTGGATGTTTATATAATATGTATTTGTTATAAAATATAGTATCGTTGAGTTAATATCCCATAACACAAGTCTTGAACTTTATTTGGGGCTAACTTGATCTGTGTGACTTGTCCCTATATATTTATTTATTTATCATTAAAATATCAGCCGCAGGCTGTCCATTGCTGTACATAGACCTCCCCGAAGGATGTCCAGAACAACCGGTTGGAAGCGGCCTGCACCCAGCGCCTGCCTGTGACCTTCTTCAGGTCATCTGACCATCTGGATTCCGAAATAAAATAACAAATTAATGTCTCTTGCCTTATAAGGAGGGATGTTAGAAGTGGATGAAAGCATAATGGGGAATAAAACTATACTGTAGGATTAGGCTTATTAAACCAACCCCACCCCAAATAAAGAGAAATAGGGATAAATTAAGTGTAAATAATTTGATAGTATGGACTGTAAAATAGTGAGTAGATTTGACACTTGCTAGAAAGCAATAAGATAAAACAAATATTTTTTTTATTGCTTGCAATAAAATAGTTATTATTATTTATTTACTGTTAATTGCTAAAGCATGAATTTAGAAGGAAAAATATAATGTTAATATTATTGTGCAATAGGTACAATGGGAATGCTATTTGTGATAATTCAAATTTTATTTTCTTTAATTGCTCAAAGATGCTGTCCAAATTTGGAATCTGTGCGTCTAAAAAACTTCAATTTTGTTAGTAATGTATAAACTGGCAACCCTGTCCAGTGACGCCGTTCTTTTTATTTTGATAGAAAAAGGCGGTAGTTGTGATTTATAATTTCGCCCTCGCTTATCGTGTCGTGTCGAACAGAGCTAAAAGGCCTGTTTTCTCGTAATTTTCTCGTTAAATTAGTTAGTGTGTCACCTTTTTACAACCTTAAATCCAAAATAATTCGTTCTTGTCGAAAATCATTAAATAATATCGTGTATAAAGAGTGTAAAATAAAAGGGTCATTTCGGACATAAAAACCACCATCATTCCACCTCATCCTGGAGACGAAGATCCTTTGGGCAAGTTGCGTCGTATGTAAGTAATATCTAGCTAAGGAATAACAATATTGGCCAATATTTAAATAACCCTTGGTTAGAAATTATTTTGCATCTTCAAGATCTCTTCATCTAAGCTGATGGTAAGATTAGTTCTTTGTTTGTAACTTATTATGTATTGTTTCGCCATATCGTTTATTTCGTGTAACCTTTGCATACAGTCCACTACTAAGCCTGCTTTTCGTTTTGTCAAAGACTAAATTCGTTCGGGTCTTTGGAAGCAGGCTTCTCGCCTAATTAGATACATAAGTTTGTTTCGTCCACGAATTACATTTACTATACATTTTTGGTCCTTCGAGCCGGATTTAATTGTTCCGCGATTAAAATATTTTAATTTGTAAGTGTAATTCGTAAAATATCATAGTTTAAAATTATATTTTGATATTTGTATTTTGTGGGTAGATTAAAGGGCGTGGTGTGATCATAGTGTGGTATTGTCATACAGATCATACCTATTAACAATGGAATCGGATTCTATTAATGCGTCTGCATCAACAGATGGCGCAAATTTAAACCGTGTTGCCCGCGACTACGCATTTGCGCGTTTAGAATTGATTGAGGGAGGTGATTTGTCTGGTTATTTAGAGGAAGATATAAAAGATATATTAGATAGTTTTCATAATCATCAGCAATTAATTTTGGCTTCATTGCCTAAGCCTCAAGCACAAAATGAACTAGAATGGACTTTAAAGTTTGAACGTATGACATCAAGAATTAGAAGTCGCATGCGGCAGTTTTCAGAGTGTGTAACTAAAAAGGAATTGCCACCTACTAAAAGTGAGGTAGTTGCTAAATTACCAAAAATAAATATTAAACCTTTTGATGGTAAATTAGAAAATTGGGTTGCATTTATACAATTATTCAATTCTTTGATTCACACAAAGTCCATTCCAGATATAGAAAAATTTTATTATTTGTTATCGTCGGTGCAGGGCCCGGCCTATGATTTGATTAAAAATTATCCGCTGACAGAAGACAGTTATTTGGATGCATATAGATTATTAGATAAGCATTACAATAAAAAATGGGCTCTTTGCAGTACCTTCTATGATAAATTGTTGAAATGTGAGCCAGTCAAATTTGTTTCGGGTTCAGAATTAAAGCGTGTTTGTAATGTATTTTCAGAAAATTTGTCAGTGTTAAAAAAATTTGGGTTGCCTGATACAAACTTTGTTTTGGTTCAGCTGTTGTGGTCGAAGCTAGATAAGACTATGCGAGAAAAGTTTTTATTAGAACATAATAGTGATGATATTCCAGTTTATGATAATCTTGAAAAGTTTGTTGAAAAGCACAGTCAAGCGCTTATATTTACTGACTTTAAACTTGTTTCTGTCAATAATTCAAAAGTTAGTAAATCAATTAATAATAAACAAAAGGTTAATTCCTTTGTTGTATCGTCAGCGAACCAATGCAAGTTTTGTTCTCAAACACATAGCTTAGAAAATTGTAATGACTTTAAAAAATTGGATTCACATGCTCGGTTTGATTTTGTTAAAAAGAATGGTCTTTGTATTTGTTGCTTTTCGCCCTCTCACCGAGTAAAGTCTTGTCATAGTAAGGGTTGCAATATTTGTAATCATCGGCATAATAATTTGTTACATTTTGATCGTGCTCCAGTATCTTCCCTGGATCAATGTGATAATAATTTAAATAAGGTCATCGCTCCTGTGGTTGACTCTCAGCCCTCTTCTGGGACTACACTTACCACTGTGGCTTTTAGCAAAAGCATTTTATTTTCGACTGCTAGAGTTTTAATTCAAGACAGTAATGGTGATTTCCAACCTATTCGAATCTTATTAGATTCTGCAAGTTCATGTAACTTTATTTCGAAACGGGCTGCTAACTCTTTAGGTTTGTTAATAAATCATGGAAATTGTCAAGTCAATGGTATCGGCTCTTCGGTTGCTACACCAAGTGGAAGTGTCTGTTGTAATTTGAAACCTTTGAACTCTTGTTTGCCCTCAAACATCGTGGTAGATGCTCTTGTTCTCTCGTCAATCTGTGCTGACCAACCGGTTGAACCGGTCGATCCTAAGTTCTGGTCACACATCCAAGGCTTATCATTGGCTGACCCTCACTTCGCCATTCCTGGGCCTGTTGACATGCTTCTTGGAGCAGATATTTTGGCTTCCTCGTTGCTCCCGGGTCTCAGGAAGGGTAGGATAGGTGAACCAATTGCCATGGAAACTGTTTTCGGTTGGGTGATTTTAGGTGGATGTGAGAATTCACCCCCCACTCTTCGTTCTCGTGCAATCAATAAAGATTGCTTTCTCGTCTCGTATTTCTCGAATTTGTCGTTGGATAACGCTATAAAAAAGTTTTGGGCGTTAGAAGAAGTTTCTCAGCACAATAATATTTTGTCGGCTGCTGATAAAACTTGTGAAAATAATTTCGTTGAAAACCATTCACGTGCTTGTGATGGTAGATTTGTCGTTCCTTTGTCTTTTGTTGAGCCTTCGCTCAAGCCAGTCTTCCATGACTCGCGTGCGATTGCACTTAAAAGATTTTCGTCTTTGGAAAGGAAATTTGATTCAAATCCTAAATTTCGTGAAGCATATGTTGCCTTCATGGAGGATTATGCCGCTTGTCAGCATCTCGAAGAAATTTCGCCGCCCGAGAAGGATGTTGGTAATTTTTATTATATTCCGCATCATGGCATCTTGCGCCCCGAGTCAGTTAGTACTCCCCTTCGTGTCGTTTTCGATGCAAGTGCCAAAGATTCTCGTGGTGTATCATTGAATGAGACACTGCTCAGTGGTCCTAAACTCCAAAATAATATATTTGATCTCTTAGTTCGCTTTCGTTGGCATGCAATTGTGTTCACTGGAGATGTGAAGCAAATGTATCGTCAGATATTGGTTCCTAATGAGGATGCTGAGTATCAGCGGATTGTATGGCGGTCTTCGCCTGTCGGTCCTGTACGTGACTTCAAGCTCCGTACCGTGACATATGGAGTTTCGTCTGCTCCATATCAAGCTCTTCGCACTATTGCTGAGTTAGCAAAGATTTCGTTCTTAAATTTTTCGCTTGGAGCTTCTGTTTTGGCCCGTGACATATATATCGATGATATAGTTACCGGAGCTGACTCTCTCGAAAATGCTCTGTTATTGAAGTCTGAACTTGTGGAGATTATGCGTTCAGCCGGTTTTCATCTACGAAAATGGACTTCGAACGACAAACTTTTTCTCGCAGACTTACCCCCCTCCGATTTATATTCTGAGGACTTTAGAAATTTTGAAGACGTTTTGGACGTCTCTCTCAGGATTCTGGGTCTCTTGTGGTTGCCTCATGATGATAGTTTTACCTTCAAAGTTTCTAATAATTCTCGTAGACTGACTAAACGTACCATGCTTTCAGATATTGCTCGTCTGTATGATCCTTTGGGATTGGTAAGCCCTGTTATATTTTATGCAAAATATCTCATGCAACTTTTGTGGTGTTCCGGAATCTCTTGGGATGATGATGTTCCTCGGACAATATCTTCAGAGTGGATTAAATTTAAAGATCAACTTAGCTCATTAACTACACTGTCGTTTCCTCGTCGTATCGTTCAACCTTTCGTTAGTTTGCAACTCCATGGGTTCTGTGACGCGTCTGAACGTGGCTACAGCGCTGCACTCTATTTTCGTGTCGTTCAATTTGATGGAAAAATAAGTACTGAACTTTGCTGTTCAAAATCCAAGGTTGCTCCTCTTAAAAGACTGACGATCCCTAGATTAGAGCTTCAAGCCGCTGTTTTATTATCAGACTTGTTGCAATCAGTAATAGAAGCATTGAAGCCGTTTCATCTCATTGATAATGTTTTCGCGTGGTCGGATTCCACTGTCGCTTTATCATGGATTAGATCTTGTCCTTCTAGATGGCAAACTTTTGTTGCCAATAGGGTTGCGCACGTGCAAGATAAAATACCGTCTGGTTGCTGGAGACATGTTGGTACTGCTGACAACCCAGCTGACTATGGTTCACGTGGAATGCTCCCTGACGATTTCGTATCGAAACAAGATTTGTGGCGTCATGGCCCATTGTGGCTATCTAAACCTATTGAACATTGGCCTACACTGTTTCCCCTGTCTGATGAGACTTTGGTGTCAGCAGAACAAAAAATTGTCAATTTAGTGACAAACCGTTCGGATTGTGATTCTAAATTATTGGACAACCTATTAAATCAATTTTCGTCGTTTTCAAAGCTACAAAATGTGTTAGCTTATTGTCTTCGATTTGTGCATAATTTGAAGCACAAGCAAGTAGATAGTAAACTTGTTGAAGCACTTCAGTCGCATGAAGTTAAAAAGGCTTTTGATATTTTGATAAAGCATGCTCAAAATGCTGCATTCTCGAATGAAATCGCTCATTTAAAAAATAAATCGCCAAACTCTTTACCCAAGAGTCTTAGAAAGTTATCCCCTTTCGTTGATGAAGGAGGTTTCCTCAGGGTGGGCGGTCGCCTTCGTAGAGCCGACTTGCCGTCTCACATCAAGCATCCTCTTCTTTTACCGAGAAGTCATAGACTTACTTTCTTAATTATTGACGAATATCATAAAAAGTTTATGCACCCTGGGATTCAAACTTTACAAAATTTACTATCGCAGTCATTTTGGATTTTAGCGCCTAAACGAGCGATTCATTCTGTCGTATCGCAATGTATCAAATGCTTTCGTGCTCATCCCCGACCGGCTATGGCTCCTGTTATGGGTGATCTACCTTCGTATCGTGTTAATCAGATTAAACCATTTTCAACTGTCGCTATCGATTGTGGCGGTCCCTTTGATATCGCCCTCTCTCGTGGCCGCGGAGTGAAAACTCACAAAGCCTACATTTGTGTTTTTGTGTGCACAAGCACCAAGGCTATACATATCGAGCTCGCCTCGGAGCTATCTACGGCGGCTTTCATCGCAGCGCTTAAACGATTCGTTGCACGTCGTGGTCGTTGTAATCATATTATTTCGGATCAAGGAACAAATTTCGTTGGCGCCTGCAACGAATTAAGTAAATTATTGGTAGAGTCAAGCGAATCGCAACGGATACAATTTTCATTTAATCCTCCGGGAAGCCCTCACTTCTCTGGTTTGGCCGAAGCTGGCATTAAATCGGTGAAGACGCATTTAGCCCGTGTCGTCGGTGATCAACGCCTCACATACGAGGAATTTATCACCGTACTCTCGCAGGTCGAAGCAATGCTTAACTCAAGGCCTCTGACTCCCCTGAGCTCAGATCCTAACGACCTCACCGCTTTGACTCCTGGTCATTTTTTGACTCTTGAACCTCTGACAGTGGTTCCAGAGCCTAACCTTCTCGATGAAAAAATTAGTGTCTTGCAAAGATGGAAGTTGATAAAGCAGATACACCAGGATTTTTGGCGGCGATGGTCTAATGAGTATATCCACACTCTACAACAGAGAACTAAATGGACTAAACATGCCCATAATATTAAACTTGGCACGTTAGTTATCATCGTAAATGAAACTGTTGGCCCTTTGAAGTGGAGTTTGGGTCGCGTTGTCGCTCTCCATCCTGGATCAGATGGTGTTTGTAGAGTTGTAACTGTAAAAACTTCATCAGGACAGTACAAACGGCCTGTCGTTAAATTGTGCCCTCTTCCAGTGAGCGACAACTAAGCATTGTATTTATTCATAATTAGTCGTTAGTTTTAACTTTATGAAAAATTGTTTTTATTTAGTCGAACTTTAGGTTAGTTAAGTAAATACTTCGCATTTAGGCGGGCGGAATGTCCAAATTTGGAATCTGTGCGTCTAAAAAACTTCAATTTTGTTAGTAATGTATAAACTGGCAACCCTGTCCAGTGACGCCGTTCTTTTTATTTTGATAGAAAAAGGCGGTAGTTGTGATTTATAATTTCGCCCTCGCTTATCGTGTCGTGTCGAACAGAGCTAAAAGGCCTGTTTTCTCGTAATTTTCTCGTTAAATTAGTTAGTGTGTCACCTTTTTACAACCTTAAATCCAAAATAATTCGTTCTTGTCGAAAATCATTAAATAATATCGTGTATAAAGAGTGTAAAATAAAAGGGTCATTTCGGACATAAAAACCACCATCATTCCACCTCATCCTGGAGACGAAGATCCTTTGGGCAAGTTGCGTCGTATGTAAGTAATATCTAGCTAAGGAATAACAATATTGGCCAATATTTAAATAACCCTTGGTTAGAAATTATTTTGCATCTTCAAGATCTCTTCATCTAAGCTGATGGTAAGATTAGTTCTTTGTTTGTAACTTATTATGTATTGTTTCGCCATATCGTTTATTTCGTGTAACCTTTGCATACAGTCCACTACTAAGCCTGCTTTTCGTTTTGTCAAAGACTAAATTCGTTCGGGTCTTTGGAAGCAGGCTTCTCGCCTAATTAGATACATAAGTTTGTTTCGTCCACGAATTACATTTACTATACAGATGCAATTATTTTGTTTTTAAATATGTCAAAACATATATTGTACAAATAAAAAAATACAAAATGGCTGAATTCACCAGAAAAATAAAATGAAAGAGAAATTAATACAATCTGTTTTGATTGACCCTTGATTGATGATAGGAAAGAGTATAATAATAGTGAACTAGCTGTTGCCCTCGGTTTCACCCGCCCGTGGTGTGAATAAACTATAGCCTATAACCTTCCTCAAGAATCAGGCTATCATATGCAGAAAGAATTTATCAAATGCGACCAGTAGTTCTAAAGTTATAAACATTAAAACACACAAATTCTTAGCTGTATTATATTAGTATAGATATCGCCAAATAGCTAATCAAAATATCATTTTACATATGAATCAAGATGTCTTCGTCCGAGCGTGTTTCCCAGTTGCATCCTCAGTCTATTGTGTCGCGTACGTAACACAAATATGGCGGCACTGTGCCCCTTGTATGAGTTTTACTCAACGGAGACGCTAGCAACTGCGTTAGGATTTTGTATGGAATTTCTTAGTTGCCTTACTACCGACAGAGGCGCTGTACAGGTTTGTCATACTAAATCGCTAACGCAGTCGCTAGCGTCTGCGTTAAGAAAAACTCATACTAGGGGACGGATACGGATTTTGATGCGGTTTTTTTTAATAGATAGACTGATTCAAGGGGAAGGTTTTTATAGCCGAGCGAAGACGGGGCGGGTCGCTAGTACTAAATATTATCAATTCGAAAGTGTGTGTCAGTCAACGAAGGCCCTCGCAGGCAAAGCCTGTGCCAACAGCTAGTCAATATTATTAAAAACAAAAAGAAATTATTTCGCAAGCAATTATCTATACCCCTAGATTTTATACGCAGACGCTAGTGACTGCGTTTTATATGAAAAACATGTACAGCGCCCCTGACGGATTGTAAGGAATTCCGTACAAACCTAACGCAGTCGCTAGCGTCTGCGTTTATAAAATCTCATACTGGGGGTACAGATTAATCGATAGTGTACGTAAATGATGGATTATTTCTTGAAACTATGATATTAGTGCCATAAATTGGCTTGTCCTAAAAAATATGATAGTGAATTTTACGTGCTTTTTAAACAATATTATTTTATAACCATAAAATAGGCCATTTTAGAGATACCATTTGAAAGAAAAAATTATTATCTTAAATATATTTTTATTTAATTTTTAAGATACATACAGCGACGTCACACGTTGGCTTGTACAATTTAATTGACCTTGTAGTAAATTTTTGAAAATGGAGGTCATTGGGTTTTTTGTAATTATCTTAAAAAAATACGTGCTTAATAAAAAAAAAACTGATTACCGCAAACTATTTACTAAGCCTATTCCTATAAATGGTTTTAGAATTAGACATCTTTGTAAAACATTGGACGGACCAATTACTCAGAATATCATATTTAGCCCGAGACTAGTACGCGTGGAATTACGACTTGTCTTTATCAATTATTTCGTGTTTTGATTATAATATAGCCTAATTCAGTTTTAATTTATCTGTAAAAACGTTATCAGTTCTGTTATTATTCATTTATCAAAATACGCAAATTATTTGGTGCATACGTCAATACTTTTAATGTAGTGTTGCAGAGGAATTGGTTAATTTGAGTTCTATCAAGTTCTTACACTTTGTCCTAATTAGAACTACTTATTATATGAGTGGCTGTCATCTCAACAACGATCTATAAAGCTAATGAGTAACCAGGCTCTTAAGACGATACCTTGGTGAACACTAGCGCCACCAGTGAATAAAAGAAAACTGTACAGTCACAGATAAAAGTACAAACGTTTTCACTATATTTATTCAAAAATTCTGCAAAAAAACTTTAATTGAAACTTCTCTACCGGAATCCAAAAGCACGCGGCTCTTAAACTTGAGAATTAAAATATCGAACTGGTTACTTATTGGTTTGTTGATTGGCCATAAGTATTAATTAATGTATCTTCGTATATGTAATTAATGTACGACCAATGGCTTAGCTGTAAGATGAGTTGCTAGGCTGTTGTATTTATCGGAAAAAGGGTATTTATAACGTCTAGGATATTAATCAAAACTGACCTATTCTACCTCTGTTTATTAAAAATGTAGGAATTGACAACATTTTATTATAAAAAAAAGTTAATAAACGCTAGATAAAAAGTACGTATAAAGTTTTATAAGCAAACAAGAATATATTTTATATTTACTAAACAACTAAATTATTTTATTCACTTTACAAGGCAAAACAAATTAAATGGGCCGGAGTGGATAGGGTTGCGTTGCAGGCGATGCAACTACATAAGTTACTACCCCTCCTAGTTCTTGGCCATGGCCACCTTTCGTTTTCACTATCAGCTGTATATAAACTGATTCGCATTATTAGATAGTGCAAAACAAATATAATTATATACACATATATACTTCTGTTTAAATTTTAAAAAGATTTTTATAACAAAACAAAACATGTATGAAGTGTTGTCAAATCTCCCGTATTTTTGTAATTATATTTCTCATATTTATGATGTGCAAACGCAACTGTGGTTTTCAATGAATTTTTCAGAGATAATACCTAAATGACAGTAAAAATTAGGACATTTGGAATTTCCCACCTTGGTGAACACTAGCGCCACCATCAACTAAAAATCATTATTCACTGAAAACACAAGTTATCAAAACTCCGTCTTATGTAATTAGGTTCTGGATCTGAAATTAATTTTAATCATAATTAATTATTAAACTATAGTTCCATATAGTTACAAATTGCAAAACAGCTAAAAGTGGCCGTTTTAAGCAATATAAAAAGACCAAACCTTAATTACATAAGACGGAGTTTTGATAACTTGTGTTTTCAGTGAATAATGATTTTTAGTTGATGGTGGCGCTAGTGTTCACCGAGGTCTCGTCTTAAAGATAAAACAAACAATGATCTACTAATTTTTCCAACTTAATTTTATAGGATTGAGACCGTCTCAGCGAATAGACTGGCAAAAAATAATACTAGGCCCATTATTTAGTCCACTGAAAAAAGCAGTTGTAGAGTGCGTGAGCAACCTAAGTAATTTCTTTAGAAACGTGTTCAGGATGCTTAGAGAATAAACATACTAATAATCCCCGCCTCTAGGGCGGACGAATAAGATCTACAAGCGGTGAAGGCGGTAACAGACAGGAGCTTATTAAGAACTAGCTGTTACCCGCGGCTCCGCCCGCGTGTAGGTCGCTTTTCGTGTAACCTGTGTTACATTGAAATGACGCAATCGAAGTAGCCAGGACATTATTCAAATATAAAAAAATATCATATTTCAGAGTTAAGTTCAAAGAATCTCATTGTAGACAACATTAGCAGTTCTTCCCTCAGAGGCTAATAAAAATAGATTTTCGGCGCTACTGACCCGCGAGCAAGCCACATACATACATAATGTCCATGCGAGAAACATCTTGTTGACTTGTTCTTAGGTCGATGCCAGCTGCTTTTAGGGTTTGTCCCTGCGACTTATTTATCGTCATGGCAAGGCATACAGCAACTGGAAACTGGGTGCGTTTAAATTGAAAGGGGTAATTGTTGGGGATGAGTGGTATTCGAGGTATGTACACCGTTTCGCCTGAACCACACCCTGTGAGAATTTCGGCCTGTATTAAGTTGCTCTGCAAAACCGTTACTTTGAGTCGGGTCCCGTTGCATAGTTTAGGCGGAGAAAGATTTCTTAGGAGCATAATGGGAACGCCGACTTTAAGGGTAATGTTATGAGCAGGAAGGCCACTTGCAGCCAATGAACTCAAAAACTCGATAGGGTTAGCATCATCCTGATGCACAACACTGTTATATGACGTGTAAATCACTTCATCCCCGACAATTTCCGCCAAAACCTTGAGTTTCGGTAAACGTTTCCGAAACCCGAGATGACGCATGACGCTCGCGGTCAGCGGACAACCGAGACTCTCTGTCAGAAGAAGTTTCTAAAGACCGAGACATGCATGGCGTTGCCTATCTTCATCGAGTCGCATCTGTCTATCCGCATTCGATTTTTGAGATCTAACTAACCTTCTGCTTTTAGCTATTCTGGAATGATGCGACAGATTAGATCGTTTCCTCCTAGGCATTATTTAAAATAAATAAAATTCTTTATTATAAGGTGTATTTAAATCAACTGCAAATATTTTAAGGGCAGATTCAGAACACTCAACTGAACAACTTTCCTAAATAAACTTATGTCGTATGTCTTTGTGGTATACCTACTGCTCCCTCAGCGACACTATCGTTAATCGAGGACAACATATATTAAAACTTCAGTGAGGACAACTGAATATATAAGAACAACGTCGCCCCAGGAATCTTTTCTCATTGAACACACCTCCCTGTTACGATATTGAAGAGTAAGAGCTTTAACTTTTCTCCTTTTGCTTTAAGGCGTTTATGACTTTTTATTACTCTTGAAACCGAATTGGGGAGCTGAAGGCCTGAGCTAAGATAGCCCTGCTTTTCCTGAGTTGTGGATACATCCCTTACATCTTTATACATTGTGCTATAGCTCGGGTGTAGTTTTGTAGTATGTGATTTAAAAGGGTAGTCAAACTACGGAAAATCAGGCGCTTGTCATATTTCCGTTCTTGGCTAGCTTTGATGCCCAGTATTCCCTTTTCTTTCATCCCAGTGATGTTCTTACTCCCTTTCAGGACGTACTCGTCACACATAGAACACTTATTAGTACTCATTGCTGATAGTTTGATTCTAAATAACATTTAGGTATAGATCAGAGAATCTTTTTGGCCTTGTGGCTGCTCCTCTGCGTAATTGGGTAGGCTACTGCCAAATAGGTCAAAATGAGATAAGAGACGATGATAACATAAGCCGCAACCGACGAAGTCATGAAAGATAATGCGAATAGGAGTTTCAGCCAGCATGATCGGGTTTTGTCTAACAGTGGGCATCGGATATGGAAAGAAAACTGGCGACCCGCTTTTGCTCCTGTTACCGCCTTTACCGCTTGGAGGTATTCTCAGCTAATGCTATCAATAAAAATCTAATTTATAGTTATCAACTTTGCCTTTAACCCCTGCCCCCACTCCGGCGCCCTTCCTAGAGGCGGGGATTTTTAGAATGTTTAATCTCTAAGCATCCTGAACAAATTTCTGAAGAAACTGCTTAGTTCCCTGCTCACGCACTCTACACCTGCTTTTGGATTATTTTTTGAGCGAACTAATTACGCCACTTTCAAAAGTAGTAGTAGTTGGCTATATAGACCAACTAGCTGTTCCCCGCGGCTTCGCCCCGCGTGGGACTCGTGGGTTATATCGCGCCCAAAAGTAGCCTATGTTTGACCTCAGGTCGTTAACTACATTTCTACCAAATTTCATCACAATCGGTCTAGCAGTTTAGTCGTGAAGAGTGACAGGCAGACAGACGTTCGCATTTATAATATTAGTATGGAAGTATGGATATAGATAGGCGTGCCATGATGCACTGGCAAGCAACTTCAGAGCTGTAATCCCCTGTGCTGTGCCTGATTTCCTTTCTTCGGCCAATCTGGATCTGGTGGCTTACTACCATCTCTTAAAACCATTGAGGGAGATGTCGCCTTACATCATGTATTGCGCTGTCTCGCTTACTCACTGGTTCCAAGAGACGGTAGTAACCCCCTTGTGTCCATTGTGTAGTGGCAGATTTTTCAGGGAAGAAGACGTTATTGATATCTCTTGTGATATATAAATGATGAAGCATCACCAAGACTTCTTTGACGAAGATATATTTCTCTGAAAGGTTCATTCCATAGTAAAGGTCAACAAAACACATAATAACAAGCTAAACTAAGCTCAATTAGTAATTCTGAATTTCCAAAAAGTACCTATGTAAAGTTCGCGGCATATAAGTTGGCAATAAACTGAAATTACCTTGCATGCGCAGTAGCCGATTTTCATACAAATTTTAACGTGCGCTGCCCTCCGCACGTCCCGTTTGTAGCCAAGTTTTGTGCCGGATATTATACTTACTATTAAAATATCAGAATTAATCTGTTACTTACTTATTAGTTTTGTTGACCACATTAAATGGACCCGAAAAAGCAGTCGTTGCATTTTCTGTATTATTTATTTTCTTATTTTATATACTTACCCTTGCTTTTGAATGGATTTTCATATTTTTTAAATACTTCTTCCTTTATAACAGCCTATGTATGTGTTATTTTGTGAAAGTGTTTAAAACGTAAATTATGTATATGTGTTGAAACCTAGTAGAATTTTATAATGCAAACATTTGATGGAATTAAACGATTTTTTTATTTATCAACCCTTATTAGTGGTTAAGGGGAGTCCGGAAAGTCCTTGACTGGAGACCGTGGATGGGACACCCAAAGCCGTGCAAACCATCTGCCCGCTGGAGCGAGGACATCGCCAAGATAAAAAGCCCTATAGGGAGAAGTTGCACATGACCGTGGAGTGTCGTGCAGTGGAGAGGCCTAACGTCTTGTAATGGACGAGATAAGCTGCAAAAAAAGAAAAGAAAAGAAGTGGTTAAGGGCGGAGAGAACGGAGTCTCATTTCTCATTAATAATTATTATTTACACTTTATGCTGGTAGGCCCATGGTAGGTCCACACCTAGCGGTGCCCCTTGGTAAACTTTGTTAAACAATTTCCTTGAACTATTAAACTTTTCTGCTCAGGCTAACGAAGCTGGAAGAAGGCGTCAACACGCACTGGAGGGTTACTATGGTCTCTTAAAACCATGCAAGATCCAGTGAGTAAGCGGACAGCGCAGTACATGATGTAAGGCGACATCTCTCTTACTCACTGGATCTTGCATGGTTTTAAGAGACCATAGTAACCCCCCAGGTGGCTTACCACCATCTCATAAAACCATGCAAGATCCAGTGAGTAAGGGGGATGTCGCCTTACATCATTTTTTTTAATTATTTAAGACGTGTTTAAAAGAACATTATCTGAGATCAGACAATCACGTGATTTCTAACAGTGCTAATATTATGTAACCAACGAATGCTAGGTATGCTAGCCAATCTCGGAAGTTTTAATTTATTTTATCAGCCTTATCGACTTATCGGTCGTGGCCTCATGGCACCACTTACTTAACCAAAAATTGGCATGATCATGCCTAATGACGTCACGTCGCGGCGCGCGCGCGCCGGCGGGATTTATACTCGTACATCGTATTTTTTCCTGATTGTCCTTAGTCGCCTAAAGGGATTTTTCACTGTGTCACTATCATCACCACAATCACTGTAAATTTACTAAACAAGCTCTTCCCCGCGGTTTCACCCTTCCTCTCTAGTAAGTATGTATTATCACGGTCAATCGACCATGCACACCCTGGTGTCAGAGTTCGTCGGAACCGCCTCTCGGCCTCTAGTGGTTCCTTTTAACGACTACCAGATGGCAGCCGGGACCAATGGCTTAACGTGCCTTCCGAAACACGCAGAGGCTCAAGATAGAAATGCCAATAATGGCGACCACATGGCCACGCACTTGCCTTGCCATCGCTTGACGCACGCTATCGTTGCGAAAACGCGCGCCGCGTATTATATATCTAATCCTCGAATGAATTTGTATGTATATACTATGTACATAATAAGCCTATGGCCATTTTTACTGTTTGCAGATCTATGCTTAGGTGTGACGTCATTTGTTTTATCTATGGCTTTGTTACGCATAGCATAATACCTCTCTAAGTAGGTAGTTTCCGCCAGGATGGATGGTGATATGTAAACAACTGAATCACAGATTGATTCATCCAAAATACCATTGTTTATTAGTTCCTAACATAATATGTTTACATTGATATGTATTTATACATATGTTTCTATAGACCTCTCACATGAATCACTAGCTGCTCCGCGCGGCTTCTCCCGCCCGCTGTGTCTTATTTACTTCTCAAGGAATTTACTCGGTATAGCTTTCCTTGGGCTAAAGGTAAATCAAAGTACTTAGACGACCACTAACTTATTCTAGTTATAAGCGTTCAAACAAAAAACAGTTTTTAGCTTTATTATATTCTTCTTATAAGTATTATCTAACCGTGTGGTCACGGACTGGAACAGGCTCCCCGAGAGTGTCATCGCTGCACCTTCAGTCAACGCTTTTAAAAATATATAAGACAATGTATAAAATCTCCAAACTTAAGATACACACGCATCAGCTTCATATGGTGCTAGTGTGTTTAAGAATATAAATAAATAAATAAAGTATAGGTCTTAAATTAAGAGGTGTTTAAAAGAAAAACAATATCAGCTATAATATACACTTTACTTACGGCGTACAACCTTTAGCACATTATATTTGTAATATACAACGAGCCTTTTATATTAGAATATATAGTTACTATGATAATGGCGCTTAACTTTAAATGTTTCTTGTGACGTCATCAAACTTCACTACTTCGATCCGTGAGGGAAAATCATTAATAGTAAAATCGAGTGAAATTCGGAAATTTCTTTGTAATACGAGTCACAGCTAAAACGTAACAATTCCATTGTCAGTTGAGCTGTGAAACTATGGGCGCGCATAGAAACATAGCTCAACTTATAGCTTGAACTCAAAAACTGGAACATGCATTATGTATACATTGTATAAACCCATTGTTATTTGGGATTGGAATACTCTAAAATAGTCTTACAGCTCAGTTGCTGTAATCGTAGAGATGCAAAAAAGCGTCAACAGTAATAAGTGATAATTTTTCCTAATTACTGAATTATCACAGACGCCCTTATTTCATAGAAATAATGTCTGCTAAGATCGAAGAAGTGGCATAAATCGTTTGCACATAGACAATACAGGTTTGTTTTATGTAGAAACAAATTCTACCAAAGCTACGTGACAATTGAAAGTTGCCATGTCCAGTATTTATTAAATTGTTTTTTGTCCTGTATTGCCATGTTTAATGTCATTTCTATTAATACATAGTCATAGTTTATTTATCAAAAGACATACCGACAAATACTCAATATCATAATTTATATATACTGGGTGTTTACACCTTTGAAAGATGCAAATCCAAAGAATAAGTATTAATTAATTTGAAGAGGATATACTCTCCCCGTTAATATTTCAATCATTATATCTTTTTTTTTAAATGGAAACTTACTGATGAAGCCACAGGCTTTAGTCAGTTAAGGCTGAAGAAAACAAAAAATAAAAATGGCAACTATTATTGCACATGTATACGATCAAAGCTGTAAGGTAGCTAGGATTCGCCAAAACACATTAGGTTTACCAAGTGATATTTCCTCAAAAAAATTTTTGTTGAGAAGTTATTGGTACTTTTACACCCTATATAAAGTGCGAGAAGAATTCTTATAAGTTTGAGTATTTTTCCGTTAGTCATTTCTTCGTCGATCACGTGACTGAACTGCGTTCAAATCTCATGCCCATTTACACAAATGTATTTTGAAAACTCACGATAGATATAAAACATTTTTGGACCTTCGAAATTTGGAGCTGTGTGGCTGAAAGTGCAACCGGAAAAACGCTAAGATGAAATTTAATAGTTTTTACTATGTAAGTAGGCGTTAGACTTGATCACATATAATTCAGTCTTACAAAAGTCCATATCCGTGAAGTCAAATCCGGTATAGTCATACGTTTTATGGAATTTACGCCCGAATACCCAAACGCTACTCAATTTTGAGAGCTGTTCATGTATCATGCTGTCACTGTCATATCGCTGTCGTTCAGCGCGACAGCATGATACTTGAGCAGCTCTTAAAATTGAGTAGCGTTTGAGTATTTGGGCTTTACACAATTCGTGGACACACACGCTAGTTATATGTCACCACACCCTTACTAAATATTATGTCTGATATAACATTCTGTCCTTATCGCTCATTCCAATAGTAGACTATTAAACAATGAGACAAAACATATTTAAATTGAAGTAAAATTTAACAAGCTTTTGTTAATTTATCAGACGGTGTACATCTGGTCGTTTGAAGAACTTTAGAAGAAATCTAAAGTGCACGAGCGTCCATTTTGAAATGGCGCGAATAGCAACAATTTATGTGAATAAATCAATGTCAAAATCTGTGTATATAATACCCAACATAATTAAATCATAAAATATATTCTTAAAAATATAAAAAAAAATCAAATTCAATGTATATGATGAAAATGTAAACTGCGCAAAGTCCGTTAAGAATTCGAAGCAGGTAAAATTAATGAAATATTTATTTTAATATTATGAAATATGTCAAATTAGTTGTGAGTAAGTATATTATATACTTTTTCTATACTATTCCGAGTTATAATTGCTACATTATACACTAATAACATTTTTTGTGTGTGTTTGTGACATGGAGATGAAAAAAAAACACTTAAACTAGCGACACCGTTACCGACACCTCAAACAATAAACAGTTATACGAAATTTAATTTCTGTTGGCGGCGTGACGCTGTTTTTATGACCAATACTTGTGAGGTCGAGGCGTGAATGATTTTCATTCGATTCATCGGTTTTGTCGAATGAAAAATATTTCGACACAGATTTTGTGAGCTACAGATTTCAAAAATATTACCAGGCGACTGTCGCATTATTCATAGCTATTAATAAAATTTGACATTAAGCTAATCAAAACAGTTTATTAGACCGATGCAGTGCTGCCATCTGCCGTTTGTAATTAAAAAAAAAAGTGGAAGATTTTAAACTTATGAAAACAAAGATATAAAGGTTAGAAATACATAAATATTAAATAAACCTGAGCGATTTTTGAACGAACTTTATGCAGAGTAAAAGGTGACATTCCCTCATGAGCTATATAGTAATTACATAATAATAGTGTGACATTGCTTATAATATGATAATTCCTGTTGAAATTTCTTGCTTTCATGTAAAAATTGTATAGATTTAGTGTCCGATTGGTAGACTACAGCAGATGTCCTTAGTAGTTACGTTGCTTAGTTCCCAGAGTTATCTGTTAGAAAAAAATACTAATTATATCATGTTATACGCCATCTAGCGGCAAGTAGAAAATTTAAAAATAAATCAGTCAAGTTCTCCAAATACTTTCGCTCGGTGGCGTCACAGAGCGTCTTTGCTTGCATTGCCATTAAAGGACCCTCAGTTTTTTCGAACATATCATGCGGTCTCTTAGGCATTGTCTAGAAAAACATATAATATTAGACAAAATTGAAGGAAAGGGCATCAGGGTAAAGCCTCCAGCCAAATGGGTGGCCAGAGTGAGGAGAGCGGCTGGGGGCAGCATCTACAGAGCGGTCCGTGTCACTGGTGATCGCATAACTTGGAAGCACATGTGGTCACGATCCTCGGGAGTGAGGGACCGATGAAGATGATAAAGGAGTACATCGATTGTACGCGTGGGCAGAGCCACATAGCGCGACGAACCGATTTCCGATGGGGCAAAAAGGTTCTCGATTGCGACATCGACATCGGACACCCACCGACCAGATGGTGAGATGACCTGAAGAAGGTCGCAGGCAGACGCTGGATGCGGGCCGCGACAACCAGTCGTTCTGAAAATCCTTGGGGGAGACCTATGTCCAGCAGTGGACAGCCTGCAGCTGAAATGATGAGTACAACGCTTGTAACACCTCGACAATGCGATTGTTATGTATTTACCTCACATGTAGTGCACGGAGGTGGTGGTGGTGTAGTTCTGGTGCCGCGCCCCCGTGCCCACGGGCCCGAACCCCACCTCGCCCTCGCCCTCGCCCACGCCCACGCCCACGCCCACGCCCACCGACGCGGGGGCGGCTGCACGGACAAACGACACGACGATCACAATTTGATATATATAACTAAAGATTTACTTAAAATTACTAATATGAATCAATATTTAGATAAAATCTTTTATAGCCAAATAATATTGAGATCGTATATGTATAAATAATGATATATTACACTCAATAGTAAATATATTTTTTTAAAGAGGTAATTTTAAGTACTCATTATTAATTTTAGTATTTTTTAACCAATAGTCCTAAACCGACAAAAAGTTTCAAAGTATAATAGAAAACATTTAAAAAATATTAAATTTCGATAGTCTAGGTAAAAAGAAAAAAGAGAATGTTGACTGTTGTTGAGATTTACCCCGTATTAAGAAACAAATATGTTGCGTCTCTTTCTTTCACGTGAAATGTAATAAGAGAAAAAAAGACAAAACTTATTTTTGTTAAAATTAGCTTAATAAACGTTTATTAATACGGGGTTTAGCTTATAAATACAAAACTAATTATAAAAATTTAACTTTTTGAGATAAGCAAAACAATGGCCGCTATGTTATTACATTATACCGTCATAAGAAATACTGCTAACTGTTACTGTCAACTCTTTTTTGGTCTTTGTTTTATTAATCTCTTTTTTTTAGGGTTCCGTAGCTTAATAGCAAAATCGGAACCCTTATAGATACGTCATGTCAGTCTGTCCGTATGTCACAGTCGTTTTGTTTGTTTGTTTGTAATATCTTTATTGCTTTAAAATACATAGTAAAAGGAACATTATTAAAATAAGAAGACAATGTTATTACACATGCAACATTATTTTTATACATTTCCCAGTTATAATGCAACTTACCAGTGTCGAGCGGTCGCTGCGCGTACAAGGCGTCAGCCCACGCGCCGCCGTACGTCGGCTCCGATGTGTCCTGTCACATACAACACGCTACATTACAACCACCCTACAAACTTATAAATCCATTTATATTATGTAAACCGTCTGTATTAACACTTTATAATTTAATTTCCCTATTTATATACACGGTAAAAATAAAAACCAAAAGTATATATAAAAAAATTGACAGCAAGTAATAAAACTATTTTCAAAGGAAATAAATACCTAAGTCTCAAATAATAAATAATTAAACAAGCGCTATAAATATCCAAAAAAAATCTAACAAAATTATTAATGACAAAAAAAAACGATCAGATAAAAATATTAAAAAAACTATTTTTTTTAATTGATGTTTCGATTTCAGCTGTTTCAAAAAAAACCCAACTTTTTTTATATACTAGCGACCCGCCCCGGTTTCGCATGCGTATAAAAACCTTCCTCTTGAATCACTATTTATTAAAAAAAAACCGCATCAAAATCCCTTGCGTAGTTTTAAAGATTTAACCATACAAAGGGACATAGGGACAGAGAAAGCGACTTTGTTTTATACTATGTAGTGATAAATAATTTTAAGGTAACAATTTAACACTTACCTGTCCCTTATAAAACTTGGACTCGGTCACGTGATGAATAGTCACCTCGTTATTCAACTTGGACCCGACCCTCAACCTTTGAAAATACGGCAACGGATCCCCATTGGCCATATGGTTTGGGCCAACATCGTCCAACTTGCCAGTGTTGCCACAAATATCATTTTTATCATTGAACAGAGCGTTTCTGAACACATTCCTGTTCTCTTGGCCGAATGGTGTGTACAGGCCTCCGGCGAAATCGTTGTCGTCTCGTTTCAAAGGGGTTCCGATTGGCTCTGGCCTTTGTATAGGGTTGGCGAATAGGGAATCGCTTGATCTGTCATTATTAGGCCTTGTACCTATAGGATTAGGCGATACAACTGGTTTGGGACTTTGCCTGTCATAATATTCTGGTGTAAGAAAGCTTCGCTGCTGATTGTCTTCCGAAGTTTTGAATAGGGAGTAGCCCTCGTCGTTCTTTTGTGTGAATGACGCTAGATTCATGATTCTGTTTTGAAAATCGTCTGCTTTGGGGGAAGTGCGGGCGTCGATGTACGGCGATTGAATGGGGAAGTTCGGGTTGACGTAGTTGTATTGGGGTTGGGGGAACATCGGGGTAGCTGGGTTCCTCATGCCCATGACTGATTGCTGATGCATTATAGACATTAGCGGGTTCCGTATCGTGTACATTCCGTTGGAAGTGGGGGTGATAGTCGCTTGGCAAGCATTCGGCGGCATCGGTATGGGGTCCGGGATTCGAATTTCGGACTTCTTTTGCGTGGGGGCTGATATCTGCACCGGTGGGAGGTTCGGGTGGAACATCGGGTTCCGTAGGGTGACCATTTTGGTGTCTTGTTTGGGCTCGGCTGTCTCCGCTGAGGCTGCCTTTTTGGCCTTTTTCTTAGCCTTTTTGGATTTCCCCGTAGGTTGCGCTGCCGGCTCCGGTATTACTATGGGTTTTGGTGGTTCTGGAAGATACAAATGTTTTATATTAACTTGATAGATATATTCATCAGTATAAAAGTTTGGAATAACTCCAGATTCTAACGGTTTTGTGTTTTACTATATTTACACATTATAAGAATGCCAAGAATAAAAAAGGATTAGGTTAATCCGAAAATCAACGAGGACGTCAATTGCTATATCAGCCGAGCCTTGCTTCACAAACGTGAAAGTGTGAACAGTCAGTGTGAATTTAAAAAATACTTATTAGGCACAGAGTCAGCACTCACCGAGAGCAAAGCATTTTCTAATAATATTAAAATATTAACTTTATGAATATGGGCATACAGTGCAAAATAAACATATGTACAAATGTGATGCTCTTTTTTATCTTTTACAAGTTTTTGTCTTTTGTTTTTGCTATAGTTCTGATATAGCTGTGTTGTCAAGAGCCTCAATAAAGGCCGTGCTGAATATCTTAGTTTTTATTTTACCAAAAGACGCCGAAGTGTATTTCGGTGTCTACAATATTAGTATAGATATGCCGCGAGCTGTAAGTATGTCGTGCTATATATATCACCTTATTTACACTCAGCCCCTGCCACTGCTCCCGTCGCTGCCGGAAATATTTCCCTAAATACTTCTGCGGCAATAACGACGCGAGTGAGCGTTCGCACTCGGCCTTCATACTTCTATACTGGTCATCTGGTGGCCTACTATCGCATGCGAGTGGCAGTGAGTAAGCGAGACAGCGCATCTCCCTCCCTCCCTGGACCTGGCGCGGCTGTGCGCTGCGAGCCTCGCCCGCAGACAGCGGCGACCAACCTGCTTACATTCGCGCGCTGCCACTTGTCTGTCTACAAGGCTGACTGTAAATGTGGCATAAGAAATGTATATTTACCGGCGCTCGCCCTGGCGGCGTGTGCGGCGTGTGCGGGGTGCGCGGCGATGACGGGCGAAGCGCGGGGCTCCGGCGTGGGACCGACCGCCAGCGAGCCGCACTTCCACAGCGGCTGCGACACAACCACACCAATATTACATCTGTGCCCCTAGTATGAGTTTTTCTTAAGGTGATACCTCGGTGAACACTAGCGCCACCGTCATTTAAAAATCATTACTCACTGAAAACACAAGTTATCAAATATCCCTCTGCTGTAATTATGGTTCTGGATCTGCAATTATTAAATTATAGTTCCTTAAAGTTACAAATTGCAAGACTGCTAAAAATGACCGTTTTAAGCAATAATGCAATTTGTAACTATAGGGAATTATAATTTAATAATTTAATATGTTTAAAATTAACTTCAGATCCAGAACCTTAATTACAGCAGAGGGATTTTTGATAACTTGTGTTTTCAGTGAGTAATGATTTTTAAAAGACGATGGCGCTAGTGTTCACCGAGGTATCACCTTAACGCAGACGCTAGCGACTGCGTTAGGATTTTGTATGGAATTTCTTAGTTGCCTTACTGTCCGCCAGGGGCGCTGTACAGGTTTGTCATACAAAATCGCTAACGCAGACGCTAGCGACTGCGTTAGCGATTTTGTATGACAAGAAAAACTCATACTAGGGGCACTGTACTATACTGTATTATAGTATTTTAGTACGACACAGTGATAGTGATCAAACAATAGGGTTAATGAAAATTTTCAAAACGCTTGAATTTTACTGTCTGTAGGAATAAGGTTCCTTGATACCAGAAATAAATCTCAGATTTTTAGAATCAGTTAATGATTTTAAGTAAAATATTATATTTTAATGGCGAATTAAATAATTTTAAAAGCGTGAGACGCTTTCACGATCTATCTACCTAACCAATCTTCTTGAAATTTTATATACACACTAGCTGATTCCCGCGGTTTCATCTATTCTCGCCCTTGGTGAAGTAATAAAGTAGTAAAAGTAGTAAAAAAGTATAAATAGTCAAGAGTATTGAGAAGGACATAGGGTACTACTGTTCCCATAGCAAATAAGCGCGGACGAAGCTGCGCTGGCAAAAACTCTTTATTGTACCATTAACAAACAAATTATACATGTACAAATATAAACAATGTGTACAAAGGCGGACGGACATATCGCTAATGCGATATATCTTAATATGTATATAAGGTATTTATTAATATGGGCCAATAATGTAAATTTTGTTGCCTGAAATAAATCCATACTAATATTATAAATGCGAAAGTCTGTCTGTCTGTCTGTCTGTCACCTCTTCACGACTAAACTGCTGGACCGATTGGGATGAAATTTGGTAGGGATGTAGTTAACGACCTGAGGTCAAACATAGGCTACTTTTGGGCGCGATATAACCGAGTCCCACGCGAGGCGAAGCCGCGGGGAACAGCTAGTAAATGAATAAATAAAAAAGCTAGTAGTGATATAACTTACCACAGATTTGATGTTCGGCGGATCCTTCTTCTCGGTAGGCTGCACTCGAGTCAGCGTGATGCCGGGCGGCAGGCGCAAGTCAGCGACCTGACAAACATATTACATATACTGATTGAGATACCTTTCTAAGCGGGTTCGTAACTATATTAATGATAGATGTCAGAAGCAATAATAAATTCAATTTTTTGAATCCTAGTATCGCCAGCTTATAGGCAATGGGACCAATTTATTTATCTTCTTCAGTCCTACTTAAGTCAGTCGAGTCAAAAATTCAAGTCAATAGTCCAGTCCAGTCAATTAAGTAAGTCTAGTCTGAGTCAGATGGCTAAGTGAAGCGGTGGAAAAATTTCACTTAGCTATATCATGGAGATTTTGGTGACAAAGATAAAAAGTCACGTAATCGACACTGTATCACTTCCCAACACTCACGCTTGTTCACGAACACTTTGCGAATAATAATCCACCAATATTATGCAGAAACACTCAAAAAAACCTAAGTTTTGGAAATTAAATACAGCGCGGACATAGCGACAGTTTACTTTCCCTCCAAAAACTCAGCAGTACGTTCGCGGGCGTCACCTGTCAGTGGCCACTCCGGTAGTTCAATAAACTCTTAAGACGATACCTTGGTGAATACTAGCGCCACCATCATTTAAAAATCATTCTAGTTCATTATAGTTTTATAATTTGCAATCCATACTAATCCATACTAATATTATATTATAAATTATAAATGCGAAAGTATGTCTGTCTGTCACCTCTTCACGGCTAAACTGCTGGACCGATTGTGATGAAATTTGATAGGGATGTAGTTAACGACCTGAGGTCAAACATAGGCTACTTTTGGGCGCGATATAAACCGGGGCGAAGCCGCGGGGAACAGCTAGTAACAATATAAGTTGTTATACCCACCTGAACACCGCAACTGAGCTGCTCCATAATGCTGCAAGGCGACGGCTTATCAGCACCGCTGTTGCATTGGTTCTGAAATACGGAGATTATGAGGTGGACACAAATCAACTGCAAATATTTTAAGTTAGATCTGATGATTTTCAATTTGCATGGGCAATATTTTTTTTTTTTTTGTATTTAGTATACAAGTTTATTTGTAAAAGTTGTTCAGTATAGTGGTCTGAATCTGCCCTTAAAATATTTGCAGTTGATATTTGTCCACGTTATATAAAATCGTAACAAATGGAATGGAATCTCTTAGTTTTATTAGAGTTCTGTTTTGATTAATTTTTTTGTGATATAAAATTTGACCAATCGTGTTATGCAATGAACCAAAAAAAGGAAAGAACATGACGAATTCTTAAAATGAATTCCAAATATCCCCCGGTTAACCATTTGTACGCAAACACAATATGATATTAAATAAAAAGGATTTTCCCGAAATTCCCATGGGAACTATTAATTTACCTTTTTATCGACCAATTCAATGGTGGTGTCAGGTGTGATGTTGATGACTTGAGACTTGGATTTGTCCTTTTTTTTCTTCTCTTTCTTGCTGCTCTGTTGTTGTTGCTGTTGCTGCTGCTGTTGTTGTTGTTGTTGTTGGTGGGCGGTCTGTTTCGCTTGTGTTGTTGCTGCAATACAATTTGTTGAAACATTATTGCACAAATTTAACAAAAAGGTTAGTATTCGTTCATTATTAGGTTTATCATTATTATTATATGTAAACCGTCTGACACAACATAGACTAGCAATAATTCTTCGTTTAAACCAGGCACTTGGATGTTTCACGTTTATTTATTTAGTGATTCCTTCTAAGCCTACATAGAAATATAACAATAAAAATATTTTTTTAAAAATAATATTTTTTTTCCAACTTTAAGACACTAATTTGAAAGGTACGTTTTTTTACTTATTTAACACTAGCTGTTCCCCGCGGCTTCGCCCCGCGTGGGACTCGGTTATATCGCGCCCAAAAGTAGCCTATGTTTGACCTCAGGTCGTTAACTATATCCCTACCAAATTTCATCACAATCGGTCCAGCAGTTTAGCCGTGAAGAGGTGACAGACAGACAGACAGACAGACAGAAAGACAGACAGACAGACTTTCGCATTTATAATATTAGTATGGATATGGATTTTACAAAAAATTGTCACAAAACATCAAATTTGACACATTCCAATAAACCATAGAGGTTTGTAAAGTTTACTTACCAGTCTTGTCCTTGTTCTCCTTCCCTCTCTTTTTATCTTCTTTCTCCTTCTTCTTCTCCTCTTTAGCAGGCTCCGGCTTGATCGCTTCCTTCTTGGCCTGTTTCTTGTTGGCTTCCTGTTTCGGCTCCTGTTTTTTCGTCTCTTTTTTGCTTCTCGCTTCCATCTCTTGTCTCTTTCTCTCTTCTTCTTCCGCCTGGAATTAGAAACAAAAGTAAATACCCAGTGAACTTTAAATTATCTAAGACACTTTAACCATAGACACAGTATGTGATGCTGAACTACTTGTCGCTGGAAATATAAAAAAAAAAATGCAATTTAAAAAATGAAACTGTGCTTTGATGCGTAAGCTAAAGATACAACTAGGAAACTCTTGGCACAGTTTTCTCCCGTTTCCATCCTGACTTCCTTACTTATATTATTATTGCGAAAGTGAGTTTGTTTGTATGTTTATCACGCTTTCACACCCTATCTACTGAACCAATCTTAAAAAGGCAGAGGGTTACCTTTCATCCCGAGAAAAAGTACTGTTCCCGAGAGAAATTCACGCGAGCGAAGCCGCGGACGAAAACTAGTAATATTATAAATGCTAGTGAGTTTGTTTGTTATGCTTTCACGCCCTATCTACTGAACCAAACTTGCTAAAATTTGATTGAATAGGGTACCTTTCATTCCAGGAAAAGCAGTGTTTCCGGATATAGATAGATAGATAGATATACTCTTTATTGTACCATTATCATACAAATTATACATGTTGAATACAAATACAAACAATGTGTACAAAGGCGGACTTATCGCTGATGCAATTTCTTTCAGCCAACCTTAGGGCTTAGATATAAACGCGGTCGAAACCGCCGGCAAGAGCTAGTGAACTATAATAACCTGTTGTTTGGCCAACAGCTTCCTCTGCTTCTTGGAGAGCGGCTGCGGCTCGGCCGCCGGGGCACTCTTCTGTTCTTTGGGCTTGGGCTCCTTCTGTTGGGGCTCCTTTTGTTTCTTCTGCAATTAATATAAGAACAATATTGCATCCCTAATTAGCTGACGTGATGTGGTCAAGGAAATATTTATAAATTGTAAGCAAATCATTATTGCAAATTCATCGCGTCACGTCTGGCTAATACGTGTTATGAACTAAGTCTTAATTTAGTATATAAAGTTATTTTATTTTGTTAATATTATCCAGTCGTCGAGAGAATAAACGGTGTACACTTCACCTCGTCTCTCATTTCCTGCCATAATACCCCGACGTGATGTAGCACGAAGAACATCTGTCATTGCCGTCGCAACAAACAACATCCATACTAATATTATAAATGCGAAAGTCTCTGTCTGTCTGTCTGTCCGTGAAGAGCACGGCTAAACTGCTGGACCGATTGTGATGAAATTTGGTAGGGATGTAGTTAAAGACCTGAGGTCAAACATAGGATACTTTTGGGCGCGATATAACCAAGTCCCACGCGGGGCGAAGCCGCGGGGAACAGCTAGTTATAAATATATCACTACATAGTATAAAACAAAGTCGCTTTCTCTGTCCCTATGTCCCTTTGTATGCTTAAATCTTTAAAACTACGCAACGGATTTTGATGCCGGTTTTTTTTGAATAATTAGAGTGATTCAAGAGGAAGGCTTATATGTATAAAACACGTATTATATAGCATTGCACCCGTGCGAAGCCGGGGCGGGTCGCTAGTACTTCAATATAAAAAAGTCGTGTTAGTTATTACACTTATAACTCAAGATCTACTGAACCAATCTCTCTGAAATTTTGCATACATATAGTTAGAAGTATTGGTAAGGACATAGGGTACCTTTCATCCCGGGAAAAACCACTGTTCCCGAGAAAAGTTCACACGGGCGAAGCAACGAGAAATAGCTAGTTATAATATTCAAAAAGAAACTAAGCGACTGAAGGCTACGATACCATAGACAGATACATACATATATGTATACCCAGACAGACACGTTAAACTTATAACATCCCTCATTTTGCGTCGGGTGTTAAAAACAGAACTGACGTCAAAACAAATAAACTATTTTATAAGTACAAATATAAATTCCATACTGACATTATAAATGTGAAAGACTGTCTGTCACGCTTTCACGGCTTAACCGCTGGACCGATTTTGATGAAATTCGGTATGTATATACATTTTGGACAGTCGTATCTATTACCTTTTCCTTATTCCCTTTGGCCAACTGGTTGATGTGAGCTAGCGCTTGCTCCCAGGTCTGCTTGCGGTTCGCTTCCGCCTGTTTCTGCGCTTGTTGTGTCTGTTGTTGTTGTTCTTGTAGCTGCTGTTGTTTCTGTTGTTGCAGCTCCTCGTGGGTGACAACTGTCGAGTAGTAATAATTTTTAGACAAATAATATAAGTAATAAAAATAATATATAGAATTGTAATACTGGAGGCGTAATATACGAGGACGTTAATTACTACTTAGGTCTAGGTTTGTATAGTGCTTTTCTTTCTCCTGCGATGAAATAACGTTGGTAATGTAGGTAGATGGCAGTCGTTAGGCTCAGCTCAGATGCCTTTAGGGCAGCCTGAAAAATCTGACAGTGTTGGCCACTGACACACCCGGGTCATGTTCCTGTGGGTCTGGTTTCCATGTAAAAAGGGTTACGGAGGTCAGACGGCAGTCGCTCCATTGTAATAACCAGTAACGCCAAATCAGGGCCATGATTAATAGCGTACCCTGTACCCCTAGTATGAGTTTTTAGTTTAGGATTTTGTATGGAATTTCTTAGTTGCCTTACTATCCGCCAGAGGCGCTGTACAGGTTTGTCATACTAAATCGTTAACGCAGTCGCTAGCGTCTGCGTTAAGAAAAACTCATACTAGGGGCACTGGGCTCTGAAGCGTAAGCTGAAGATGCAACCGGGAAACACGTTCAGACGAAAAAGAAGAAGAGAACTAATGTCCCTATGGACCACCTCCCCTCACCGCGGTCTCCGAGGACCCTTTAAATGGCTAGTCTGGTAGTTGTTCGTCCTCTTTCGCTTGACATCTGCCAGTTGAGTACATTACTGCTGATCTTACTTCAGTCACCAACTTTGTGCTTGTACTCCATGACCCTAACTTTCATTGTATATTGTGTCTAAATAATAATAATGATAAATAGTTATGTATATTTTTAATATCATCTTTTAGTTCCTGGGCTACCGAGCTTCGCTCGTTTTATGCTAAAATCTTTTTGTGTGAAAATGAATTTTCCCAGACATGGAACCTAGCTAGATTATCTTTTTGAATATGTAAGAACTTACGTTTAAAATTAAGAAGAAATCGTTAGACCCGTTATCGAAAACGCGAGTACAAATAAATTTACTTCCTCTTGCTCGGAAATATCATCATTATTTAAAAAAAAAAACAATACGTCAATAGACTCATTGCTGGCCTAAGACAACATAGTAATAAAAAAAAGTCATTGTCGGCCGCTAATGGAGGTTTTTTAATGTACACGTTTTCATACATTAGGATTTTTAGATTCACTCTGGCCAGCCTACCCAAAAAAAACCTATTCTAGCGGTCGTTAATGGAAATTGTTGGACACTTTTGTTAGGTTGGTACTAACTATTAAGTTTTTTTATCGTTTTAAAATATGTATGAACATTTCGAAAAGTTTGAAAAAAGAACAGCGAATGCCGTCTTGTTGTTGACGCGAATTTAAAATTTGATACGATGTTGTTTCGTCTCAAGAGGATTTCAGAGAAAGTAAAGTACTATACAAGCCTCGGCCGAAATTGCAATTCACGTCTTCGTATTTTTGCAATTATTCGGCCGTAAATGGCTTCGTTTCTGGCCTCGACAGTGTACTATTATTGCTCGTTTTATAGTATAGTATTCATCTCGTTCTAGTTTATAGTATAACAACAACGTGCTGGTGTTACCGGTCAAGTGGCGCCTGCCGGGCAGCGGCTGCGCGGCGTGCGGCAGGCACACTGTGACACCCTCGCCCACGCGCCGCACGCACACCATGTTGTCGCCTGCACGCACAACATCAACATTTGAGAAAAAAATATATATATATTTTCAATATATTACAGTAACATACACATAAATTACATGCAGTGTCGATGTTGAGACAAGACCTTGGAACACTAGCGCCACCATCAGTTAAAAATCATTATTCACTGAAAACACTATTATTGTTCCCTAATATAGTTACAAATTGCAAAACTATTAAAAATTGCCATTTTAAGCAATATTGTTATATATATTTAAGAATTTAAAAGATCCAGAACCTTAATTACATAAGACGGATTTTTGATAAATTGTGTTTTCAGTGAATAATAATTACTACATAGTATAAAACAAAGTCGTTTTCTCTGTCCCTATGTCCCTTTGTATGCTTAAATCTTTAAAAATACGCAACGAATTTTGATGCGGTTTTTTTAATAAATAGAGTGATTCAAGAGGAAGGTTTTTATGCCCATGCGAAGCCGGGGCAGGTCGCTAGTTTGTAACTATTGGTGGCAGTAGTGTTTACCCAGGTTTCATCTTAAAACAAAAACAAAACATCATCCCAACTAATATTATTAATCGAAAGTGAGATTGTATATTACCTTGTACCTTAATTACACTTGGTTATTCGCTTATTTGCCAAAATATTTGACGAATAGCCAAAGTAAGCAAATAACGCAAAAGTTCTGACAAATATACCACCACATATGGTCAAATAAAGAAATATTCGTATACAAATAGCAAAGTGAAGTGCAGCATTACCTCTTCACGCCCTATCTACTGAACCAATCTTCCTGAAATTTCGCATACACATAGCTAGGAGTACTGAGAAGGACATCGGACACCTTTCATATCCAGGAATAAGCACTGTTCCCGAAATTCACGCAGGTAAAGCCGCGAGCGAAAGCTAGTAGGCTATAGTGCAAACCGTTTTGAGCAAGCAAAACCACGGGGAACAACTAGCAAGTTAATAAAACTGTTTTTTGTTAAAATTACTGCTTACCAAGGCTCGCCTGTTTCTGTCTCTCGCGCTGCTGCTCCAACAACTGCATCTGCCTGCGTTGTTGTTGTAACTGTTGTTGTTGCAACTGCTGTTGTTGCAACTGTTGTTGTTGTAACTGTTGTTGTTGCAACTGTTGCTGTTGTTGTTGTTTCGCGGCCAGCGCCGCTTGTTCCGCTTGCTGAAAATTGTTTTTACATTAACGCGAGGTAGGGCAAAGAAGCCACTATAGTTTTTGATATAGTCGTGTACCTAGAAAACAATTGACTGCCTCCGTGGTTCAATGGTTAAGGCGTTTGCCTGTACACCCGTGGGTCATGGGTTCGATTACATACTATGTTAAGTTGTTTCCAGTTTGGTTAAGACATTGTATGTTGTGGGTCTGGTTTCCCTGTAAAAAAAGGTTATGGAGAACAGAACCAAGTTCCGCCAAATCAGGACCATGATTAATTAGCGTACCCTGGGCTTTGAAGTGTGCAATCGGGAAACACGCTCGGATGAAGATTGTAGATATGAATTACTTGATTGCCAGATAACAAAGATGATTCCGTGCTTCCGTGCACGTTAAGCCGTTGGTCAAGAACCACGTCAGCGGCTGAAAGGTGAAGAACTCTGACACCAGCGTGCGTGGTCGATTGACCGTGTCACACGAAACAATGACGATAGATACCTGTTTGTTCGGCTCTCTCTGCAGACACTGTGCTTCAGCTAGCTGCTGATCGCAGTCTTGTAATCGACGGCTCCATTCTGATACCTTCTGTTCAGCCAGTTTCGCCTCCTGCGAATAAGTAAGTTATGCTTAAAATCTCACATACAAAAAATTCCCGCTTCGCTAAGAATACTTTTTTACGCCTTTCATCCCGTGTAAAAGAATAGAATAGAACAACTCTTTATTGCATCAAACAAATGTATACATAATTTTTATTTTTAAACTAGGTAAGGAACAAAGGCGGATTTATTGGGCGAAGCCGCGTATATGGAAACCCTTCCAGTATACAGAACTCCAATACTTCTGAGATGCGCGAGCCTTTACTAGATTGAACGGGGCAATTTTAGAGATAAAATGCTACCCTGCTTTTAGTTCTGTAATGCGGGAGGCTTTATCGACGCAATATTAGCGTTTTGGATAGAAATTCCTACTACTAGTTACTCAGGTTAGCCTAACTTGTTTTTAATTCTGTAATGCGGGAGGCACATACAATGGTTACGTTAATGATGTGAATTCCTAACTAAGCTCGGTAAGGACTTTAGTATAGGTAAACGGGTGAAGAAGTATATATAAATAAACAGACTAATGGCTCGTTTACACGCATTAAGTGATTAAGTGGTTGAGTTAATTTTAACCAAATTTTAACTTAATAGTTGCGTGTAAACGATCACTTAATGGTTCTAAGTCATAAGTAGCTAGTAGCGAGCCATAAGGAACAATGATAAATATCATATAGGTACAATAGTAAAAAATAAAAATAATTTGTTGCATAAAATTATAAGTTTATATTTAATAACTTTTTAAAAACAAAACAAGGCTATCGAGCATTTGGCACATTTTTGTTTATATTTTTAATCAGCTTAAAAATTGTTCCAGTCTTTCTTTTCTACAAGACATAACTAATTTTCTTCAATAATCAGTCTCAAACACAATGCACTCACAACAGTATGCGAATTAACAATAGTTTTCTATAATTAACACAATAATTACGCTAAATATAATTAAAAATGTGCAAGCAATTGTTTGCGTGACAAATTGATAACAGTGCCCCTAGTATGAGTTTTTCTTACCGCAGACGCTAGCGACTGCGTTAGGATTTTGTATGGAATTTCTTAGTTGCCTTACTATCCGCCAGAGGCGCTGTACAGGTTTGCCATACTAAATCGCTAACGCAGTCGCTAGCGTCTGCGTTAAGAAAAACTCATACTACACACAAAACAGAACACAGAACTAATTTGAATAAAAACAAACAACACGCGCGCGAGCATGATATCGCTCTCTCTCGGCACTCTTGCGATCTGAGATCGGGGAGCGTAGCGCAGAAATTCCTCCCGCGCGTCAGATCGCACCTAACCAAAGTACCTACTTTATGCTTTCTAGGGATCTGAGTAGTGGAAGTACTTTTAATTCGAAGTCTTGAATACTACAACAGAAATAATATCTGAACCCAGATCGGTTGCAACTCTGAATAGTGGAATGGTTTAAGGAGACTTTTTGTGTATTCATTCTAGTAAACAA
Source organism: Apomyelois bistriatella (assembly GCA_947044815.1). Lineage (NCBI taxonomy): Eukaryota > Metazoa > Arthropoda > Insecta > Lepidoptera > Pyralidae > Apomyelois > Apomyelois bistriatella. Next base: position 4,143,665 of record OX345717.1, read on the forward strand.
TCCCGCACCTCAGAAATACGGGAGTTCTGAATACTGGAAGGGTTTCCATATACGCGGCGAAGCCACGGGCGAAAGGTAGTCTTCTATTATATAAATCAACTAGCTTTCGTGCGCAGCTTCGCCCGCGTCAATTTCCCCCGGGAACAGCACTTTTTCACGGGATGAAAGGTACTCAACGTCATTCTCAATACTCCTAGCTATGTGTATGCGAAATTTCAGGAAGGTTGGTTCAGTAGATAGAGGTAACAAACAAACTAATATACAAACTCACTTCCGCATCATCACTATCACTACATAGTATAAAACAATGTCGCTTTCTCTGTCCCTATGTCCCTTTGTATGCTTAAATCTTTATAACTACGCAACGGATTTTGATGCGGTTTTTTTTAATAGATAGCGCGCTCCTCTTGAATAAGATGGAAGGGTTTTATGCCAATGCGAAGCCGGGCGGGTCGCTAGTTTATAACATTAGTTGGGACGGTATCGAGCATCTCACCTTGGCCGTGGTGTTCATCAAGGTGGTGAGTTCCCCCACCTGCTCAGCCAGCGCCTGCATCTGAGCCTGTTGGGCTGGATTCAGCTTCTGTTTCTTTCCTGAAAACAAAACTTTCTATATAAACATATTCCGTCGGCTTCGACGATGTCTTGTCGGAGGTTGTATATATGCTCCAATCCGTAGAAACTTTGCAAGCGCGATTTAGACTATCATAGTAATTTGCCATCTTGTATGCAGTTTTGAGATTCTTGCTTTTAATGCCATCTGTGGTGCGTTTTAGTAGATATTTGTAGTGTCGCTACATGTTCATCTTTACTATTTATCAAGACTAATGAGCATTAAGACGATACCTCGGTAAATACTGGCGCCACCATCAGTTAAAAATCATTAGTCATCGAAAACATAAGTTATCAAAAATCCCTCTGTTTCAGCCAACTCTGCTACCAGAATGTTTAAATTTGGCAGTGGAAGCGTGAATGATAGGAAAGTTAGGCTGATCACTAAAAATAAACAAAAGAAAAGTACCTTACGCGCTTGGGCGTGACTTGCTTATTAATCCGAATTAATTAAACCCGTTTAAGCCCCTTCTCATGAGATTCCTACACATCCCCTATTAATTCGGTGTCGGTCCAGCGAAGCACGCGAAGTCGGGTAGAAGAGAGGTCTCCACATAGGTTATTTCACTACCGAGTGTTCAATTATCAATAAACTTTAACCTTTTATCCACTAGGCAACCGGGCCTCACTCACGATATTAATGCGCAATTATTCCCGAAGATTTAACGCGAATCGTATTAGAGTGGTCTATTCCGAGACTTCACAGGTAATATCAAAGGGAATGCATCTAACCACGGCCGCGCGATTAAGCAGACTGATACTGTCATGGCGTCACGCGCGTCCAAACCCGGTAGTGATGTACCAAAACTAATACTTGTCGATTATCCGAATCGAGTAAATTCAACGTGAATATATATTTGTCTGATGAATGTTTTATCCGAAACACCCTCTTTTGTAATTAAGGTTCTGAATCTGAAGGTAATTTTAATCATATTCAATTATTAAATTATAGTTCCTTATAGTCACAAATTGCAATAAACAAAGTAAATATAGGAAACTGTAATTAAACTAAAGATATTAAAATATTATATTAAATTAAACATATTAATGTTTAAACTTAAGTTCAGATCCAGAACCTTAATTACATAAGACGGGTTTTTTGATAACTTGTGTTTTCAGTGAATAATGATTTTTAGTTAATGGTGGCGCTAGTGTTCACCAAAGTATCGTTTTAATCATGGTCTCGATTTGTCGGAACTCATTACTAGTATGTGTCATGCCACATTTACAGTCAGCCTTGTAGAGCAGACAAGTGGCAGCGCGCGAATGTAAGCAGGTTGGTCGCGTCGTCCGCGCGCCGCTGTCTGCGGGCGAGGCTCGCAGCGCACAGCCGCGCCAGGTCCAGGGAGGGAGGGAGATGTCGCCTTGCATCGTGTGTTGCGCTGTCTCGCTTACTCACTGCCACTCGCATGTGATAGTAGGCCACCAGATGAGCAGTATAGAAGTATGAAGGCCGAGTGTGAACGCTCACTCGCGTCGTTATTGTCGCAGAAGTATTTAGAGCGACAGGAGCAGTGGCAAGGGCTGATTTTTTTTAAATAGTTTTTACGGCCATGGAATCTAGTCCTTTAAGGCCTTTCTTGGATTTATTAATCTTCTTCAGTCCCACATAAGTCAGTCGAGTCAAAAATTCAAGTCAATAGTCAAGTCCAGTCAAGTAAGTAAGTCTAGTCTGAGTCAGATGGCTAAGTGAAGCGGTGGAAAAATTTCACTTAGCTATATCATGGAGATTTTGGCGACAAAGATAAAAAGTCACGTAAAGACACTGTATCACTTCCCAACACTCACGCTTGTTCACGAACACTTTGCGAATAATAAACCACCAATATTATGCAGAAACACTCGAAAAAAACTTAAGTTTTGGAAATTAAATACAGCACGGACATAGCGACAGTTTACTTTCCCCCCAAAAAGTCCGGCAGGGGCCGAGTGTAAATGTGGGGTAATGTGTGATCAGAGCCCCGCGCCGTGTGGTATACCTTTCCTCTTCCTGTGCTGCGTGAGCTGCGCCTGCAGCAGCCGCGCGTCGCGCAGCCGCCGGCCGCAGTCGTCCGCCGCCAGCCGCAGCGCGCCCGCCGAGCGCTGCGCCGCGCCCAGCGAGCGCGCGATGTGAGCGCGCTGCTCCACCAGCCGGGACTCCATCTACAGGCGACACGTTTGTTTGTTTGTAATATCTTTATTGCTTTAAAATACATAGTAAAAGGAACATTATTAAAATAAGAAGACAATGGCGGACTTATCCCAGGATGGGATCTCTTACAGTCAACCGGCGAATGACGAAAGAAAATGCACAAGAAAAGAGTAGAAGTGCAAACAAAGACTAGCAAAGACATAAAGGGTATGAAATGAACATAAACATTTATAGACAACTACATACATAATCATTCATTCATACACGTTGACTATCAATTACAATAACGAGTGATGTTTGTGATATCTATATATATGGTGAATTTAAATCAACTGCAAATATTTTAAAGGCAGATTCAGACCACTAAACTGAACATCTTTCCCATATGAACTTATGTCGAAAAACGAAAAAAAGTTTTGACCTCCCATACAAATTGAAAATCTAAATGATCTAGTTTAGTAAAAATGTGAGTGAAAAATGAAATTTCGTATTTAGATATGAGTTTATTTGGAAAAGTTGTTCAGTATAGTGGTCTGTATCTGCCCTTAAAATATTTGTAGTTGATTTCCACCTTATATACAGGGTGTAACATGTAAGTGTAGTCATATTTTCAGGGCCGATAGAGTCGGTCATAAGCAATATATTCCAATTGGTATTAAATGGAAAAGTTAATAATCGAGTGAGTTTTACTTTATCGTAATTTTAACGTATTATCGATATCGATAAGTGTCAACAGACATCACTGTCTGTATCAGCTGACAATGTGAATGACCTTTTTTACCTAAGCCTTAACCACCTCCTGTCGAGCACACATTTTCTCCTGGTAAGAGATCTAATGCAAAATAAATAAAACAAAAAATTAAGGTTCCGTATGATTTTTTTTTTTAATAATTTTGATATGTCTTCTTTGCTAAGACAAAAAGTAAACTAAGGGATTTTATTACCAATCAGTGGCTTGAATAAGTGTCTGGTTACCGCCTCCCCAGCAGCGGCCCAGCAAAGGGTAAACGCAAAAACTACTTGGTAAATGTGTACAAATAAATGGTCTTACAATCAGGCCGAGTGAGAGAGTAGAAAGCAAGAAAGTCGACCTTGGGACGACGATCTGAGAATACAACCGGGAAATCGCTTGAAAGAGAGATAAAATTGACACAAAAAATTAAAACAAACAGAAATTGATGAACTGGCTAGTTGACGTAGTTATTTTTCCAAGTAGCGTACATCATCACTTACCTATTTCGGAGCCGGAGGGAGGTGCGACCGCTGTCGCCTACACGGTACAGACAAACAGAACAGAGGTGTACAGTACTTTGTTTCCATCACCATCTTTCACTTTTGTCATATCATATCACTGCCTCCGTAGTCCAGTGGTTAAGGCGTTTTGCCTGTAGACCCGAGGGTTCGATTCCCACGGGAAGCATACTTTGTTTAGTTGTTTCCAGTTTGGTTAGGACATATGTCCTTAGGCTTGAATCGCCTGATTTGTTTGACAATAAAGATGATTTCCTGCCGTGCGTGCACGTTAAGCCGTTGGTCCCGGCTGCCATCTGGTATTCGTTAAAGGAACCACGTCAGAGGCCGAGAGGCGGTTCCGAATAAAACAACTCTGACGCCAGGGTGTGCATGGTCGATTGACTATGACACCTACACGAAATTAATGAACTTCTGTCATAAACATTGTCTTACTTAAAAAAAAACATCATAAAAGCACCGCGGAATTATTGTATGCGCACATGTAATATTATTATGCCCCTGTGACACCTGGTACATTAGCAATAAAAATTAAAGAACCCTAAATTTATTTATGTGCCTAGGCTACGCCCATTTACTTATGTATTGTAAGAAAAGAAGATATTTCTATCTCTTTCTGTTTAATTTTATTTTGATTATTGGTTCTGTACAAATTAGGCAAAATATGCAAGGGCATTGCAAGGGAATTCAAACCTCTGTTCCATAGCAGACTTTCACGTCATACTCGAGGGAAGAAGTTCGAGGGAGTGGTCTATTCCTAAGCTGGATATACCACGCGCTTGCAAGAACGTATCAATAGTTGTTTCGGATAAAACATTCATCAGACAAATATATATTCACGTTGAATTTACTCGATTCGGATAATCGACAAGTGTTAGTTTTGGTACATCACTAGCGGGTTTGGACGCGCGTGGCGCCATGACAGTAGCAGTCTGCAACTGTCTGATCAAACGCGCGGTCGCGGTTAGATGCATTCTCTTTGTTTATTACTTGTGAAGTCTCGGGATAGACTATTCTAATACGATTTGCGTTCAATCTTCGGGAATAATTGCGCATTGATATCGTGAGTGAGGCCCGGTTGCCTAGTGGATAAAAGTTTGAAGTTTATTGACAATTGAACACTCGTCAGTGAAATAACCTGTGTGAAGACCTCTGTTCTACCCTGACTTCGCGTGCTTCGCCGGATCGACACTGAATTGATGGGGGATGTGTAGGAATCTCATGAGAAGGGGCTTAAACGGGTTTAATTAATTCGGATTAATAAGCAAGTCACGCCCAAGCGCGTAAGGTACTTTTCTTTTGTTTATTTTTAGTGTTCAGCCTAACTTTTCTATCATACACGCTTCCACTGTCAAATTTAAACATTCTGGTAGCAGAGTTGGCTGAAACAATAGTATTAGGATAGCATAAGTGTTAGAGAGCAAATACATAATTTTTAAGAAAAAAATCATATTGAACCCTAATTAAAGCCACACCCACCTCACAGACACATTTACCATCTCTTTCTTTCTCTTTCTTTGCAAATAATTATTAAAATAATTATTGAGGGTTCTGTCTATGAATAATGGACTGCGTTATTTAAACTTGCATGATTATTTAGGGTATTATGGGTAATAAGAAAATTCGCAAAGCTTTCTAATAAAACGATATTAAGACGTTTGACGTCAAGATGCGGCCGGTCTCAAAAATAATGTCCTCCGCGTTTACCGGTCGCATTCTGCAGCATAGCTTTAGAAATAAGTACAAGATCCGTTAATACGATGTCCACGAGGTACATCGACTGAAGTCATAAAATAAGATTTTAAATTGTTTGTATGACCGGCCGCCTGCCTGCCGTTAACCTTCTTTGCGAACGCTGCTGTTGGTAGAAAATGCCACCAGCCGGCGGCGGCGAGAGATTTTGCCAACAGCCAGGAAGAAAAACATGGGAATTCAGATATCTGTTTCCCCTTTGTACGACATTCACGTGAAGAGAGAAAGTGGTCTATTCCTAAAGTACGTAATTGGAAAGGAAAAAAAACAATTCGTGGAAAAAACTCCCTCTGGAAAAGTATTTTTGGGCTGGATATACCACGCGGTCATCTTACTAGTACTAGGATAGCATAAAAGTAAAGAGTAAGTACAAATTCGTAAGAAAACCCTTACATGTTGAATCCTAATTAAAGAAACGCCCAGTTCTCATTCGACCATTACTGTTTTTTGGAAATAATGATGTAAGGGTTCTGTTTATTAATAATGAGTAATTTCAGTGATATCATGCTCGCTTGATCGATCTGATTGGTAATAAGACAATTTGAAATTACTAAAATCTGGCGAATAAAACCGGTTCATGTAGCTGACGAAGTGATTTTTGACAAAAATTTTGTAATGTTGACTAGGATAACATAGGCGTTAGATAGTAAACACGGAAGCTTTTTAGGTTAGTGTTATTAAGGAACTCTAAATGTTTTTCTGCCAAAATATGGGGTAGTTCCTTATGTAAAGATCGGCCAATATCAAGCAGGTTAATCGATCTTGTATGTACATGATCCTTCAATCAGTCGGGCGGCCGATCAGTTGCTTGCATTTGAACGTGGTGTAAAGATACTTTTTATTTCGAACGCGCGCGTGATTTTTTCATTTTTTTGAAAATGTCATTTTTAATTAACGCCGAATACTACGAGATGATTCTTTGAGTGGGGGCTGCCGATGGTAGTCTTCGTGGAGCTCGTGAATTGTATCGTGAGAGGTTTATCGAAGGACGTCCAGAAGCTGAGCAAAGGCAGCTACCATCTTTGGAGTGCTTCCGTAGGATGGTGCTTCGATTGCGTGAAACTGGATCATACCGTGGCTCCACTTCCCATGAACGCGCAAGCACCATCGACCCGGACTTTGAAGAAGCCGTTCTTGAGCATTTTGGTTATGTTCACGTGTTTATTTGAATACCTACGTTGCGGTAGTGCACTACAATAATAAGTGATTTTATTAATAATGTGTGTGGTGTGTGAAGTTAAATTTAAACTGGGTGTAAAAAGAAAATTCAATGTGTTATGTGCGGCAAGTGATATGGTGGCTACGATTTTCCTTTTCGGTGTCACGGAAACTCCATTCCGTTCGCCGCCAAAGATACCGCGCCGCCATTGTGTTTTTCGCTCCTTGATACCAGGCGCGCATGAACAGGCAGAGCTAACAATATCTCAACATCACGTAAGTAGGTTTGATTAGTAGAGTTCATGACCCCACTAGTGATGGGACACGATTGTTTTGATTATGACGTCACAAAAAAATATATTTAATTAAATTTTCATTTTTTATTAAATTAGCTTATTGTGTCTTATGACATTGCACACAAGATCTACATCGATTACACTTATACCTCCTTGAATATGACTACACTTACATGTTACACCCTGTATATATACTAGCTGTTGCCCGCAACTCCACCTGCGTACGCCTCGGTTATATCGCGCCCAAAAGTAGGCTATGTTTGACTCCTAGTGCATAACTATATCCATACTAAATTTCATCACAATCAGTCCAGCAGTTTAGCCGTGAACAAGTGACAGACAGACAGACAGACTTTCGCATTTATATAAGTATGGACTAGCGAGCCGGCCCGGCTTCACATGGGCGTAAAAACTTTTCTCTTGAATCACTCTATCTATTAAAAAAGCCGCATTAAAATCCGTTGCGTAGTTTTAAAGATTTAAGCATACAAAGGGACATAGGGACAGAGAAAGCGACTTTGTTTTATACTATGTAGTGATATATATTTTGTATTTTCATTGACCTTGCTTATTTTTAATCTAATTCTATCTGTGGAGACTTTTAATTGGCTTTTTGTCATTAAATTTGAGTTGTAGTGTTTGACCCACGAAACCGAAATATATCAATCTACGTCAAGAAAAATACAAGATAGCATTATAACTTCAATTTCAAATTTATTTAAAACTAGCTGTTCCCCGCGGCTCCGCCCCGCGTGGGACTCGGTTATATCGCGCCCAAAAGTAGCCTATGCTTGACCTCCGGTCGTTAACTACATCCCTAGCAAATTTCATCACAATCAGTCCAGCAGTTAAGCCGTGAAGAGGTGACAGACAAACTTTCGCATTTATAATATTAGTATGGATTCAGAATTGTCAAAACGCGAACTGGTCATCATCCGCCATAACGTAATGCAACCGTTGTGGTAAATTGTCACTCGTTCAAAGTCGGTAAAACTCGGCTCCGCTCGCGTAGAACTCTGTTATTTATATGAAACAAATAGAAGAGAAAACAAACGTCGTGTCGTATCTATACTAATATAATAAGGCTGAAGAGTTTGTTTGTTTGAACGCTTATAACTTGAAAACTACTGGTCGGATTTGCATAATTCTTATTGTATATGAAAGCCTGATTCTTGGAGAAGGTTATAGGCTGTAGTACATAAACACGAGTGAAATCGCGAGGAACAGCTGCAAAGGATAAACAAAAATGGAAGGAACACCACCGAAAAGAACCTAGCTCTTAAATTTATGATGATAATGAAAATAATATGTTTTAATTTTATTCACAAACGAGGTACTAGCGTGTCTCACCCTCTTAGCGCGTTGCCGGAGCTTCTTGGCTCGTTTCTTCCCTCTGTCCACGTGTCTGGCCGGGCCCTCGATGTACTGCAGTAAGGCGTCCAAGTCCCGAGGATCAGCAGGCCGACCGCCGCGCCAGCACGACCCGCTGGAACAAACATACATACATACATGAACATTTCAGAACGGTCGGGTTTAGCGTAATCCCCGTATTAAGCTATTTTAGCTTACATGTGTTGCGTCTCTTTCTTTCGCATGAAGTGTCAGGTAAGAGGAAAAGAGACAAAACGTATTGTCTACGTCATTCATGACATGTAGTTATTCGTGTCTCTGTTAATCGTTTAGTTGCAATACAGATTTGGTATTTAAAATTTTAAACGTCAGTTCTTACATAGTCAAAAATCTTTTTGACTATGTAAGGTAATCTAGCTAGGTTCCATGTCTGGGAAAATTCATTTTACCCATATTTTTCTACATAAAATGGGTACAATAATTTCGACACGACCGTTACTGATTCATTGGTCCAGCGGTCTACGCGTCATCTTTTTGTTTTGATGGTTTATATATTTATTATATAAATAGTATTTTCTCACAAAATATTTTTTGCGTGCATTATGTTGATATCATGCGATACCTAGGTATGAAAGATAAAGTACAAAAAAAGCGAAGCTCGGTCGCCCAGGTACTTTAATGTAATACGCCATATTACTTTACGATACGATCCAGCTGACGAAAACAACCATTTAAAGGGTTTCAAGGCTTGTTTCCGTCTTCTTTGCCCCAGTATCCCACATACATGTAACTTACTATTCTTCTTGTTCTTAGCGAGTCGACTTTAGAAAATAATATTTTTCACTAGACGTTTCCGCGGTTTTACTCGTCCCTGGTGTGTATATACATCTCCATATTCGTAAAAATAGTCATAGTCTATTGAGGTATTGTTTTTTTAATAATGAAGCTATTTCCGAGCAAGAGGAAGAAAAAATTATTTGTTATTCTATTGTATTGTAACTCACCCGGAACACCCAGAGGACGTGGAATAAACGCTGGAATCGCGGCTTGAGACCGACATCTGTTGTTGTTGTCGGCTCTGCCGCTGTTGTGCTTGTTGTTGGGCCTGCTGCTGCGCTTGTTGCTGCGCCTGTTGTTGCTGCAATTGCTGCTGGTGTTGTTGTTGCTGCTGTTGTAGTAACTGCGGAATGTGTGATGTTTATTTACAACTAGCTGATCCGGCGAACCCTGTACCGCCTGAACAGACTTTTCTTATCGCTTAATTCCCTGTGGGTCTAAAAACGCCACTTTAGCAATTCCTATTTCTTGAAGAGGAATTGCAAAGTTTAGTTGGCTATTTTACAAAAAATAGAGGAATTGCTACAGAATTGCTAAGGAATTCGTAATATGAATCGATTCGATGAATTGCTCAAAGTGGCGTTTTAGACCCCTTGAGCTTCCACAAATATTTCGAGCCCAAAATTATTTAAATCGGTCCAGGCATTCTCGAGTTTTAGCCAGAGTAACGAACAGCAATTGAAGGTATCAGCTACCTCAAAACACAAAAACAACAAATTGGCCCAGCTGTTTAAAAGTTCATCTTCCATGCTGGTCTGGGAGAAAAATAAAAACATAGAATGTACCAGCTGCTTCTCTTCCCGCGCAAGCCGTAAAAGTCGTCTGAGGGAATCGCCGAATGGGGAAATCATGACATAGGCGATGCGGCTAGCAACCCATCACTATTGATTTCCTGTTTCAACTACCATTATGCTTAACGTAGCCTAAGGTCTTATGGCCCTAGGCTCTGTCTACCCCGCATGGGATAAAGACGTGATTATATGTATGTATGTTTAAAAGTGAAGAAATAATAAACATACAAACTTTCGCCTTTATAATATTAGTGGGACTATTAGAAATGTAAATGTAGTTTATGGCTTAGCCATTGACACTATACAGGAATAAAAATGTAAAATAATTTTTTATTGTTTTTTAATTAATAACTGTATCTATATTTAAATATATTATAAGTAGTATATATATTTTTAAGAGTAAAATGTGTAGGTATTTTTAATTTAGCAAATATAGGCTAGTTTACCTGTTGTTGTCTAATTTGTTGTTGTTGTTGCGGCGTCAACGTAGGCTTGTTGTGCACTGGCAGGTCGTAAATGGGCTCGGGCTTTTTCTGTTGTTGTTGCTGCTGCTGCTGTTGTTGTTGTTGAGCGGCTTGTTGTTGCGCTGCTTGTTGTTGTTGTTGCTGCGGCATTATTTTTTGTTGTCGCAACTGCAATTCGATTGGGTAATCTAGTTATTTCAATCGTGTATGTTTCAAACGTAATATAATAGAATATCCTCGTACAAAAACTGTTTTTCAGCTATTAAGATTTCGTCTTACTTAATGATTATATTACTAACTAGCTGTTCCCCGCGGTTTCACTCGCCATTTGTGTGTATGTACTATAGCCTATAACCTTCCCCAAAAATCAGGCTTTCATATACAAAAAGAATTTTGCAAATCCGACCAGTAGTTTTCAAGTTATAAGTGTTCAAACAAACAAACAAACAAACTCTTCAGCTTTATTATATTAGTATAGACTAGATGTATTCCGCGGTTTCACTCGTCTGTATGTGCATATACTCACAGATAATGTAGCATTATAATGGTGAAATAGTTATTTCAGTCTAGTCTAGAATTTATTCATAACAAACAAACATATATTTCCTTTTTTCCTATCAATATCTAATATTATAAATGCGAAAGTCTGTCTGTCTGTCTGTCACCTCTTCACGGCTAAACTGCTAGACCGATTGTGATGAAATTAGGTAGGGATGTAGTTAAAGACCTAAGGTCAAACATAGGCTACTTTCGGGCGCGATATAACCGAGTCCCACGCGGGGCGAGGCCGCGGGGACGAGCTAGTTTATCTATATATTCTCAAGCCAGTAAAGTAGTGTAGTATATGTACGTATTTGTCGACCTCCGTGGCGTAATGGTTAACATGCCTGACCGCTACTCAGGAGGTCCCGGGTTCGATCCCCGGTCAGGTCAAGATGAAAAATAATCTTTTTCTGATTGACCTGGGTCTTGGATGTTTATCTATATATGTATTTGTTATGAAATATAGTATCGTTGAGTTAATATCCCATAACACAAGTCTCGAACTTACTTTGGGGCTAGCTCAATCTGTGTGATTTATGTCCCTATTATGTCCCTATATATATATACTAGCTGTTCCCCGCGGCTTCGCCCTACGTGGGACTCGGTTATATCGCGCCCAAATATAGCCTATGTTTGACCTCAGGTCATTAACTAAATCCCTACCAAATTTCATCACAATCGGTCCAGCAGTTTAGCCGCGAAGAGGTGACAGACAGACAGACAGACAGACAGACTTTCGCATTTATAATATTAGTATGGATACATATATATATACTAGCTGTTCCCCGCGGCTTCGCCCTGTGTGATAGCCTGATTCTTGGAGAAGGTTTATAGGCTATATAGTACATATCGACTACGGGTATACACTAATTTACAAATATAGTAGAAACATTTACTACTAAATAGATAATAATATAAATTTATAAAGAACTAGCTGTTCCCCGCGGCTTCGCCCCGCGTGGGACTCGGTTATATCGCGCCCGAAAGTAGCCTATGTTTGACCTCAGGTCTTTAAATACATCCCTACCAAATTTCATCACAATCGGTCCAGCAGTTTAGCCGTGAAGAGGTGACAGACAGACAGACAGACAGACAGACAGACAGACTTTTGCATTTATAATATTAGTATGGATAGTATGGATTTTCAAACCAGCTAAGTAGTGTAGTAGTGTATACCTGGTGCAGCAGTATCTGGTTGGCGCTGTTGTTGGGCTTCATCTCGGGCTTGGCCGGCGGCACGCTCACTTGGATCGGCGCTGTGCTCTCTAACGTCTGATAAAACCACACTAATTTAGAAATATATATATATAATAATAACAAGTGCCCCTAGTATGATGTTTTCTTAACGCAGACGCTAGCGACTGCGTTAGGATTTTGTATGGAATTTCTTACCTTACTATCCGCCAGAGGCGCTGTACTGGTTTGCCATACTAAATCGCTAACGCAGTCGCTGGCGTCTGCGTTAAGAAAATCTCATACTAGGGGCAAAGAAGTGGCATAGCGCACGAAAAACCGTGTCACTAGTTCGGCTTGCAAGCCAACGTTTCGCACAGAAAAAATGGGCGGGGAATTTGATTGCGTCATTTATTGCCACTGTTATTGGTCGATAATATTAGGTGGCTTTGTTGTAAACTACGTAATACATTTCTAATAAGGTGTTGTGTGGTTTACATGTATGAATTGAAGATAAGAAGAGAGAATACTCTGCCACACTGAATCCTGGAACTAAATCCGCGTCAAAACATTTCTATTCGAATAATTTGTTTGTTCTGTAGATAAAACATACAATATTGTAACATAATAAACAATATTACTACTATTAACAATTAAAGAACACTAGCTTTCGCCCTCGGCTTCGTCCGCATGAATTTCCCTCGGGAACAGTGCTTTTTCCCGGGATGAAAGGTATCCTATTTCCTTCTCAATACTTTTGTCTATGTGTATGCAAAATTTCAGGAAGATTGGTGCATTAGATAGAGCGTGAAAGCAAAACAAACAAACAAACAAACTCACTTTCGCATTTATAATATTAGTTAGGATGGAATTTATTTATGTACACAAGTAATACAAACAAGAATATCACTACTCACTACATAGTATAAAACAAAGTCGCTTTTTCTGTCCCTATGTCCCTTTGTATGCTTAAATCTTTAAAACTACGCAACGGATTTTGATGCGGTTTTTTTAATAGATAGAGTGATTCAAGAGAAAGGTTACTTTTTATGCCCATGCGAAGCCGGGGCGGGTCGCTAGTTATTACTACTATTAACAATAATAGAACACTAGCTTTCGCCCTCGGCTTCGTCCGCATGAATTTCCCTCGGGAACAGTGCTTTTTCCCGGGATGAAAGGTACCCTTTGTCCTTCTCAATACTTATAGCTGTGTATGCGAAATTTCAGGAAGATTGGTTTACTACAGACGTGAAGATGTAACAAACAAATATACAAACACACTTGAGTTTGTATATTTGATTTAGGCATACAAAGAGATATAGATCACATCACCGATAACCTTCAGTCATCCTACCACCTGTATGCAGATGATCTACAAATTTATTTCCACGCTACTATCTCTGATTTGCCATCTGCGATCGCTACCGTTAACGATGATCTGCAGCGCATATCTGATTGGAGTAGATCTTATGGTATAAGGGTTAATCCTTCCAAGACTCAGGCTATTATTATTGGTAGTCCTTATTTCGTTTCTCGTATTGACTGGAGTACTTTACCTTCCCTTATTTTCAATAATGAGCTTATTCCTTTTAGTGATTCGGTGAAAAATCTGGGAGTGGTATTTGACAAAACTCTTTCTTGGTCACACCACATTAAAGAAATAAGTAGAAAAACGTTTGCTGCTTTTGGTTCTCTGAGAAGACTCCGGAATTTCTTACCATTTGATACCAAAATTGCGCTGACACAGTCCCTTCTACTCCCTCTTCTTGATTATGCTGACTCATGTTTTATTAATCTCACCGAGGAACAGCTAAATAAACTAGAACGTCTTCAGAATCTGTCTATTAGGTTCATATTTGGAGTTCGTAAATATGACCATATTTCCCACTTCCGCTCCCAACTTAATTGGCTTCCTATTCGCCTTCGTCGCAACCTTCATATCTTGTCTTTACTATATTCCGTTCTATTCAATCCATCTTTTCCACCTTATCTGAAGGATCGTTTCATTTATCTCCATGATGTGCATGCTGACCGTAATTTACGTAGTTCTGTCTCTCTTAGACTTAGAGTACCCATGCAAAACACCAAATTTTTCTTTAACTCTTTCTCCGTCCAAGCAGTTCTCCTCTGGAACGCCCTCCCGCTTGAAATCCGGAAAGCTCAGACTCTGACCGGGTTCAAAAATCTCGTCAAATCCCATTACCTTTCTGCCTTGTCCTAATTTGCTTTGTATCTGCTCAGTTATTTATTGAGATATTTAAGTATGCTCTTATTTATATGTAGTATATATATTTATATGTATATATATATATATATATATATATATATATATATATATATATATATATATATATATATATATATGTATATATATATATATATATTTTTATGTATGTATTTATGTTTGTTTTATTTGTTTTTATTTATTTTTATTTAGTATGTGTAGGTTATATTATATTATTTTATATTTATATCTTTGTGTGTGTATATTTATTTACGTATATATACTGCGCCTTCGCCTTTTGATTTGTCTTGGTTTTGTTTTCCATCCACCCTAACGTTGACTGGAAGAGATTGCATTAGCGATAAGTCCGCCTTTGTACCTTACCTAGTTTTTAACAAAATTATGTATACATTTGTTTGGTGCAATAAAGAGTTTTTCTATTCTATTCTATTTCTATAGGGACAGTGAAAGCGACTTTATTTCATACTGTGTAGCGATTTCACCTTAGCCTTCTCGTTGACGGTCATCTTGGCCAGTTTGTCGGCGAGTTGTTTCTGTTGTAAATCGACGCTCTGTCGCTTTTGTTGTTGCGCTGGCGGCAAGTTAGGCGGCAGGGTTTTGGGCAGCGCCTGCAATATAAAAAAAAAAAACATATATTATAACATTAGGAGTACCCGAAATCGGCGAGCATGTATGACGAGTGATGGGTGTGGAGGAGGCGAGAGAGGTATGTATCAACTTGCCCTGACTGAGGATCGAACCCAGAGAATCCAGATTAGCAGACAGACGTTAACATTACGCCACGGAGGACGTCAAAAATATTGTACAATATGTTTTACTGATATATTTTGTTTTATTGAGAGCTGGCAGCTTTTTTGCCCAGCGTATAAAACTCGCAATACATCGGGGAAACGCTGCTGTCGCGTTGGAACACTATTTTTAACCGACTTCAAAAAATGAGGTTTCTCAATTCGAACGTATATATGTTTTTTATTCAATAAGACTAGAATTGTGATAAATTTTTGTAATTTTTTTAGACAATAAATTATTTTTAATTTTATGTGGATAACAATTAGGCAAATGTCTAAACAACAGAGTGTATAACTCACAGGCGGCTTGGGTGACAGCTGCTGCCTCATCTTCTGGGGCTCGGGCTGCGTCTGCACAGCCACCTGCTTCTTTTCGCCTTCTTGTTCGCCCTGGAAAACGGCATGATGATTAAAAACTCATAACAACGAAGAGCCAGCGATGTCGAATGCTCAGCAAAATCATCATTTCAGCTGGACTTAGGCCTCCCCCCAAGGTTTGCCAAAATGACCGGTTGTCGCGGCCTGCATCTAGCGCCTGCCTGCGACCTTCTTCAGTTCATCTGACCATTGGTCAGGCCAGGTGGTGTAATTAATAAATATGCCTTAATATAAACCTAATAACTACAATCATTAACACATAAATAAACCTGCTTAAATAAATCAATGTATAAATTATACATACATACCACCTATACATAAATATATATTAATAATAATAAAAAAAAAATACTTTAACTGGCTTTTGCCCGCGGCATTGCCCGTGTAAATTTCTTACGGCATGTGGTCCCATTGCCTAATGAAAAGATTTAGTTCCTTTTATTGCCAATAGTTGGCGCTACAAAAATTGAAAAAAAATTAATTTAGTTAAGATCCCGCTTGTTTTTGGCGAAAAAAGTGTGTGAATTATTAAAACATGATTTTTTCAAGTTTCGTCATCCTGTCACAAACTGATTTAGTGCTTTATTTATTAAGTTATCGGAGTAAGAATCTCAGTTTCCCCAGTGATCGATAGATGGCGTTAGTAAGTCTCAGTATGGGGAGACTACATTGGTACACTAAAAATAGGCGCGCTTCTTTGTATGACGGTTGAATACCTGTGCTAGTATAGCATTCTATAATCTGTGCCCACGGGAACAGGGCGTCGATTCTGCTAACGTTAAGTCAAAATCGTGTCAAAATAGTGTTTCAATTGTAGTGCTTTTTACACACTATTTACAAGAATTATGACAGTATGATGTGATGTGAATGTAGTGTGGGTTGTGGCTATCAGAAGTGATGCAAAAAAAATTACATTACTTTTAGCTAGTGTATAAAAAGGCACTACAATTGAAACACTATTTTGACACGATTGTGATTTAACGTTAGCAGAATCGACGCCCAGTACTTTTTCCCGGAATGAAAGGTATCCTATGTCCTTCTCAATACTTCTATCTCTGTGTATGCGAAATTTTAGGAAGATTGGTTCAGTAGATAGGGCGTAAAAGGGTAACAAACAAACAAACTAACTTTCGCATTTATAATATTAGTTAGGATAATATAGGACGGATTATACGTTTTGAACGAATCTTAGAACTACTGGTAATAAAAAAAAATATTTCTGCATAGTGACTACAGAGGTTATAAAATCACTACATAGACATAGATAAAACAAAGTCGCTTTCTCTGTACCTATATGTGCTTAATCTTTAAAACTACGCAACGGTTTTTATGCCCATGCAAAGCCGGGGCGGGTCGCTAGTAATGTATAAATGATGCATGTAAAAATAATGTCCAACTCACATTGGCCGTCTTGCATTGCTGTTTTTTCTTGTTCAGTATGGAGCGCAGCCGTTCTCGCGTTTCGTTGAAATTTCGCGGCACGGGCGTCGTTAGTGGAGGCTGCAATATAGATAATTAAACAAAAAAATTAAAAAAAAACCCACGACACAATTTGTTTTTAGTTGTGAGGGTCGACTGAATTTCCCCCCCCCCCCCCCACATAGGTATTTTATTCCTACTTATAAAATTAAATATCATTTATTTCAGATGACACAGATCCATACAATTGACATTAATACTAAATTAAATTTATATTAAATTATACCCCCAGAGCTTTTTCACAGCTCAACCGATATTCATTGAACATAATATTATGTAATGTGCGCGTGACGCGCTTTCATTTGAGACCCCACTCGAGTATATTTGCAGACATTCGGTGATTCTTTCCCACATTTACCCCCACAACTTCTAAGCGATTTTTTTAACCGATTTTCATCAAACATGTCTAAGAACACTCAAAAAGGATAGTGACTTCAGTGTATACTACCTAGTTATAACTGTTATTGTACAATGTGAATGCAATAAATAAATTCAAATAGAAAGAAAAAAAAAACTCACTTCCGCAATTATTACCTTTCATCCCGAGAAAAAGCACTATTCCTGAGGGAAATTTATGCGGGCGAAGCTAGTTTAGAAGTACTCACAGCATGTCCGAAGACTGTACAGTAGCAGCAACTGCAGGGGGAATCCGCCGCGCCTTCCGAAGCGCAGCCGCCGCCATTGCTGCCGTGGCCGACTGCGAACCAAACTCACTCTTAATGCCTCAATATAAGGTTTATATTAACTGCCTACGTGGTCTAGTGGTTAAGGCGTTTGCCTGTAGACCCGAGGGTCGAGGGTTCGATTCCCAAGGGAAACATACTTTGTTTAGTTGTTTCCAGTTTGGTTAGGACATTGCAGGCTTGAATCACCTGATTGTCTGACAAAAAAGATGATTCCGTGCTTCGGAAGACAGCCGTTGGTTGGTTAAAGGAACCGCGTCAAAGGCCGAGAGGCGGTTTCGAATAATTTTGACACCAGGGTGTGCATGGTCGATTGACCATGACACCTACACGAAATGAATTAATGAATGAGGTTTATATTAATTTGTTTACAATGCTATATAGACAAGAAGAATCCTTAAGGTTCATTGCAAACCAATATCACTCGTACTGCCTCACTTTAATGTTTAAATTGATATGTTTGCAGTGCTGTATTACAGCTTGTAGAGAAGGAGAATTCTCGATGTTCATAGCAAACGAATTTCACTCGTAATGCATCACTATATGGTTTTAATTGATTTGTTTATAGTGCTATATAGAGAAGAACCCTCGAGGTTTGCTAAAAACTAATTCGCTTGCAATGCCTCACCTATGTATTTAAAAGACTACATCAGTTTCCTAAACGCAATTTTCCAGAACCTAAATACAATCTATCCTGATATAAAAGGGTTTAAAAACATAGACAATGAGTTTGTTTCCTGGGAAAGTTAAAAAAAATCCGCTAGGGGCAGCACCGTCGGGGTACATACATTTTGAATTCTCTATTGACAACAAGGCAAAACGTATAGAACTACCTTCCCAGGAAACAGGCTCATTACAACTGCTATTCCAATTTCAAAATTACATATTATCAGAAGAAAAAAAAAACAAATTCCATACCTTTACAAACATGCTGTTGATGCGTCGTGTTCTCGCAAGGCTTCGGTTGCGGTGTCGCCGGTTTCGGTTGCGGTTTCGGCCCCTTCCCCTCCTTGTCCTTCAAATACCCCTCCATATGCAAATACCCCTTCACAAAGTTCTTACAGGGCCCTTTACAGGAACTACACACACAATCGTTCGTCCATTTGCAATCTGTTTTGGGCGTGTCACACGCGTCACTTTCGGACTTTGACTGGCCGTTTTTCGTCATATTTTTAAACGCCACCGCGTTCAACGTCTGTTTTGCGTTTCTCAACGCTTGAGCAGAATATTTCGCTAACAATTCCGGGTTTTGGGACCCTATCACTGACAGCTTCTCCTTGTTTTGTGCGTCATCTTCCTTTTCAACTTTTAACGTTTCTTCTATGTCTTCGTCTAGAAGCTTAGCGTCGATACTTGAGCAAATAGATATGACGTGTTTTTTATAAGTCTCAGGTACTGGTAGACCTTGGGTTATGTAAGATTTGATTGTATAAAAACTGTCTAATAACGACTTCTCTCCTTTAGAGGTCAGGATCGCTTCGCATTTGGCTAAAAGCGCGTCGTTTTTAGACTTCTTGTCTTGGTCTTGAGTTGTGGTTTCGGTTTTCTCTTCATTTTGAACCGGTTTCGACTCTGGTTTCTTAACAACCCTGACGTTCGCTTTACCTATGATTTTGCTCAAGCCTTTAGCGGCTAAGATTTCACCTTCGCTAGCGTTTTGACTCTTTGCTGGCGGTGTTACTTTCGAGAAGCCCTCTTTGAGTTTTTCTTCGAATTGCTCCAATTTATATAGAATTACTAACCATTCGTCGCCCGTAAGCGCCTTTTTAGGCAACGATTGCATATACAACCTATTCATTTGTCTTAGTCTGCTAACGAAATAGTCTTTTTTCCTGTCAATTGATAGTGTAGTGAAGTCTGGCACTTTGTATGGTAAATTTTCAGTCTTTATTATAGGCAATCCGGACAGTTCCGATATGACATTAGTAGCTATCTCCGGGTCGTGTAGGATCCAACCGGCTAACTGTTGTGACTCCGAGCACCTCTTAATCACATCTATATATTTAAACTTCAGATTTTTAAACGTAGACTTCTGACCTTGTGTCATTTTTAAATTTAGATAACCCATTACAAGCAATTCAAAAGCATTGCTAGCCGACGAGTTAAGTAATTTCTTTAAGTGTTGCAACGATTCCTTACAATACCCGTCGCTGTCCGAATCCTTCAAATCTTTCAACTTTAATAGTTCGTCAATAGTTTTGTCTAACGCCTTTTCGGTCTCGCTGCTACCTTGCTTCCCGGCTAGATCTTGTATATAACTGTAAAACTTATCCAGCATGCCTTCTATTTCACTCTCTAATAACTCGATAGGCATGCCTTTAAACTTAGAGGTAACGTAGTGCTTCCAGGAATCAAACCTGGACCTAACTAAGTCTCTCAACTGGTCCATACTTAACGCGTCCTTGACGGAATTGTCAAATAATGTTGAAGCTTTTGAATACATTTCTGCATTCATAACATTCTTCGGCATAGCAAATATATCACCGTCCTCTTGAAGGCATTTAGACAACACCGGACTCTTATTTTGTTTTAAATATTCAAACACTTTATTTATCGTCACTTGAGCACTTATAGAGAAGAGAAATTCATTGAAATCTTCTTTATTATTAGACTTCTTCATCATATTGTGCAGTTCTTTCTCGTCCTTCAACAATTCGGACATGTCTTGAGAATCCATTTCAAACGAACCTAAAACTTCATCATTTTTGATCTTTCTATTACATTTTCGCTTCGCCGTATTCTTAGTTACTTTAATACTATCTCTGTTTTTGTGCAATTTCAACTCTCTGATTTGTTTCAACGTCTCCGGGGTCAAGTGAGCTTCGTTGTTGACATCGGGCAAGGAATTTATGATGGACGCGATCACTGGCAGTTCGAACGACAAATTCGCTATTTCTGGCATGTTTGCCAAAATTTGCGGCATATTTTCGACAAACTCCGCTAGTTTCGTATTAGCAACGTTAATGTCTATAGGTTCGTCCGAATCGATTTTTTCTAGAAACTCAGCAGAATTTTTATCTAAGCTCATCATGACCTCACATATTTGTTCCAACGACAACGCGCCGTCATCTTTGTCTTTGCTATCTTTACTGATATTGTTATAAGAATTGATAATATTCTGGCATGCTTCCATAGCTTTTTTAATTTCGAGTCCAAAAGTGACATATTTATATATATTAGGATCCTTAGCATCCACGTCGGGATCATCAATTTTAATTTCGTTTTCCTCTTTAACTAGAACCGGGGTCCTCCTAGCGTCGATCGGGAAATGGATATCAGGCGCAGCTTGCGATTGAAAATCTATAACTTTATCTGTTTTAAAATCATTTATATTCAAGAACTTATTGACTGTGAGCAATCTTTGACTCGGTTTCGGAGTGTACACCGGTAGAGGTTCGGACGTCGTCGGCGACATTTCCTGCAATGGCGGACTGACTGCTTCTGGATATTTAGCTTCAGTTTCGTTATCTTGAGCGTCGGAGTTGAGAGCGAAGGTGGCGAATTTCGCCAAACATTCTTTCATATCTTTGCACAATTCTTGATCTTTCTCGCCGACTATCGTATCAGTATCGCTGACATTGTCCTCTCTTTCTAAAGGAAACGCTTCAGGCGGTGCTGCTTCTCTGTTTTCTTCGTTCTTCAGTTCTTCGAGTAGATCGCTATCAGATGGTGCTTTTTCTTTAAGCATTTGCAGAATTTTTTGTGGTTTTGACAGCGGCGAGTTAGGTTTTAGTTTTCGCTTGGCCGTGAGCCTGGGCTGTTTGGGATTGGCATTTGGACGCTTGGGTGGTATTTCCTCTACTAACGTTACGTTGCTGTCTGGCAGGCTGGAAAAGCAATTTTATGTATATGTGATAATAAGGTTGACAATGCTCTATAATAATAGGTATTATAGAGCATTTTAAATAAACTGATCAGACCCAAAGTTGTGCTTTTAGCACTTATAAACGCGATAGTCTTTGGCACTTGGTAGTGAAGCTTATTCTTGTAAAACTTAAATCTACAAACTTTTGACGTGACAACGTCTTAAATTAGGTTGCGGCTGGGAGTCACTTATGAAAAAGTGTAACGCTCGGTAACGTTACGATGCGCTCACAATGAGAGCGAGTGAGAGGCACGCGTCCCCTAAGAGCGAGAGAGACAGACTCAAAGTCGTTGTCACGTAAAACTTTCGCCCGTATACCGACTTTACAGGCAACCAATTTTTTAGTCTAGCATTTCTACCGCCAATTTCTGCTTGCATATTTATATTCTGGAATTACAGCTGAGTTAGGCATTAAATTACTAAGTTCTGTTCCGAAAGATGCCACACAACCCGTATCAAGACGTAAAAATCGACTATAACATTTTTGTTTTATTTCCAAAACTCATTCAAAAAAAAGAAACAAGGAATTTCATGATTTATGGTCAGTTGAATGAAGAACTTACTTTTCCCGCTCTTGCCGCAGTTGATCCTCCAACCACATCCGTAGTCTATGGTAGTATAGCTGCTGATCACGCATGTGCATTACTTTGCGACGGACCTGCGCACAAAATACAAATTGTGACTTGTTATAGGAGGTCATAAGGTTCATTATCGCAATTAGAGGTTTCGATCGTGATTTATTACAATATTTTGCAACAACTGAAATTAATTTTGGTAGACAAGATGTTTATTTTACCTACTAGGTATAATAATTGTGGTTAATTCGAACTTATTTTGAATTGATTGAAGACTTGCTTGCAGTCGTCGGGAGTCGAGCGCTTCCAATAGGTTGCCTAATCGCTATAATACAATCTCTTCCAGACTACCTAAATATAAAGTGATGGTTGACAAATACTTATTTGAAGTGCAGTAAAGTTTATATAAATGAATTCTTCACTAGATGGCACTGGCGTGTTATCACCCATCAGTGTGCACGCCTGTATACAACCCTATACGTCACAGCGCTGGCTGACCTCAGTGAACCGCTGCAGGTGGTACTGCACACACAGCGCGGGGCAGGGCGGGCGCGGCGCGGGCGGCGGCGAGCCGGGCGGCGGCGGCGGCGGCGCCTGCCCGCCCACCAGCTGCATGCACACCTGCATACAACTCTATATGTTACAACTCGAATGGGCGAATAACGACGGTTTTCGTCCAAAACTTGCAGATATTTATATATTTATTACATACAACTATCATTATATATACGAACTCAGCGGCCTAGAGTTACCACTATGCTAGTTGCTCTCTCGTTTTAGCGCTTTCCCGGTTGCTTCCTCAGCTGACTGCTTCGGAGCCCAAGGTCCGCTTTCCTGCTTTTTCTTCTCCACTTGGCCCGGGCTTCGGCATTCTTAGTTGCGAGACCATTAGCACGAAAGAGTATATCGTTCATTGGGACGTCGAGCCAGCAGGCTACATATTTACATACATATATTATGTGCAATCTACAAATATATTTGTATTATTATGGTGACTTGTGTTAGTACAATATATATCTGATACAGAGGAGATCCAAGTAAATTATTGAGTTGTGAATCATTGTTGGTGTGAGTGTAGATTTTTACCGTAATTCGGCAAATAGGTGACAGAAATAATTTTATGTATTTTTTATAATAATAAACTAAAATTTAGTGTGTGTCTTCTGTATGTAAGTTTAGTAGATACAAGATAATCCATACTAATATTATAAATGCAAAAGTCTGTCTGTCTGTCTGTCACCCCTTCACGGCTAAACTGCTGGACCGATTGTGATGAAATTTGGTAGGGATGTAGTTAACGACCTGAGGTCAAACATAGACTACTTTTGGGCGCGATATAACCGAGTCCCACGCGGAGCGAAGCCGCGGGGAACAGCTAGTTTTTTATATAACGACACATGAAATTATAGCATTAACACATGTAATACCTAATATTTGACCTATATTTAATAACATGTACCAAATTTGAATGCCGTTCTTGGCAAAATGTAATAGCAGTAACATATAACATCCATTGTATTATCTAACTAACCATTCTATTATAATTGTATTATCTATATTTATACAAATAAGAATCAATGGATTGATTGTGCTGTATTATTATCACATCATATGACAAAAATTTTGCAAATTGACATTTTTGAAGAAAATGCTGTTGTGGAGTTAGTGGCGCCGCTTCTTCTCCACTTGCGCTTTGGAAGTGGTGGTAAACTTAACTATAAGCAATGAATGACTTCAATAAGGTGATAAGAATATCCTATATTGAGAACCAACAATTGAATTGTACCTACTTAAGAAGACAGTGGCTTTTGTATATGTACTAGCGACCCGCCCCGGCTTCGCATGGGCATAAAAACCTTCCTCTTTAATCACTCTATCTATTAAAAAACCCGCATCAAAATCCGTTGCGTAGTTTTAAAGATATAAGCAAACAAAGGGATATAGGGACAGAGAAAGCGACTTTGTTTTATCTATAGACATTGATAAAACAAAGTACATAGACATGTAGTGATTTTATAACCTCTGTAGTCACTATGCAGAAATATTTTTATTATTACCAGTAGTACTAAGATTCGTTCAAAAGCTAGAATCCGTCCCATATTATCCTAACTAATATTATAAATGCGAAAGTTAGTTTGTTTGTTTGTTACCCTTTCACGCCCTATCTACTGCACCAATCTTCCTGAAATTTCGCATACACAGAGATAGAAGTATTGAGAAGGACATAGGATACCTTTCATTCCGTCATACCATCAAAATCCGTTGCGTAGTTTTAAAGATTTAAGCATACAAAGGGATATAGGGACAGAGAAAGCGACTTTGTTTTATACTATGTAGTGATACCTATATTTAGAACTGTTATTGTACAATATCATCATCATTTCAGCCGCAAGTCATCCACTGCTGGACGTAGGCCTCCCCCAACGATTTCCAGAACGACCGGTTGGAAGCGGCCTGCATTCAGCGTCATTCATTGTACAATATGAAATGCAATAAATAAATTGAATTGAATTAGATTTTTGATATATCTGTGTAAACCTTTTTTGGACTTAGGGTCGATTTCACCAAACATGACTTAACTTGAGAATAGTTATCCGCGGAATATATTTATTCTTCCATTTAGCTCTTGGATAACTTCGTCCACGTTCCACCACTTTACACCAGATTAAATTTACTCTCGGATAGTTACTCTCTGACAGGGAGTGAATCCGAATGATTGAAATGAATGACTGTATAAGTCGCCCAAATGTAATTGCTCGTTTCTCCTCTAATAAATAAAGTGTATTTCGTATTATTATATTCGATAGGGTTATACCTATGTCAAAAGTGTCAAAACGAGATATCTTACAAAGTAAAATCAAAGAAGTTCGATTCGCGTGCGGTCTTTTTAAGTGACGCAATTTTTTTTAATCTATGGGTAAAATATATAAATATTATACTTAATATTTTTTTATGTCAGCGCGCCAGAGTATCAGCTGTTGAAACAATGACACTTGGACGCCATATTGAACTTATACTTAGTATAAGCTCGCTGTTCGTTGAAAATTGGCGGAGTAGAGATTTACTCCAGCATAATCGTTTATTCTTGGATCAAGTCTATGGTGAAACGTAAAAATATGTTATTGTGGTCGACTAGCGAGCGAGTGGACTGTAGTTTTGGCTGGCTGACGATGTTTGGTTCGATGAGCCGGGCTGGCGGGATATGGAAAGGCTGCCACTATATCACACGACGTATTCCGCTTGGCGTTTTTAGACCAGAGGTCGCACTTGCAGGGATTCCTCTTATTAAAACCACAATGTTCTTGATAGCACTTGTTTTTCCTTTTATTTCCAAGCTGATTCACAATCCAATGATATTGGCACACTTATAATAGCACTGGAACACACTTATGCTGGAACACTTATTAGCTCTGGAACACACTTATGCTGGAACACTTATTAGCTCTGGAACACACTTTCATTCGAAATTGGCCTTTATTATATGCAAATTCCCCGACACGCAATTCGTCAAATCATTGACGAGTACACTTCCGAAGGGTGGGGGAAGTTGCATACTTACAATGAACTCTTCATACAAAACTGTGTCTAATTATTGACATGTACACTTATGAGTGGTGGGGGAAATCTCATACATTCACTTCTATTGAGATTTACATTTGCCTTAGTTTTATGTACAATATTTACAGTTTTGCTTAGTGGAGACTATTCAACTTACATTTTTATATACAAACTAATTATTTACATGATCTTTACTTGTAGGTATATTTCGTAGCGACTACTACACTTATGCTACGAATCAATATGTATAAAAAGACACTTAAAATAATACAATATTGGCATCTATACCTAACTATGTAAATAATCAGCCTTATTACTATGGGAAATAAAACTACCATGATTTATTTGCCTACCTAGTACATAATCTACCTTAAATACATAAAATTTTATATATTATTAAAGTCCGTCGCTGACAACTACCATGATTTATTTGCCTACCTAGTACATAATCTACCTTAAATACATAAAATTTTATATATTATTAAAGTCCGTCGCTAACAGTTATCCTAGGGATAACTGCTCGTATACTCTCGAGTAAAATTTACTCTTATTTGGTGAAATCCACCCTAAGTGTAGTACATAAATTTTTCATATAACAATGTATTATATCGCTGTTGGCTTCCAAAAAAAAAATATACAATTTATCCGACTTTTTAAAAAGCAATAAAATTAATCACTCACAGTGGACAGTCTCTTCTGTTTTCTGTACACCTGCAGTTGCCTCCGATGCACTTCCGGCAGACGGCGGTACATCGCCATCAACTTCCGGTCCACCTCCGACAAGCCCATGTCTACGCGTTTCCTGTGATAATTTTTTAAAAAAAAGGTACTTTAGCTGACGATAAATGAAATGAAAGGGCGTGTTATGATCTTAAATATTTTTTAGACCTTTTTATTTAAATACAGCAAAAATAACGTCACAGCTTACTTTTTTTAAATACCAGCTTTTGCCCGCGGCTTCGCCCGCGTGATCTTCCCTAGGGAACAGTGCTTTATCCCGGAATGAAAGGTACCCAATGTCCTTCCCGGGAAAATGCATGCGGGCGAAAGCTAGTAAGAAATTTTAAAAAAAAGGTTATTTGATGACGAAATGATAACTATATATACCTATTGGCCTCGCTGTCACTCTTACTGGGCCAGTCGTCCACGTGCTGCAGAACTCGATCCATCAACCTCTCAATGGATGCTATGGATCTGTAACAAGTGTAACTTAGTTATCAATCAATCAATCAATCATTTGTATAAGGTGGACACAAATCAACTGCAAATATTTTGACGGCAGATTCAGACCACTATTCTGAACAACTTTTCAAAATAAACACATATTTAAATACGAATTTTATTTTTTTACTCTCCATACATAATTTATATGGGAGGTCGAAAATTTTTATTTGTATTTCGATATGTTTATTTGAAGAAGTTGTTCTGAATCGCGGTCTGAATCTGCCCTTGGCAAAACTTGTAATTAGCCATATATACTTCTACTGTAAATTATATCATTGTTAAATTAGTTGTAAGTTTTTCATAAATATAACAATAAAATAAAATTTGTTTGCATAAAACATATGTATTTAAGATGGTCATTTTGACATTTAGTTGCCCTTATATGTTTAACGGTATTTATCCGGGAGTGTATCCGCCCCCGCCCTCTCCGCCATCAACACACGCACAAGCAGACATCCGGGAGTGTATCCGCCCCCGCCCTCCCCGCCATCAACACACGCACAACCAGACATCCGGGAGTGTATCCGCCCCCGCCCTCCCCGCCATCAACACACGCACAACCAGACATCCGGGAGTGTATCCGCCCCCGCCCTCCCCGCCATCAACACACGCACAAGCAGACATCCGGGAGTGTATCCGCCCCCGCCCTCCCCGCCATCAACACACGCACAACCAGACATCCGGGAGTGTATCCGCCCCCGCCCTCCCCGCCATCAACACACGCACAACCAGACATCCGAGAGTGTATCCGCCCCCGCCCTCCCCGCCATCAACACACGCACAAGCAGACATCCGGGAGTGTATCCGCCCCCGCCCTCCCCGCCATCAACACACGCACAAGCAGACATCCGGGAGTGTATCCGCCCCCGCCCTCCCCGCCATCAACACACGCACATGCAGACATCCGGGAGTGTATCCGCCCCCGCCCTCCCCGCCATCAACACACGCACAAGCAGACATCCGGGAGTGTATCCGCCCCCGCCCTCCCCGCCATCAACACACGCACAAGCAGACATCCGGGAGTGTACGTACCGTGCGTACCTGCACAAGTGGCGCACGGTGCGGCACAGCCCCCGCCCGCCCCCGTCCTCCCCGCCCTCCCCGTCCTCCCCGCCCTCCCCGTCCGCCGCCGAGTGTGGGGAGGACGACGACGACAGCCCCAGCGAGCCGCTCGACACGTCCGACTCCGACACTGAGAACAAATACTCATTTATTTATTCCTCCCACGAAAGGCTTTGCCTCCTCACCTTAGACTTGGCAAGACTTTGTCTAGATTTCATTACTTTTTAGAGATAAACAAGCAGCTCCATCGAGACTTGGCTAGTTTTTTACATAATGTTTTTGATGGGATTTCACTTCTTTTTGTAGAAACGTGGGGCAGTGGGACGCTATAGGTTAGATTAAATTAGAAGATGTGTCCCAATACGCTATATTTATGCAATGCTAATTGCAAATTGCTATTGTAGTTGTATAAAGTTGTATAATAAACTACCAGAAAACTTAAAAAAACTAGAGCAGAAATCGTTTAAGAAAACACTTTACAATTTTCTGAGAGATAAATGTTTCCACAATGTTCAGGAATTTTTAAACTGTAAATTGACCTAACACCTTATTTTAAATTTTAAAATCAATAATATTATATCCAATGAATTGAAATTCTGTGACTATAGTAATGCAGTTTTGATATTATGTACGTAGTTCTAAGTGTTTTGAAATATTGTATGCCATCATAGGCTGAATGTCTGGAAGCAATCATGTTAAATAACGCCACATTTGTACCCATTCAATGCAAATAAATATATTCTATTCTATAATGACAGTCGATTTTTTATGTACCAATAGTAGAAGGGGGTATTACCATATCAGATACTTCAGACCTTCGATTTTTGACATCAAATGAAGCAACCCACCAAGTTGAATATTTTATGTGAAGGCGGTATGTCGATCTCTATTAGTTTGGTTGGGCTCTTGTGTTTTATAATCAGGGGCACCAGGTTACCGCCAAATTTATTAAGTGTCAATAAATGATTAAATACTATCCATACTAATATTATAAATGCGAAAGTCTGTCTGTCTTTCTGTCTGTCTGTCTGTCTGTCACCTCTTCACGGCTAAACGGATGGACCGATTGTGATGAAATTTGGTAGGGATGTAGTTAACGACCTGAGGTCAAACATAGGCTACTTTTGGGCGCGATATAACCGAGTCCCACGCGGGCGGAGCCGCGGGGAACAGCTAGTTTTAATATATTTTTTTTCAATTTATTAGGTCTTCATTTATCCTAGTTTTAAAAATACGTGTGGCATAGGATTGTTTATGGCGTAAGGAAAAATGCGTCCTGACCTCCTTGTGCCGCGTGCCACATTATGCTACGTAGAATTAAGGTTCATATAACATACGAGTATGGACTTTCCTTAAATTTGTTCATAAAATTTAACCAAATTAAAGAACAAATTAACTGTTTTAAGATTTATTCGCATATGACATTGATACTTGCCAAAGAATCCAGGTGAAAGTCCATACATCGTTTGTACGAATAAAACATTTAAATACAGAGACCATAAAACTCATCGCATAAGTAACAATACTTAACTAGTAACATGTTCGCCAACACAAAATATTTTTAAACCCCGGTGACATTATGTTTCAGTTGCGTTAAAAATGGCGAATGAAAAAGAAACTAAAGGTCGACTTTAAAATATTTAATATTTAAAAAAGCCCGGGGTTTAACATTTTTTAGTGGTGGTGAACGTGTTATTAGTGAAGTATTCTTACTATTGCAATCAATTTTAACTTCTACATATTTCAATATTTTATTCGTACAAATTCCGCCTTCATTCTTTTATGATTCCAGGTCAACATGAACTTATCCCATACTTACTTATGTATCTAATCAATTTGTAATTTCCAAAGGGAATACAGGATTAAGTGTTGTTGCTCATGACTCAATAGTTAACTAGCGGCTTTGGCAAAATTAGTACTGCCTTAAGAGGTCATGTCCAACATATTAATCTCGCTTACTCGTTTTTGTATCGCCTGAAGGGGTCATGGTAAGCCCCCAAAACTCGCGACAGGGCCATAAAACATATTTAAAAAATTTACAATGCGCGGCGCCAAGTAATAATTATAATAAGTTTCAATATTGTATCAACCAGGGATCAATTTATTTGTTAGTAAAACAGAATTACCTTATAAATCTAATGTTAGTAGATCAATATAAAATAAAACATAGATTAGATTGCGTCACATTTGTCTGTTCCTCAGTATAAAATCAATATAAATAAATATCAAAATAGGTACGCAATTATATAAAACCCTATATGAATTACATGCCTTGTAACCCTTCCCTGGCAATCACTCTATCTATAAGTGAGAACTATATGAAAATTAGTTTGTTATTCTTTGAGCTTTGCGCTGACAGACAGACAAGACACAGTGCAAGCGAATTCATTTTATACTATGTACGATACTTACGATCGAGATCCCCGGTGATGTCATCGCTGTGGTCGTTTTCGGCTTGGTCCGCTAGTTCGTGGCAAGATGGCTGCTCTCCGCTATCTGGAGGTCTGCAGACAAGGACATCGCAATTAAAACATTTGGAAATGAGCCTAAATGAGGGTATACCACGTATGAGTTTGCCGACAGAGGCGCTAGTATCGCGTGTGCGTAATGACAAACTTCATATGATTATGAATGATTAGCTGTTCCCCGCGGTTTCACTCGCCCTTGGTGTGTATGTACTATAGCCTATAACCTTCCCCAAGAATCAAGCTATCATATGCAGAAAGAATTTTTCAAATCCGACCAGTAGTTCCCAAGTTATAAGCGTTCAAACAAACTCTTCAGCTTTATAATATTAAGTATAGATGTAAGCGAAAATATTTTCAATTATCAAATAATTTTATCCATATTTTGCAATAATTGAAATTGATTATAGCAAAGAGTTACGGTTCAAAAATGACAGTATTTTTAAGCGGTTTTAAGAAAAAAAACTCATTTCCTATGTATATCCATACTAATATTATAAATGCGAAAGTCTGTCTGCCTGTCTGTCTGTCACCTCTTCACGGCTAAACTGCTGGACCGATTGTGATGAAATTTGGTAGGGATGTAGTTAACGACCTGAGGTCAAACATAGGCTATTTTTGGGCGCGATATAACCGAGTCCCACGCGGGGCGAAGTCGCCGGGAACAGCTAGTGTACTATAAATAAACTCCATCAAGAGTCAATGAAAAATCGTTATTTTTAATCCGTCTGGTAATTCCAATGATAAGAAAATCTCTAGCTTTTTTATATTAGTACAGGTAAAGGGCAAGCCTAAAAAGTGCTCGCTCGACGTCTTAGTAAACGATATGCGTGCTAATGGTCTCATAACTAAGGATGCCAAGACCGGGCCAAGCGGAAGAGGAAAACCAGGAAAGCGGACCCTGGGCTCAGAAGCAATCAGCTAAGGATGCGACCGGGAAAGCGCTCAGATGAGAGAGACAATGATCAGTTATTTAATTGTACCATGTACTGTTTCTTTCCCAAATCTATACTAATATTATAAATAGGAAAGATTTGTTCATTTGCATCGAATAGGCTTCGAAATGACTAAACCGATTTGATAAATTCTTTCACCGTTTAAAGCCACACTATCCCCGAGTGACATAGGCTATGTGTGTACCACGGGCGAAGCCGGGATGGACTGCTAGTACTATACTTATATTATAAAGAGGAAAGATTTGCATTTTTGTGTGATGTTTGTAATAATTAAACTCAAACTACTGTGTCGATTTCAAAAATTATTTCACCACTGTAATGCAACACTATCCCCGAGCGACATATAGTCTAAGATCCGAACCTAAATCGACCTTCACCGGGCTGATAATAGAATTAAACATATTTTATAATCAATTAAATATATTAGAAAATAGGTTCGCTAAAAAAATCCTGGACAGACAATTTTTTTATTATTTTTTAAAAAATTATTTTTAATATAATATTGCAATATCAAGATAATAAGAAAATTTTGTACTGACTTAAAGTGTGAAACGTATAGAATGTGCAGCCATTGGGTTGTCTATTATTTACCTGGGCGAACTACTGGGTTGGCAGGTATAAACAGGTATGTCGATGCCAGTTACTTTCACTTGATTGGATAATAGAAAAAAAATTATATCACCATAAGCGCTGTTTTATTGCGAACACGTTGATATAGGGTTGTCTGCAAAAAATTCGGTCCTACTAGGGGTTTGCGAGTTTTAAAGATTTGAATTTTATCACACGTGGAAATGCGTGACAGAGAGATCCGAGGAAAGTATACAGTGTAATAATAAAGGACCCAACATCGCAGCCGCCTGTGACGGGACCCTGAATATAATTAATTAATTACTTTTTTTGCAACTCAAATGTAAGTTGCTTCAAAATAACGCGCACTGTTTACTATATGAAGGGGAGTCGAGGTACCTCTACCCTCTATAGTTGACATACCGAGCATGCGCACTTTCTAATATTCAGGGTCCCGTCACAGGCGGCTCCGATGTTGGATCCTTTATTATTACACTGTATACTTTCTTCGGATCTCTCTGTCACGCATTTCCACGCGTGATAAAATTCAAATCATTAAAACTCGCAAACCCCTAGTAGGACCGAATTTTTTGCAGACAACCCTATATCAACGTGTTCGCAATAAAACAGCGCTTATGGTGATATAATTTTTTTTCTATTATCCAATCAAGTGAAAGTAACTGGCATCGACATACCTGTTTATACCTGCCAACCCAGTAGTTCGCCCAGGTAAATAATAGACAACCCAATGGCTGCACATTCTATACGTTTCACACTTTAAGTCAGTACAAAATTTTCTTATTATCTTGATATTGCAATATTTTATTAAAAACCATTTTTTTTAAATAATTAATAATAGTCTGTCCAGGATTTTTTTAGCGAACCTATTTTTAATATATTTTCTAATATACTTGATTGATTATAAAATATGTTTCATTCTATTATCAGCCCGGTGAAGGTCGATTTAGGTTCGGATCTTCTACTAATAGGCTATGTATGTACCACGGGCGAAGGCGGGGTGGACTGCTAGTCTATATTTATATATAACTAGCTGTCCCGGCGAACTCCGTACCGCCTGAGCCTGCACTTTACTCACCGTTTAAACCTTCCCTGAACTTCCACAAATATTTCAAGACCGAAATTAGCCAAATCGGTCCAGCCATTCTCAAGTTTTAGCGAGACTAACGAACAGCAATTGATTTTTATATATATAGATATAAACAAGAATCATTTGCATTTTTGTGTATACACACATACATTTGTAATAATTAAACTCAAACTACTGTGTCGATTTACAAAATTATTTCACCACTGTAATGCAACACTATCCCCGAGTGACATAGGCTTTGTGTGTACCACGGGCGAAGCAGGGTTGGACTGCTAGTACTAAATAAATAAATAAAAACTTACTTCGCGCCGGTCCCGTCGCCTTGCTGCAACTCCCGCCCTTCCGCCTCCGTCTGCACTTCGTTTGGAGGCTGTAGGGGGAAAATATCAACTATTAGTAGTTATTTCATAGATTTTACTCTAAAAATGTCATGCTCAGAAAAACGAGGCAGTGCCTCTAGTATGAGTTTTTCTTAACGTAGACGCTAGCGACTGCGTTAGGATTTTGTATGGAATTTCTTAGTTGCCTTACTATCCGCCAGAGGCGCTATACAGGTTTGCCATACTAAATCGCTTAACGCAGTCGCTAGCGTCTGCGTTAAGAAAAACTCATACTAGGGGCACTGGTAGACCTCCCCAACTTTGACGAACTCCGTGGCGTAATGGTTAACCGGCCCGCAACTCAGGAGGTTCCTGGTTCAATCCGCGATCAGGTCAATATGAAAAATGATCTTTTTCTGATTGACCTGGGTCTTGGATGTTTATCTATATATGTATTTGTTATAAAATATAGTATCGTTGAGTTAGTATCCCATAACACAAGTCTCGAACTTACTTTGGGGCTAACTCAATCTGTGTGATTTGTCCCTATATATTTTATATTTATAACAGGCACTGGCCACCAGCGTGGCGTTTTTAGGATAAAACCTCTGCCATTACGTATACCAATTAGATATACATGAAGAGGGGTACAATACTCCGATAAGTCCGCCATTGTATATTCAACTTTCTATGTTTAAATATGTTTTTATACAATATAGACATTACAAACAAACCAACTCATTAGTAGGCAAAATTAGATAAATTTATTTGCCAAAGACATGTATGTACAGTGGGCTGCAGATAAATCTGACCTCCTTTCAATAGCGATACTTGTGGCATGGGGGTCAGATTTCTCTGCAGCCATATGACGAATCGTGGCATCTCCCAACACCAGTCCGGAGTCTATTTAAAGCCTTCCAGACTGACCAGTAGGTCGACCGCCTATCTCGATTCTCTCCTCTCGTAATGGCTACTTGTATCGCTATCGCCACATTTTGCTCCGCCTAACACACAAAACGCTTTAATAAAAAAAATTGTTTTTGTGACTATCGACAATGTAAACAAAATTTTTTTATTAAAGCGTTTTGTGCGTTAGGCGGAGCGAAATGTGGCGATAGCGATACAGGTAGCCATTACGAGAGGAGAGAATCGAGATAGGCGGTCGACCTACAGGGAAGTGGCAAAATGCCAAGAGAACAGAGTTAGATGGAGGTTTTCGACTGACAGCCTGTGATAAGATAAGATAATCCTTTATTTGCAATAAATAGGGTACAATGTGATGTTCATAATAACAATTTAGAGTCCTTAACCTATTTAGCCATTGTCCACAGCATGCAAAAATTCATACAAATTGATAAAAATAAAAACATCCATTAATTCATAAGTAGGTAGTTAAGTACATATAATTGCAAACAAAACTAATCTATGCATCGTCATTTAGAAATTCGTCTAATGTATAGTAACTTTTTTCCAGCAACCAAGTGAGGTGTTGTCCACTCTATGGCTCATCTCCTGATATGCCCCGATTGCCCAGTCTCCTGTACGACTGAGGGTTTGGGGGAGGCAAACGGTGGGGCGGTGGACGTGGCTATGTACTGGTCGAAACATATTTAAAACTAGCTGTTCTCCGCGGTTTCACTCGCCATTAGTGTGTATGTACTACAACCTTCCCCAAGAATCAGGCTTTCATATACAAAAAGAATTTTGCTAATCCGACCAGTAGTTTTCAAGTTTTAAGCGTTCAAACAAACAAACTTCAGCTTTATATAGTATAGATATATATATATATATATAGCACAGCCATTTCGACTCGAAAAGAAGGGAAAGAATATGAGGAAGGATGTTAGCCGGTCAAGACAAAGGCATAGATAGCAATTGAATATCTTTAGTCTGTTTACTTCTGCGGGAAATAGGTACGTTGATTATCTATACTAATATTAAAAAGCTGAAGAGTTTGTTTGTTTCAACGCTTATAACTTGGGAACTACAGGTCGGATTTGAAAAATTATTTCTGCGTATGATAGCTTGATTCTTGGGGAAGTTTATAGGCTATTAGTACATACACGCCAAGGGCGAGTGAAACCGCGGGGAACAGCTAGTGTATGAATATATCTAGAGATTCGAACCTTGTCCCCGACGTGCGCGCACTTCTTGCCGCCGTTGAACTCGTTCACCGCCTGCATTATGCCGAAGAACGATATCCGGGAACAGAACAGTCTGGAACAAGCAAATTGTATGATTACCTTCATCATCTATACATATAATAAAATAGTAAATATATTTTGTCTGTACATTTAGTAATATTGAGTGAAATGGATAGAGGGACATTTAAAATGAATAATAGAAATCAAATAATATTTTTTCGAATTTTTTGTCTGTCTGTCTGTATGTATGTATGATCACACTTATCTCCGACAGTACTGAACCGATTTGCTTAAAACTTTCACCAGTTGTTATGACTTTAACTCAGAAGAACATCTAAAGTTTGTTTCATCAAAATAGGTTCATTAAAAGAAAGTTATCGTCATTTGAATGAACTCAAGGCATGTTTGATTTTGAACGAATGCACCAAATTGGATAATTTTTTTTTGTGTTGGTTATTGTCATTTTTTTACAGACTTTAAAAAAGGAGGTCCTCAATTCGTCGGAATCTTTGTATATCTTCTATATATATATAAATAAAAGAAAGTTATGTTAGTTACACAATTTATAACTCAAGAACGGCTGAACTGATTTGGCTGTACAAAATTTAGGAAGGTAGCTTAGAACCAGGAGAAAGACATAGGGTACTTTTCATCCCGGGAAAAAGCACTGGTCCCGAGGGAAGTTCACCGTGGCGAAGCCGCGGGCAAAAGCTAGTTAAGTATACAAAATTACCTCCGTTTTCTGCCCAACCACTGGGAAACCGCTAGGATTATAAAACCACTAATATTATATAGGTTGCAGTTTGTGTATGTTTGTTAAATTTTCACGCTCAAACGGCTAGGCCAATTATGATGAAATTTGGTATGAAGGGTAGCTGATACCTTGGATTTACTCATAGTATACGATAAGGATCCCGAAAAGTACGCGACTCCCGTAGGTGTGGCAAAAAACTTTTTTTCAACAATAGCGCTTTATATAAATAGATGGCGCTGCTGTGTGATGTACTACGGGTAACACCGCGGGGTGTAGCTAGTATTAATATAAAACTTACCTAAGCAGTTGTTTCCGTTGCTGAGCGCACAAAGTCCGGGGCGTGAGGCAGTCGCAGCGATGCTTGTACCCCGACCACGCGTTCACTGAAATTTATTCAATCATTAGAAAAATGGCCATTATTATTGGGTTAATTAACATTTTCGCGGACAGTAAACGAGATTACAATGACAGTTAATTGTCATCTACGTTGAGGCGTTAAGTCAAGATGAAATATGATCTTTTTTTGATTGGCCTTGTTTCGGATGTTTATCTTATATGTATTTGTTATAAAATATAGTATCGTTGAGTTAGTATCCCATAACACAAGTCTTGAACTTACTTTGGGGCTAACTTGATCTGTGTGACTTGTCTCTATATATTAAAGTAGCGACTTGCCCCGGCTTCACATGAGCATAAAAACCTTCCTCTAGAATCACTTTATCTATTTAAAAAAAAAACCGCATCAAAATTCGATGCGTAGTTTTAAAGATTTAAGCATACAAAGGGATATAGGGACACTCCCTCCACCTCCCATGGCTCTACCAACCTCTCGGTGATACGAGCCGAATCTCGGGAAAGTGCGCTGTACTAGCATTTCGCATCTCTCTCAGAATCAGAATCAGAATCAGAATCTTTATTTGCATAAAATACGGTACAAAAGGTGTTATAAAAGTTTGTTACTTGCGCACATATTTTACCAAATTAGGCACCAGTCATCATCAGTTAGTCTCCAGTCGCACCTGCTTGATTTCCCTAAAAGTTCTCTATAGTGTCGCCTATCTATGCAATCAGGGACATGGGGACAGAGAATAGTAGATGGTATCACAAGGGAGCAAAATAATATTTTTACGGCGAGGGCGATTTTTGAATACAGAGCGGAGTGAAGGATTTTAGGATTCTTTAATAGAATCCTAAACGGAGAGAGGGATTCAAAGTACATCGCCCGAGCCAAAAATATGTTTGCGCCCGAATGATACATCTCGCTGTACCGATGATTGCGTTTATTCTCACCAGCCAGTGTTATATTTTTCATAATATGTGCACTCGGTATGACCGTATTGTAAAAAAACCCTATCGGAACTTAGGGGGACCAAAGTAAGTCTTTTTCGATATGGTTTTTAGCGGGCAATAATGAGTTTCAAATTTGGAACAAAACAATACGGCCATGTCGAGTGCACATATTATGAAAAATAAAACACTGGCCGGTAAGAACAAACGCAATCATCGGTAGAGCGAGATGAAAAGTAGAATGTATCAATCGGGCGCAAACATATTCATGGCTCGGGCGATGTACTCCGAATCCCCCTCTCCGTTCAGGATTCTATAAAACACACTAGAGTCCCTCACACCGCTCTGGATTCAAAAATCGCCCTCGCCGTAAAAAAAAATTATTTTGCTCCCTTGTGACACAATCTACTATTGTTTTATGCTATGTAGTGAAAAAAAAAAAACCAATCCATACGTATGGCGGCGTGTCCGGCGGTCCGCGCGGCCACGTGCCGCAGCCGCGCGGTGGCGCAGCGCGGCGCCGCCCGCCACCGCGCGCCGCGCGCCGGGAACATCTCCACCTTGCACACGCACCATACAACACTTATTTATACAATCGAATCAAATCAAATCTATTTATTGTGGAACACAGGTTTATAAGATCTTCATTATATAATTGTTTTGTGTCACTGTGACCTGTCCTAAGACGTACAATAATTTTACCAAAATCATATATATTTTTAGCGTCAATAACTTAGTCTTAGTCATTACCTACTTATAACAAATTTGAAATTAATAAATTCTGTGATAAAAATTGTATACAATTAAATAAATAAAATTTCTAATAAATTAAAACATAATCAATCAAAACTATCATCCAAAAATTCTTGTACAGTATAATAACATTTTTCAGTCAAAAGCACTTTTAATTTATTTTTGAATGTCATCAAATCCAAAGTTTTAAAACTATCAGGTAGTTTATTAAAAATAATCGAATTGGTGATCGACGTATAACGCTTCGTTCGCACGGCATTGTCCTACACGTTTTTTTTTTGCAGTAAAACAAGACGATACCTCGGTGAACGCTAGCGCCACCGTCGCTTAAAAATCATTACTCACTGAAAACACAAGTTATCAAAAATCCATCTGATGTTGTTAAGGTTCTTGATCTGAATTTAATTTTAAACATATTTAATTATCAAATTATAGTTCCCTATAGTTACAAATTGCAATATTGCTTAAAACGACCACTTTTAGCTATAATTTAAAATGTAATACTATTAAAATTAACTTCAGACTCAAAACTTTAATTACAAAACAGAGATTTTTGATAACTTGTATTTTCGGTGAATAATGATTTTTAAATGACGGTGGCGCTAGTGTTCACCGAGGTATCACCTTAAAGTATAAATAGTGACTATACAACGGTACATAGATCCATTCACACGTCGATTGTACGGCAAAAAATCAACGGACTTGTCAAGCAAATCGAATGAACTTTGACGTATTCAGTTCACAGTAGCATATGGTGTCTCCTTTTCAATAAACATTCAAAAGTAATCAAAAACTTTTTTTCATTATTTCTAAGATTTACGAATATATTTTCAAATGTAATCGTTCGCAATTTCTTGATTAACAGCTGCTGGATGCTCCCAAAACCTTCTGTTTTGTTAATATTTTCAAGTTTGTAATAACTTTATTGTACTAAATCAAAAGTAAATACAATTAAAACAAAATTACAATGGCGGACTTATCCCAGAATATAATAAGTTTGCTATCCTAGCGTCTAATGCATTGACTTACCTTGAAGGTCATCGTGGAGGCAGCCTTGAAGTTCTCCAATATCTTGCAGAACCTCTCGAACGCGTACCTGATAAAACAAAATAACTCCATAACGGAACTAAAAAAAAAAAAACTGAATTGAACTTGAATTCATTTATCCAAATAAGCTATAAGTTTGATTGCCCTATTGTGGGGAAACAAAGGCTTACGCTCGAATACTCAAACGCTACTCAATTTTGAGAGCTGCTCAAGTGTCATGCTGTCGCGCTGAACTTCAGCGATATGACAGTGACAGCATGGTACTTGAACAGCTCTCAAAATTGAGTAGCGTTTGAGTATTCGGGCATCCATACTAATCCATACTAATATTATAAATGCGAAAGTCTGTTTGTCTGTCTGTCTGTCACCTCTTCACGGCTAAACTGCTGGACCGATTGTGATGAAATTTGATAGGGATGTAGTTAACGACCTGAGGTCAAACATAGGCTACTTTTGGGCGCGATATAACCGATTCCACGCGGGGCGAAGCCGCGGGGAACAGCTAGTTAGTTACATGTGTCACTCACTCTTTCTGCAGCGGCTGATCAACCTTGCGACACAGACACGTGTCGGTCACGATCTGAGCGCTGATCTCGTTCTGGCGAGCCAGCAGGCACAGCTGTTGGTGGATTATCTCCAGGTCTGACAAAATATATACTATGTATTAAAATCTGTCGGAAAAATACACTTTAGGCCGGCCTTACACTTGTAAGTTTTACGTAATTAACTTACGATAAATTTGCATAATGTAAATACTCCTCGTCCTTTCCAAAATTTATTGTAAGTGAATTATGTAAGTAACTTAAACAAGCAAAAATTACTAGTGAAAGACTTGCAATAAAAGATTTAATAATAAAAGCGATGATTAGATTTGGTAATAAAAGCGAGAAATTCTAATTCTGAACTGAACAATAAATTAATTTTTTCTACATATTTGAGACATATTGCGCGGTTTCTCACGTATCATACATGGTACGGCAGGAAAATCTTCCCTTCGGCGGTGGTATTTCTTCTTATACAGTCTCTCCAGTCAATATTTCGATATGGTTAAATTAGTTTTGGGGCTGCTGAGCCTCTGCAAACATATATAAACGCTATTTACCGTGTTCCGGCACCTGCAGCCGCCGGAGTCTGTCCAGGTCCCAGCGCTGCGGCGAGAGCGCCGCGTCCGCCCTCAGACGCAGCGCGCGGACTATCTTCACCGCAGTTGGCACTGACGAACCACCTTATCATATAAATATAAACATTATATTACATACATATACATATAATCACGTCTCTATCCCATACGGGGTAGATAGAGCCTAGGGCCATAAGACTATAGAACACGTTTAGCATAATGGTAGTTGAAACAGGAAATCAATAGTGATGGGTTGCTAGCCGCATCGCCTCATGATTTCCCCATTCGGCGATTCCCTCAGACGACTTTTACGGCTTGCGCGGGAAGTGAAGCAGCTGGTACATTCTATGTTTTTCTTTTTCTCCCAGACCAGCATTGAAGATTTTATTACAACATACTAAATATGTAAAAAAAAAACGGAATGTGGGTTCTAGGCTGAGGATGCAACCAGGAAAACGCTTGGATGGTGAAGAAGACACAATAGAAAATACATATACATGGAATTATAGTCTGCGATTATAGGAATTATAGATGTGGTCACGATCCTCAGCAGTGTGGGACCGATGAAGAAAATGTTCTTAATGTAAATAATAAATATAAAACATGGCAAATAGCAGTCCACGGACGGACATATGCCTCCCCCAAATCTCCAGAACGACTGGTCTGAAGAAGTCTGTATCCGGCTAGCCTCTTTCTTAAGTTCGACGACGTAACTAGATGGTCGGCCATCTAGTCGGTGAATGTCTGATGTTCTTATTCCAAACATAATATAAATAAATATATAGAGAAAAATCACACAGATTGAACTCGATCTGTGTGATTTTTCTCTATACATTTATACAAAATAAGTTTGTGTCATGGGGTACTAACTCAACAATACTATATTTTATAGCAAATGCATAAACAAATAAACATCCAAAACCCAGGCCAATCAGAATTTTTTTCATTTTGACCTGACCGGGGATCAAACCCGACAACTACTAAGTAACGGACAGGCATGTTAACCATTACGCCACAGAGGTAATAAAGAGCTGTTATATATGTGTGTGTGTATATATGTATGTATGTATGTGTGTGTATCCATGTCCATACTAATATTATAAATGCGAAAGTCTGTCTGTCTGTCTGCCACCTCTTCACGGCTAAACTGCTGGACCGATTGTGATGAAATTTGGTAGGGATGTAGTTAACGACCTGAGGTCAAACATGGGCTACTTTTGGGCGCGATATAACCGAGTCCCAGGCGGGGCGGCGCCGCGGGCAACAGCTAGTATATATATATATGTGCGCGCGTGTGTGCTCGTGGTCGTGCTGACCGTGGCGCAGCGCGAGCGCCCACACGACGCCGCCGAGCAGCAGCGCGAGCGCGGCCGCGTTGTTGGCGAGGCACAGGCACACGCGGCAGTGGCAGCCGAACTGGACGCGGTAACCCCATTCCTCGCGGACGCAGCCCGAACTGGAGCTAGACACGACAAACGATAAATCTCAATATGCTATAACTCTGCCAATACACTCGATTAGATTATGCGCACCGAAAATTATTAATTTTTATCATTAAGAAAAAACTTACATTTGCTCGAAAAAAGCACTAAATAAAAAACCATTCGTCCCCGTGTGAGGGGGCAGGATGCAGGATAAGTTAGGATTGTTAAAGAAGATGTTATATTTGTTTTTTGACAAATAACAAGTTTGTAGTTAATTAAAGACTAATTTCATATATTATCCAGCAAATGGTAACCCTACCCGTGAGTCATACATCTACAGATTAAAATATGCTACCATTTTTTATCAATTTTCCTCCAAATTAGAGTAAATTATAGTATTAATCACTACATAGTATAAAACAAAGTCGCTTTCTCTGTCTCTATGTCCCTTTGTATGCTTAAATCTTTAAAACTACGCAACGGATTTTGATAAGATAAAGTGATTCAAGAGAAAGGTTTTTATGCCGATGCGAAGCCGGGCCGGACCGCTAGTTAAGTAATAAACAACAAAACAATCTACTCACACATCGCCGACACAGTCGAGCGTGTTGAGCAATGCAGATATCTCGCACCACGAGTGGTACACGCCCATCAGCCACTCGTCCACGGGGACGAACTTGGCGGTTTGGTCCGAGCCCGGCGGACACGATGAACGCTCCACTTCTGAAACAATAAAACACTCATTAAGGTGATACCTCGGTAAGCACTAGCGCCATCATCAGTTACTAAAAATCATTATTCACTGAAATCAATCCGTCATAATTCATAATCCATACTAATATTATAAATGCGAAAATCTGTCTGTCTGTCACCTCTTCACGGCTAAACTGCTGGACCGATTGTGATGAAATTTGGTAGGGATGTAGTTAACGACCTGAGGTCAAACATAGGCTACTTTTGGGCGCGATATAACGGAGTCCCACGCGGGGCGGAGCCGCGGGGAACAACTACTTCATAATAATTCATAATTCATTTATTTCGCCCAACATAGGTTTAAGGATGTTACATAAAATATATTGAAAATAGTAGACAGGTACTCTATATCGCCATCAGGCATACAAAATTTTAATAATACGAAAGAGATAGTTTAATAATCAATCGAATTAATAAAGTGAAAATTGCTAAAAATCTAATTTATACTCGTACATACGAATTATAGAAATAATGTCTAGTTAAATTATTATATATATTGCTTATAACGGCCACTTTTAACAGTTTTGCAATTTGTAACTATAATTTAATATGATTAAAATTAACTTCAGATCCAGAACCTTAATTAAATAACACGGATTTTTGATAACTTGTGTTTTCATTGAATAATGATTTTTAGTTGATGGTGGCGCTA
Source organism: Apomyelois bistriatella (assembly GCA_947044815.1). Classification (NCBI taxonomy): domain Eukaryota; kingdom Metazoa; phylum Arthropoda; class Insecta; order Lepidoptera; family Pyralidae; genus Apomyelois; species Apomyelois bistriatella. The sequence goes on from OX345717.1 coordinate 4,187,230, forward strand.
GTGTTCACCAAGATCTCGTCTTAACATAAAACAACACTCATTAACTAAACATAACTCCACTTCAAATTTTAGCCAAATCGGTTCAGCCGTTTTCCTTTGAAAGAGTAGCAAACATCCATACAAACTTTCGTGTTTATAATATTAGTAGGATACATTTAAGTCACTGTCCTTGCATACCCTGGGCCCTGAAGCTGTGGGCTGTAATATGATTGTGACTTTGTTTGTTGGTTACGCTTTCACGCCCTATCTACTGCACCTATCTTCCTGAAATCTCGCATACACATAGTATTGAGAAGGAAATAGGATACATTTCATTCCGGTAAAAAGGTTGTTCTCGTGGGGAAAGCTAGTAATAAAAAACCATCCAACTTACCACAGACGTAGTGAAGCAGTGCCGCTTCCTCCTCAGGAGTCACAGGCCCATCGTCACACTCCGGTGCTTCGCTGTCCTCGCACCTGCAATAGACAGACAAATTGTTACGTTATGTTTATAGATAAAAATGGTCACCATTCCTGATACTTTGGCATACTGAGAGACTGCATTGACTTGAATGTGAAGTAGCGGCGAAAAGAGAGCTTCATTGAAGTTTATTTATTCAAACTGTAATGCAATCATCACTTCACTATCACAACATAGTATAAAACATAGTAGCTTTTTCTGTCCCTATGTCCCTTTGTATACTTAAATCTTTAAAACTACACAACGGATTTTGATGCGGTTTTTTTTTTAATAGATAAGAGTGATTCAAGAGGAAGGTATTTATGCCCATGCGAAGCCAGGGCGGGCTAGTAAACTTTAAAATAATACAATATGCGATACATTGAAATAAGTGATCAAAATGACTCCTCTCCTATGTCAACTCTAATGTCAGATGTTTAGAATTGTACAATTCTTATAAAAAACAAACGGCCAGTACAAGTCAGACTCGCGTTCTGAGGGCTCCGAACCACCACACAATACTAAAAGACTTAACAAGTTATTTTAAGATTTTTAGCTTTCCTTTAATTTATTTGTAAGAATATTTTTATTATTTGTTTGTAAAAATATTTTTATTTTTATTATATAATCCTATAATGTAATATATAAACACTCACGGCTCATTGAGGTCCGCACTGTCCTCGTCTAGAGGCAGCTCGTCGCGGACGCTCTCCTCGGCAGACGCGAGAAGCTGGAACAAAACACAAATTGGACTTGACAGACGGACGAAATAATTGAAATGTGATATTTTAGCTTAAGATTTAGAACTGTTGTGTTACCAATCACTATTAAACCAAATAAATTGTAATATTGTAAAATTTGACTGTGTACAGTCATAGTTTAATATATGAAGTCCTTAAATAAACTATGGGCTGGTGTTGGGAGATACCTGAAGGATAGGGTAAGATGGGGGTTTTCGACAAACAACCTTTGTAATTGCAGGGCTGTTCAGTCTATGTGTCGTCTTATCATCATCATGTCACGATGAATTGACCATGCACACCCTGGTGTCAGAGTTCATCAGAACCACCTCTCGGTCACTGACGTGATTCTTTTAATAGCTGGATAACAGCCGGGACCAATGACATAATGTGCCTTCCGTAGCACGGAATCAATCATCTTAATTATCAGACAATCAAGTGATTCACGCCTGCAATGTCCTAAGTAACCTGGAAACAACTAAACAGAGTATGCTTCCCGTGGAAATCGCACCCATGACCCCCGGGTCTAGAAGCAAACGCCTTAACCACTGGACCACAAAGGCATTTCATCTTAGCTCATCTCATGATATGTCCCAACTGCCCATTTCTGTACAGTTGAAGAAATTTCTGTCAAAAATAATTTGAATAAACAGTCGAGCCATTTCAACTTGACAAAAAGAACCAAATATAATACAATTGGTAATGTTAAGTGACCTGCAGAATGTCCTCGTGCCGGATGGGCGGGTGGTCGGCGGGGTCGGCACTCAGCAGCGGCAGCAGGAACTGGCCCATGGTCGGGGCTTCGGCCTCGCCCTGAACAAAAACAATTTTCCGTTTCTCTCAATGGTAGACAGATAAAGAAGCTTTTCCATTTGGGAATCTACTACTGAGACAGTGTCAAATCTTACGCCCTATTACTCAAACGCTAATCAATTTTGAGAGCTGCTTAAGTATTATGCTGTCGCGCTGAACGTCATCGATATGACAGTGACAGCATGATACTTGAACAGCTCTCAAAATTAAGTAACGTTTGAGTATTCGGGCATTAATTGGTATTTCCATTGGAATTGCTACTTCAATTACGTTTTAGGTCGTGACATACGAATGAGGGAATGCCATACTAAATAGTTTTCTACATACATACATGACATATACATATAATCACGACTTCATCCCATACGGGGTAGACAATAAGACCTTAAGCCACGTTAAGTATTGAAACAGGAAATTAATAGTGATGAGTTGCTAGCCGTATCGCCTATGTCATGATTCCCCCATTCACCGATTCCCACAGGCGACTTTAACGGCTTGCGCGAGAAGAGAAGCCGCTGGTACATTCCATGTTTTGTTTTTTCCAGACTAGCATAGAAGAAACCTATTTCAAATTACTAGAAACCTTACCTACCTTTATTGCAACTCTTTATGAGATTATGTACTAAAGTTATATATACATGTACTCTTTTTCCTTTATTATAAAGGTTGACTGGAAAATATCCCTGTTAGGGATAAGTCCGCCTTTTTTGTGTTCTATGTTGTATCATCAATGTTCTTTCTGTACAATAAAGTTTTAACATACATACATAAAGTTATTGTATAAAAAAAATTAAAACTTATACAGATTTTTAGCCAATAACAAAATAGTATTTTGGCACCAAGCTAAAGTGACTCAGTTATCGTCATTGTATTTATTTTCTAATATTTGTATTTTTTCGAGTATTTGTGCATAATAAAGGTGGATTATTATTCGCTAAGTGTTCGTGAACAAGCGTGAGTGTTGGGAAGTGGTACAATGCCGTATTAGAGACTTTAATCCTTGTCACCAAAATCTCCCAAGATAATGCTAAGTGATTTTTTTCCACCTCACTTAGCCCTCTGAATAACTTGACTAGACATGACTACTGACTTGACTAAATGAAGAAAATTCAAATAAAACTTGATACTGGCAAAAATAACCTATTTGTTTGACTGCCATATTGTGGATTAATTCCACAAAAAAAAAAAAACCAAGATAGAAGAAGAAAAATGCACTAAATACAAACCGGCGCACTGTCCTGGTACCCATTGCAGTCAAGATCGTGTCCTGCGGCTTCTTTCAGAGAAGAACTGTCAGATGATCCAGCTGGAAAGAAAGAGAACATTTATATCTTACTAGCTGTTCCCCGCGGTTTCACTCGCCATTGGTGTGTATGTACTATAGCCTATAAACCTTCCCCAAGAATCAGGCTTTCATATACAAAAAGAATTTTGCAAATCCGACCAGTAGTTTTCAAGTTATAAGCGTTCAAACAAACAAACTCATCAGCTTTATTATATAAGTTTAGATAAAATACATACATACAGAGGCGGATTATCCTTAAGGCAAACTAGGCATGTGCCTATAGGCGCGCGGGCAATATTGTGAAATAAAGAAAAAATATAGCATAAAATTAATTGCGCCAGGAAGGAAGCCACTTACTTAGACAATAAAAACTATTATTTTTTGGTTAACTTACAACCTCAATTTGCTATTATTTATAACAAACGATAAGTTTCACAGATGGGACTGACTAAAACTTACAACAAACGATACTAGTAGTAATTATTATTTTTAATATAGGGGCGCCGATGAGATGGTTGCCTAGGGCGCTCTCAACGTTTCATCCGCCTCTGCATACATATCATCACGCCTGTCTCCCGCTGGGGTAGGCAAAGACAAGATTTTTATCTGTTACGAATTACGATCCTTACAGACTTCCCTCGTTTTCTCCACACTCAACACTCGTCATATTGGATATTTCACATTTTTAAAGAGGTATGTGATTTGATAGCATTATGGAGGCAGACTCTGATTGATTCTTCAACTCTGCTTTGTATATAAGGGGCTATCACAAGCCAACTAGCGACATACATATAAGTATAGTAAGTTATATAAGCCAACCGCGAATTGGGCCAACCGCGAATTGGACCAATCGCGCCTAAATGACCATTTTATTTATTTTACTCTAAAATCAGGTCAGAAAAAAAACTGCCAGAAAAAAAAGTGGCCACTTTTAGCGGTTATGAGTTGTTTTTTGAATTAACCAAAGGAAAAATAATGAAAAGTAATACAAAAAATACTAAACGGTATTTACTAGTGACCTGCCTTCTTAGATTTTTTCAATTTGACGTGATTTTAGAGTGGTGGTGAACCTCGGTGAACACTAGCGCCACCATCATTTAAAAATCATTATTCATTGAAAACACCAGTTATCAAAAATCCCTGTTATGCAATTAAGGTTCTGAATCTGAAGTTAATTTTAATAATATTAAATGATAGTTCCCTATAGTTACGAATTAACTTCAGAGAGGTATCACCTTAATTGTTGTAAAATATAACTCACAATCGTCGAGCTCCGTCCACTGGTCGTCGGAGTCAGAGTCGGCGCCGACGTCCGACGCGTCAGACACAAGTTCCACGCGGCGCATGCGCAGCGACATCGCGCGACGCGCCGCTGCACTGCGACGACGGCACATCTGTAAACACATCTTGTTGTAAACACTACCTTATGAAAAACTAGCTTTTGCCCGCGTGAATTTCCCTAGGGAACCTCTTGTACCTGGGATTAAAGGTACAAGTCTTCAATACTTCCAATATGTGTATGTGAAGGGATTGATTCAGTAGTTTGGGTGTGAAAGCGTAACAAACAAACAAATAAAGTGACATTTTATTTATATAGAAGATGTACAGTGGGCCATAGGTACATAATAGTACTATTAAGTATTCTGTGCCATAGGGATGTAGAAAAATCAGTTTGTTTAAACGTGTTTAACTCTGAAACAATCAGATGGATAAAAAAATGCATATGCATTTAATGAATCTTGAGGAAGGTTATAGACTAAAGTACAAAGGCGAGTGAAACCACGGGACACAAGTTACAAAAGACAATTGATTGACCCACACTAGTATTTACCTACCTATCTTAATATATGGATATGTATGTACACGACATTTGCAATTTGATCTAATTCTGTTCTAATTAAAACTTAATTATGCACACAATGAATGTCTTATGTGACTCGATCAGTAATTATCATTTGTGGACCAACAACAAATATACTTTTGCCTAAACCCCTTACTAATATTATAATTGCGAAAGTGAGTTCGTAAATTTATTTGTTTGTTTATTATCTCTTCACGATCTATCTTCTGAATTAATCTTTCTGAAATTTCGCATACACATAGTAAGGAGTACTGAGAAGGACATAGGGTACCTTTCATCCCGTGAAAAAACACTGCTCCCGAAACTCACGCGGGTGAAGTCGCGGGCGAAAGCTATTATGCTATATTTTATCTAGGAATTCCCACGGGAGCGGAGCTGGGCAACAGCTAGTATATAAATACCTCTTTTCTAGCGATGGGACGGCGGCGTGTCGCTCGCTGCGGACGCTCACGACGCCTGGCGCGTCCCGACCAAGATGACGATGACGAACCGCTGCCAGAGCCGCGCTGACCGATCTGTGATCATACATACAAGTTCTTATGTTTGTTCTGAGATAAGGCTAACTGCCGCTTATTAAGATATACAATACACCTGGGGGCTTACTACAATCTCTTTAAACCATGCAAGAACAATTGAGTAAGGGATATGTTGGCAACATATCCCTTACTCAATTGTAAGGCAACATTATGTTGTGCTGTCATGTATTGTGCTGTCCTGCTTACTCACTGGATCTTGCATGGTTTTAAAGCCACATGTTTGTTGATTGGTAAAAAAGACCTTATAAAAATTATAAATGTTTGTTAAGCCCATTAGAACTAAAATGTGTTTTGGCTCGTTCTCTCTTTTCAAAATTTACCGTGAAAGAAAGAGCCAAAACACAGTTTGGTTAAAACGGGCTTATGAAACATTTGTTGATTTTTTTTAAATATTTGAGCTAGGCATTAAGTCGCTTTATACATTTTGTAATGAAGTTTAATAAATACTCAACATACAAATATTCTAGTAATAACTAACTACATTTTTTCAATACATTTGTATTAATAGAAACTGTGGTTGACATTTTATCCGTCACCGTTACAAAATTAACACTATAAGTAAAAAAGCAGAGAAGTCCATGAGCCACATTTTGTGTTACTGTGACTCACTGGCCAGCAAGCGAATGGACCTATTGAATGGAGCAGCGTACCCTGACCTGGAGGACAATAGGCACTTCACACCAGACCATGTTCTAAAGCTCATTCAGTCCCTTTTAGGTACAAAAAGACCCAAAAGTTTGATGTGCTTCCTATAATTTAGGACCCATACTTAAGATAAGATAGGAACACTATAAGTAGTGGTAATTAGTGTTTATTCCATAATGTAAAGACTTGTATGATAACAGTATTGTGAAACTGTTGTAGTAACAAAATTATCTTAAGTTTCCAGGTGATGTTAATTTAAATGATAATTTGGATGAAAATCGTTCTGGTTGTCAGCTATAGGTTTGTGCTCTTTGCATTTTGTTCGATTGGTCACTACCAAAGTTAGATGGGAGTGTTATGATATTTTCCATCAGAAATGGTCATAATAAACTCTAATGTCACAAAATTTAAATTCTCTACTGAAAAACAAAAAATATTTTAGAGCTGTGTCTATCCAGTGGCTTTCCAACACAGTAAATGTTTTGAGAATCTTGGATAAAACTAGAAAAAACCTAACCTAACATTGTTTAAATAACATCACTAAAGATGTAAGAAATGATAAAATAAAAAAGTGACTTTAAAATTACCAAGAACAAGAGTTCATTGACTCCAGACAGACCGTCGTAGGCAAGAAAAGTAAACAAGTACTGTGGGAAATTTGCGTGAAAGCGAGACGGAAGATCTGCCATTTATTGACTTACGGTCACAGCTATTTCGAACAGTGATGGGAAGTCCTGCTGCTGGTCCCCGTCTGCAAGCCCCGCGAGAAGTCCTAGCTCAGCACTGAGGTCCGCTAATTCTGCGCCGATCCGATCCACTCTATCCGCGTCTCCCAACTCATCCTTCAAGATATCCCCGATTTCATCCGATACGGCGGCTACAGCCGAAGCCACCTCGTCTGAAGGAACACCCTCTTTTCCCAATCCTTCGCCACCACCGGCATACATCTCGGTTTCTTCTGAACTCTTTCTGCCACTGTGATCCGTACATTTCTCCATCGAAAACATCATTTGCAAACCGATAAACACAACGAATTCAACAAACGAAACATCTAAAGTCACTAATAATCGTATACGATCACTCCAACAGCGTAATATCTGATGTTATTTTGTGAAAAACCATTTTTTCATCGGCGCCTGAATGTTCCGAACTTTTTGACAATACCAATATGGCGACGATATTTTTAGGCACTTTTCTGACCAGTCGCAAACGGATAACGTAACAATTTTTATAATGGCAACATTCATATAACACAGACAAAATATATATATTTTTTACTACCATCTCTTAAAAGTCTTAAAACCATGCAAGATCCATTATGTAAGGGTGATGTCGCCTTACATCATGTATAGCGCTGTCTCGCTTACTCACTGGATCTTGAATGGTTTTAATTTAAGAGATGGTAGTAGCAGTAGGCCACCTGCTATAACAGCATTTGGTAACACTTGGTTAGTACCACCAGCTTTTTCCCCGTGGTTTTTGTCATCTGTCAATGCTAATGTCAGGGCAGCCATGATGACATTGACATTTGGTTTCTGCCCCTACGCGAAAATAAAATTATGAAATTATGCTAAAATAAATAGATTTCATTTGCGTTTTTATTTTGTAGGTATAAATATAAATGTTTTTATAAATTAATGCAGGTAAAATGACGCAGTGTTTTGACTAATGAACCATGCTCGTTAGCTGAGTAGATAAATCTACTGAAAATAAGTGTTTGATCTAATTTATAAAACGTATTTTAGTAAGAGTTTATACCCGAATATTTGTTTGTTGAAACTAACTTGTTGATAAAACTGAATCAGTGAGGTGTAATGAGGCTGTGTAAATATAACAGGTTGTAAATACTTAGTGTAATAAACTACTGAAGGTGAGAAATGGCTGTGCAAAATAAAGCGTTATATACTTTTCGTGGTTGGATAGCTTTTGTGGCCTTTATGGATCTCGGGACGTTCGGCCGGTCGTATATCGAAGGCCGGTCATTCCTGAGCCCTAATACCTCTAAGGAATACTTGCAAGGTAAGTGGCATAGTTTAGGATCTATGACGTAAATTTAAATAGTAAAATATTGGTGCAATTCCTATAAGTGCGTTATGACTGCGATAATGTGTAAAAATGGTGCAACTTCTATATTTTATGAAAATTTCATATGAGAAAATTATAGTCCACCAACAAGATTTTTTTCTTTTACAGGGTTAAACTATTGATTTACTTACTAGCGACCCGCCCTGGCTTCGCATGGGCATAAAAACCTTCCTCTTGAATTACTCTATCTACTAAAAAACCGCATCAAAATCCGTTTCGTAGTTTGAAAGATTTAAGCATACAGAGGGATATAGGGACAGAGAAAGCGACTATGTTTTATACTATGTAGTGATAGTGATATATATATTCTCAAACACACTAGCAGCATAATATGAAACTGATGCGTGTGCATGTTAAGTTTGGAGATTTTATACATTGTCTAATCAGTCAACGCTTTTAAAAATAGATTAGACAAAGTATAAAATCTCCAAACTTAAGATGCACACGCATCAGCTTTATATGCTGCTAGTGTGTTTAAGAATATAAATAAATAAATCTATTTTTTAAAAGCTACCTTCGTGCAGTGATGACACTCTCAGGGAGCCTGTTCCAGTCCATGACCATGCGGTTAGATAAAAAATATTTTTTTGGCTTTCTTAAGATATTGTGCGACACAGTTTTAAAGAATGTCCTCTCAAGTGATCATTTTTCGAAAACTGAAACATATTTTACAGTTCTGGTGCATCGTACGTAATGCCCTCTTAGTATTCTAAATGTCTCAGTCATGTTGCCTCTCTGTCTACGACACTAGTGTTGTTAAATGCTTACCTCTTTTGTGAATGTTCTTTAAAATCTTTGTTTGATGAAAATGTGTTGTATTTTAAAGTGGAGATGGACAGGTCACATGATGCGTGATGTGGTCTACATCAATGACTAATTGGATTCCATGTTTCAAGGCTAAGAGTAAAAGTGGCCGGTAAAGAAAGAGATGGTCAGACGACCTGAGACATGCTGCAGGACCTCTAAGGGCCAGATTAGCTAGAGATAGGAAAACATGGAAAAATCTGTAGGAAGCCTATGTGTCAGAAGGACACGCTGGTAACAGCAAATAAGGCTTTGAAATTGAAATGTGTTGTATATTAATGTATGTTTTATGAAGCTACAGATTCAGTTTGTTGCAGGAGACTTCACGTCTACCCGGATGCTCGGCATGTACTCCGTGCTGAAAGCCTTAGCCCTCATACACTGTACACTGTACATACACTATAGACCGTGAGTATGCATTTTGTAGGATTTTTACTAATCTTTGTTTTGCAAACAATTTATCCTAATTGTCAACTTCTAAAAATAATTAATTTTAATCCAATATTATAATATGAAAGTGAGTTTTTTTGTTAAGCTTTCACGCCCACCAATCTAACAGATATTTTGCATAGGCATAGTTAGATATATTGAGAAGGACATAGGGTATCTTTCATCCCAGGAAAAAGCACTGTACCGAGAGAAATTTATGTGGGTTAAGCCGTGGGGCAACAGCTAGTTTAAAAATTAACAGAGAATGACTAATATTTAATGGCAAAAATTAATGTCAAAAATTAAATAAATTTAGAAGAAATTGGTGGAGAAAAGCTGAAACTTTAAATGTGATGTCAAAGGCCCTTTTGATTGACCCACGGCCTTCTTGCTTAATTCACCTCTTCTTAATTTATCTGTGGCCGTTGATCCCCACTACCATCTGTCAGTCGTTAAAAGAACCACGTCATAGGCCAAGAGGCGGTTCCTAGAACTCTGACACCATGGTTTGCATGGTCGATTGACCGTATCTCTTCTCTTACAAAAAATGATGATATTTTGAATTTATACTTTTTTTTTACTTTATTGTACCAAAGAAAAGTAAATACAAAAACTATACTTGTTTGGTTTCAGTGTTGTGTCCATGGGATTCTGGTCTTTATTGATCACAATAGTGCTGTACTTCAGCGAGGCATTCTACTACAACTCCACAGACCTCAACTTTTATATTGTGTTCCCGTGCATACTAAATAGTAAGTATTGGCGTACATTGCTATTGTGCTTTAAAATTTTGTATTTTGTGCAAATAAAGGTTAAATAAGTATTTCGGTCTCAGTGACGCAATTTTTTTTTTAAATCTATGACGATACATAAATAAAAACATCAGATCCAGATCCTTAATTACATAAGACATTGTGAACTTGTGTTTTCAGTGAATAATGATTTTTAACTGTTGGTGGCGCTAGTGTTCACCAAGGTCTCGTCTTAAGGAATTGTTTTCGTTTAAGGAATTCGGGTTTAATGTTTTGCGAATCCTAGGCCTCTACTCCACACACAGTTTTTCGCCTAGCATGACGACAAGCTTCCAAAGTGATCCATGACCGTGTCTACATATGGCGAATTAAATAAGTTTTTCACAATTCTGTGTTGACAAAAGGCCTAATCCTAACTAATATTATAAATGCGAAAGTGAGTTTGTTTGTTCGTTTAGCTTTCACGCTGTTTCTACTGAACCAATCTTCCTGAAATTTCACATATGCATAGATAGAAGTATTGAGAAGGACGTAGGATATCTTTCATCCCGCGAAAAAGCACTATTCCCGTGGGACATTCACGCGGGTGAAGCGGCGGCGGGTGAATGTTAGTACAGTAATAAAACAAATTAAAAACTTATTGTCTGATCTGTATTAATTATGTTATTTTCAGTAATAACTCTTATTGGACTGGTATATCTACCTATGAAATTGAAGCTCTTCGGAAGCACACCAGGCGTGTCGGGCATGGCTGACATGGAGGACGAGAACACGCAGATTCTACGGCAGATGAACAACTTCAGACGGAGGAAGGCGACCATGAAGAACAAATATGTGTGATGATGATGGATACCCCCCTTAGCACAGAGGTATACTACGCTATGGTCGTTTTATCATCGTGGACATTTTGCTCTGAGGACCACCCACTCGTAATTAGTTTTTAGGTACACAACAGCACCTTACTCTCACCTAGGGTTGCCAGGTTTCCGGATAAAGCCATAATACTGGACACAGTTATGATATTTGATTGTGTGTCCGGCCAAAATAAATAATGTCTGACTTGTCCAGCTTTTATTTATTTATATATAAACTTTATTGCAACAATACAATTAGCGGACTTAATACTAAAAGCATTATCTAACAGTCAACCTCTGGTTTTGTTAGGTTTTTATATTTTGCATTTAATTGTGACTGATGACTTTATTTGACTAATATTATAAATCAAAAATAAACTACATAGATTGATTTGGCGTTCGATTTAATTTATATGTATTTCATTTGAATTTGACAAGATTAAGTTTATTTACGATTTTATAAAGATTTATTTTAGTTTTATAGTTCATAAAAATGTTATCCAATGTTGTTGTTATAAAGGGGGTAATATTAAAAAAAAACGTATCTATTTTAAACAAGTGCAAACATTATTTTTTTGTCGAAACACAAAATCTTCAATACTGCAGGGTTTTTTTTTACCCAAATGTCAGGCCAAACTGGCTGGAAATTTCGGCTATTAAATTTGTTGACCTGGCAACCCTACTAACCTGTAAATACTACTTGACGCCAAACAGCAGTGCTTCGGTTTGAAGGGTGAGAGAGGCTATGAAATTATTATAGCTGGAGATTATACCAAGTTGGCAGCGTGCGAGTGACACTCAGCTGCCCAACGGCACTTGCTGACTGTATCCAGATTTTAACACCTGTTCGCTTCCTCATGGGGTTTTCCAATTAAACCGACCTCTTCCTCTTGCTGATTGTATCCAGGCTATACCCCTGGGAACACCTATTAGCCTCTTATGGGTTATTCCACTTCAACTGGCCCCTTGTACACTATCCAGATTTACGGGGTAAACGGCTAAAGAGGTTTAGCTTTTGCATTTTTATAGACATCTTTATGTCTAGATTTTACCCCTGGGAACACCAATTGGCCTTTACAGGGTTTACTACTTTAATTGGCTTCTGGCAGCATGTATGTGGTTTAATAGCATTCCCAATTATCCTCGTGTCAATCCTCCCTCAGCCTTGATGATAATCTGACTGCCGATGGGGGTTTGTAGACTGCGTTTTGCTGGTGACTTTGGTCTCCTTGTGAGATCTAACCTCACTGATGTCACCAAACCAGGGTCTTTCGTTTTATGGAGGCGCAGAGGGGAGGATGAATAGGAATAACCCATTTTAAACATAACGGCATAAAATGCCAAATCTTGAATCTAGTAAAGTTTTCTTACCACCTCACCTATAGTTAGTGCACCATAGACTATTTAAAGAAAATAGTTTTTTTACCCACATATTTAGATTGTAAGGACTTTTGTTTGTGTGAGGTTTGAAAACTATATACTTGTTTGTTGGCTAGTCAGCGTTTTCCGGTCTGATCCGGTAGGTGGCGCTGTAGTTGATTTCTAGAAAGGTCTGTCGGGTTTGCTAGCATTAAATTCAATTTCCCTGACATTGGAACAAACAAGCAATGTAGGTGCCAATATACACAATTATAAGCAATAAATTATTAATGAATAAATATATATATTAAGAAACTCAACAAAATATATTTAATATTAAGTCTACCCTCTGTTTTGTTACTATTATTTTGACTTGTGAAACTAACGGCGAAATATTGATAGGCTTAATGTCAAATAAACTTTATATGATAAAGACGTTTCCAAAATATGGGTTTATGGTTTAGCACGGTGTCGGAATAGTAAATTAGTTTTTTTTTCATTTTATAATAATTAAGATGCGCGACACTGGCAACACACAAATCTTTGGGATGATTAGGAGAGGCGGAGCATGGCAATGCATGCCTCCTACTGCCATTGAAAATGTTGACCGCTGAAATCGCAAACGCGTCAAGCGGGTGCAAACACGTGTTTTCCCAAATACCAAATTAAGTAATTAAGCGCCATGATGATTTATGAAATAGTTGAATTCTCTTTACATAACTAACTTTTATATAATTTTGTCCCATGACTCCACTTCTGTTTTAGGAAGGTTGTTATAGTATGACGTTTTCGACGCCATTAAGCAAAACAAGTTTATAATGTGATTTATTTATTGACGCTGTTGACGTCTAAGAATAACCCCTGTATTAAGAAGCGTTTGTTAAGCCCATTTAAGCTAAAATGTGTTTCGTCTCGCTCTTTCACGTGAAATTTCGGTAAGAGAGAATGAAACAAAACATATTTTTGACCGACTTAAAAAAAAGGTGGAGGTTCTCAATTCGTCGGATTTTTACAAACAAACGTTTCTTGGGGGTAAGTGTTTGTGTGTGTTCAATTTGCAGATTGATGTACTTATATGTTACCTTTACATTCCTATTCCAACGAAGCGTTGGTCACACGGGGTGCGCAAGCGGAGTCTTAGCAAATTCATTAGTTCGCACGGCAAACTGTAAGGAGGTACTTCTGCACCCCTAGTATGGGATTTTGTAAACGCCGACGCTGGCGACTGCGTTAGCGATTTTGTATTACAAACCTGTACAGCGCCCCTGGCGGATAGTGAGACAACTAAGAAGTTCCATACAAAATCCTAACGCAGTCGCTAGCGTCTGCGTTTATAAAATCTCATGCTAGGGGTAACGATCTGAACTACGTACGTGTAAGAACGTTGAATGAACGAAATGAACGAACTAACCGAGCGCAGACGTTCTAGAGATTTGAATAATTTGAATGTACGAGTGTAATTCGAACATTTTGAATGCAAAATGCAACATGCATTCGACATGTAAGGATGTAAAATATAAAGTAAAATATAATTTAAAAGAAGCATACTCGTATATTTGAAATGATTTTATTCGATCTTTAATTTCTGTTTCGATAACCGGTACGAAAATAGTTATCAATTTCATTCATTATTTTATTTATTTTTTCATTTATTTTTTTACCTTACTTCGCTACCTCTTCGTTCCTCGCTTGCCATCGCGATGTGACATTCGCTTCTGATGCTTTAACCTGATTTAAAACTGTGTAATTGTGTGAATCTGTTGTTTAGATATTTGCGTTGGACATTTTATTTCGTAAAAAATATATTCTAGTCATTGATGAAATAAAAGGTACTTAGGGTCATACATGTGTTAAGACTTATATTGACGACATAATTGACTTGTAAAAATGACTAAAATATGGTATATAAGTTCAAATTTACAATACATTTTGTAAGCTATCAATTTTTGTGTAGAAAATATTTGTTATTAGACTTAGTAATTAAGTGGTGAGAGAGTGAATACGTTTTCAATCAAATCCAACTACAGATTGTAGACACTTGTATTTAATTTTTTATATCCGTTTTTATGATGCATTTAGTTGTTTTAACCATAGAATCAAAACGAGGGGTGTTGTAATTTTGACGTGACCTGTATGTGATATCGTACCGCCCAAACAAACGGAACAATTTTGATCCACTTTTTTTTAGTTAAAAAAAAGTTGACGCGATCGAGATGGTTCTTAGCTATTTATCTGGTTGAGATCCGTTTATCTGTTTGAAGGTTATTTCAAAGGATTTTTAACACTTTCGCTGACAGTAGGTAACAACTCGACGAAGATAACAATAGAACTGCTATTAAACCCTTTATGTCTACGTAATAAAGGTGACATTCGTAACGGCTCGAGATGTACGAACATCTAGTATGAGATTTTGTAAAAGCAGACGCTAACGACTGCGTTAGGATTTTGTATGGAATGTCTTAGTTGCCTTACTATCTGCCAGAGGCGCTGTACAGGTTTGCCATACTAAATCGCTAACGCAGTCGCTTGCGTCTGCGTTTATTAAATCTCATACTAGGAGTACAGAGCCGAGTCGGTAGGGCAATGACAATAGCCCTTATTACGGAGCCCTTAACTCCTTTATCTGTTAGCGAGTGTTCATTTGAAGGTCTCATTGACATAAAATTTGGTGTACCACTTCGGTAGTACTCTAGCACCAAATGGGTAGTCTGTGGAAATCTTAAACCCTCAGCTACTTACCTCCAGATATAGCTAATTTGGGCTTATAAGACCGGTTGTAATGAATATGGATGATGACAAGACAAGGCAAAAATTCTTACTGCACCATTAAAATTATAAAAATTGGAAATTACCAACATATATATGATATACATGTCGCTTATGGAAACTCTTCCTGAGAACCTAATTATCGTGATTAATCAATGATAATTAATAATAAACATTTATTTCAGACACAAAATAATCCATACATTAAATTAATTAATGCCCATGGTAATAATAAGATATCTGGGGGCTTACTATGATCCAAAAACGAGTAAGTGAGATGGCGCGATACATTATGTAAGGCGACATCTCTCTTACTCAATCGTTTTTGCATGGTTTTTTTAAGATGATAATTGGCCCCCAGGGAGGTTACTGGTGTCTTTTAAAGCAGGCTTGACACGAGTGAGTAACCAAGATGGCTCATTACAATCTCGCTTACTCACTCGTTTCGGGCCTGCTAAGATAGATAATGGCGATTATATATTACGGTGGGCAAAATATCAAAGTATTCTATCTATGTGGTACTTGATAAGAATAAAAATAAATTTGTTTTATAATAATAAGAAATGTAAAAAAAGAGTAAGGTGAAAGTGACAAGACGCTTGTCTCTTTCGCTCATTTCCAATTTTATTGTTTTATCCTGCTCTTAAAACGGAGTTGTATATAATTAAAAGACGGTCATATATTGTGACGGCATAGTTAAGTCCACGGCGTGCTTTCAGTAGTGACTTGCAATTTAAATAATTCTAGTTTTAAGTGGACTGCGGGAAACTAAAAAATGTTCGTTTAAAATCTAATTCACAGATAAAAAAAATGAGAGGATGTGACATATTTTCAGTTTCCAACAGTTTTTTGTTTCCATTGATTCATGCAGATTTGTGAATTCCGAAACAAACTTCTAAGCAATTTTTATACCTAAAACACAGACTTAAAATATCTACAGACAGATCGTCGTCATAAAAAAAACAAAACTTCGGTACAAAAAATATCTTAGTAATTTTTATACAAAAAAACACACTTAAAGAACTACATTGGAGTTCGAACATGGCCTGTGTGTTGTGGTGAAGTGGCGATTGGCGTCTGCATCACATTGTTGGTTTATTAGTGTAAAAATAAAAAAGAAATGTGTTACAATGGTAACAGCCGTATATGACAAACGCAACTGACGGACGTAGTTTGAGCGCTTTTTACGTGTTGTACGTATGCGAGACTACGTCTGTATTTATTTTAAGTCTGTGACCCAAAGATATAAAATTATATTTTTTTTTTGCATATGTTGTGCAATATATAATTAATTTCAACTATAGGTGCATCTTCCCTCTGTTATAAATTTAAAATTTGAATGAATCAATGAAAACATCGAATATATTTATAGCAAACGGACCACCCTGACTAGTGCCATATCATTATAGGAATTGTTACATTTGAAATAAATGAAAGCCAGATTTAAAATATAATTTGTTTTATTTACCACACCCTTAAATACAGATTAAATAAATTAAGGACGGAAATAGTTAATTCATTAGAATGTGTATGGGAATGATTATTTAATTAAATAAATAACAATTTAAATAGTTTACCCAACATTATAAATTATCAATGGATAATTTCGCTTTTGTTCTATTCTATAAAAAAAAAGTACAAATAGGACGGAAATATGTATATATTTATAAAAATATTTCTCAATTCATCTAAAAGTTTACCTTTATAAGCAAAAGTATTAGCAGGCAACTTACATAGTATTTTGTACAAATTCCAATATTGCCAACATTGCAAATTAATTTTACTTATAACTCTTTTATTATTATACATATATAAAAAAATATAATACGATCCACATACAGTCACTGGAAATCCGTAACAGAAGAAATCAAACCGACAGAAAGACATTTATTTTATCTCCCGAAGAATTATTTAAACTGTCAAAATCTGCTCTCAGATGATTCGGACTTTCTATTTGAGAGGAGATGGCCTTTATTCTAACGTGACAGCAGATCACTAGGTACTTCAATCAAAGACACAATAGATCTGCAAGGGAAGATCATCCCTTGATGTCGGTCGCATAAAACGCCTTCGCCCCCACCCTCTACAAAGAATCCTGGCGAAGCCCCATACATCGTTTGTACGAAAAAAAACAAAAAATATAGATAACTTGAAACAAATCGCATTAACAAGAACACTTAACTAATTACACGTTTACCACCATCAAATAATTATAAACCCCGGGGTTTTTTAATTATTCCGTTTTTTAAAAGTCGTCCTTTTGTTTCATTTTCCATCGCCATATTTAAAACAAAACCCACCCAACCACAACTGAACTGAAACATCATGTCACTCTGACAGTTGCTAGCATTGTCAAATCGACATTGACAGTTGATTTAATTGATTATAGTAGAATACTAGGTTAGGATATTAGGAAAGTCAATATATTTATTGCTTTGCACTTTCTTTATGTAGACCGCAATCTACAGAGTTCAAGTCAGTTTGAATGACAGTGACATTGGCAGTTGTAAGTCGTGGCTCTATGCGAATGTTTCACTTTCTACATTGCCATATTTAAGTTCTGGTAACATAATTTATAATAAAAATCTAGTTTTTTTCCCGGGGGTTTAAAAATATTTTATTTACAGAAATGTATTTCTGGGACTCTTATGATGTTGTAAAAAAAAAATCAACTCATCCGTATTTTTTTTTTTATTCGTAAAAATTCCGCCATCATTCTTTGACTATCTCTTTTTCTCATAAGGGTTTCAATAGCTTCCTTCACAAAATAAATCTTGATAAACTTTTCAACAATAAACTGTAATTCTTGGTCACTACCGTCTTTTAAAACCATGCAAGATCCAGCGAGTAAGCGAGACAGCGCAATACATCATGTAAGGCGACATCTCCCTTAATCGTTCTTGCATGGTTTTAAGAGATGGTGATAAGCCACGTGTATATTTAAGATCACCTTTTACTCAAATTATCGTCTTAAATTCTATAGATATAGCAGTCTATAGACAACTCTTGTCTATACCTCGGGGACTTACATTAATAATAGTCTGGGACAGGAGCACATGCGATTTTGACGAAGTCTTCGTACCGCACCGTGCCATTGTTGGACACATTCGCCTCGCGGAATATGTTATCTACCTGGAATGTAAATTGATATTAGTTGCGCCCGGCGGATTCACACGCCGCCCCTTTCTACCGTTTCATGTAAAAAATTGTGAATAAAAAGTAAATCTTTCTTATATATAAAAATCAATTGCTGTTCGTTAGTCTCGCTAAAACTCAAGAATGGCTGGACCGATTTGGTTCATTTGGGTCTTGACGATTTTGAGGAAGTTCAGATAAGTTTAAACGGTGAATAAAGTGCGTTCAGTCGGTACAAAGTTCGCCGGGTCAGATAGAAATTAATAAATTCTTCTTTTTGTGAAAATTTATCGGATTAGGGGGACAACAACAAAACAACTCGCTCGAATTCAATTGTTTATGCCGTTCAAATTCGGACGAGCTGTCCCATAAACAACTTTATCAAATTGTACTGTAAATACCGTTTTATGCAGAAAATCTTTTTGTGTGAAAATATGGGTATAATAATATTTCCCAGACATGGAACCTAGCTAGATTATCTTTTTGACTATTTAAGAACTTATGTTTAAAATTTTAAAGAAATCGATAGAGTCGTTATCGAAAAGGCGACTACAAATAAATTTATATATATACAAATATTGCTCGTTTTATAGTATAGGATATAGGATATGGAGCAAAGGCGGTCTTATTGCTAGGCAATCTCTTACAGTCAACATCTTATTCATCTTTGACTAGCGACCCGCCCCGGCTTCGCATGGGCATTAAAACCTTCCTCTTGAATCACTCTATCTATTAAAAAAAACCGCACCAAAATCCGTTGCGTTGTTTTAAAGATTTAAGCATACAAAGGGACATAGGGACAGAGAAAGCGATTTTTTTTTTATACTATGTAGTGATTCACTACAACCTTACACACAAGTGAAGGCACATCACTGACCTCCCTGGCAGACAGGCCCTCGCCCCAGTTCTGCAGCAGGTTGCGCAGCTGCCGCGCTGGGATCATACCCTTCTTCTCCATGTCGCCGGCCTTGAACGCGTTCACCACCTGAACCAAATCAATTACATGACTGACCATAACAAACACAAAAAATATGCAGATGTAAAATACAACATTAGCTCTTTGAAGTGGCAGTGGGCAGGGCATATGGCGCGACGAATCGACGGCCGACGTGACAGAAAGGTTCTCGAATAGCGACCACGCACCGGCAAGCGCAGCATCCGACACCCACCGACCAGATGGTCAGATGACCTAAGGAAGGTCCCAGGCAGGCGCTGGATGCAGGCCGCTTCCAACCGGTCATTTTGGAAATCCTTGGGGGAGGCCTATGTCCAGCAGTGGACAGCCTGCGGCTGAAATGATGAAATACATCAAATAATCTTTTGAATCAGCATCCCTATGACACATAGGCCTCCCCCAACAATTTCCATTTCTCTTTGTTTTGCGTTTCTCTTGTCCAAAGTGGGCCATGAAACTTTTTGATGTTGTCAGACCATCTTTAAGGGGTCTACCTGATTGCCCTTACTTCGATGGCTCGACGAAACAAAGTGGATCCTGGCCTCCGACACGAGCTCTCCACTTCCCCCTATTCTGCGCCACCCCTTGCCAGTCGGCTCTTTGGAGGGACTGGCAAGGGGTGCCTAAGATTGCCCTACAGAAGTATAATTACTGTGCTTTAGAAGACATGCTCAGCAACCAAATGGTTCCAGCTACCATATAAAAGTGAAATATCTATAAACCAGGGTGTGCAGGGTCCTTGGAAAACACAACTTACCTCACTGGGCAGGTTTTCGGCACGCGAATGTATGTGCATCACCTCCAGAAAGTCAGCAAATGACATTTTGCCACCTTTGCCTTTCAAATAGCCTGTAAATATACATTAAATTATAAGTTTGCTTAAAATGCAGCAAACGAAGTTAGTAAATCTTTATTGAGCACCATTACAAGATTACAAAATTCAATGTTATCTCCGTGTCCTAAACTAGGATAGCCTGTTTTTTAGGAGACAGTTCCTTTCTGTTTAGTTTACAATACATTACATTGCACAAACAGATACAGTTTAACACATATTCAGTAGTTGAACACCACAACAAACAATTGAAAAACTGTTATATACCTGTATATATATATATCTGCAATTGTGGTGTTTAACCTGTTAAATATCTAAAAATATCATTATTTTTTTAACTAGGTACTAAATTTGTATTTACTTTTTAAAAATAAATATACCTGTAAGTTCTTGGATAGTGGGGCTCATGCCGAGCGATCTCATCACGACGGTCAACTCATCCAGGGACGTGATCTGCCCGGAACGAGCAAACAGGTAGAAGCATTCACGGAATTCTATAGTTAGGGAAATTATTAATTAATATTTTTTTATATATTCTTTCAATCCATTTTCGTATTCCTTTATAGACTTTTCCATCCAATCCATAACACAGTCATTCATAAACAGTCTACTCCGTATGGGATAAAGACGGGATTGAATGTATGTATTTTTAATAAAACATACATAAAATAAAGCTCACTTTTTTGCTATTTTTACTGTTACTGGTAATCTCGACTAGATCGTGTTTCGTGTGACCATTCCAGTAGCTGTAGTAGTCTAAAAACTAGGTTGGAGATTCATATAAGAAAGTTTTGTTGATTCTGTCCACAAGTGACCTCATAATAAAGTCAGTAGTTCTATCACATTTATTAAATTGCCAATCGAGATAGTATATTTTTAATCTATAGATCTATTATATTAGTCATTTATAAAGTTTTAGAAGGAAAAGAGATAATTTTTATCAAACATACCATCGATGTCTTGTTCTTTGAAGTAGCGGGCCTGAAATTTAATGATGATTTATTAAAATTATTTTATGGGATAAACATAACAAAAGGCGAATCACTGAGTATGAACATACCATGGTTTTACAAAAGAAAAAGAATCAGACGTGTAAAAAAAGTTTCGAAATCTTTGTTGATAAAAATTACTGAATGAATGAAAATGGAAAGGATAATAGATGGACAATATTATCAATTTATGAAGTTATTTTCATTAAATTAAACTACTTTATACGGTTTTCTATCGCGTTGAAAACGTTTTTACTGACATTGACATCACTTGACGTGACTGTATTGAGCTCTTGAGCGACTGCAGCGGACCGGCATTTACCCGGATAAATAAAGACTGGGCCTGTTTTAACGTAACGTATTTTTTGTTAATTTGGATAAAAAATAACCTCTGTCTGACTGAGTTAACCAAGAATCAACGATACCTACCTAGAGATGGGGGTTAGAGTATACAAAAGGGTGCGCAAGACGTGGGACTTAGAAAAAATTTCGGAGTGATTTCGCTCGTCATATTGACACCCATTTCTTATTGTCCCATGTCGTAGACATTATTAGCATCACTTTTGGTCATGTGAAGATTTTTCGTGCAACGCGTATTTTCCAAGTTTTTCCGTATTTTCAATTTCAGCGACCCAAAAATGGGTGAGGTGATGGCGGCATTTTTCACAAATCCGACTTTATGGAGGGTCATAGGTTAGGTTATGATTATCTTGCGACCCCCAAAATAAGCGAGCCCTTTGCGACATTCTGACCTCGATAAAATAACCCCTAACACTATACATTTTCTGTAAAAATAATTTGATTTACCCGACTGCCAAGAAAAGATTGTGTCATTTTCGCATATTTATTATGTAACATAATATCATCGCTATGTCGTACTTACGTATCGGCCGCATCTTTTCAGTCTGCAGTGCTCTTAAATGGATTGTGTACCAAGTTATGATTAAAAAATTTGAAATGAAATAAATTATTTATTTCCAAAGTTACCCACCCTCTAAATCATAGCAATGATTTTTTAAAACATTGTATTAATGCCTAAGAACTAGGTTTGCACTTCTTTATTTTTAAAATATTCAGTATAGTTATAAAAAATCTGCATTTTAGAACCGACTTCCAAAAAGAAGGTTTTCAATTCGGCTGAATGTTTTTTTAAAATGTTTATTACCTTATATCTTCGACGTTTTGAAGCATTTATTTTCTTGTTTGAAAGGACATACTTTCAATTTGATCCCATTAAAATTGTATCAAAACCGGTGCAGTTGTATGGTTTTAAATCTGCTAAGTCAAATAAAATGGCATTTTTTGATTTTTCGTACTTACTACAAGTTGCTTGTTGGTGCATTTTGCAAGGACAATCTACCCCATAAGCCACATTATTAGAATTTTATACCCCGTCTCGACCACAGTAATCCATACTAATATTATAAAGTCTGTCTGTTATGCTAAACAGCTCGACCCATTCATCATTATAGTTAAGGGTAGATATCGCAGTCAATCAATCATAAAAACCCAGTGTCTGACTCCGAGATGTAGACCACACCCAGTGTCTGACTCCGAGATATTGACCACACCCAGTGTCTGACATCAAGATGTAGACCACACCCAGTGCCTGACATCGATATGTAGACCACACCCAGTGTTTGACTCCGAGATGTTGACCACACCCAGTGTCTGACATCAAGATGTAGACCACACCCAGTGCCTGACATTGAGATGTTGACCACACCTAGTGTCTGACTCCGAGATGTTGATCACACCCAGTGTCTGACATCAGGATGTAGACCACACCCAGTGTCTGACTCCAAGATATAGACCACACCCAGTGTCTGACTCCGAGATGTTGACCACACCCAATGTCTGACATCGAGATGTAGACCACACCCAGTGCCTGACATTGAGATGTTGACCACACCTAATGTCTGACATCGAGATGTAGACCACACCCAGTGCCTGACATTAAGATGTTGACCACACCTAGTGTCTGACTCCGAGATGTTGATCACACCCAGTGTCTGACATCAGGATGTAGACCACACCCAGTGTCTGACTCCAAGATGTAGACCAGACCCAGTGTCTGACTCCGAGATGTTGACCACACCCAATGTCTGACACCGAGATATAGACCACACCCAGTGCCTGTCATTGAGAAGTTGACCACACCCAATGTCTGACATCGAGATGTAGACCACACCCAGTGTCTGACATTGGGTGTAGACTTCACCCAGTGCCTGACATCGAGATGAAGACCACACCCAATATCTGACTCCAAGATGTAGACCACACCCAGTGTCTGACTCCGAGATGTAGACCACACCCAGTGTCTGACTCCGAGATGTAGACCACACCCAGTGCCTGACATTGAGATGTAGACCACACCCAGTGTCTGACTACGAGATGTTGACCACGCCCAGTGTCTGACATCAGGATGTAGACCACACCCAGTGTCTGACATTGGGTGTAGACCACACCCAGTGCCTGACAATGAGATGTAGACCACACCCAATGTCTGACTCTGAAACGTTGACCACACCCAGTGTTTGACATCGAGATGTTGACCACACCCAGTGTTTGACATCGAGATGTAGATCACACCCAGTGCCTGACATCGAGATGTAGACCACACCCAGTGTCTGAATGTGAGAAGTTGACCACACCCAGTGTCTGACATCGAGATATAGACCACACCCAATGTCTGTCATCGAGATGTAGGTCACACCCAGTGTCTGACATCGAGATGTAGGTCACACCCAGTGTCTGACATCGAGATTTAAACCACACCCAGTGTCTGACTCTGAAAAGTTGACCACACCCAGTGTCTGACATCGAGATGTAGACCACACCCAGTCTCTGACTCTGAGATGTTGACCACACCCAATGTCTGACATCGAGATGTAGACCACACCCAGTGCCTGACATTGAGAGTTGACCACACCCAATGTCTGACATCGAGATGTAGACCACACCCAGTGCCGGACATTGAGATGTTGACCACACCCAATGTCTGACATCGAGATGTAGACCACACCCAGTCCCTTACATTGAGATGTTGACCACACCCAGTGTCTGACACCAGGATGTAGACCACCCCCAGTGTCTGACATTGGGTGTAGACCACACCCAGTGCCTGACATCGAGATCTAGACCACACCCAATGTCTGACTCCGAAAAGTTGACCATACCCAGTGTCTGACATCGAGATGTAGACCACACCCAGTGTCTGACATCGAGATGTTGACCACACCCAGTGTCTGACTCATAAAAATTGGTTGCAACATGCGAAACAGACAGACACCATAGTTATCATAAAATGTTTCTGTTTGTAATTTTTATGTACGGAACCAAAAAAATTGTATAACATTTATAATGACTTTTCAAGAGTTGCTTGAATTGAATAATTTAAGCTATAATAGCAATCATATCTCATGTCAAAATGGTTTATTATCCAATCCAAGATAATAATATTGGGCATTTAATATTATTTAATATTGGGCTTATGAGCTATAAGTTATAACACGCAAAAGCATTCAAATATAAGAATATTTGTTTCCGCCCAGCGAACGGACGTTTATCGGGCGCCTATCAGGCATAAATTATTTTTGCCCTTTCCGCCCTAGTTTTTGACCCATGTACGGTATAGTAAAAAAAGGCCCAGTCTTTATCCGGCAAAATGGCGGTACGACCGTTTTGTTTACTATCAACTGTTTTAGCAGGACCAAAATGAATGAGGATGCGAGATAACGCCTTACAACTTGTATCATGCTATCTCGCTTGCTACCTAGTTTTGCTGTAAGATACGATAGTAACCCCCCTTGAGTTTATATTACACAATCATTGCCTCTCTGTACGGTATAAAAACCGTAAAGATAAATAAGAAGTAAAATTCTTTGGTTTTTGCCCTCTTAATCTGGCAACCATCGAAGTAATTATATCCTGGCAACATTGTTGATAATAATTTTGACAGGTCCTCTAATCAGCTGGTATCTCTAGTTAGTTTGTGATCAGCTGACAGCAGAGTAGCGATGAAATTATGATTATTTTTCCATGGTGTAATTAGTCAAAATTGTGTAAATTATTACATAAAACAATTGTGTAGTGAAATTACCAGGTGTATGTAGTTTGTGTTAATTACCGCGTAATCATCTTACCGACGTGATGACAACCTCATTAAATTTATGGTAAGTGTATTATAATTTCAGTGTCAATGTTACCTAATTATAGCCAAAAGCGACAAGAAATAGTCTCAAAAGAAGTTTTTGCCTCTTAAACATTTGTTGGTTACGTATGTAGTGCGATATAATACGATATTTGTACCATGTGATAGCAGCATTCCATATTACATAGGTATTACATTGTTATTGATCTAATTGGCTTCTATGTATCAATATCTTACAACGTCAGTCTCTACAGTAATAAAGGAGTTCATATATATTTTGTATATTCATAGCTGTTGGTTCTCCATGAAAATAAATAAATATCAACATATAGTAGGCACCAATGAAGATGACATTTACATAAAATAATTACATATACAGTCACCTAAAAAAATTTAAGAACGAAATAAACATTGAGGCATGTTTGCAAGAATACTGGCTGCATTTCTCCATTAAGACGATACCACTGCTAAACAAGGTGGTCTTTAACATCATTTATCTCGCAAAGTTCTTTTACTATGGGTTTCAAATCTTAGTATATGATTTTTGAGTATTTTATCTCCTTATGTATAAGATGGGAAACACGTTTTGATAAAATTTTCTCGATAGAAATATTTTTTGAAAAATAGTATTCGCTTACCGATATTTCTAAATTATAGATCGACGATTCAGTTTAAAAAAATGATTTTTAAACTAAAATATAGGTCGTTAGTGATTCATCATAAGAGGTATAATAAAATGTAATGAACTGGTCTGTTTTTTTATAAATTAATAAAAACAAATTTGGCGCTTACGCCCTATTTGTTTGAGCGCCTCGAGACTATACCTGTCTCATCGTTCACGGGCTTTACCGCCAAGCGCTATCCCTTGCGCGCTCTCCCGGCCAGTCTGCGTCTGCATTTGCCGAGCAAAAGACGCGCGCATTTTTTATTAAAAATCAAATCTCGCGAGTTTTTATGGCATTTTATAATATATATTCAAATTTATTGTTAAAATTTATATCCCAACCTAGTTTTTATTTTAGTGTTTTTCTTGACTGTAAATAGTATTTGTTATGTAAAATAGTGTAATATTAGCTATGGTTTTGTTACGTAACTGTGTTTTTTTTTATATTCGTATTATCATAGGTAATTGAGCAAAAAAACTAAAAGAGTACCCGATTACAAGGAGAAAGCCTAGCTAATGAGAGTAAACAGATGGTAAGTACCTACCCATCTATCCTATCATAATTAGTCTTATTTAGTCTACCAAGTGCCTCCGTAAAATAAATTTTATTTGTTATGGAAAACTAGTACTGATCGATCATTCTATACATAGGTACCTATATATTTATTTAATATTTATATCAAATTGGATACCTAGGTATCTAAGTACTTTGGCTTTGAAACGAATTCGCCATTTTTATACAAACAATTTGATAGGTTGGTATAGGTAAGTGTGGAAGTAACAATTTACATATAAGATAAATATAAAATGGCTAATATCAAAATACCTATTGTTTTCAGGACCAACAACAATTTGAGGTCTTTGTGTCCACGCTGCCGCCGCCGCTGCTGTTGCGACTGCCAGAACAGGGAGGTGCAACAAATATGGAGTCGGATTTACAAACTTTTGTTTTGAATGGACAAAATATTATACCGCCAGCATCACGAAATGTAAAACGGTTAGTACCTAATATGATTGTACTAGCTATTGCCCATGACATGTTATTATGTTTGATCTTCTGGTCTTTAATGAAATATGTTTAACGATCTTACATTAAAAATCTGAAGACATATTCGATTATATACGTATGGGATTGTTTCAGGTGGAACCAAATGCTGATGTTACTGGGCACCGTATTGTCGATATCAACAACTTTTTCAAGAAACAAAAAAGTCCTAATTTAATTATTTCAGTGTGGAATATTTTTTTTATATTTTAAATATTATGTCAAAGAAATGTTCTGGATTCTAAGCAGATTCAATGAATTTACAAAATGGATCATAATCAAACCTAAAGATTATTTTTGTTTTGGCAGTATCAAGTTTTATTGGAATGCTCTTTTTTTAGTGTATTTCTGGAACGACAAGATCAAGATATTTAAATAAGATAGTTAGAAAATGACAAGACATAATTTAAAATGTTTACAATGATTAATTTGCATGCCTTAATTAGGCTAATGTGTTTGTTCCAAATTTATTATAACAACCTTTGTAACCACATTTACGCAAATAAAATGATTTGATTTGATTTGATTAGTCATATCTAGTCAAGTGAATCGGTGAAAGGTTTCTTATAGCATTAAGTATCTCAGAAATTTTAGTAACAAGGATTAAAGTCACTTATTCGACACTGTACTACGAGAGGGGTAATGGTCAATTTTCGTCTTTTTTCATGAATAAAATCAAAACTTTTTATGTTACAATAATAACAAAAATATATTTGAAATCCTCTTAACAAGCACTTTCATATGATATATAACACGGTAAGGTTTGCAAAACTCCTCAGTTGTCCACCGAAAATAAACCTTTTTAAAAAAATATTTACTTTGCACATCTGTGTTTGGGTCACAGGATTACGCCATCCTACCGAATTTCATCTGTTTTGGTACAATAGGTTCGGAGGAAATTGACTGTGACAGACGGACGGTCGGACAGACAGACGCACGAGTGATCCCATAAGGGTTTCTTTTTTGAATTTTTGTACGGAACCTTTATAGGATCACTCGTGCGTTTGTCTGTCCGTCCGTCCGTCTGTCACAGCCAATTTTCTCCGAACGTACTGGACTAAAACAGATGGAATTTGGTAGGATGGCGTAATCCTGTGGCCCAAATACAGATGTGCAAAGTAAATAAATATTTTTTAAAATTACCATTTTCGGGTGACAAATTAAGAATAAAAAAAAGTTTTGCAACCCTTACCATGTTATATATCAAACTAGCGACCCGCCCCGACGTTGCATAGGCATAAAAACCTTCCTCTTAAATCACTCTATCCATTAAAAAAAACCGCATCAAAATCCGTTGCGTAGTTTTAAAGATTTAAGCATACATAGGGATATAAGGAAAGAGAAAGCTACTTTCTTTTATACTATGTAGTGGTGATAAAAGGGCTCGTTATGAGGATCTCAAATATATTTTCGTTATTATTGTAACATAAATGATTTTGATTTAATTACGTATGTATATATGTATGTAAAAACTTTATTGTACAGAAAGAATATTTATGATACAACATAGAACACAAAAAAGGCGGACTTATCCCTAACAGGGATCTCTTCCAGTCACCTGTATAAAAAAGGAAAAAGAGTACATGGGCATTAAAGAGGGTACATCGCAAAGATACACATATGAAATTATAAACTAATTACAACACAAGAGTTACTTATCCTATACTATAAATCAACTCGAGTCCGAACGCTCGAAGTATTCCCTAACCCTAAAGAAGGAATGTAATAAGGACGACGTCTTATCCTCCAATTAATTTATTTATTAATGTAAGAAGACGAAAATTGATCATCCCGCCTCATTTACAAAACTACTGAGCCAAAAATTTTGAAAAAAATATAAAAAAATCATTTACAGGAAAACCTACAAGAATTCTATCAATTAACGATTAAGTGGTAAATCCATACTAATATTATAAATGCGAAAATCTGTCTGTCTGTCTGTCACCTTTTCACGGCTAAACTGCTGGACCGATTGTGATGAAATTTGGTATGGATATAGTTATGCACTAGGAGTCAAACATAACCTACTTTCGGGCGCGATATAGCTGAGGCGCACGTGGACTTTACTTTATTTTACTTACGGAAAATATTTCATTAAAACACCACTAGATAGCGATAGATACTTCCATGCTGGTCTGGGAGAAAAAGAAAAACATAGAATGTACCAGCTGCTTTTCTTCCCGCGCAAGCCGTAAAAGTCGTCTGAGGGATTCGCCGAATGGGGAAATCATGACATAGGCGATGCGGCTAGCAACCCATCACTATTGATTTCCCGTTTCAACTACCATTATGCTAAACGTGGCCTTAGGTCTTATGACCCTAGGCTCTGTCTACCCCGCATGGGATAAAGACGTGATTATATGTATGTAGATAGCGATAGTAGTAGTTAAAAGGACAAAGAGACAGTTGAAAGAAATAGTAGATTAAAAATTCACATTAACATACGACAATTGAATATAAAAACTGACATTGTCATTGTGCGGAACCCTCTGCTTTTTTGTTCTATTGTGATTTCACACTTTTTTTTAAGTTAAAATAAAGTTTAAAAAAATATTTTGTCTTTTAAATTACTAATATTTCCCATTACATATTCAAATATAAAAATATCTGAAATTATAATACATAACGTAAGAAGAGAAAATAATGGCATGCAAACTCCATGCATTCTAACCTCCGGAACGAGATCACGTGGCAATTGTAAATGTTGCAGAATATTATAAATCGCTGTGCGTGGAATCGCGCGTAAACAGTCAGAGGGGCGGCGGGGGCGCCGGGGACTGACACCCCGCGCCTGGGGTCTAGCGCCGCCCATTTACTAGGTACATAACATTTGAGGTATCGCCTTAAATGGGTGATAATGTAAACCTTACTAAGATGTTGAATTTAGTTTATTTACACTATAATGTAATATAAAAACTAAATAAGGGGTTCTGGCGCCAAGCTAACGTTGCTCAGTTATCGTCATTGTATTTTATTTTCTAATATTTGTGTTTTTTTGAGTATTTGTGCATTATAAAGGTGGATTATTATTCGCTAAGTGTTCGTGAACAAGCGTGAGTGTTGGGAAGTGGTACAATGTCGTATAAGTGACTTTAATCATTGTCACCAAAATCTCCCAAGATAAAGCTAAGTGAAACTTCCACCGTTTCACTTAGCCCTTGACTAACTTGACTAGACATGACTACTGACTTGACTTGACTCTGTTACTTGACAAAATGAAGAACATTTATACAAAACTTGTTACAGGCAAAAATAAGCCGTAAGTTTGATTGCCATATTGTGGATTATAGCCACATAAAAAAAAAAAACGAAATATACCTATCAACCAGCCCCTTAATGTTTTTAGTGCAATGGTGCCCAAATAGCTATAATAAAGCCAACTAGTAATTACCATGCAATAATAAGAGGAGCGGGATATAAGGGCGTAAACTAATTTAGTCTATCAAATAGTTTTGTTGTAAATATTTTGTGTACAATGAAGTGTCTGTATAGGGAAATTAAATTTAAAATTTTGAATTAGGCAGGGTAATATTTTATTAATCCCTCAGCCACTGAAGGAAAGGATAGACACCATAATATTACATTATAACTGTCTTCCACTTGGTGACTGAGACATTAATTGTAGTTTTATGATAACTTTTAAAATTTGATTTAAAAAATCTTAATATATCCCGTCTGATTCATAATACTTACAATTGATAAGAACGAACTTAAAAGTTGAATGACTTCTTAATAGCTTAGTGATAAAATAATTTATATAGTTTGTAATTACATACTATTTAATATGTAGGGATACATCAGATAGTAAGTGAGATAGTATAGTGAGATCACCATGCTAGTTGTCTGGAATTATCTGTGGTCCGGAAGCCATATATCAGTAGTACTACAAATAAAATTTGATACAACCTTGTCTCTCTAGTACTCTTACAAGAACTAAGCAATCTTTATAAACAGATAATATAGGTACAACATATTCAATAGGCTAGTCGACTTGTATTTTGTTTTTGTTTAAAATAATTATTTTGTATTTGTTTTCTATCGGTTTCTTCACCTCTTGCTCAATAAAAGGCTGCTACAACAAATAACCGTAGTTTTCACCTAATCCTGTCTCCAACAAATACCTATGTGAATTTTGGAAAGCATAACTAAGTTAGTTTTGCATACCACAGTTCCGAGTATAGTTTCATCCGTCCATGCTGTTTGTGTACTATAGCCTGTAAAGCCTACCCCAGAACCAAGCTATAATAAGCAAAAAATAATTTTGTTAAAACTTGTACATAATGGTTTTAAAGTTTTAAGGCATATTAGTCCGGTCAAATTAGACCAAAAAATTAGTAAACCCACGACAAATTCAGGGGAAGCTGAAAATTCTTACAATTGTTTAAATCATAATTATAAACATTGTCTTAAAAGTCCCAATCGATCCCATGTAAGGAAAAAAATTTAGCGGGGTAAAAAGGTAAAAAAAATGGGTTTTTGCGATTTTCTTGAAAACGGTGAGTTTTATCGCAAAATTACCTCAGACATAATTTGTAGATCAGGAAATTTCCTATAAAAAAGGTTTAATACCTTCTGAGATATAACGATGCAAAAAATTGCAAGCGTCATAAACGCACACGTTTCCACGCCACCTCTGAGGTAGTGTACTTAGCGCAAGTATATGGGCGCGTGCTTACAAGTTGCAATTTTTTGCATCGTTATATCTCAGAAGCGGTGGCTTTTAAGAAAAAAATTATTAATACCTTTTTTATAGGAAATTTCCTGATCTACAAATTATGTCTGAGGTAAATTTGCGATAAAACTTACCGTTTTCAAGAAAATCGCGAAAAACCCATTTTTTGGACCTTTTTACCCCGCTAAATTTTTTTCCTTACATGGGATCGATTGGGACTTTTAAGACAATGTTTATAATTATGGTTTAAACAATTGTAAGAATTTTCAGCTTCCCCTGAATTTGTCGTGGGTCAAATGTCTAATTTGACCGGACTATATGTATTATTTCTCTTTTAAAATGTAAAATGTTTGAATGTATAAACCGTTTGTTTCAGCTCAAGTGAATTCGTCACGCAGCAATCCTGAAAGCCGGAAACATGGACGAATCACTATCAAAACAAACAAAAAAATTTAAAAGATACCTTGACAAAATTTCCTAATCACCAAATCAAACAAACTAACTAAAGTTGAGATCGAACTAGTCTCAAAGTGATTAAATAATAATTAAGAAATTTAATATACAATATTTATTTATTTTTTGTTTCTGTTGCAAATATTTTGAATTCCATTTTTTAAATTTAATAGTTTCTGAAACTAGTTGAGAAATTTATTTAAAAAAAAATCATAGATTTATAAAATAATACAGAGTGATTAGAATATAACCAAAGAGAATATTGTAAATAGGTAATAGAGGAGTACAAAAAAATAAATGCTTTTAAGTACATGGCTTAGCAGGAGTGTAGAGAGAGACAGAAATACGGGTAACAGTAAGAGGGACAAGGACAAAATGGCCGCTACGATGGTGGAGACTCCGCCACCTCAGCTGATCACAACCATTGAATGGAGTATGATGGACAAAAGCAAATTTTTTCCGCTCTACACATTAAGTAGTTTTACAAGTAAGTATAATTACAATTAACATCTTTCACGCTGGTCTGGGAGAAAAGAAAAAACATAGAATGAATCAGCTGTTTCTCTTCCCGCGCAGGTTGTAAAAGTCGATCGAGGGAATCGTGGAACGGGGGGTAAAATCGCCTATGTGTTGATTCACATAGGCGATGCGGCTCGCAACCCATCACTATTGATTTCCTGTTTCAATTATCATCATGCTAAACATGGTCTAAGGTCTTATGACCCTAGGCTCTGTCTACCCCGTATGGGATAAAGACGTAAATATATGTATGTACTATTATAATGACAGTCACTAAATATCGATGATGTAGTTTTCAGCTTAAGAATAAGCTTACTCCCTTTCTCTCTTAAATGCTTTTTAAAGGCTACTAATCGATCTGATTGGTGGCAGTTTCCCAAGGACGGTTAACGTGAGTCAGGCTATAAAAATCAACAACATGATGGCAGGATGGCAGATTTTTATTTAAATCACTAGCTGCACCCCGCGGTGTTTCATACACAACAGCGCCATCTACTTTATAAAGTGCCATTGACTATCAGACTTTTTGACCTTAAAAGGATAAAAAGTATATGTTTATTCAAGGTATCAGCTATCTCCATACCAATTCATAAAAATTGGCCCAGTTTGAGCAAAATTTCGCCTTTATAATATTAGTGGGTTAGTTGGATACAAAGTCAATTGACCCTACACTACTGTCAGGGTCCGAAACCACCTCGCAGCCATGATTTTTATTTATGACTAGCTGTTGCCCGGGGCTCCGCTCCCGTGGGAATTCCGGTATAAAATATAGCCTATATGTTGTTCCAGGGAATAAGCAATCTCCATTCCAAACACCCAATCGGTTCAGCCGTTATCCTGTGAAAGAGTAATAAACATCTATACAAACTTTCGCGTTTATTACTATACTAATATTATAAAGAGGAAAGATTTGTTTGTTTCGAATAGGCTTCGAAACTACTGGAAGGATTTAAAAAAGATATCTTTCACTTTTCCAAAGCCTCACTATCCCCGTGTGACATAGGCTATGTATGTACCACGGGCGAAGCCGGGATGGACTGCTAGTAATATATTAGTAGGTAATTTCTGTTTTGACAATATCAGGTAATACTCGTTTTTATACCTAGTATTTTTTCCCGATTCTCCTTAGTCGCCTAAAGGGGATAGATTTTGATGTATTAATGTGTTTCAGTACGATGTGCCCTCTACCCGCTCACGTTGGTGAAGACACAGATACAGGTTCAACGGAAGAAGGAGGCCTACAGTGGGGTCATCGACGCCATCTCCAAGATATACAGGAACGAGGGTGTCTCCGGACTGTACCGGGGTTTCTGGTTGTCAAGCGTAAGTATACTCCACCATGAGCTCGGTAACCATCTCCATCGGTGTTTTCATGTGGACCAATAGCGATGACCATCAAGGTCTATAATGCCCTATGACTGTCTAAGGACTGAAAAAAAAAGATAAAAAGATGAAAAAAAAACAAAAAATTTTTTTTATCCAAAAATTGAAATTAATGTTAATCCATACTTCCATACTAATATTATAAAGTCTGTCTGTCTGTCTGACTGTCACCTCTTCACGGCTAAACTGCTAGACCGATTGTGATGAAATTTGGTAGGGATGTAGTGAACGACCTGAGGTCAAACATAGGCTACTTTTGGGCGCGATATAACCGAGTCCCACGCGGGGCGAAGCCGCGGGAAACAGCTAGTAAAAAATTATTATTATACGATTGACGAGTTTTTTGACGATGACAAAATGGACATTCTTTAATAATATCAATTAAATAATAAAAATTTCAATGCTACTATACTAATTACTAATAATGACAAATTTTATGGAAATGACATATTGACATTATGCAACAAATTGAATTTTGCATACAAATAGAAGTATTGTGAAGGACATAGGGTACCTTTCAACCCGGGAAATGCACTGTTCACGCGGGTGAAGCCGCGGGCAAAAGCTAGTTGTATATATAATCAGCTGATCGCCTTTTTTTATCTTATCTCGCGTCATGGCACATGTCTCCTTATTCTCTTATCTGGTTTTATGAATATTGATAATCGCAAGCTAATGTCGTTATTAGGTGATAATAGCGACCTTCCGTCTTTATTATTCGCCTTATTATATAGACTAGCAACCCGCTCCAACCTTCGCATGGACATAAAAACCTTCCTCTTGAATCACTCTATCTATTAAAAACCGTTTTCCGTCCGTTTAAAAACCGCATCAAAATCCGTTGCGTAGTTTTAAAGATTTATAAGCATACATACGGATATAGGGACAGAGAAAGCGATTTGTTTTATACTATGTATTGATAATGATGACGAAAAAACTAACTACTAAAACTAGAATAGTTTTTTTTAGGAAATTTAAATTATTTTACAGGAAGT
Organism: Apomyelois bistriatella; assembly: GCA_947044815.1. NCBI lineage: Eukaryota > Metazoa > Arthropoda > Insecta > Lepidoptera > Pyralidae > Apomyelois > Apomyelois bistriatella. The sequence continues at coordinate 4,222,393 of OX345717.1, forward strand.
TAAAGCGCTTGAACCAATTTTTAAGAATTAATTAAAAACAACAAAAAAATATTAAATCTGTCATCATCGTTATCTCGTATAGGCGAGACGGTCAACGACCAAGCAAACCTTGGTGTCAGAGTTTTTCGGAACCGCGGCCTCTGACGTGGTTTCTTTTACGATTACTAAATGGCAGCCGGGACCAACGGCTTGACGTGCCTTCCGAAGCACGGAATCATCTTTATTGTCAGACAATCAGGTGATTCAAGCCTGCAATGTCCTAACCAAACTGGAAACAACTAAACAAAGTATGCTTTCCGTGGGAATTGAACCCATGACCCCCGGGTCTACAGGCAAACGCCTTAACCACTGGACCACAGTGACAGTACTTATTTACCAGTAATTTCACTGAACAGACAAGAGAACAGGGTAAGGTGGGGGTTTTTGACTAACAACCTTTGTGATTGCGAGACAACTGTTTAGTCTATGGCTCATACTGATATGTCCCAACTACCCAGACTCCTGTACAGCTGAGGATTTGGGAGCGGCCAACGATAGAGCAGTCAACGTAGCCACAGTACTGGTCAAAAATAATTTAAGAGAAGCCATTTCGACTCGACAAGACTAAGTAATTTCACTGCTTCTCACGGATTTGAAATAAAAATTATGTATGTTTCAGTTTCAGATAATATCCGGTGTATTCTACATATCTACGTACGAAGGCGTGCGGCACGAGCTAGGCAAATATGACATTAATCCCAAAATGAAAGTGAGTATAATAGAACATTAATAATTATATTTGTATTTTACTAATAGTTAAAGGGAAATTGTATAATTCTATCTATAAATATCTATAAAAATAAATAAATTTGGAGTGTCTGTTTGTAAGATTATTAAAAACTAGCTGACCCGGCGAACTTCGTGCTGTCTAAACGTATTTTTCTAACCGTTTAAACCTTCCCTGAACTTTTACAAATATTTCAAGACCAAAATTAACCAAATCGGTTCAGCCGTTCTCGAGTTATAGCGAGACTAACCAACAGCAATTGATTTATATATTTTTTTCTTTCTGTCTGTTCGTTCCGGCTAATATCTGTAATGGCTAGACCTATTTTGACGGCTTACATGAGCAGATAGCTAATGTAATAAGGAGTAACTTAGCTACTTTAATATTATATTTTTTTTCGTAAAGTAAATCATATTTTTTTTGTTAAATCCCACACGGCCGAAGTCGCGGGCAAAGCCAGTTTATAATATTAAGATGGAAGTATGGAGTTCAGAAACCATTATGACTAAAATAATAAGATGTTTTAATCAATTAATCCTAAACCTAACTTCCTAACTTCACTATCACTAATCACTACATAGTATAAAACAAAGTCGCTTTCTCTGTCCCTATGTATGCTTAAGTTTTTAACTACGCAACGGATTGTGATGCCGTTTTTTAATAGATAGAGTGATTCAAGAGGAAGGTATTATGCGAAGCCGGGGCGGGTCGCTAGTAATATTATAAATGCGAAAGTGATGTTGTTTGTTAGGCTTTCACGCCCTATATACTAAACCAATCTTCCTGAAATTTCGCATACACATAGATAGAAGTTTTGAGTAGGACATAAGATACCTTCATCCCGGGAAAAAGCACTGTTCTCGTGGAGAATTCACGCGTTGAAGCCGCGAGTGAAAGCTAGTTTGGTAATAATATAGAGAAAAACAGTTAAGGCTCCGACACACTATGCGGTCGGCTCTGCCTGCAGGATACCCAGAAAACAAACCGAGCAAACCTCGATGCCGCGAGAATACTACACATTTTTCCATTTAATGTTTCGAATAAGGTAATCTATACTAATATAATAAACCTGAAGAGTTTGTTTGTTTGAACGCTTATAACTTAAAATTCTTTTTGTATATGAAAGCCTGATTCTTGCGGAAGTTTATAGGCTATAGTACATACACATTATAGGCGAGTAAAATCAAATCAAATCAAAATCTTTATTTGCATGAATGTATGTACAAAATGATGTTGTAACAATATGAATGTGCGAATACATTCTACCTTAGTAAGGCGTGCAAATCTATCATGTCTAAAAAATACTCAATTACAAGGATACATAATTTAAAAAAAAAAACAAAATGTCAAATTTAAAAATAAAAAAATAAAAAAAGATAATATACCTAAGTCAAAATAATAAAGTCAACATGTTATCATAATTTCCAAATTGCAATGAGTCCAATAAAAATATAATAATCTGAGTAGTCATATTGTGTTAGTAAAATAAATTTGACAAAATGGGGTCTGAATATAAAAATGATTATAAAACTAAATTGTATCTTGTAAATATTCTTCAATTGTATAATAACATTTTTCTATTAATAGTGATCGTAATTTTCTTTAAATGCTTTATATCTTAACTCTTTCATACTGTCAGGTAATTTGTTATATAATTTCGGTCCCAAAACATATATTGTCCTACTATACGACGCAAGATTAGATTCATTAAACCGCATGGAACAGTCACCTAGCTAGTCATATATATATATATTTTCAATGTTTTGCAGTCGTTTATCGGCGGCGGATGCGCGTCGATCGTGGGCCAGAGTATCATCGTGCCGTTCGACGTGCTCAGCCAGCACCTCATGGTGCTCGGGCTGGTGCGGGGCAGAGCGGGCGGCAGCAAGAACCCCGTGAGTCCACTTATGTGATACCATATACGTATACCGTATATGGTATACTAGGTATGCCGTAGTGTGTTTTTCTTAAAGTGATACCTCGGTGAATACTAGCGCCACCGTCATTTAAAAATCATTACTCATTGAAAACACAAGTTATCAAAAATCCCTCTACTGTAATTAAGGGGTTTGGATCAGAAGTTAATTTTAATCATATTAAATTATCAAATTATAATTCCCTATAGTTACAAATTGCATTATTGCTTCAAACGGCCACTGTTAGCAGTTTTGCAATTTGTAACTATATGGAAATAATTTAATAATTGAATATGATTAAAATGAACTTCAGATCCAGAACCATAATTACAGCAGAGGGATTTTTGATAACTTGTGTTTTCAGTGAGTAATGATTTTTTAATGACGGTGACGCTAGTGTTCACCGAGGTATCGTCTTAATAGGCTTACATCAGCCAACTAGCGCCACCAATAATTTTATTTCTTTTACTCTAAAATCAAGGCAAATTGAAGAAATCTAAGAAAGCAGGTCACTAGTAAATAACTTCTAGTATTTTTGGTATTACTTTTACTCAAAAGGAAAAATTATAAAAAGCAATACCAATAATACTAGAAGTTATTTACTAGCGAATTGTCTTAGATTTCTTCAATTAATTTCAGGCTTAGTGTAAATAAATAAATAATAATATGTAAATAGAATTATTGTAACCTAACAATAAAGGCTATCTTTATAATCAATAATAATATTCATGTATTCTTTGTAAACATGTGAAAATAAGGATGGTAAATAAATAAATATGAAGGGGCAAACCACACTGATTGAGTTAGCCCCAAAATAAGTTCGAGGCTCGTGTTATGGGATACCAACTCAACGATACTATATTTTATAACAAATACATATAAAGATAAACATCCAAGACCCAGGCCAATCAGAAAAAGATCATTTGTCATCTTGACCTGACCTGGAATCGAACATATGTGTTTAATTGTTATTTAAAAGTACATGCCAACTGCCTTTTTGTTTTTAATTTCCTATCGCGGGTCTACTGGAAGAAATTTCTATAGAAATAAGTAGCACCCTTGTACTAAATTTCCTAATTTTAAGTGTTCTTTGTTTGTATTTGAAGTGTACATGAATCAAATAAATGAGTATTATAGTACAAAATACTAACAAAAATGAAGTAAGCTGTGTTACACGTATCTCATTTGATAGAATATAGACTACGAACATGCAAAAAATAATTAAATAAACTTAAAACAATTCATGTGTACATACCCTTTTCTTCTCGTTTCCTCTCTTGGGAAGAGATTTCTTTAGAAATAAGCAGCACCCTTGTACTAATCACTACATAGTATAAAACAAAGTCGCTTTTTCTATTCCTATGTATGCTTAAATCTTTAAAACTACGCAACGGATTTTGATGCGTTTTTTTTTAAATAGATACGAGTGATTCAAGAGCAAGGTTTTTATGCCCATGCGAAGCCGGGGCGGGTCGCTATTGTTCTACAATTCTATGTTTTTTCTTGTATATTTTTCTGTACATGAATTTGAAAATAAATCAATATTTTTTTTTGATTTTTTTTTGTTAATCAGAAAATCAACCCGCTGGGCTTAGACCTGGACCAGAAGATGTCTAAAGCGTCGCTGGCGCGCGAGGTGGCGGTGCGGCTGTACCGCGCGCACGGCCCGCTCGGATACTACCGCGGGTACGCGGCTTCGCTCGCCGCCTACGTTCCCAACTCGGCGCTGTGGTGGGCGCTTTACACAGCTTATCAAGGTAGGTGACGAATGAAGAACATCTTATACTATTAAATGAGCAATATTTGTATATATATAAATTTAGTACCTAGGATACCGAGCTTCGCTCGTTTTATGCAGAATTTTTTTTTGCGTGAAAATGAATTTTCGCAGCCATGAAACCTAGCTAGATTATCTTTTTGACTATGTAAGAATTTACGTTTAAAATTTCAAAAAAATCGTTAGAACCGTTTTCGAAAATGAGAGTACAAATAAATGTATTGCTAGTTTAATAGTATAGGACACACTTTGGAGCGAGAACTAGCATGCTTTTGTTTTATTCAATACAAATTACATTCAGTCAAAAATCAAAAACTCACCTACGATTATGTCACACGAAATTAGATCATTCTAAGAATCAGTCATTATTCGATTAAACTTAAAGTGCACTGTCGTTAGTTTTGATTTGGCGTTTTCTCAGACGTGGGCAATGAAGGTATGCTGTTATTAACTAAATTTCATGTTGCGCAGACGAGTTGTACCGCGTGAGTCCGGCGTGGGTGTCGACGTTGCTGATACAATGTGTGGCGGGCACGCTGGGAGGGTTCACCACCACCATTCTCACCAACCCGCTTGACATCGTGCGCGCCCGGCTTCAGGTACCGTATTACAGAGAATTACAGCGAGTAACATCGTGTTACAGCGAGTGACATCGTATTACAACGAGTGGTATTGTCTTACAGCGAGTGACGTCGTATTACAGCGAGTGACATCGTATTACAACGAGTGGTATTGTCTTACAGCGAGTGACGTCGTATTACAGCGAGTGACATCGTATTACAACGAGTGGTATTGTCTTACAGCGAGTGACGTCATATTACAGCGAGTGACATCGTATTACAACGAGTGGTATTGTCTTACACCGAGTGACGTCGTATTACAGCGAGTGACGTATTACAACGAGTGGTATTGTCTTACAGCGAGTGACGTCGTATTACAGCGAGTGGTATTGTCTTACACCGAGTGACGTCGTATTACAGCGAGTAACGTATTACAACGAGTGGTATTGTCTTACAGCGAGTGACGTCGTATTACAGCGAGTGACATCGTATTACAGCGAGTGACATCGTATTATAGCTATGCAACATCGTATTACAGCGAGTAACATAGTAAAGTAACCTTATATATTTATTTATATTCTTAAAGACACTAGCAGCATATGAACCTAAACAATATAAATTGGAATCTGACTACCATATTTCAAACGCAGAAGAGGTGGATGTCTAAGTTCCTTATCCTATCTTATCTTGTTTGGGGTCCTGAATCACAGGAAGCACGTCGAACCTTTGGGTTCTTTTGTACTTACCCCATTCCTTACTCACCCACACTAGGATTTCTGAAGAAGGATTGCATAAGCTTCAGAACATCACCTGGTGAGAAGTGCTTATATTCCTCCAGTTCAGGATACGCTGCTCCAAAGAGGTCCATTCGCTTGCTAGCTAGTGAGTCACAGCGGCACAAAATGTGTCTCATGGACTCCTCAGCCTCATCCTCCTTATCCTAACTGCATTTTTAATGTATTTCCCAGGTGGAAGGCGTGAGTTCAATGCGGCAAGTATTCAAAGACCTGTGGCAGGAGGAAGGCCTGAGCGGGCTGTACATGAAGGGCCTGTCGGCGCGGCTGGTGCAGTCGGCCTGCTTCTCGTTCAGCGTCATCCTCGGCTACGAGAGCATCAAGCGCGTGGCCGTCAGCGACGAGTTCCGGCCGCGCGTGCGCTGGTGACCAATATAACTTGTGCTGGCTATACTGTGTTTTATTTTACAATACCTGAACATACTTTTTTTAAATTTCCCCTAAAATTATGACAAGGTTGTTAATAGCCCATCTTTCCGTCACACGTGACACCCCCCCCCCCCCCAATTCCACTTCAGCATAGATGCCTTCTTTCCTAAATCTGAATTTAGTTAAAAGAACGCAACGTGGTGTTTCCTTTCTCACTCTGTTTTGTGTTACTCCTAAAATGCTGCGTTCTAGCTCTAGATTTTTTTAACCCTATGATACATGAAGAATATTTTTTTAATCTGGAATTATGTCGCATTTGAGAAACCGTGGCTGTGTTATTTTATCGTATCTCTATGATGTGAATGTGAACCATCATTACGAAGATCAATATATACTCAATTTTAATATTAATATTAAAAAATAAAAATAAATATTGTTTAGGGATATTTCCTTAACAATAAAACAAAATTTAAAATTCACATTTTTATATTAAGACTTACGGCTATGTTATCGTAACCTAATTTAAAAATAACTTTTGTTATAAGTAAAAAACTTATAAAATAAAGGTAATAATATATTACAGTATAATGTTGCTTCGAGCGACGAAATCAACAAAGTTTCACAAATTCTGCTATAAATAATACACTAATGTGGTGCCTGTGGCATTGTTTATGGTAAAGTATATGTACTATGATAGAAATATATATCCTAAACGACTCGCCATTGATTCGTCATATCCAATTTACACTAAAACTTCAATGATAAGATTTCACAAAGAAAATCTTGTACAAATAGACGATGGTAACTTGGTTTTATAGTATGTCGAAGTTATTGTAGCACGAACGAGATACTGGTATGCATTAGACTGGGTCTCAGTGACAGATGCGGGGTGGGGCACGTATCCTTGCCTTGGTTACCGCAAAATTGTTTGTATTTTCTAATTGGTCTTACGTTAAATACTGCCAACACAACGTGTTTTTTTCTTATATAAGCAAGACACATTTACCACACAGAAGACGTCTTAGAGATATAGTTTTATCTCTATTCCGGTTCAAAGTCAAATACTGAAAAGTAGGTTGCTTGCGATAATTTTTTTCAATAGATATTTTCATTAATCCATGATAATAACTACCATTTATAGACTAATTACGTCCATGCACCCAGTGTACCGCAGCGAATGCAACGGACGCCGTGACATCTGGTGTGAGCTTAATCAGGAAATCTCTCATTTACAAACATAAGATCCAATCGTTTTACGTGCAAAATGTTCCATTGATCCGGTCAACGGATTAAGACCAAGTTTACTAACATCAAATTAAAAAAAACTGCTTATATTTAAAACGACAGTTTAATCACAAAATCAAGTTAAGAGTAAACAGCTGTTTCATGTAGTTATAATGTATGGGCGACCGAGCTTCGCTCGTTTAATGCAGAATATATTTTGCATTAAACGAGATAAACGATTTTAATGAAAATATGGGTAAAATGAATTTTCCCAGACATGGAACCTAGCTAGATTATCTTTTTGCCTATGTAAGAACTTACGTTTAAAATTTAAAGAAATCTTTAGAGCAGTTTTCGAAAACGCGAGTACAAATAAATTTATATATTGCTCGTTTAATACGAGTAGTATAGGATTGTTGAGTTACATATTTTTCAAGCTGCCTTTTTACTACTAATGTAAGTTATATAAAAGAAAAAATCAGTAGTATAAATTTTCAAGGCGGTTTAGTTAAATAAAGGTTAGAGATCAAAAAATATTTAAAATCTAAAATTCCGTGTTTAATATTCCGCCATCACAATGCCACAGATAACACTGAATCATAGATTTATACATTGAGAGTAACACGCTTTAAAAATTGCCTTTAGGTTTTGTTTTTTTCTACGAGATGTCGCTAGTGTCCTTAGGCCACATGGTCCAAGAGCTAAAGGAAATGATTTAAAGTATGTTAATATGATGACTACTTATCAAAATAAGTGGGTCATTTTCAGTATTTTAACATGTGTGGGAAATATTCTAGTATGGAATATTGGTTCCACACTGAGAATCCATAGAAACCTATGTTTTGAAATTTACTCAATATATATAAACCTATCAAACTAGCTGACATACCACAGCCTTTTCACCTATTTTTCAGTAGAAAGTAAAAAAAAGTGAAATGCTTTACCTACCCGTGGATAACTCCTTAAATTAATAAATATATAAACATTTTTTTCATTATTTACTTCATTTCTGTATAAGCCTTCAACTACGCGTTAGGTTAAAAAAATATGCACCAAAAGAATCGCATTTTTTTTTACAAATACGATTTTTTTTAAAAGACAACAATGACTAACTTTTGGGTGTTAAATTAAAAAAAAAAAACTGACCGTAGACAATATATTTTACAGATTGAACATAGTGTTGTCTCTAAATTGAAACTTACGTACAAACTTATAAGTAGTATTTTAGAAAGATCGCGTTGGAAAAAAATAATGACGATCTTTTAAAACATAAGCTACAAGTAAATATATACCAACTACATACATTATTACAACAGAATATTAATGGCAATAGTGTTCCCACTGGGCTTCGTAGTGACGAGACAATTTATCGATTATCGATAAAATAAAACTATCGATATGTGCGAAACGCAATAACGACACTATTTTTGCGTGCAGTTGGTTAAATATGAGGCGATATTTTTTGTACTTGTTTCGAAAATGTTAATTGAATTAAGTTGGTAGCATTGAAAAACAGAATTCAAAATTCTATAACAAATTAATCTAGTCTACATACATACATAAATAAATAAAAACAGAAAAATATTTTACAAAGATGTGTTAAAATTACTTATTGCAACGAGGCGGCGTCATAGACACCAAATTTCTATATTTATGGTACTTTTTTCTTTTATTTTAAAATCAGTCATTTCTGGCATACGCAATACAAAGCATCAATGTATCAATAAAATTAAACACAATATAACATAAGAAAAATCATTAAATAATGCACATATTTATTTATATTTTACGTTACATCGACGCTTTTACCTATTTTTCATGATAATTCGTAATAATCGCATCAAAACAAGAAAAACCTATACAACACTAACAAAAAATGGAATATTTCATACTATCACATTTTTTTTTTATAATTTCGAGTAGATTTTTTAAGACATACACACAGGCATTGCCCTTAAATTTTCGCTGAAAGAACACAGGCATATGATTTATACTGATTTCATAATTCAATGAATATTACATTTTATAAATAAAACATAATGTAAATATATTATTTAGATAACGCGAGATTTTATATAGCTTACACGATTTAATTAAAATCATACATTAGCAATTTTTTTAGTGGATTCAAATAATTACAACCACTGGTTTATAGACTATTAAAGAGTACAAATTAATGAATGTTCTCCTTTCTTTGTTTATTCTGTATATACTACTGTGTAAGTACATATATTTAGTAAAAAATAAATAAATAAAGGTCATCAACACAGTGCGAGAGAGATAGCAATACATTTAACATAAATAGCACTGCTTAATTAAGCACTCAAATATATATTTGTAACCCTTTTGCCTCCATTCTTTATATTACCGAGCCTCTAGCGCAGTGAAATTTAAAAAATATTTTTGTTCGAAAATATCCCATTGGCGAAATGGACACCAAAATAAACGTAAAAAAATCGATCTCGGCGGTAAAAAAAGGGTAGTATGATCTCGCGTTACCTATTAGTGCTATATATCTACATTTATTGCGTGTCTGTCTGTCTGCTACCACCTCTGGAAGGGAGGCGGGTGTCACTGCTCATAGTTCTTCGTTTTCCTGTCCATCTCATCGTCTGAAGTGCGGTTCATTGAGTGATCTGATAAAAAAATATAATTGTTATTTTTTTTTGTTATTTTATTTAATTCTGCGTAATTTCGGATTAATTTATTTAACTAACAAAACAAATATTTATATAGTTAAAAAAGGCCCGTGATCAGTCAAGATGACGCAGATGATGACATTACATTAAGACGATACCTTAATGAACACTAGCGCCACCATCAAAACAAAAGTTATCAAAAATCCGTTTTATGTAATTAAGGTTTTGGATGTGAAGTTAATTTTAAACATATAAAATTATAGTTCCCTATAGCAACAAATTGCAAAACTGTTAAAAGTGGCCGTTTTAAGCAATATTGCAATTTGTAACTATAGGGAACTATAGTTACTACATTTGGCCTACTATCATCTCTTAAAACCATGCAAGATCCAGTGAGTAAGCGAGACAGCGCAATACATGATGTAAGGCGACATCTCCCTTACTCACTGGATCATGCATGATTTTAAGAGATGATAGTAGGCCACCTGAAGTTAATTTTAAACATTAAATAACGATTTTTAAATGACGGTGGCGCTAGTGTTCAGCGAGGTATCGTCTCAAAGCTACATAAAACGGATTTTATATAACTTGTTTCCATTAAATAACGATTTTTAAATGACGGTGGCGCTAGTGTTCAGCGAGGTATCGTCTCAAAGCTACATAAAACGGATTTTATATAACTTGTTTCTATTAAATAACGATTTTTAAATGAAAGTGGCGCTAGTGTTCACTGAGGTATCGTCTCAAAGCTGCATAAAACGGATTTAAGATAACTTGATTCCATTAAATAACGATTTTTAAATGACGGTGGCGCTAGTGTTCACCGAGGTATCGTCTCAAAGCTACATAAAACGGATTTTATATAACGTGTTCCCATTAAATAACGATTTTTAAATGACGGTGGCGCTAGTGTTCAGCGAGGTATCGTCTCAAAGCTAGTAACAAATGTAGACGAACCGTGCTGCATCTTGGGCACGAGCACGACGTTGCCGTCGGCGGCCTGCTGCAGCGAGTACTGCGCCGACGACAGCGCGCGGCCTTCCGGGTCGCGCAGGTTCTGGAACAACATACACATATAAGCACTAATATATGCACTAATATATGAACTAATATGTGCACTAATATGTGTACTAATATATGCACTAATATATGCACTAATATATGCACTAATATATGCACTAATATATGCACTAATATATGCACTAATATGTGCACTAATATATGCACTGATATATGCACTAATATATTAATACTGGTTTTTTCCCGCTGTTTCTCCCGCATATCCCGTATACCCGCATACCCGTCATATCCTCCGTGATATAGACAATATATATATAGTTTTGCATGCCTGGTAAGCCTTGGCAAAGCTATATTTAGTTGTTCATTCGTTCGTTCGTTTATTTTAACATTTATTGATTTATTCCTCTTTACTCATTCGTTCACTAATTCATTCACTTATTCGTTCGGACTCTCATTCATTTGTTGGGATACTTTTTTTTTTTAATAGTTTATACGGCCATGGAATCTAGTCCTTTAAGGCCTTTCTTGAATTTATTAATCTTCTTCAGTCCTACTTAAGTCAGTCGAGTCAAAAATTCAAGTCAATAGTCCAGTCCAGTCAAGTAAGTAAGTCTAGTCTGAGTCAGATGGCTAAGTGAAGCGGTGGAAAATTTTCACTTAGCTATATCATGGAGATTTTGGTGACAAAGATAAAAAGTCACGTAATCGACACTGTATCACTTCCCAATACTCACGCTTGCTCACGAACACTTTGCGAATAATAATCCACCAATATTATGCACAAACACTCGAAAAAACCTAAGTTTTGGAAATTAAATACAGCGCGGACATAGCGACAGTTTACTTTCCCTCCAAAAAACTGTTGGGATACTCATTCATTCGTTTACTCATTTGTTCGGACACTCATTCATTCGTTTACTCATTTGTTTGGACACTCATTCCATCTTTCACTTACTTGTTCGTTCACTTATTCATTCATTCACCCATTCGTTCATGAATTAGTTCGTACGTTCATTAGTTCTCACCTGAAACACGTGTCTGTAAAGTTTGGCGAATCTCTCCTTGACCCGCTGTCGTTCAGCCAACAAGCTGTGATGATCCCTTTGGGTGCGTTGTTTCCGGTCGCGCATGTTGCGCACTTCATCCGCCAGGGACGTGATCTGGTCCAGCTTCCGTTTCCGGCAGTTCTGTGCTGCCACCTGGTGGGCGAGTGAAGTAAACTTACAATCCACGTTTGTAAAGGCAAGGGAGTCAGTGAAAACTGAAGACCGGATATCGCGAGAATAAATTGTTTTTTTTTATTGTATAGCGGCGGCTTTGAATAAAAATAAAGATGAGTATTATTAACTCTGAACGGACATGCTGGATTGACAGCAAAAATAAAACTTATAAAAGTTAAGTATAATTTTTTTGAGTGCACTGTACATCTCAACTAATATTATAAATGCGAAAGCGAAGTATATTTGTTTGTTTGTTACCTCTTCACGCCCTATCTACTGAACCGATCTTCCTGAAATTTCGCATACACATAGCTAGGAGTATTGAGAAGGACATAGGGTACCTTTCATCCCGAGAAAAGAGTAAGTATTTATTTACTTTTAAAGTACAATTTGCATGGCACCTTAGATCCAAGACATGATAATCGTCACTTGTTACAATCATAATACGGTCTTAAATTAAAGAACACAGTAAGTGATTTGTTTGTACCAAGACTGATAGCAAAACCACAGTTCCCGAGGGAAATTCACGCGGGCGAAAGCTAGTAAGTGAATGATGAAGTATACCTTGTTCTTCCCTCGTCTCCGGATGTCCCTGATGAGTGAGAGCTGTGCCTCGCTGAGGTCGTGCTTGGAGAGACGCTCGTTGAACTCGTCCATTGGCAGGTTGATGATGTCGTGAACTTCCATCGGTATACCTGCACAATCATAAATATATAGGGACAAATCACACAGATTGTGTTAGCCCCAAAGTATGTTCGAGACTTGTGTTATGGGATACTAAATCAAAGATAATATATTTTATAACAAATACATATATAGATAAACATCCAAGACCCAGGCCAATCAGAAAAAGATCATTTTTCATCTTGGCCTGACCGGCAATCGAACCCGGGACCTCCTGAGTAGCGGGCAGGCATGTTAACCGTTACGCCACAGAGATCGTCAATAGGCTACTTGACTCATATCAATTTTAATGAAATGCAACAAATGTTCATTTTTTACAGTATTTGACCCGCGAAACCGAAATATATCGATTTCCGCTAAGAAAAATGCAAGATGGCACAATTTCAATTTCAAATTTACTTAAAATTCGGAACTGTCAAAACGCGGGCCGGCCTTCAACCGCCATGACGTGACGCAACTATTGTCGTAAACTGACGTTCAGACCTATTTTTGACTTCTGTCATTCGTTCAAAGTAACTCGAATGAGTTTCATTCGACAAAACTGTGGGATCGCATGATTTTCATGCGACTCTGTGGTTCTTGGCGAGAATCAGGTTTCAAAAATAGCACCTTACATAATAATGACGTCACAAAACTGCAAAAATAGCCGACGGTGTTTTTGATGGGATTCTAAAAGAGAACTTTTGAAATAAAATTTTGCTGCCTTAGAGGGCTCGGAAAAATATGGAAAAAATGGTTTCAATCTAAAAAAATAGAGAATAATTCTTTTAAACAAAAACAAAATACAAGTCAACTCTTACTAAGTTACGGTCGCTTTATCATTGTAGACGTTTTGCTCTGAGAACCACCCACTCTTAATTCGCCTATTCAATTTAATGTATGACTAAATTGACTAAATTCTTACCGAGTGCCTTCGCCCTCTTCTCGTCTCTGGACAGATGTTGCCCACTGCTGGTCGCGGACGACCCCCCGTCAGATATACTCCCATCAGTCAGTCGCCGCACTGTAAATTATTTTATGTTAATTTATTTTGTAATGACGTGATTATAGTACATACTACATTTGTGTGTCTGTGTGTCTCACCTCTCTTGTCTCTGACAGCAGCAGGTCTGTGGTCTGGCGCTAGCGGCGCGCTGTATGTGTGGTTGTGCCGCACTCGCTCGGGAGTCGCGTACGTGTAGCGGCCGGGGTTCGATGCCGGGCTAGGTATACCGGTCTGAACGGGACAAAACGAGTTATATTATTGTACATGTTTTAGTCGCGGTTTTGCTCGTCCGTAGTGGATATGTACAGTGAAAATCTGACCCTCATGCCACAAGTATCGCTATTTATTTATTTATTTATATAACTTTGTTGTACCACAAGTAAAAATAATTTTACAATTGGCGGACTTAATGCTAAAAGCATTCACTCCCAGTCACCCATTAGGAAAAACTGGAAAATCGGAATCGCTATTGAAAGGGGGTCAGATTTCTCTGCAGCCGACTGTACTATAGCTGGGAAGGTGGTGCAGGATAGCCTCCGCAATGAACAGACTTTTTTATATTTTTTTTTATTATTTGTATTTTAATGTATCGTTATTTTTTTTTTCTTATTTACACTTACCATCAGGCAACTAGCGTCACCAATCATTCTATTCCTTTTACTTTAAAATCAGGTCAAATTAAAAAAAAAATAAGAAAGCCATTCACTAGTAAATAACTTCTAGTATTTTTAGTATAATTTTTCATTATTTTTCCTTTGTTTAATTCAGAAACTCTTTACCGCCAAAATGTAAAAAAATGGCGGTAACGAGTTTTTTTTTCTGTATAAAGTGCTTCACCTGCAATAGCGAGCTGCAGTGCGGCGAGTTGATATCCAACGCCGGCTGCAAAGATGGATGGGGGCCCATCTGATGGCGGTTTGCGAAATCTACTGAAACAAATTACGATAACTCATTTGAAATACAAAACAAATCATATACATACTCATGTTTTACGTCTTTATCAATTACGGAACAGATAGAGCCTCTCGCTTTTCACTAAAAGCATTATGGAAATAAATAAGAATATATTTGGGTAAAATGTACCGTGTGTAAATACACACGGTACATTGTACCCAAATATATTCTTATTCCATGTTTGTCCATCTGTCTGTTTGTTCCGGCTAATCTCTCAAACGGCTTGACCGATTTTGGCAGGACTTTCACTGGCAGATAGCTGATATAATAAAAAGTAACTTAGACGACTTTGATTAAAAAAAAATACTTTGCAAACTGAACAATAACATTTTTAAATTCCACGGAACGAATTCGCTAGCACAGCTGGTTGTATAGAAATGAGGTGATGTCTTACCATTATGCATGTGCATATTATCATGGTGGTAGGCCTGCTCGGGGCAGGGCTCGTACTTGACGACCCCCGGCGCGGGGTTGGGCCGCGGGAGGGGCTCGAGCGAGGGCGCTGGCTGCTCCTGCTTGGAAAAAACATTAAAATATATTATATTTGTTATATATTTTATACCACCTTATTCGCCACACAGGAGTGGTTTTGGGAAATTAACAGCCTATTAATTCCAGCCGCGATTGCGTAGGATTTTCTTATTGATTTTTGACGTGCATGGTTTTTTTTTACTATCATGGTCTACACAGGTGAGTGAAGGGTATGACAGGGGAAATTATACACTCGTGCTGTACAAATAAAGGTGTATTTTGAATGTTATATGACATCAAAACAAGCCTAATTCCTTGAATGTGGTAGCCGTTTCTCAGGCCCCTCTCGGGATGAAAATCGTGAATCCTATTGTCCTACTTGACTGTCTGATAATCAAGATGAATCCGTGCTTCGGAGGCGCGTTAAGCCGTTGGTCCCGGCTGCCATCTGGTAGTCATTAAAGGAACCACGTCAGAGGCCGAGAGGCAGTTACGAAGAACTCTGACACCAGGGGGTGCATGTCGATTGACCGCGTCACCAACACGAAATGGTGATGACCAATAAAAGCATGTAAAAAGTGACATTTTTTTTTGTAATTATTATGATGTACCAAATTAACGACTTTTCTTTCTTTCATTATAAAAATGGAGTATCTCATCTTACCTGAAAGCATCTCTTTCCAAACATATGGTGCTTCTTTTGAGGTTGGTGAGGAGCCGACCGCTCGCGGCCGTACGCGCTGTCGTATGGACGAAACTTCGAACTGTTGACAAGAGTAGGGGGGCCGTAAGCAATCGTCATATAAATCATCAATTCATTTATCAATTTCCTAGGATCTATGTTTTTAAAGGATAGAGCTCATTGGCAAATTAATTCCTAAACCAATTTGCAGTGAAATAAAGAAAAAATTTACCTCCCGTATAAAGAAGCCACTCAATTTTCGTCAATGATCGATAAAAGTTCTTCGCAATTTCAGTTGTTATTTTTTGTTAGCTATACTGTATATCTCACTGGTGAGAAAAAGTCTCCCTGCTCTTTCTTCACACAGCGCTTTCTCGCTAGTTTTTATTCAAAAAAATATCAATTTTAATAAAATTAAAATCTATAAAAATTTAGCCTTTCGAATTTGTTACATCTCGATTCTAGCCCCGACAAAGAAAATGAAACGAAGTTTAGTAATATTTATCTGCTAATTTGATTTTTTTAATTACTTTGATAAAATCATTTATACATAAAAAAATATATTAATCAACAATGCAGCCCATGATTATATCTGGTTCAAAGGTACCCATTACAACGACAGCCTCTTTGTATAGTGATGGATATAATTTGAACTATAATCTATAAAATATAGGTAAAATATGATGATTTTGACAGCAAGACAGAAATATAGATAACATTGAAGTGCGACAGAGACTAACAAGAAAATGTATGCGATTTGAAAGCTGTCATTTTAATCAAGCTAGATTTTACAAAGTATATATAAACATATTCTCAATTTTATATTTAGTCGACGCTGAGTAAAGTGAAACTAAGAATTTAATTACCTGTGAAACTCCTGCGCAGAATCGCTTCCTTCGCACCACTCGCCGTCAGACAGCGAGGGCACCCGTTCAGAACCCATTGACGACACCGCACTGTCCGAAGCAGAGTCCCGCTCTGCTGAAAATTTCATGACATTAATACCTTAGAAGTTACAATAGAAATAGTCCCTTTCGGCCGCCATAACAACCGAGTTACACAACCGGTTGTGAAAAATAATTTTTTTATCTTACTTGGCAACTATTTGCACAAGAATATATATTTTTTTATTGATACGCAACCAGTAGCCAACTAATAATACTTTTTCCGCCATGGCAACTGAGGTTTACAACCAGTTGTGAATAAGGACTTTTTGTTCTTCCTTGAACACTAGTTGCGAAAGAAGAATTTATATGTTGGTAAACCGTGGACCTTAAAAATATTCAGAAATAAAATAATAAAAAATGTATTTTCTTATTCTGAGTTCGGTTACAAACACTGCGTCTCAATAATTTTATATCTATACTAACTGTACCACACGGTTTAACTCGTTCGTGGTATGTATATTATATATAGCCTAACCTTCCCCAAAAGTTAGGCTTTAATATGCAGAAATAATTTTGCTCAAATTATAAGCGTTCAAACAAACAAACGCGAAATATAGTTCGCGGAAGTTGGCAATAAACTGAAGTGGCCTTGAATGCGCAGTAGCCGATTTTCATACAAATTTTAACGTGCGCAGCCCCCGTCCCTTTTGTGGCCAACTTATGTGCCGGGTATTATTTTTTTAATTTTAATTTCATTTATGGTATTTTTTGTAATGAAACAAACTTTTTAGCTTTATTATATTATTACAGATTTGTAGGGGCAGTAAGTACCTAGATAATAGTAAGCATTGGAAGGTAGTATTCACTCGCGTGTGGTCATTCACACACCCATTTTTTATTTATCTACTTGTGTAATGTACTTAAGCTTAGTAATCTATCGATAAATCTATTATAATAGGTTGAGTACCTAATACGATAAATAGCGAATGATTTTTTAAATTACAAGAATATTTATATTTATTGATTATTGACCCAGGTAAATCTGAAAAAGATAATCCATCTTGACCTGACCGGGCATCGAACCCGGAACCCTCGTTTCCCTGTTTCCACGTGATCAGAGTAACGGACGATACTCATCATTTCGTGTAGGTGACACGGTCAATCGACCATGCACACTCCGATGTCAGAATTCTTCGGAACCTCCTCTCGGCCTCTGACGTGTTTCCTTTAAAAACTACCAGACGGCAGCCGGGACCAACGGCTTAACGTGCCTTCCGAAGCACGAAACCATCTTTGTTGTCAGACAATCAAGTGATTCAGGCCTGCAATGTTCTAACCAAACTGGGGCCAACTTTACTAAACGAAGTACGCTTCCCGTGGGAATCGAACCCGTGTCCCCCGGATCTACAGGCAAACACGGACTATACTTACCAGTCATCATCATGTGCGTGTGGTTGGGGTGAGGAGCATGATGCGCGCTGGCTCCGTCCAGCATCCGCATAGTGTACATGCCTGTAACAAACAGACAGACATGTTGTTTTTCATTTATTTATTTACCACAGTCATATATACACATAAAAAATATATAGGACTTGATTTCACCCGGGGCTTTTCATTTCACCCGCGAGAATTTCCCTCGGGAATTCCATCTTTTTCCCGGGATGAAATGAAAGGTTTGGATTGGTCGCCATTTGTGGCACTTCTATTTTTATTTATTTATTTATTTTATTTTTACCTGACCGAGAATCGAACCCTCCTCCGGTGTCAAGCCTCACATGATCATGACCAATACGCCACAGTGGTCGTTGGAGGATAGGTTAAGTACAAAGTGTAAAGCATAAACAAAATACGATAAATTTTATCACAATAACAATAATACAACAATGCTACGTCACAATGTAAGATGGAATCTTGAAAAAATATATGCGCGATAAGTGCAAATCTACATAGTAACAAGATAAAGTTATCAAATAAAAAAGAAATGGAATCGATCGACTGGAGTACATGTACCGTTTTTATTTGGTAATACCATAAATTACAGAATAGTATACTAGTTAATACGACACACATACAGAGTTTTTAAATACAAATAAACATTTGAATTTGAAATTGGAAGTTTGGAAGACTAAAACGCAAGCGCATGGAAAGTATTTTTGAAACTACTTTATACAGGTTGATTTTTTTAAACAAGCTACAATTTTTTTAAGTTTTCTACTTAATGAAAGAACAGTACCCGTAAAATATGAGCCAAATGATTTTCTCTTTCAAATGTGTTGTATTTTTTATTAAATTTTCATTTTCATTTGAAGGCAGTTTAAAAAGCCATTTTCTAGGTCCGAATGAATAAAGTAGTAGTAATAGATTAAGTCAGGTATAAAAATAGGGAAAATCAAGTGTTTTATACATCTTAATAAAAAATATCTGCTACGTTTTAAATATTACAATATCATCATGACAATGTATTTATCGAATTTGTCAGATAAAGTGGAGTTATCAGCAAATTGGGCTTGTAACCGTGACGGGTCAAAATCCACAATTTCTTGGAAAAATTTCATAAATCCAAGATAACTATGCGTATTTGTAATGAATATAAAAAAATAAAGATAAAATAAATTTATTTTTTGAAAAAGTGAAATTAAAAAAAAAATATATATTCTAGGCCCTATCTCATAACGTATCGTATAACAGATATTCACAATATTTTAAAAAATATTACAGTTGCAAATATTCCTGTTTTCTATCATTATTATTTCAGCGTTTTTCCGGTTGCATTGCCTTGTCACCGTTGGGCTAAAATGGTAATGTCGAAATTTAAGCGGACCCTGGGCGAATCCGAACCAGTCAGCTAAGGAAGCAACCGGGACAGCGCTAAGATGAGAGAGAGGTGATGTCATAATTTTTTATACTAAGAAGTTTTTTAATGTCATATGATACATATTAATGTTTAATTGTGAATATATTTTATTCTATAACTTGCGACCCGCCCCGGCTTCGCATGGGCTTAAAAACCTTCCTCTTGAATCAATTTATTTTAAAAAAAAAAACGCATCGAAATCCTTTGCGTAGTTTTAAAGATTTAAGCATACATAGGGGCATAGGGACAGAGAAAGCGACTTTGTTTTATACTATGTAGTGATAGTGATATTCACTTCTGGCAACTCTAGCCCGCTGTATCTCTTCGCCGCTCTCGTCGAAAAACCTCGTATGTGTCTACATAAATATGTAAGCCAAATATTATTGGTTAAGTTTGGCAGTGTCGCCAATTTGACAAATGAAATGAAATTAAATTTATTAAATAAATAAAAAAGTTTGCTACATTGCTTATACAATTGGTCCCACACTAGGCAACATGCCTGTCCTATAAATATAACATCTGAAGTAATATCAAAGATTTAAAAAAAAAAATTGCGTCTTTTGCGCGCGATTCGAACTTCTTTGTGTAATATAGTGTAAATAGGGCTTTGTTTTTAACCGACTTAAAAAAAGAAGGTTTTATGTTCGTCTGTATATTTTTTTCTTAGCTTCAATCACAAGGTTTCGTTTCCCAGTTTCAATCGGCTTATAAATTAAAGGAAAAATACAGTTTTTTAATCTGTCTAATAGTTCCAGACAACAAACAAACTCATCAGCCTTATTATCTTAGTAGAAATTCCATCCCACCACTACCATCAGTCCCTCTTTGCTTCCGATATACTATATATTTTTTTAAATTCTGTTATTTTTTATTGTAATCTGTTGTGTATACCTAAATAAATAAATACGTATTTGAACGACACCTAATCAAGTTTTATGTAATAAATAGGCAGGTACTACTTGTATTATGTAATTCTGCTCAGATAAGATAAAAAAACCAAATATGCAAATTCAAACCTTATCACAACAATGTTAACGTCCATTTTGCACGATATCGATGGGACCTTAGGGGCGTTCTTGTCGATTTAAAATGTATCTTAAGTCCATACCACGAGAGTCTCTATTATTCGTCAAGTTATACTTTTAAAAGTGCGCGAGTACTTGCTGCGGGTTGTTTGCTATGCCCTATGCCTATAGGGTAATTGCTCCAGTTAGCGAACAACCTCACTAAATGAACAGATCGTATATTTTTTGTGAATAATAAGAGTTCTAATAGAAAACGGGCTGATAACCATATTTTTAATGTTTGTTGATGTTTTTTCTATACTAATTTTAATAAAATTAATTTCTGCAAATTTTGTATGCTATTGACACTAAATAGTCAGTTAGTAGACAATACTTTACTCATGAAAGTGAGTAAATTGGTTAAGCATCACCACAATCCATAAAACTAGGTACCTACACTACCTACTTATAATATACTAGCTTTTGCCCGCGACTTCGTCCGCGTGGCGTGTTATAAAAGAGAAGGTAAAAAAATGCTTAGTTTTATTATTTTTAAATGAAGTTAAAGTAGGTATAAGTAGCTCAGTTGAGTAATTAATTGTTATTAATTTTAAGATTATTAGTTTATGATAATTTCGTTTGATATAAAGTTAGAAAAATACGAATAGTGGAGGCTAACCCTAAAGTACCTATAGGCTTTCGTCTGGAATTCAGAGGTGAGAATGTGGATGTCAGTCGGTATGAAAGTAATAGTTTGACCACATGAAAACTAAAAACCAGCCAAGTGTGAGTCGGACTCGCGCACGAAGAGTTCCGTACAAAATTAACAAAAAATTATCGTAAAGACTTATAACCTACAAATATTTAAACAAAATTTAGAAATTACAAAAGAAAATTATAAGATAAGCCGCGGCCGTGACGTTCCTTGGTTGCCACTACCGCGAGCTATAAATTTCAAGCCTCTAACTCGCTTCCCGTTCCCAGGGGAATGTTTAACTTTGCATACACTTAGGTATATGCATATCATATTTCAAGCATCTAACTTATGCAGTTTAGATTTTTTCACACAACATTTTTTTCCCGCTAACTTAATTTTCAAAATACAGCCATAACTAAACTTTATATTTACTAAGGTATGCATGCATGTTATATTGAAAACATCATCTATCTTACGTGATTTTTACATACAAAAGTTTTTTCCCAATAACTCCCGTTCCCGTGGGAATTTTGCAATATCGCGTTGCAAGTAAGCTTTACGTTCATTATTACCTGCATGCCAAATTTCAATCATCTATCTTACGCGGTTTAGATTTTTTATACAAAAGTTTTTTTCCGCTAACTCCCGTTCCCGTGGGAATTTTGCAATATCCTGTTGCATTTCCGTCATACATGATTTCTATGTAACTTTAACCATTAAGACTGCACACGCGACGGAAGCTTAAAAAATGGAGTAACTTCTCCCGTTTTCCCAACATTTTCCTTCACTACTCTGATCCTATTGATTGTAGCGTGATGAAAAGTATACTATAATCTGCCCAGGAGTATGAAGAATAATTATACAAAGTTTCGTTTAAATCCATCGAGTAGTTTTTGTTTCTATAAGGAACATACGACAGACAGACAGACAAAAATTTTACTGATTGCATTTTTGGCATCAGTATCGATCACTAATCACCCTCTGATAGTTATTTTGAAAATATATTTCATGTATCAGAATTGACCTCTCTACAGATTTATTATAAGTATAGATATACTAGCTATATGAAAATAAAAAAGACTTCGCTATCGCATTAGACATGTAACAATGAATGTTAATAAGTATTTGAATATGTCTGTGTGATGTTCGAACATTTATCATATCATCATAACAACTCCGTTTCGTTAACTGTCAAAAATTACATTATCTATCTTTAGACATAAAATACAGCAAGTGGAAAACATAACCTCCTTTTATTAAGTCGGTTAAAAAGCGAACAGTAGGTTATTATATATTCTGTGAGGTTGGTAAATAGATATAATTCATACACACAAACAAATAAATAAAAAACTGTAACTTTGAATTTTAGGTAGGCCAGGTTTATAGTTACCCTAGCTGTACCCCGTGGTGTTACCCGCGATTAATCATACACAGCAGCGCCATCTACTTTATAAAGTATTTATATTTTTGACCAAACTTATGGGAATCGCATCCTTTTCGGGATAAAAAAAGTACCCTAGGTATTATTCCAAGGTATCAGCTACATCCACACCAAATTTTGTGGAATCACCATCATTAGATCGTCAGCTACTTCTTCTCGAGTCGAAATGGCTATTGACTGCACTTTATTGAATTTGCCCAATTCATGGCCAATGACCACCTCTGTTTCCCGGTGATTCGCCATATTTAAGACGCGGGACTATCACTATCACTACTACATACGAGTAGTATAAAACAAAGTCGCTATCTCTGTCCCTATGTCCTTTTGTATGCTTAAATCTTTAAAACTACGCAACGGATTTTAATGCGGTTTTTTTTTAATAGATAGAGTGAGATGAGTCATTGATTGCCCAGCACCATAGGTGCACAGGATTGCTAGAGAACCCGACCTAACACGGGTTCTCAGCTTAGAACGATTTTCCCAAAATTTTTACGGGAATAAGAGCAGAGACGCTAGCGACTACGTTAGGATTTTGTACAGAATTTCTTAGTTGCCTTACTATCCGCCAGGGGCGCTGTACAGGTTTGTATACAAAATCGCTAACGCAGTCGCTAGCGTCTGCGTTTATAAATACTCATACTAGGGGTACAGGACTAGATCAAAGTATCATTGGCTCATAAGACTCCAGATCCCATAGTTGTAAATACGAACTTATGGACAATTTTTTTTTCATTAATTAAATCCTAACTAATATTATAAATGCGAAAGTGACTTTGTTTGTTTGTTATGCTTTCACGCCCTAATTACTGCATCAATCTTCCTGAAATTTCGCATACACATAGATAGAAGTATTGAGAAGGACATAGGACACCTTTCATCCCGGAAAAAAGCACTATTCCCGAGGGAAATTCACACGGGCGAAGCAGCCGGCGAAGAGTAGTTATAAATAATTTGGACTCACTAGCCAAAATAATATAAAATTACAAATTGGCATTCACTAGATGGGCATCAGTCACTGAAATATGATGCTTTATTCGTCTGTCATCGCACCAGGGAATTAATATCAATCTTAAAGACTTAAAAATAAAGTCGGTTTTAATACACCTTTTGTTATGACGAAAATCCAAAATAATTTAAAATGCGGTCTCCGGGGAATGTAATATAAAATAAGTGTCTTTAGTATATGCTCGGTTTTAGTTTAGACCTTTGCCCCTAAAGCATCTAAGGTAAGCTTACTTGGTAGGTATAGACTAAAACTTTTACTTTAAATCACAAATGGCAGATCTAACACCATTCTAGGCAAAGGACTAGAGTACCGAACTAAAATAAAAAACTAAGTTCGAAAAATTTAAGTTGCAAAAAGTCAAATTTCCAAAATATTAAATTCCCAGAATATTGAATTGCAGCAGAAATGATATAATAATGCACGAACCCAGTAGTATAAATGGGTGTTAAAGCTAATTAATTAAAAAGGAGAGCCCCACGAAGACCCAAATATGTTCACCTTCTAATTTTAAAATATATATATTTTTTTTAACTTACCATCATAAAGTTTGTAATAAGATCCTAGATAGTCCCCAGGATCCGGATACATAAGATGAGTCGCAAGATAAGGTGGCACATGATAAAAAGGCGCGTAAGGATATGATGCCACTGACAGATTCATTTTTTAATCTTAAATTATCACCGCAATCCAACAGCTTTTCCACAATATTTATTTTTAATTATTATCGTCGAACGGCTGAGAAACACGCCACGCATATATTTCACGTATTAGCGGTTATTGAGAACTAACGCTTCAAGTATAGATATTCGACTGATAATTTGCTGTTAATCTTTATCGTTATCTGCGCTCACAATAACAATGTCCTTTTATCTTTGTTCTTTTCAATTTAAATCTTATAATTCATACGCTCCAAACTGTTTCGTCCTGGTTCTTATTTTGAATCATCGATTTGTTTTTAATTATGCAAGCGCTAATTTGTATTTCAGTAGCCAGAACTTTATCGCGTTCTATTTTTAATTTTCAATCTTATTCGAGTCTTGATGTCTTCGGTAAGTCCACAGGGAAAATTCTATGACGTTCGTCAAACAAAACTAAATCGTATACAAATACGTCGCTGTCTCTCGGCAAATTCTTATAATTCCATGCCAAACAAGCACATGACTTTCCATTTTGAGATTACGTTTATCAATCGTAAACACTAGAAGCCCACGCCCAATTGTCTTTACCTATTTCAGGGTACGTAGAAAAGTTTGTATTTAAACGACCATAGACAATAATTGTATCGTTTTAAAACAGACACAGAGACTTTAAATAACGATTCACAAGTTGTTTTTGTTCGACGCAAAGCACAGCAAAATCTACAAAGGCAAATGCAAGAATCGGAATTGTGCACCCTTCTACTCTTCTCGGTACGTTTATTCAGAAAGTATGGCATGTATAGGCTTTTAAATTTCAGTTTAGGAAACAACTTCGTCTCTATTCGATAATAAAAATACACGACACTTGTTAACAGTTCAAACACAATTCACTTAGCTTCAAAGTTCAAGTTGAAACACTATTGTCTTTAAAAATCTTGTTGTTCAAAGCAGAGATTAAAGAGTTCAAAAATTTGTTGTATAATTCACTTGACGAATTAACGTTTACAGCGAAAGTCACTTCGATTTGTAATTCATTACAAATAGTCTATACACGTATGAAAAAATTCCCATGTTGAATAACAAAAGATTAAAAAAAAAAAACAATTAAAAATATGGCCAGTATTAATAATTAAAAATGAATTCTCTTTGTTCTCGAGAAGGGCTGTTCTTTGTTCAAAATTGACTATTCGCAATTTAATTTTTCAAACGAACGATACTAAAGACTGAACGCGCTAAAATGAGACATGTCGACAATCGCCGCGACATAAAAGCAAGACTGTGCAAATAACCAAATCCGTAATTACATACAGTTGTTATTGACGAGACAAATGTTATTTAGCAAAAACATGTAGATACGCAACTGTTTACTTTAACCGGATGAAATCGGTTATAAACGCATGTCCGGACTTTGTTTATTTACCTTTATAAATCAAATTAAAATTCTCTATTACACATAATCTTCACGATACATCATTAATATGGTTAGATAAAAAAAAACAATCGACAGATGTGTAAAAATAAATTCGTTATAGCAGCGAGTACTGGCCCCCAACTATTTGGCCATAGGTCGTCAGTAAATTTTAAAAAAAGCTATGTCACTTTGAAACATACGTATTTGTTCACTCGTCTAACAACATGGGTGCTATAAATTTATAACGAAGATAATAATATGTAGTTATCACGGTATAATTAGAATTTCTTATTTGCACTGCGATATGCGCAGGAAATGGGGTAAACCTTAGAACATTGATATTCTTTACAGTAGCCGGGTATAAAATAAAAAAAAAGAATCTATACTAATGTTATGTTATAAATACAAAAGTCATTAAGTCTATCGGTCTGTCTATCTGTTAAATTTTCACGGGTAAACCGATGGAAAAATTTTGATGAATTTGGTATGGATGTAGTTAAGGACAGGGGCCCAAGTCTCACGCAATCGAAGTTTCACTTCACCGATTTTCTCCAATTTTTTTCGATGAGATCCAGCCAATTCACAATCGAAAAATTTCGATCGATCAATGCGTTTAATTGAACTTTTTTCAATGTTATTTTTAAAAAAGGTGAAACCCCAGGACTTAAACATAGGCTACTTTTGGGTGCGAAATAACCGAATTCCACGCGGGCGGAACCGAGGAAACAGCTAGTACTAAATAAAATATATTACAACGCACAGATGCGTTTTCGATGTTTTTTCTTTTAACTAAAACTGCTTTAAAATTATTTATTAATTTACGAACACGTGACTAGTTGAATGGTTCCTTTAACGAATACCAGATGGCAGCCGGGACCAACGGTATAACGTGCCTTCCGAAAAGCTGCAAGTGCTGAAACATTAAATGTTGCAAGCTATTGGGGGTTGATAGGCCATCACCAGTGACGTGCACAGACATTTTCCTTAGGGTAGGCAAAAACCTACCTAGACCAGAACTATTTCTATTTTAATCTATACTTATAATTTAGGTATAAGTATTTGAGTTACAACTAAAACAGTAACGAGCAAGAAGATAATAAAATTAAAATATATGAATTATGTACCTACTTAGGCCCTGAAAATTTTTAAAAGACGACCGCCTTATCCTACGGTCCCGTGGGAGTTTTGGAAAAGCATAGCAAACATATTAAATTGAAAATAATATTAAATAATGTTGTTGTTAGCTTACCCTTCACTTCAACTAAATCCGATCAATCCCGGTTGATAACGTCCATTTATTATTATTGCCATTTTTTCGTCAAATGAAAGATTACTCAGCGCGTAATTTTATAGTTTTTGTAAACAAACACTAGGTTTACAACAATCACATGAAAATTTTACAATTTTAAACTACAACTGTGTAAATTTGTTAAAAATAAAAGTGCTATTTTTTCACCTCATTGTAAACAATGCACATTGCAATTATCAATTAATTAAACATTCAAAAAAAACAAATACATGCAAGCAAAGCAAACATATTGTTGATTTGATTTCGATACGGAAATAAAAATATAACCCTACGGAATTGGGAATGTCATCTTGTTTATATAAAGTCTTCAAGTCTATGCGTTTTTAAATTTGCAGCATTACTCGTTTAATATCCAATAGACACAGTTATCATGTTGCTGCAATCGATCGTAATATTCGTAATCACTAATCAGATTTAAGTATGTGTAACGCGTAATTCTAATTGGCCGTAACAAAAGTGAGAGCGAGATGAAATGTCATATCATAGCATTTTGTTTCATCTATAGTGGAGGTCTGAAATTTACTCACACAGGCGTGATTTAGCGCATATGTGTCTGTTCACGTAAGTTTTTTACTTGCACTACTACACGAGCAAAAGCACATCTATACATAGTGATTTCTTTGTGAGAGTAGTAAACTTCAGACGATTTACTTAAAAGCTGGCCTGGCCTAGCTAGCCAGCAGCGCGTATGGGGCGGCGGCGGCGCGCCGCGTGTTCGCGCGCATTCATAGATGGCGTTGTTAAGATAATTCGATATCTTGTGTGAAAAAATATTTATTATTTATATGTTTTGATTAAATATTTTTTTTATTGTTAATTACAAAAGTACAGGGTAGGCAACGTCTAAACGTCTTTATGATATGCACGCCACTGGCCATCACTATCACGCGGTTAATTAGTGTCGCCATTCCACAAGAAACATAAATAGTATTTGGCCGACAGCTTCTAAAATATTTTGAAAATCAATTCATTAATTCATTTCGTGTAAGTATCACGGTCAATCGACCATGCACACCCTAGTGTCAGAGTTCTTCGGAACCGCCTCTCGGCCTCTGACGAAAATCAATAAAAGATTCCTTCAGGGTCGGCAACGCGGTCTCAATGCTCCTGGTGATGCAGGCGTCTCATAGGCTACGGTAACCACTTCCCATCAGGCCGTATGCCTGTTTCCCTACTTAATAGTATTAAAAAATGATACTAGGGGGCGGGGCTTCAATATTATTGATAATGCATTTTGTGATACGATTCGTGTCAGTGTATGTATGCGTACTATGAAAATGTCAGTAAGTACTTTATTATACGTTAGTTATTTTTAAACAAAATTATGTCACACCTTTCTAGGAAAATGGCGCGTCATAGAAATTATCTACATCCACATACCAGCTCAATTAAACCGGAAATGATAACGGACAACAGACCATTCATATTAGTCATTTTCAGAGATTAAACCACTTATTAATGTAACATAAACAATAAAAATAAAAACAATGACATCAACATTCAGTAACGGCCGCGTATTATTTAATGTCTGTGCCTATTCAACAAAAACAAAGGCAGCGAAAGTAATTCGAAATTTGAATATTCTACTCACGTGACCTTGGAATGGGGCGAGCCGAATTTCCTTACACAACCTTTGCCACGCAAGTCATTATGTCAGTATTCTTTTTTTAAATTACAAATACGGCCGACGACTGATGTACGTGACGGTGACAGTGCAAAATGTTATCATCGTTTAAATACCGAACTCCTGTCAGTCAGTGAAGTAAGATGGCCGTTTTTAGTTGCTTTGTGGCAGTGCCTCTGACGGATTGTGTGTTATCGCTGACGTTTAAACCATTATCACTAGTATTATCGGAAACAAAATAAAATTAATAGTAATTTTGCGTTGAAATAAATTCCATGATAATAAACACTTGTGCCAGGGAATTTACCGCGGAAATTTCAGGATCAAAGTATTATCGTGCGTTAATAAATCGAACCCTGTCCTAAATTAACGTCTTTAGTTTAGCTGTTGTAGTGTGAAGTATATTTCATGTTTTAATCATCTTTTCTAATCGTAATAAATATTATTTTGACATTATTTCCGCCTTAACAGAATGATATAACTAAGAATTAGAATTATAATTATAATAAGATGCCGTAGTGAAACAAATTTGGTCTTAGCCCCCGAAACGAATGCATTTTTTGTACTTTTTTCTCTATTCTATGTTTTGTCCTGTATATGTTTTGCTGTGTACATGAATCAACAAATAAAAATTAAAAAAAAAAACTGTGTCAATCGAACTTATAACCTACACAATATGATGATGAATAAATAAAAATTACGAATATATAAGAATGTTTAACACATATTATAAAAGCAAAAAGACACTGACCTTCATTCATAGCCATGTCCATGAGCTGCAGGTCCTCATCGTTCAGGATGGACTGCAGGAACCCGTCCTGGTTCGTCGGTGGCGCCATCTCGCTCGTCGTGTTCTAAACACAAACTCTATTATTTAAAAGAGAATAAATGTTAAGAAGGGCGTGAAAAGATTCCTCAAGGATCGGCAATGCGCATGTGACACTCCAGTGTTGTAGGCGTCCATGGGCTACGGTGACCGCTTACCATCAAGTGGGCCGTATGCCTGTTTGCCTATTAAATTGTATAAAAAAAGATTGCATCTCCCTAAAAGATATCACATTGCGCTAAAATCGTTCTCAAATATGCTAATTTATATAAAAAAAGCATTTATTAAGTACTAGCGACCCGCCCCGGCTTCGCATGTGCATAAAAACCTTCTTCTTGAATCACTCTATCTATTGAAAAAAAACCGCATCAAAATCCGTTGCGTAGTTTTAAAGATTTAAGCATACAAAGGTACATAGGGACACTTCCCTCCACCTCCCATGGCTCTACCAACCTCTCGGTTATACGAGCCGAATCTCGGGAGAGTGCGCTGTACTAGCATTTCGCATCTCTTTCCAGTCGCACCTGCTTGATCTGCCTACAAGTTCTCTATAGTGTCGCCTATCTATGCAATCATTGCATTTTAATAACTCTCCCCCATCCTTAGGGGGCTTACGTTCACACATACGCCTCGCTTGCCTTCTCGGCGGTACATAGGGACAGAGAAAGCGACTTTGTTTTATACTATGTTTATAATTTATAAAGTATTTAATGAAGGGAAAATTAAGAGTGAGTCTTAGTTTCGGCCATCCTGTGATCAGTACTTCTAGTATAAGATTTTATAAACGCAGACGCTAGCGACTGCTTTAGAGATTTCTTAGTTGTCTTACTATCCGCCAAGGGCGCTGTACAGGTTTGTCATACAAAATCGCTAACGCAGTCGCTAAAGCTAAAGCTAAAGGTACTGAAACTTGGAATTAATCTTTACGTTCCTTAATCAACCAATAAAACGCCTTGATGATTTTGAAAGAGAATGCAGGCAAACGTTTTGTAAGAAATTCAATAATGACTTGTAATTATAACAGGTTTTAATTAAATGTTTAAATAAATAGAATAAAAATTAAATGCGTCGAACGTCACTACAAAGTTACTATATTCAAAAATTTAGTTCCGCTACTGCCCGCAAGAGGCGACACAGTTCCACAAGATAAATATAGATGGCGCTGTTCTAGCTGTTGCTCGCGGCTACGCCCGCGTGAATTTTCCTCGGGAACAGTGCTTTTTCCCGGGATGAAATTTAACCTATGTCCTTCTCAATACTTCTAACTATGTGTATGCAAATTTCAAAATGAAGGTCGGTGCAGTAGAAGTGAAAGCGTTACCAACAAACAAATAAATAAACAAACTCACTTTCGGATTTATAATATTAGTTGGAAGTTGGTTTGAATAGTTGGATGGATTCTAGGATAATAATAGATTTCTTATGTTTTCGCGATTGTTACACATTAAATTAATCATACATTGGGCAAACAAAGAGAAGCATTGGTACCCGTATCAAAGAACATATTGCTGACATGAAACATAGACGCTCAACCAAGTCTGCAGTCTGTGAACACTCACTTGACAAATCCAACCACTACATGCGTTTTGATAATCCTCAAGTCCTTGCAAAAGAAAACAGATTTATACCAAGGATGATACGTGAAGCGATCGAAATTAAAAACATCCTAATTTCAATAGAGAGGATGGTTGGCAAGTACCAGCAGCTTGGGACCCAGTTTTCAATTTAATAAAATCTCAAACTCATCGGAAGACTACAAGTGTTTTTGATACTGTCAGCCAATACTGTGTGAATCGAAATAGTTTTCAATGATTTATGAGCTATGGTTTTGTATTCTTATGACATCAGAAACAAATGACACAGACGAATGTCAACTCAGTCTGCCTGCGACCATGAGCTCTGTAAAGTGCTTGAAACGTTAGGTATAAATAAGTAAGCAATAAACGCGATAGAAAACCGTATAAAATAGTTTAATTTAATAATAATAGATTGATAAAAAGAGACAGACAGAGAGAGAGGGAGAATGAGAAAGAGCTCCCTCACCTCCCATGGCTCTACCAACCTCTCGGTGATACAAGCCGAATCTAGGGAGAGTGCGCTGTACTAGCATTTCACATCTCCTTCCAGTCGCACCTGCTTGATCTCCCTACAAGTTCTCTATAGTGTCGCCTATCTATGCAATCTAATGCTAGAGCTATAAAATAATGTAATCTCACCTGGTAATATATCGGGTCATGCTGCTGTGGATGATGAGCCGACTCCACCTTATACGAGCCTTCGAGCGGTGCCGCCGCGCCTGCTGCAATACCATAACTACATTAGGTCTTTTTTTATATATGTTTTACGGCCCTGGATACAGTGACGTGCATTTTCCTTAGGGTAGGCAAAAACCTACCTAGACCAGAACTATTTCTATTTTAATTTATACTTATAATTTAGGTATAGGTATTTGAGTTACAACTAAAACAGTAACGAGCAAGAAGATAATAAAATTAAAATATATGAATCATGTACCCACTTAGGCCATGAAATTTTTTAAAAGAAAGCATAGCAAACATATTTATTTGAAAATAATATTAAATAATGTTGTTAGCTTACCATTCACTTCAACTAAATCCGATCAATCCCGGTTGATAACGTCCATTTATTATTATTGCCATTTTTTCGTCAAATGAAAGATTACTTAGCGCGTCATTTTATAGTTTTTGTAAACAAACACTCGGTTTACAAAAAGCACATGAAAATTTTACAATTTTAAACTACAACTGAGTAAATTTGTTAAAAATAAAAGTGCTATTTTTTCACCTCATTGTAAACAATGCACTTTGAAATTATCAATTAATTAAACATTCAAAACAATCAAATGCATGCAAGTAAAGCAAACATATTGTTGATTTGATTTCGATACGGAAATAAAAATATAACCCTACGGAATTGGGAATGTCATCTTGTTTATATAAAATCTTCAAGTCTATGCGTTTTTAAATTTGCAGCATTACTTGTTTAATATCCAATAGACACAGTTATCATGTTGCTGCAATCGATCGTAATCACTAATCAGATTTAAGTATGTGTGACGCGTAATTCTAATTGGCCGTAACAAAAGTGCGAGCGAGATGAAATGTCATCAGATAGCATTTTGTTTCATCTATAGTGGAGGTCTGAAATTTACTCACACAGGCGTGATTTAGCGCATATGTGTCTGTTCATGTAAGTTTTTTACTTGCACTACTACACGAGCAAAAGCACATTTATACATAGTGATTTCTTTGTGAGAGTATTACTACTCTCACAAAGAAATCACTATGTATAAATGTGTTAATGAAGTTTACACTTCAGACGTTTTACTAAAAAGCTGGCCTGGCTGGTAGCTAGCAGCGCGTATGGGGCGGCGGCGGCGGCGGCGCGCCACGTGTTCGCGCGAATTCATAGATGGCGTTGTTAAGATAATTCAATTTCTTGTGTGAAAAAATATTTATTATTTATATTTATTGATTATATATTTTTTTTATTATTTATTACAAAAGTACAGGGTAGGCAACGTCTAAACGTCTTTATGATATGCACGCCACTGCCTGGATACGAGTCCGTTTAGGCCTTTTCAATTCATCTTGTTCGCTCCAACTTTAGTCGGATTAAGTCTAAATTAAGCGGTGGACAAAACTTTAACCAATGCAAAATACTCGAAAAAAAAAAAACATTTTGGAAAGTAAGTGTCGAAACCAACTCTGCAATTTTGCCTCCAAAAACTCTATTAGGTTATTAGCATTTACTCGCGGCTCCGCCCGCTTAGTACTTTGTCATATCGCGCCAAAGAGTAGCCTATATCTGACCCTTGGTCTATACCAAATTTTATCAAAATCGGTCCAGTGTTTTACATGTGAAAGTTTAACAGACAGACTTTCACTTTTATAATATTAGTATCCATACTAATATTATAAATGCGAAAGTCTGTCTGTCTGTCTGTCTGACACCTCTTCACGGATAAACTGCTGGACCGATTGTGATGAAATTTGGTAGGGATGTAGTTAACGGCCTGAGGTCAAATATAGGCTACTTTTGGGCGCGATATAACAGAGTCCCACGCGGGGCGAAGCCGCGGGGAACAGCTAGTGGATTATAAATATTGGATCTTACCATAAGCATCGGGATGTTTCTCCGGGACGGCCGGTATGGGGGTGTGGTAGTTGGGGGCGTAGCCACCCGCGGCCGCGTGACCACTGTAATATACGACATATTGTTATTATCCAACTGCAACATATATAGACGAATTTCATTATCACTACATAGTATAAAACAAAGTCGCTTTCTCTGTTCCTACGTCCCTTTGTATGCTTAAATCTTTAAAACTACGCAACGGATTTTGAAGCAGTTTTTTTAATAGACAGAGAGATTCAAGACGAAGGTTTTTATGCCCATGCGAAGCCGGGGCGAGTCGCTAATAAATATAACCAATCACACATTGAGTTAGCCCCGAAGTAAGTTCGAGACTTGTGTTATGGGATACTAGCTCCACGATACTATATTTTATAACAGAATTTATAGATAAACATCCAAGATCCAGGTTAATCAGTAAAACATCATTTTTCAATGAGCTGACCGGGAATCGAACCCGGGACCTTCTGAGTAGCGGACAGGCACGCCATCACGCCACGGAGTTCGTTATCATGTTTTCCCGGTTGCAAGCTTATAGCTAAAAATGCGATGTCTTATTTTCCCGCCATCTTCATCCGAGCTTTTTTGCCAGTCGCAGCCTCAGCTCAGCGCTCCAGAGCCCAGTGGGTCTAAAAACGCCACTTTGAGCAATTCATCGAATGGAATTGATATTACGAATTCCTTAGCAATTCTTTAGCAATTCCTTTTTTTTTAATTTTTTTGAAGAGGAATTGCATAGTTTAGTTGGCCATTTTACAAAAAATAGAGGAATTGCTACAGAATTGCTAAGGAATTCGTAATATGAATTCGATTCGATGAATTGCTCAATGTGGCGTTTTTAGACCCCCAGCTTTCTGTGCTTGTCTGACACAAAGAGTATGTAAGTCTGACATTCTTAAAAAAAAAACAGAAAAAACCAGACTATTAAAATTATGCCTTTGGTTTGTTAGTGGCCAGCACTGTCAGATTTTTCAGGCTGCCTAAACGCATCTGACAGCAAACCACTGTGGTTTAGTGATAACAGCCGGGACCAACGGATCTTGGTGCTTTATTTTTGCATTCTGTTACTCACTCCAAATCGTCCTTAGATATTTTCTATTTACTTCAAATTTATTCCACAAAACACATTTGACAAAGTCAATAAACTTAACACACAAAACAAAAAAGAGAATTAAAAAAACTAACCTGATGTTGTGGTGTGGATGCTGCGCATGCTGGTGGTGGTAGTGGTACTGCTCCGGCGGAGGCGGGATGGTCAGCAGCGACGCCAGGTCCTGCCAGCGCTGCTCTACCGACATAGAGCGCATTAGAGACTGGAATAGACAACGGCAATATAAGTTGGTAAGAAATGTGCGAACTTTTGAGTTCGAGGGGGAGGATATGCGCCAGGTCCTGCCAGCTGCCAGCGCTGCTCTACCGACATAGAGCGCATTAGAGACTGGAATAGACAACGGCAATATAAGTTGGTAAGAAATGTGCGAACTTTTGAGTTCGAGGGGGAGGATATGCGCCAGGTCCTGCCAGCTGCCAGCGCTGCTCTACCGACATAGAGCGCATTAGAGACTGGAATAGACAACGGCAATATAAGTTGGTAAGAAATGTGCGAACTTTGGAGTTCCAGGGGGAGGATATTCGCCGTGTCATTAAGTATTTAGGCATTATTGTGGCATTAAGTTTTAGGAAACATAATATTTCTATTAAAGTAAATGAAGAACACTGAACTCAGGTTATTTATAAACTGAAATATTTAACTGCAGACAAATATCTGTAATAATGAGTAAAAATATTAGTGCTGGGCATCAAACCCAGGACCTCCAAAATGGCGGACTAGCGTGGTTATACATATGCACTAAAATTATAATTCTCTAACAAGAATCACCTATCAGTGAAAAAGCTAAGTCACCAGAAATCAAGAAAGTTACATTCGAACGACATTTGGACAGTCATCGTTCTAAATGCAACAATTTTATTTAATCAATAATTTTGATGGTAGCAGCCAAATCTCGCGGATTGACTCGAAAATCGTAAAATACCAATTCTATGCCGTTATGTTTGACGTTTTAATATTTGTCAGCCATTTTGTTTACAATTTCGCGGGCATTTTGAAAGCTGTTCTATGGTTTAACCGGAAAGACAGATTTAGAAGTTTATGTAAAGGAAAGTTATGGAGATTTACTTGTACATTTGCAACGTAAACAATTGCGCATTTATAACTTTGTCTGATTTAGAATAACTTGTAGAATTTGTGAAAATAACAGATGTATAACTTAACGTCAAGTGTGCGAATATTCTCTTTACTTAGTATAATATAAGTAGTTATCGAAAAATCTTAACCTAAATTGTTACGACTAATATGCTACAGATGCTATTCTTTAACGTAAAAACAACACTTAAAATAACCGTTTCCAATAGGTGAAATCTGGGTATTAGCTCAACACTTGTAAAACTACGCACATACTGTCAACAATTCTTGTCTATGCTCAGTTCTTATTTGTTTATGGTGTTTGTCTTTGGCACGCGAGCGGAATGAGAGCGGTGGCGGCACGGAACGAGTGTTCCGAGTTTGAAATTTCGAATTTTATAACGAAACAAATATTTGAATTTTGTTTAAATATTTTCTGGTCAGCTTCTGTTTGAGAATTTACTTACATCCTAGAAAATTGCTATTTGGTTATTAGCTAACGTTGCAGAAAGTACACCTTACTCAATACCTATTCTACGCACTGCGCACAGAATGACACAGGATAACGTTTCAAACGCTCTAAAATACATCTTGATTGCTGATAGATTTTTTTACTGTTTATTAAAGACCCGACACTAAAAATAGCCTCTTATGTCCAATCTAAACCTTATTAAGAATAGAATAAATTAAGATATGTTATAAATGATAGTTGTCACCTTTCATGCAATTAACACCTTTATAAATATAAATTTTATTGGTGACAGTCTGTTGTATGTCTATGGCTTTGATACATATTCTTAACAGAATTATTCAGACTGATACATCAAAGAATTCAAAATAATTTATTTGTTTTAAATATTGCATCAAAGGCAAATTGAGTCCTCCATTTGGAAAATCGGTTGAGAATTTTCTTTAGTAACACTTATTTTCAGCGATTGTTTATACATATACATAAGAGAAGATTAGTGTGAACTTTCAAGCATTAGAAGTTAAATTTGTTAATATCCTTTTTTTATGGCAATCCACTATAGTTGTGTGTAAATTAAGCACAGGCTAGGAATTTCTAAATGACTCTTAGAAAAAATAAATAAAAAGCAGATTTTAACAAGACCAGCAATAAAATGCTAAATCTTGCTATTTTAGCACTTGGTCGTTTTAACATACTCAACAACGGTTCGTTTGCTCTTTTTCATGTTAATTCCGGATTCTCGAATATAAAGTGCTATTCTGACCGTTTGAGGCCAGCTCAAGAGCTCTCAAAATGCTGACTGTGATTCGCCAAATTTTCGACACTTGATTTCTAGTGACTGTAACATTTGTATTAATTTCTAGAGGTTTTTAGCGGTTCTAATAATAAATTGTTGAGACTGATCTAGCAAGAATGGGATATTGATTTTTTTACGTTTCTTTCACTAATATTAATCATTAAAATTGCTATAAAGAGATGAGAAGCTGTCACAATACACTGGCGGCCAAAATCGCAGGACATAATCAATAACCTGCTATAAATATCCTGAAATGTTATACGAACCTAATACCAACACGCTTTATAGTCATTAGTAAAAACTACATCGTAGAAACAATTGGTCCAAATATGCGTCCTAGCGGTGCACCACACTTCATATCGACATGCACCTTGATATCTTGACGCAAATCGGTTAAAATCTCATCTGGTATTACAAAAGATGTCGCATAACCTTGTCGTATTCTCAAGGTGTCGTGAAATTACACACGGCACCCGTCGGAGCGTGGTCGACGGTGTAATTTGCCGCACGCAAAACTATATTGTCTAATTGTCAACACGTGTTCTATGATGAGGTTCGGTGTGTCGATAAATTACGTATTGTGTGTGTGATTCGAGGGCTTTATTTCTTAAGTATAAGTAAGTTTTATGAAACGCCATTATAGACATCAAACCTGGAAAGATGATGTTATTCATTTTTTTTTATTAGGTTAAAGGATATAGGGCAGAAATTATAAATGTTTTAATATATATAAATAACTAATTGTATAAATAATTGTTTTTCCAAATTCGTGCAATAAAATAGCTCTTACAGGTGACTATACTATTTGTTATTTATTTGCTGACAAATCAATAAGTTATTAAGGCAAGCGTGAAAGAGAGAACTACCTGTGATATTGACAAAGTATATTAAATGATCAAATCAACTTTGAATGAAGGTACTGTAAGTAATCGTTTGAACTAAAGAGCGAAGAATGAAAACAAAAGAGGTAGCAATCATTTTAAGTTCCAAAATCACACAGTCAAATAAGGAAATCTCAAAACACCCAATCAAACTCGTCATTAGTTTACAAAAAACCTTATGGAATTGCCACCTCAGTAAGTATTAGTTAGTACAGACAACATAACGTCGATCAAATCAGATATATTTATGTATATTATTATGTAAGTGTACATGAAAATGAATCTCTATTTCCCTCGGTCATGCTATAACTTAAAAACCAGAATTACATTTTAATGCATCTTTTTTAATTTGTAAGAAAGAAAAAATAAGAAGATAGCGCCGAAAGTATATTTGAGAAAGTTAATATAAATGAAAATGTTTTTCCGGAAGATCTCTTTATTTTGGAACACAGGTTTATAGGATCTTCATAATATAATTACTTTTGTGTCACTGTGACCTTTTGTCGTGACGTACAATAATTTTACAAAAACATTTAATTTTTAGCGTCAATAATGTAGTCATTATAACAAATTTGAAATTATGAAATTCAGTGATTAAATAAATATACATACAACTAAATAAATTAATTTTTGTAATAAATTAAAACTTAATCAATCAAAATTATTATTTAAAAATGATTGTACAGTATAATAACATTTTTCAGTCAAAAGCAACTTTAATTTATTTTTGAATGTCATCAAATCCATAGTTTTAAAACTATGATAATATATGTCTTTCTACAGAT
The DNA here is from genome assembly GCA_947044815.1 of Apomyelois bistriatella. Lineage (NCBI taxonomy): Eukaryota > Metazoa > Arthropoda > Insecta > Lepidoptera > Pyralidae > Apomyelois > Apomyelois bistriatella. Next base: position 4,261,419 of record OX345717.1, read on the forward strand.
AAAATCCCATAAAAACCCATGTAAAACCTGGACCTGACCAGGGATCGAACCCGAAATCTGTGACTACTAGGCCACAGAGTCACTTAGGTTGACTGAATGACTGTTTTGTCGTCTGTACTACCAAATGGTAGCCCAGGTGACCTTGGATCCATGTCGTCTGATAATTGCCGGTAATGTACCATAATACAGGCTAATATCAGGCTTGATATGTAATTGTTTAAGTATAAGTTTGTTTGGATGGACAATGGACATGTTTCGATTGCCAAAATTGTTGTTTATCTGTTGTTTATTTGCTTCCTATAACGCAATGTCAATTTTATTTTCTAGGAAAAAAAATAATTTTATTTGGATATTAACCGCCGTATTAAGAAACGTTTGATAAGCCCATTTTAACTAAAATATGTTTTAGCTATTTCTCTCTTACCTGACACTTCATGTGAAAGAACGAGACGAAAGTCATTTTAACTAAAATAGGTTTAACAAACGTTTCTAAATAAGGTGCTAAGAATCTATCTTCCAGCTATCATCCAGAGGAGGTCCTCAATTTCTTTAAATATTTCCTTAGTTATCAAAAAGGTATCACGAATTTAACAAAAATAAATAAATAATCAACTTTTTTGGTTGCCAAAATTGAGTTTATCTGTTGTGGCATTTGTTTCCTTTAATCATTTTTTTTAATATAATTTTGCGGCTCCCTTTCTTTTCATGCAGTGTCATCTTTTAGTGATACATCCACGCGGATTAAGCCGCTAGCGAGCGTTTTATTTTATCTTATAGTTACTTACATTGATTTTTATTCTAACATAAGATAGTTTTAATTTACAAAGAAAGAAAGATAAATGTTTGAACCTTGTATGTGAACCCGTTTCTATTAAAACGTAGAAAAGACTATAAAAAAATATATAAGTCTATTTGACAAAAGAGGCCGACTGTTACTTTAACATTTACCTATTCTGTGTAAATTCCAATTTCAAAAACCTAATTACGACTCGAGAACCAGTATTGTGCATTATAACATTAAAAAGTTGACAGCTCGCGGCAGAAACATTTTATTGCTTACTTTATTTTTTATTGCATCTAGAATGGCACAGACTATAAAACATATGGACACCGATATGATTTTTTTTTATAAATATTTATTTATTTTTATAAATAAATGTATCTTGCACAGACTTTTATATTATGATTATTGATTTTTATTTTATAAGTACACAGATTATATACCGGACAACGAATAATTCACTTGGTGTTATTTATTTTAGGGAATACGCTGATACGTACTCCCTAAAATAAATTACAGATTGAGATAGCCGTAATCAAAGTTTGAAACTTGTGCTTTGGGATATTAACTCAACGATACTATATCCCAACTAATATTATAAATTCGAAAGTGAGTTTGTATATTTGTTTGTTTGATACCCCTTCACGCCCTATCTACTGAACCAATCTTCCTGAAATTTTGCATACACATAGCTAGGAGTATTGAGAAGGACATAGGGTACCTTTCATCCCGGTTGTGTTCCCGAGGGAAATTCATGCGGGCGAAAGCTAATTTTATTTTAAATGCATTACAGATTAATCACTACTATTTACATTACATTTTTCGTTTTATCCATTTATAAATAATACATAATTTAAAATCAATCAAAAATTTACATAAAAATTAATAGTTCTCTTCATTTCATACAACTATTTATTATTTGCAAGACAAAAGTACTTTCTAATGCAATCTTTATAAGGAGTGTCAGTTAATTATTCTTGTATTATAATGAGAGATTAAAGCTCATTTATTGAGGAATTAATTACAATTGGTAAACTTATGCAAGCATTTTCTGTCGATCAACTATTGGAAATAACAAAGTTTAGTTTTAATTATATTGAATTTATTTTGTTGTACAAACTTCAGGTTTGATTTTGCTTCAAATCACTACATAGTATAAAACAAAGTCGCTTTCTCTGTCCCTTTATTCCTATGTATGCTTAAAGCTATTGGATTTTGATGCGTTTTTTTTAATAGATAGAGTGATTCAAGAGGAACGTTTTTATGCCCATGCGAAGCCGGGGAGGGTCGCTAGTAATTAATAGAATACATGCAGAAGTAAGAAAAATAAAGTCGCTTTCTATATATTTTCATAGAAGTTTCTTATTTTTGAATTGATTGCTGGGTCTTTTATGTATTTTTCTCAAATAACATGGTCTTTTGGAATGCTGTTTGGGAAATCCGTAGACACATACCTTCTGTAACACAAGCTTTTGTAGCCATTCGTAGTTTTCATTTTCCTTTTTGGAGGGATACAATCATCGTTATACATAATCTATAGGTAAGGTACGTATACCAACTTCCCAACTAGTATTATAAATGCGACAGTAAGTTTGTTATATTCTGTTATAAATGTTGTATCAATCTTCCTGAAATATCGCATACACAAAGATGTATCGTAAGAACATAGGCTACCTTGCATCCCGGAAAAAGCACAGTTTCCAAGGGAAAATATCAAGCGGGTGAAGCTGCGGGCAAAAGCTATATTTATTAAGTCAAGAGATGATGGTCAAAAATAAATTGAAAGTTCATTCGCGTCTCAAATACAGGGGTGGCTAAATTAAACCGGTCAAGTCCGAGTTTGATTCGTGCACAGGGATTTCTTAAAAACAGCTAAATTTTTGATGATTTTTGATGAAATCTTTGAAAATTTTTATTGATTAAATTTACGAATTTTTTAAACACTTTATGTATAGGACTTTTAATAGTGATATAAATGAAACATGTCAGTGTAAATAAACCTTGCAGTTTAAGACATGTTTATAAAAAATGTTAATTGATTGCGCGATTGATTAAAACATTTGTGTTTACGTGCAAATAAATGATTTATTATTTATGATTTATTATTTATGATTTATAATTTATGATTTACTAGCTGTTCCATTCATAACAATAAATTGGTTACTTATTCATATGAAACAAGCATGTTCTGTATATGTTCTATGACAACAGGAACAATATAGACATTGATATTATAGTTATAATAGTTGTTTTATAAACAGAAACATGTTAACATAACCTCACCTGATATTCATGAAAATCCATCATAATCCTTAAAGCTAACTTAACCAAATATTGCACACAAACAGACTGCCCACAACCGTGGTATATTGCACAAATTAAAAAAATCAGGTACGTTTGACGTTTAATAAAAAAAAAGAAAATCACATTTTTTAATCTATGTCGCGTTTTGGCGCGCGCGCGTTACCGCTGTCATTACGACGCGCAAACGGCGCGAGTACGGATCGAATACTGTGGCATACAGCACAGAACATAAAAACCGCAAGTCCAAATTACAGTAAGTTAGTGGTAAAGAAAGGTAAGTGCTGTCCGAATTTGTAGTGGAAAAGAAAAAGTTATTCTCTTTTTAAATTTGTTAGTTGTGCAGCTTCTTGTAACTACTACGCGCACATTTTCTTAACTTTTTAAAAATTTACTCATTTTTGAATCGCCTTTGTTCTTTCTAACTGTTACATAACTACATGTTAACAAGCTCAAAATTTAATTATAGATAGTTATACATAGCCTAATAGATAATTTTAAGTCGGTAACCACCGAAAAGTGTGAAATTAAAATCATTAACTTTTAGACAATTTTAATGTATTTACTGAAAATCAAAAAGTGCTTTCATGATGGCCAACATATTTGAAAAATCAAAAATTTTCACAAACTTTTGGTCCCACCTGTAAAATACAGCAAATTTATTAACATACCCCTAAATATGTGCAATGTGGTTTTAGACCTTTTCCACGTTTTTTCGTAAATAGTAAGGGATTAAGGCTTGCTCGATCCCATATAGATATTAGCTGTGACAATTAGCAATATGAACCATTTTCTAAGGTCTTTCCTAAATGTACCTACAAGTACACGGTCAAGTTAACTCGGAACTTCGCTGGAATGATTTTGACACGTATAGTCATAAAGTTAAGGTATCGAATCCAGAACCAGGTCTCGAGTTATCTTGGCCATGTTGTATATAAAGAGATGCAGTGTCGAAAAGTGTTTTTTATCGTCTAGTCACAAACTTTGAGTTTTTGTGACTCTGTGAATATGTACACAATTTTTGTATAACTAACAGTCCATACCGGCTTCACCCGTGGGTGACCAAAAAATGAATTCATTTATTCAGAATCTATTTATCATAAACTAGCAATCCATCCCGGCTTTTCCCGTGGTACATACATAGCCTATTTCGCTCAGGGTGAATGTAGCTTTCTAATAGTGACAGAGTTTTTGAAATCGGCACATTCGTTTTTGAGTTTATTCATTACAAACATAAACACAAAAAAACAAATCTTTCCTCTTTATAATATTAGTATAGATTATAGTATTACTAGCGACCCGCCCCGGCTTTGCATGGGCATAAAAACCTTCCTCTTGAATACCTTTATCTAATAAAAACACCGTATCAAAATCCGTTGCGTAGTTTTAAAGATTTAAGCATACATAAGGATATAGGGACAGAGAAAGCGACTTTAATATACTATGTAGTGATAGTGATTAGATAGAATTATAGACTATCCTGCAATATTTACTAGGATTTTGCGTTGCCCAGATGCAATCCCAGACCTAACACACGCGGACGAGGTGAAAGACATGTTAAGTGTGTTAAGTGAGCGAAGCCCGGCGAGACGCTTGTATAGCGCGGCGGTGTGAAATCACCGTATTACAAGTGGACTGTCGTTTTCTAACGGTATAACGTCAATAGAACTCAGACGAGCTAGTGTTGTACACATCATTTCGACGTTTAATACCACTTACGAAAAATACCAACTATGAAATTTTTGGTATTTCAGGTTAATAAAAAAAATTAACGGATATCGCTATTTTGTTAGTGAGATTATTATTTTTTGATAAATATTTGCGTTCTTTATACTATCTCAGCCAATAAGGTTTTACACGAGTACTTAGTACTCAAAACTTCAAATTGCGCATTACCGATCGGAATAATAATAGTCCCATAAAAATAGTTTTTCTAGTCTGGATTCAACGAGCCAACGGGTTAAATGTCGTAATAGTTTTTAACCGACTTCAAAAAAAGGAGGAAGTTTCACAACTCGACCATTGTATATGTCTATTTAAATTATTAACGGCAAAAGTTACATACATTTTCATTTCAGTAAGTGCTATCCATATTTCAAAAAGTATTGAAAAACTATAAATGAGAATGAAATATGTAAAGACATGGCGTAAGGGGTGACCAGAAAATGAATTCATTTATTCGAATCTATTTATCATACACTAGCAATCCACCCCGGCTTTACCCGTGGTACATACATAGCCTATGTCATTCAGGGTTAATGTAGCTGTCGAATGTGAAAAGAATTTTTGAAATCAGCACAGTAGTTTTTGAGTTTATTCATTACAAAAATACAAATCTTTCCACTTTATAATCTATACTAATATAATGTTAGCAATGTAATATTATAAGTAATGTATTATGTTGAATAATAATAAAATATGTAAACAAGCAGTATAAAACAACAATATAATACAATACAATACAAGTACTCTTTATATTAATCTACATTAAATTAATTGTTAAAATATAAATTTGATCTTGTAAATAAGTAACTGATACATTTTAAATAAGTCACAAACAACCCCCACTTTTCACTATCACCTGATAAGCGGGGCTTGTCGTCACTCTATTTTTAACGTTACGGCTTAATAGCCGATGCTGGGGCATTCCGTTCGAAGCATCGGTCGAATACGGTTGTGTTCACTAAGAATTGTATGTTCTTATATACTCAAGTGACAAGTGATTTAAGTATTTATATTGTGAATAGAATTAAGTGATTTATATTGTGAACAAATTAAAATAAATAAGTTGAAACTGATAAATAGCGTTTCACTTCTGAAACTAGCCAACAATAATAAAGCTCAACAGTTTGTTTGTTTGAACGCTTATAACTTGAAAACTACTAGTCGGATTTGCAAAATTCTTTTTGTATATGAAAGCCTGATTCTTGGGGAAGGTTATAGGCTATTTTATAGTACATACACACCAAGGGCGAATGAAACCGCGGGGAACAGCTAGTATTAGTATAGAAGTATAGATATAGATTTACATCAATTACAGTTTATTAAATCTCCGAGTCGAGTTATCGCTGAACCATTTCAATATAGTCGATTGTACAATCTGGGTGTCGATTTTGCTAACGTTAAATCACAATCGTGTCAAAATAGTGTTTCAATGGTAGTGCTTTTTTACACACTGTTACAAGAAATGTATATTTTTTTTATATCACTGCTGATGATCACACCACACACTACATTCACATCACATCATACTGTCATAACTCTTGTAAATAGTGTGTAAAAAGCACTACTATTGAAACACTATTTTGATACGATTTTGTCTTAACGTTAGCAGAATCGACGCTCTGTACATGTACAAGTATCTCGTGTGAGTTGTCCTCATTTCGGCCGCTACCAAACCATAATTAGAGATGGACGTCAATTTTATATGAATCTGTGATTGATTGAACAAAACAGTTACTCGGGTTTGGTCTATACGCCACCGAATTTTAGGAAAACTACACATTTGTATAAATTGCGTTTTTAGCATAACTATTCTTATTCGAAACTAGCTGGCGGCGAGCTCCGTACCGCCTGAACGCACTTTTTACACTGTTTAAACCTTTCCTTAACTTCCAAAAATATTTTAAGACCAGTATTAACCAAATCAGACCAGCCACCAGCAACTCTTCGAGTTTTAGCGAGACTAACTAACAGCAATTAATTTTTGATCTTCCATGCTGGTCTGGGAGAAAAAGAAAAACATAGAATGTACCAGCTGCTTCTCTTCCCGCGCAAGCCGTAAAAGTCGTCTGAGGGAATCGACGAATGGGGAAATCGTGACATAGGCGATGCGGCTTGCAACCCATCACTATTGATTTCCTGTTTCAACTGTCATCATGCTTAGACCACGTTGGTCTAAGGTCTTATGGCTCTAGGCTCTGTCTACCCCGTATTGGATCTTTATCCAATACGGGGTAGACAGAGCCTAGCCTAGCCTAGCCTACGTGATTATATATGTATGTAATTAATTTTTATATATAAGAAGAAGATAAGATTTTGAATTTTGAATAAGAAATATTATGCCTAAATTATTTTCTTTAAGATATATCTTGTACGTGTCTCTATATAGATATGAACATGGGGTCATTTTCCAGACATTTATTTTTATAGTTGTCGAATGTATGTCCAATGAAAAAACAACGTCCGATAAAATTTGGCACAAAGATAGAAACCTAAGAAGAAGAGAATGAATGAAAAACACGGACGGAAACACTGACAAAACTAGTGTTAAAATACTCGTTAAAAATAAAAGTTACCATGTAACCGAGTCGGCTTCATCTGACCTGACATTTAAAAAGTGTTACGAACTAATAAAAATAAAAAGTACTCGACTTTTCGTAAGAAAAAAAAAGTATTACCAAAGAAAAGTCTAATTATTTTTTGTTTAAAAGAAGTTTTCAATCCTTGAAAGATTTTTATTAAATGCCCATAAAAAAAAAAACAAAATCCCATGCATTTTTGTCTATTTTTTAGACTTAGTTTTTTTATTAGGTACTAGCTGTTTCCCGCGGCTTCGCCCCGCGTGGGACTCGGTTATATCGCGCCCAAAAGTAGCCTATGTTTGACCTCAGGTCGTTAACTACATCCCTACCAAATTTCATCACAATAGGTCCAGCAGATTAGCCGTGAAGAGGTGACAGACAGACAGACAGACTTTCGCATTTATAATATTAGTATGGAAGTATGGATATATTTGTTTAGTTATGTTTTTTCATATCGGCACAATATGTCAAAATCATAATAATATCCAGAAGAAATAAATAAACGTTGCAAAATAATATCATAAACTTTAACCTCAAAATATTCACATACCGCGCCAGTGTGGACATGCCCTAACTAATCGAAGTACAATTTGTTAAGAGAATAATTATATGTGAATTATCAACTATACAATATATTTTATGCTTTGGAAAGAGAAAGTGCTACTTTCAGGTGTTTATTTGTCAATTTAGAGCGTCATTATCAATTTGGGCTTAGTAGAAATTGAAATATCATAGACCAAATTTTTTTTTATATATACTAATATTATATAAAGAGGAAAGATTTGATTGTTTGCACTGCTTCGAAACTACTTGACCGATTTACAAAATTCTTTCACCGTTAGAAAGTTAAACTATCCCCGAGTGACATAGGCTATGTGTATGTACCACGGCCGAAGCCGGGGTGCACGGCTAGTAATTATTACGCTTCTAATACATTCTCTCGATGATGGTGACGTATAAACATTACCAATTGAGAATTGATTAAAAATAGTCAGATTATTCCGGCTGCCGAAAGGCATCTGACATAGCCTAACGACCGCCATCTAGCTATAACAGCCGGGACCAACGGTAGGTGACTTTCATAGAACTCAAGGTAGAAATGAAACTAATGGCAAACAATCCAAGTGAGGCCGCGCTAGCTGTTGCTTGACACGCACGATCGCTACAAATATGCTCCGCTAGGCTATCGAGCTCCTCATTTATGAAGAACTAGAGACCCGACCCGGCTTACCATGGGCATAAAAACCTTCCTCTTGAATCACTCTATCTATTAAAAAAAACTGCATCAAAATCCTTTGCATAGTTTTAAAGATTTAAGCTTACAAAGGGTCATAGGGACAGAGAAAGCAACTTTGTTTTATACTATGTAGTTATAACAATCAAACCAAGCTAAAAACAAGAACTGTAACAATGTATTTTTATTTAAAAACAATCTAGAAAGAGAAAACAATACCGCTACGTATCCCGTATGTTATTTTAAAATTATCTCCAGTTGACAATATCATTATAGTTGCGCGCAAAAACCGCCGATCTAAAGATCGATAATGTTCCATAGATCATTGCAAGTACTACGGACAATGTGGCCATGATTTATATGTTCTGACGCCGATGATAGTTCGTTTTTAAGTAGATTGTCAATATCTTCTTAACTGTCTTTTGTTTTAATCACATTTCTCAGGTTTATTTACATACTAGCTGTTCCCCGCGGCTCCGCCCGCTTATATCGCGCCCAAAAGTAGCCTATTAACTACATCCCTACCAAATTTCATCACAATCGGTCCAGCAGTTTAGCCGTGAAGAGGTGACAGACAGACAGACAGACAGACTTTCGCATTTATAATATTAGTATTTTTTTTTTTTTTTTAAGGACAAATCACACAGATTGAGCTAGCCCCAAAGTAAGTTCGAGACTTGTGTTATGGGATACTAACTCAACGATATTTTATAACAAATACATATATAGATAAACATCCAAGACCAGGTCAATCAGAAAAAGATCATTTTTCATCTTGACCTGACCGGGGATCGAACCCGGGACCTCCTGAGTAGCGGTCAGGCATGTTAACCATTACGCCACGGAGGTTGTCAAGTATGAAAGTATGGATTGGCGAAGCGAATCATACATTGAGGAGCTCGATAGCCTAGCGCGGCGCACGTGTTCGTAACGATAGCGCGCGTCAAGCGACGGCGAGTGCGCGGCCATGTTTTGATTGGTCATAAGTGGCATTTTCTACTTTGAGCTCCTCCGTGCTATCGTTATCGTTATAAGGCAGTCGTAAGGCTAAGTCCGCCTTTAGGCAGCCTGATAAATCTGACAATGTTGTCCACTAACATACCCGGATCATGTTCCTGTTGGTCTGGTTTCCCTGTAAAAAGGGTTACGGAGGTCAGAGAGCAGTCGCTCTATTGTACCAGTACAGCCAAATCAGGACCATGATTATAAGCGTATGCTGAAGGTGCAACCAGAAAACACGCGGACGAAGTGACGACGAGGGAAACGAAAGCTTTAAAAAGTAATTGAAAACTTTTCAAAGTTAACTGAATCTAAATTTTTATTTAATTTACTTTATAAGATTTTGGAACTTACGGTAAAAGTTATGAGTGAATTTAAACAAAATATGTTGCATACAATTAATAACTGTTAGACATTTTAAAAGTATTCTAATTCCACCAATATTATAAAGGCGAAAGTTTGTGAGTATGTTCGTTACTTCTTCACGCTCAAATGGCTGGGTCAATTTTTATGAAATTTTGTATTGAGATAGCTGATACCTTGGATTAGTACATAGGGTACCTTTTTTCCGAAAATTACTCGCGTTTTGTAGGTTTTTAAAAAAGTCTGATAGTCAATGGCGCTATGTAAAGTAAATAACGATGCTGTGTATGATACACCGCGGAGTGCAGCTCATCATCATCATCATCAGCTGTTCACAACCCACTGCTGTGCATAAGCCTCCCTCTGTCTACGCCATGCGTCCCTACTCTGAGCCACCGCAATCCAGTTGTTGCCAGCAACCTTCCTAATATCATCGACCCATCTAGCTGGACGTCCAGTACTTCGCTTTTCCGTATTTAGGGTACCACTCCGTTACAGCCTTACTACACCTACCATCGTTCCTTCTAGCCAGGTGTCCTGCCCGGTTCCATTTAAGAGCAGAGTGCAGCTAGTATGCAGTAATTTTAGGGTATACCGACTCACCGACATACATACATACAGAATCCTGGCAAATTCTATGGCTTAAAAGGGCTCTTCGACCATTACATTTTTGTATACAAACTCACATAAACACGGTCGTGCAAATAAGAAAAAAAAAGAAACCATAAATTGTGAGAATCGGGAAAAACACGTCATAACATAATTTTAAAATCTATTTGCCCGTTAAAATAGCTATAAAGATTCTAAAGTTAATTTTATATGGCTCCGCAACGGTAAACTTGAGATTCCGGACAATTTTCAAAATGGCTTATAACGCATACACACTGCGACATAATGACACATAATGCGCTCTGTGAATAGCGCCGTAATTGCGGCTGACCCCGCGATCTATAGATCCGATCTATAGATCATTGATCGATAATAAGGATGGCGGTATGAAAGTAGAAAGGCTATAAATATATTTGATAAAATGTTTGTTATATACTTCGTTTAATGTCTTTTTTGTTAACCCCCCGGCTAAAAAGAAGGGGTTTTGTAAATAGTGATTGTTTGTGAATGTATTGTTGACATGGTAAATCGTCATCCGAGCGTGTTTCTCAGTTGCAACTTCTGCTTACCTTTAACCAAACGAATAGGAACGATCCGGGTGTTAGTAGCCAATATTGTCAGATTTTTTAAGACAGCCCGTCTACCATCTAACGATAACAGTCGGGTGTCGAAGCACGGAGCAGTTTAAGACGAACCATTAGTGGCAAGGCAAGCAATCCAAGTTAAGCCGTAGTTGCCATTGCTTAACACGAGCTATCGTTTCGACCATGCATATCGGCTCACTAGAAAATCAAGCTGCTTAGATATATGATCATAACAGCTCGTAATTCCCAAAATTAGGCCAACTATCCTCACTTTCGAAGTTAAATTATCTCAATAGCAATTGCACAATGGGCGCAGTGGCGCGAAAACATGAAATTAGCATATGAATAGGAAATATTATATTGTGCTATTACCCCGCCCTCTCGTGTGTGACTTGGAATTAAGTTATAGTAGGTATAACTAATGAATAGTGAATTATATTAACTTTAAGAAATTAAATTAAAAAAAAATATTGGAAAATGTTTAAAGAACACGATTTTTCTTCGGATTGAATTTGGAACAAATGTGAATTACTTTAAAACTTTAATTTTTAAAATTTATTGCACAGCGAAGAATGCGGAACATTCCTTTTTTTTAATTGAAATAAATAGTACTTACGTTATTATTGTGTTTGTAAGTAAACCTTAAAATTCTTAAGATATTTCGATATTTCGACTTCAGAGCGGTCAAACACACAGAAACTACCTATATACAGATTTCTACCAAGAATTAATTCCTTTGAGGTTTCCATTCTGAAACCAAGCCCAAACGATTATTCGGCAATTTTTTACGGTTTTAGCATAATTTGTCAAATGCCAGTGTTGTCTTGTCCCTAGGGAGATGGCGGAAGTCGGCTTGGCTACTTTGAATTTCTCTGTAAAAAAATTATTAGCGACCCGCCCCTGCTTCTACCTCATTCTATCTACTGACAAGAAAATATTTATAAATGGCTAGGATGTGCCACTTTGGTTGGTCGTTGCTAATAATACCACTTCTACTAATTTATAGTAGAGAAAAAAGGCTCAGTCGCGTAAAACATCTCTGTCTCATAATTTTCTTTTGCAGAATATTTATTTCATACAATGTCTTTCTAACTAAACTGACAGGCTTAAAGCGGCCAGCATCCACTTTTCTTGCGACCGTAATAATAAATTTTAATAATAAAAAAAAAAATCAGATTAAATCATCACTACATAGTATATACAACAAAGTCGCTTTTTCTGTCCCTATGTCGCTTTGTACGCTTAAATCTTTAAAACTACGCAACGGATTTTGATGCGGCTTTTTAATAGATAGAGTGACTCAAGAGGAAGGTTTTTAAGCCTATGCGAAGCCGGGCGGGTCGCTAGTAATCCAATCCATATAATAAGTGCACAATAACGTAGCAAAATACCTAAATACTGTTAAGGCTATTAAATTAAACATCCATTTGTTCCAAACTCATAACCCCTCCTTTTTTTTCGAAATTGGCCATTTTATTAATTATGCGTTGACAGTTTGTGGCTACACGACCACAGGTAACATTTTTTTTCCACGCCCCTCATTGTTACATAGATGCTTCTCGCCGCGGCTCCTCACACAGGTATCTACTCCTTTTACTGGCAATTTTATTTTTATTAGTTTTGCCGGCATTATCAAAAACCAATTTTTTATAAGATCATTATTATTTATACTAAAGAAAACTACTGCCGCTGTTAGTTCACTATCTATTCTGTGATCTGTGGTAATACTGTTCAAAAGTATTCCTTTTTTTAAAATTCATCAACATTTGTTTTCGCGCTCTGTCAAACAAAAGACATCAACGCTCTAATTGTTTTCGAGAAAAAAATATTTTTATTTTTATTAATAGCTTTTTTTAATTGTATTTTCTGAAATACTTGTAATAGGTACGCAAAATTTTATATTAATAGTGCATTCTATATTTTACATTATGTTTTACAATGATAAAAAATTATTGATTTTACTATAATACTATTACCTAGATTACTATAATTTATATATAATATACTACACTGTGAATTAGGTCAGTACTATTTTATTAAATACAAATTAATGTCATAGACACTTGTTTTTATTATTTATTTTTTTTTACTAATAGCTTGACTCCACATCGACCTGCTACATTGACAAATGACTTATTTGGACAGGTGAAGCAGGGCCACCGACGTTGTATAGGATGACAAATTATTGTAGACAGACTTCACGCCGACAAAACACAAGTTAAGCAACCTAAGAAATGGTAATTTTTTGTGCTAAGTAGACAAGCATACGGCCCACCTTACAAACTTATGTTTGTTACAGCCAATAAGTCCATAGCTGGACAAATGTCTACCACAGATTTCAACATCGATCAAATTAATGCAGCGCATCAGAAAGAAAATTTTAAGACATATAATGTTCATTATTTTTTTTTTACAATTTATACTATTTCAATGGGATTAATAATTTCTAACTAATATTTTGTAATTTTGAAATTGATAAAGTGTTGTATGGCGACTGTGAATGTAAAATTTGTTTTATACGAGTCAAATAGTAAACAGATTTTTTTTTTTTATTCTTCACTAGTTTACAACCGGAGCTTCGTTCTCGTATAATGCTTCAGTTAAAAATAGCCTTCCTATTATTCCCGACCATATGACCCAGGAACATTTTGTGTAAATAATATTTTTTCTTTTTTTTTCTCAATTTTCCTATGTTTTCAATTTTTTTTTTATCTTATAACCGAAAGAGACTAATCATAAAAATAAAAAAAATTGATCCAGCCGTTCTTTATACTGTTAAGTAGGCAAATAGGCATACGGCCCACCTGATGGGAATGATTTCTTGAGTTATAAATGGTGTAACCAACACGTATTTGTTTGTACATCAAAACTGAAATGTATAATATATCATGTAATAATTTTTAGTGCAATAAAAAGTATTTATTATTATTGTTTTATAAATAAAGATAGATGATAGATTACTATAATGGTAGAAAGAGACAGGCTATTTTACGCGGGCATTTTATAAACGACGAATAAATAAAACAAGCAAAAACATAATTTAACCAAGATTTAACCTATATTGCATTGTAATGAAGCTTAAAAAAAAATGCCGAAAGTTCAGTTCAGTCTTCCGAAAAATTCGAAAGTACACATACTTTGTCGAGTTCCAAAACGTAATCAATTTCGATCTTGTTACTTTCGTATTAAAACTATATTTGCAGTATCACTGATGTTATCTCGGTTGCCGGTAACATGAAAGAAATGGTATGAGGCACACTAATGAATATGATAGGGTTGGCACATGTGAAATATTGTAAATTATTTATTTGAAAAATTACTCAATTTAATGACATCTCTCTCTTACACTAATATTATTATTATGCGATTACTACTTTACAGTGCAAAAATACGTTACAGATTATTAAATTATATTAAACTGAATATAACTGAGTGGAGAGAGAGGGAAGACGCCTTCGCAAAGCATTGCGATACAGTAATGGATAGCCAAAAAAATATTTACCGATTACATAAATTCTTAAAATACTTTGAAAACAATATTTTGAATTACTTGACTTCACTTTATCTTTAACTTCAATTTATTTATTTATCGCATACATGTCAGCATAAAGTTGACAAGTAAAACATTGCTGATAGACAGAATATATTTTTAATGAGAATAATAAACTAGGGTCGTTTTTAAAGCGTGCGATTTTTATTTTCTGGTATTTTTTTCAAATCTGGTTACCGAGCGTGCACAGTTTTAAGTTAACGTTTCGTAAAGGCATGACAACCCTATTGATACGATGAGACAAATGCCATGTTTATTTGATCATAGGAATTTAATTACAAAAAAATCATTGTTAATGATTTTATTATAAAAATCTAATAAGTACTCGCAGATACTGTCTTTGTTCACGATTTAAAATTCGAACTGAAGATTTGGGGTTCGAATTTTAAATCCAAAATTTATGAAAATACCGCCTTTCTGTATTAGTAATTTAAATATTTTGTATTTTCAAATTTCGAATACCGAGCTTAAGATTTCCCTTTATTTTTTAAACAATACAACACTGTCACTCAGAGACTGCAAGTGTAGTTAAAATACGAAATATCCTTCAATCCAAAACGATTTCTGCAATAAATGACAAATTCTGTCAATTATCCGGCTATTAATGCAAGTCGGCCATTGAAATTATATAAAATCTACAGCCTTCGTGTGACTTTGCAGAAAGTACCAAGATTGGGTCCCGCCCAGCCCTTTGAGCTGTCCGTCTGTCTGTGCGTATGAGAGTGCAAAACTGAGCCATTGTGCCTCATATTGATTTCAAGATATAATTGTGTATTTAATGTTTTCTGCTGTGTGATCGGCTAATATATTTTGTTGATACATAATATACATCTTAAATTATATTTTTAAAAGTAGTTTCAGATCATTACCTTAATGTCTTTATATAGCTTCATCGCTACATAGTATAAAGTAGCTTCCCGCTGTCTGTCCCTATGTATGCATAGATTTTTGAAACTACGCAACGGATTTTGATGCGGTTTTTTTAATAGATAAAGTAATTCAAGAGTGTTTTAATTCAAGAATGTTTATATGTATAATACATGTATAATATAGCATTGCACCCGTGCTAAGCCGGGGCGGGTCGCTAGTTACATATAAATACAAATGACGAACATAAAGCTTTAAGCGTTGGTAAACTGGTAGAAACCAGTGAACGAACCAGTTGTTTGTTTGATGCAAATTGAATTTTGTGTCATATTTATATAGGTTCTTCTTAAAATATTTCTCAAATTGATATACAAGAAAGTTAGTCTATCTTTGTTTCAACGCATTAATCTCTGAAACTGCGACAAATATGCTTGGATTTGACACGTCGTCGTGGCGCACGATATGCTTGCTAATGGTCTTACTACCAAAGATGTGAAAGACCAAACGAAGTGTACCTTCGGCTTCGAAGCAACCAGAAAGCAACCGAGAAGGTTAAAAAGAAGCGCAAATGAAACATAAAAAGTCAGGACAAAACTCCGCCGTATTGCTTTTGCGGCACATCCTTTCATGTTTATCGATATCGAGCTAACGGAGACAATCGAACTCTTCACAGCGTTATCTCAAATATCGATCTACAACCTTGGTCTTGACTTGTAAGTGGTGAAGTTGAGAGCAATATCAAAGGTCATTTGATATCATTAGTTCATTGTATAGAATAGAGTTATTTCATGTTGTTGGTTTCCGGATTGAGAATAGAGCACTCTCTTTCGACAGAGGTCTGGAACCTCTGCAATTGTTAGTAGACAATATATAGATAACTAGCTTTCGCCCGCGGTTTCACCCGCTTGAATTTCCTTCGGGAACAATGCTTTTTCCCGGAATCAAAGGTACTCTATGACCTTCTTTATACTCTTAGCTATGTGCATGCGAAATTTCCGGAAGATTGGTTCAGTAGATAGGGCGTGAAGAGATAACAACAAATATAAAAACTCACTTTCGTATTTATAATATTAGTTATTAGGATAACCTAAAAATGCCTTATTTGCAAAAATGATAAAACAAAAATGTTTCGGTGGACCAAAAACTAAGTTCAAATCATTGGTTTTAATCAAGGAAATTGTAAATTAAATTGTTCTTCTACACATTTTACTCTCAAACTAAAATTATCCTCATACTTCGCCAAGCAAGTTACAATCTCGTCTCCACGAGAGCAAAGTAACGAAAGCTGAAGCATCGGTCTTGAACTTGTACGATTGTATGAGTCACGAGATGGTCAAGTGGGTCCTAAGTAAGCAGACCCGGATCAACTGTCGAGCGAATTTGTGGCGATGAGGGTTGACGCGGTATCGATACTTTTTATCGATGTCGCTCTGCAAATGCGCAGGTTAGGACAAAGCAAGGATAATGTATATTTTCATATTTTATAAACTATGAATAAACATTTGAATACACCAATAATATCAAGGGATTGTACACGATCAGAAATAAAATTAGTGAAAAGGCGGACTTATCGCTTTGTTATTTCAGTCAAGATTCTTTAACGACCTTTGGAAGTGAAACAGATAGGGCAGAAAAGCGAAAAGGGGGCTGATATTCCAACATTCCAACTGATATGGAAAAGAGAAATATGACGACCGGCAATACTGAGTATCAGGAGGCCCACGAAAAGATGGCGGGAAAACTTCGTCTGGACAGCTTTAAGAGTTAATGGTAACTGTATTATCATCATCATCATCATTTCGTGTAGGCGTCATGGTCAGTCGTCTATGCACACCCTGGTGTCAGAGTTCTTCGGAACCACCTCTCGGCCTCTGACGTGGCTCCTTTAACGACTACCAGATGGCAGGCGGGACCAACGGTTTAACGTGCCTTCCGAAGCACGGAATCATCTTTATTATCAGACAATCAGGTGATTCAAGCAACTAAACAAAGTATGCTTCCCGTGGGAATCGAACCCACGACCCCCGGGTCTATAGGCAAACGCCTTAACCACTGGACCACGGAGAAAAATAAGGAAGGAAGTGAAACGTTTGAGGATACCAATATAGAGAAAAAAACATATTTTTTTGTGAAGTGTCGACATTATCGATCGATATAATGGCGCCCATCACTGTTTCGTGACAAAAAAATTGTCCCCCTGCTACTGTTTCGCTCACGCTCAGGTGTTTAGGAGTTATTAAAATTCCAGCCTGAACAAACATATAGACATGTCGTCCACTTGTTGTCTTCTAGTTCGCATTTCTTATTAAGTATACTATTAAAAAGATAACTAAATTGATTAGAGAGGACTGCTAGATAGATAGAGGCACAAAACACAACTTCACACAAAGTAAAAAAACACTGGCAAAACATAATTGTACCGCAGTGATACAAAAAGGTAATAACTCAGTGTTAAGATTGCTCAAAGAGCAAAACACTGGTTTTCAGTCATCAGCGTCAAATGAAGAGGAAACATAAGCTGAATCAGGGAGTGATAAAATCATAGATTTAAAAAACAAATTGCCTCGCGTAGAGTGACCGCGCGCGATTCGAAATTCTTTGGATAAAATAATGAAAATAAAGAAAAATGCTAAATGTGACTAACTTTTAGCCTTAGCCTTCCAACAGCTTTTTGTCCTCTGAATTATTTATTAGTAAGCCATAGTTTTACGTTGGCAACGTATGGCACAGAAGCAAAGTGCATGGCATAATTTATGAGAGCCTTATACCCAGCTAGTTAACATAACCAATACCAATCCACCAGAATAAAAGGACCATCCTATGAATTTGACAAAGGTCACGACTCACAACTGAGTACTGACCGATTATCGGTATCATCTATGTTCAGACATCGATTAATGATACTACCTCCCCGATTATATCTATCTGCTTACATTCTTTTGAGAAATTTCAAGAGAATTTGATCATTAGATAGATCATTTTCGGCGCTCACGATCCTAGATCTTCGAAATCCTAGATCATGGGAATATTTTTGTGGTGATTAACGCACGGAATCGACAGATGGCGTTATAAAGCAAGAATCATCCTACTGTATACATGACACTCAAATTAGTATGAAAGTCTAAATCGCGATTGCAAAGTTTCCACGGACAGTCGTATATGCTTTAATCTTTTTTCCGAAAATTAAAACAGACTTCTATTTGTTTACTGGGGTCAAATTTAACTTCGTCAAAATAGAATAACTCTGACAAATAACTGTGCAGGGTCAATTAACCTGACTAAAAATAAACGATAAGTTTATAAAATAAACGATATATTGTCTATATTCTATACTAGCGCCCCGGCTTCGCATGGGCATAATAACCTTCCTCTTGAATTTCTCTATCTATTAAAAAAACCGCATCAAAATCAGTTGCGTAGTTTTAAAGATTTAAGCAAACATAGGGATATAGGGACAGAGAAAGCGACTTTGTTTTATACTATGTAGTGATGTAAGTGTAATATTTTTTAGTAAAAAAATTATAGTAAGTCGAACGTTGTTAAGAATATCAGCAAAATCAAATTATTTATCAAACACGCAAGCGCGGGCCAGTAGCACCAAACAAAGACAAATTAAACAAATCAACACACGATTTGTCAAAAAAGCTGATTGTCTCGATTGATTGATGTTAAGAGGCGGTTTTAAAATCATCGTAAAAATTCTACGGGCGCAAATGAAAGGCTACAGCGGGACAGTCTCGTATGCGAGATTCAAAATTTCGATTAGGTAACAGAGAGACTGCTTTTATTGAAATCGGTACCATTCGCTCACTACTTTAGCAAAAATATTTCCTTTCTTTATAAATAGTGCCCCTTAAGGTAGATTTGTTTGCTATGTTCGTGACTTTTTTGGCCACAACCAGTGCTGTGCCGCTGGTCTGAATTTACGCGTTACGCTTTTGTGGATAGTCATTTATTTTCTCTATCTAATTGTTATCCCGAATTATTTTGAAATAAGGAACGTCATTAGTTCCTTATTTTTATCTTTTTATGTCTAAAATCTGTTTTAAATATCTTAGAAGCGACACGACTCCACGTCTATTAATGTATTAAACTAGAGCTTAAAGATTTATTAAATAATCATGCGCGAATTAGACCACTTTCAAAACAGACTTGCATGCAATATGCATGTGTTAAATATAGTAGTATGTGACGTCGCGCATTCCCCAACGGCGGTCCTATCTTGCTTCCCCGCACCGCATCACCCCGAGGGCCATATATAAGTCTGCGCGCGTCCATAGAAGACCTCTTGCGGATCATCTCATCATCTCAAGTTAAGTGGCTGGCTATTTCATAGCGGCTACCTGACTGGATCTCGTGCCTACTTCGATCTCACGACCCCTGTCTATATCTCTTATTAACGTGTGACCTTAAAACTCAAAAATTTGTAAAGTAGAAATAATAAATATTGTAAGATTCGCTGAAACCTGGATTTTTCTTCTCTCCTCCCTCACACATACCTTAAGTACCTAGTAAATTCTACCTACGTTATAAGTAGGTAGCATTGCCAGTATAGTTTGTAACTTGCGCCAATCGCTAAACAGCGCCGATGTGTGTGGCTTGTGAACCGGCGACACCAATTCATTTATCATTGGAGAAATTTTGTATTTTTTATTTATTTTTATTAAATAGGTTTTGATTGTCGTACCGAGCGGTGAGCTTTTGAGGTGTATTTCGAATTTTGAATTCAAAATATTAAGACATTGTTTATTTTTAATAGTTTGGTTGTGTGTGCAAATATCATACACACTGATTTTTAAATTAGGATTGAAAGTAAATTTAAAGGCATTCAAATTTGGAATTACTGGAAATTACTGGGTATTGTGGCGAAAGGAGTTAACAGCGCGTGAGCACGCTTATAAAGGTATCACTAAAAATGGCTATATTGATTGCGCCTTCATCTTTTGCGTGCCTTATTCTTGATGTTCAACGTAATAATATATTATTGTTGAAAGTAGAAAGTATATACAGTTAAATTTACTTATAAAATTATTCACTAAAAATATTTGTACTCATTTTTACAGGATTTTTTTAAAGTCTGATCTTATCCCCGTATTAAGAAACGTTTGATAAGCCCATTTTAACTAAAATATGTTTTGGCTCTTTCTCTCTTACCCGACACTTCACGTAAAAGAACGAGACAAAACACATTTTAACTAAAATAGATTTAACAAACGTTTCTTAATACGGGGGTTAGACTATACTAACTAAATAACTATCTAACTAACTAGGGAGGAACGGAACTGACCTGGTTATGATGGTAGTGCGCTAAGGGGTGGTGCGGCATGTGCCGCATCGCCGGGTGCAGCATGTCTCCGCTGCTGCTGCCCTCTACCGCATGCTGAAAGTAAACTTAAACTTAGAGATGATTCTCATTAGAGCGAGACGGGACGTGGACGCCTGGCTCGTCCGTCCTACACAATTCAATTCAATTCAATTCAATTTATTCATTAAAACAATATACATTGCATCCGAACATTTCTTAACACTACTTAAAATTAGAATATCATTGTTATTATTAATTAAATTCATTATCATATATATATCACAACTTATATAAGGTGAATTTAAATCAACTGCAAATATTTTAAGGCCAGATTCAGACCACTAAACTGAACAACTTTCCCAAATAAATTTATGTCGAAATACGAAAAAAAATTTTTGACCATACAAATAGAAAATCAGCTGATCTAGTATATAGTATGGAGAGTGAAAAATAAAATTTCGTATTTCGATATAAGTTAATTTGGAAAAGTTGTTCAGTATAGTGGTCTGTATAAGAAACGTGGTCTGGAAGTGCAACGAGCGGGCCTGAACGGGACACAATTAATGTTATATAAATTGATTAAAAATGTATGTAACAGATTGTCCCCGTCCAAGCCACGTCCACCCACGCCGGGCACAGCTCGCTTTAATGAGAATCATCCCCTAGACACATACATTGTGAGGGTGTCATGGTCAATTGACCACGCTCATCCTGGTGTGCATGCGGTGGTGGCTTTAAGAGGGTAACAAATAAACGTTTTTAAGCTATTGCATATCGCGGGCTTTGAGCGCGGCGACCGAATCAAGAAATTCGGTAACGAAAATAAAACCTAACACCCCCCAACTCCGCCGGCCATGTAGCTCGGCCGAGCGTTCGCTTGATAAAAAAAATGCTATGCAATAGCTTTACCGCGGCATTGCCCGAGTGCCGCACGTTTTTTTTTCTCTCTCAGATATAGTACTTACTTACCTCAGGTTGTTCATCCTTGGTCTCTGCCTCGTCTCCGAGTTCCACCAGTTGGAGAGCCTCCTCCAAAAGGTCAAACCTGGACTCCTCGCTGTTCACCAGCTCCCCTGGTAGCTCGCCTTGGATCACGTATTCACCTGAAAGAGTTGACGTCATTAGAATTATCTTCGTCATTTTAAGGCCATATTTATTTTTATCAATTTTTGTGAACTATCAAAGTTGTAACAAATGCGTAAAGAGCATAATATATTCTCAAAATAAGTCAATACGAAATTAAACACGTAAAAATAGACGTGTGCCGTTCAACCGTGAAGGACACAACAAGATGGCGACCGTTTTTGCGCGGGAAAACAATTAAAATCCGCGTTTTATTTAGCCAGCGGTCGCCGGATGGGATTATATGCTTTGATCGATTTTGTATTACATGTTTTTTTGGAATTGAAGAGGAAATATCATGGTTTTTATAATCTGATTGGGTTTCCCATAAAAAAGTTAGATAAGGCAGATAGATGTTAACAAATTTTTTTGGGGTTCCGTATACAAATGGTTAATACGGGCGACTCTTCTGTCTATACTGACTGCTCGTCCGTCTGTCTGTTTGTAAAAGGCTGCTATCTTAACTGTACAATTCTACATAGAATGGTAAAACTTACATTGTTATAGGTTGAAACAAAATTGCCGTGGGGTTCAAAAACAAACACAGCCTTTAATGCCATGGATATCGTAAAGAGTGATACAGAGATACAAAGAAAGGAAGAATTGGCTTCAGTAAGAAATAATAACATTAGTTACTAGATTTACTTAGAGTATTATACCAAACAAGAGACAGCACGCGCGCGCACCTTTATTTACTTGAAAAACTCTGCCACATATTGCGCGGGGTAAGATAAGGAACACATACGATAAGTATTAACACTAATGCATTATTCGATCACGTCGCACGCACACACTTGACAAAATTATCCAACACAAGCAAAAACTACGCGCACACAACTACAAGTAGTATGACATGCCGTCTTATACTTTTGACAGATGGGGTAGCCTGTTGTTGGCCATTCCGGTTGGTTTATTGCTCTAGGTAGATTGAAGAACTAGATATTCTAGATCCATAAGTGTTCGTTACGATTGAAAGCTCCTTCGTGCTTCGAGAACAACGAAACATGCCTTTTGATTAAGGAAATTATTACTATTACTACTAAATCTAAAATGCAGCTAAATACAAGAAATATCAGACACAACCTACGAACCAAAAATAAACTCAACGTAATTGTGCCACGGACGAGCTACGGGAAAAGTTCTATACTTTTTGAGGGAGCACAGCTATACAACAAGATACCGAATGAGCTGAGAACATGTGATACGGTGGTCAGATGGCAGTAGCTCCATTGTGATAACCAGGACCATGATTAAAGCGTGCCCTAACCTGGGTTATAAAGCACAAAAACAAGACATTGTTTCAACTTGTTCCGAAATAAGTAGGTTTACGGTAGTTTTGTTTATAAGAAACAGAATAAAACACCCAAGACTCGTCTTAAATATCATTTTGCAAATATTATACACCCATTAAGAGCCTAAAATAATTCTGCAACACCATAAAATGCCACCAAACAAAATGAACCCATTACCTTTTCTGCACTTCTCAAAAACACAGAAGCGCACCCATTTTTACGACCACAAAATTGACGCACTGTCCACAAAAAGGATTACAATATTAGACAATTAACCCTGTCACTGCAACTACCGTTAGCTACCAAAAAAAGTGTTGTCTTGGTCTTAAAGACCCCACAAAGGAAGGATTACTATTAAAGCTACATTGTTTGGGCCACAATTGTCATTTTTTTCATTGGCTTCATGTCGATTGACAGCAGTCAATGTCAATTTTGGGATCAGTTAAAGGGTTTTCCTTTAATGTTGATGCTACTTAAAGATAAGTGTGTTAAGTGTTGATTAAGATTTCTTTTGTGTGAAATTGAGTGAAAATAATTTGCTAAAAGTCCTGTCATTCATAACATGCCAAAATTACAGTTTTGAGTTTTTTTGCTTGGAAATGTCTGTATCAGTTCTTCATTTTCACTTAAGTACCCTTGTTAATGGTATAAATAGATATGTATCAAATACTTTAATTCTAAGCTATAAGTATTATAAATATGCAAAGAAGTTCGAATCGCGCGCGGTCTTTTAAGTGACGCAATTTTTTTTTTAAATCTATGTGAATATGTGTAAGTATAGTTACCCACCCAGTATATTTGAACAATTTAACATGCTTCCCGCTGAAGCATGAGATCTTTGCGCTACGGGAATCTTCACGATATATAAATTTCGAGATAATATTAAACGCGTAAATGCTTCACTAGGCAACTTGTAATATTATACCAGTATTATAACATACAAAAAAATCATAACGGTGAATGTGCCGTTATTTAGTAGCATAAGGAAACCGCATTCTAATAATATAAGTTGGCAACAAAAATTGCATTCATTAATTACAATATACCCCTAGAGAGTCAAACTATTGGCGAAACGTCTTTCAACTGCCGCCAATTTCTTCAAACCCTTTTGGCATAGTTGTAAATTTTTGTCGGACAGGGAAAAAATTTCCTGATAATCTGTTTAAGGGTTGAGTTGGCCACAGTAGCGGGTTGTAAATCATAATTGACTGAGACAGTTGTTTAAATACCCAGGGTGCCGTTTTTGGACCAATTTTGAAAAGAAATGGCACTGAATTAGTTTTGGTTTAACTGATTTTAATAAAAGTTGTGTTGTTCTCCGTTTCGCGTTTTGTTTTCCGGTGGGAAACTTTTATTATGCAAAAAATCCATAATGGTTGGTATGTTTGCTTTCTCAGTATTATTTGAAGGTTTGAAAGTTTAATTTTGTTTTAAGAAAAAGGGTTACTGTTTATTACTTGGACCAAGTATGTCTATTAGCAGCCATTAAATAAATAAATTATTTATTTTGGATACAATCCATATATGTTAGTTACTTAGTATTTAATTTGAAATTAATTTTAATTCTATAGAAATTTAAATTTAGTTTATCAATACATTTAGTTTTTAAAAACATTCTTAAAGAATCCTATAACTTTCTGAAACACTGAAAAATAAATGTAGAAGCCACAACTCGAACAAGCATCTAAAGGGGAGTACTATATCAAAGGCCGAAAGGCGGTATCGAAGAACTCTGACACCACGTTTTGTAAGGTCTATTGACCCTGGAACCGATTGAATATGATGATGAGGCGAGGAAGATTAAGGCGCATAGTCAGGCGATATATGGAAAAACGCATACGGCCCACAGAAACAGCTTAATAGATAATAGATAAAAATAATCAACAATCAATGACGCGAAACGACACGGCGTATCAACCGGCAACTCACTTTCTGTCAGTCACTGTCAAGGTTGAACCATTGTTAAATTATATAATAGTTTGATTTAACCGAATCGGTCACTAACTAGCCGCCGCCAGGGGGTTTCTTCGTCATCCAGTTACATTCTTAGCTGACGCTTCAAAAACACAGGGTATGTATCATGGTCATATAGCACTGGTTATACAATGGAGCGGCTGCCGTCTGAACTCCGCAACCCTTTTTAAAGGGAAATCAGACCCACAGGAACATGACCCGGGTGTGTCAGTGGCCAACACTGTCAGATTTTTCAGGCTGCCTTATAGCCAAGGGTTTTTTGTACGAAATAACCATGACTTTCCCAACGTGTGTTAAAAACTAAGACAAATCGCGTAGACATAACCTCCATGGCATAATGATTAACACGCTAGACCTACGGAGGTTCTGATTTCGAATCCCAATCGGGACAATTAGTAAAATATTTTTTTCTTAAAACTGTTTTGTTCCGTTACTGTGCTGAGGATGCAACCGGGGAAACGCTAGAATGATGCTGATAACCGATGCGGTGCCACAGGCACAGGGTAAGACTCTGGGGGTCGCAAGAATGGCCAGGTGCCAACCATGCAAGAACGAGTGAGTAAGCGAGACAGCGCAATCCTAACTAATATTATAAATGCGAAAGTGAGTTTGTTTGTTTGTTATCTCTTCACGGCCTGAACTACTGAACCAATCTTTCTGAAATTTTGCATACACATACACATAGCTAGAGTATTGAGAAGAACAGGAAACTTAACTTAATTTAAGTAATGATTGACGTCAATAAGTGATAAGATTGTCCTATATTGAGAATAAACAATTTGAATTTGAATTTGGACATAGGGTACCTTTCATCCCGGAAAAAGCACTGTTCCCGAGGGAAATTCACGCGAGCAAAAGCTAGTAATATTAATATTTAAAAAAATTGCAATACATGATGTAAGGCAACATGTCCCTTACGAATCTTTATTTTTTATCTAGTTCCAAAAATCTCTATCCTTTACTAACACATACCTCTGGTTTTGGATGCTATTCAGGTCGTTATCCGAACGCATCCATTTTCTGAAGGTTAAGGTCAGAATAAGAGAGTTTAAGAATAGAAAAGGTATCCAAGAAGTTGTAGCAATATCCCATTTATCAGCGTGCAATGAATTTTTATGTCAATAGACCAGGGACCCAATTCTCACGCAATCGAAGTTCACTTCACCGATTTTCTCCAATTTTTATCGATGAGTTTAAGTCAATTCACAATCGAAAAATTTTGATCGATCGATGCGTTCGATTGAACTCTTTCAGTTGTGATTTTTGAAAAAGCAGAAACCGTGATATACTATTGAAAAAAATTAGAGAAAATTAGTGAAGTGAACTTCGATTGCACAAGAATCGGGCCCCAGACCCAGAAAAATACTGCCCTTGCGTTAGTGTTATTTTCTTTGCTTGCGGCTTCAATTTTTAGAAAAATAATCAGTTTATCATTTTCCATCCATATTCTTTTTTTCAAATTATTATAAAAAGAATTCGTTTGTACAATTTGAATCTAGAACAAAATAAATTTGCTACCTCAATGCTTTGTGATTAAACAACTTAAGACCTTTTCATTAAAACTATCATGAAATCATCTCTTTAGATAAGATGAAATAATTTCTTCATTCTTCACTTTGGGAATGTTTCTCATAGATTTAATTAGATCGTTATCTTGGTTGCTATGTTGAAAAGTTTTTAACGGGAACTAAAAAAAGAATTTACTTGAACTTTCACGGAAATCAAATGAACTGGTGTTTCAGAGACAATTTTTTTTTAATTACTTTACAAATAGTTATACAAATTAAAAAATGCTTCAAAAATTAGGTATCCCAGTATCAGTCATGTATTAAATACCTACTTTATATAAAAGATCCTACTTTGATTTCCAAAAATAAAATAAAATAAAGCTATTATCTTTATTTCTACTCCATGTATCCTACCGACAAAAAAGGCCCAACCCACGCCATGCCAATCACAGCCAGGATGCAGAAAAATGCAACAAGCCATTAGCAACTAAAAAATGCATCTAAAAACGATACATAATGCCACGCCGCACTGGCCACAAACCACAAAGACAGACCGAAACCGCAGGCGTCCAGGCCGAAAAAAAGAAAAAAACAAAACCCGTCTCTCTCACACCGAGAAAAGGAACGTCGAATACCAATTTAAAAATCGTCGCACCCTATTTTCCTTATAGCGTATGAACGAGATGGAACATCAATTTAAATGCCTGTGGGTCGAAACTCGGAAAGCAATTTAGAATCAAAGATGGCCGCCGAAGATTGAAACAATTGTTTCTTGGGATTGTTATTGATAGTTACGTTGATTAATTTTAATTTGGGGTTATGTACTGGTATTTATTCACATGGTTGAGCAATTGGGTTCAATAGTCTTTTTGTATTTCAGACAATGACAAGGATCAAAACATTTCCTTTGTAGGTAACAAAATATGTCTGTGAAATTTTCATATTTTCACGTTCTTTGCAACGTTTGAAAAATTTATTTTTCCACAGATAGCAGAACTTTATATTAGCACTTTTACTGTATGTATTTTATTTGATTTTAGAACTTTTGTATGTATCTTTTTTATTTCATGAATCTACAAATCCCCGTGGAATCGAAGATGTACTCTGCATTAACATCAGACCGCGCGCGATCGATCAAAATGACATATTAAATGTCAAAATATTTTACGAATTGACGAATACTGTCCCTTGAGTGTTGATTGTGTGCTATTTTTATATGAATTTATATCAATTCGATCCGATATTATACGCATGTTTAAGTATTTTAGATAAAATGGTGGGAAGCAAAGACTAAATTCGGCTTTCATAAATTCTCATTCGTCTTAAAAACAATAATCTTATTTAAAGTTTCCTAATCCTGTGAGTTAATCTATCTATTTATAATGTTTATAAAGATGAGCGGTAGCTTTTTGATACTAGTTTTTCAGATAGGTATGATATGCTTCTTTAGTAAATCGATTTACAGCATCTTTTCCCGTGTTACTAAGACCAAATTTTACTTTGTACAAGTTGGTTTTATTTTTCTTTTGTTCTTCTAGTTTACCTTTATTTTGTAAATGTTAAGTTAGTTATATGCATATTCAGAAGTTCTTATAAAGGGTTTTAGAGTGCTGAAGGTTCATCACGCAATTTTGTATCGCCCTTCGACGTATACTTTATCGATTTTTTCTTTTTAACCGATCGACCCAAGTCCCGTGTGCCAGCCCATTGTTGCTCAAACGTCAAATTCTTAAAAAGAAATAAAAAGCGGCCAGCTACACGAAATTCAAAATGAGAACATCCCACACGTTCGGAAATTGAATGAGGCTCGAGTGCTTGTCTCTGGTACAAAAAATGGACGGGTTTGTGGAGGTGGGAAATATTTTGGGCTTGTCCGTAGGCTGTTCTAAGTACAAATTTAAGGTAAAATGTTTTAAAGGATTTTTCTCCTTATATGTGGTATAGAGTGAAATTTCTAGTAATTGTATTAGATGATTCAAAAGTGGTGAAATTTAAATTAAGTTTAATAAGCTTGAGGAGTTTTGGTCATCATAAATATAAGCTATAGAGTCGAGTTGCTAAGCAGAAGATTTACCACAATAAAACCAGTATATTTCAACGCAACGGATCACTGAGAAGAGCCCCAAAAAGTTATGAAAAAAAATGGTTGCCTGTAAAGTCGGTTTTACGGGCGAAGATTTTACGTGACAACTCATAGTTGAGTGGGAGAGAGACGCAAGGCATTCGGCGGGCCTCTCTCTCGTTCGGTGACTCATCGTAACGTTACCGAGCGTTACACTTTTTCATAAGTGACTCCCAGCCGCAACCTAATTTAAGACGTTGTCACGTCAAAAGAAATCAAATACAGACAAAACATGGGTTATTTAGGACTGCTTACATCTAGCAGGCCATCAATTGGCCATATGTCTATTGTTTATGCTTTTTATAGTTTATCAGCATCAGACACCTAGTGTTATAATATTATAGTTCTTAGATTTCGTCCTGACCCGAATCGCCTTTTACGATATCCATAACTACGGTTGATGTAGTAATCTATGGTAAATTTCTTTCTACCATAGATTACTACGAGACATTCTACCACTATAGCACTTCTAAATCACTTCACTATTACAACATAGTATAAAACAAAGTCGCTTTTTCTGTCCCTATATTCTTATGTATGCTTAAAAATATGCTTTTTAATATATGGTGTGATTCAAGAGGAAGGTTTTTATGCCCATGCGAAGCCGGGGCGGATCGCAAGTAATTGTTATTCTATTGATCTAGTTTCCATGTAAAAAGGGTTATGTGGGCAGTCTCCATTGTAATAACCAGCGCCCCCATACCTAGGACCATGATTAAAGAGATCCCTGGGTTCTGAAACATCATCAGCGGATGTAATAAATAAAATAATAAATAAATACTTAAATATAGGGACAAATCACACAGATTGAGTTGGCGCCAAAGTAAGTTCGAGACTTGTATTATGGGATTCTAACTCAACGATCCATACTAATATTATAAATGCGAAAGTCTGTCTGTCTGTCTGTCTGTCTGTCTGTCTGTCTGTCTGTCTGTCACCTCTTCACGGCTAAACGGATGGACCGATTGTGATGAAATTTGGTAGGGATGTAGTTAACGACCCGAGGTCAAACATAGGCTACTTTTGGGCGCGATATAACCGAGTCCCACGCGGGCGGAGCCGCGGGGAACAGCTAGTATCTATATATATAAAAGAAAGTCGTGTTAGTTACTCCATTTATAACTCAAGAACGGCTGAACCGATTTAGCTGAAAATTGTCAGGGAGATAGTTTAGAGCCAGGAGAAGGACATAGGGTACCTTTCATCCCGGGAAAAAGCACTGTTCCCGAAGGAAGTACACGCGGGCGAAGCCGCGGGCAAAAGCTAGTTATTTTATATAATAAATACACACGTATGTAGATAAACAACAGGCCAATCGGAAAACGTTAATTTTTCATCTTGACCTAATTGGGGATAGAACCCGACATTCATGCGGTCAGCCAGGTTAACTATTACGCCACGGAGGTCGTCAGTATGTAACTGAGAAACACGCTCGGATGAAGACTATAAATTTCTGTAAGTATGTTTATTTATACAAACACGACAGTTCAGAAATTTCTTCAGAAAATTCAAATTCAAATGCCAAAAGAAAAAAGTGAATAAGTATAAATATTCAAAAAATGGTGTGAACATGGATACGGTCGTGTTTTTATATCTCCCGCTGTGAGCGAAGCCGCGTTGCAAGGTCTGTATGCAAATTGGTGTCAATGGTGTGACCCATGTTCGAAGTATTGATCAATCGGTTTTGAAAACATTACACTCGTTTTTTTAAAAATCAGTAAAGAATTGTTATTGTTTCTTTGTTACAACTTACAAGGGTTATTGGCCCTACACACCCTCGTGTCTGAGATTTTCAGAGCCGGACTATGAAGAGGACAAGAACATAGGTACTACTTACAATGAAATTTACTACTCACGTTACTTATTTACGAATAAGCTGTGCCCGCGAATTCATCCGCGTGGAATTTAACAAAAAGTATTGTTCAGTTCGCATTTAAAGAAAAAAATTGTTAAATGAAGTAGCCTTAGTTACTCCTTATTGCATTAGCCAGTGTAAATGGCGTCAAAATCGGTTCAGCCGTTTCAGAGATTACTCGAAACAGACAGACAAAATTTGTAAAAAATGTTATTTACCGTGTAAACATCCATAAGCATTTAGTAAAAAGCTGTTATTTAAATGTAACAAACAGACACTCCAATTTTGTTTATTTGTATAGATATAAATCAGATCCCTTAATCGCCTTTACGAAATCCACTAGAAGGAAAATGTAAGTCTATTTATAAGCCGGATACCCCAGACACGGCACACTAGGAAAAAATGGCGGGTATTTTGGCACCCGTAACCCACCCGGTTCAAAGCGACGCGTTGATGTCTTATATAAGGGTGAAAAATATTAAAACGTGAAATATTTTCCTAACGGACTTAATTATTTTTATTTTTTCAATTAAAAATTATTCGCACAAAATACAAATAGTAGTATACAAAAGGCGGACTTATGACTACTTTTTAGGGTTCCGTACACAAAATGGAGAAACTGTCTTCAAGGGCGTGAAAAGATTCCCAACAGCTCTTAGTGTTGCAGGCTGTGGTTACCGCTTCCCATTAAGTGGGCTGTATGCCTGTTTGCCTACTTAATAGTGTAAATAACGGGGTCCCGATTTTATTTTATTAGGTACTTAAGGTGATACCTCGGTGAACACTAGCGCCACCGTCATTTAAAAATCATTACTCACTGAAAACACAAGTTATCAAAAATCCCTCTGCTGTAATTATGGTTCTGGATCTGATGTTAATTTTAATCATATTCAATTATTAAATCATAGTTCCATATAGTTACAAATTGCAAAACTGCTAAAAGTGGCCGTTTTAAGCAATGATGCAATTTGTAACTATAGGGATATATAATTTAATAATTTAATATGTTAAAAATTAACTTCAGATCCAGAACCTTAATTACAGCAGAGGGATTTTTGATAACTTGTGTTTTCAGTGAGTAATGATTTTTAAATGACGGTGGAGCTAGTGTTCACCGAGGTATCACCTTAACCAAAGCTGTCGCTAAAAAACTCATAACCGCAAAAGGAGGTAACTTTTTTTCTGTCAGTTTTTTTCTCAATTGACCAAAGGAAAAATAATGAAAATTAATACCAATAAATATACAAGACGTTATTAATTAGCAACCTCCCTGCTTAGATTTTTTCAATTTGACCTGATTTTAGAGTAATAGAAATAAAATGATTAGTGACGCTAGTTGGTTTATGATAGCCCCTTAATATATTTCTTTACATTAATATATTTTCAAAAAACAGATGTATTCCTAGGTGTTTTGTACGGAACTCTTAGTGCAAAGTCGCACTTAACCGGATTTAATTTATATAACTAAGAACTCATTATTAACATGTTAGACCAATCTGTATAGGTTTTGATATAACTGGCTGGTGATATAAAAATTGTTTTCTTCTAACAACCTTTTTTTTCTTACTTTATGTTGTTTATAGGTACTATAGATAAGATAGTCATTTATTACTTTCTTTTATTTATAATGTACGTGACTGGCTTTATTACCATAGACAATTTCATTATTTTCTAATGTTAAAAATAATTTAGGTAGATAGGTAAACAAACACGGTCAAGTGGGAGACGGATTCACGCTCCACCAGCGACTTTGAATAAAAAAGGGTTTAGAACAAAAAATCGTTTAGGTATAAGTATAATAATATAACCCTCTTCAATTTTAAAGTTAAGATAGTTTTATTCTGGTCAAAAGTAAACAGAAATATACAGAATCTTTTCGTGAAAATTGTCAAATCGATCAAGGGAATGATCGGTGGATTAGAATTCTGTCATCTTTTTACTGGTAAATAAAAATATTTAATTAAAATTATTGGAATATTTAAGTTTAAACCATAACTCCAAAATAAAAAAAAAATAAAAACAAAATTACTATAAAGACACGTCGCTACACAATACTTCAAATATAAGAGTGATCCTCGTTGTTCATTCTTCTAGTATCCTTATATGAGGTATAAAATTTAAAAAAAATATTTAGTTATTACAGCTAATAAATAATGAAAGTATCTTATTTATCAAAATGACAACCACAACCAAGCTAGATACAGTTAATTATATTTAGAAAGGCATCTAGGTCACACAAATCAATATGGAAATAAATAATACCTACCGGATAATCACCAAATACACAATCACAAATACTAGTTCCGGATAACGCGGTAAAAAAAAAAACTACACTGTCACTATCCAGTGAAATTGTTCAATTTTTTCTTCACGCAATGACTGGCCACTTAAAAATGCAGACTGTAGATGACCTAGCACTATGGTTTTCACTTTTTAAATTTCGAAGGAAGCAAGGATACCACGCTCCTTGCAGCCGCGTCTGTATTGAACCTGGATAGACCTTTTTGTCCCTTGCTCCATACGTACTGGCAGGTTTTTTTTTTTCATTGTCTCGGCCAACCAGTACGTCGGCCTACCACACAACGCCTGTAGGCGGAGCGGCCGAGCCGAATGTTCACGCATATATTTATCTCTTTCTACCACATTATCTTTTGAATTGTTAGAATGGGACGTGAGATGATCTGGTTTTGCGTAATTTTTCTTTCCGGGTGAGCAAAGGATATGGCCTGTATAGACTTTAGCTGTCTTATTAATAAACCAGTTTTAAGGTCCGCTTAACTTTACACCAAGGTTTAAAGCAGTTTTAGTAAAAATACTTATTAATAAACCCAGTTTAAGGATAGAATAACTTAAACCTAGGTTCTACCTTGGTGTAAAGATATACCTAGCAACCATTAGGTTTAGCGACAGATTAAGGAAAATCTAACCTAAAATTTTGGTGACAAGTCTGGTATCTTCTTCGTCCGAGCGTTTTTTCCGGTTGCATCTTTAGTTCGCGCGTCATAACCCAAAGTACGCTATTAATCATGGTCTTGATTTAGCGGAACTGGTTATTACCAACAATGGAGCGACTGCCGTCTGACATCCGTAACCCTTTTTACAGGGAATCCAGACCCACAGGAACATGATCCGGATGTGTTAGTGGCCAACACTGTCAGATTTTTCAGGCTGCCTAAAGGCATCTCTGACATAGCCTAACGACTGCCATCTACCGATAACAACCGGGAACCAACGGCTTAACATTTCTTCCTAAGCACGGCGGAGCTCAAGATAGAAATGCCACTAATGGCGACCAATCCAAACATGGTCGCGCACTCTCCGTCATTGTTGCTTGACACGTGCTATCGTTACGAAAACGCGCTCCAAATAGGCAAATAAAGGTGGCCTACTATCTACCATCTCTTAAAAACCATGCAAGTACGAGTGAGTAAGCGAGACAGCGCAATACATGATGTAAGACGACATCTGCCTTACTCAATCGTTCTTGAATGGTTTTAAGAGATGGTAGTACCATATAGCCATGTGTGATACCAGCATTACAATTCATAAGTGCTACAAGATGGCAAAAGACTATTATTTGAGCTGCATTCATAGGAAATTTTTGATAACAAATGTTAAAAATAAAATGCTTTCAAGAGAAAATAAAAATATATTTCATTTATCACTTTTTGACTTTGCAGCCTCCATATTATATTGAGCAGTAATCATCTGGAACTCTGCCTGCTTCTTTTGCACAAAACACAATTCTTCTTCATCTTCTTCTATATCCGGCACGATTCGTTTAAAGCCGTACACTAGCCGAGCGTGAGAACAACAAAAACACAATAGAATTATTAAACATTACTCTATACATTACAATACAAACCAATTTTAACAAATATGGTTATTTTTATTTAATTTAATAATTTTGTATTTCCCGGAAAACGAGTCTTTTAGGCTTTCTTGAATTTATAAATCTGGTTTTGATATATCACTTCTGTCAACAATGTGACATATAAGTCCAAAATGAAAAAAAGAAACAAAATATTCGTTTTCTTATTATGGTAAAAAGGTCAGTGTTGCAATTTTCTACCTTAAACCGAGGTGTAACTTTAGTATAGCTAAAACGTCGCTAATCTAAGTTTATTAATAAGGATATTAAAACTTGGTTGAAACATCCTTATTCCTAGTTTAACTATTCCAAGCGTAACCTCGGTGTAAGCTTGGATTAGGGTTATTTTATTAATAAGACAGTAGGTATATAACATAGAAGCGTTCGGCTTTTTTTAAATGTTTGCTGTGAATTAATTATTTATTTAATTATTGCTGTTGTTATAGATTGTTATCTAGATAATTAATATTTTGTTGGTGAAAATATTTTACGTAGTATGGTAAGGTAAAGCATTTGAAACTAATAGAATATTTATCTTAAAAGTAATGTAAAAAAAAGTTTTTTTATTGTTAATTTTGGCATCAAATAATTGGTAATGGTTAAATAACCGAAATTGATAAATTTAAAATCACATGTATCATGTCATTTTAAATTGAGGCGAAACTATATATCGCCTATGTTCCCTTTCAAAATGCCTGCCTGTTAATGTAAAATTATAAAATTAAATCAATTCTGCTGTATCGCCATCTATTGGCACAAAAGAGAACTAATTATTTTCTTTAGCAATTTTTAATATTCACTTTAAAAAAACTTATTCATTTCCCAACACTAGTAAAAGTTCATCCATCTCTTTTCAAAATAGGAAATGCTTATCCTCTGATATTATCCAGTTGATCCAATTGAGGGCAAATCAGACATGATGAATTCGTTTAAGTTGAATCCTTGGCTATTTCCGCTGTGGTCGGGGGAAACGCTAGGATGTTGGTTGGTGAGTTCGATTCTATATAATCCTTCTACTTTACATTAAAAACATCAAAGTAAATAACTGAAGTTAAGTAACTTTTCTAGAGAATGCTATCATTATTTGACTGGAACCCAAGACCTTATGGCCTTCAGTATATACCATGTGCTCCCATTCCTAAGAAAAAGATTTTCTCATCTTGCCAATAGGTGGCGCTACAAGTATTGAATAAAAAAAATGTTACAACACTTATTTTGGAAGAAAAAGTAGTGTGAATTATTAAACACGATTTTTTAAAGTATTGTGGTAGACAAACTGATTTAGTGCTTTATTTAATACTAGCGACCCGCCCCGGCTTCGCAAGGGCATAAAAACCTTCCTCTTGAATCACTCTATCTATTAAAAAAAACCGCATCAAAATCCGTTGCGTAGTTTTAAAGATTTAAGCATACAGAAGAACATAGGGACAGAGAAAGCGACTTTGTTTTATACTATGTAGTGATGTGGTGAAGTAATCGGATTAAGAATGACAGTCTCAAGTGATCGATAAAATGGCGTCAATAGTATGGGGAAGACTCTATTGGTACACTAAAAGCTTATAACACCCCTCTTTATGCGTCGGGGGTTAAAAATCGGCGCGTGTCCTTGTATGGCGGTTGAATATCTGTCTATAGAAGCATAGTATTCTGTAATTTGTTGTATAGACACACAGTATAGAATGCTATACTAGCTGTATCCTACTTCCTATTAATATTATAAACGCGAGTTTGTATGGATGTTTGTTACTCATTCACAGGTAAACGGCTGAACCGATTTGGCTGAAATTTGGAATGGAGATTTCTTAGTCCCTGGAGAACAACACATAAATTCCCACGGGAGCGGATCCCCGGGCAACAGCTAATAAATTATATTTTCATAGCGCAGTTCAACGCCCTCCAAAACGCCGATACGTTTTGTTGGTGTGTCGGCAGCGTCACCGTGACTGGCGCGGTGAAAGCGCGTTTACATAAGACACTTCATAATACCGAAACTGTTATATTCGCCCCTGCGACGAAATATTAGTTTCTCATCATCATATAACCTCGGTGAGCTCTGTAACCAGAGTGCGTGGTCGATTGACCGTGACACCTACACGAATTGAATGAATAATTCATAATATCTCGGTAATTCCCGGTAAAAGTAGGTTAGGCCGTTGGTTCCGGCTGCCATCTGGTAGTCGTTAAAAGGAAACACGGCAAAGGCCGAGAGGTTCCGAAGAACTCTGACACCAGAATGTGTATGGTCGATTGACCGTGACATCTCCAATGATGATGATGAATTCCTGGTTGAATTCTTGCCTTCAAAACTTAAACTTCATATAAAGAGGATGACAGGGTCAATTGATCATGCACACCCTGCTGTCTGCTACGGAACCGCCTCTCGGCTTCTGACGTGGCTCTAACCGACTACCAGATGGCAGCCGGGACCAACGGTTTAACGTACCTTCCGAAGCACGGAATCGTGTTTATTATCAGACAATCAGGCGATTCAAGCCTGCAATGTTCTCAGAAGTGATTGAATTCTTATAGCGCCATCTGTTAGCAAGAAAGAGAACTATTTTTTTTATGAAATAGGAGCCAAACCCACTTGGTTTATCGAGCTTTGGACTATAACTGCTGATAGATGATGAGTCGCAGGCCGCCATGGCGTGACGTCACGGTGACTCGCCTCTTCAAAAAATGTTATAATCACGCGTGTGGTAAATATTTGGATGTTCAAGGGACTCACGTGAGAATATCGGGAATTCCGTTCTTAAGGGACGATTTTGAAAAATTTTCAAAGCATAATGGTCATTTCCTTCATGCCCTTGCCGGTATTTTTTGGTTACAAAATGTTTTTAGTATTTCAAAGTAATTACTAGTAACATTTTTTTTTATACGCGAACATGTATTGCAGGGTCCATAAGTGTTGTAAATTGTAAATTGTACTACTTTATACTTTTTATGGGTTTGTGCCTGAAAATAAAGACTTTATTAATATTATTATAAGCTGTGATAACCACTTCCCATCAGAAAGGCCGTATGCTAGTTTGTCTACTAAATGTATAAAGTGACTACAACATGGCGGTCTTCAAGAAGGGCGTAAAAAGATTCCTCCAGGGTCGGCAACGCGCTCGCAATGCTCCTGTGCCCCTAGTATGAGTTTTTCTTAACGCAGACGCTAGCGACTGCGTTAGCGATTTAGTATGGCAAACCTGTACAGCGCCTCTGGCGGATAGTAAGGCAACTAAGAAATTCCATACAAAATCCTAACGCAGTCGCTAGCGTCTGCGTTAAGAAAAACTCATACTAGGGGGGTTGGTATTGCAGGCGTCTCATAGGCTGCGGTTACCGCTTCCCATCAGGTGGGCTGTTTGTCAACAATAGAATAGAAAATAAGCTTCTTAGAAAAGAAGCCATCTAGCTAAATGAGCTTTTTAAGAGGTGAGATCAACAGGGTTATAGGCTCGACCGCACCAGATCTTCCAATAGTCTATGTTCATTATCATCCGAGCGTGTTTCCCATTTGCATTGTCAGCTTACCTTCTAGAGTCTAGGGTACGCTTTGATCATGGTAGATTTGGCGGTACTGGTTATTACAATGGGCTATAGCATGCTATGATTGTAGGTAGTGATGGGCGAAAATGGTAGAAAGCTAGTTTCAACCGATTTCCACCGTTGTTTACTATAAATCACCAGATATTCTATCGTGGTTTGTGTTTTTTACTATTTTTGTCCCATCACTAATTGTAGGGTACTTAGATAATACATACTCGTACAAAAATACACCAAAAAAGATAGCGGCAAAAGAAAATCACAATATTTTTTAGAAATTTGTGGATTCTGCGTGACTAATCGAATTTAAGTTTTGATGGCTCAACTAGGAAACTTGTATGAAAATTCAAAACTCGTTAAGTTTCAGAAAATTGACGATTTCACGCTTGTTGCAGTTCGTTATTTGATTTTTAAAATATCGAAAAATCTCACGTTAACGTTGGCCACTTACACGCCCAAAAGGAAAAAGAATATTCTTTTTATTGAGTAGTCTATAATTAAAATTGTACATACTATTGCGGCCAGGATTATTAAAAAAAAAAAACAGATTTAAGATTTTTAGGTAGTACAAAACAGGGCAAAAAATAAATATAAACAATTAAATTTTGCTCTACATTTCTAAAACATCGTAAAACAATTCATTTTCAACCCAGGATGCATCATTGTGGTAGCCCAACCTTTTTTTTCAACCAAAACTAATTTGACAAATCTCATCATCTTAAAGAGCCCTTTTTGTAAGCAAAAACTCTTAACTAAAGTGTTAAGATAAAAAAAATGGTTGTCTATGGTTGTTGATAGTTGCCATAATCGACACGAAAAGGCGCTTGCTTGATTTTTGTAAAATAAGTATAGTAGTAAATTATTTAAGTGTGATGATAAAGGTTATTAATTAATTTTTATCTTATCTAAGGTATGATAAAGATAAATATTGATCAAGTATATAAGCTTATCAATTCTTGTGCAATTTTTTTTAAATATTTTGCACCTTACTGTAAACTTTAAAATATACTACGGAGGCTTCCTGTAGGTTTCTCAAGCCAAGAGACGTTATCGAAATCACACCAGGGTGTGTACTGTGTAGGATTAATCACGTTCTGAACCATCATTATCAGTATCTGTATATAATTAGTAACTATCTACAAAAAAAAACTGAAAAACGATAAACCGCCCGATGCTTTGGTTGCAATTTGATTCGACGATATCTACCAAATGTATAAATTCTACCATACTTTATACCTACGCGTATTAGGATATTCTACCAGCATTAATTTATACGAGGAAAACAGGTTCTAAAATGACAGCAAGCAATTTTTTACTGTATAAAGATTTATTTAAAGTTGATTTTACATTAGAGCTATATTAGTTCTTGCGATCATTTGAATCAATTGTTCCAGAACACACGTTCTCTGAATTCAAATATAGACGTATTGTTAGAACTGCTTCGCAGCCTATGGCTTATTTGAATTTAGATTTAAATGTATGAATACAAGGTCGATAATCCGTTGTGTGTTATGTAGTGCATGTAACGTTACGTGCGTGAAGGAGAAATTATTGATTAGCGGAGGAGCCAGCCAATCAGAGGACTTCTTATAACAAGATGGCCGCTAAGGGTAGTCTCCCCTAGATATATACGTCCATTTAATTTATTACGCATTGTATTCGTGCATTAATCTTTTTCTACTTTTATTAATGGTCCCTGTTTTAATGAAATGGTTTGCGGGCGATTTTCCGACGCCATCTTGTTTTTACGGAGGTATTGATTTTCTTGGGCGTGGGTTTATCAATCTTTCAGAGTTTTGTAAGGGTATAATGTAAGTTTCAGGTTCTATAGATAGCTTATTGTGTAAGTGTTTTTATACATCCAATTCAGCAAAAATTTGCGGAAGATTTGTTCTCTTTTGAAGAACTACAAAATTTAGGACTAAAGTCTGTTCTTTGCAGTTCTTTGCATTTTTTCAATTCTAGAGCAGGAAAAATGGAATGGAACTTAGTAAATTCTAGATTCAAATGATATCCTTTTCGAATGTTTTTCATATAACAAAACCCGTGAATCGAACGATTTTCGTTCAACTCACCGGTTTTGAGTGTTCCAATTTTCAAACCTCGTCTAGAAATAAAAAAAGTAACGTCTATGATCCCGACTTGTCTATGGCAAAGGTTTATAGGAGCCGTGTTAAAACGCAAGAAATGATGATTAAACAGTTCGGGTGCGCGTGAATTTTTCTGATAAGTCATCACAACATTGGTACTGTACTGTTGTGATAGGGTATTGAACTAGTTAAAGGTGAAGGATTATTTTAACCATATTTACTATGGACTATGTTAGATAATGCTTTTAGCATTAAGTCCGCCTATTGTATTTTTACAATAAAGTTAAATCAATAAAATAAAATAAATAAATGGACGATATACATACATGAATGGAAACAAATGTTTCGTTTCCGGCAACCTTGACAATCTAATTCTTATTCGTCTGAGCGTGTTTCTCATTTACATCTTCAGGTTCAGAGCCCAGGGTACGCTTTAATCATGGTCTTAGATATGGCAGCATAATATGATCCCGGTATTAGTGGCTAAAACTATCTTAGGCTTGTTATTTGTCTTGCAATAAAGTGCCAAAGCTTTAAAAAAAA
The DNA here is from genome assembly GCA_947044815.1 of Apomyelois bistriatella. Taxonomy (NCBI): domain Eukaryota; kingdom Metazoa; phylum Arthropoda; class Insecta; order Lepidoptera; family Pyralidae; genus Apomyelois; species Apomyelois bistriatella. The sequence goes on from OX345717.1 coordinate 4,302,227, forward strand.
CTAATAACGTACGCAGAATAGGCAGAAATAAAAGTTTTTTTTTAAAATGGAACCGTAAATTCTATTTTTAATTTTTTTTGTTAGAAATTTAAAAAAAAAATTACGGTTAACCGTGGAGGGAAACCATAATGTTTAATACATTCTTAATTCAAATTACCGGCAGTCAACCAAACCAACAGCGCTAGTAGTTTGAATATTGATAGTAATAATATCTAGTAAATAAGGATTTAAGAAATTCTTTCTGCATGAAATTCTTGAATATACTAAAGAACTGGCGAATTTGAGGAGTAAAAGCGGGAAATCGAACCATGGGCTCCGAAGAAAATAGATGAAGACGCAAATGGAAAAAAACGATAGTCAATGCGGCAAAGAAATTAACAAACAGACTTAAAAGACCATAATCCTTTTACGTACAGTCGGGTAAAAAAGGAAAAAGGGACTTTATACGATGCTCCCGGATTCCATACCCCAAAACATACAATCGCCTTATATACAAAACCCATTCTAACATAGACGTTAGCTCGACAATGTAATGTACGCGTTGGGCATTTGTATGGAGCCCCATACAATGTCATATTTGATTAATGAAAACGTCTCAATCCCAGAGGAACAGATCATTAATAATATTTATTGTTGAATTAAAATCAATTCATCGTGTCCTGTCCTGACACTACTAGTGCGTTCTATGGTAAGCGACGTCTGGCCGTGTCGATAACATGATGGGTGTGGTAGATTTACTATCAAAACTTCATTGTATGTACTTATAAGAGAATATATCGAAACTTTCAAAATTTGTAGTTTATAAATTACTAATTTCGAAAACTAAACTTTGACAATAGTAAATTTTTTTTATAATGAGTTTTACGGCCCTGGGTCCGGGTTTTTTAAATCTTTCTTCAATCTCCATCTTCTTCAGTTCTACTTTATGTAGTCGAGACAATGTCGACGATAAGACGGTCAAGTTTGTACCTAATTAATCATTTAGTCAAGTCGGATAAGTAAAGCGTTAGTACTTGAACCACTTAATAAAATTTTTACAAGGTTTTGAAAACATTCAAAGAAATCATATAATCGAAAACTATCACTTCCCAACTCGAATATTGGAAAAAAAATAAGCGTCAATATCTTCATATTCCAATTTTTTCGCCAAAACATCCTTATAAAGAGTCTACAAAACGGGACTTGGGTGAAAAGATTCCTACAAGGTCGGCAACGCGCTCGCTATGCTCCAAGGAGCATACCACCACCACCAGTCACTACCAGACACCAGTGTCGCAGGCGTCTCATAGGCTGCGGTAAGCACTTGCCATCAGGTGGGCCGTACGCCTGTTTGCCTACTGAGTAGTAAATATTCGAACAAAAAAAGAATTTTCAAAATCGGTTCAGAAATTACGGACATTTGATGTAAAAAACAAATATTCAGCTTCTTCCTCATCCTTTTTTGGAAATGGGTTGAAAAATATCTTGATACTAAGAAAACATAAAAAAATTTATTACTGAACTCAGGGAAACGTGACTGGAATAACTCTTAAACACGCAATTGCCTGCATGGCGTTTTAATGCTATTTCCGTTTCGAAATGTATCCAATTTGTTTAACACGAAGAGAGGCCAAATCAGTACCGCCATATCTAGGACCATGATTAAAAGCGTACCCTAGCCTCAGAAGCGTAAGCTGAGATACAATTAGGACACACGCTCGGTTGTAGAGAGGCTTTATGCTCAGTAGTGGACTAACGTAAAATGTGTATTTATTTAGGTACCTGTACTTACCTATAAATAAAAATAAAAGATTCCGACCGATTGAGAACCTCTTTTTTGAAGTCGGTTAAAAATCACTACATAGTATTAAACAAAGTCGCTTCCCGCTGACTGTACCTATACATATATGCTATCTTTGAAACTACGCAACGGAATTTGATGCGGTTTTTTTAATAATATACGAGTAAAGAGTGTTTCAAGAGGAAGGTTTTTATTAATAACCCATAATATTGCACCCGCGCGAAGCCGGGGCGGGTCGCTAGTAATAAATAAAACGTTATTTAGGTACTTACTACAAAATTAAGAAATATTATTTACTCACTATCTTACGTTTTGATTAATTTAGTAATTAAAGCGAACCTTGAGCTCTAAAGCAAATGCTGATGTAACTGGAAACACGCTCGAATGTTAAAGTGACTGAGAAACATGCGTTAAATATAACTCAAAGGTTCGACGTGCTTTTTAACCGACTGCAAGTAAGGGTTCTGTTTTTCGCACATATCTTGTATGCTTTTATGTATACTTAATTAAGGACCCATACCCCATACTTGAGATATTATACATATACAAATATACTCGTATTTTGTGCTAAACGCTATATAATTATTACTAGCTGTTCCCCGCGGCTTCGCCCCGCGTGGGACTCAGTTATATCACGCCCAAAAGTAGCCTATGTTTGACCTCAGGTCGTTAACTACATCCCTACCAAATTTCATCACAATCGGTCCAGCAGTTTAGCCGTGAAGAGGTGACAGACAGACAGACAGACAGACTTTCGCATTTATAATATTAGTATGGAACTCAATGGAAGTATGGATTATATAATTTGTCATAATTCATCACATAGCTAATTTTTGTTCCAATCCTGTATCAAATAGCAGAAATAAATTAATTTGTAGATATTAAAAAATATATATGTAGGACCTAAAAAAAAACATGCTTCAAATTATGTTAGTGGTGACAAAATTTGAGGAGATTTAATATAAAGGAGTAACATTTTAAGGTTAAGCACAAAAATACTTGTTTCCAGCGCCGATTTTCAGTAAGGAAATAGGCTAGTTATCAATAAAATATTATATTTTTTATTAGTACATAGTACCTATTCTAAATAATAGCTAACAATAAAAAAAAACTTGTAGGAAAGTTCTTATCTTAAACCCTTTTATTAACATTTAAAATTACATAAAATTTGACATTTCAATAACTGAATTCAACATTGAAGACGACAGATGTTATCATAAAGGCAATAAATGCACAACAAAAACTTCAAAATGCCGTCAAAGAACATACAGAAATTCGTAATATCACCAATTCTTAAAAAAAATAATACCATAGACAAAACTTCGATGAAAAAAGACCCAAAGTATTAATCACAGAGAACACTGGCCGACGATGACTTGTGGAAAAGTCGAGAGAAAAAAAGGATAAGAGCGTGCGGAGAAATTTCATGAGTTCCGTAGATTTTTTCAAAGAGAATGTGAAATAATTAAAACTTTTGGCTGAAATATTCTAGAAAGTAAAGCGCGGTAGACAGCCAAGTTTTTCAAAAATTTACGTTATACTGCGACATAAAAATATTTGATTTAGCAATGCGATTTTTCTACTTTTAACTTATATAAAGAAGTTAAAAAGAAATAAACAAACAAATATTTTAGCTAGCTTCAAGCTGAAAATTTATTGATTATACTGTTTCATTAAATCAATTAGTTAGATTTCCAAAAATGCTTGCATCTTCTAACTAAACATTTTTATCAAAAAATTAGTACCGTATTTGTGTTTAGTTTATGATGTTTTTGCGATTTCGTACAATTTATTTTTATTTTATTCAAAAGTGCTGAACCCTAAAAGGAATGATTCCTTTTTGAAATTCGAACGCGGCTGTCACTCGCAGCGATCGACCATTTTAGATTGAGCTCCGAATAAATTTCCCGAGTTATTGCATTAAGGGAACTTCGGGTGAACGAAGTAGGGATAAGGTTCAATTTACACTGGTTGCATTACAACTCATTATTGTAGACGCCGGCCGAAAACGTGTCCTTCAAGAAATTTCGAAGATAATCGACTGATTATTGGATTTTTTTCGTCTTTTGTTCGAAAATATATTCGTTCATAATTTGAATTTTATTTTCAATGCATAAATTACTTGAGTTTATGGTCGACGTCTTTCTATCGTAGGCAATGTAGGCTTAGATTTAAAAAAAAAAATGGCGTACAGACCGTGCGCGATTTTCTAATCTATGGTCGTACCTTAGGCTTAGTACTATTACTAATTCTGTCTTAGGTATATAATAGAATATTTACATTTTTTAAAATCGCCTTAATTAGCGAAGGGGTAGCCTGGAAGAAATTACACTAGTGATATAAGTCCGCCTATTTCAAATCTTGTAGCAAAATTTCATATAAGCATTATTTTCTATGGTGGGTGGCAGGGTGCAGCCCAAATGTTTTTACTTATTTACTTTTTCTAATCTTAGCTAGACCACAATTATAATAGGCTGCTAAAATAGTTTTTTTTCATATATAATTAGCTATATAAAAATAATAATACCTAGCAACTACCTATTTTTAGATTATTATTATTTTTAAGTATAGTTTTAAGGTTTTATTATTAGAAATTGTAATATTAGGTTATAATTCCAAAAAATATAAAAAAGTTCTTACCTGTGACAAAAAAAATATATACCTACTTCGGAAATAAAATAAAAATAAGAAAATATTCCAAAATAATCAATTTTTTGCCCGCTCGTTCCCCCAGGAACCCCCATAGTTATAATCATTCATATGATTCAGCTATTTCTGCCCCAAATGCTGTTTCGATCGCACAATTAAAGAATTTCGAATAAAACCTACGGGAAGTTACAACATGTTTTCATCTGAGCGTGTTTCCTAGCTGTATATGTTTAGCTTACGCTTCTAAAGTGCTATTATTTTGATGTATGACTTAACTGAAAATCGGTGTATCGAATGATTTTCATAAACATGGTGATTCGAACGAAAATCATACGATACTGGCTTTCGTTCGCGGCTTTGCCCGCGTGAATTTCCCACGGAAACAGTGCTTTTTCCCGGGATGAAAGGTACCCTATATCCTTCTCAATACATCTATTTATGTGTATGCGAAATTTCAGGAAGTTTTGTGCAGTAGATAGGGCGTGAAAGTGAAAGGTATATATAGTTAGGATTGAACGATAATCATTTGAGTGAGTAACATCTAAATAAATATTTGGAAGGAGATGGAGGAGACCTTTGTCCAGCAGTGGGACAATATATCACTACGTAGTATAAAACAAAGTCGCTTTCTTTGTCCCTATGTCCCTATATGCTTAAATCTTTAAAACTACGCAACGGATTTTGATGCGGTTTTTTTAATAGATAGAGTGATTCAAGCGTAAGGTTAGGTTAGGGCCGCTAGTGTTAAATAAAAAAAAGCTAATTTTCACCAAACAATTAAGCTATAACATAACTTTAACTATACAAACAGAATAATACCCATACAATGCTACTTAGAAACGATAGGACATCGATCCGAGGGCGCACTACCCTACGAAATAAGTAAATAGGGGTGCCACCCCAACACATAGGGGACGGGTAGCACAAGTTGAAATGAATAGCTTGGATCTTATCCGATTATGGTGTGCTATAGATAAAGAAATACGCCATAGACAAAAAATATTAGACTCCTATTTCGCTATTTATTAACTAGCTTTCGCCCGCGGCTTAACTCTCATGAATTTCCCTCGGGAACAGTGCTTTTTCCCGGATCGAAAGTTACCCTATGTCCTTTTCAGTACTCCTTAGCTATGTGTATGCGGAATTTCAGGAAGATTGGTTCAGCAGATAGGGCAGTAGATAGGACAATTCAGTAGATAGGGATACGAAAGTGAGTTTGTATATTTGTTTGATGGTTTCTTCCTGAAATTTCTCATACATATAATTAGGAGTATTGAGAATTAGATAGGGTACCTTTAATCCCGGGAAAAAACACTGTTCCCGTGGGAAATTCATGCTGGCAAAGCCGCAGGCAGAATGCTAGTATATAGATAAACATCTCAAAAAATCTAAATTATAATTTTAAAAATGGTTTTTGTATACTTTTGGTACAAATTAGTCCGAAAAAATATACATACAAAAAAATATTTTAAAAACGGCCACGAATAGAAAAGATTCCACGCAAATCAAATCTGAAAAAAAACAAACTAAAAAAGAATAGAAAAACATTGTCACTTACCGGTTTCGGTGTCGACGGTGTACGAAAGTCCGGCCCAGGGGTCGTCCTGTAAAAATTTTACTTTGTAAAGTATCCCAATAAATGGGCATGAATTTTAATTACACATTCGTAAAATTTCAAATGACGAAATGAATTCGAAATTTAAAAACAGATTATTTTATGTAAAAAGTTCTGTTTTAAATTAAATTTGAATTTAGAATTGATTTGTAGTGACAGTATATTAACCCATTTTCTCCAACATTTTGGATTCAAGCCTCTCAAAAGTCTAGGATTTAGAGAACAATTGGAGTTCCTTTCCACTGTACTCGCGTTTTCGAAAACGGCTTTAATGATTTCTTTGCAATTTTAAACGTAAGTTCTTACATAGTCAAAATGATAATCTAGCTAGGTTCCATGTCTGGGAAAATTCATTTTCACGCAATAAGATTTTCTGCATAAAACGAGCGAAGCTATGTCGCTCAGGTACTGTACTATAAACTGACCTCTTTCACATCAGGGTCCAGCAAAGAAGCCTTAACCTTCTCGATCTTCTCATCCTCTTCCTTCTGTCTCTGGATCTTCTCCTCAGCAAGCTTCAGCTCTTCGTCCACGTCGTCCACCTTCTTCGCTTGAGGACCGTCCTGCGAAATATTGTTTAGTCTTTACATAGTACTATCTATTTGCAATTCCCAAAGGTTGATTGCCAGAGAATGATAGAAGCATTAAGTGTACATAGTGAAGCTTATAGCTTACTAGCATTCGCCCGCGTGAGATTCCCTCGGAAACAGTGCTTTTACCGTGATGATACCCTATGTCCTTCTCAATACTCCTAGCTATGTGTATGCGAAATTTTAGGAAGATTGGTTCAGTAGATAGGACGTGAAGAGGTAACAAACAAACAAATATACAAATTCACTTTCGCATTTATAATATTAGTTGGGATTTTTTTTTTTATTAATAAGTAGTGAAATAGGTTAGTCTCTATAAGGTTTTATATGCATGCAGCATGGGATCAACAAGAAATAAAATAGAATTAAAATCATTGTTAGATTTTTCAAAAAGTTTAAAAGTAGAATCAAATTTATTGGTGGGATATGTTCTATGTTTAAAAAGTTTAAAACCATTGCCAGTGTTTAATTAATTTTAAAAATAGAATCCGTATGATTCTATCTTGGATAATACCAACATGGATTAAAAAAAAAACTAGAAATCAATGAAGCGAGAAATACTAAGTATTCTGATCATGTGGGGTTGTGGTTTACAATTACAAGGTAAATTGACCCTACACACAAAGTTATTCAAAACCAACAGTGGTGCTCCTAGAGAAAGGAATTCGGGCTAACAAAATTTTTGAGAATAATTTAATTATTTTTATTTGGTTTACTTACATTTCTTAAAAATATCTATTTTTTAAATTACATTTGACAATATATAGCCTCAGAAAGAGCATTGCTTTGCTAATAATCTATAGTTTTGAGATATTTTTTGGATCAACGGTCCTATTCTGGTAGTCTGATAGAAATACCACGCATATAAAGAGATCTGAACTCACCAAATGCATAGGGTCCTCCAGGGAGAAGCCCATGTCGACGTCCTGCTTCCACAGCACTTCGATGAGGTCCATATCCTGGGGAAGAGAAGCATATATTATATACTAGCTGTTCCCCGCGGCTCCGCCCGCGTGGGACTCGGTTATATCGCGCCCAAAAGTAGTCTATGTTTGACCTCAGGTCGTTAACTACATCCCTACCAAATTTCATCACAATCGGTCCAGCAGTTTAGCCGTGAATAGGTGACAGACAGACAGACAGACTTTCGCATTTATAATATTAGTATGGAAGTATGAATATGGATATTGGCTTTCTGCATCGCTCGCGCTCCAATGTTTTTTTGTTTCTCTCTACCCTAAGGTTGGCGGTAAGTCCGCCTTTGCACTAATTTTCACCTTCGTTCCTGTACAATGCAATGATGTATTTATGTAATTGGTGCAATTGTGTTTATTCATTCATTCATTCATATATTAGTCAGTGGCTTCACACACCAAAATGAGGATTAAGATATATTATTAATCATTAGACAGACACACACACTCAAATAGTATGGTATGAGTCACGACTCATAAAAATAAACATAGGCTTTGACACTTCCGCTGACACTCAACAACAAGCAGCTCAAGTTAGTGTCAGCGAAAGGGTTCAATCATATATCTAGTATAAAATAAAACCGTTTTCTGCTGTCTGTCCGTTTATAGGTTAGGTATGCTTAGATTTTTGAAACGCAACGGATATTGATGCGGTTTTTTAATAGATAAGAGTAATTTAAGACAAGGGTTCTTATGTATAACCCATAATATTGCACCCGTGCAAAGCCGGGGCAGGTCGCTAGTTATAAATAAAATGCGAAAGTGATTCTTGACTATATATACGCCAAAATTTTGATTTTCATGTCTGAAATTTATCGGATAAAACTACAGTGAAACAAAACATATAAATAAACATGGTGGATATATTGCCGTCAAAAAGAGCGAAAACAGGGCCCTACTTTATTATTTCACTATGTATTTATTATACAATTTTAATCCATCCGCCATGTTTAATTGGCTTAATAAGAAATTAATAATGAACTGACTGGATACAACGGTACATAAAAAGAGAAAAAATCAGTCTTACTAAAATCAACTTAATTTCTAACGCCATATGAGTCAATTTTTAATGAAGCATTAGAATTTGATTCTTAAGTTTGATTTTATAGTAAAATGTTATATGTAAATAAAAATGTACAATGAATTTTTATCCTTAATGCTTATACTATTAAAGAACAATATTGTATAGCAGTGTTCAAATAGTGATTTTGGGTTTTAGGACATATGGTATTTATTATACTGTGATGGTTCAGTCCTATGGATCTCATTCGTAAAGATCACAGCGGGGTTCAAAAATTTTAAATTAGCTGTCACGTCAAATTCCTTATATCATTCAACGAATATAATAGAACGTTATATTTTTGTCTACTCTACAAATACATATGTCGCGGAATATGGCTTGTCTTTTCCTTCAACAAAGTCAAAAAATATATCCCAAAAACACAACTTAAAGAAGAGCAAGCGTTCGACTAGCCATACGGTTACGGGAAAAAAAATTGCTTTTTTACTGAAAACCACATGCACAACCAAAATGCCCTGTGCACTCAAAACTCTCTCTGTGATTCAAATCCACATCAAACATTAAATTATTAAACCAAGAAAGGCGTTAGAAACACGTTAGTGGTAGTCCCCTTATGCTTAGGCTACTTAAGAATTTAGGAGTCCCGAGAAAAATAGGTCTAAAAACCCCGAAAATAAAGCGAGTTAGAAGCCACGGGCACCGCAGAAGTTAGTTTAACATGAATTTAATTAACAAGTGGATGGACTCCACAACCTGTTTATGACGAAACGAAGAAAGCGCTAAGAGATTTCATGAATTCAACCAACTGAAAACTAGTAGCGCCATCTATTAAAGATAATGATAATACATAACAATTTGTATGATTGCTTGAAAGATGTACTAAGCACATCATAGATGGCGCTTGTGGCCTGCTTGTGGTTCTGGTTCAATGCTGTATTAATATGGCTACTCCACAATAGATGGCGCTACTAGTATCTTCAACAAGTATTTGTTATTCATTTTTTTTTATGATCATATCATATCTACACAGTATGTAATTTATTAATAAACGGTATAATATAATTTAATAATTAAAAGATAACAAAAATAAGAGAGCTGATATAACTATTACACAAACGATTGCATAACTAGGTGAAATATGCGTAGTGCGTAACTTGTGGGAATACATAGGTCTACGCTTCAAAAGAAATTACCTACCTAGGTATATCTGTGCCTATATAGATTATAGAATGCTAATACTAGCAGTAAGCGAAAAGTTCAAACGTAGGGTTAATTACACAGATTACCTATAGATGCAACGCATATAATCCTAGTATTTTAGAATCTATACTGAGAACTTCGTCTTCGTCCGAGCGTGTTTCCCGGTAGCAGCTAACGCTTTAAAGCCCAGTGCCCCTAGTATGGGTTTTTCTTAACGCAGACGCTAGCGACTGCGTTAGGATTTTGTATGAAATTTCTTAGTTGCCTTACTATCCGCCAGAGGCGCTGTACAGGTTTGCCATACTAAATCGCTAACGCAGTCGCTAGCGTCTGCGTTAAGAAAAACTCATACTAGGGGCACAGGGTAGGTACTTTATTAATCATTGTCCTGATTTGGCGGCACTGGTTTTTACAATGGTACGACTGCCGTCTGACCTCCGTAACCCTTTCTACAGGGAAGCCAAATCACAGACCCACAGGCACGTGACCCGGGTAAGACTGCCTAAAGGCAAATGACATAGGGACCAATGGTTAGCCTTCCGAAGCACGGAGGAGCTCAATATAGAACTGCAACTAATGGCGACCAATCAAAGCATGGCCGCGCACTCGCCGTCACTTGACGCGCGCTATCGTTACGAAAACGCGCGTCGCGCTAGGCTATCAAGCTCCTCCTTCTGTAATCTGTGCTAAGATCTAACACCGTGGTCGTTAGTCTATAATCCATACTAATCCATACTTCCATACTAATCCATACTTCCATACTAATCCATACTATCCATATCCATACTTCCATACTAATCCATACTATCCATATCCATACTTCCATACTAATCCATACTTCCATATCCATATCCATACTAATATTATAAATGCGAAAGTCTGTCTGTCTGTCTGTCTGTCACCTCTTCACGGCTAACTACTGGACCGATAGTGATGAAATTTGGTAGGGATGTAGTTAACGACCTGAGGTCAAACATAGGCTACTTTTGGGCGCGATATAACCGAGTCCCACGCGGGGCGAAGCCGCGGGGAACAGCTAGTAATATAATAAACCTGTGTCTGTGGTGTTTCCATGGGTTTTATTTAAAGGGACAAAGGGACAGAGAAAGCGACTTTGTATGTAGTGATTAAGTAGGCAAACAGGCGTACGGCCCACCTGATGGGAAGCGGTAACCGCAGCCTGTGAGACGCCTTCAATACCAGGAGCATTGCGAGCGCGTTGCCGACACTGGAGGAATTTTTTACGCCCTTCTTGAAGATTTGCGAGCGAAACCGCGGGTGAAAGCTAGTTTAAGTATATTTTTCACGTCTGCCTGCACCCACACAGTTTTACGTCTCAACCTTGAATCGCCTCGACCGCTCCTGACCTTATTTTCGAGTGTTTCAATCAATATTTACCCATTTCCTAATTTCGTATAGTAACAGAATATAAATGTCTTACAAATAAGTATATTAAATTAATTAAGTTAAAAATATTTTTTTTAATTCTTTAAACAGATTCATTCTTATTTATCTGAGCGTGACTCCCAGTTGCATCTTCAGTGCCTAGTATGAGTTTTTCTTAACGCAGACGCTAGCGACTGCGTTAGCGATTTAGTATGGCAAACCTGTACAGCGCCTCTGGCCGAAAGTAAGGCAACTAAGAAATTCCATACAAAATCCTAACGCAGTCGCTAGCGTCTGCGTTAAGAGAAACTCATACTAGGTGCACAGCTTACGCTTCAGAGCCCAGGGTACGCTATTAATCATGGCCCTGATTTGGCGGCACTGGTTATTACAATGGAGCGACTGCCGTCTGACCTCCGTAACCCTTTTTGCAGGAAAACCATAACAATAGGATCATGACCCGGGTGTGTTAGTGGTTAGCAGCCAACACTGTCAGATTTTTCAGGCTGCCTACAAGCATCTGACACAGCCTAACAACTGTCATCTGTCGATAACATCCGGGGCCAACGCTCAACGTGCCTTCCGAAGAACGGAATCATCTTATTATCAGACAACCAGGTGATTCGATAACCAAGCTAAAAACAACTATACAAAATATGCTTCCCGTGGGAATTGAACCCACAACCCCGGCAAGGCAAACACCTTAACCACTGGACCACAAAGGCAGTTCCCAATTTGGTGATCTATATATATATGTTTGTGTTTTGTTTATATATTTGTCCTAGTCCATCTATACTTACAATGCGAATGTATATTTGTCTGTCTGTATGTAAGTCTAGTCTTTAAATTTCAATTAATTTTGGTATGGATATAGTTAAAGACCAGGGTTCAAACATAGGCTACTTTTGGGCGCGATATAATATAACCGAGCCCAACGCGGGCGGAGCCGTGGGTAGCAGCTTGTATTATATACTTTGTAAAATATTGTTGCAATTAAAAAATATGTATTGTATTGTTTACTTTGTTGTCATATAAATAACTTTTATTTTCTATCGCACGCGGTGAAAACTGTGGCAGATTGCCACGTGCAATTGCACGTGTTATCTATGTGTTTGCACGATAATAGATTATAGCACACGACTAATTGATATTAAATGTTATTTTGTAATGAGTATTTTGTAGGGAATTATATGAATAAAATCTCATAATAGAGGTACAGTTGAATCTTCATTTATTCATTCATTCTTATACGAGTAATATTTCACGCTTTCACAGTTTTAGTCGAAAAATCGAAATTTTCGAGACCCTTCGGGTGAATGCCACTTTGCCAGACGTTTAGGGCATTGCCTTGATCCTAGGCAATGGAAGGTTGAATGCTAGGTCTGGATCAGTAACGTTTCTCTTAGGAGATGAAACTGGCATTGTTTTAAGACCATGTGAGTTTCTTAACTTATAACTTCGTATGGCTCTTTACCAAAATGATGTAAGACACAAATGAAACATAATGTTTTTTTTTTAAATGTGTTAATAAGAAACCCTACTCCACAGCTATATTTATCACCAAAAAAATCAGTTTTTTTTTTGTTAATTGCTAATTAACCATCGCTATTTTTTAAATATTTGCCTTTTTGTACAAATATCTTTATTTCTATACAAATATTGAATTGAATCACGCAGTTAGAGAGTTCAATGAACCCGCGGTCAACTACCTACCTGCCAACTTCTAAGACGAATTAACGAAATGGCGGAAAACGAGCGAAAAAACCAAATTTGAATTTTAATAGTCGCGAATTTCATACAATGCTAAGTTATTTCGAACCTTTTTATTTCTCTTTGTTTTTTTATTGTGGCTGCGCCAAAACTTAACCACAGAATATATAATATACTTGCTTTTCCCCGCGGTTTCACTCGCCATTAGTGTATATCTACTATAGCCTATAACCTTCCCCAAGAATCAGGATTTCATATACAAACAGAATTTTGCAAATCCGACCAGTAGATTTCAAGTTATAAGCGTTCAAACAAACATACAAACTCTTCAGCTTTATTATATTAAGTATAGATATACCAATATCTATTTCTTTGTTGTGGCATTAATCCACGAACGTACTAAACTGCACAATAATTACGGGACTGGTATGACCACTGGCCATCAGAACTGGCCATAAAGGTTGTCAAAACTCTACCTGTTAAAAGTTATTGGAACACAAATTATGATAACATTTTACTCGTACGAAGGTGGCAACACTGCCCTTATTCCTCTTTATTTGTGTGTAGTGCTCGTGCATCATAAATATAGATAAAATTAATCATAATATTTATTTGTAAAAAAGAGAGGGGGGGAGTTACACGCCTCCTCTTAAGACGAGACCTCAGTGAACACTAGCGCCACCATCAACTAAAAATCATTATTCACTGAAAACACAAGTTATCAAAAATCCGTGTTATGTAATTAAGGTTCTGGATCTGAAGTTAATTTTAATCATATTAAATTATAGTTTTATATATCTAGTTACAAATTGCAAAACTGCTAAAAGTGGCCGTTTTAAGCAATATTGCAACTTGTAACTAAAGGGAAACTAAACTGCATTCAACATGAACCTACAATACCTATAACGTACTCGCAATCTAACCTACATTGTGATATCGTGACCTACTGAATACATCCATGCACTGCACTTGGCGACCTTGCACATGCGTAAAGCAGGGTTGCCACTTCATATAAATTAACAATAAAAATTGTTAAGTGAGAGTCTTGTCGCATCAGGATGTGAAAAGGCTAGCAGAAGATAGAAACATCTGGAAGCGACACCACGACCAAGAGCACAGCTTTTAAATTTTAGAAAGAGCCCAAGGACGATGAGTGCGACCCTGGATTAGACGATTTGGGCGCCACTTATGGTATTTTTAAATAGCTCCTGCGTGCATCGGAAGGCAAATTAATCCGTTGGTACCCACTATTAATGCTAGATGGCAGATAGTCTAACTAGAGTTGCAAATAAACCGTTATAATCCAAAATCCGTGGTTCAAAACTAATTTTAAATAAATTTTAAACCGGTTTAAATCCGTGCCATGTGATTACTACTTTATTAACAAATTATATATAATTATATTGAAAGTAAAAATAAAATATATTGATTGAAACCTTTATTTTTGTTAGTATTTCTTACACATTACTCGCATCTTTTTAAACCTATATTAAACCTTAAAAAAACGGTTTTAAACGTTTTAAATACATACTGCATCTAAGTGTGACAGATGCATTTAGGCAGCCTGAAAATGAGTAACTAACTAACACACACCGATCATGGTCCTGTCAGTCTGGTTTCCCTTTATAAAAGGTTGTGGGGGTCAAACGGAAGTTGCTCCATTCTAATAACTATTACTGCCAAATCTAGGACCATGATTAAAGCGTACTCTGATGTGTAAAATGAGGATGCAACTAGATTAGGCCCGTTTAATAAAGTAAAGTGTATATGAGCACAGATAACAGAATACTATGGCTATACTAGTTAAGACAGATATTCAACCGCCATACAAAGAGACGCGCCGATTTGTAGTATACATATAGAGTCCATATGATACTGAGACATAACGCCATCTATTGATCACTTGAGACACCGTGATTCTAAATCCGATAACTTATTTAATAAAGCGCTTAATCAGCTTGTGGTAGGATGACAATACTGTAAAAATTTGGGCTTTTTTTGACAATAAGCGGGATGTTAAGTAAATTGCTTTTTTCAAACGTTATAGCGCCACCTATAAGCAAGAAAAATAACTAAATCTTTTTTACAATGGAAGCACATGATATCCCAGGTAAGTTAAAAGTACCACATCTCACTCAGACCTTGGTGCGGTGCCAAGCGAACCCGTCACGTCACAGAAATACGAAAGTCCTGCTTTCTGAATCGGGCCAAGGGTGAAATTAGGCAGATTAATTTACTGTGGTCATAATATCTTTGTCCTAATTATTCTTCACACATGATGGGTTATTTTGATGAACCCCGCTGCTGTAAGGAAAGCATTCGGCAATGGCAAAGAATTTGGAATCGCGCGCGGTATAGCATTTTTTTTTAATCTTCGCAATTTTTGTTTTCTATGGGCAATGAAATATAATTTTTAAACGTCGCAAAACATGAAATAATATGACTTTAACATACTGACATGACGAATCTATAAGGGGCTTCTGTTTCTGCCATTTGGCTACAAAACCCTAAAAATACGGATCTTTGCTATAAATCGTAATTCTTCCAAGGATCGGATTTACCCGCACTTGTATAGGAATCTAACAAAGAATTTCATAATTTTCTGAGACATTTTAGGATCATTGTTAAACTCCCCATTCGCTTAAGAAAATACGAATCGTCCTTTGCAATCGTCCTTCCATTCGTATATGATTCCTATGCTGAAAAATACACATCTACATCATAATTAAAAATTTTAATAATTTCTACTATTTAGTAGAAAATAAGAGGACAGACATAATGATAGAATCACTACCACATAGTATAAAACAAAGTCGCTTTCTCTGTCCCTATATCCCTTTGTATGCTTTAATCTTTAAAACTACACAACGGATTTTGATGCGGTTTTTTTAATAGATAGAGTGATTCAAGAAGAAGGTTTTATGCCCATGCGAAGCCGGGGCGGTTCGCTAGTATTAAACATAACAAACATCAATGGAATTCTCGATTGTTTTCTTGATGCCAACTTGATTAACAGCGTCGCCTGTTTAACGCCAAAAATGTGTTGCCATTATCTATATGTATATGGAACCATAATTTTTATTTTTTGGTGTCACTACATATAACACTTATAAGGGATTTGTATTTAAAAGCTTGAAAAAAAAAATATTTACCACAATAAATTTGGATTCAATCAAATGACGGTCGTGATTTTTTTTAATACTCGTATTTAATGACTATATCCTAAAGACGATTTTGCTTTATTTTGAAAAGGTTTATAGTTATAGTTACAGTCCCTATGCGTAGGGCGTGGGTTTTTGCGTACTAGATTATTATGACATAAGATCTATCAAATTTTTATGATGGATACGTATGATTTGAGGGATTTCGGGAGTTTTTGGAGGGAAAGTAAACTGTCGCTATGTCCGCGCTGTATTTTATTTCCAAAACTTAGGTTTTTTCGAGTGTTTGTGCATAATATTGGTGGATTATTATTCGCAAAGTGTTCGTGAACAAGCGTGAGTGTTGGGAAGTGATACAGTGTCGATTACGTGACTTTTTATCTTTGTCACCAAAATCTCCATGCTATAGCTAAGTGAAATTTTTCCACCGCTTCACTTAGCCATCTGACTCAGACTAGACATACTTACTTGACTGGACTTGACTATTGACTTGAATTTTTGACTCGACTGACTTAAGTAGGACTGAAGAAGATTAATAAATTCAAGAAAGGCCTTAAAGGACTAGATTCCATGGCCGTATAAATTATTCAAAAAAAAAAATGAGGGATTTCGATAAGTACTTGAAGGTAACATCACAGAATCGAGAGGAATAGAAACAAAAAGGGAAGGCTTTTGCCCAGCAGTGGGACCTTAATAGCTAGTGAAAAATTCGCTCTATTATGATTATGCATTCAAGTTGTTTTGTTTTTTTTTAGCCTACTGTTAATGTGTCCCACTGCTCGGCAAAGGCCTCCCCCCTCCAAGTTGTTACCATGGAAATAGTGACGTTATTGCAGTACTTTGACTTTTGACACTCACATAAACAGACATTTTGACTGACTTGTGTGGATATTCTTTTAATTATTATCATAGGACAGCGTTTATTGCGACCTCCTGCGGATCAAGGACATCCATCATCAAGTAACAAGCACAGACTTGACAGTATAAATTTGTTTAATTAACTTGCTATAATGGATTCGCTTATGGTTTTATTTTATTAAAAAAACAGATAAAACTATACAAATCATATCATAATTCAATTCTTTTTGTGCGTGCGTGTTGGTGTGTGATTGTGTGATGCAGTAAGTACATATTTCTTACTAAGTAGCCGGGACCCAAAATGCTTATGTGTGCCCCAGACAGAAACAGCGTCACTCCTATCGAGACTATAATCGGACGAAACTAATTTCGCTTTTATCAGTCAGCATATCAAATGAAAGGGATGTACGATAACACATCAATTTGCATATATCTGATAAAAAAGTCACAGATAAAACACAATGGCATCATCGTCATTGGCCTTTTGAGGACTTTTTTTTGTTAATATGTTAAGATACATGTTTTAGTAAATAAGTCGATGCGAAAAAGACAAAAGAAATAAAGTATACATGCAGAACTAACCTCTTGAGTGAGCTCGTCTCCACTATGGTGTCCTTCATCAGACTCTGACTTGACATCCTGCAGCTCAGCCCGCGATAGATCCATATCACTAACTCCACTAGAACTCGCCGACGTAAAACTTGTGCTAGCTCTTTCTCTTTTCTTGATATCCAAAACCAACTCATCTTCAAACATGGGAGCCAAATCACGTATTTCTGAATCCAATGGCTGATTTTCTAACAAAAACTGCTCCAAATCTTGTCTTTTCGTATTAATATCTAATTCACTCTTGAAATCTTTTATATCATCGAATAGTTCCTCATAATCTTGCAAATCTGCCATATTTTGATGGTATATAGATTCAGGATCATGAAGCTCAAATTTTTCAGCCTTCGCCATGAAATACGGAACGAAGTCGTCGATAGCATTGTCGCTATATAGATCTTCATTTTCTTTCTTCACTTTGACATCAAGTAGGTCGGAATCGGCTTCCTCTGGTTCCTTCTTGATCTGCATATCGCTAGGTTGCACCAAGAACTCGTTGACATCAAAAGATCGCGTAGCTATTTCAGCAAATATATCCGATTCAGTGTGATTGTTCAAGAAGTCCGCCGAGAGGGTGACAACTGCATCTGGCTGACGTGACGTTTGGTCATCAGGTTCTTCATTTTCGTTGCTCACTTCCTCTGAAACTTTGACTTCTTGTCCTACGTTTTCATCTGACGACACGCCATCGTTGTCGGGACTCTCGTCCGGGACCGACGCATTCGCAAGCACAGGGGCGACTGTATCGGTGGCTACGTTATTCACTAAATATGTATGAATCGCCCGATTATATATCCGGTCATTGTTTTCGCTGTACGAGTTGGCGTATCGACCCAGGGAATTGAGCTCTTCAAAGAGCTGTCTTTCATAATTTATCAGGATATTGTCCAAGGATTTAGGATGGACGAAGCGAGGCCGAATGAAAGTCCGTGCTTCTTGTTCCAAGGACCAGTCTGAACCGTTGGATATATGTAATCCAGCTATCAACTGAGTCTCTCTCTCCAGGTAGTCATTTGGGTCAGCTTTAAGCAAGCTCAAGACCAGAGCGAGCCTCAAAAGCTCATCCCCGTACAATTTCTTTAACGCAATCATTTTTGCTAATCAGTCTTTACTATTGAGCACTGTGAGATCAAAACAAACCTTTACAAAGGTTTAGAGATTATAAAAAAATAAAACTTTAGCTATGGTACACAAGTCCTTTTTATTTGATTCACGAATGTTACCCGCTTTTTTCGCTTGACAGGTGTCATTTTGATGATCTGTCACTTTTACGTCGCAACCAGTCCGGAAATGACGAAGAGCCGTAACGAATACATCGTCTTATAATCACTTTTACTCACTGAGATGAAAAGTTTTAGTTTATTTGGTTGTGTGCCAGGGGCTTCACTTCACAAGAAACTGTCTGGTGAAAACAAAGGGGTTATTATGGTGACCTTCAGAACAATGACTGTCTCCGAGAAAAACAAAACTGTTTATGATATTAGATTGCGTCTGATAGCTGTTGTTGATAAAAACAAGTTTTTTCAGTTATATAGATCGAATCTATCTACAAACAATGACTAAATTGAAAGCAGAATTGATTTGAAATTCCTACTTATTAACTAATACAGACTATAACAGTACTTTGTTACTTTTTATAATTTTGATTTAAATGTTGATTAAAATAGCATTTTACGAGTCCACAAACTCGGTTCAATGTACACTACGTTTAGAACTTGATGCCTTAACGAAGTGTGTGAATGCACCAAATAGTATTACAGTTTTGAAGCCTAAAATAAAATGGCTGGAATTTGTAGGAAAATTTGTGGATAATTAATTCAAATTGATTTATATTCAAATAAGTCTATTGTGTAGAAACGGAATGCCTAATTATGTTAAAGTGAATTTGTTTAACCTTTGACATCAAATAACAAATACAATATTGATGTAACAAAGTGACATAGTACTTGCATATACCTCTATATGAAAATATTCAATACACTATACGTACTGTGTATAACGGAACACTTATTATGTAGGAAAAACTACGACTTTAAAAAAAAAATATGGCAACTATTAATGTAATTAATACACAGATACACAAAAACGTGTCAAAAAAACAAAAACAGAAAATTAATTTAACAGATCAAATTCAATTCAAAATTCGAACTTTCGAACACAATGCCTTTTGTTTACGTTTTCGCGCGCTCTGGCGCGTCAGCCCGCCTCAATTCTCGCGACGAACTGCTGGCAACTGCGGAGTTTTCATTTCAGTACAGACACGAGTTTCTTGCACTAGGGTTGCAACGTGTTTAAAAATAAACAATTTTCGCACCATTTTACCACACATAAACATGTTTTATGATGTCGGTGTGCCCTGAAGCGATTATTGAAGCTAAATGTAACGACCGTTTTCGTGACCTTGAACTTCTACGAAAGGTTATTGACTTCGCGATAAAACAAGATATTTAATAAACCTAAGTTGTCTCCGTGTGTTATATGATAAAGGTGTTATTAAAAGACGATATGACATTGACATTGATGGGGTCATTTCGTAAACTGTGGTCGTGAATAGATTAATTTGTCGTGCGTGGTCTGACGGTGAACAACTGGTGACGCATGAGACGTCGCGTCGTCGTGTCGTATGAAGCCTTGTGTACACATGTATACTCCTATCGATCCCGCTTGATATCTGAGACCATAACAAATATTTTAAGTAAAGTTCTATGAATTTTATATCTTTCAACGGATTATTTATAGCGGATTTGGTAAACAATATACTTACGTTCACAAAATAAATTCAAATTGACCTAGTTCGAATTAGTACGAAAAAAAACAGGTGATAACCCTGAGACGTTCAATGACCACTGTGCTCACGTGTTAAATGATCATATCCTAATTATATGCATTTAAGTTATTAAAAAAAAAACATTACCATAGAAAATTTATCTCTGTTAGAGATCATAGTAAGCAACGCATATTCAGACGAAGAACGACTCTAATGTGTACGAAATAATGTTCAGGTTATAATGTCCCTTTCCCAAAATGTCCCTTCCTCAAAATGTCCCTTGCCAAATAAGTAAGTCATGATTTTTGTAATACATTCCTTATAATTTTATTGTTTAGGCGTAGGTAGGTACATGATAGCTTATCAATACCAACGTGCGGATATCAAGCAATGTATTGCGCAATTAAAACCATAGACAATATGTCTTCTCTCGAAAATATTGTACAAACAAAATATCGGTCAAGCGCGTGTCGGTTTCCGTGCCAGATACCTATGAAAAAAAAAACTGTTTTTGCCTTTTATATGAAAAAACTATTATTTTTTTGTTTTTGTTGTCATAGCAGCCACAGAAATACACAATTTAAAGTCAAGATGACAAAAAGTTCACGAGACAAAGACAGCGAGCTTGTTTTTATTTTTACAATTCAAATATACACTACATACGGAACTTTGGAAAATTATATCGACCATTCAGACTTCGGGCTGGTGTTAGAAGATGTCAGGAAGGACGTGCTAGGAGGTGTTTCTCTGACAGCAGCCTGTATGACTGCGGCACTGTGCAGTCGATGGCTCACCTTATGTCATGCCCTAGCTGCCCTGTCTCCTGCATGCTCCTACACAAATAGGGGATCTATTAACGAGGCGAACGACCGGGCGGTGGAGTTGGCCAAGATAGAGACATATAATCATATGACTGAAGAAGAAGATATAAAGAGGCTTACACTTCTTTAGGACTGTAAGTTTATGGGTGTGCACTTTATAATGACTCACGTCACACAAGTCACAAGCGATCTTTACTAAATTAGGAGCCTTGCATCGACTCGCATGTTGACCTCAATGTTTCTGATTTCACCATCTGTTAGGTACGCCTTTATGAGAAATTACTGGCCGATTGTATTCGACATTTTGAAAAAGAAATTAAAAACCTTCTTGCGAATTCAGAAAAGGCGTAAGACTTGTATCAAGTGCCGTAAAAGATATTACAAAAAAGTTCAAAATTTTAAAATAAGTAATTTTTTATTTTAATCGATTCTAATACAGTATTCGTTTGTTTTCATTTTAGTTCGAAAGGAGATTGAGGCGAATGTTTACCAAGTCACGTCCCTCAGTTAGGCGAAGACAAAAACATTTGCTAGATTAAAAATAGAATTTTTTTGACTTCCTTATAGTTTGACAATCTTATCTGTAGCTGTCGTGGTGGCGCCACAATCTATAACTTTTGCAAAGTTGTATGAAGTTACTTTAGTTCAGATTTTAGCCACTGAACAGAAAACTGCGGCATTATACTTGATTCCGTACGTAAACAAGTTTGGTGGTATGTTACCTATAGCAATAAAAGGTGAATCAACCACACACGTTGAGAACAAACAACGCAAAACCTCAATTATTATATTTACGAGCATAAGAGAAAACAAAGACGCCATTTTATGTAAGTAGATCTGCATTTTATCATGAAAACACGTTTTTGTATGTGTGAACCACTAACTAATAACTATACGACTAATATTATAAATGCGAAAGTAGTTTGTTTGTTTGTTAAGCTTTCACGCCCTATCTACTGCACCAGTCTTCCTGAAATTTCGCATATATACATATAGATATAAGTATTGAGAAGGACATAGGACACCTTTGATCCCAGGAAAAAGCACTGTTTCCGTGGGAAATTTACGCGGGCGAAAGCTAGTTTGTTTATAATACTAATTCCGTACATCTACTTGTTAGCTCAGCACATGCTAAAGGTGAACTTGACCAAACAAGACAAAAATTCTTTATTGTACCAGTAAAAATATAAAAATAAGAAAATTCTCGAAAGTCTTAATAAGGAAATTACAAACTTAGATAATACAATAGGCGGTCTTATCAGTAATGCAATCTCTTCCAGACTTCCTAAAAAGTGGTTGTTGATAAAAATAGGTGGTGTAGAAAATTTGTATGTAGGTACATAGAACAGGTCGAACTGCAATTTATAGGTACATATATGAACCTACATATACCTTACTATTACACAACTACTACACAATACTACTAATATATTCTATTATATGTACCTTGGGCCTTCAATCCTGTTAAATTATCTCAATCAATGTCTCATGTGGTGACCATGCACACTCTACGAAAAACAGTTTTTTTTTATTACAAGCTTTTATTTAGTTTCACCTGTCCTGTTGTCTGTCGTTCTGTAATCAAATCTTACAACTTAAATTTGATCCATTTCCCGGTTTCCGATTGAGCTGAAATTTAGAATGCATGTATAAATCGGATGACAATGCAATGTTATTGTGACATAGAGCTGATCTGATGATGGAGCTGGAAGGTGGCCATAGGAACTCCGTAATTAAATAATGCAACCCTATCGAGTTTGAGCTCATTAGATTCGTCTTGACAAGTACTTTGATACTATATGGTAACCAGGGTCTGATGATGGAGCCGGAAGGTGGCCATAGGAACTCCGTAATTAAACGATGCAACCCTATCGAGTTTGAGCCCATTGGATTAGTCTTGACGAGTACTTTGATACTATATGGTAACCAGGGTCTGATGTTGGAGTTGGAAGGTGGCCATAGGAACTCCGTAATTAAACGACGCAACCCCATCGAGTTTGGGCTCATTGGATTAGTCTTGACGAGTACTTTGATACTATATGGTAACCAGGGTCTGTGTTGGAGCCGGAAGGTGGCCATAGGAACTCCGTAATTAAACGACGCAACCCCATCGAGTTTGGTCTCGTTTGATTCGTCTTGACGAGTCTCTTGCTTTCGTCCCATATTAATTATATATGATTGATTGGATGGATGACCCAATGCCAAGGTGAGCACGTGCCGAGGGCTGAATGGTATGAGGGTGTATAAACATGTCTTGCCGCTAACGTTACGCCTCAGGGTACCAGGTCGAACCCTGTTGTATTGTAGCCCTTATCCCTCTACAACGGACCTCTGGGGGGATGGACCGTTATTTGTCCTATACTCGTGGGAATAACATGAAGAAAAATGAAACAACTACACAAAGAAAACAACGTTTAGAGAAGGCGAAATTGAAGAGACAGGAGAAGATTGCTAATGAAAGCGATGTCCACAAGCGGCAACGCTTAGAAAAAATAAGTTTAGCTACTGCTAAACATAGAGAAAACGAATCGTTAGAACAACGCACACATAGACAAAATACCGACAGAATACATACACAAGAGAGAAAGAAAAACGAATCTCTAGAACAAGGCACATATAGGCAAGATATCAATAGAATAAATACACAAGAGAGAAGGAAAAACGAATCTCTAGAACAACGCATAATTAGACAAGATATCGACAGAATACGTACACAAGAGAGAAGAAAAAATGAATTACAAGAAGAACACTTGGCCAGGCTCGACAGGAACAGAATGCTCAGGCAAGCAAGACAGTTATCACAAACAGCAGAGGAACGCATTGTAACAGCACAGAATGAACGGCAGAAAAAGACTAACCAGAGGAATGTGCAACGTGGTAGCATTGAGTACTTTAATAATGCGATAAATACATTTTGTGATAAAGTGTGTAATATTTGCACGAATCTAGGCTCCAAATTGTTCGCTGCTGGTCAAGCTTATGTAGCTTTAAGCCGAGTTAGGTCTTTAGCAGGTCTTCAAATCGAAGAACTTGACTGCTCCAAGTTGACGTCGAAGAAACCTTGTAATGTTGATGCATTAAAAGAAATGGATAGAATGAGAAACGTTACAAATAACTAACAAGTGATTACATAATTTCAACATTATTGATATTTAAATCAGTACATATTACATATCATGTGAACGAACTACGGACTTCATAACGGAATAACGCTGCTACGCGCTGCGAACTACGTCGTAGTAAATCTCGAATTAAAAACAGAGGTACTAAAAAGTTAAAAATAAAATTAAAGAAAAAAAAATTTTTAAAAACAAGCTTTTATTATTTGTTTATAAAATGAACTAAAAAGTTACAAATATAACGTATTGAGTTCTGCCCTGTAGAAAGTGCGGCCCTGTATAACTCTCTCGGAATGTCTATGCGTCTTCGGCGGCCTGCCATATTGGTAATGTGTCGTGTCAAATAAATAAAATCTTGGCTTTAAAACATTAAATTGTTAAATTGGCGCCCAACGTGGGGAGATGAACAAGCATGCGCTTTTATAAAGCTTAAAAGCCTCTTAGCATCGCCACCTATCCTTGTTCAACCGGATTATTCTAAACCATTTATACTCAGAACGGACGCTAGCCATTTTGCTTTGGGTGCAGCTTTACTTCAAGGTGATTCGCCCCTTGATGAAAATCCCATCGAGTATGCCAGTCGCCTTCTTATACCAGCTGAGCGCAACTACTCAACTACAGAGAGGGAGGCGTTGGCCGTCGTCTGGGCTGTAGAAAGGTTTCGTGGGTACATCGATGGCCATCCGGTATTAATTCGGAGCGATCATCAACCTCTGAAGTGGCTATTTACACTCAAAACGCCAAGTGGAAGGCTTGTTCGTTGGGCATTGAAATTGCAGTGTTTCGATTTGAAAATTGAATATACTCCGGGTAAAGCTAATGTATTGGCAGATACTCTTAGCCGCCCTGTCACCGATGGTCACACTTCGCTTGACTGTGGTATTTGTCCTGTGACCGTAGATGTACCTCATTGGAGTGCTACAACCCTTAGGGAAGCCCAATTGGCTGACCAAGAGGTAGCAAAAATCCTTAATGACTTAGAGAATACAAATGAACTGTCTGTACATCGATGGACAGAGAGGGGCTACTTACTGAATCAAGGCGTGTTATACCGGTTTGTGGAGGATTCATATTCTGAGGAACCTAAGCTTGTTGTACCAGAGAGTTTGAGAAAGAAAATTCTGTATGAGTATCATGATGCTCCGACTGCTGCTCATGGAGGCATTCAGCGTACTATTCATCGTATATCTCAACAGTTCTATTTCCCTGGTATGGCTCGCTACATTGCAGATTATCTGAAAACTTGCACTGAATGTCAACGGTATAAGGCATCAAACTTAAAACCAGCCGGTTTGCTTCAGACTCCAGTACCATCTCAGCGGTTTGAGGTTATAGCTGTGGACCTTTTTGGACCTTTACCCAAGGGACTCCAGGGTGAGAGATGGATCCTGATAGTAGAAGACACTACTAGTAAGTGGGTGGAGCTTTTTGCTCTTACTGAAGCTACGGCTGAAGCCTGTGCTAAAATATTAGTAGGCGAAGTCTTTATGAGATATGGTCTCCCTAGGCGTATGATTTCAGATAATGGTGTCCAATTTGTGGCTGATGTCATGCAGAAGGCTTTATTTGTCCTGGGAGTGCATCAGAATCTAATTCCGCTCTATCATCCAGAGGCAAATCCGGTTGAGAGAAAGAATCGCGATCTCAAGGTGCAACTGTCCATTCTTGTTGAAGGAAATCACAAACAATGGCCCGCTGTAATACCTTTCATCCGGTTCGCTCACAATAGTTCTCTCACTATTTCCACTGGACAAACCCCGGCTTTCTTGACATTTGGTCGCGAGCTTCGCTCTCCTTTATCTGTTCAAGCAGATTTGCGAGGCGTTATCGAATCTGAAAATGTTGTACCCCAGATTACTCCATATCTTGTTAAGCTAGTCGAATCACTTTCCAGAGCCAAGGAGGTTATTGAACGAAACCAGGATTTACGGAAGGAGCAGGCCGATGCCACTCGCCGTGACGTGGATTCGTTCGAGGAAGGTGATCTTGTACTTATGAAGAGTCATGTACTAAGTAATGCTGCGAAGGGAGTTACTTCGAAATTTATCCCAAAGCGAGACGGTCCGTATGTTATCTCTAAGAGGGTAAGCCCAACTACTTACATCCTTTCCTCACAGAAGTCTGGTCAAGTCGCCGGTAAATACCACCTATCAGATTTGTGTAGGTATCATGACAGGGGTGGTGTGTGTCCGGAGCCGGTCGCTCCAAAGCGTAGAAGGGGTCGTCCGAGGAAGACCCGTTCTTAGTACGATAGTTTCTTAAAGTTTGACCATTCGGGGAAGGTTTCCCTCTTGCTCAAAAGGGGGGAAGTATAACGTATTGAGTTCTGCCCTGTAGAAAGTGCGGCCCTGTATAACTCTCTCGGAATGTCTATGCGTCTTCGGCGGCCTGCCATATTGGTAATGTGTCGTGTCAAATAAATAAAATCTTGGCTTTAAAACATTAAATTGTTAAACAAATAAATTAACCCTAAAAAGAAATATAACACTTTGTAACTTGATTGTAACCTTTAATAATTTAATACAACACAACATTTTCCTGAAGCTATCACAATGTAACACGCTTTCATTTATAAATGGGGACTATGATAAAGAGGGGGGACAAGATTGAATAATTTTGTATGGTGAAAAGTTTTAGTGTTAAAATTAAATAAATTTGTACAATATGGAATTATTTTGTCCTAGACGAAGACGCTTATTTGTCGTTAAAGGTTACAATCAAGTTACAAAGTGTTACATTTCTTTTTAGGGTTAATTTATTTGTAACTTTTTAGTTCATTTTATAAACAAATAATAAAAGCTTGTTTTTAAAAATTTTTTTTTTCTTTAATTTTATTTTATGAATAAATCACTATCTAATCCAGAGATCCCAAAAAGGCACAGCTATTATAGCTTTTTTTTCACCTGTTTATGTCCCACTGCTGGGCAAAAGCCTCCCCACTAACCTTCCATGTATCCCTAGCCATGACATTTTTCGCCAGTTTTTATCCTCATTAGTTCGTCTAGCCATCTAGTAAGGCCTTCCTTTTTCTTAGCATTTTAAATAATTTTCACCCAAGGGCCAACGACCCAGTGTCACAGCAAAGACGAAAAATAAAAAGTAATAAACTCAATATGAGCCGAACGTTTTTTGACAGAATATTATTTTTGATCTGTGCACTTTGATGGCAGGCATTTCGTTGAAAGCATACTCGTAATTATGGCATGTGGGTGGTGGGTTTTTAACAAAGAAAATTATTAACGCCCATGCGTTGTTATCATGTTTTTCTGTGAAACTCAATGTCGTGTCTTCTTATTTTCCTTTACCTAATCACTTTCCTATGTGGTGTCGACACAATGTAAATTCCTTCTATTTAGTTCTATTTCCAGGCGTTTCCTGCGTGATATCCTCCCTCACACAATCCATCCATCTATTTTATGGCCTTCCTCTACTCCTAGATTCCGTAATTTTCATATTTAATAATCTTTGCGTTACGTGGCTTTCCTCCCTCCACACGACATGGCCATACCATCCTAATCTATAGCTTTCTAACTTCTCATTTATGGGTGCCACTTTCATACTTCCTCTTACATACTCATTCCTTATATTTTTCTTATTCTTTAAAGTCAATGTCGTTATCTAGATCAAGAAAAATACTGAATATCCCAAAAAGGTACCTCTTAGTAAAATTATAAAGGGTTGTGAGGGGTTGTCATAGATTAAAAAAAAATTGCCGACAGCGCGCGATTCCAAATTCTTTGGGTTATGTCTATTTATTTTAATCTAGATCGCCCGGGGCTTCGCGCCCGTTTAAATGTTTGACATAAAAAGTAATTTAAAAACTAAGTAAGTAACTTTTAACTTTTAACGCTGTAATTTGTTTCAAATATTTCTATGCGTTGATTGTATGGGGTTATCATTCTTGGCTTATTTGCATGATCATATAAAAAAATATGTTATGCAGTACATAAGATAATAATTCGGTTAGAAAACAACATATTTTTTTCGATAAAATGTAAATATTATAATAGTTGACGGGAAAGTAATGGCTAGAAAGTGCGTCGGATCCGCAGAGAAAATTTTACGCCCAAAAAGTGCGTGAAAGTCGGTCAGATTTTGGCAATGTTCATTTTCGTAACAGGCTATTGAGACAACATATCGTTGTAGATAAATACATCAAAAAAAAAACAATCACACTTTAGTACATAGTCACACTTAGTAGAATATAGGAAAAACAGTGCTTTTTTCCAAAATGAGAGGTAGGTATGGCCTATGACCTTCTCAATACTTATGTAAGTACATGCGAAATTTCAGGAAGCTTGGTTCAGTAAATAGGATGTGAAAGCGTAACAAATAACCAAACGCTCACAACAACAATTAACATTTTGTTATAAAAATATAGTATCGTTGAGTTAGTATCCCATAACACAAGTCTCGAACTTACTTTGGGGCTAACTCAACCTGTGTGATTTGTCCCTATATATTTATTTATTTATTTATTTAACTTGCTTTCGCATATTTGTTGGGATGTTATATTTCAACCATCTTGTCGAGTAAAAATGGCTTTAGACTTGAAGAATTTGCCCAATACTATTAAAAAAATATTCTGTTTAGATCTGGTTTCTTAACACCTATTAAGTATTTCATATTCAGTGAATACATTAATTCAAATGTTTTGAATTCTAACGGTATATTTACCGTTATAAGAAGTGTAGTAGTAATAAATCAGCTTTCATTATGTAACGAAATTTTTAGCATTTTGTTACTTAATATTTATTTAGGAAATAAAATTGATAATTTTAAGTCCATTCGCCCTTTAGCAGCTCTTTATGCACGGAGCTATAAGTTAATTATGTTTCTTTGTAGTGTTTTTCAGATATTTATTGACTACAGAGGTACCTAAAACAAGGTGAGTTGGATATTTTTCTTTCCATCGTACGTTATTCGTTACGTTAGTACTGTAGGTAATCTGTGTTTCTATCAAAATTTTCCTTACCTTTATTCTAAAACCTATAAAATATCCAAGTGGATATTTCAATTATCGCTAAACTAACTCAAAATCTAACTAACAAGTAATACTCAAACCTAAATGTTTATTTCTCGCTACCGGATATATTTACGTCATTAGCGGATTTTTTCTCGAATGGCCGCGATGCGAAGACGAAGAGTTCAAGGTTACGTAGACGACTCATTCCAAATTCGAATTCGTAACTTTTTAATTTGTTCATTCTAGTAGACTCAATTTATTTTGAATGGACTTGCCTGGCTGCCAGTGGGGCACAGATTAGCTATTTTAAAAAAAAGTAGACTCAAATTCAAGATCCGATAATAAAATTGAAAAATAATAATCTATTGATAGTTTTATTTGTATAGATAAGGCTGAAAACCATAACTTTACCGTAGTTACTGCCTGGCCTTGTGCCACAAACAAGTACGTCTAAGGACGACTGTGGTCTTTTATGGTAAGGTTACCATCTGCAGACTCACTGGCCTCAGAGGTTTATTCCTTATTCATCCAAAGGAATATTGATTTTGAATCATACTTATCTGTGTTTTGTAGACCTACACTACACAGCCTGTTTGAATTGCTACTATTTCATTTCCTGGTGTTTCAAATGTCAGGTTCCGCACCTTATGGCTTTTTCCTTCCGACTCCATCTATAAGTTACTATGTCTGTTCAGTTCCTTTATAAAATTTTGAATGGAGATAGTTTAGCCATTATTTTTTATCAACTAACTGCACTCCGTGGTGTTACCTGCTTTTTAATTATACACAGCAGCGCCATCTACTTTATAAAGCGCAATTATTTTTGACCAATCCTACGGGAACTTTTCGGCACAAATAAATTCGGTATTTTGTAGGTTAGTTTGGATTCACAAGGAACTACTTGCATCGACTACTATTTAAGACTTAGAAACTGGCACAAACACGGCCTCGTCCAGACGTTTCCTAAGATTTTCCTAAGAATACATTTGAGTCGAGTTTTACATAGAAATGTCTAAGAAATTACATTTTCCCTCTTGGCAACAAAAAGTGCTATGCGTCAACAAAGAAAATATACACGTCAACAAAATGTTTAACAGTTATATAGCCAAGTATTTAATTATTCCTAGTTATAATGTTGTCAACTGCAACTAGTCCTAAAAATATCTTCTTTGTACTTACTACGAGTATGTACGTGCATAAAAAAAAAACAATTAAGTCTCGTTTGTTCCAAATTTAAACCGCTAGAACACCTTAAATCATTTGTATAAGTTTGTGAGGTAGGTTCCTACTCAATAAGTACAATTTTAGCTCTTTTGAATGGTTGATGAGTCACAGTTAGTTAATCATTTTCGTTACCATCATTTCAGTTTTAACTTCATCCATCTACATCAAATAGTAAATGCCATGGAATTAAGTTTTTTTGTCAAAAGAACTGACAAAATAAACCAAAATATGACACACGAGGTGAGGTCACACTACAACTACGTTACGTACATACACAAAAATTCTCTCAGAGCTCTGTGGCGCAGCAAAATGGCGGGTTTCTTTTTAAGATCCTGAAGGTAACAAATGTAAAAGCAGATGAGTCCAGAAATAACTGGATTTATGCCACCTTGGAGAACGCATCCTCGCCTTGTTTAAATCTTGCAAATTTCATGTGTGTGACACATCTCCGCCGTAAATATAGAATGTCCTTTATTTGAGAAATTCTTGTTATTATTCATTACTAGCGACCCGCCCCGGCTTCGCATGGGCATAAAAACCTTTCTCTTGAATTACTCTATCTATAAAAAAATCCACGTATCATACTCCGTTGCGTAGTTTTAAAGATTTAAGCATACAAAGGGACATAGGGACAGAGAAAGCGACTTTGTTTTATACTATGTAGTGATTTATCATAACGCTTTCCTGGTTGAGCACTAAGCTATATTTGCTCATCTAGTAGTTAGTTCTCAATATTCCACTTTTTTCTTTTTCTTTTATGTAAGTACAATATCCGGCACATAACTAGAACACAATCGTGACGTGCGGGGGGCTGCGCACTTTAAAATTTGTAGGAAAATCGGCTACTGCGCATTCAAGGTCACTTCAGTTTATAGTTATATTATATGCCGCGAATTGTACCTAAGTAATTATTGTTAGAATTATTATTATCACTGGCATTTATTTTTATATTAACATCAAAATCAACTTAACACTTCAAAAAACATTCGCCATGGTCGATGAACTCGCGAACATGATATACGCAGTAAATCCGACTGTAGGAGTGTTGACGTTAAGTCATTGAACTAAGTACTCGGAACTAACCAACGGTACCTATGTACATTTGAAAAATCTCGCCTACACTTTCCAATTTCTTTAAGTGCCCCACCCCATCAATAACGTACCTACCACCAACAGAGAAAACCTGGCAGTGACCTTCCCTGAGTAATCACTTAACATAATTAGGGCTGGTGTTGGAAGATGTCAGGAGGGCCGTGTTAGATGGTGTTTCTCTGACAGCAGCCTGTGCTCGTGCGGCGCGGTGCAGTTGATGGCGCACCTCCTGTCGTGCCCTAGCTGCCCTGCCCTGTCTCTTGCACAATGGGGGACTTGAACGAGGCGAACGACCGGGCGGTGGTTAATTACTGGGTAAAGTCAATATAGACTCCATATAGCCATTATAACTAGAAAAGAAGAAGAAGAAGTCATCGTCTTAATATGTCTTACATAGCGACGCGAGTGAAGAGCAGACGCAGTATATCCTAAGATCGTGAATCAGGATCCCCAAGTTAAGAAAATCAAGATGGCCGGTCGGACTCGGCCATCCCTGACCTACCATGGGTCGTGTGGAAGTCACTCAAATAGACTCGATCGGGCGTGGTAAGACGTATAAAGAATGGGAACAATGGGGTAAATTAATATAATTAGGATTTAATGATTTCTGTATCTGTGGTGCGGTGCAAACGATGGACCATCTGCTGTCCCTCAGCTGTCCTTTCATGTACAAAAGGTCGTTCGACTGTGGCCAAAATCGCGGAGCATGGCTAGTAATTAATAGAAATTCATTTAAGTAAATTACTGACTTGTCTGCATAATGGAATCATGTTGTATTGTACATTATGTATTGACGTAACACCTACACGGAAAGGTGATTGACCGTTTCTGTTCAAACCGTGAATCACATATTATCTTTTGTTAGAAACATTATTTATAATGCTAGCGACCCGCCCCGACTTCACATGGGCATAAAAACCTTTCTCTCAAAATCCGTTGCGTAGTTTTAAAGATTTAAGCATACAAAGGGACATAGAGACAGAGAAAGCGACTTTGTTTTATACTATTAAGTGATAGTGATAGTTAAGCTTATCATATATCAAGTTTGGATAATAAAATCCATGAATAGAAGTCGAATCATTGTTGTACTGTGGGCCACATGGAAAGCATGCCACCTTAGGTTATCGTAATCATTTCGTGGAGTTGACAGGGTAAATTGACCATGCACAACCTTGTGTCAGTCTTCGGAACCACTCCACTGCCTCTGACGTGGTGTGGTGACAAGATGGCAGCCGAGACCAACGGCTTAACGTGTCTTACCTTCGAAAGCACGGAATCATCTTTATTATCAGACGGTCAGGCGATTCACGTCTGCGATGTACTAACCAAATTAGAAACAACTAAACAAAGTATGCTTCCCGTAAGATCGAACTCACGACCCCAGGGTCTACGCCAGGCAAACGTCTTAACCACTGGACCACGGAGGCAGTTAACCACCTTACGTGTGTGAGGTCATGATTTGGTATGTATTTGGTGGTACATTTTAATATTTGAAAATCTTTTAAAGATGGTCTAAAAGGATTGGAAATAAGAGGCACCGGACTGGAACGTATGGAAGAAAAGAGGGGAGGCTTTTGCCTCTACAGAGCTAGGAACAAATAAAATTAAAAAATTTAGGCTCAATTTTTATTTATCTATAGAAAATCTTGATACGAATAGAAGTTAGCTTCCTGCCACCTTTGTCTAGTATAAAAGTTAGGTACTAAAATTTATTTATTAAGGAAAAGCCGGCTCTTGTGACAAAGGTCATTCGTAATAATGATTAAATTAAACCTTGGAGCTAAAACTACCTATCACGCTAAACACTAATGGCAAGAAACATTAAATTTCTTTGTATTTTAGCTGTTCCGGAATACGGTTTTCTACTATTTACACGAAAATAAAGAAATTAAATTAAAAAAAGAAAGGTGGTACTGTAGTGGTATGAGACTTTTTTGTAACAGATTTTACGGCCCTAGATACGAGTCCTCTAAGGGTTTTCTTCAATTTAAATCTATTTATTTTTACTTATCAGTCCTAGTGGTCCTACTAGTTAAGACTAGTCAGAGGGCTAAGCGTAGCGGTGGATTTCAAAAAATGAGTCAATGTAGGTACCACTTCCTAACACTCACGCTTGTTCACAAGCACATTCTGTTTTATACTAGGTACTGATAGATTATAAATAATCATGTGACTGCAAGGTCAAATGACCATGAACTTACACCCTGATTCTTAATAGATGATGAAGAAAATATGTTATAAAGTCACAGGAGAAGGCTAGTAAATGAAACCAAGAGAAAAATATTGATCATAAAGTATACAGAGTTCATCGCGAAAATCGATTCCCGCGTCTTTTTTTTTCAGTCCATAGACAGACCAATATTTTTAGCTGTTACGTATCAACAACGAGAACATCGACCTCACGACCGACCGCCTTGCAAGGACGTTCTATTTTCAAAAAAAGATTTGTAAGTTTGAGATTGATGGTAAATTTCTGGCGCGATATTTTACGATTTGGCGGGAGAGCGTGACCGTGACTGAGTGCAGGCAGGAGAGGTCAGAAAACATTGACCATTAAACGATTACTTATGTATCTAATGAAGTTGTTTACGTCGTTTTTCTGATTTAAATTCAACGTGACGGATAAAAAAATGTGTTTACGAAAAATTATGACACGTTTAAGACGCATTCGTGTTGTTACCATGTTAGTCAAGCCAGCATTATTTTGGGGTTCCTCTTATCCCAGCGGATGTGGCAAGAAAAAAGATATACAGAGTAAAAATGTATTAATCGAATTGATACTAATCCTCCATTTTGAAGACGGTTAATATTACGCACGCATGCGCGATAAGAATGCAT
The DNA here is from genome assembly GCA_947044815.1 of Apomyelois bistriatella. Taxonomy (NCBI): domain Eukaryota; kingdom Metazoa; phylum Arthropoda; class Insecta; order Lepidoptera; family Pyralidae; genus Apomyelois; species Apomyelois bistriatella. The sequence continues at coordinate 4,336,604 of OX345717.1, forward strand.
ACTAATGCAGTTACATTACAAATTACAACATGGGCGTAGTTATTTTTGCGCTGGCTGGCGTTAGAAAGTCTAATAATATAATACTTTAGCCCAGATAATTAAATGAAAGTTTTCGTTTTATCTGGCTGCGCAGGAGTTCGTTACGGTTTTCACTGTTGTTCCTAAACGATATAACTGCGAGATATGCTGAAATTTTATAAACAAGTTCTAGATCATAAATTCATAATGAAACCACATAAAAGGGGTTTAAACAAAAACACACAATTTTTTATGAAATTTTGTGTGGAGGTAGCTACTACACAAAATTTCTAGATACATAGGGTAAGGGTTTTTATCTCGAAAAGCACGCGATTCCCGTAAGTTTGGTCAAAAAAGTCTAATAGTCAATAATAGATGGCGCTGCTGTGTATAATAAACCGCAGATAACACCGCGGGGTGCAGGTAGTGTAAGATAAATAGGTAGATTAATAACAAAGAGCATTCATAGTACAACCACAGAATAGATAAAATAGTTGATACAACTATAATCTTTGTTATTTAATGAGTATTTGAACTTTGTCCTTATTAATTAAGGCTGTTATTGCCATATTGGCAGCTGTTTGAATCGCACATTTTAACTTTTCAATAGATAATGCATGATTGTAATTGAGATTGAAAATAATACACGCTGAGATAAAAAGAAGAAATGCAAAAAATATGATATCATCATGTACAGCTTTATGTGCTGCCAGTGTGTTTAAGAATATAAATAAATAAATAAATCATCAAGTATGGATTGTCCATATTTGATGCAGTGCCGGATGTTACATATTCCGTGCATGGAGATTGTATACCAACATAGTTAATAAGCAATACTAACAACATATGAGTGTAATCTTACTCGAAATATAGAATCTATTATATTACTAGCTGCAGCCGGGATCAGCCACATCCCCCGCCCCGCAACACCCCGATCACCTTATAAATGGCTCGACTGGTGTATGACAGCTCTCTCTCGCTCAACATCTGCCAGTTGAGTACCACTATTTTTTTTCGGTCCCAAACTTTGTGCTTGAACTATCCATGCGCCTGACTTAATTTTATCACTCGGGAAATAAACACCAGTGCTAGATTTCTATTCGATACTTTTTATTTATCGCCTACTTACGTATACTATGTACTGCCATAGGACTAGGAGTATTGTCTACCAGCAGAAAATATACTACTCCGGAAGAAAATATAGCCTGTGTGTTGTTCCACAGTCTAAGCAATCTCCATTTCAAATTTCAGCCAAATCGGTTTGGTACGTTGACATGCTGTGCTGACCCCACATAATAGTGAGTACAAGAATTAAACAGTACAAAGAATTAAGAATTTGTATTCTTCAAAGGCACAAAGCAATCACCTAGGTGACTGTGGGCCCGTCATATGAACAACAAGAAAGTCATTTCAATGTTAATCATTACTTAATTCTTAAAATATAAGAAATGTTTTTTGAAAACATGAATTTTAACATTGTTTTTCTATTGTAACTAAGTAGGTACATAATGCATTTGTAAATAGTTGCTATGTGCTCTTTTTATGTGTTTTTGTCTATTCTTTCTGTTTAGTTTGAGAAGCAAATGAAGAACTGATCGAAAATTTATTATCACCATCATCATTTCAGCCGCAGGCTGTCCACAGCTGGACATAAGCGTCCCCCAAGGATTTTCAAAATGACCTTTAGGTAGTGGCCTGCATCCAGTGTAGTGAGGTCCCTGCTGGCAATTTACAGTTTACGGGAATATTCCCTATGGAAGTTTCCAATATTCCCAACAATGGCACATCACTGATCCAGTGCCTGCCTGCAACCATCTGACCATTGAAAATTAAATAGGTTGTAAATATTAATTTGATTAGTAAACAAATCAATCTTTTCCATTTGATAAAAAAAAAATATAAAAAAAAGAATTGGGTAGGTATCCTAAAAAAATTGCCAGCAATCAGCTGACACTAGTATTACAAGTTATCCCCAACTTAAGTATGTACTTCTCTATCTTTTAAGTGACAAGTAGGTACATAACTTGGTAAAAGAAAGGAAAATTTTCCAGCAACAAGATTCTCATAAGATTCTGATAAAAATAGACTAAAAGGCAGTAAGCAGTTAGATACTATAATATAGAGAAAAAACTTGTAGGTATAGAACTACAAATATTTGTGTTTTTGTATGGAAACTTTAAAAAGCGTACTTTTCCTCCTTTTTCCTGGGACGAACGGGACCAAATGGCCCTGAAGTTCGCACCTTTTGCCTATTTTGTCCCCTTTGTTTGTGCATATTTGTTTTTTTTTTTTAAATAATAAGCGTAAACAATAGGCATATATCTTTTTAATTGCAGAAGGATAATTTATATGTTAAGATGGCCCTAAATGGTAAAATTTGCTATTAAAATAAAAAAATAAACTGAAGTCTTCAAATATTGAAGGTAAAACAAAAAGTATCAATTTGGAGGTTACACGTGAAAAAATAAGGTTAATTTGATTTTTTCGCGTGTGAGACAGTCATGGTACTGAAATCTTACGTTCCGCTCTGTTACCGATCACCACAATAACTAAAGAAATCACTTAAAACACGTAAATTTACTTAGAAAACTAATAGTGTACTGCACTACACAATTTGTTACACAAAAATTTAAATACACTGTAATCCAATAATATATCGCACTAGATACGTATAATTTAGTGTTCTTCACTGTATTCGGATAAAACAATAACAATTAATGAATAATGTCTCGAAATAATCGAAAAAACAAGTACACGCGATGTTGAAAACCTTTTGTGACTGACTTCTCGTCAAACTATTCTACTGACAACAAAAATGACACGTCATGCTGACAAATAGATAAGGATGGCGCTATAAAAAAGAGTAGGATAAACATAGCACACAGGTGATTAACCAGCTGTAATAAGCTTTATGGAAATATGCTTTTGTAACGCTGATTATTGTATGAATAATACGTTAATTGTAGTTATTTTTAGCTATATTTTAGGCATTTATACGCATTTCATTGATTCAGTCCAATAATAAAATTAAATTTTCAAGCGCCATCTCTTGTCCAGTGGTAGAATTAGTTAGTAGATTTGTGGATAGTAAGGTAGGTGACAGCTTTGGCTACTTGATTATAGATGTGGCTATCTGTGCTTTTGATTTAAAACCACAGAATCCTATAAACATGTATGACGTAATAATATTTCATCAAATGTTACCTAATATTTCATCATCTTTTAGTAACAAAACAAACACTATTTAATTTTTTATTTCTGCAAAATGTCTTAAAGTACTTGACCTTCAGATGTTTTGAAGCAGGTTTCATCATAGCGTGTTTCCCAGTGAAATCCTCAGCTTATACCGGTCATGCCTTAGATTTAGCGGTACGACTCCCATGACCTCCGTAACCTTTCACAGGGATAATAGGATAGTGGCTAACACTCATATGCAAAACTGCTGAAAGTGGCCATTTTAAGCAATAATGCAATTTGTAACTATAGGGAATTATAATTTATTAATTAAATATGTTTAAAATCAACTTCAGATCCAGAACCATAATTACAGCAGAGGGATTTTTGATAACTTGTGTTTTCAGTGAGTAATGATTTTTAAATGACGGTGGCGCTAGTGTTCACCAAGGTATCACCTGAAACACGGGGAGATGAAGATATAAATGCAGAATGACTCTAGTGTCAACCAATCCAAGTTTAGGTCGCGCTTGCTTTCGAGAGATCTTTTCTAGTCTAGTCAAGTCTAGGCTAGTCATTTTCACTAATTCACCAGTTTACTTATTAGGCGAATTCAGTGCCCCTAGTATGAGTTTTTCTTAACGCAGACGCTAGCTACTGCGTTAGGAATAGGATTTTGTATGGAATTTTTTAGTTGCCTTACTATCCGCCAGAGGCGCTGTACAGGTTTGCCATACTAAATCGCTAACGCAGTCGCTAGCGTCTGCGTTTAGAAAAACTCATACTAGGGGCACTGAATTCGCCAATTTCCTTTTTTGCCAGTTTCACCAAGTTGTCAATTTCCAGTACCTAATCTGAAGTAATCTCTCATCAGTGAAATAAAGAAAAAAATTCCGGAAGTGCCTGTACTTTGAAGTTTATAGATAGTATTCTGTTATCTGTGGTTCGTTTTATCTATGGTTTATCGTATTCTGTAATCGTGTTTATGGACTGCGACGCGAGTTCAATGGTTTTTTCTCACATGCTCAACGTTGTAGGTACTTACTATTTATATAAACGGTAGTATCTAGTGTAAGTAGCTAAAAAAAAATTCAATGTCAAACAATCATTTTATATTTGATAAGGAACAAGATACGTACGATATAAGTAACTAGATAGATACAAATAAATTAAGTACCTACATATAAAGATTACACTTTAGAGCATTGAACCAACCGGAGGCGCCACGTGGAAAAGTGCCACACACACACACACACACACACAACACTAATGCATTATTTATTCGATCACGAGTGATCACGACGTACACACGTTTTATTTTTGAAACGTTAAAAGTTAAGCATTATTTCACTTATATCACAGATTACTATAAGTACTTACTATGTAATACAGATATTTAACCGTTATACAAAGAAACGCGCCGATTTTAAGGGTACTAATAGAGCTCCTCATACTGAGACATATTAACGCCATCTATCGACCACTTGAGACACTGTGATTCTAAATTCGATAAGTTATTAAATAAAGACCTAAATCAGTTTGAATGATGATACTTTAAAAAATCGTGTTTTAATTATTCACACTCTTTTTTCGCCATATATAAGCTGCGGGATCATTACTAAAATGTTTTTTTAAATCCTTGTAGTGCCACCTGTTGGCTATAAATGGAACTAAATCTTTTTCTGTACCAAAAGTAATCTTAGAGCCTTCGACCGACAGGCGACCCTCACCCCCCTGCCAAATGTATACGATCGCCGGTATGTGCATTTATTGTTGTGCGTGTATTTTTTTACTTGTGCTGGATAATTTTGTCAAGTGTATAGTAACGTGTTCGAATAATGAATTACTGTTAATACTTATTGTGCGTGTTTCCTCACCCCGCGCGCTTGTGGCAGACACGTAGAAATAAGTGCGCATGGCGGCTCCGGTTGGTCAAACACTCTTAGGCACACATTAGACGCTTATGGAACTCAAAAGGTGAATTGAATCGACTGATTTCCAAAGTACTTTCGAGTACCATCCCATTGTTTGATGGAAAACCATCATGCATGAATAAGCGTCTAGGGTGCGCCTTAGAAGGTAAGCTTACCGGGATGTACTTCTTGTTGACTGCAGCCACCGTCTCAGGGTCCGGACTGAGACTCCTCATGGTCGGCAGGACGTCCTCCACCAATGACACCATCTTCAAGGGGTCTTCAACTGTAATATATTAATTATAAGATTTCATAATAGTAGAGTGAAGGAGTTTTATAGAACAAATGTAGAAAAAAGTGGGAGTCGCGTCGTATCAGAAGGTGAAAAGGCTAGCGGGAGATAAGAGACACCTAGGCCTACTACCATCTTTTATAACCATGTAAGATCCAGGGAATAAGCGAGACAGCACAAAACATTATGTAAGGCGACATCTCCATTACTCAACCGTTCTTGCATGGTTTTAAGAGATAGTGGTAATTGGAAGAGACTCCAACGACAAGAGCACAGCTCGAACTTTTAGAAAAAAAGATAATAGATGGTGATTAAGTAAGTAAACAAAACACCTTAATGCACTCATCATCATCATTTCGTGTAGGTGAAACGGTCAGTCGACCTGCACACCCTGGTGTCAGTTCTTCGGAACTGCCTCTCGGCCTCTGATGTGATTCCTTTACGGCTACCAGATAGCAGCCGTGATCAACGTCTTCCGAAGCACGGAATCATCTTTATTATCAGACAGGTTATTCAAGCCTGCAATGTCCTAACCAAACTGGAAACAACTAAACAAAGTATATTTCCAGTGGGAATCGAACCTCCGGGTCTATGGGGCAAACGCCTTAACCACTGGACCACGGGGGCACTTTAGAGCATAGAAATAGAAATCGCGCGCGGTCTCTTCAAGGCATTTCTTTTTTATTTATGGTACGTTAGTATCATCATCATCATTTCAGCTGCAGGCTGTCCACTGCTGGACATAGGCCTCCCCCAAGGATTTCCAATATGACCGGTTGTAGCGGCCTGCATCCAGCGCCTGCCTGCGACCTTCCTTAGGTCATCTGACCATCTGGTCGGTGGATGTCCGATAATGCGCTTACCGGTTACGTTAGTATACTATTAAGTATTCTGTGTCTATGGTTTAGAGGAATAGAGATGAGCAGTACCAACCATGTTTTTCCTGTGCGCTCTGTGCGCATGCCTAGATATACCTAACTAGCTCGTTAATAACACTATTTATGAAGAGTACACAGATAGCGTGAGTACCATCGAGCACATAATAAGTGAGCACGTGTTATGGTCACGAAATGGAACACTCGTTTGAATATGGTTGTGTTTTGAAGGGTGTAAACCAATGAATTTCGAATCGCGCGCGGTCTCTCTACGCAATTTTTTTTTTAATCTATGGTGAGTACGGTAGGTACATGTGATTTTTACTAGGTACTATGTACCTACCCTTAGTATGAGATTTTATAAACGCAGACGCTAGCGACTGCGTTCGGATTTTATATGGAATTTCTTTAGTCTGCGTTGGATAGATAGATTGGTAAATAAAATAAATAAAATTGGTAGATAGGTATATAGAATAGAATAGAAAATTATCACACATACAAATCAACAAAGGACAAAGATATTACCCTATATTACCTAATCTGATGATAAACATCCCTCCGTGGCGTAACGGTTAACATGCCTGACCGCTACTCAAGAGGTAGAGCTGGTCAGATCAATATAAAAAATAGTATTATTCTGATTAGCTTGGGTCTTTAATGTTTATCTTTAAATGTGTATCCTAAAATCCTAACTAATCCTGACTATCCAATCCAATCCATCTATCCATCCAATTAATATAAATGCAAAAGTGAGTTTGTATGCCTATCTGTTTGTTTGTTACCTCTTCACGTCCTATCTACTGAACTAATCTTCTGGAAATTTCGCATACACATAGCTAGGAGTGTTTAGAAAGACATAGGGTACCTTTCATCCCGGGAAAAAGCACTGTTCCCGAGGGAAAGTCATGCAGGCGAAAGCTAGTCCAACTAATATTATAAATGCGAAAGTGAGTGTATATTTGTTTGTTTGTTAATTTGTTTGTGCATTTGTTACGTTGAAATTTCGCATACACATAATTCGAAGTATTGAGAAGGACAAAGGCTACCTTTCATACCGGGAAAAACAACCGTCCCCGAGGGAAATTCACGCGGGCGAAGCTGCGGGCAAAGCTTGTTTGTTTTAAAATATTCCCATTAATGTAACATTCTGTAATCTGTACTTAAAATATTGTGTTAATTAGAACTACAATAGTGCTGTTAGGTACAATTGCTACATACTCTACCTATTATTATTCTTTAGCATTTTTGAGAACACTGTAAAATCTCATGGTAGGCGCATGGGCCGATTTCATATTGCTGTGATTAGATGTAACATCGTTGGTTGCCTACTAAGTAGTAGACTAGTAAGGGACCCCTTACTACCATTTCTTAAAACCATGCAAGAGGGAATGTCGCCTTACATCATGTATTGCGCTGTCTCGCTTACTCACTGGAACTTGCATGGTTTTTAGAGATGATAGAAGGGCACCTGCGTTTTTAGACCCCCAGAGGAATTGCTACAGAATTGCTAAGAAATTCGTAATATTAATCGATTCGATGAATTGCTCAAATTGGCGTTCTAAGACCCACTGGTGGCTTACCACCATCTAAGAACGATTGAGGGAGGGAGATGTCACCTTCACCTTACATCATGTATTGCGCCTGCCCTGCCTGCCTGGCGCATCTTATCACTCGTATAACAATTTGTTTTCAATCCTTATAGATAACAGTGTAATTTTAACAGATAAAATTTAGATCCACGAGAGTCTGGTGTAGGTATGTTGTAATCTATACTTACTTATAAGGTGGACACAAATCAACTGCAAATATTTTAAGGGCAGATACAGACCACTATACTGAACAACTTTTCCAAATAAACTTATGTCGAAATACGAAAAAAAATTTTTGACCTTCCATACAAATTGAAAATCAGCTGATCTAGTTTAGTATGGAGAGTGAAAAATAAAATTGTTCAGTTTAGTGGTCTGAATCTGCCCTTAAAAAATTTGCAGTTGATTTAAATTCACCTTATATAGTGGCGGATTTACCAGCAGGCTGAGTAGGTTGACCAGGGCTGCTTTTCAGGGGCGTCAAATTTGAAAAAAAATGTCATTAAAAAAAGTACATTTTAATTTTAAAACTGCATGTTTAGGCACACCTTAGACGCTTTTGTTTTCATGATTGTTGGAAAACCATCAATCATAGGGATGGACTCGAAAGGTGAATTGAATCGACTGATTTCCAAACAAATATACCTACAAACTCACTTTCGCATTTATAATATTTATAGTTAGGTTAGAATATACTTTTCCTTTTCACACATAACCGTGTTGTCGTTAAACAAAATTATAATCTAAAATTTGTATCATAAAGACTATTATACAATGGCTTGAGTAAACAGCATTCCACTTTGTGACTTGACCCTAATGCATGATTTTGATAATGTACAAAAAATGTTATTACGTCACATTTTATCTGTCAAGTATAAATGGCGCTAATGTCGCGCAAAAATCGAGTCGGAAAGAGAAGCCACATTGCATTGGTAATGGACCAACTAATGAAAACATTGATGATGGCAAGGCAACGATGTGCGTAACACGTAATAGGTAACATACTATTTCTATTTTGTCATTAATTTACGTACATAAACAGAAAATAAAAGAAAAAAAACATAAGACACTAATTAGTTACTCATCGAAATAGTATGTACCTACATTTAATTGGCATGTAACATACACACACACTCACCTATAGTAAAAACAAATCCGAAATTAGACACAGCACAGATTATAAATGAATAAAAAAATGCGAATAAACGCGGTAAAATCCTGTTCGAAATTGAAAATTGTAAACAAATTGTTACACGATATTATCGGGAGACGCGGTAATCGATCACTTTTGTTTGGCGGAGTGTATTTTTAAATTATTCGGGTTATACGCGCAGATTCCACGCTTTGACAGCGTGAAGGACACAGTGGTACTACTTCGTAAATTATACACATATAGTAATGAGGACAACCAAAGTAGAGGTGATAATGTATGATAAGAGATTAGTGAGAGGTCGTGAGTGTATTGATACGGCCTGAGTTTGTATCTTGGCCAGACAACATAAAGTTATTGACATAAGTAGGCGAAAACTGTTAATTAATATGTGCGGAAGCGAATTGTTTTTAAACGCCAGTCATATCATGTCATGCATGTATCATTGGCTTACATAATATTTTACAAGATGGCGCGAGTATAGCAGAGTTGTGATTTAGTGTTTTATTAGGTTCGTTGGTACTTATATTTTTATAATGAACAATAATGAAAACAGACGTATTAAGCTCAGAAACTCATCCAAAATTTTTAATTCCCAACCCACTACACTGATTTTGGCGAAATTTAGTAGACGGGTAGACCTAGAAAAATTGGAAGCTGTTACCTATTCAAACTGGCACTCGTAGGGAAAACCGTCGAAACCCACGCTTATATAGGTTGAACAACGAAGATGGGAGCAAACCCTGTAGAACCCAGGGACCCTATGGTACGAGGGTCGTCCTACAAGTAACTATCCTATAAGGAAAATTTGCGTCAAGGTCTACCAATTATAGTTGAACAAATTTATCTCTGGCGGTCGTGGTGGCGCCACAGTCAATGTCTATTGCACAAAGATGTATGTAGTTCCGTAGTTCAGTTTTTAGCCACCGGAAAAGAAAACTTTGCGGCACATAACTTGGACAATACCATTACCATACCATACACAATGACAGAGATCAAAGTTCAAAATGTAGCCGTCGTCACATATTGTAATAGAATCCATTACTTCTATATCTAAAAGACTGTCTGTCCGTCTGTTACGCTTTCACAGCTATACACAACATAACCTTTACCCCTAGTATGAGTTTTTTTTATTGCTCTAGGATTTTCACATTAAAATGCAGTCAAATTAAAATTAACACATAATATTTTTTTAATAATTTCCATTCTCCAATCAATTATCTGTCTTCCTCATTGCTCGTTTTACCTCATCAATATCAACCTTAACCCCTTCTATATCGATCCCTTCTCTTTTTGGGTCATAATTGTCCCATTGTCTTCCCCATTTCCTGAGCCTCATCATCTTTTTGTACTCGAAGTCAGATATTTTCTCCTCCGGCATCCGAAGAGCGGCTTTCGGTTTGGTAGAATTTAAAAGGGCCCTTTGTCGATCCACCATTGCTTTCATTTTCTTTTCAAATTGCAGCTTCCTTTCACGGCTGAAAAAAAAAACAATACTAAACTAAGGCTGTTCCTTCGGTGTCACTAGCGTGACTTCCCAAAAAAAAAATCTCTGTACTTAAGTTTCCTTTGTAAAAATTACTAAAAAGGGCCACTTATGACACTTTTTGTAAAGGTTTCTAAAGCGGATCTAAAGCGGTCAATGTCTTTCGATGGTCTAATGTAAGTTAAGGATACTAGCAAAAAATTGCGCGAGGATTTCTGATAAGCACTTACAGAAAGAGAATTTTTTTTTGGGAAGTGGCGCTAGTGAAACCGGAAAAGAAGATCTCGTAGTTTCTAATGAAATATCCTTCCGTTTCATTTGACTAAAGTGAATAATACTAGATATTGTAATTTTTAAATTGTTATTTTAGAGCCATTCCATTATTTAAAATCATTGCATTTAAACCATTTTCAGCAAAAAGGCAGTGCCCTTAGTATGAGTTTTTCTTAACGCAGACGCTAGCGACTGCGTTAGGATTTTGTATGGAATTTCTTAGTTGCTTTACTATCCGCCAGAGGCGCTGTACAGGTTTGCCATACTAAATCGTTAACGCAGTCGCTAGCGTCTGCGTTAAGAAAAACTCATACTAGGGGCACAGGATACTTACTATATTGCTTCTGCTATTTTTCGCCGCTTCTCTTGGTAGGCCGTGAGAATACCATGATAGAGATCCTTTTCTGCAGTTATTTGCATGTAGCGGGCGTCTGAAAAAAAGGGGGAGGCCGCTGCATACGTAACGTGATATGATAATATCTAGTGCCCCTTGTATGAGTTTTTCTTAACGCAGTCGCTAGCGTCTGAGTTAAGAAAAACTCATACTAGGGGCATAGGACGGGACGTGGATGGGACGGGGACGCCTATATAGGCATAGCACATTACCGCTAGTATGAGTTTTTATAAGCGCCTGAGATAAGTGCAGACCAAAGAATTTGGAATCGCGCGCGGTCTCTACGGCAATTTTTTTAATCTATGGCGCAGACGCTAGCGGCTGCGTTAGGATTTTGTATGAAACTCATACTAGGGGCACAGTTATTACACATATAGGTATAAGATGGATACAAATCAACAGCAAATAATTTAAGGGCTGATTCAGACCACTACCACAGAATTAGTAATAGTGCCACTACCTACACTGAACACCTTTTTCAAACAAACGCATAGAGGTATTTATTTTTTCTGTATTTCGTTATAAGTTTATTAGGAAAAGTTGTTCAGTATAGTGGTCTGAATCTGCCCTTAAATTATTTGCAGTTGATTTGTGTCCACCTTATATAGAAAACTAGCGATACTCTCCGGCTTCGCACGGGCCATAAAAACCTTCCTCTTAAATCACTCTCTATTAAAAAAACCGCATCGAAATCCGTTGCGTAGTTTTAAAGTTAGAAAGCATACAAAGGGACATAAGGACAGAGAAAGCGACTTCGTTTTATACTATGTAGTGAATAAATGGTCATTTTCCATTTAAGGTTTATTAGAAGACTTACGAATAGCATGATAAGCGTCATACAATTCTTCTACAGTATTGTTTCCAGTCGTCCACTTCGTTATATCTGTGTAGTTCGCGTATATATTTAACATATCTCTGAAGTGTTCTATTATTTCCGCAGTTATAATGCCCAGCTCATACGACAGGGTCCCCCTATACTTCGTTTGTATGTTATCAGCAAGCCTTAGTTTCAACACCACATCTAGAATGGTATAAACAAGTAATATTATTAAAATAAGCTTAAAAAAAGTTAGTTGTGATAAATCCATTACAGATTTGAAATTATAGCCGTGCGACTAAATTGCTACTAAGCGAGCGACTAGCAATACAGATGGCAACTAATAGGGTCCCGTTTTTAGGGTTCCGCAGTAAACATGGACACACACTTGGCCCTATGGGTACGGAAGTACCAAAATAAAATCCGTGTTCCGTTCTATCGTTCAAAAAGTTTTTTTTTTTTAATATAAGGTGAATTTAAATCAACTGCAAATATTTTAAGGGCAGATTCAGACCACTAAACTAAACAACTTGGGAAAGTTGTTTAGTTTAGTGGTCTGATAACGACTTATGTCGTAATATGAAAAAAAAATTTTTACCTCCCATACAAATTGAGAATCAGCTGATCTAGTTTAGTATGGAAAGTGAAAAATAAAATTTCGTATTTCGATATAAGTTTATTTGGAAATGTTGTTCATTATAGTGGTCTGTATCTGACCTTAAAAATATTTGCAGTTGATTTGTATATATCTGCCACCAGACGACGAACAAAAACTCCTCAGCTTTATAATTTTAGTAAACTTAGATCTTATAATATTTTTACCAATTTTTACTAAGCGGTTAAAATGCAATTTCGTGATAAACGGTTAATTAACCGCATTATATTCATTCTTCTTTCGAACTCTGTGTGTGCAGCTAGATCTCGATGGAAAACATTGAATAAGATAATAAAGATAAAATAAAATAGATAATTCACATTATAATTCTCTCGTTCCTGGTTTAAAAAGACTTGTCAATAAGTTTTATTTTTAACTAGCGACCCGCCCCGGCGTCGCACGGTTGCAATATGTTGTTTTACACACGTTTTACGCAAATAAATTTATCTTATCTTAATATTATAGGTTTCAGTGTCTGGTCAAATAAAAGTATAATCCTATTATCTACAAATTGTACAGTCCCGTTAAAGTCGCGCCTTGCGGTAGTAGGTTTTAATACCATATATGTTGTAAAATCTTCCTCTTGAATCACTCTATCTATTAAAAAAACCGCATTAAAATCCGTTGCTTAGTTTCGAAGATTTAAGCATACATAGGTACAAACAGCGGAAAGCGACTTTGTTTTATGCTATGTAAAGATTTTGAAGATATACATAACATATTCTTTCTAATTTGTGTACATATGCCACCAGATAACCTGTATGAATGCTTATAACTTTAGAACTACCGGTCGGATTTCAAAAATTCTTTCTGCATATGATAGCCTATATCTTGGAGAAGGTTATAAGTATAGTAGATACACCCAAGAGCGGGTAAAACCGCGGGAACAGCGTTAATAAACTTCGCATTACCTTTAAAAATAAGTACGTTCAGGTGGTGTAACCTCACAATGAGAACGTACTCATGCTCTTTATGTTCGGTTAAGGGCTCCGGGGGCAAACTCTTACTCCATTTGGTCACACGCACACAGCGAAAGATGTACACAACTGTAAATACTGTAATGTTACGTTTTGTTGACGACTTTTGAGCGTTTGGTGAGAGAAATATTGCTTACTAAGCCCCCGTATAAAGAAACGTTTGTTAAGCCCATGTTAGCTAAAATGTGTTGCGTCTCTTTCTTTCACGTGAAGTGTCAGCTAAGAGAAAAAGAGACAAAACATATTTTAGTTATACGGGGGTAAGTATTTTGTGCAAAGGATGAATGAATTTGTGTACTGTCAACAAAATCCACGCTATTACACTTTTATGTATAAAATCGCTTGCTATATAAAACGCCTTTAGTTGGTAAATACATGGTGATTTATATATATATTTAAAAATATATTTAAGGCATAGTGATTTAACATGTCTGCAATACGAGAACAATAATAAAGGTATAGATATAGATTTATGTAAATTATATATGTATACATGGAATACAAACTACCCTTACATACTGCAGACAAATTTCAACCTGAGGTAAATGCGTATTATATTTTTGTACAACTTTTCTATGGTTAAATAATTAAATAAATATATAACGTATTGTTTCATGTTATATATTAAATAAAATTATTTATTAACTAAAATAAAAAGATTTAACTGAACTTAACTTTAAAAACAAACTAATAAACCTAATTATTTATTAAATATATACAAAACAACTACTATTAGATATAATAGATATACACTTAATTTTAAAATATAAATAAATATGTACAATAAAAACGTACTTACAAAAACTTAAATAAAATAATTTTATTTCATACCTAAAACGATTACTGAAAATCTCCATTTCATTTTAACGAACCGAATTATTTATTTCTGTAAGAAATTAAGTAACTAGTTTGACAGAAAAAACATAATTTTCTTTCGTGTTTTATTGTTACCAATCGTTTATTTGCGTGTCTTAATTGTTTTTAATTAATTTTATATACTTTAAAGACGATTTCGACCGTGTTGTTTTGTTGGCATGTTTTCCTAATCAATTATAATTTCATATTTTAATTCTATAATGGCGATTGAACTGTTCTACCACGTGTTATTGTTTTTGTCAGGTAATAAAGTTGTTTTATCATTTATTGCTTTACTAGCGACCCGCCCCGGCTTCGCATGGGCATATGAACCTTCCTCTTGAATCACTATCTATTAAAAAAACCGCATCAAAATCCGTTGCGTAGTTTTAAAGATTTAAGCATACAAAGGGATATAGGGACAGAGAAAGCGACTTTCGTTTACTGTCGGTCGGATTTCAAAAATTCATTATATAAGGTGAATTTAAATCAACTGCAAATATTTTAAGGTGATACCTCGGTGAACACTAGTGCCACCGTCATTTAAAAATCATTACTCACTGAAAACACAAGTTATCAAAAATGCTGTAATAATTATGGTTCACGATCTGAAGTTAATTTAAATCATATTCAATTATTAAATTATAGTTCCATATAGTTACAAATTGCAAAACTGCTAAAAGTGGCCGTTTTAAGCAATAATGCAATTTGTAACTATAGGGAATTATAATTTAATAACTTAATATGTTTAAAATTAACTTCAGATCCAGAACCATAATTTTAACAGAGGGATTTTTGATAACGTTTAAAACGATTACGGGCAAATTCAGACCACTAAACTGAACAACTTTCCCAAATAAACTTATGTCGAAATACGAAAATTTTTTTTGACCTCACATACAAATTGATAATCAGCTGATCTAGTTTAGTATGGAGAGTGAAAAATAAAATTTCGTATTTCGATATAAGTTTATTTGGAAAAGTTGTTCAGTATAGTGGTCTGTGTCTGCAGTTGATTTGTGTCCACCTTATACATATATATCGTGAAGAAGGTTATAGCCTATAACCTACTATACCTATAACTTATAGGTATAGTAGATACACACCACGGGAACAGCGTTAATAAACTTCGCATTACCTTTAAAAATAAGTAAGTACAAAATTTCAAGAAGATTGGTTCAGTACCCCTAGTACGAGATTTTTTAACGCAGACGCTAGCGACTGCGTTACGATTTTGTATGAAATTTCTTAGTTGCCTTACTATCCGCCAGAGGCGCTGTACAGGTTTTCCATACAAAATCGCTAACGATAACTTATATAACTTAAGGTGATACCTCGGTGAACACTAGCGCCACCGTCATTTAAATATCAATACTCACTGAAAACACAAGTTATCAAAAATCCCTCTGCTGTGATTATGGTTCTGGATCTGAAGTTAATTTTAACCATATTCAATTATTAAATTTATAGTTCCATATAGTTACAAATTGCATTATTGCTTAAAACGGCCACTTTTAGCACTTATGCAATTTGTAACTATAGGGAATTATAATTTAATAATTGAACATGGTTAAAATTAACTTCAGATCCAGAACCATAATTACAGCAGAGGGATTTTTGATAACTTGTGTTTTCAGTGAGTAATGATTTTTAAATGACGGTGGCGCTAGTGTTCACCGAGGTATCACCTTAAGAAAAACTCATACTAGGGGCACCAGTAGATATGGCGTGAAACAAACTCACTTTCGCATTTATAATATTAGTGTATTGTATGTATAACAGGCCTACAAATGACATGTCAAGTGGGTGAAAATTGGATAAAAATGGATTTATCATATCAGTCTATGGATACTCGACTTGTGATTGACTCTCTACTATCATCAGCCAAAGCCATCATCCACGATTCTGATGAGCGGATAGAAAGAACTGCTACCCTTAGGCTGAACAGTATCAGATCCATACCATTCGAAGTAGGTTTTCTTATATATAATATACAAGAAGAATACAGGCGAATGGTCGATAAGTACAACACATGTGTCACTATGGACGATAGGCTTTACATTCATGAACTGATGATGTATTTGGAGGACATAGAGTATCATTTTTGGAAAATTGAGCATTTAGCAAATATGTTACATGAAGTAGAGAGGAAGTATGGGAGAGTCGGGAAGAAACAGTACGAGGAGTATGAGGATGTTGATGTGGCGAAGGAAAAGAAAAGAAAAGAAATGGTGACAGCGAACAGGGGTGATCGAGTAACGCGTCCTTTAGTTAGAAAGACTAAAGCTAAACGGAAATCTAAGTGGGACATAAGAGGTGACGATCTAGTTGGTAATAGATACACAACGATTACCAGAAAAAGGAAACAGAGATGGTGGCCGAGGGATTATGGGTGGGAGATCAATTATTGGTGGTAAGCTTAGATTTAGTACCTATAGATGCACCCATAGCGTGGCTGTGCATGAAAAAGAAAATCAACCCTAATTTCTTGATGTTTAAAATTAACTTCAGATCCTGAACCTAAATTACAGAAGATGGATTTTTTAGATAACTTGTGTTTTCAGTGAATAATGATTTTTAATTAATGGTGGCGCTAGTGTTCACCAAGGTCTCGTCTTAAAAAAAAGTTTGCCCGCAAGTTCTTTGGTTCAAGTTCAAGCATAGAATTTGGAATCGCGCGGTCTCTGGCAATTTTTTTTTAATCTATGGGTTCAAGTGTTGTACCTAATCAAAGTAAAAATGTAACTAGTAAGTAGTAACATAATGTGTGATTGTATCCGAAATAAATAAATATGGAGGAATATTTTGTTTTAATTATACTATCTACTTATTAACACTTTCAATCAACTCTCAATTCGGTTGTTATTGTTTTTGTCGTCCTAGAAATCCTTATACCACCATTACCTGCGGCTGAAATGAAATATTTGTTTTTTTTCCCGCATATCTAATTATATCTTCAATAAGGTGAACACAAATCAACTGCAAATAATTTAAGGGCAGGTTTAGACCACAATACTGAACAACTTTTGCAAATAAACTTATATCGAAATACGGTTTTTTTTTTCTTACCTACTAGGTCAGTTGATCCCCAATTTGTATGGGATGTCAATTTTTTTTTCGTACCTATCCATACTAATACTAATATTATAAATGCGAAAGTCTGTCTGTCTGTCACCTCTTCACGGCTAAACTGCTGGACCGATTGTTATGAAATTTGGTAGGGATGTAGTTAACGACCTGAGGTCAAACATAGGCTACTTTTGGGCGCGATATAACCGAGTCCCACGCGGGGCAAAGCCGCGGGGAACAGCTAGTTAGGATATAAGTTTATTTGGAAAAGTTGTTCAGTATAATGGTCTGAATCTGCCCTTAAAATATTTGCAATTGATTTGTGTCCACCTTATATAAGTCGTAATAATATAAAACCGCGGTCATATAGCTATCGTAGATGCATTTAAAAAAATTGTGCTGGAAACGAAAGCTGAGAATCTAACTGGGAAACACGCTCGAATGCTGCTAGCCATAACTAAACGAAAAGCAAACAAGATAAAAATTAAATTAAAAATGTATTAACCTGTCCATAGACTCACGCTTGGCAGATATAATTAACAAATTTCTTTATGGAAATTTTAATATAACTAGTACCTATTTTATTGCGTTTTATCGCTAAAAGATAAAAACTAATTGAAAAATTTATAATCTAACAGTATATGAAATCATAATTTTTAATTCAACAAGTATGCGGCTCAAATTAATATTTTTATTATGTAAGTATTAGCACAGATTACAAAACGCTATACTAGCAGTAGATATTACCTTTTTATTTTAAGTAAATAAAGATTTAAATAGGTTAATAAATATTTTTTGATTATAGGTTTTCTCCAAGGACAAATGATTCATGTCTCATCCTACATTTTATCTCCGAAACAGCAATGTATTCTCAACGACGTATCATGGAATGTAAAAGTCAAATTTCTCAACAGTTTGTTAGTCAACAACAAACACAAGAACCGACGGAGGGGCGTCAGTATCCAATCTTTAGTTCTTCCAAACAAAACACCAAATTCAAAGTCACAAAATGAATTCAACATTCGAAACTCATCAACGTATACTGAATTCAGCAAAAGAAATGTTGACCTTGAATCGTTAATGTTGAGAAGAAAGAATATTCAGTTGGCAAGGGGATTGAAGAGGAATGTCGCAATTGATTTTTTCATTGAAAAGGACACAAACCCTGTTCGACACGAAATTATAAATGCAAATGATGAATCGGCTTTGTCTTTCGAAGAGAAGTCAGACTTTTATAATTATTTAGGTTTAGGGGATCCACCCACTAATGTGAATGGCTTGCAAACAGATCACAAAGATACCAGAAGATATTTTGTGAATAGGCGAAAAGATGAACCCACGGCAACTTCTGCACATGATCCTAACGAAATGGAAACTGAAAGAGATATGAAACTAAAACTGTTTCGTCTTATGTACGACACGGTGAAAGATAATGATGAATTAGTTAAAAAAGCTGATAATATTAAAAAAGATTACGATAGTTCAATATATTTTGAAATTGGTTTTGTTATGGGAGCTATAACAGATAAAGTTAATACGATGTCTGATGTTGCTTTAACTGTTGAACGACTGTATGATGAGTGGAAGCCTTTAGAACACGTGAATGCATACGAACAGATAGCTAACCAGGCTATAAAAATTAATCACCTTGTTGATATTCTTCAATCGGCTTATAAGAAGACAAAGACTAACAAGGACGCGAAACCATAAAGTAGAATTGTTGTTTTTTTGCCTTATTTCTATGGGCAAACCAAGAAATAACAAAAATACTTATATATTTCATAATAAATTATATTCTTCGTATATATGAACATCAGTAAATCTTTTTTTATGAAATATTTCAAAAATAGTTAGCAATTTTGTTTCCATGTCATACCTATTCAAAAATGATTTCGTACCTATAAATATAAAAGATACTTTAAATTAATGCTGTAATTCTTTTGATTATAAATAAATAAAATAAATGAGTTGTTTTAATGTCTAGCTGTCATAAGTAGAATTTCTGTATTTTTAACCACCTGAAGAATTGTGTTAGTGTCTACCACAGAATTTCATTCAGCAAGGAAGGAATTTCACTCAGCGCGAGCGATATGAGAATTTATTGTAGTGATGGCAATAGAAATCTAGTTTTCAAGTTTCCACCGTTGTAGACTAATAAATACATAACGTACGTACATAAACTACTTGATTTTCTACCGTGGTTTAGGTGATTATAGTTAACAACGGTAGAAAAAATAATACTTTTTTCCCAAAAAACAAATACAGACTTCCATTTGATTACTGAGGCCAAGTTGAACTTTGACAGATTAGAAAAACTCAAGCACGTGTAGGTGTGCAGGGTCAACTTGCTTGATTAGAATCGATTTTAATAAAAAATCAATAGGACCATATTGAAAGAATTTCTAATTGTCTACTCGAACGAAAAAATAATTTCCAAAATCACTCTAGAAATGACGGAGATAATTGAACAAAAAAAATATTCAGCTGAATTGAGAACTGTTTTGAAAGTCGGCTTAAAAGAAGTAAAAAGCTTAACCGGACCAACAGGAACATGATCAAGATGGCCAACACTGTCAGATTTGTTAAGCAGCCTAAAAGGGTCTGATGCAAGGCACAGCCAACGACTGCCACGGTGGCAGTGTCACCGGAACCAACTGCCCTCCGAAAAAAGCCACTTGTGGCTACTAATCCAAGCTAGGTCGCGCTCGCAGGCGCTTGACACGCACTATCGTTGCGAATGCACATGCATGCCCGCTATGCTAGTGAACTCCTCAGCACCTTCATTGTAGCTACCATCATCTAAGCGTTACACCGGTCGCATCCCAAGCAAGCAAACCGTTAAGCCGTTGGTCTCGGCTGCCATCTAGTAGTCGAAGGAACCACTGCAGAGGCCGAGAGGCGGTTACGAAAAACTCTGATCAGGGTGTGCATGGTAAGCTGTATAACTACTGGTTGCAAATTTGAAATATTCATTCTGCATTATGATATACTGATTCTGTGCAAAGGTTAGATTATAATGAATGGGTTGATAGAGTAGGCTAGTTACACCACACCATGAGCGTTTAAAACCGTGGGGAACAGCTAGTTAGTCTATAAAAATGTGATTAAATACAATGTATTGCCTATTCGCTAATCAATTTGTGATATTAATGTTTTTTTTTCGATAAAGCAATTTAATTATTTTAATTCATTATGTTCAGCCGACGAAACTCTCTCGTTTTCTTTGGTGAGTTTGCCTTCTGCCTTTTCGGTAATGCATCCTCAGATGGTATAGAAAATCTTTGAATTTTGTATAGATATTTAATTTACTGGCAAGAATAATGGTCATAATAAATTATAGATGGGTTTCTACCGGGTATATACCGGGTAAATACCCAAAGCCATGTTATGTACCCGTGCAAATATTCTTGTTAATACCCAAATCGGTATTTATCCGAAAGAAAAACTATAATATCCAATTTAGGTATTGTCTCGCTCGGGTAATTACCTTTTGGGTTACTCTTGCATAATAAAGGAGTGTAAATATTTTGTTATACATTTGATTTTTTTTATTTAATATCGTCACAATTTTCAGTAAGCTGGTGCTTACCACACATATGTGGCCATTGGTGGTGGGGAAACGTCAAAAACCCCTGGGATGTCACTGACAATGTGGGTTTGGAGAACAAATACAAGCTGAGGAACATCAGCCATGAACTACTCTCTCAGGCCTACTTGAAGACGAGACATATTTTGGACATCAGGGATTACCATTCAGCGTCTATTGCATTCGAAGTCGGATATATCTTGGGTATTGAATGAATAAACACTTTATTGCACCAATTATAAATTCGTCATTGGATTGTACAGGATCGGAAATAAAAATAGTACAAATCAGCTAACCTTAGGGAAGAGAGAGACAGAAAACATTGAAGCGCGAGCGCTGTCTATCCTTATACATATAAGGTGGATACTAATAACTGCTATTTTAAGGCCAGGTTCATACCGCTATTCTGTACCACTTTTCCAAGTAAACTTATATCGATATACGAAAAATATTTTTGACCTCCCATACAAATTGAGAATTATCTGATCTAGTTGTATCGAGTACTAGTATGGAGAGTAAAAAACCCAAATTTCGATATGTTTATTTGGAAAAGTTGTTCAGAATAGCGGTCTGAATCTGCCCAAAAAATTTATGCAGTTGATTTGTGTCCACCTTTTATAATTCTGTAATTTCTGTTACAGGTAAAATACGTGAAAAATACCGTCGTATGATGGAGCATTACAATCAGTGGCGCGACAAGGCTTCTGGAAAGTCGTCCTTCGTAGGGCCAGGTCAGACAGCATCTTTTTTTAAGACCTTAGTGGCGTCAGTTCGGGATTCAGTACCCCTAGTAAAAAAACTTTATAAACGTAGACCCTAGCGATTTTGTATGAAAAAACCTGTACAGCGCTCCTGGCGGATAGCAAGTAGTAAGGCAACTAAGAAATTCCATACAAAATCCTAACGCAGTCCCTAGCGTCTGCGTTTAAAAACATCTTATGATAGGGGTTCGATGCCCGGGGAAAGTTGAGAAAAATGCCCGTTTTCAAATTACCTACACTGGGTCTTGAGTGTTTATCCATCCATACTAGTCTATTACGCTTTTACAGCTAAACTAGACCAATTTGATGAAATTTGGTATGGATGCAGTTAAAGATCGTGGGTCAATCATAAGCTACTTTTGTGAGCGTTATAATCGAGTTGCACGCGGGCGGAGCCGCGGGCAACAGCAAGTCTGTCTATACTTTGTTTTCTTTTTAATGTTTCGCTTTTCTGGTAGTCGTTAAAGGAACCACGTAAGAGTCCGAGAGGCGGTTACGTAGAACTCTGACACCAGGGTGTGCATGGTCTATTGACCGTGATACTTGCACGAAATTAATGGTTCTCATGTCTCCAGGTGTTCGTTACATTAAACCAATTCACTTCATCTTGACGTTGGAGCACTTCATAACATATGAAAACGACATAGACAAATACTGCGACGCACTGTTGTCCTACTTCCAAGATGATGAGTTCCCTGTGGAGAGAGCCAGGATGATTAACAAAGGTTGGTAGGACCACGTGGTCCCATTGCCTAAGAAAAAGAAAGTAAAGTTCCTTTCCTTGCCAATAGGTGGCGCTAAAATAGTATTTAGTTAAGATCCGCTTGTTTTTGGCGAAAAAAGAGTGTGAAATTATTAAAACATGATTTTTAAAGAAAAAGGGCTACGTATGACAGACTACAGTCACATCATTGTAATAACCAGTACCATGAAATAGCGTACCCTGGGCACTGAAGCGTAAGGCTTAGGATGCAACTAGAGATCACAAATTATAAAAAGATGTCTAAAGCCAGAGGTATAACACTCATGGCGGCGGCGCGGCGTCAGCATGTGAAAAGGTAGTTAGCGCTAACGTGCACGTCTGTCTGTCTGTTATGTTTTCACAGCTAAACCACTGAGCCGATTTTTATGGATTATTTGGTATGAATATAGTTAAAAACTGGGTATAAAACATACTACTTTTTGGGGCGATATAACCGAGTACCACACGGGTGGAGTCGCGGGAAACAGCTAGTTTATATATAAGGTGGACACAAATATTTTAAAAGCAGATTCAGACTAAAAATTCGTATTTCGATATAAAAGTTGTTCAGTATAGAGGTAATCTGCCCTTAAAATATTTGTAGTTGATTTGTGTCCACCTTATATTTAAATACTAGCTGTTCCCCGCGGTTTCACTCGCCATTAGTGTCTATGTACTATAGTCTATAACCTTCCTCAAGAATCAGTTTTTCATATACAAAAATAATTTTGCAAATCCGACCAGTAGTTTTCAAGTTATAAGCGTTCAAACAAACAAGCAAACAAACAAACTCTTCAGCTTTATTATATAAGTATTATATAATTTATTTTATTTAATATATTACTTATTAGCCAGCTTTTATTATAGAACATAGAAAGAGAAAAATAGAAGAACGAAAGCGCCTACAAAGTATTCCAAAAAGGCCCGTTGCAAATGATACTATGAAAAATGAATTGAATGACACTGATATAAAACGCAGGTAAGGAGATTTTCACTAACACAATGCGCACCTAGTGTGAGATTTTATAAACGCAGACGCTAGCGACTGCGTTACCTAGCCATTTTATATGACAAACCTGTACAGCGCCTCTGGCGGATAGTGAGGCAACTAAGAAATTCCATACAAAATCCTAACGCAGTCGCTAGCGTCTGCGTTTATAAAATCTCATGCTAAGGACTGCTGTACAAAAACATTGTCAGGAAATCTTTTGGGTCTGTTTGTTTTATAAAATCGATAACGCAGTCGCTAGCGGCTGCGTTTGAGATCAAGGTAAGGGTACTGATGAGTTTGTTATGTATATAGGTACAGGGGACAATACCTAAAGCAGCGATTAGGTCTACCTGCCAACTATGCGACGAAGAAAAAACGATTCATGAACCAGTGGCCCGTAGAAGGCAGTTGGGATTTTGGACCCTATGACGTTGGACTTTAATATTAATCCATACTAATATCCATACTAATATTATATATAAATGCGAAAGTCTGTCTGTCTGTCTGTCACCTCTTCACGGCTAAACTGCTGGACCGATTGTGATGAAATTTGGTAGGGATGTAGTTAACGACCTGAGGTCAAACATAGGCTACTTTTGGGCGCGATATAACCGAGTCTCACGCGGGGCGAAGCCGCGGGGAACAGCTAGTATGCAATAAACGAGTGTAGCTAAATGATAGTTTTTATCTGGTGGCCTACTATCATCTCTTAAAACCATGCAAGATCCAGTGAGTAAGGGAAATGTCGCCTTACATCACGTATTGAGCTGTCTCGCTTACTCACTGGATCTTGCATGGTTTTTAGAGATGGTAGTAAGGGACTTGGTCCTCAAATCATCATCAGAGTTTTTTTCAGTCATCATCATTTCGTGTAGGTGTCACGGTCAATCGACTACGCACACCTTGGTGTCAGAGGTCCGCCTTTCGGCCTCTGACGTAGTTCCTTTAACGACTACCAGATGACAGCCAGGCCCAACGGCTTAAGTTAAAATGTACTGATTTTACACGGAAATATCCGACGATGTTGGCGAAAAGAGACCGAAAATATCTGTCGGAAAAATCCGACCTACTACGGCCACTAAATACAAATATGGCTTAAAATTTTTGTTCAATAACCGTTTCTGTACTTTTGAACTTTAATTAGTTAAGTAGTATTTTTTGGTAAAGCCGCAACAGAAATACATAATTGTGCTAGACGTTTCAAGGGTTGCAGCTATCAGTGCCCCTAGTATGAGATTTTAAAAACGCAGTCGCTAGCGACTGTATGGAATTTAATTACTACCCGACGGCGCTGTGCAGGTTTGTCATACAAAACCGCTAACTCAGTCGCTAGCGTCTGCATTACTGTATTAGGGGTACAGACAGACAGACGGACGATAGCGCAGGCTTGTAATTAGGTCTAGATATTACACAATTTTCCTAAAAATAACAAGAAATTAAAGTAACGAATAGTTATTAAAACATTTAATGTATTGAAGATTAGATAACCGAGTCTATTTACAAATTGTTTATTTATTTGATAGAAATTATTTAAAAGACCTCCATTTAGTACAAATAAATATATAATTTTTGTAACATACAGGCAATTAGGCTATGCCTACCCTGTTCAATGTAAAATAAAAACATGATCTTTTAGACTGTTCATTGTGGTTCATATATTCTATTATTCTTAAGTCAATTATATTTTTTTTTTTTACCTCAAGGAATCTATTAAAGAGATGGCCATTTTCTATAGGAATCTGCCCCTCTATAATAAATAATGTTATGATAACTAAGGATGGAAACAGGTATTTAAGACCCAAAAATAACCTGGAAAATAAAATACCGGTTAGAGCTAAACACCTGTTTTTGGGTCGCTATAAAATTGAGCTGGTTGATGATTTTTACGGGTATCCGTAGGTCGACCGCTGATCTCGATTCTCTCCTCTCGTAATGGCTACCTGTATCGCTATCGCCACATTTCGCTCCGCCTAACTCACAAAACGCTTTAAAAAAAATGTTTTTTTGTTAGTGACAACGCAAAAAAACAATGTAAAAATACAAATTTTTTTATTTTTCATTACGAGAGGAGAGAATCGAGATAGGCGGTCGACCTACCGATCCTAGATGATAAACAAAAGCATACAGATCTAGCACAGTTCAATCTCATACAAAGAAAACGCGCCAAATTTTAGTGTACAGTCGGCCACATAGAACTACCTACCACCTTAAGTGTAAATATAAGGCTAAAATGGTAAACTTTTCTATGCGACCCACTGTACATTGGTACAACACAAGCAACGTATCATTTTGAATCTAACTACTCGATGTAAGTAAATTCACTGTGATACAACTACGAGCAAATAAAAACTCTTTTCTTGCTATATACCTTTAAAATTTATGGTTTCGCGTACGCTGTCTAATGGTATAAGTGCTTTTGCGATAAAATTAGTGTGCAATTTCGTACCTAACGGAACTTTTATTTAAGTACATTACTAACTTATTTTAATAGATAAAATATTTGAGAAAAGAAAATGGTAGTCCTTTTAAATAAATTCCATTACAGTTATATATCTACATATATTTCGTACCAAATGAGGCATGTAAGTCATATGACAATAAGACTATAGTAACTTAATTTCGGAGAAATTGGCGCACATACAAACATGGAAAAAATAATGTTACACATCCTTTTCCTTCGGATGCCGAATTCCTCAATTTTAATACCTTTCTTT
The DNA here is from genome assembly GCA_947044815.1 of Apomyelois bistriatella. Classification (NCBI taxonomy): domain Eukaryota; kingdom Metazoa; phylum Arthropoda; class Insecta; order Lepidoptera; family Pyralidae; genus Apomyelois; species Apomyelois bistriatella. The sequence goes on from OX345717.1 coordinate 4,362,935, forward strand.
TCTGTCGTCAACAAATTATTATAATATAATTGATATAATATTCAAAAATCAACTTTATTGCAACGCATCTGAACTGGCAACACTATTACTATCAAAAGGAGCCATCAAAGTTGATATTGGGCTGTGCCCCTAGTATGAGTTTTTCTTAACGCAGACGCTAGCGACTGCGTAAACAATTTAGTATGGCAAACCTGTGCAGCGCCTCTGGCGGATAGTAAGGCAACTAAGAAATTCCATACAAAATCTTAACGCACTCGCTAGCGTCTGCGTTAAGAAAAACTCATACTAGGGGCACTGGAAATTGTTTGCAATATCTTAAATGCTCCGGAAAATATTTTTCGCATTTAGCTTTTTGGCGTCTAGAGCGATCGATCCTCTCGCTATACCCCAGGGCAGGCGCTGTTAGATTTAAAATTCGACAGACAGCGTCAACGTTTTTTGCATCGGACGCGTACGGAACACCTTAATTTGTATTATCTGACGCAATCGCAAGCAACTGACCCTAATAATTATTCATAAAAATTAACAAAATGTGTTTTGGCTCTTTCTTTCGCGGTAAATTTCGCTAAGAGAGAAAGGACCAAAACATATTTTAGTTAAAAAGGGCTTAACAAAAGTTTTAGTATTTTTATGAATAAGGGGGGTAAATCTTTATCTTTACATAGTATAAAACAAAGTCGCTTTCCGCTGTCTGTCCCTATGTATGCTTAAATCTTCTGAACTACGCAACGGATTTTGATGCGGTTTTTTAATAGATGAAGTGATTCATGAGGAAGGAGTTTTACAACATATATGCTATTAAAACCTATAACATTGCACCCGTGCGAAGCCGGGGCGGGTCGCTAGCTAAGTATAATTTGAGCCTTTGAGCCACAATTCGAACAAGCGCCATCTACTGGTAAAGTTCCGAATTATTTACACCATAGTGTGTCATATAACTTAACACCTCACCTGTTCTGAAAACTCTAAACTTGATTATAGTACGCCACTAAACGTATATTTTCCCATCACAACGTATATCGCTTAAAAATTATGTAAATATATCTATATAACGCCGCAACCATTTTAAGTCACACCAATTTAGTATAAAATCAATCATACTTTGTTATAAGGATATATGAATCTAGTGGCGTACTTTGATCGTGACTTTAAGACGATACCTTGGTGAACACTAGCGCCACCGTTTCAGCGAATAATCATTTTTAAATGATGGTGGCGCTAGTGTTCACCGAGGTATCTTAAGGGGCTTTCATAAACCAACTAGCGCCACCAACCGTTTTATTTCTTTTACTCGGAAATCAGGTCAAATTGAAAAAAATCTAAGAAAGGCAGGTCACTTGTAAATAAAGTTTAGTATTTTTGGTATTATTTTTCATTATTTTCCCTTTGGTCAATTTAGAAAAAAACTGACAGAAAACAAGGTGGCCACTTTTGGCGGTTTTGAGTCTTTTTCTGAATTAACCAAACGAAAAAATAATGAAGAGTAATACTAAAAATACTAAAAGTTATTTACTAGAGACCTGCCTTCTTCGATTTTTTCAATTTGACCTGATTTTAGAGTAAAAGAAATAAAATGATCGGTGGCGCTAGCTGGCTTACGATACCCCCCTTAATAATATTTTATATTACATTAAAAAATAGACTTTCAAGAGAAACCGAATATATCAATTTGATATATTTATAATTACAATATAAACACTTAAACTGATGAAAAAACCATTTGAAATATGTATAAAAATGAGACTGAGAACCTGCCGCTTCGAGTGCTACTTTGGTTCATTCTTTTAGAAAATATAAAAATTCAAAATCGTCATTGCTATCTTAATTGTATATAAGGTGGAAACAAGTCAACTGCAAATATTTTAAGGGCAGATTCAGACCGCTATTCTGAACAACTTTTCCAAATAAACATATAAAGAAATACGAAATCATCTTTTTTACCTCCCATACATACATAGACTAATGGCTGGACGCTACAAGAGTCGTCTAATTAACCACCCTAACGAGCTGGCTTCAAATCTGATACACATCAGTTATCAAAAGCGCCTAAAGCGACACAACATACAGGAACTAGATTCCAGATCATAGAAAAAGTTGCTGCCACTGCGGAGCGACTTTATCCCGACACACTCCTTCAAAGAATCTGCTAAAAGTCAGCGACTGATTGCAGATCAAAAAAGAATAAAAAAAACCTCCCATACCAATTGAGAATCATCTGATCTACTTTATTATTTTATTATAGTACTATTTAAAAAAAAAAACTATTCGATTTGTGTCCACCTTACATACATAGATGCTATGAAATAAAAAATACAAAAGAAAAAATTTGGTAAAGTGGCTAAGCATAATTTAGTATTATTTCGATTGTTTATAGATATATTGCGATTTATATTTATTTATATCTTGTAAACATATTGTACAGCCCCCTTACTATCATATCTAAAAACCATACAAAAACGATTGAGTAAGGGAGATATCGCCTTACATAATGTATTGCGCTATCTCGCTTACTCACTCGTTTTTCGATCGTCTATGGAGTTATAAGCGCCTCAAGCAAGATTTAATGTTTTTTTAAATACAGATATTTCAGCCAACATACAACCGGGTATTTGTATAATTTAATTTTTTTGAAGTTAGAAATATATTTGCTACGCTGTGATCATATTGGTGACACATTTACCAGTGCCTTACCATGAGATTTTGTAAACGAACTCGCTATCGACCGCGGATTTTGTGTGCGAGTGAGTTTATCATACAAAATCGCAAACGCATCGACTGCGTTAACAAAATCTCATGGTACTTTGGGAATATTTCCAAAGCTTCCGGGAAACGTTTCCGAAATTCCCGGGAACGGTACATCACTACGTAAGACAGATAAACATTTTAAACAAATGGTTTTTCCATCGGCGCGGCTCATACAACAAATTGTCGTAAATATACCGACTTTATTACACCTACAAATCATAGTTCATTTATAGTATTATACCAACCACACAGCAAAAATAAAACTGTTGATTTCCTTTTTCAACTACCATCATGCTAAACGTGGCCTAAGGTCTTATGGTACTAGGCTCTGTCTACCCCGTATGGCATAAAGACTTGATTATATGTATGTACACAGAAAAACATTCTTGAATTTAAAGTTGTGTACTGTTTATAAAAGAATCAGACGAATTGGGAACCTCCTGTTTTTGAAGTCGGGCTCTGGTGGCTTAGCACCATCTCTTAAAACGTATTACTGTATTAGTTATAAGATATTATGATAAGTCATGGGAAGAAACTGGCACCTAAGTTACAGGCTAAGCCTAGTTTAGATGCCAGTGATATTACTTCTGGTGGTGGGTTTTCCATAGTTTGTAACACTTAGTGAAGTAAGCTAAAGTTTGTGGAAATGAATGAATAAAGATTATTATTATTATATTATTATTAAAACGAGACAGCGCGATACAAGATGTAATACGACATCCCCCTTACTCACTGGATCTTGCATGGTTTTAAGAGACGGTAGTAAACCCCCAGAAGTTGCAACCGAGAAACACGCTCGGACGAAGAAGAAGACTGCGGTACAATTATAATTGTTTTCTGGCAAATTGATTGAAGTAAAGCGGTTACCATAGCCTGAAAAACCTGAGTGTCACGAGCACGTTGCCGGGCCTTATAGAAATCTTTTTACCTCGAATTTTGCTGTGCGATTTCGCTCTAATAATGAACTATAATTTACAAGCATTTTATCATGGTCTTAAGGATTTTACTATTTACTTGTAGCCATACCAAAGATTACAGAAGTACGATAATCAAACAAAAAAAAAACGCGTCGATTTCTAGTGTACTAATAGTGTACTGCTCATACAGAATCATATTAACGCCATCTATCGATCACTTGAGAGACTGATTCTTAATTTTATAATTTTAGAAAAAAAACACCGAAACAGCTTGTTACGACAAGATATTTTAAAAAATCGTGTTATAATAATTTTGAATTAAATTTCGCAAAAATTAAAATTGATCAGTACTAAATTGTAATGATTCGATTATGTGGCGCCATCTATTAGCACAAAAGATCACAAATTCTTATCATATCAATCAAATAACACCTTAATGATGCGGTAATACGTCTCAAATTCTACTGAGCAAATTGGTATGGTATCTTTACATTGCTTGCTAGCAGTTTCAGAAGCAATCGACTATCATTTCAAACAAGAAATGTATATCGCACAAGCTCGCAAAATCCGCAAGACCTAAGTGAGACCAAACACGTATTTTTCCGTCAATAGTTTCTTACGTTTTTCATTTTAAGCCAACGTGTGATAGATAGTAGTAGATAGAATCGTAAAAAATACGCGTACTAGACTCAAAAAAAAATAAAATAAAAAAAATCTTAACAAATTTCTGTACATACATAGTTTACAACCAGTGATTACGCAACGATAAAGCCTTAATATTGTACACAATTCTTACGTTCCACGAGCATTGAAGCCCGAATATTAAAAAAAAAATTATAAAGCATAGAACCGAATGGAGTTTGCGACGTAAATGTCCATACTCTATCATTCTGGTAACAACAACATACAAATGACAGAGATTCTATTTTATTTAAATTTTGTCTCGAATCGCATACTCCATTCGGTTTTAAGCTCACCCATTTGGATTAGAGATTTATCTATTGGAGTGTCCCGGCTTCGCTTCATCGGTACACCGACAGTCTTCGGTAATCGAGTCCAGGGACATCAGACTCTCCTGAGACAATCTCAGACAAGACCTACATCTAGAATCGACAGAATTGCCGCTCTGTGAGTTAGCGTCCTCGGAAACTGACTCTAATGACTTCAAACTCTCCACTGACGTTAATTTATAGGACTTTCTAAACTCTGCTATCTCTTCCTCTGTCATATTCAACGCTAGAAGCGAATCCCGCGCCATTTTGCCCAAAGACGAAACTTTCTTTTTCTTTTTACACAATAATGTATCCATTTTGGTCAACGGACACGGTTTGTTCAAGCTTTCCGGTAATGATTTTGGACTGGAACCGGATCTTGTCCGTAATCTGGACTTCCTTGGTATATCTCTTGGCGTAGTTGTCACTTCGGGGACGGTGAAAGCTATAGATTTCGTCTTCGGGCTCACTTTCTCATCTTGAACGGACAATTCTTCCAGAGAGTTTGATTTCTTCAACTTAGCTCGCTCCGGTATCACTGGAGACGTTTTTAAACCTTTAACATCCCTCGCTGTGAATATCTCTGGTAATTCTATCGCTTCGTCTATCACAAGCTCAGGCGAAATATCCAATAATTCTTTAATCTCCGCTTCTTTCAACTCTTGCGCAAGACTTTGGTTCTTCTGTTCGTCATATTCTTGATTCTCATATATCAAATATGATAACGCGTCCTTTCCTAAATCGATGTTGTCCAAATCACTAGCGAGTGTTTCTATAACAGTTTTGGTATATTTCCTGTCGTCAGTCGCGCCTTCGAGTGACGTCACTCCGCTGTCACCCGATGTGTTTTTGTCGTCGAACTTCGCATCGTCAATGAAATCGACTACTAAATTCTCCTCGCTTGTCTCCTCGATAGTCGCAATAGGCGCTAAGTCACTCTGGCTTTTCGTATCTTCCGTTTTGACATCGGGCTTATCCATATTGACTTCCCATACAGCATTAACTATAGGCTGATTTTTGATCTGTCGTTCAGATAATTCCATAACTAATGCTTTAGTATTGCTCATGCTTGAAGTTAGGGTATTTTCTGGGCTTATATTTTCTTTGATCCCTCTAATAACTTTGCTTGGTAGTTTGTCTACCAGTTGTCCAGTCTCTGGGCTATTTTGCTTGTCTAGAGAATTCTCCGAGCCTGAGGACTTGAGCACTGCAGCGAAGGTTCTAGGACGAGGTGCTTCCTCCTTATCTTCAGGTGTCTTGCTGTCTCCCGCGGCTACGACCACATTTCTATTTAAATCGTTGGGTTTTCTGAGATCTATGTTATCACTGGCTCTGGCCTGGTTGCCGTTCGAGCCGGTATCTGTACTTAAAACTAACTTTTGTACTAATTCATCGGTGGTTCTATGGGTAACTTTGTAATTCTTCTCCTCTTCGGAACTCTGGAAAGTTTGGGACTCGCTAAGTGTGTCTGTGTCGGTCGAAGGCGTTTTGCTGTCCAATTTCTTCGAGAATGATTCGTCAACAAACGAGACTTGTATTCTTTCTGATAACGTCGAATCTGTGGCTTCGGATGAGCTATCTTTATCTTCCTTCTCATCTTTTTCGATAGCGCTTCCCCAAGACCAAAAAGCGCTGGTTAGGGAGGAATCTTTTTTTATAGGCGGTGTGTTAGAAGACGGTTTTTTCTCCTCGTCAGTTGAACGAGAAAACAAACTGCTCGGATGCTGGAAGAGACTTAACAATTTCTCCAAATTCGATGGCAGTTTTGTTTCTTTCTCTGGCTCCGGGCGTGGTATGTGAAAACTGGGCGATGGTGCTACCCAAGACATCTTTTTCATACGATCTAATCCTTTATTCTTTAACGCTGGGACATCGAGCAATGAGGACGCTCGTTTAGGCGACGTTAAAGTATCTTGGAAGTCATTTCTAGCAGACTCTTTTAAACTGGAGTTATTTGTTAACGTGCCTTCATTGGAAGAATAATCATCTTTGCTTTCAGAGGGATTTTGTAATGAGTACTCTATCCCTGAGTCTGCTGACGTTACCATCACTCTATCGTGCCTCCCGGAATCCAAAGAACTAACACTCGCTTCTAAACTAGATAGCGAATCGTGAATCTTTTTGCTCTTCCCAAATATAATTGGCGACACACTCTCGTTCGAGCTAACCGACATATTTAAGAAGTTGCCACAGTTCACTGGCGTTATTTCACTGGTATTCGACTCAATGCTGCTTTCAGTTGACAACATGACATGGTCGGCTTTTCTCCTATCCAATTCCGTGTCGGAAACCACAGATTCCTGTATTATAACTGGTTTTTGGACGTTTTCTAAAGCGTTTAAACTTTCCACTGAGCTTCCTGATATCTCCAGAGAAGAACTACTATCGCAAAATGGACTCTCGACCAATTTTTTGTTCATAAGTCTCGAGACCTCTAAATCTGGGCTATCTAAACTTGATTCACTCTTATTTTTCTTAAGAACTACATTACCACGTATTGCAGGTACATCTAAATCAGTATGGGTGCAGTCTGGTTTCGCATCCTTTATTAGAACGGAGGTTTTTGTTGACAAATCTTTCATTTCCTGAATCAAATTGCCCAAATCTTCAGTTATCGCCTCTATTTGTTTCATGGCGACTTGTTCTTTCTTGTCGTTCGGTTTCACCTCCTTTTGCAGGGGTTTAGTCTCCGTTGTGACTGTCACCTCAACATTCACGTCAACCTTCTCTGTCTCGCTTACTTCTAAAGTATTTTTAACTAACTTCGTCTCTGTCTTACGCACGTCATCATCCAAGTCTTCTTTATGAGTCACTTCTTCTACTTTATCTACAACAGTCACTACACTATCACTTTTAATACTTTTATTATCACTATTCTCAGTACTATCATATTTGGCATCACGCGCGTTTTGGTCAATGTTTTTATCACTAGTTTGAGATTTATCGTTATTGTCCGATAATTTGCAGTCGGGCCTTATTCCTTGGCCTCTTGTTTCTATATTAGGATTAATAGGATCCATTACGTCACTGATTTCTTCAACATCAGCTTCTTTAACCTCAGCTGGTGTACTTAGACCTGATTCAGATTTAACTTGAGCAATAACATTGCCATCAGTAACTTTGTCAATTTCCACGACCGCCGGGCAAGACATAGTTTTCTCCAGCACATCTGGACTAGGTTTGGGCTCAGGTCTGTCATTTTCGCTCACTGTCGGGCAAGATTCAGTTTTGATTAAATTCGTTTCGGGTTTTTCATATGTTTCGCCTACGACCGGGCAAGATTGTGTATTTACTAATTCGTTTTTGGGTTCAGACTTTAATTCGACACCAAGACTATCTGATTTCGTTTGGATGTCTACGTTAGGGCATGATGCGGTTTTGGTCAAGCTTTCCGGGCTCGGTTTCGCTTCGGGCCGGTCGGTCTTGCCCACTGCTGGGACAGTGGGGTTGTATACTGAGTCATAGTTCCTTGTGACTGAAAATCTGGAGGCATTCCTCCGGGGTTGGGACGCTGGATGCACTTGTATTTGGGGCGGTTCCGCTACCTGTAAAAGATAATTATAAATAGCATCCAAAATTCAAACATTACATCTTTCTTTAACCAATTAAAGTCAATATGTTTCAAGAATAACCTATATTGAAAATATATAATTACATTTCATATCATAGAAACGATTTTGAGAAATTGCAAAACTTTAAGCAATATTGCAATTTGTAATTATTGGGAACAAAAATATATTAATTTATTACGTTTAAAATTAACTATAGATCCAGAACCTTAATTACATAACACGGATTTATGATAACATGTGTTTTAAGTTAATAGTGATTTTTAACTGATGGTGGCGCTAGTGTTCACAAAGGTATCGTCTTAAAGGAGGCAGAGAGGTTCCGAAGAACTCTAACACGAGGGTGTGCATGGTCGATTGACCTACACGAAATGACAATTACCTGCACCACTCTAAACCGCGACGAGGGGCTGCAGTACGACGGCTTGGTCGGGGTCGATGGACTGCTGCTCTCCGTAGACGATTCCCTTTCTGGTGTCACTTTAGTTACCTGAGAGAACGGCAAAAGAAACGATTTAGATGAAAGATTATCTTTTTCTGATTGATTTGGGTTTTGGATGTTAGTCTATATACAAAACTAGCTTTTGTCAGCAGCTTTCCCTCGGGAACTGTGCTTTTTCCCGAGATGAAAGGTACCTCATGTCCTTCTCAATATTCCTAGTTATGTGTATGTGAAATTTCAGGTCGATTAACTAGAATTAAGTAGATATGGCGTGAAAATGTTACAAACAAATAAACTCACTTTTTCATTTATAATATTAATAAGATTGGATAAGAAATAATATCGTTCAGTTGATATGCAATAACACAAGTATCGAATTAATAAACTAGTCCATACTAATATTATAAATGCGAAAGTCTGTCTGTCTGTCACCTCTTCACGGCCAAACTGCTGGATCGATTGTGATGAAGTTTGGTAGGGATGTAGTTAAAGACCTGAGGTCAAACATAGGCTACTTTTGGGCGCGATATAACCAAGTCCCACGCGGGGCGGAGCCGCGGGGAACAGCTAGTTATATATATATATATATATATATATATATATATATATATATATATATATATATATATATATGTATACTCACGGAGAATCTGGAGTGGTGGTGGTGAGCCGGCACGGGGCTGCCGGCCGGCGAGGGCAGCGGTGACCGCAGCCGCGCGCGGGGCTCCTCCAGCGACGGCTGAGACAACACCGCCATTCCCTGCACGCACACATCAATTGTTCCTTTTTATTTTCTTTTCTTCTACCACATTTACACTCAACCCCTGCCACTGCTCCTGTCGCTGCCGGAAATATTTCCCTAAATACTTCTGCGGCAATAACGACGCGAGTGAGCGTTCGCACTCGGCCTTCATACTTCTATACTGCTCATCTGGTGGCCTCCTATCACATGCGAGTGGCAGTGAGTAAGCGAGACAGCGCATCTCCCTCCCTCCCTGACCTGGCGCGGCTGTGCGCTGCGAGCCTCGCCCGCAGACAGCGGCGCGCGGACGACGCGACCAACCTGCTTACATTCGCGCGCTGCCACTTGTCTGCTCTACAAGGCTGACTGTAAATGTGGCATTAGTCGTACACTCTTGGCAGAGTGGTCGTGATTATAGATTGGGTTTCTCCATGACCGCGGCTTTCGCAATTCTTCTCCACACATCTCTATCTGCGGCTTTCTTGGAGCATACTGTTGCTGGGCACTCATATTTTATGTGCTTGAAAATTGCTTCATTATTTAAAAAAAAGTCTGTGAAGACACTAGCGCCCCTACAAATATCTACCAAGACGCTCAACAAATCGAGCAAATCGAAATTGCGTACAAGACAGCAAAATTACTATGAAAGTCTGAATCGCGTTTGCCAAGTTTTTACGGATTGGAACTATCACGGAGGATGTATAGAGAGGAGGTGCCCTATTGCTCTTTTCCTTATTAACACATGGTCCCCGACTTGAGAGGGTCGGGAGGGTGATTTCCTACATACACACGATCTAGCGACAAGTAGAGAAGTTAGAAATAATGTTTTTGACTGCCACCATCTAGCGTGGAATAGAACGCAACTTTATCAAATACTATTTGACGAAAGTTGCGTTCTATTCCACACTAGATGGCAGACAACAGACTCATCATTATATTATTTATAAAATGAAAAAATATATAAATTTCGAATTCATACATACATACATACATATAATCACGTCTTTATCCCATACGGGGTAGACAGAGCCTAGAGCCATAAGACCTTAGGCCACGTTTAGCATAATGGTAGTTGAAACAGGAAATCAATAGTGATGGGTTGCTAGCCGCATCGCCTATGTCATGATTTACCCATTCGGCGATTCCCTCAGACGGCTTTTACGGCTTGCGCGGGAAGAGAAGCAGCTGGTACATTCTATGTTTCTCTTTTTCTCCCAGACCAGCGTGGAAGAAATTGAAGTTTCGAATTTAAAGTAATTTTATTGCGTTGCAATGTATACTTAGTTGTGTAAGGATTACATCTATTAAGATAACTTTTCATTATTTTTCCCGAAAAACGTTTTACAATTATTTATTGATTTACGAACACTTCACGAGTAAATATGTGTAATTGACAATGAAGATTATGTACTGATCAGAGCGACACTGGTGGCGAGAAGCTGGAACTTTAAACGTGACTTCAAAGGCCCTATTATAGGATTTGACAGATAATATATTTACATGATGTAAATATGATAATATAATACCTGTCTAATTGGCTAATCCAAGTTTTTATATACATACCTAATTCGTCAACTATTTCGAAGCTTAGGAAACAGTTTGAGGTAATCAGATTTTTTATTAATCACGTATTTTTTGAGATAATTGTAAAAACCCAGTGACCAACATTTATTTATTTATTTAAAAAATAGAGACTTGCTCAATTTTTTAAAGGGATTATAATATACTCTTTGCTTGGCAGTACTGCGAGCACTTAAGTCAGTCAAATTGTCATAGTTTTATTCTAGTAAACATAACCTAAGTACTTTGTTTCAACGCGGAGTGACGTCATCGCTGTATGTATCTTTAAAATTTAATAAAAAAATATTTACAATTTTAAGATTTTTTCTATCAAATGGTTTCTCAAAAATGGTGTATTTTATCGAAAAAATAGAAAAAATATTTTTGTTGAACGGTGAGTATATATATCACTGATATATATACTCACTATATATATCACTGATATATATACTCACTATATATATCAGTGATATATATACTCACCGACCAACAAAAATATTTTTTATATCACTCACCCTGGCTAGACAATCTGTATGGCAGGTGAGGCTGATCTTGCGGTGCACTGTCCTCGTCGGCGAGGTGGCGGTATCGTTTCGCCGACACATCGCTCGGATGTCGCGCGTCAGTCGCGCAACTGTTGCGCACTCGTTGTCCTCAGCTGTGAGGGTCGATGTTGATTCCTGATCGCAATAATAACATTACAATTATAAATTTATTATTAGTAATAACATTACATTCATATAATATGGACATAATGAATTAATCTACATTGACCCTAAAAATAAATATTGTATCCAAATAATTAGGAAGTCGTCACTTAATTTTAAAACGATAGGCCGTGACGGCTTAACCTTCACGGCGTATCTACTCAACCAATCTTTCTGAAATTTCGTATACACATAGCTGAAAGAAGTATTGAGAAGAACATAGGGTACCTTTTATCCCGAAAGAAACGCGGACGAAGCCGCGGGCAATAGCTAGTTAGTGTATACTCACTGGTGGGTCGTCGAGATCTATCTGCGTTATGCTTGTGTTTTCCTTCATCGCTGTAGCTATAGCCTGAAGTCCGGCACATCCGAGACGATTCTCGCGAAGGTCCAGCCTCTGTAGGCGAGACAGGTTAAGATAAATAGTACAGTGGCCCGCAGAGAAATCTGACCCTCTTTCAATAGCGATACTTGTGGCATGGGGGTCAGATTTCTCTGCAGCCCACTGTGCATTACTGTCGAGGAGTTATATTGCCAAGTGCTTTTATAAGGACGCGGCTTAGTAGAGGCCTTTTTAACCGACTTAAAAAAAAAGATTCTCGTTTTGGGAAACTGTAAGTGTAGTGAGCAGTTGAATAAATAAATAAATAAATAGGAATAGGAGGAGGTTCTCAATTCGTCGGAATGTTTCATTTTTTATTTTTTATGTATGTTACCGGATTACTTGAAGGGGGCTGGACTGATTTGAAAAATCATAAAAATAAGAGGACGTAATTGGCAATTTCATCCGAGGCTTGTACGGTACTTTTCTTCCTCTGAAATCCTCTTGAGACGAAACAAAATCGTATCACATTTTAAAATGTTCCTTTTTTGAAACTTTTCAAAATTTTCATACATATTCTTAAACGATAAAAGAACTAATGGTTAAAATTAGGAAATTTCCATTAACGACCGCTAGAATAGGTTTTTTTTGGTAGGCTGGTCAGAGTGAAACTAAAAAACCTAATGTATGAATACGTGCACATTAAAAAACCTCCATTTACGGCCGAAAATGAATTTTCTTTTAATCACATTGTTATCTTAGGCCAGCAATGATCCTTATATATTATTTTATATAACTGACGTATAGTTTTTTTTTAAATAAAGTTGTCCGTTGAGCCGCGCCGCCTGCAGCCCTCGCGACACCAGCGAGCCGCGTGTGACCGGGGGAACGCTGCGATGACAGTACCTGCACGGAGCTGAGCCGCACCAGCTGAGCCAGAGCCGGAGCCGCGTCGGAGTTGAGCCGCGCCGCCTGCAGCCCGAGCGACACCAGCGAGCCGCGTGTGACCGGGGGAACGCTGCGATGACAGTACCTGCACGGAGCTGAGCCGCACCAGCTGAGCCAGAGCCGGAGCCGCGTCGGAGTTGAGCCGCGCCGCCTGCAGCCCGAGCGACACCAGCGAGCCGCGTGTGACCGGGGGAACGCTGCGATGACAGTACCTGCACGGAGCTGAGCCGCACCAGCTGAGCCAGAGCCGGAGCCGCGTCGGAGTTGAGCCGCGCCGCCTGCAGCCCGAGCGACACCAGCGAGCCGCAAGTCAGAGCCCGCACACCTTCTATGCCGATCGCGTTACGACCGACGTTCAGAACGCATAGAGATGGCGATGATGTCTGGAATAATTAACATTATCAAAACACGCATTCACCCATCGTTTCTTCATGTTCCTCGGCCCACTCCTTTGTAATAAACTAAGTTTCTATCTAAAAAAAATTTATAAAAGCGGAGTTCTGGTCCTCACAAATATAAATTTGCCAGAGTCGACTCGCTAAGAAGAAGAAGTTTCTATCCCTTTACTTATAGCATGACTGAGAAAACCCTAATAGAAACCCTACTAAATATGTCCTATGACGAAACAGAAGAACTAGTAATAATTTTAAAATAATTTACTTATGGCTTTTATTTATAACTATATTATAACTGATATTTTATGTATTAACTAGCTGTTCCCCGCGGCTTCGCCCCGCGTGGGACTCGGTTATATCGCGCCCGAAAGTAGCCTATGTTTGACCTCAGGTCGTTAACTACATCCCTACCAAATTTAATCACAATCGGTCCAGCAGTTTAGCCGTGAAGAGGTGACAGACAGACAGACAGACAGACTTTCGCATTTATAATATTAGTATGGATTAGTATGGATGGATTAGTTTCGTACAAGTGGGTATAATTTAATAACTTAATTTTTCTTTAATTGTTTACTGAATTTATTTTATATTTTCCTATTACTGTCTGAAACACAGGATATTTTTTTATCCTAGCTCAGACACCCTTATTTTTATTGACATTTATTTAATAGCTCTTTTGTGAAAACTGTTTTGTTTCAGTAATTTGAATAAAGATTTTACTTATTTATTTATTTAATATTAATTCATTCATTTCGTGTAGGTGTCATGGTCAATCGACCATGCACTGCCCTGGTGTCAAAGTTTTTCGGAACCGCCTCTCGGCCTCTGACGTGGTTCCTTTAACGACTACCAGATGGCAGCCGGGACCAACGGCTTAACGTGCCTTCCGAAGCATGGAATCATCTTTTTTGTCAGACAATCAAAGTGAAGTGAAGTGATGCAAGCCCGCAATGTACTAACCAAACTGGAAACAACTAAACAAAATATGCTTCCCGTGGGAATCGAACCCTCGACCCCCGGGACTACAGGCAAACGCCTTAACCACGGACCACGGAGGCAGTTAACAATATTAATAATAATAATAATCTTATATAAGCTTATAATAATAAACAATAAGCATAAACTAACTTGCGCCGCACTTAACTTTTCTGTTTTTTTAAATGGTTGACTGGGAGAGAAGGCTTTTAGCATTAAGTCCGCCAATTGTAAAAGTATTTTTACTTGTGGTACAAGAAAGTTATATAATTAAATAGATAAATAAAATATTTATTTAAATTATAACTATTAACTACCGACCTGCCCCGGCTTCGCATGGACATAAAAACCTTACTCTTGAATCACTCTATCTATTAAAAAATACCGCATCAAAATCCGTTGCGTAGTTTTAAAGATTTAAGCATACAAAGGACATAGGGACAGAGAAATTTTGTTTTATACTATGTGGTGATAGTGATGTAATAATAAATAATCCTACTAATATTATACACGCGAAAATTTGTACGGAACACCGTACATTATTTATTGAACCCTAATAATTTTGAAAGTAGCGATTGAATGCATTTACAATTAGCTTATGCGGCACTTTCGCCGATTACTGTATCAAATAATAATATTTAATTTAGTGCAATATATCAGTTCACTCAATTCGGTTGTTTTATATCATATCATCCCCGGATCAACCCCTATCATTTATCAATATCATATTACCAGTGTAAGGAAGTTACATTCCTAACAGAATTTATGGATGTTTGTTACACTTTGACAGGAAAACGGCCGAACCGATTTGGCTGATATTAGGAATGGTGATTGCTTAGACCCTGGAATAACACAGAATAATGTTTAGAAATTTATTGCGCTTTAAAAAAATACAATAGGTGAACTTAATGCCATAATGCATTCTCTGCCAGTCAAACCTTTGGACCAAACAAAAAATCGTACAGTGCGGTGCAATGAAAACAACGAAACACGAGGCTGCGGTAAGAAATAAAATACTTAATTAAATATCAAATTAACTAATTACAGGATATATCTAAGCAACATATATATATATATAACTAGCTGTTCCCCGCGGCTTCGCCCCGCGTGGGACTCGGTTATATCGCGCCCAAAAGTAGCCTATGTTTGACCTCAGGTCTTTAACTACATCTCTACCAAATTTCAGCACAATCGGTCCAGCAGTTTAGCCGTGAAGAGGTGACAGACAGACAGACAGACAGACAGATAGACAGACAGACAGACAGACAGACTTTCACACAATATATAATATTATAAATGCGAAAGTCTGTCTGTCTGTCTGTCTGTCTGTCACCTCTTCACGGCTAAACTGCTGGACCAATTGTGATGAAATTTGGTAGGAATGTAGTTAACGACCTGAGGTCAAACATAGGCTACTTTTGGGCGCGATATAACCGAGTCCCACGCGGGCGGAGCCGCGGGCAACAGCTAGTAGGCTATATTTCATCTCGGAATTCCCACGGAAGCTACTGAAGCAATTTTGATGATAAACGAACTTAATTTTTTTATGTTTCCCACACACCTACATCGGTGTAACTTATAATAATGGTGGTACTGTACACATTGTTTGATAATAATTAAAACCTTACCAAAGCCTTAGTGAGGTGGTGCGCACAATTTCTCGTCAGCTGATTGTTCCAAAGCACCAGAAACGCCAGCCCTCTAGCCTCGTAGCTACCCACCACTGTAATATTACAATACAATAGTACATTATTGTCAAGGCCTAAAATAAAGCAATAAGCTACTTGACTCATATCAATTTTGATGAAACAAATGTTCATTTCTTACCGTATTTGACCCACGAAAAGAAAATATATAGATTTCCTTTGAGAAAAATGCAAGATGATTATAATTTCAATTTTAAATTTACTTACGCCCAAATACTCAAACGCTACTCAATTTTGAGAGCTGTTCAAGTATCATGCTGTCCACTGTCATATCGCTGACGTTCAGCGCGACAGCATGATACTTAAGCATGACAGTGACAGCATGATACTTGAACAGCTCTCAAAATTGAGTAGCGTTTGAGTATTCAGGCATTAAAATTCGAAACTGCCAAAACGCGGGCCATGAACGGTCAGTTTAGAGTTTAGACCAATTTTTTAATTCAGTGATTAGTCTAAAGACGGTGATCCGAATGATTTTCATTTGACAAAACTGGAGAATCGAATGATTTTCATACGACTCGGTGGTTTTTAGGGAGAATTCAATTTTAAAAATAGCACCTTAAAAAAATGACTTAGTATTTTTATAGCGAGCTTTTGAAATGAACGTTTGCTGGCTTAGCAAATAGAAAACAATTATTTTAAACAAAAACAAAATACAAGTCAACTAGCCTATTTATGGTCGAGTATTATTGGAAGGCCGAAGCAGCCGACGTTAATTGCTATTTCGGCCGAGACTTGTATAGTGCTTTTCTTTCACTATTACTAAAATAAAAATCAATTATTTTGCAAGAATACATTGCATACTATTACAGTCAATCGTTTTTTTTTTTTTTGTTAATTTTCTTATGACTAGCTTTTGCCCGCGGCTTCGCTTGCGTAAATTTTCCACGAGAACAGTGCTTTTTCCGGGATGATAGGTATCCTATGTCCTTCTCAATACTTCTATCTATGTGTATGCGAAATTTCAGGAAGATTGGTAGCAGTATTATCAGTAGTTAGGCTGTGAAAGCGTAACAAACTCACTTTCGCATTTATAATATTAGTAAGGATTAGGACAAAGTGAACTGAGGGTCAATTGACCCCGCAAACCAGGTCAGAGCGACATCAGCTTTGAGAAAACCAACAATGTACTCACTGGGACAATGGTGGTCGAGGGGTGATGTGTTGTTTGACGGGGGAGTCCCCACCTGCTCAGACAGCGCAGTCGCAATGTGACCCACGCCAGCATCCTATAATGTTTTTTTATTATTATTTTTTTGTTGTGGCATTAATCCACAAAATGGCAATCAAACTTATAGCTTTTTTTTGCCAGTATCAAGTTTTATTCGAATGTTCTTCGACTTCTTCATTTGGTCAAGTCACAGTGTCAAGTCAAGTCATTAGTCAATCATGTCTAGTCAAGTCAGAGGGGTAAATGAAGCGGTGGAAGAAATTCACATCTTGGAGATTTTGGTGACAAGGATTAAAGTGACTTATGCGGCATTCTACCACTTCCCAACACTCACGATTGTTCACGAACACTTAGCGAATGATAATCCACCAATATTATGCACAAATACTCGAAAAAACATAAATTTTGGAATATAAACATAAAGTTGTGAGTTCTACCTTCCCGCCAAAACTACTCGTAGACGTACAGACAGACCACAGATTACAAAATACATACAAGATATTCAAATCGCCGTATAAAAACACGCGCCGATTTTTAATGTACCTATCCAATACTACCTATTAAAAATGCGTTCTATTTCACGCTAGATGGCGATTAACAAATTTCTTTTTAATTTGTCAACTCATCACTAGATGGCGGTTATACCCGACCACCCTCGACGCGGCGATAATGTGTTTCTAAGGAAAAGATCAATCATCACAGAGGCCCACAATCTGAGGTCAACCGACCCTGCACCCTGTACCACCTGTATCTGATTGTTGGACAAATCCAGCAGCTATATCCTGGCATTTAGTCGCAGCAACGTAGCGAGTTAAAGGCATCGTTTCTTAATAATCTGTTGGCAAATGTCAGCTCACAATCTGACGTCAACCGACCCTGCACCCTGTATCACCTGTATCTGATTGTTGGACAAGTCCAGCAGCTGTATCCTGGCGTTCAGTCGCAGCAGCGTAGCTAGTTGCATGGCGTCGTTCGTCGATAACCTGTTGTCGCCCAGTCTTAACTCGCGGACGGAATTGTTCGATTTCAGAGCGATCACTGCGAACACAAAAATTATGGTTTATGACTGTTGCGAATCGAATTCATTATTTTGCGACATCAAAAATAGGGTAGGAGTGAAAATTTTTAAAATGCTTGAATTTTTTTTCTGTCGAGAAATAGATCTCAGATTTTTAGAATCAGCCAATTATTTTAAATAAAATATTATATTTTAATGACGAATTAATGGCGACGCTACAGCTTTTGCGGTCTATTCCTTTGCTTCGTTCGGTAAACAAAAACAAATGTCATTGTCTTGTAGCTGTGTGACCTGTGTCTATACACACACACTCACCCAGACACAGCAGAGGCTCGCCAGCAAGCTCGGCTCGCTGCAGACACAGCACTCGCAGCCGGCACGTGTGCGGTCGCAGCGCTCGAGCCAGTACTGGCGCGTGCATCGCTTCTAATGCACCGTCTGTCACTTCCAGCTCCGTTAGCTCTGCACTCTGAAAACAAACCATATGTTTATAACTTTAAGAAGCACATTTGCCAAAGAGACTTGGATTGGTCGTCGCTGTCTTGAGCCTTTCAGTGTTTTTAAATAAATTATTGAAGTTATCGGTTTTTACCTTCTTGATCATCCTGGAAGCCGCCTGCCACCCCCTGATGCCGAACTGCCTCGGGCCACTCAGGCAGACCGCGGTCGCACTCTCGTAGTATTCGATCATGTCGAAAAACGCCTCCTGCAATTACAAATACAACTGTATTGGGCCGTAAGCCTGTTTGCCTACGCAGACCTACTCAGAAGAATGAAAAGAAATTAGCCTGTTCCTCTCACCGTGTCATGGATGAACAGATTTTGAGCGTGCAAAGCTGATCCTTCTGCAGCACGCCTTAAGTGCATCCTTCTGGCAACTCCTGGTCTATTCCACTTACCACCCTACACTCATACAGTCTGACAGTGTGAGACACGTCTCGCGGCTGTCGAAACCCGTGACAGAGTATGAAAACTTCTAGAAAAGTCAACTCACCGCGCCCTCGTCATCTATCGTGACATGATCCATCTCGAGCTTCATCATCATCATTTCAGCCGCAGGCTGTCCACTGCTGGATATAGGCCTCCGACTAGGATTCCCAAAATGAATTGAAATGAAATTATTTATTTACATGAAACATGGAACAATAAGATGTTATATTGTACAAAATGACCGGTTGGAAGCGGCCTCCATCCAGCGCCCGCCTGCGATCTTCCTTAGATCCTACCACCATCTGGTTGGTGGGTGTCCAATGCTGCGCTTGCCGGTGCGTGGCCATCTCGAGCTTCCTCAACTGCATCTGTAGCACCGCCTCCAGAGCCTCCTTCTGGCAACTCCTAATCTATTCCACTTACCGCCTATCATGCATTCCGACACTGAGAAAAACAGCATGATTGCCAAATAAAGCAAGTTTCTAGACAGAAACGACCACACACTTGTTTCATACTCACTTTTGTAAGGAACGTGGACCCTGGACTCCCTTGCAGCTGGTTGCTTCCAGCTGAAATAGCGCTAGTATGAAGAAGAAGACAGCGTGTTCCATACTCACTTTTATAAAGAGCGGACCCTGGGCTCCATTGCAGCTGGTTTCTTCCAGCTGAAAATGCGATTGGAAAAGCGCTAGGATGCTTCCACTCACCGCGCCCTCGTCATCTATCGCGACATGATCCATCTCGATCCTTCTGAACTGCACTTTCCGCAATACCGCCTCCAGAGCGTCCACCGGCGCGGAGCCGAGGAGTATACACTCCGATAAAGTAAGTCTCGCCGCGCGGCTGCCGAACCCCATGGCGGAATCTGGCAACTCCTGAAAATAAACCAGCCTTTAATCTATTTGGGCTGTAAAATGGAGAAAAAAACCACGCAAAATAGATGACTGGCGCACTTTTCGGAACTCAAGTTCAGCTTATCTTGAGGTCCTCGTGCTTACCCTGGTACGTTAAGGTATGCATGCATAACCACGAAGCAAATACAAAGAGGAGCTGGCCTATTGCTCTTTCCCTTAGAAACACAGGGTATCCTAGTTACGGGGGGTGGGGTCGGGAATCAGCCATAATATTCCCAAATATCATTTGGAGAGCCATCTATTAGTGAATAGACGAACTAAAATAAACATAGGCTGCTATCATAAAGGTCGTTATCGATAAAAGTTCTGCCTCTCGTTACTAGATGTCAAGGCCAGGATTGTATTTAAGTATGTTACATAAATAATTAAACGAATTTAAAACTTCTAAAAAAGGTTATCAGTTAAACCTGTGCAATATTGTAAAAATAACTCAATTTCGAACCAACTTCTAAGAAAAAGGTTTTTTATCAATGACAATCAAACAGTTTTAAAAGTGTTTCTACTCGCCGCTAGATAGCGCATTACGAAAATTTGGCTGTCACTCCATGCCACAGTAACATAAAATTATAAAATGCAAATTGTTAATTACTTACATATGAAAAAATAATCTTTTAGCTTCAGTCAGTTTAGGTTTACACGTATAGCTTTTGCACCCGATAACACAACACTTCATTTTGTCAACCAATGTATTATTTATGATTTATTATATAGTTGAGCAAAACACGTGTTAAAACGACGTCGAAAAGTTTTGTACTGATTTTGGCGACACTGGTGGCGAGAAGCTGAAACTTTTAACGTGACGCCAGAGGCCCCTTTGATACATACTCAACCTCATTGCTTAATTCATCTCCTCTGTGTATTTGCTTCGTGTGCATAACTTTAGCTAGTCGCTAATCCGCCACATGTGGCTTACTACCATCTCTTAAAACCATGCAAGAACGAGTGATTAAGCGAGACAGCGCAATACATAATGTAAGGCGACATCTCCCATACTCAATCGTTTTTGCATAGTTTTTAGAGGTGATAGTAAGCCACCTAAAAATAGTTCGTGTGTAGTCTTTTTCTATAGTGTAGGCTAAAACCCTATAATATAAATTCGTCCTAGTGGGATGCTACATTCACAGCTGAGAGAGTTCTGTTGTATGAATGACACACGACCCATGGTTCATTCATTCATTTCGTGTAGGTGTCATGGTCAATCGACCATGCACGCCCTGGTGTCAGAGTTCTTCGGAACCGCGTCTCGGACTCTGACGTGGTTCCTTTGACGACTACCAGGTGGCAGCCGGGACCAACGGCTTAACGTGCCTTCCGAAGCACAGAATCATCTTTTTCTTTTTCGTGAGGTGAGATGACCCATGGTAGGTGGTGCTCGTATGTAGTGAAATCCTGAAATTCTTACTCGTATCTGCTGTAGAACCCCCTCGATCGGTAATGTGTCCTGTTTCCGACACGCCTCGAGGTACTCCGCTGCCAGCTGGGCTCGGGTCGTAGTTGGCACTGGAAATATAGTAGGGTGTGTTATATTTTGTTATCCCACTAATTATAAATGCGAAAGTGATTTTGTATTTTTGTTTGTTTGTTTGTTACCTCTTTACATTCTTTCGCCTGAACCAATCTTCTTGAAATTTCGCATACACATAGCTAAGAGTATTGAGAAGGACATAGGGTACCTTTCATCCTGGGAAAAAGCACTGTTCTCGAGGGAAATTCATGCTGGCGAAAGCTAGTAATATTTTAAAGGTGAAAGTTTGTGTGTTTGTTGTAAACGGCTGGGCCATTTTCTATGAACTTTGGTATGGAGGAAACCGATTGCCTGGGATTAACACATAGGGTACTTTTTATCGCGAAAAGTAAGTGATTACCGTAGGATTGGTAAAAAAAATGACGCTTTATGAAGTAGATGGCGCTGTTGTGTATGATAAACTGCGGGTAACACCGCGGAGTGCAGCTAGTGCTATATAATGCTGCGAGTTGTATTATTAAAGCAGGTTTCTAAAAATAAAATATTTTTGTATTTTATACTGAAAATTCTCATATATGGGCTCTGAAGCATCTAGGTGATAAGAGAATATTAATTGACCCTGCACACCTTAGTGTTTGAGTTATTCAAAACCGCTCCGTCTTTGACGTTGTTGTGAATGAATGAATAAACTATAACAAGCAAGACGAATCTAATTATACCTCTCATGTTGATCAACAGTGTAACAAAGAATTAGACAAGACAACACAATAATTCTTCATTGTACACATAGATTTAAAAAAAATTGCCTCGATTCGAAATTCTTTGATTGTAGTAGTAAAAATATACAATGAGTAAAATTATAAACATATATAATACAATAGGCGGCCTTATCGTTAATGCAATCTCTTCCAGACAACCTAAATATAAATTACTAGATTTCGCCCGCGGCTTCGCCAGCATGAATTTCCCTCGGGAACTGAGCTTTTTCCCGGAATGAAAGGTACCCTATGTCCTTCTCAATACTCCTAGCTATGTGTGTAAGCGAAATTTGGTAGATTGGTTCAGTAATTAGTACAAATAAACAAAAAAAAAACAAACAAATAAGTATACAAATTTAATTTTGCGTTCATAATATTAGTTAGGATGTGCTTAGTGCTCAAAAAACATCCTCCTTTAAGCAGTCGGTTAAAAATAAGTGTAGTTTCAATAAGCTGCGTGAAAAACATTGGTTTCTTCCATCAGTCGATACCGCGCTTAATGTGTTTCCGTGCACGCTATCTCGCTCGCAACCCTCTATAAGCATATAGTGTTGTCTCTCTCGCCCGTAACAAGTGGAGCACTGGGTCAGTGAATGACATCATACCGCTGAGAGATGAGAGCATAGGAAGTAATACTTTACATTTTATTTTGTAAACAAAAAGTTAAACCAATAACGGCAAAAAAGTTGACCTAATTGTGAGCGGGACAAACTATACTTTTCCTTGCAAAATTATAGTTTCTGTGCCGCGTATTGTGGTAATATTCGTTGACGAAAAATTGTAATTGCCCAAAAATAGATTTTTCTTTCAGACTTTTTATAGGAGAGTTATGTTTTTGTGTGTTACATACACACAAAAACATTATTGGTGTCACTAGCGCCCTGCCAACTGGCATTAGACTTTTCGCCACATTCCCTAGTATAATTTTACTGCTGTTTGGCGACATAAACAGGTGAGAGTGGGGTACTCAAGAAATCTTTGTCAAAGACCCCTGGTCTACTTCGAATCATCATCATTTCAGCCGCAGGCTCTCCGCTGCTGGACATAAGTTTGTCCCTTCTCCACCGTTAGCACAGACTCCGAAAATTTATTTCATTTAGAACACTTTATTTGCTGTTATTTAACAATTAACTAGCGACCCACTCCGGCTTCATAAATCCTCTTGAATCATTATATCTATTAAAAAAAACCGCACCAAAATCCGTTGCGTAGTTTTTAAGATTTAAGCATACAAAGGGACAGAGAAAGCGACTTTGTTATAGGTACTATGTATTGATTAAAAAATATACGGCTAAATTATAGATATCACATGAAATCAGTCAATTCGAAAACAGCCGAAAGATCGATGTTGAATTTTAATGTAATGGACAGTACTTAAGTAAAAATTAAGTAGGTCTGAGAGGTATGCGAAATGAGGAATGATGCTTGCGCATCTTTACAGGCTTCTTTCCCCAAGGATTTCCAGAATGACCGATTGGAAACTGTCTGCACCCAGCGTTTGCCTGCAACCTTCTTCAGGTCAACTGACCATTTGGTCGATGGGTGTCCAACACTAGGTTTGCCGGTGCGTGGTCGCAATTCGAGATCCTTTCAGTCCCATCAGTTCATCGGGCTATGTGCCTGCTGGTACTTCAAAGAGCTAATCAATAGGCTACTTGACTCATATCAATTTCGATGCAACAAATGTTCATTTCTTACAATATTTGTCCCACGAAACCGAAATATATCGATTTCCGCTAAGAAAAAAGCAAGATGGCATTATAATTTCAATTTCAAATTTAGTTAAACCGACGGAACTGTCAAAACGCAACTATGTTGCTGCTCGGAAAAATTATGGAAAAAAAATGGTTTCAATCTAAACAAATAGAAAATAATTATTTTAAACAAAAACAAAATACAAGTCACCTAGCCTATTCTATGTCGGCAACATTCGAATGACAACAAAAAATAGTCAAAAAGCCTCTTATTAGGCGTTTTTTGCGTCGTGAAACGTGTCGTAGTACTATCATGGCATGGAACAGGCCGGGTGTGGAGGCGCGACCTCGACCGGCGAAGGTCAAGGTTACAACTGTTATTACGGCTTACAACCGGCTCCCGCACCCCGTACCTCTTAGATTTCTACGTCGAATTAACTTTCACCCACGTAATTGACGGAATTCATGTATCCTATTTTATTTGTTAGGTACTAGCCTTTTCTTGTGTTTATTAGTGATATTGAGAAGCTCAATAGCTTAGCGAGAGCTGAATGTTCGTAACGATAGCGCAGGTCAAGCGACGGTGAGTTCGCGCTTGGATTGGTCGCCATCAGTGGCATTTCTATCTTGGGCTCCTCCGTGATTCGAAAGACGCATTAAGCCGTTGGTCTCGGCTGAAAGTCGGCTACTCACACACCCGTGACACACAGTTGCTATTGGTCTGGTTTTTTTTTCTGTGAAAAGGGTAATGGAGATCAGACGGTTCAACTCCATTGTTACCTACTGGTATGCTTCCATAGGAGTTTGGCCATAGCACCCAGCACCCATCGAAGCACCATAATGCAAGCTGAAGACTTGGACAAAGGTCGGCGTCTCCATTCCGTGTGTATTACAAATAGTGCGCAATAAAAAATCCAAATGCAGCCGCTAAAGTCTACAAATTGGCAACAAACACAAATAATCTTTATGTAAAAAATACTTTAGTCAAAACGATCAGGCACAAAGGCGGACTTATCGCTAAAGCAAACTCTTCCAGAATGGATGGAAAAATATCAGACCATGACAACCCTATCGGGAGTCGCAAATCTTCCAGTGTTGATGGAAAAATATGAGGACAGGGCAAGGCAACCCTATCGGGAGCCGCATTTCTTCATGGAAAATATCAGAACAAGGCAACCCTACCGGGAGCCGCAATTCTTCAGGTGTGGTTGGAGAAATATCAGGACTGGCAACTGTATCGGGAGCCGCAATTCTTCCTGGAAAATATCAGAACATACCATCCCTATCGGGAGCAGCAAATCTTCCAGTGTGGATGGAAAAATATGAGGAAATGGCAACCCTATCGGGAGTCGCAATCCTTCTAGGATAGATAAGAACATATTAGAACAAAGCTATGTTGGGAGCACTAAAAAGGCTCGTTAGCCACCTGAGTGGCGTCATCAATGTCAAGTGACCACCGTCCAAAGTATTTGCGTCCAGTCGCGAAGCTTACATCAGCCATGAGTCAGTTCAGACAAAACTGACTATTTCAGACGGAAATAAACTACTAGGAACTTTCGGCAGACTGGGTGCCGTCATTCTATTTTGATATTATAAGTGTCGTTAATTAGAAAGCTCAAGGACAGGGCAATTATGTATTTATGAGCCCCCTAATGGGAAAGTCATCAATGCAAGCAGATAAGCTTAGCTTTTTCGCCCAAAGGATTAGCATAGCTATCCAGAGGGGGAACGCAGCTAGTGTTCTTGCTACCATGCTTCACGGGCAAGAGAGCTCGAAGTTTTCGAATTTTAGTTTTTTTCTTTAATTTTTTTTTGAAAAAAAAAATCTATAAATTTAGTCTACGTTGTAGTTTATTTTTTAATGTTTATTCATTTAATGAAGCAGATAAGAAGACAAATAATATTAGATAACTTTCAGGGAGATCAATAAGGTGCGACTGGAAAGAGCCAAGCAAGTACAACGCATTCTCCGAGATTCGGCTCGTAAAACCGTAAGGTTGGTAGAGCATGCGAGGAGATCAATGCTCCAGAATGGCAGGGCACAGCTTGTAGCTAGAGTGACATTAAAGAGCCTGCAACTCCACCTGTTACCTACTTATTTTATCTTTTTTGGGGTGCCAAATCACAGGACGTCGAACCTTTGGGTCCTTTTGTACTTACCCCATTCCGTTACACCTGTTACTTAGCTGCTTCTGCTGAATAAATGATTTGGTTATGCCAGACTTCACCCTGGTATCTTCCCGTAAAAACCAAAGTACAGCATCGTCATTTGTGGAATTCAGGTAAAGAGTTAGAAATAAGGGACGGGGAGACTAATGTTCAAAAGAGAATAACTGGCAATGTGGTCAAGAGCGGAACTCAGGCAGTTAGAAATAAGATAAGAAGCAGTGCATTTGTCTACCTTAAAATTTCAACAGTGTTAGCCAACAACAACGGAGAGAAATACGAAATTTGTCACAAGCAAAGCCAATATTAGCTATTTAATCATCAGTCGCATGGAAATAGCGTGGAATGAGTGACGGTCATTAAGAACTGGCTTAATTTTAGGTGTCACGTAAATAGTACGTCGGTCGTTATGAGTTAGTGTCAAAGTCAAGGCAGAACATTAATAATGAAGAAAATACGTGGACACCTTGGATGAGAAATGGAAACAGTATAAAGTAATAATAAGTAAAAAAATACTGGACGTCCGGCGGCCTTCGGGGTCAATGATATTAGGCAAGTTTTTTTTTAAATAGGGACAAATCACGCAGATTGAGTTTGCCCCAAAGCACCTAAAGTAAGTTCGAGACTTGTGTTATGGGATACTAAATCAACGCGATACTATACTTAGATAAACATCCAAGACCCAGGCCAATCAGAAAATGTTCATTTTTCATCTCGACCTGACCGGGGTTCGAACCGGGACCTCCTGAATAGCGGGCAGGCATGTTAACCATTACGCACGGAGTTCGTCAAAAGTTGCTGGCAACAACTGGATTGCGGTGGCTCAGAATAGGGAAGGGTGGCGTAGACAGAGGGAAGCTTATGCCCAGCAGTGGGACGTAGATTGTAAGCAACTGATGACGATGATGGATTGCGTTTTGACTTCTCGCCATCGACAGAAAGTTGATCCTCATATCTCAGTCTTGCGAAGAGTGCATTATAAGTGATTTTTTCCAGGTATGCTAAGATTATCGAATGAAAGTTTTGTCTAATGACTACAAAATTTGGGTTTTTTCAACGCGCGTGAAAATCTTCAGTGTCTCGCCCTTGTTTTTACCAGAATAAAGGTGCAGGTGAAAGCTTCTATAGGCTGCGGTAATCGCTTTCTATCAGCTTGCCCGTTTGCCCTACTCAAGATTATTAAAAAATTCCATGCACCACGAAATGTTACGTAGACACAGAGCATTTAAAAAAAATACAAGGTACTGGCATTATAAACTGCATTAGAACATTCCTTTAGAGACGGCGCCGAGCGTCCTTTTTATGTACAGTAAGCTTTACACCACGTGGGCCGTGGGCGTTCGCCTACAAAATTATTAAAAAAAAAACTAGCTACCCGCCTCGGCTTCGCTTGGGCATAAAAACCTACCTCTTGAATCACTCTATCTATTAAAAAACCGCATCAAAATCCGTTGCGCAGTTTTAAAGATTTAAGCATACAAAGGGACAAAGGGACAGATAAAGCGACTTGGTTTTATACTATGTAGTGATAGTAAGTGATGTTAGACCTAAAATCAGTAGCTTTCAAAGTAAATAGTATTCAGTCGTGTAGGAGTATACTTAACATCTGTTCAAACATTCATCCTAATATACTTTAGCGCTTATGTATGGTATGTAGGCAAATTAAGGTCCATATCTGTTATCCAAACTAAAAATAAAATACTTTACAAATAGTTACCGAGTTGTATGTTTCGTGTTAATGATTATTAACTAAAATTATGGATAATCTAACTGACGGACTAATTAGAATGATATTTTACGGTCCCAGTCATCATACTCATTCTGGAGTCTGGACACTCCCTCCATCTCCCATGCATGGCTCTACCAACCTTTCGATTATACGAGCCGAAACTCAAGAAAGTACGCTGTACTTGGGTATTTCTTTAATCTTTCCCAGAAAACGCAAAAAAATAAATTTTTATTTTGTTTTACGACGAATATACTAATAATATAATACCAAAAACATATTTTTGATGATATGGACAAGCTTAATTACCCCAGAATACAAATGGGTAAATAAACAAGACTGAGACAGATTGTACCTGGGTCGTTGCTGACCGCGGCTGTAACACAGTATTGCATATCGCATCTCCAGTCGCACCTGCTTGATCTCCCTACAAGTTCACTATAGTGTCTCCCACAGAACAGAGAAATTATCCAAATAGAAATGTTTTGACGCGGATTTAGTTCCAGGATCGGTGTGGCAGCGTATTCTCTCTTTTTATCTTCAATACATGTAAACCACATCACACCTTATTATTAATGTATTACGTAGTTTTCAACAAAACCACCTAATATTATCGACGAATAACAGTGGCAATAAATGACGCAATTAAATTCCCCGCCCATTTTTTCTATGTGAAACGTTGGCTTGCAAGCCAAACTAGTGACACGTTTTTCGGCTTGCTGACGACTCGGACACGATATTATTCGGACACTCTTGTCCGAATTGACACTTTAACTTTAATTGACAATTCGGACACCATCAAATTTAGTACAGTCAGATAGAAAAAGTTTTAATTATGTGAAAAAAAGCGTTACCAGATGATTTTTTTTAAAAGTGGCTTTAATAAAATGCTGTGTCCGAATAATATCGTGTCCCAGTCGTCAGCAAGCCCAGTTTTTTGTGCGCTATGCCACTTCTTGTTAATATTTCTAAATTTTGTGGTGTCTCCTATCTATGTGGTGATGACTGATGAGCTCACAGCCCATCGCACATCGGATCACGTGACCATTATCACGCGTCGGTACATAATTTATTGTTTGCCGCCATTGCAATTACACTAATTATGGCAATCATTATAACCGTTGCGTTGGTCAGTTTTATTAATTAACCAGCGATTCGCCCCGACTTCGCTTGGGAAGCAATAGTTGTTTCAGCTGTTTGTTGGCTCAAGAAAGCGTTATTTCCGCCTTTGTTAATCTTGTTTACGATTCTGTACATTCCAATGGTAATTGGTGCAATAAGGTGTTTATTCATTCAATCATTTATGTATGACTAGCGACCCGCCCCGGCTTCGCATGGGCATATAAACCTTCCACTTGAATCACTCTATCTATTAAAAAAACCGCACCAAAATCCGTTGCGTAGTTTTAAAGATTTAAGCATACAAAGGGACAAACAGAGAAAGCGACTTTGTTTTATACTATTTAGTGATGTTGATGGACTGAACAAAGGAAACCTTAGGCATATTATCAGCTAACATCTTCCACGGTTAATCGTCCACACTTCACACAACGCGCGCGACACGTGCCAAGTACGGCGCTAAATATAACTTTTTTTTTTTCATTCGTCTAAAACGGAACGCAGGGAAAATTTCTGATTCCGAGTATAGATTAAGTTGTTAGATTTTTCATCTGTTATCATCATCATCCGAGCGTTTTTCCTAGTTGCATCTTCGGCTTGGTCTACAGAACCTAGGGTACGCCTTATCCCTTTGTCATTATAATTACATCTACAAGACAAGTAGGCTTGGTCTTTTCGTAGTCTCAAAGATTTGTGGTCAGCTCATATTAGCGGCGACCAATCCAAGACATACCAAGGTCGTTTTGCTTTATATCATATACAGTACACGTAAGAAATCTTAGAACAATAGACATCTAGAGAGATGTCTATTGTTCTAAGATTTCTTATATTAGGTATAGAGATACCTAATTTAACTTATTGTAAAACAAAAGAATAGGTCTGTGTAGTTTACAACATAATAATGTTAGGGTGGTGACACACTAGGTACTCATTTTAGGATACCACGGGCAAAGGGTGATATCTAATTGAGGTTTTTTCTTTATCATACATCTAAATATTGGGAGTCGAGTATGACTTGGATCGCACCTGTTGTTAGGGTCCCACTCCACCACTCGCAGGTAACACGACATAAGGGTCACTCCAAAAAAGTCCAGACAATGTCTCGGCATTTTGGAATGCCCCTTATTTACATAATCAGTTTACGCTTTAGAGCCCAGGGTATGCTTTAATCATGGTCCTAGATATGACGACACTCATTATTATAAAGAGCGACTGCCGTCTGACCCTTTTTAAAGTGAAATCAGACCTATTAGAATCATGATACGGGAGTGTTAACGGCTCTACACTGTAAGATTGTTCTAGCAAGGACATCTGACACAACGACTGCCATCTATCGATAACAGCCGCAACCAACAGTTTAACATGCCTTCGGAAGCACGAAGGAGCTCGTGATATAAATGCTTCTCTCTCTTACTCTTTTTTGTTTGTTGTTGGGCCCCATTGTATACTAGATAAGTGGCGCCCAACAAAAGCTCCCAAAAGCGTAAATACGGTACTTACTTATATATTTTAGCCTTCACTGTCCGTCAGTTCAATGCCCATAGAACAAACATATTTTGACATAGGTACATTTTTTTTGCTCTAGAAAGCCAATCCGACTTGCGCTGGCCGGTTTTAAGTAAAAAAAACATCGTGGTTTAACTTAAATTAAACTGGACGGCTACTTTGTAACAAATAACATCATATCTTATCAAATTAAGTAGTTGAAGTTACGACTATCAATCGAAATAGAAACTAGGAACTCAAATGTATTTGTTTACGCGTAAAATGATTTCTACATCAGTGTGTGCACGACCTAAGTCCGAACGTTAGACCGTTCCAAATTGAACCTTATTTATATGCAAGGCACGGACTAAAACCACTCCCAACCAATAGTTTCAAGGTTGTATGCACATGCACACCATTATATGCAAGTTAGTGACGTAAATAATTACCAGGCATATCTCTGTGCTGTTACATTGTATGAGTTATATGAAAAAATGGACGCCGCGCTGTCTGTCTAGGTACTGTTATGTAATCTGTGGCTCTACCGCCAGTATTTTTTTTTATTCACAACTAGCTTACGCCCTGATCATGTTCCTGTTGGTCTGGTTTCACTGAGGTCAGACAGCAGTCGCTCCATTGTAATAACCCGTTCCGCCAAATCAGGACCATGATTAATAGAGTACCCTGGGCTCTGAAGCGTAAGCTGAAGATGCAATCGGAAAACATGTTTGGACGAAGAACTAGCATTTGCCCGTGGTTTCGCTCCCGTATATTGTGTAAAAATTCGCCCATGCCTTGCATGCTCCGGTGAAATGTATAAAAATTAGACACAGATACTCAGACACGTCAAACGTAACATCTCTCTTTTTAGCCAGGCGTTAAAAAACAAAGTTTTAATACTATTTTCCTCTTAGTCGACGCATACATGCCGTACCCTGACATTCAGATAACGATTTACTTATCACAAGTAAAGAGCACTATTTCGAACGTAGAAGTGCGAAAACGCGCGCGGCAATTTTTTTTATCTATGATTTTGAACTATCTTCGTAGTACATACATACATACTTATATGTTTACATATCATATCACACATATCTGTTATCAAAACTGCTGATCCACCGTTCGGTTTCGTATTTAGAAATAGATAACTAAAACCTATCAATACTAAACTATCTAGTTATACTAGTTATGCTTCGCATTTTCACTCGGCCATATTATATCCATATTTCCATACTTCTATACTTCCAACTAATAAATTGTCAATACGAAAGTCTGTCTGTCTGTCTGTAAGTTTGTTGCGCTGGGTATAGTTAAGGACCAGATTTTATAAATGCAGACGCATGCGACTGCGTTAGGATTTTGTTTAGAATTTCTTAGTTACCTTACCGCCAGAGGCGCTGGACAGGTTTATCATACAAAATCGCAAACGCAGTCGCTATATCATGTTCCTATTGTTCTGGTGTCCCTGTAAAAAGGGTTACAGAGGTCAGACGGCAGTCGCTTTATTGTAATAACCAGTACCGCCAAATCAGGACCATGATTAAAAGCGTACCCTGGAAACACGCTCGGACGACGATTTAGAGGATTCTACGCTCTAAAGCTATATTGTTTTGAACGCCACTGGGAAAGCGCTAGGATGACGATAATTTTAAACCGGGATCACGCCCCCACTTTCAAGGTTCAAATTCTATATTTATTTGTCGGTTATCGGCATTTTCCTATGTTTTCACCAAACGCGTTTTGGCACGCGGGAATAAGATGTAGCAATCTTGGTGTGAATTGGCAAAAAATAGTATTTTTCACACAAAAACAATTATTGACGAATTCGTGTGGTGGATGCGAATCTAAAATTTAGAGTACGAGAGATTAGTGGTCAAAAACAGAACTAGTCATATACAGAAGAGGACGTCACAAGAAACTGTTACAGACCGCCTAAACGGTTTAGAAAATGTCAGCCATCTGGGTGTGCAGTGTTAATTGACCGAATAAATGATAACATAAGTAGGTAGTATAAGTGATGCTGCACATGATATAATTTAATTCTGTATGTGCTTTGAAACTAACAGCAGGGGTAAAAAGGGTCGATTGATCTTGTAAACTAAACCATCATCAAGCAGGCAACATACGTAAATCGCTAACCTGCTTAATTTATATGAACCCGAGTTTCATTTATCAGTCTCATTTGTTAAATAAAATATTCTTAAACCAACATTAAAAACAATGTAATGACGAGACCATCTTATAACTATACTTGTATGCCGTAACAGTTAAACATGTTTGTTATAAAAAAATATTTGTAAAACCTTACTGTACAACAGTTTACAAGAAATAAATTAATCTGAATCCGAATGGGCAATACACAACGTCATTACTACAAGTTGTTTGTGCCAAGATGGAGTAAAAGTGTATATGACAGGGTACACCTGGATCTTTTGAAGTGACATTAAAATCCTCTAATTACCACCAGTCTGACTCATATGGCTCATATTATATGCGTACGCGACGTCGTAAGCATGGAATTTAGAACCAAATTTCGAAATCTCTTAGACATCAGGGTGTGTAGGGTCGATTGAACTTTAACTTACACAATATGATGTTGTAAGTAAACATCATATTGTGATTGTCGGCTTGCTGAATCCAGACACAATATAAAAATGAGTGTTATGTGATGCATGGTCTTCCTACTGCCAGGAAAGGACCCTAAGTTTTTTTCGGACACATCATGAGATCACCTAGGCATTGTCTGGAAAAACTCACAGTACTGGGCAGAACAGAGGGAAAACGCGCCAGAGGAAAGCTTCCAGCGATCTGCTGTCTACCCAGATGGGATGAGGAGAGCTGCAGAAGGCAGCATAATGCGGTCCATGCTGCTGCCTGAGAGGAACAGCTAATTTATGATAATTACACACAGGATCAATTATGCTTTTAAGAAGAGAAAGTAAATTGTCGCATTGTCCCCATTGTATTTAATTTCCAAAATTAGTTTAATCATTAGTATTTTGTAGTATTATTATAGTTTATTATTATTGGCTAAGTGTTTGTGAACAAACAAGCGTGAGTGTTGGAAAGTGGCGTGTCCCTAAAACCTCCAAGTAATTGATAAGTGAAATTTTTCCACCGCTTCACTTAGCCCTCTAACTCTGACTAGACTAGACATATAACGACATTTTTGACTTGACGTAACAATTAGGACTGAAGAAGATTAATTACGATAAAGCCGTTATTAAAAAAAATTGCTTTTAAGTTAAATGACATTGCAACTCAATTAATAAGTTTTCTCAGCTACCAGAGGGAATAACAGAACCCATAATGTTATGCGGTCTCATTCCAGGTCTCAAAGGGTATTAAAGGTCAACTTTACTGAGCATACATGCGTAAACGGATACGAAAAATGCATCTCAGGTTAAAAAACAAGTTCTAAATTTACTTTTTCAACTCATAAGGTAATGGTGATTATTCTCCTGTAATTATTAATTACTATGTAAGCTTAACAAACAAACTAACTCGCTTTCGCATTTATAATATTAATATATTTACGAAATATATATAGGTAATTGGGAAGTCATGAGGCATAAAAACCTTCCTCTTAAATCACTCTATCTACTAAAAAAACCGCATCAAAATCCGTTGCATACTTTTAAAGATTTAAGCATACAAAGGGACATAGGGACAGACAAAGCGACTGTTTTATACTATGTAGTTACAAAAATTTAAATGGTGGAAAAGGCTGTAGGATTTTTCTACCAGCCAACATCATGTGGTATCTAATTGTCCCCTTTGGGAGCTGAGGGATTAAAAATTATGTTATATATATATATATATATATATAATATAGAAGATGTATATACAATTTGACATTTGGTGCAAAAATGAGATGGATTAAAATGTAAACGGTAAGGACCAAAGATAATTTTTTTTGTCTTTGTCGGTGTGCCCGTTTTTCTTAACTTGAACACCATACAAAAACAAAGGCCAAACAAACAGTGAAATTCTTTCTTTTTTGTAATATATGTGTTTTAAAGACAAAGACTCGTTTTTAATAGTATGCTTAGTATTTGTGCACTTGTGGATTGTGTTATTTGGCCGAATTGAGGGAAATATTCATGAAATTAGGTCCGATTTTCTGTCTCATGTGCTGGTATGCTATTTATAAATCTATAGGTATATGATCTAAGGATCAAACTCAAAACTAGACAATATATGAACTGAGTTTGACCATGTATAATCCTAGAAACTACTGAACTGACTGAAACCTGGGCGTCGATTCTGCTAACGTTAAGACAAAATCGTATCAAAATAGTGTTTCAATAGTAGTGCTTTTTACACACTATTTACAAAAGTTATGACAGTATGATGTGATGTTAATTTAGTGTGTGGTGTGATCATCAAAAGTGATATAAAAAAAATATACATTTCTTGTAACTAGTGTGTAAAAAACCATTGAAACACTATTTTGACACAATTGTGATTTAACGTTAGCAGAATAGACACCCAGGTTTTGACAATTGTATCAGAAATATTCAAGGCTAAAATTATATATAGTTTAGCAGAACAAACTCTTGCCTGATAGCAAGTATGTAGAAAATCGCAGTGACCACTCTGTCTTGGATTTCAAAGGGGAATGCCATAGGCATAAGCAATTTATAAAAGGAATAACATAGTAAAATGATGACTTAACAAATTCAATTAGTAATCAGGACTAGATTTATTTTCTACTAGCTGTTCCCCGCGGCTTCGCCCCGCGTGGGACTCTGTTATATCGCGCCCAAAAGTAGCCTATGTTTGACCTCAGGTCGTTAACTACATCCCTACCAAATTTCATCACAATCGGTCCAGTAGTTTAGCCGTGAAGAGGTGACAGACAGACAGACAGACAGACTAACGCATTTATAATATTAGTATGGAAGTATGGATTGTGCTAAGTATCATCATTACTAATCAGATCATGGCAATGGTGTTCGAAATTGGGATAAATTGGGGATAGTCCTTTTCCAGTCAGAAAAAATAAATAAATTTAATGTACTTACCATCTTGCCAAGGATTTGCTGGCTCAAAATACTGGGTCACTAACTGTTCATCATCAGGGAAGGAAACTGAACGAGTTTTCTTCGACTTATCATTCTTATTTTGATCGACATTGAATTTGTCGTCCCCGATGGTCACGGGAAGAACCGTGGCTGCTGTCTCATTTGATTCCGGACATGGAGTACTTTTATCAGGGTCGGTAGACATATCTATCGCGTAAACTCAGGTCACATATCACCACGAACGGCAACATTAGCAGGGAAAAACTCACAAAAAACACACAAGTAAATTCACAATTTTTAACACAAACCCCGTGAACAGATCGTTAATAACGTATTTTTAACACATTTATCTCATTAACACACCGGCCACTGCCTATTATTTTGCGAATTTGTCGATTTTTCACTGTTTTTAATAATCGTTTCGAATCAAAACATTCCGCACCTTTCATACACTATTTGCCGCCATATTGGATTGAACGAGACAAAAGGAAAGTTTTTATTTTTGACGTATGGTGGCGCTGTTGTAGCGCAAACTGCGCAAACGGTCGTAGACTAAATACTTTTTTTTTTATCATGGACTATGTTATTTTGTTTGATGGAAGTGTAACCATTAGGAACACTGAGGAGTTACCATGGTTTGTGTAAGCAGCCCGGAATAAGTTAAAAAGCGAGATGGTGAAATGAATATATAAGGCGACACTTCGCTTACACACTTGCTCTAGCTAGGGGGTTACTACCGTCTCTTAAAACCATGCAAGATCCAGTGAGTAAGGGAGATGTCGCCTTACATCATGTAGCGCGCTGTCTCGCTTACTACCTGGAACTTGCATTGTTTTAAATTAATAAAAGAAGATTAATAAATTCAAAAAAGGCCTTAAAGAACTAGTTTTCATGGCCGTAAAAAGTATTAAAAAAAATACTGGAGCATGTATCTGTGATTTTGTTTCGGGATTTTGTTGTGTTGTTGTGAAACAATTTGACATATAGTATCTCCTCCCTAGTCTGTGAATTTGACATTGACAGTTGTTACTGACAGATCAAATCAAAGTTAACCTGGAAACTGTGATACAATTTTATTATATGCGAGGATTATTTTTTATTTTAATAAAACAAATTACAAATTTACAATGAAGAATGGACGATAATGCTAAAAGCGCATCATCCTATCAAACGGATCAGGAAATTCTTGACGGTATGCGAGTTTTCCCCATGTAAAAAGTTTGTAATTTGAGTCTCCTTAGAAGCAACAGGTATTTGTAATGTGACGTAGAATTATTATGTAGCATAACACTGCCCTGCCGTATTATATTACTTCAAGTTCTTCAAATGCGCAAATATCTAAGCATCTATTTACGTGTTCCTGTAAAAGTTCATTTAAGTTTAAACGAAGTGATAATGTGATTCGAGTACATGATCTATATATATATCTATGTATAATAATCATAACAAATAAATAGTCCATACGCTAGGTACCTACAATCTATAATCAATGCGATTATACATACATTGTTAAAAAAAAATACAATTTTAACTATTTTTTTTTTAATTCTAATAGGAAACTTATTTATTTGCTCTTATTAGGAAAATACAATTTTGATGGCTGCACACACTCAATGGAGCAAATAATGAATATATCGATATACAATATGAGCAAGAAACCAAAATAACGGACTCCGTCCAAGATAAAAAACAACTATTCCTAGAAAATAGCAAACTATAAAATCTATTTCTTAAAAGAAGTGTGAATCAGCTAATGATTTGAATAAAATTAATTCATATATTAATTAAGACTGCCAACTACAAAGCTTAAAGGGTCAGGTCATACTTTAATACCTCAGTTACAGAGGAAACAACATAACACATAATTGTGGTTGCTTATGACTACTTAGGAGCTAGGGCATTCTGTGACTCTCTAGAAAGAAAGCCTTTGAAAAAATTATGACATTAGACTCACCAAATTAGTCACAGAGATATAGTGGCATGTTTCTGGTTTCCACTTTGATAAACAAGGTGTAAAACCTGATTATCTGATAATAAAGATGATTCCATGCTTCATAAGACATGGTAAGCTGTTAGTCCAGGCTGCCATCTGGTATTCGTAAAAGGATCCAGTCAGAGGTAGAGAGGCGGTTCCTAGAACTCTGACATCTATAAGGGAAGAACCTTAATACCAAGTTTTCTAAATAATCAATCATTTGTGTAGGTGTCATAGTCAATCGACCATTTACAGCACACCCTGGTGTCAGAGTTCTTCAGAACCCCCTCGGCCTCTTTTGTGGTTCTTTTAATGACTGTCAAATGGCAGCCGGGATTAGCGTGCCTTCCACAAAAACGTCTTTATTGTCAGACAACCAGGTGATTCAACCCTGCAATGTCCTAACCAAACTGGATACAACTAAACAAAGTATGCTTCCCATAGGAATCGAAACCCACAACCCACAGGTCTACAGGCTAACGCCTTAACCACTGGACCATGGAGGCAGTTTCTAATGGAATTTGTTTTTATACTTCCAGCTCGAGGCATCAACATGACAGTTGAGGAGGTAGCTGGTCTCCCCACAACGAAGTATTCCGAACGGGTGCAGTCGCTCCACCTGTGTGAGAGTGACCTGGTGTTCCTCAAGAGTCTCAGAAGAAGGATAAAGAATAGGGTATTTCAATATATTTAATAGATTCAGGCGTTACTTTGCGAAAGTCAAAGTTACAAGTAATTGCAAAATTACTTTGCATGCTTCCGCTACCAGTTAGTTCATGCTAACTACTGCCCGCCAGCGCCCACCCACTACTGTTAGTCCCTGCATGCCCGTCACCATTAGTTTGCACGCACATTACTTGGGGCACGTGTTTCACCTCTACACGAGGCATCCTCAGGCACCAAGGCACTAAGTTTGTTTTGATGCTGTAGCTGTCACTTGTGATTTTTTAATTTGAGTTTTGTGCGGAAAGCAGGCACAATGTTAGGACAAGATCAGGTCAATATGGAAAAATTATCTTTTTTAGAATAACCTGGGTCTTGGATGTTTATCTATGTATGTTATCACTACATAGTATAAAACAAAGTTGCTTTCTCTGTCCCTATGTCCCTTTGTATGCTTAAATCTTTAAAACTACGTAACGGATTTTGATGCGATTTTTTTTTATAGATAGAGTGATTCAAGAGGAAAATTTTTGTGCCCATGCGAAGCCGGGGCGGGTCGCTTGTTTTTATTATAATTTAGTATCGTTGAGTTGATATTCCGTAACACAAGTCTCGGACTTACTCTGGGGTTAGCTCAATCTGTATGATTTGTCCATAATTATCTATTTATTTATACAGTAGTACCACTTTTATAAGTAACACCACCAGAATTCCCGATACATACTTATCTGCCAATCAAAAAACATTACTTTTTCAATTTAAAGACCTCGTCATGATGCATATTTTAATATTTAAACAATTTCCACAGCTAGCATCTCAGAACAGCCGTCGTCGAAGTGTAGAGCACCTGAGTAGGCTAACACGCGAGCTGCGAGCGGTGCGAGCGTGCCGAGCGGACGCGCTGAGCGAGCGGCGAGCGCTCGCCGAGCAGAGGGACGCTGTTCGCGAACAGTGCTTGCGTTTGCGGAGGCATTTAGCTAGGGTGAGTTTTCGTCATGGTAGTTGCTGCGGCCTACGTTTTACCCAGGGTATGCTTTTGAATCAACGTACTAATTTAATAACTGTTCCCCGCGGTTTTCCCCTTCGTATTATGTACTATAGATTAAAACCTTCCTTAACAATCAGGCTATCATATGCAGCAAGAACTTTTCAAATTCGACCAGTAGTCCATGTCCATGTATAATGAAATATGACTAAAACATGGGGGTCTTCAAGGACGTAAAAAGATTCCTCCAGGGTCGCCATGCTCCTGGTATTGCAGGCGTCTCATAAGCTGCGGTTACCGCTTCCCATCAGTTGGGCCGTGCGCCTGTTTGCCTACTTAATTGTATATAAAAAAAAAATCCTTCGTTTTCAGATCCTAAAAGAGCGCGAAGACCCTACACCCATTCCATCCATCACATTAGAAACTACAGAATCTCAGTGCGAAGAAGCGAGAGTGACAGAGACAAAACCACCACCACAACAAGTGAAAGAAAGAGACAGCAAATTCGAATGCCGCATAGACAAACTTGTCCAGCAAAGTGTGAATCACATATTCAAAAATGATAAAAAAACCGTCTTTGCCAAAACTGTTTTCATCAGCAACGATAAATACTCGAGCGATGTGAAGTCTATGGTTTTGGATGAGGGGGATTTGAAGGTTTTAGGGGGGGAAGGGGTTTTGAATCTGTCCGTAAAGGAAGGGAGAAGAAAAGGCCATGGGAGGAAGCAGTCGGCGCCGCGACGGATTATGTATTATGATGAGATAAATATAGATGGTGAGTACCTCTCTCTCTTAGCTTAGCGCTTTCTCCTTCTTAACTACTTCCGTAGTCTAGTTAAGGCATTTGCCTTTAGCCCTGAGAGTATTTCGTTTCTGAATTTAGGATACTACTGAAGTTTGTTACCAAAAAAATATATTCTGTGTTAAACCATATCCATACTTCCATACTAATATTATAAATGCGAAAGTCTTGTCTGTCTGTCTGTCACCTCTTCACGGCTAAACTGCTGGACCGATTGTGATGAAATTTTGTAGGGATGTAGTTAACGACCCGAGGTCAAACAGGCTACTTTTGGGCGCGATATAACCGAGTCCCACGCGGGGCGAAGCCGCGGGGAACAGCTAGTATTTAATAAGACAATACACTTTACACATTAACAATTAAACTAAAATTTAGACTAACAATTACAAAAAAATTCAGTTCAGTTTTCAATCTGTATTTGTTCCAGTGGTACCTATGCTTTTGTTGTTTTAAAAAATAATAAGTTTAACATCTATTTATTTTTTACTAGCTTTTAACCCCGGGTGCACACGCCTTTCGGGATTATAAATATCCTTTGTGTTAATCCAGGGTTCAAACTACCTGTGTTTCAAATTTGAACCAAACCCAATCAACCGTTTTCGCGTGATTGAGTAACCAAACTTCCAGATTTCAGGCTAGCTGTTCTGCTCCCGTGGGCGTTCCAGGATAAAATATACCCTTTATGTT
This sequence comes from Apomyelois bistriatella, assembly GCA_947044815.1. NCBI lineage: Eukaryota > Metazoa > Arthropoda > Insecta > Lepidoptera > Pyralidae > Apomyelois > Apomyelois bistriatella. Next base: position 4,403,540 of record OX345717.1, read on the forward strand.
AATCCGGGGTCTAAGCAATCTCCATTCCAAATTTCAGCTAAATCGGTTCAGCCGTTTTCCTGTGAAAGAGTACCAAACATACATACAAACATTCGCATTTATAATATTAATAGGATTTTTACACAGTAATATTATTATTTGTTTTTTCGTTTATAATAACACTAGCTGTTCCCCGCGGCCTCGCCCTGCGTGGGACTCGGTTATATCGCGCCCAAAAGTAGCCTATGTTTGACCTCAGGTCGTTAACTACATCCCTACCAAATTTCATCACAATCGGTCCAGCAGTTTAGCCGTGAAGAGGTGACAGACAGACAGACAGACTTTCGCATTTATAATATTAGTATGGATTGTTCTTAATACCAAGTGAATAGAAATTTGCACTTACCATCAGGTGGAATAGTGGTCAATCTGCTGGTCATTGAATACTTATAAAAAAAAAAGAAAAGCATAGAAATGAATCTAAAGTACAATGGCGGACTAATCCCTAATATATGTATAATTTTTTCAGATGGCGTCCTCGATCTGAAAATCAAAAAGAGTCCGTGACAAAAGACATAGTATGTAAAAACCTTTATATTGAGACCAAATATAGTTATATATCTCCGTAGTTGTAAGTATGATCACAATATATATGTATGACCAATGTGCAGGGTTATTTTAAATTTATTATTAGCATCCGTTTAGATGTCATTTTAATTAAATTAAACTATTTTATACGGTTTTCTATCGCGTTTATTGCTTACTTATTTATACCTTATTTATTTGTAAAGTGCTTGAAACGTTAGGTATAAATAAGTAAGTAAGCAGTAACGCGATAGAAAACCGTATAAAATAGTTTAATTTAATGTGTAACAATCGCGAAAACATAAGAAATCATTATGTCATTTTAATGTTATTTTTTTATGGAAAAAGTAAGTGTTTATTATGAAATACAATTTATACAATATATATTTAACTTGTAAAAGAAACTATGCGACATGTATAACCCCCGTATTAAGAAACGTTTGTTAAGCCCATGTTAGATAAAATGTGTTGCGTCTCGTTCTTTTACATGAAGTGTCAGGTAAGAGAAAAAGAGACAAAACATGTTTTAGTTAAAATGGGCTTAACAAACGTTTCTTAATTTGGGTAAATGATTAGTCACTTTGTTAAAAAAAATTACATGAAATTATAAAAATAAAGTGCAGGTATTTATACCTGTAGACCCGGGGGTGGTGGGTTCGATTCTCACGGGTAGCATACTTTGTTTAGTTGTTTCCAGTTTGGTTAGGACATTGCAGGCTTGATTCACCTAATTGTCTGATAGTAAAGAGCCGTTGGTCCCGGCTGCCATCTGGTAGTCGTTAAAGGAACCACGTCAGAGGCCGAGAGACGGTTCTGGAGAACTCTGATACCAGGGTGTGCATGGTCGATTGACCGTGTCACATACACGAAATGTAGATGATCGCTATGTGCAAGGTTTTTAAGGTTACCTACCTCTTGAATTCCTTTTGGACTATCAAGTTGAGTCAAAAAATGTTATTTATATTATTTTGTTTATTTTTATTTATTTAAGTAGCCAAACGGTAGTGGGGTAGGGTGGTTTTTTATTAATAAAAATTATTAGCATTTTTGACAAAATGCATTTGAGTGGTTTTCAATAAATTTTAAATAGCCCTGAAGAGCCTTAAAAAGGCTGGATTTGTCATATCCCAAACCCATCCTATAGTGCAATGCGTATTTAGTCTAAAATTATCGGATGCTTAAAATTTAAAAGTGATTGAATGAAATGTTAAACATTATTTATATGCCTACTCATATAAAGCTATATTTTTTGAAATATGTGACTCAAAATCGGTGTGTCGAATTATTTCATTCCTGCGAACACGTGTCTTTGATGATTGAGTGAGTCACAAAAAGCTATCTTTAACTACTTATTTTACGCATTGTTACTATACACCTATGGCCTACCACCATCACTTTAAACCATGCAAGAACGATTGAGTGAGGGAGATGTCGCCTTACATGATGTATAGCTCTGTCTCGCTTACTCACTGGATCTTGCATAGTTTTAAGAGATGATAGTAAGCCACCTGTACACTACTCGCCAATAAATAATGCACATCTACTCTGAATTAAAGAATTCAAGATGTGCATCATTTATTGCGAATTACTGTACGTACCCCTACCATGAGTTTCTTGAACTACATTTGCGCGCTATCTATCATGATCTTTCATATAGTAAGATTACTCTTAAAGTATCTACATACAAAATTAACCAATGACACTAGCGACTGCGTTTGTGAAACTCATGGTAGACAAATCATTCACTTCACAGATACAGTATGAAAAATATATGTATAAATATTGTACGTGTTTATGTTAATCACAATACCGTCTTCGCCTAGCCTTAATTTAGTTATAAGAACCGTTAGTTTAAACTAACTTTAACCTTGCTTTTGAAATGATCGTATGTCCGAATTTTTGTTCCGTTGGCCGGAGGAATCAGTAAGGACCCTAGGACTTAGACCCTAATTCACCAATATAAATCATAGTCATTTATTTCTTGTAAACATGTTGTATAAAGTAAAATGCCAAATTGCCGAATGGGGAAATCATGACATAGGCGATGCGGCTAGCAACCCAACACTATTGATTTCCTGTTTCAACTACCATTATGCTAAACGTGGCCTAGGCTCTGTCTACCCCGCATGGGATAAAGACGTGATTATATGTATGTATAAAGTAAAATAATCTGAAATATTCTATACAAAATAAAACTTAATTACTATACATATAAACACTAACCCCCTTATTCATAAAAATTAACAAACGTTTGTCAAGCCCATTTTAACTAAAATATGTTTTGGCCCTTTCTCTCTTAGCGAAATTTACCGTGAAAGAAAGAGTCAAAACACATTTTAGTTAAAACGGGCTTACTTGGTAAGACCATTTTAACTAAAATATGCAACCAAGTAAGCCCGTTTTAACTAAAATGTGTGTAACTAAAACACATTTTAGTTAAAACGGGCTTACTTAGTAAGCCCATTTTAACTAAAATATGCAACCAAGTAAGCCCGTTTTAACTAAAATGTGTGTAACTAAAACACATTTTAGTTAAAACGGGCTTACTTAGTAAGCCCATTTTAACTAAAATATGCAACCAAGTAAGCCCGTTTTAACTAAAATGTGTGTAAGTAAAACACATTTTAGTTAAAACGGGCTTACTTAGTAAGCCCATTTTAACTAAAATATGCAACCAAGTAAGCCCGTTTTAACTAAAATGTATGTAACTAAAACACATTTTAGTTAAAACGGGCTTACTTAGTAAGCCCATTTTAACTAAAATATGCAACCAAGTAAGCCCGTTTTAACTAAAATGTATGTAACTAAAACACATTTTAGTTAAAACGGGCTTACTTAGTAAGCCCATTTTAACTAAAATATGCAACCAAGTAAGCCCGTTTTAACTAAAATGTGTGTAACTAAAACACATTTTAGTTAAAACGGGCTTACTTAGTAAGCCCATTTTAACTAAAATATGCAACCAAGTAAGCCCGTTTTAACTAAAATGTATGTAACTAAAACACATTTTAGTTAAAACGGGCTTACTTAGTAAGCCCATTTTAACTAAAATATGCAACCAAGTAAGCCCGTTTTAACTAAAATGTGTGTAAGTAAAACACATTTTAGTTAAAACGGGCTTACTTAGTAAGCCCATTTTAACTAAAATATGCAACCAAGTAAGCCCGTTTTAACAAAATGTGTTTTGACTCTTTCTTTCACGGTAAATTTCGCTAAGAGAGAAAGGGCCAAAACATATTTTAGTTAAAATGGGCTTGACAAACGTTAGTTAATTTTTATGAATAAGGGGGTTAATATATTAAATACAAGTTTACACAAACAAACCTGAAGTCTAAAGAATGACCTTAAAAACTATCTACAATTTGATGCAACGTGCCCAAAATGCTGGCCGCGTTCCCGAAACGCAATACTTATCTTTTGTCCAAGATATAAGCCGGCATTTTGGTCACGAGTTGCCTTTAACCCTTATCGACAAATCTTTAGAAATTTCAAGAGTAAAAAAGTATATCTACCCTAGATGGCACAAATTTAAAAATTTAGCCTTTTAACGACCAACTTTAAACAATTGATTACACTTAAACGGCAGTTTAATATCGTCGTTTTAGGAATCTTAAACATATGTTGGTGAATTCGGGTCTTATTTGATTAAGTTCCAAATAGCATCATGACATTAAAAATAAACCTAAAAACAACAAACTTAACTAAACTATAAACTAAAGGCCCTATAAAAAAAAATACTTATAAATAAATAATGTTCTGCAAATCATTGCCATTTCATGATACCATTTACGACCAATTTTAGAGATATTATGCATATGATTATGTGTACCTATATCAGATATAATTATTACGTATGTTCTCAAAAACTACTCGTACTATATGTCAGCACTATCTTATCTTAAGTATGGGCACAGATTAAAGAATACTATGCTAGTACGGGCAGCATGCTACCATCTCTTAAAACCGCGCAAAAACGAGTAAGTGAGACAGCGCAATATATGATGTAAGGCGACATCTCCCTTACTTAATCGTTCTTGCATGGTTTTAAGAGATGGTGGTAAGCACCCAGGGGGGTTACTACAGTCTCTTAAAACCATGCAAGATCCAGTGAGTAAGCGAGACAGCGCAATACAGATGTAAGGCGACATCTCCCTTACTCAATCGTTCTTGCATGTTTTTAAGAGATGGTGGTAAGCCACCAGATATTCAACCGCCACACAAAGAAATGCGTCGATTTTTAGTGTACTAATAGAGTCAAAGCAAATGAATGAATGAATGAATAAACACTTTATTGCACCAATTACATAAATATCATTGGATTGTACAGGAAAAAATCAAATCAAATCTCTATTTGATTTGATTTGATTTGATTTTACTCTATAATAGTCCTCCCCATACTAAGACATATTAACGCCATTTGTAAACAAAAACTGTCACATAAGTTACGGACAAGTTATCAGGGGCTTACTAAGCCCCTTAATAGCTTAATAATAAAATAAAAAACTATAAAAGCGACGATCGAGTAAGCGAGATGTCGCCATTCATCCTGTGTTGCGCCCTCTTTCTTACTCGGCCGTTTTTGATCATTTGTAAAGACCCCCGTATTAAGAAACTTGTGTTAAACCCATTTAAACTAAAAATATGTTCTGCCCTTTTCTGTCTTATCGAAGATTCGTGTGAAAGATTTTTTATCTAACCTTGTGGTCACGGACTGGAAAGGCTCCCCGAGAGTGTCATCGCTGCACCTTCAGTCAACGCTTTTAAAAATAGATTAGACAATGTATAAAATCTCCAAACTTAAGATGCACACGCATCAGCTTCATATGGTGCCCTTTGTGCGAGTTTTTCTTAACGCAGACGCTAGCGACTGCGTTAGCGACTTTGTACGGCATAGCTGTAAAGCGCCTCTGGCGGATAGTAAGGCAACTAAAAAATTCCATACTAAATCCTCACACAGTCGCTAGCGTCTGCGTTAAGAAAAACTCGCACTAAAGGCACTGCTAGTGTGTTTAAGAATATAAATAAATAAAGAAAGTGATAAAACATAATTTATTTGAAATGGTCTTAACAAACGTTTCTTAATACGGGGTATAAAGTAACTAATTGTTTTTAGCGCCTGAACTACGATATAAGTACCTGTTTTATGTTTAGCACAGATTACATTACCATCACAGTGACTAATGGGAGCCAAAAGCTTAATTTAAAAAATCTAATACTTCATTGGCTAATTTTAATGGAATTACGGTATATTTATATGTTTTGTATTTTTTGTAAAAATACCACAACGGTAACCACTATACATCAGGCGGGCCGGTATGCCTGTTTGTCTAATCAGTAGAATAAAAAAGGTTCAATTATAAAATCGGCTAGTTTTGATAGTGTTTCACTTTTATATGTTAACCGTTATAATCAAATAACCAGTAACGCCATGTGCGAGCGAGACGACACTACGGTGCGAAATATTAACAGATAGTGAGGCAGTTTAAGTTTTGAAAAATAAGAATCGCAATCCTATTTCTTCGCAATTTCCAGTTCAAAGTTTTGCCTCTTTCTTTCATAGTCAAAGATTCGAAGAGAGAAATGGGCAAAATGTTAACTTAAATAAATAAATATAATTTGTATGTACAATCCGGGTCGGGGGCAATAAAAGTGACCCCCCTACCTGCCATAGTGACCGGGGGGTTAGGTTTATGTGCCCCCGACTGTACACTTTTACAACTTGCATCGTAGATTATGAACAAGAATTTTATATTTATGGTTTTTGTTTTAATCTAAAATGGTTGGGTATTTAGATAAAAGTTTGCCATAAAATATTGATCTATCTGTTCTGAGGAAATTGATCACGAAAAATCGTTAATTTGATCACTCATCAATTTGCTTTGCGGAATCCGCTTCAGCCGTTCAGTAAAACCTTATGTCAATGCAATAAGGTCGTTTCTCCGTGGGCCGGTGTCGCAATGCTTGGCATTAGCGACACCCTTATTACAAAGATATAAAGCTTTTTTCTGACTGGCTGGAGTCGATTCGCGTCAATAAGTGTCGAGACTAACTTTGTATGGTACTCCAATGAAATCACGTACCTATATTATAGCATGTCTATATAAAATATGTATATCTCAATTATAGTTTTATACAAATGTTAGATTTAAGAAAAGTGTAAATGATTATAATGATGTTGAGTTTTGAATAAACGATTTTAACAGTTATTTTTGTGTACTTTTTTTCCAGAAACTAGAGAATAGTAAGAGACTAGAAGTAGTAAACATTCTGAATAAAATTATTTGAGTATATCTTACTCAGTAATAATCTCATCATCACCATCTTATAGCCTAGAATTGGTACTAGGTCACAGAATATATAATAGTACTAACTAGGTACTATTCTATCTCTTAATACCATGCAAGATCCAGTGAGTAAGGGGAATGTCGCATTACATCTTGTATCGCGCTGTCTCGCTTACTCACTGGAACTTGCATGGTTTTAAGAGAGTAGTAAGGTAGTAAGTAACCCCCAGGTTTTATGCCAAGTTTGAATACATGTTGTCACATATATACATAATGTTGGCCAGTGCGTATTGGCGAGTTCTTCCTGCCACGTTGGCCTATAAACTTTTTAAGGAAATGAAATGAGGAAATGCTGCCAGCATCTTCGGAACATTGCCACATGGACCATTTCTATGATTTTTGGTAAGTATTTTTGTTTTATTTTTATATAGTATTATTTAAGTCTTTAGTTTTATTTATTTTTAAGTTATTGTAATTGTCTTGTAAATAAATTTATTCTAAAACTGTAACACGACGTTTACTATGAATACGAGTTCACTATGAATACGTCACCGGCGGCCTCCCACCAGTCCCGCGTCACACGGCGCGCATATAAAAGGCGCGCCGCTGTTCAAGCAGTCAGTCGTTCGCTAGACAGCTCCGAGTACGATTGCTCCCGTAGTCTGCTCAGAGCTCAGTGCTTGACTTGATCGATGCCCCGCGTCATCAAGTTACAGCTAGCTAGGAGGATATTAGGGTTGCGATGCTCCGCGTCCTACCCAGGATCCTAAATAGGTTACCGTATGAAATACGATTTGTACGCGATTGTATGCCATAAGTATTATATGTATGCACATGTACTAAGCTATGTGAGACACCAATAAACACTACTTCCGTACATCGTGGTTATCATTTCATACGCCAACCCTATATTGGCGCCCAACAGGGACGACTCATAACAACCCCCACTATAAATAAAAATCCAAGAAGCATTTAATAAATTAAAAATTACTTTAACCACGGCACCAGTATTAAAACAAGCAAGTCAGCTTTGGTGCAGGGGGAGGGAGAAAACGAACAACCTGAAGAATACGCAAGGAGACTGCTCACTCCTGCCGAATATAAATTATACTGTTACAGAAAAGGAAGCCCTAGCTGTTGTATGGGCTATATCACTCTTCTGTGGTTACATAGAAGGAACAAATTTGTTTTACTATAATCGATCATCAGCCCCTTAAATGGTAAATGGAACCTCTACTTACGAAGTGGCTCATCCTGATTCACCAGACAAAGTAAATTGGAAATATCACACAGCAGCACTTACAACATTATCCCATTCGCCGCAGAGGAAAACCTCGCAAGAATACAGCTGCTGGTACTCCTGTCGGGACGACTTCAGAGTACCAGAGGGGGAGACTGTAACACGACGTTTACTATGAATACGAGTTCACTATGAATACGTCACCGGCGGCCTCCCACCAGTCCCGTGTCACACGGCGCGCATATAAAAGGCGCGCCGCTGTTCAAGCAGTCAGCGTTTGCATCGCTCGCGAGTTTGCATCGCTCGCCATTGCTCAAAGGCAAAGCCCGTGGCCGAGGTTCGTCCCAACTGGGAGCCCCTTGCGCTTTTGCCGAAAAGGCTGAGTGGCGTCAAGCCCTCGCCTCAAACCGTCCCGCTGTAAATATTAAAGCTCTTAGAAGCTAATATTGTAGGTCCTGTCAAAAAAAAAAAAAAAAACAAGCAGTCAGTCGTTCGCTAGACAGCTCCGAGTACGATTGCTCCCGTAGTCTGCTCAGAGCTCAGTGCTTGACTTGATCGATGCCCCGCGTCATCAAGTTACAGCTAGCTAGGAGGATATTAGGGTTGCGATGCTCCGCGTCCTACCCAGGATCCTAAATAGGTTACCGTATGAAATACGATTTGTACGCGATTGTATGCCATAAGTATTATATGTATGCACATGTACTAAGCTATGTGAGACACCAATAAACACTACTTCCGTACATCGTGGGTATCATTTCATACGCCAACCCTATAAAACTTTTTAATAACTTTGATTATAGCAGAATTAAAAAAGATGAACAAATTAAAACTTGTATCCAGGGCCATAAATCATATTATACAAAATGAAGACAATGACAGTAGTCTACCTGTCACTGTGGGAGTTTAAACGTAGTGATTACATACTCTTTGGTTTTTGGCGGGAACTGTGGCTATGTCTACGCTGTATTTAATTTCCATAGCTTGGTTTTTTTCGAGTATTTGTGCATAATATTGGTGGATTATTATTCGCAAAGTGTTCGTGAATAAGCTTGAATGTTGGGAAGTGGTACCAGTGTCGCTTACGTGACTTTTTATCTTTGTTACCAAAATCTCCAAGTTATAACTAAGTGAAATTTTTCCACCGCTTCACTTAGCCATCTGACTCTGACTAGACTGCCTTACTTGATTGGACTAGACTACTGACTTGACTTTTTGAATTGACTGACTTAAGTAGGACTGAAGAAGATTAATAAATTCATGAAAGGCCTTAAAGGACTAGCTTCTATGGCCGTAAAAACTATTTTTAAAAAATCTGTCATTGTCATTCTGTGAAGTGTAAATAATAGTTACGCAAGCAAAGAGAAGAAAAAAGCAAAAGCAAGATTATTTTATTTATATTTTACTTAGGATAATTTGTGAATTAAATATATGTACACGGAAAAGTCAACGATGAGCAAGTAACGTTTGTGAAGTACAGTGAATGTGAAATTTAAATGTAATGAATGACTAAAAAAATTAAATAATATGGAGCCGGACAATAATTTTCCCACGATATGTTGTTTACCAGATGAAATCATTGTTCATATTTTACAATACAATGATTACCAGGACTTAGTGCGTTTTAGTATCACTTGTAAGCGTTACAAAGAGTTGGTAGAAAATAGCAACACGTTATGGAAAAATGTTTATAAGAAATTGTAAGTGAAACTTTTATTACTTCCTTCAGTCAGTAGCCAATATAAAACAAACACATTATATGTACATAATGTATTTGTTTTATATATAATTTAATATATTTTTGTTACAGTAACTTATATCTTTATTGTACCTCCTTACCTACCCCTACCATCCTTTTAATTTAAGGTTTTAAACATTTTCCTAGGGTAACTCCATCAAGATCAATTTCTCTTGAATAACTTTGAAAAGTATCTACAACTCAAAGAAATTATATGCTTTATTTGAACAAATAGTTACTATGAAATAATAATCTGTATAATAAATATATAAATAATGGTAATAAATAAATCTATATATATACATATAAAATATATGTAATTTTTCAAAGGCTCAACATATTGCTGGGGTGCTTACATGTATTTCTAAGATTTTCTGGAACTTTTTGATTTCAGTGATATGCCTTTTACGATTAAATATATCCCTATAATATGTGCAATAAAGTATTAGTATCGAATTGTAATTATAAAAATATTTCAAAATTAGCAATAATTACAAATACCTGTTACTAAATTACTAATTACAAATTTCAGTTTACCTGACATGCTCGAGACTTTGGTGCAATATGGATCCGGGAATTGGTACAATGATACAAAAAAATACTTTATGTTGAAAAGTAGAATTTATTCTGTACTTAGTCTTGTAGCATCAGAATATTATATGTAAGTATATATCAGAATGTTCAAAACTTTTACTAAAAATTAAGGAGCTTGCTAGCCTAGTGAGGTGTGCATTTTCGTAACAATAGCGAGCGTTAAGAACCAGCAAGCACGTGGCTTTGTTTGGATTCATTGCCGTTAGTTGCATTTCTGTCTTAAGCTCCTCTGAGCTTTAGAAGGCTTGTTAAGTAATAAGTCTTGGCTGTTATCACAAGACGGTAGTCGTTAGGCTGTGTCTTACCACACATTTACACTCAGCCCCTGCCACTACTCCCGTCGCTTCCGGAAATATTTCCCTAAATACTTCTGCGGCAATAAAGACGCGAGTGAGCGTTCACACTCAGCCTTCATACTTCTTTACTGCTCATCTGGTGGCATACTATCATCTCTAAAAACATGCAAGTTCCAGTGAGTAAGCAAGACAGCGCATTACATGATGTAAGGCGACATCTCCCTTACTCACTGCATTTTGCATGGTTTTAAGCTGAATGTAAACACTCACTCGCGCTCGCGCTGCCCGTCCTTTGACTTCCGCGCAAAAAACCGACAATCGAGGGATCGCCCGGCAGCGGCAGCGGCGCGGGCAGTGACAACGCGAGTAACCTATTTACATTCGCGTGCTGCCCACTTCCCTGCTCACTTCCCTGCCCTACAAGGCTGAGTGTAAATGTGGCATTACTTAAGCAGCCTAATAAGTGTTGATGATAACAATGTTGACCACTAACACACCCGAACAATGTTCCTATTGGTCTGGTTTTGACGGCAGTTATAATCTTAATAATTAGTTCTGCCTAATCAAGGACTATGAGGCTCCAACTAAAAAAAAATACAGAAAAGAGGAAGGCCAATTAGCAGATGGTAAGATGATATTAAGAAGATTGCAGAAACAACTTGGACCAGAATAGCACAGGATAGATCAAAGTGGAAAGACTTGGAGGAGGCCTATGTCGGTGGACAATCTAGGGTTAAGAAGGCTTAGTGTAAATTTATAATAATATGTGAACAGAATTATTGTGACCCAGAAGCACAGAATTAGTAATCAGAATTAAAGCTTTCTGTCTAGTCTTTCTGCTTTCTGTTTCTGTCTAATCTTTATCTTTATCTAGGCTCCGAAGTGTAAGCTGAACATGCTTGTAAGTTGTATATAGTAGAATGTTTAATTCAAAATTTTCGATTTACAGGAGAATAAATCCAATGCATTTTGTGGATGTCTGTGCTCACATAAACGCCTACACCGCAACTCATAACTTGAATTATAATTATAGTTACACAGTGTCTATACTGCAAGAGGTGATCAGGAAAACTAACAAAATTTTGAATACCAACACAAGTTCACCGTAAGTATTTTATAAGTCATAGACATTGATGCGGCCTTTAGAAAATCTTTTCGTGTGAAAATATGGAAATATGAATTTTTCCAGACATAGAACCTAGCTAGATTATCTTTTTGACTATGTAAGCACTTATGTTCAAAATTTCAAACTAATAATTACAGCCGGTTTCTAAAACGGGTCTATTTTTTAAGCTACTTTTTTTTGAGGCTCCAATCACTAGTTAGCAAGGCCTACAGATCTAAAATAGAGATTTATTATTCCAGGCCGTTCACCCTGACTGAGATGCACTATGCTAAGAAAGCTGTACGCTATTATTTCCACGCGTTCTTAGCCTTACAGTGGATGATATTCTCGTCGCTGCCAGAGAGCCCGTCCCCTCTAAAAGTAATAAATTTCTTTGTACAATGGGTCTACAATAAAGATTTGGATGCAGAAAACTACATAGATAAAAAGGTATTTTTTTATATCTATTTGTCGAAAACGAGATGTTGAGATGGTTTAGGCATGTAGAGAGGATACATGAAAGGAGACTGACGAAAAATATATGCAAAGCAGAGTTGGCTGGGAGCGGCGGTCAGGGTCGGCTCCAAACAACACACTGCATCCAAATCGCAGACCGCTTGAATAAGTGAGTCATAGATGTACTTGATATCGGTGAGCGTGTATGACGAGAGTGATGGATGAATGTGATCCTTCACCAGCGAGGGGGTCTATAAGGATCAATAAGATCATATAAGGTCAACGTAAATCTTTAGTCTTTGCCTATTCCTGCGGAAAAGTGCGCATGGTTTAAATAAATCGTGTTTTAATAGTACACATTTTTTTTTTGTCAAAAATAAGCGAGATCTTGACTTGATTGATTTTGTCTATCCTTGTTGCGCCACCTATTGGCAAGAAAAAGAACTACTATTTCTTTTCCTTAGGCAAAATTATAAACCAGCTGCACCCTGTGGTGTTACCCGCGGTCTATCATACCTATACAATGAAATTATTAAACTTTTCAGATAAAAGAACTGGCAGCCAAGGTGGGCGAAATCCTCGATTTGAAAAGTAAAGTGGTCACAGCGACTGGGCCTGATGTCAGCCAAGTGTTTGTGGCCATTAGTGAGATCTTATACAAACAGAGACACATCGTGTCCACCACAGATACCGCCGACTACGACACTTTGGATTTGGCTAAGGTAGGTATTAAAAAGTAAAGGGGTCACCGCGACAGGCACAGTAAATAGACCATCAACTTCCTGCGTGGCCCAGTGGTTAAGGCGTTCGCCTTTAGACCCGGGGTTGATAAGGTTCGATTCTCACGGGAAGCATACTTTGACATTGCAGGCTTGAATCACCTGATTGTCTGACAATAAAGATGATTCCGTGCTTCGAAAGAGACGTTAAGCCGTTGGTCCCAGCTGCCATTTGGTAATCGTTAAAGGAACCACGTTAGAGGCCGAGAGGTGGTTCAAGAACCCTGACACCAGGGTGTGCATGGTCGATTGACCTTGACACCTACACGAAACGATGGTGACTTTTCGAATGAAGGGATGAAATGCAGTCATCTATCCAAGACGAAACAAATAACTCTATGTAATAAAGTATAGGTCGTGTATGTAATGTAAGTTGTTCATGTAGATTTCTTTTTCTTTTTAGGTTTTAGAGAACAAATGCGGGCATCACATACTCATATTGTCAATGTACCAAGCCATAGCGCTCCAATTGGGGGTCTACTGTGAGTTACAAGTGTTCCCTAATCACTTGTACTTGGAGTGGCGGGCCGATTTCAAAGACCCCAATTGTCAGGGGTACATCGTTGATGTGAATACAGGAAGGCTGAGGCCTAAGGGTGGGTGCCCCTTCTCTAGGGCCAGGGGGTCAAATAATAATGGCTTTAGGTACGATCACAGACGGTTGATGGAGTGCCTCCATGTGGAGTATAAGAGGACTATGGGGTATATCAAAGACTGGTAAGTCTAAACATTTTTATGGCAACATATTTATTTATTTACTAGCTGTTGCCCGGGGCTTCGCTCCCGTGGAAATTCCGGGATCAAATATAGGCTATGTGTTGTTCCAGGGTCTAAGCAATCTACATTCCAAATTTCAGCCAAATCGGTTTAGCCTACAGAACAGAAAAATTAAATGTTCGGTGGTAGCCACATACTGGTCAAAAATAATGTAATAGTCAAGCCATTTCGACACGACAAGAAAAAGCGGACCCTGGGCTCCAGAGAAACCAGCCGAGGAAAAAACCGGGAAAGCGCTAAAATGAGAGAAACAAAGCATTGTAAAACTTAAATTAGGACACAATTTTATCTACACTGCACCAAATCCCAACTAATATTATAAGTGCGAAAGTGAATTTTTATATTTACCCTTTCACGGTTATACGCTGAACCAATCTTTTTTTTTTATTTCTTAGCGCCTTGATGGCAGAATTGAACGAATGCCGCGTTCGTCTCTTTAGTTCGTGGGCGCATGTATAAGATGTTTCACATATAGGTACCTGGTATTTTTTTTTAATTTTGTAGCACCTAGCGCCTTGACGGCAAAATTGAACAAATGCCGCATTCGTCTCGTGAGCTTATGTATTAGATGCTTCACATATACCTGGTATCCCATAGCGGTCAACTATTTTTTACAGGCACACAGAAAATGCTGGTTTCTTTGTGGATTTTCTGCAATGTGATATGCTGGAGGGCTGCATTTATGGCAACATTATATCAGTCATTAACAATATTCCTAGTCAGGACTTCGCATTGGCTGTACAAACACCATTGAATTATAAATATGTAAGTAAAGAGAGAGGGTTGACTGGTAGAGATGAGAGAACAATTAACAACTTAACATGCCCCGTGTGGAGGTGAAACACGAGGAATGTGTGTGCAAACTGATGGTGGCAGGCATGCTGGGACAGTAGTGGGCGGGCCGGCAGTAGTTTGCATGAATTAACTGGTGGCGGAAGCACGCAAAGTAATTTGATAAGTACTTGTAAAAAATCAATAAACAAAAAATATCTTATTTTGATAACTTTGAATAACTTTTTATGACGGTGACGATTTTAATGAAACTAAAAAACTAATCTACATAAGATTAGTATTAAAAATAAACCATGCGACATCCGCGGCCATTCTTGGGACAGTGTTCATACATTTTTCCCATTATCCTTTTGAATTTCTAACAAATCTGTAATTTTTTTTTACTAAAATGTCTGAGGACTTGATTTATATGTTTATGTTTTTCTTTTTTTCAGATGTCCCCCATTCATTTGCAAGTACTCGAGACATTATTCATATCGGCCACAACCGGACAGCCTATTTATAGAAATGTAAGTGAATTTTTTAAATTGCTATATTTGTAACGTAGCTGTTCCCCGCGGTTTCTCTCGTATATATAACCTTCTCCAAGAATTTGGCTATCATATGCAGAATTTTGAATCATCAAATTCATATTACGAATTCCTTAGCAATTCTTTAGCAATTCCTATTTCTTTCAATTTTTTTGAAGAGGAATTTCAAAGTTTAGTTGGCCATTTTACAAAAAATATAGGAATTGTTACAGAATTGCTAAGGAATTCGTAATATGAATCGATTCGATGAATTGCTCAAAGTGGCGTTTTTAGACCCCCAGTAAGTAGTTCTAAAGTTATAAGCGTTCATGATCATCATTTCAGCCGCAGGCTGTCCACTGCTGGACGTAGGCCTCCACCAAGGATTTCCAAAATGACCGGTTGTCGCGGCCTGCATCCAGCGCCTGCCTGCGACCTTCCTTAAGTCATCTGACCATCTGGTCGGTGGGTGTCCGATGCTTTATTATATTACTAGCTGTTGACCGACGCTCCGTCCGCGTGGTACTCGGTTCTACAAAAAGGAGCCTATGTTTGGTGTTTAACTATAACCGTACCAAATTTCATTAAAATCGGTCCAGCTTTGAAACTGCTATTTCTTTTTTTATTTTATCAATTTAATGCACATAACTAATTCACATTTCAGAGCGTATTCGCGCAGTCGAGTTTTTTTTAAATTAATTACAAGCTGACCCGACGAACTCCGTGCCGCCTAAACGCACTTTTCTCACCGTTTAAACCTTCCCTGAACTTTCACATATATTTTAACACCAAAATTAACCCAGCAATTCTCGAGTTTTAGCGAGACTATGCCTGTTTGCCTACTAAATCCATACTATCCATACTAATATTATAAATGCGAAAGTCTGTCTGTCTGTCTGTCTGTCTGTCACCTTCACGGCTAAACTGCTGGACCGATTGTGATGAAATTTGGTAGGGATGTAGTTAACGACCTGAGGTCAAACATAGGCTACTTTTGGTCGCGACATAACCGAGTCTCACGCGGGGCGAAGCCGCGGGGAACAGCTAGTTGTATATATATAAAAAAAAAGACTAACTAACAGCAATTTATTTTTATTATATACATACTAGCTTTCGCCCGCATGAATTTCCCTTGGGAACAGTGCAAAAGACATAAGGTACCTTTTATTCCAGGAAAAATCCTGAAATAAAAGGTACCTTATGTCTTTCTCAATACTATTAGCTATGTGAATGCGAAATTTTACGAAGATGGATCAGTAGATAGGGCGTGAAGAGGTAACAAATATACAAATTCATTTTAGCATTTATAATATTAGTTTGGATTTGCTGTTTTTTTTTTAAATATGTATGTCCTTTACAGAGTATCTTCAAAAGGCATCCCTCGTGTATAAAATACGCCGTCGGCATGATATGTACACACGTCGAGACACATTACAAGTGTGTTATATTACATTGGGACACGGGACCACGTGAGTATCCATACTTCCATACTAATATTATAAATGCGAAAGTCTGTCTGTCTGTCTGTCTGTCTATCACCTCTTCACGGCTAAACTGCTGGACCGATTGTGATGAAATTTGGTAGGGATGTAGTTAACGACCTGAGGTCAAACATAGGCTACTTTTGGGCGCGATATAACCGAGTCCCACGCGGGGCGGAGCCGCGGGGAACAGCTAGTAGTTTATAATTCACGGCAAAGATCATTTGAAACTTCACACCCTGGTGTCAGAGTTCGTCGAAACCGCTTTACGGCATTTGACGTGGTTCCTTTAACGACTGCCAGATGGCAACCGAGATTAACGGCTCGGAATCATCTTTATTGTCAGACAATCAGGTGATTCAAGCCTGTAATTTTCTAACCAAACTGAAAACAACTAAACAATGTATTCCCGTGGGAATGGAACCCACGACCCACTGGTGCACGTTAAGCCATTGGTCCCGGCTGCAATCTGGTAGTCGTTAAAGGAACCACGTCAGAGGCCGAGAGGCGGTTTCGAAGAATTCAGCCATCAGAGTGTTTATGGTCGATTGACCGTGACACCTACACGAAATGAAGATAACAAAACCTAAAAATTAATTTATTTTCAGTTCCGGCCACAAACATTCGACGCACGGAGGTGACTCTTCCCCAACCCCATTACTTTGTAATCGACATTAACCAGTCTAAGAGATACGTGGCGCAAGGTATGTACACATTCATAGTTTCAGCCGCAGGGTGTCCACTACTGGACATAGGCCTCCCACAAGAATCTCAAGAATGATCTATTGTCGAGCGGTAATCACATCGATTTTGACAATCCATACTTCCATACTAATCATCACTATCACTACATAGTATAAAACAAAGTCGCTTTCTCTGTCCCTATGTATGCTTAAATCTTTAAAACTACGCAACGGATTTTGATGCGTTTTTTTTTAATAGATAGAGTGATTCAAGAGGAAGATTTTTATGCCCATGCGAAGCCGCGGCGGGTCGCTACTAATTAATTAAAAAAAAAATGTTTTTCTTTCAGATCTCCTGACAGATGAGAAGCGCCCTTCCCGCCTAACGCATCTAGAAGATGCTTTGGCCCCGGAATTCAGCCATTTCGACGGCTACCGATACGTGCCAAACCCTTCAAAGCAGTCGGAGTACCCTGATGATGACGGCATAGCCATGATGTATAGGAGTAGGGCTGGGATGTAAGATCTGTAACCTAATCGGTATTCGGCAAATAACTGTACATATTATTGTATAAAAAAAATATATTTTTTAATGTAATTACGATTTGCACACCTCAAAAAGGTAAAATGTATAAGGGAATATCTTAATTGTAACAACAAATTGTACCACCTACATTTTATGCAAATAAAGGATATTGATTGATTGATTGATTGAAAAATATACATATATTGGACAAGGGTATTTTTGTTTTATTTATCATCATTTTATTTCATGTACTGTGGGCCACATCCTATACTATTAAACGAGCAATATTTATATTTCTACTCGCGTTTTCGAAAACAGCTATAACGATTTCTTTGAACATAGTACCTATCAAAGAATTTATATACAACACTAGAATGCTTACGAAAAATAATAATCGCAAAAAACAACATTCAAAATTAATCCTTATTACTCTACTGCAAAGTTGATTTTTCTTTAAAGACTACATACAAATACCTAACGTTCCAGAAATAGGTCCAAAATTTGTAGGTGTCCCTTTTCCTCTTGAATATTATACAACCTACTAGAAAGAGACACCTACAAACTTTAAGTTTTATTTCGGAACGGCTTTTGTCTCCGTAAGCATTCTAGTGTTATAAATTCTTTGGTACCTATAGAGATTTGACGTTTTGGCATCTCCTTGGCTAGATACTCATCCGAAGCATATACATAAATAAAAGAATAAAATATTATTTAAAAAAAATGTGTAACTGACATTAATGCTCAGTCCGAAGAAATCGTAGATTGTGAAGTCGAAAGACTGATTGATCACAGATATCCCCCTTTTGGGGGTCATGTCACTATTTTCTCATGCCAAATTCGGTGACTGTTTTAGGGGTTCATCCACTGTGACTGTGGCCAGTCAGGTGGTTTACTATCATCTCTTTAAACCACGCAAGAACGATTCAGTAAAGGAGATATCGCCTTACATCATGTATTGCGCCTTCTCACTTACTCATTTTTGGATGATTTTAACCTTTTTTTTTTTTTTTTTTTTATAACGGAGGGGAAATGCATTTACGCACAGAGTGTGGGACTCCTGAGCTGCTAGTCAGCCCAGACTACCCACTAAAACCCCTCCGGCGTTTCCGCACTTGGCCGTTGAGGGCGCCATGGGGTCGCGTTAGCATTCTACCACGACGCCCTCCAGCCTGGCCTTTCGGCCCCAACCAGTGCGCTGGGCAAGAGCCCAGCGCTCCCTAACGATGGCCTCCCTCTGTGAAATAATTATTCCACAGAAGGAGGCCCCCACCTCGGGGTGGGGCATCCGCTCACCATCTACTAAAAGATGGGGGGAGTGCCCCACAGTTAGCAGGACATTGGCCGACAGTCAATAAGACCCCGAATATTAGGGAGTTATTAACTGCCGCCCAGGGTGCACCGTCCCAAATCACTTGTCAACCCGCTCTCTCACTGGATCCGTTTGAATCAAGCGAGAACGCAAAGTTTTCAAGTGACTGGGCGCTCGAGGAGGTTTCCTGCACTTAGCACCCCTGGATGATTTTAACCTGACCTAACCTTTTTTTTTTTTTTGTTAACGGAGGGGAAATGCATTTACGCACAGAGTGTGGGACTCCCAGGCCTAGTGCCCGGACTACCCACTAAAACCCCTCCGGCGTTTCCGCGCATGGCCGTTGAGGGCGTCATGGGGTCGCGTTAGCATTCTACCACGACGCCCTCCAGCCTGGCCTTTCGGCCCCAACCAGTGGGGCTTACAACCTTAGGCTCCCTAACGATGGCCTCCCTCTGTGAAATAAATATTCCACAGAAGGAGGCCCCCACCTCGGGGTGGGGCATCCGCTCACCATCTACTAAAAGATGGGGGGAGTGCCCCACAGTTTGCAGGACATTGGCCGACAGTCAATAAGACCCCGAATATCAGGGAGTTATTAACTGCCGCCCAGGGTGCACCGTCCCAAATCACTTGTCAACCCGCTCTCTCACCGGATCCGTTTGGATCAAGCGAGAACGCAAAGTTTTCAAGTGACTGGGCACTCGAGGAGGTTTCCTGCACTTAGCACCCCTAACCTTTTTTTTTTTTTTGTTTACGGAGGGGAAATGCATTTACGCACAAAGTGTGGGACTCCTGAGCTGCTAGTCAGCCCAGACTACCCACTAAAACCCCTCCGGCGTTTCCGCACCAGCCGTTGTGAGGGCGCCATGGGATCGCTTACGCATTCTACCACGACGCCCTCCGGCTTGGCCTTACGGCCCCTTAATGGAAGCGGGCTTGACGGGCAAAACGCGCCCGCCGCCTGCCTCTTCCTCGGCCTCTCCTGATGAGAGGCGCGTCGGCTCTCGCCTCGCGCACCCTCTCTGCCGCCACCTTCTGCGACATTGTAGCTTCACAGAAGGAGGCAACTGCGTTCCAGTACCTCTCTCCGCACAGCATCGTTGCAATGACGCTGTGCAGCGAGAGGTCATGATGGCCCAGCTCCACTGCCATTCGCACTCTTTCGGGTGCCCACATCTGGCAGTCTGCCAGAGTGTGTTGTGCCGTATCATCTGGCTCCCCACACTCATGGCAGACCGGACTTAACTCCCTGCCAATATTATGCAGGTAATGACCGAAGCACCCGTGTCCGGTCATTACCTGCGTCATCCGATACGTCAATTGGCCGTGTCTTCGGTCTAACCACGCCGGGAATGACGGGAGGAGCGCCCCAATGGTTCGCGTCCCATATGGGGAGTTTTCAAGCTCTACTCTCCATCGTTCCCTCAATCTGTCCACAGCCAATTGACGCATTGCCCTCACCTCTGAGGGAGCGAGCTCTGCGCCACCCGCTCGCATCCTTGCCCGCTCCCAGTATACCTCGGCATGCACCTCGGCATCCATCTCCCATGGCGGAGTGCCGGCCAGGGCACATGCTGCTGCCCATGAGACCGTTACATAGGCCCTTGCCATCCGATTGGCCACTATCCTCTGTGGCCTACGGAGCAAGGCCTTGTTGGCTCTGGAGAGCCTATCAGCCCAGATGGGCGCCCCGTATAGCGCCATGCTGCGGGTTACTCCCGCATACAGCCGGCGGCACGGAGCGCCCGGCCCTCCAATATTGGGCAGCAGCCGGCCCATTGCCGACGCCGCACCGACTATACGGGGAGCTAGTTGTTTGAAGTGCTCCCCGAAGTCCCAGCGTGAGTCCAGTATGAGGCCAAGATATTTCAAATGGGGCTTAACCTGGACCCTCACTCCGTCTATGGAGACGGACGCATCAGGTGGCGGGCGCCACCTTCTTCCCTTTCCTAGGGCGATGACCTAGCATTTATTTGGGGCCACCCTCAGGCCCAGCAGACCGATGCGCGTCACCATCAGGTCTGCTGCGACCTCAGCTCTGCGCAGGGCCTCGTCTACGTTCTCACCCCGGACGGCCACCATGGTGTCATCTGCATAGCAGATTACAATCGTCCGGGGGAGAAGGTCCCGCGGATGGCCCAATCATACCCGATGTTCCACAACAGGGGTCCTAACACTGACCCCTGTGGGACACCGGAGGTCATCGCCCTTTCCGCTCTTGCTCCATCCATTTTTTCGTAGAGCACTACCCTTTCGGTCAGGTAGTGCCCCACGATTGCCCTTAGGTAGAGGGGCACTCCATGATAGCGGAGTGCCTCCTCTATGACTTCATAGGGGAGGGAGCCGAACGCGTTGGCTATGTCAAGAGACACCGCCACGGCTCCACTCCCCTCATCCGTTGCCTCCTCCGAGAATGCCCTCAGGTCTTTCAGTGCGTCAATGGTGGACCGCCCAGTTCTGAAGCCGTACTGGCGGTCCGACACATTGGGCCCCGTTTCCTCCAGATGCTGGATGATCCGACGTGCAATGATGCGTTCGAGCATCTTTCCGGTTTCATCCAGCATCAGCAGGGGCCTCCAGCCCGAGGGGGAGTCCTCGGGTCGGCTCTCCTTCCTTAAGAGGCAGAGCCTGCCCTCTTTCCATGGCTTCGGGAACCGTCCTGTCGACAGACAATCGTCGAACAGGTCTTTCAGGCGGCTCCCGAGGTGTTTTAGTGCCACCGGCAGGACGATACCGGGGACGCCATCCGGGCCAGGTGCCTTTTTGCGGGCCCTCAGGCGATCTAGTCCCGGGTTGAACTCCTCGTCCGTGACCGGGGGCACATTTGCCATGGAAGACTCCCGCTCAGGGGGGAAAGAAGCACCCCTAACCTGACCTTTTTTTTTTTTTTTGTTAACGGAGGGGAAATGCATTTACGCACAGAGTGTGGGACTCCCAGGCCTAGTGCCCGGACTACCCACTAAAACCCCTCCGGCGTTTCCGCGCATGGCCGTTGAGGGCGTCATGGGGTCGCGTTAGCATTCTACCACGACGCCCTCCAGCCTGGCCTTTCGGCCCCAACCAGTGCGCTGGGCAAAAGCCCAGCGCTCCCTAACGATGGCCTCCCTCTGTGAAATAAATATTCCACAGAAGGAGGCCCCCACCTCGGGGTGGGGCATCCGCTCACCATCTACTAAAAGATGGGGGGAGTGCCCCACAGTTTGCAGGACATTGGCCGACAGTCAATAAGACCCCGAATATCAGGGAGTTATTAACTGCCGCCCAGGGTGCACCGTCCCAAATCACTTGTCAACCCGCTCTCTCACCGGATCCGTTTGGATCAAGCGAGAACGCAAAGCTTTCAAGTGATTGGGCACTCGAGGAGGTTTCCTGCACTTAGCACCCCACCCCTAACCTGACCTAACCTAACCTAACCTCTTTATCGATAATCAATCATTTACTATCGATTTATCAGCAGAGATTTATCGCTATGGCTGACTAGCATGCGCATCACATCACTATTCACTCAGTTTCACGGTGAGGCGGTGAGGTAGCATCCACAAACTAAATAGAGATGTAGCATCTTGTTAGCATCTGTGTCAAATTGACAACCTCGATAATTATTTTTCGTTCATTCTTCATTCATACCATACCATAGTAGTATCTCTATTTAGTTTGTGATACCATACATTTTCTTTGTTTCTCCCGGCATCTGTTTTTTGACACCATTGAATTTATTTAATATTTTTGGTAAGTTTACGTTAATTGTATACATGCATGCCTTATCAGCTTACTCTCTCACATCTCGT
Source organism: Apomyelois bistriatella (assembly GCA_947044815.1). Lineage (NCBI taxonomy): Eukaryota > Metazoa > Arthropoda > Insecta > Lepidoptera > Pyralidae > Apomyelois > Apomyelois bistriatella. Next base: position 4,426,464 of record OX345717.1, read on the forward strand.
ATATAACAGCAGTGTTTCGGAAATATCTTTCTCACGTGGGGAATAACGATTTTTTCAAACCTGTTTTGGCATATCCTTGCGCGAATTTGTATTTAATATGATTTAATAACTTCAATCGATTTAACCTGTACCTTTAATATATTAGTACTGTAGCAAAATTTGTTTATTATTGTACAAAGATTCGGCAATGCGTGACTTTTTTGTTCATTCTAATTTACTGGCTTTTATAAACAACTATCTGTTCCCCAGGGTTTGCCTGCCCGTGTTGTTTATTAACTATAGCCTAAAACTTCCCTAAGAATCAGGCTATCTTATGCAGAAATATTTTTTGAAATCCGACCAGCTGTTAATAAGTTATTTAAAAAACAAACTTCAGATTTATTATATTAAGTACTAGCTGTTGCCCGCTATTTCACTCGCCCAAAGTATGTATGTACTAACTAGCACAGATAACAGAATATTATACTAGTAGCACTAAAGTCTATATCATGGATAAAGTTTCTTATATGTACCGTAGAGTTGGATGACCAAAAATTTATGACAGGAAGGTCTTAGCATATGTAGTGTTTTACATAATTTCAAACTGCTAATCCTTATAATGCCAGCTGACAGTAGTTAGTAGCATTTACTAACTGGTGGTGGAAGCACGCAAACTTTGACTTCCGCATAGATACCTGAATCTATTAAAAATCCTTATAGTTTTAAAAGGGGACCAAGCGGAAACATAAAAATACAATATTCAGCATGTCAACAATTGACCACAGACAATTTTTACTTTCAGCATGATGGCGGCTCGTAGCCGTTTCCAAAATCAATCTAACGAGTGGGATTTGTTGAGGGAGGACTTCAACAATACCACTTACGATGCTCAGTATCCTGATGATGATGCGAGGTATATTTTTTTTTCTTACGTTCTTTTACGAGCTTGTTAGTAGCCAGTACTGTTGTCTTATTTATGCTGCTTATTTGATGACTGTCAAATCTACTAATAGCAGCACTGTGCTTAACTCTAACCCCTGTATTAAGAAACGTTTGTTAAGCCTATTTTAGTTAAAATGTGTTAGTTCTTTCACATGAAGTGTCAGGTAGGAGAGAGAGCTAAAAAATATTTTATTTAATATGCAATAATTTTTTCTTTAAATATAGTATCGTTGAGTTAGTATCCCATAACACAAGTCTTGAACTTACTTTGGGGCTAACTTGATCTGTGTGACTTGTCCCTATATATATATTTATTTATTTATTCCACCGGCTACTTAGCCCAATGTTTAATATCAAAAGCCAACAGCAGCGCATTGTTGAGAATCGATAATTGAAGCACTAAAGATTGATTCAAAGTGGTTTGCTTGCCTTATGAACTAAACATTTTCATTTCTGGAGTTTCCATTCTGTCTGTCTGCCCGTACTTCATAGGCTGAACTAAATGTAAGTAAGTATGTATGTATATCTTAATTCACAAAAAATAAAAATGTTATACGTTGGTGTTAATTTCTGTTAAAAAATGATTCCTGTAAAACTTACTTGTTTATCTCTTTGCAGTGGTGGGGTACACCTGGATCACTGCAGACTCTATATCACAAATATACCAAGTGTCCTCAACGAGGAGGGCCTTCGTACAGCGTTCTCCAAGTACGGAACTCTCACGGAGGTGTTTGTCAGCAAAGACCCAACGAAGAAGTATGCTTTAGTCAAGTTTGAGACTCCTGGGTAAGTTTTACACTACTTACATTATTTTAATTTTATTATTAACTAGCGACCCGCCCCGGCTTTGCATGGGCATAAAAACCTTCCTCTTGAATCACTCTATCTAGTCACTCACATCACTCTATCCGTTGTGTAGTTTTAAAGATTAAAGCATACAAAGGGATGTAGGGATAGAGAAAGCAACTTTGTTTTATACTATGTAGTGATATACTGGATTGCCTATAGCAATTTCTCATGTTGCAAGGAATGTGTGTGCAAACTATTGGTGAGATGTCATGCATAGCATGTCATGCATAGCATGTCAAGGCCAGTAGTGTTAGGGTGCCGGCCGACGGTAGTTTGCAGGAATGGCAGAGGCACATAGTAAACAAAAGTATTGTTCCTGGCACTCTCTCATATAATACACTGGCAGTTCTCCTCAGTTCCACTTGCCCGTCGTATGTACGTATATGTTAATACTTTGACCTTTGAGTACCCGAAATCGGCGAGCGTGTATGACGAGAGTGATGAGTGTGGAGGAGGTGAGAGAGGTATGTAAGGATCGTAGCCAATGGAAATCTCTAGTCTCTGCCTGCCTACGGGAGACAGGCGTGATGATATGTATGTATGCAGATGCCCAGATATTTTTCTAATCTGACCAGTAGTTGTAAAGTTCAAACAAACAAACTCTCCAGCTTTTTAGTATACTCGTAGATATTACATTCTGGAATTAAGCTTCAACATCACATGTTATAAGGTTTTTTATTTAAAATTATAGACAATTGTTTTTTGTTCTAGGGAAGCAAAGCTGGCTATGACGAAATTGAACAGAACCGAACCACTGCGGCTCAATATTAACATAGCGCACAAGGTAAGTCTATTAAAATAAATTTAAACCGATTTTGATGAAACAAACTTTAGAAGTCCTTCGGAGTTAAAACAAAGCGGTTCAGCACTTTCGGAGATAAGCGTGATCATATATGTATACAGACAGACAGACAATTTTTTTGCTTTCTTTTTAATATCCTTTCCATTTCAATCATAATAACTAAATGTACAGACAAAATATTTTTACTTTTATTATATGCATGATTATTATTTTTTACGTATTTGAAAAAATAAACTCATTAGTAGCCTCAAGTATCCCACTGCTGGACAAAGGCCTTGCCCCTTTTCTTTCACGCGTCTCGAGGGGCCGACCACGCAAAAGATGGCGGGAAGACATCTAATAGACACCTTTGGGAGTGAATGAAAAAGGCAAAAAAAATTACGTATGAATTATTTATTAGTGAAGTGGTTATAAAAATCTCTTAAGGTGATACCTCGGTGAACACTAGCGCCACCGTCATTTAAAAATCATTACTCACTGAAAACACAAGTTATCAAAAATTCCTCTGCTGTAATTAGGGTTCTGGATCTGAAGTTAATTTTAAACATAATTAATTATCAAATTATAATTCCCCATAGTTACAAATTGCATTATTGCTTAAAACTGCCAATTTTGTAACTATATGGAACTATAATTTAATAATTGAATATGATTTTAGTTAACTTCAGATCCGGAACCATAATTACAGCAGAGGGATTTTTGATAACTTGTGTCTTCAGTGAATAATGATTTTTAAATGACGGTGGCGCTAGTGTTCACCCAGGTATCACCTTAAAACGGGGTGTATAGCGTTGTTACTTGCCCCACAAATAAAAATTTCAAAGCCATTTGATTCGAAAAGAAGAAGAATATCTTGAAACTAAACTATTATCAAAACTGAGAAAAAATCCTTATCAGTTATCCAGTTTTTTTTACAAAAAAATGGAAGTTAATTATTATCTCCAAAAGCAGATAGTTATTTCATTATGAAGATTAAAGCATAAAAAAGCTTGCTTATCAAGCTTTCGGGTTACGAGGTCATCGACCCTGTATGTTAAGTACCAACCAGTCTTTTGGCCACATGAGTAGTTCTATGGAACAGAGGGAAAGCTTCATATTTACATGAGTGTAATGAAACAAAAAAAGATGAAAGAGAGAGAGAGAGACTAAGAACTAGAAATTTTTGATACAATCCCAATTTCCCAACTAATATAATAAATGCGAAAGTGAGTTTGTATATTTGTTTGCTTGTTACCTCTTCACGCCCTATATATCAAACCAATCTTCCTGAAATTTCGCATGCACATAGGTAGGAGTATTGAAAAGAAAATAGGGTAATTTTCATCTCGAGAAAAAGCTCTGTTCCCGAGGGAAATTTACGCGGGCGGAGCCGCGGGCGAAAGCTAGTATTATTATGTGTGACATGTCACAAAAAACCACAACAAAAAACCACATGTCACTGACATGTGGTTTTTTGTTTGTAACTTCGTCATATTTTTGTACTTAATCAAAGGCTGCTATGATGCCAATGCTCCTTGGGTTAATTCACCTCTTCTATCTAATTTCTCTGTGAGACAGGCAGATGTCTTGGATGTTTATCTATAAATGTATCACTACAAGCTACGAATAATAATTCTTATTCATAATTGAGAATTATTATTCGTAGACTACAAGTATAAAACAAAGTCGCTTTCTCTGTCCCTATATCCCTTTGTATGCTTAAATCTTTAAAACTACGCAACGGATTGTGATGCGGTTTTTTTTAAATAGATAGAGTGATTCAAGAGGAGTTTAGAGGAGAGGTTTTTATGCACATGCGAAGCCGGGGCGGGTCGCTAGTTTGTTATAAAATATAGTATCGTTGAGTTAGTATCCCATAACACAAGTCTCTAACTTTGGGGTTAACTCAATCTGTGTCATTTGTTCATATATATTTATTTAGATGGACATACAGACTTTCCCATTTATAATATCAGTATGAACATGGCACTTATTGTCAAGTATATATTTTTTTTAATAGCAAAGAAATAAACATCAAGAGAAGAATACAGATCGAGAGTACCACGGCAACCGTAGGAGCAATAGAGAGGAAGCTTCAAGTGTCGGAAGCCGAGGGAATAGCAGGTAAGTCGTCGTTCAAGTGTTTTTAAAAAATTCAAATTGTTTATTTTCAATATAGGATATTCTTATCACTTATTGACGTCAATTGTTACTTATTTTAAGTTCACCACCACTTCCAAAGCGCAAGTGGAGAAGAAGTGGCCCCACAAACTTAACTGCAGCATTTTCTTCAAAAACGTCAATTAACAAAATTTGAGTCAAATCAGACGAGTTTACATTTGAATATTTTTATAACATCACAATAAGTTTATTATTAAATTATTAAATATTTAAGGTTATTGAAATTGTTTCTCAGTTACATCTTATATGCCAGGGTATGCTTTAAACATGGTCCTAGGATATTATTATGTTATTTTTTTTATTTTATTTATTTATTTTATTTTATAGATTTGGATGACCAACAGCAAATAAATTTACAAAGGTAATAGGTATATTCCTTCTCATTAAGTTTACCTATTGTACTTTATGTCTGAATAAAGTTTTAAATCACTACATAGTATAAAACAAAGTCGCTTTCTCTGTCCCTATGTCCCTGTGTATGCTTAAATCTTTAAAACTACGCAACGGATTTTGATGCGGTTTTTTTAATAGATAGAGTGATTCAAGGGAAGGTTTTTATGCCCATGCGAAGCCGGGGCGGGGTCGCTATTAAATAATAAGTAGATATGGCAGCACTGCTTATTACAATAGAACGACTACCGTGTCTGTAAGCCTTTTTACAGGGAAACCAGACCATTAAGAAATTGCATTAGCGATAAGTCCGCCTCTGTACTAATTTTTATCTTTGATCCTGTACAATCCAATAATGTATTTATGTAATTGGTGCAATAAAGTGTTTATTCATTCATTCATTCATTAAGATCATGATCCGGTTGTGTTAGCGGCCAACACTGTTAGATTATTCAATTTGCCTAGCATGTGACAATGTAGATTAAAATAGACATTTATTAAAACACTAGCTGTTGCCCGCGGCTCCGCCCGCGTGCGCCTCGGTTATATCGCGCCCGAAAGTAGCCTATGTTTGACTCCTAGTGCATAACTATATCCATACCAAATTTCATCACAATCGTTCCAGCAGTTTAGCCGTGAAGAGATGACAGACAGACTTTCGCATTTATAATACTAGCTGTTCCCCGCGGCTTCGCCCCGCGTGGGACTCGGTTATATCGCGCCCAAAAGTAGCCTATGTTTGACCTCAGGTCGTAAACTACATCCCTATCAAATTTCATCACAATCGGTCCAGCAGTTTAGCCGTGAAGAGGTGACAGACAGACAGACAGACTTTCGCATTTATAATATTAGTATGGATTCATCACACATACAAAACAGCAAAGAACAAAGATAACAAACAAAAATACATGAAAAATGTGAAATATCTCAATAGGTGGCGGCTCAGTATTACACTAGCGATAATGGCCGGGTCCAACGACTTAACGTGCCTTCCGAAGCACTTCGTCTGTCGGTGGCCACTCCCGTTGTAATGCTCTAAGCTCAAGATAGAAATGGGGCCTCGCCTCACTCACCGCACCGTCGTCGTCGCTTTACTGGGGGGTTACTATCGTCTCTTAAAACCATGCAAGATCCAGTGAGAAAGCGGGATAGCGCGCCACGTGATGTAAGGCGACATCTCCCTTACTCACTGGATCTTGCATGGTTTTAAGACGGTATTAACCCCCCTGGTACGAACTACACTTTCGTGCTCCCTAATTCAAAGATAAATAAATTTAATAAAAATATCTTCTAAAAGCGACTCCGAAAAAAGAGTAAGCGAGATGGCGCAAAATACACCATGTAAGGCGACATCTCCCTTAATCGTTTTTAAGTGTTATTTATTTAGAGGTATGTATGGTTACCATCAACTGTTTTAACAGACACAAACAAGTGAGCGAGATGGCGCAATACATGATGTATGGCGACATCTTGCTCGCTCACTCGTTTCGGGCCTGCTGAAACAGTACTTGTGTGGAGTGACTGGAGTGCTATTTTTGTGATTTTTCATACACAACGGCAACATATAACATAACCGGTGGCCTACTACCACCTCTTAAAACTATGCAAGAACGATTGAGTAAGGGAGATGTCGCCTTACATAATGTATTGCGCTGTCTTGCTTACTCACTGGATCTTGCATGGTTTTAAGAGATGGTAGTAACCCCCCTGAACCGAATTTCGCCTTTCCGATACACACCTATATTAGTGTGTCAAACTTATAACACCCATCTTTTTGCTCCATAAGGCCTCTGTGAAAAAGTCTGTTTTGATGACGCGTCACTATCTTACTATACAATATCTTACTATACAAAGGAAGTATTGTTTTACAATAAACGAAGTATTATATTTACGAGGCTATTTCTGCTTGTTAAGGGTTTTTGTTATGCTTTGGTACCACGATAGACAAAGTATGTAATATGTTCGTGGTAAAGATAATTTTACAGCTTTGCTTTACGTTAGTATTATTTTAAATTCTGTGCTTAGGTCTTGTCTTTAGGTGTTAATGCGTGTTTAACAGTGATTGTATAATTTTTTCAAATTTATATCTTGAATCTTGCGGAAAAAAGGCCCGTCGCGTTCGTTGACAGAAAAATACCAGGACAGGGAGGTATAGAAACTAGATACTCAAAGTTCATGTTATGATCGTGATATGAAATGAAATCTTAAAAGCGCCAAATTGAGTTTATTGTGACGTCACATAGCCAAAACCCAACTAACAGACGATCAAACAAGACAAGTAGGAGTGAAGATAGAACAGATGATCATATAATAGCCACATACGGATGGACATAATACGTACCTACATACACACCGGTCATAATAAAAACTCCCTTTTGGCTTGCCGTAGATGTGTAATTCTTTTTTTTTTTTTTGGGTGGCTGTCTGTTCATAGATTTGTTTTTTTATACAAAACAAACAACCAATCACGATTCGCGCTTTAGCAAACATTAATGTCATTCCGTATTCTAGCCAATCACTCGTTGTCTTTTAGTTCGCGCCTTTTGATTGCTTGACGTGCTTGACGTTGACGATTTTTTTATTTTCATTCAATTTCACAATAATTCTCATTCATTTCGGCGAAGTGAAAAGTTAACGAAACTTGAAAGCAACTCTTGAAAGTTGGTTTTGTTATTGCAAATAATTTTGTGAACTTGTGTTTTGTTGTTTTATTTAGTAGAACTATAAATTATTGACGATCAAGCTGTTATTTGACTCTTGTGAAAAGAAATTAAAGTTTTCTGTTATTATTTAAGTGTTACAAAATGGAAGGTGACGCCATGATAAACAAATATTTTTCTTCAATGCAAAGAAATGAAAAGTAAGCGCAATTTTAAAATATTGTCAATGCTTTTATTCTTTTTTAAAAGTAGGTAATTAGCCTATCGCTTTTGATTTAAAATCGAGTCAGCATCTACCACGGTTCCTTTTAATTATTTATTCTTTTATCTCAACTCCTACATAAGTAGTCTCATATTTTCTGACTTAATATTTGCACATCTCAAATCATTACTATCACTACATGTATAAAACAAAGTCGCTTTCTCTGTCCCTATGTCCCTTTGTATGCTTAAATCCTTAAACCTACGCAATGGATTTTGATGCGGTTTTTTTAATAGATACAGTGATTCAAGAGGAAGGTTTTATGCCCATTCGAAGCTTGTGCGGGTCGCTAGTACTACATAATCGCATATTTTCTGCGAAACACTACATTTTCAGATAATAGTCATAATTTTATATCATTCAATGTGATGGATGATAGCTAGTTACCTACCTAGTCATTAATTCCTTGTGGGTGTTGTGGGTAGTACCTACAATAAATAGAATGCTAAGTAATAAATATCAAAAAAGAAACTACCTCCAAATTGCTGAGCTGTTACTTTGACTGCCTTTGTCCAGTTGTGTAATTACCCCGAGGTTGTTGGTGTAATCTGAATTAAAATAAAATAATATTAATGACATTTCGGCATAATAATGTGAAATATCCATACTAATATTATAAATGCAAATGTCTGTCTGTCACCTCTTCACGGCTAAACTGCTTGACCGATTGTGATGAAATTTGGTAGGGATGTAGTTAACGACCTGAGGTCAAACATAGGCTACTTTTGGGCACGATATAACCGAGTCCCACACGGGGCGAAGCCGCAGGGAACAGCTAGTATTATAATATACAAGAAAGTGCACATAAGAAAGTGATTGATATAACATGTCACATGATTATATGGCATTCACTCTTTAATGGGAAAAGTAGAAATAAAAAGGATAGTGTTTTGGCTGGATACCGTGCACCGAGCGCCTGATATCTAGCTACCAGATAATCAGCCCTTTATCTCATTGAATGAATGAATGAAATAATTTATTATGAGAAACTTGTCTTAAAAAGTTGTAACAAATTGTCTTGCAGGCTATATTAGTAATACAAAAATAAAACAGGCTCCCTGAGGAAAGCTTCAAACATAAGATGCATATGCATCAGCTTCATATGCTGCTACTTATAGTGTCTAAGAATATAAAAAAAAAGAAATTTTACATAATCCATTCCTGCACCATTCCGCCTTTAATGGTACAACATCGAAAAATGATAAAACTAGATCTTACTTAACACAAGTTAGCTCTTGACACTTTATAGAACTATTTCAATGAAGTAGCAAAGCAATAATAGTAGTGATCTTCGCAATTAACATGTTAACGGACACACAACTGCTATAGCAGTTGTAACAATAAAACTTCTATTGTGTTTCAAAAAACGTCTGCAAACATGTTAAGAAAACCAAAATCTGATTGAGGAGATTGACCTTTTCTTAAAATATCAAATCAATCGCAATCATGACCATATATTTGGTGGTCAGTTAACTTGAATCTATATTAACAGTAGCAAGGTTTGCTAGACCTCTTTCAGCACCTGACAGTACCATTTACAGCGCAAGGTTGTTTTCAGATGATGGTCTTTAATTTATTCAATACTATGTGGTTTCATTTGCCCGTGGTGTGTATGAAATATAGCCTTAAACCTGCTGAAGCAGGCTATTAATTGTAAAAAGATTTTTTCAAATCCGACCATTAGTTCTAAAGTATAGTAGTTCAAACAGACAAACAAACTCTTTAGCTTTACTCCCTGTACTTTACTCACAGATTTATATAAAGTTAGGCGGAGTCTCTTATCAACAATAAATCTATATTTTTTTTGTTTCAGAAAAACTCTGGACTTGGCGAATGGAGATAATGACATGGATGATGAAATTGGTGGTAACGAATTTGTAAGTGTAAATATTTATGATTTTACTTATAATTTTTTTTCTAATTCACTCAATTCACACACGCATTCTAGTAGAATTACTACTATTTTACTAGAACTAGAAGTTCAAGAATTAGGTTTTCATATGATTGCATAAAGAATGTTTTAAATTCGAGGAGTGGTTCCGAAACAAACAAGCTTATTAAATTAAACTATTTTATACGGTTTTCTATCGCGTTTATTGCTTACTTATTTATACCTAACGTTTCAAGCACTTTACAGAGCTCATGGTCGCAGGCAGACTGAGTTGACATTCGTCTGTGTCATTTGTTTCTGATGTCACAAGAATACAAAACCATAGCTCATAAATCATTGAAAACTATTTCGATTCACACAGTATTGGCTGACAGTATCAAAAACAATTTAATGTGTAACAATCCCGAAAACATAAGAAAACAAGCTTAAACAAACTTATCTATAAGTATAGTTCGATATTTATATAAAACTTACTGTTCCCCGCGGTTTCACTCGCCATTAGTGTGTATGTACTATATATGTATAGCCTATAACTTTCCCCAAGAATCAGGCTTTCATATACAAAAAGAATTTTGCAAATCCGACCAGTAGTTTTCAAGTTATAAGCGTTCAAACAAACAAACTCTTCAGGTTTATTATATTAGTATAGATTAGTTCATAGCTTTTTTTTGATTATGTTAAACTTTGTCAATCCTCAACAGATATTGAATTGTATTGTCTCTTGTTATCCAGGAATTGACTCCCATGGATCCCGACTTGGAGCTTGAGCTGGAGCAAATCAAACTGAAGCAGTTGGAGCTGCAAGAGGAGCAGGTCCGCTGCAAGCAGAGGCTGCTTTTGTTGAAGACCAGCAAGCGGGCTGTGAGTATTTAACTAAATTAGCTCTCACTGACTATACATATAAAGTTTCTACAGGTTTCTATTAGAAAATAATGTCAAAGACATTGCTTCCATGCTGGTCTGGGAGAGAAAGAAAAACAGAATGTACCAGCTGCTTCTCTTCCCGCGCAAGCCGTAAAAGTCGTCTGTGGGAATCGCTGAATGGGGAAATCATGACATAGGTGATGCGGCTAGCAACCCATCACTATTGATCTCCTGTTTCAACTACCATTATGCTAAACGTGGCCTAAGGTCTTATGGCTCTGTCTACCCCGTATGTTTACGCTCGTGGTACCCGCACTGCCAACTCGTGACTTATGTTAGGCCACAGCACCCACAAATCTTAAACAGTGTGACTGCTCAAAAGTCTCTGTGACAATTTTTAACTTAGATACTCAATATAAAGTAAAACCGTGGGCTGGCTCCGATGGGAGCAGCACCAGACACGCTAAAAAGCACACACCACATGCACTTATAGTCTGATTGACTTATTGGATTGCAAATAAGAATCTGAGAAAAAATTGAGGACACAAACACAAGGGACATAGGGACAGAAAAAGCGACTTTGTTTTATACTATGTAGTGAAGAATACAATACAATGGGAAACATGCTGGGATGGGTTGCAATACTAATGTTGATAGTTTCTTTTACAATTTTTTTTTATACAACTGAGTTACGAAAACCTACGACATCAGAAATGTTTACTATTAAACAATGTCGGACATATTATGCGGTCTCCTAGGCATTGTCTGGAAAAACTTATAATTTTGGACAAAATTAAAGGAAAGCGCCCCAGAGGAAAGCCTCCAGGCAGATGGGTGGCCAGAGTGAGGAGAGCGGCTGGGGGCAGCATCTACAGAGCGGTCCGTGTCACTGGTGATCGCATAACTTGGAAGCACATGTCACGATTCTCGGGAGTGAGGGACCAATGAAGAAGAAGACTGTAAAACAGTTTTTAAACAGTTAAGATGGCAGCCATTGATTGATTGATTGATGTTTGTTTCAGAGCACCGTGAACACGTCTACAAATAGATGTATACTGCCTGATGGTAGAATCGTTGTTCGCAATGTCAGCGAAAGGTGAGTCTACTGTTTACTTGAGACTACTTCAATAACTTCTGTGGTGTAGTGGTTAACATGATAGGTTCTAATCTAAAGGTTCAGGGTAATATCCGTAGCCATAAATTCAAGATTCAAATCAAATCAAATCTCTTAAAATAAAGGTATAAAGAATAAAGTGGTATAAAGTAGGTAAACAGGCATATGAGCCATCTGATGGTAAGTGGTAACCGTAGCCTATGGACATCTACAGAATAAGAAAAGTCATGTGAGCGCTGCCGAGCAAGAAAAAAATTTTAGACCCATATTGAAAGACTTCATGTTTTTGCCTTTTGAAGTATCATGGCCATGTTTATTCTACAACTATATAATAATATATGTGTGGGAAACTGGGAAATATGTATAATTCTGTAGGTAAAGGGTTATAATGATTTCTGCTTCTTTTCAAGTCGAAATGACTGCTTTTTTTTTTTCATTGTTTCGATTTCTAAGTCAACTGCTCTGTCGATAATGATTGTGACTAGGGTGGCTACTACCATCTCTTAAAACCATGCAAGATCCAGTGAGTAAGGGAGATGTCGCCTTACATCATGTATTGCGCTGTCCCGCTTACTCACTGGATCTTGCATGGTTTTAAGAGACGGTAGTAGCCCCCCAGATAAGAAATGTTAGTAACATGTATCAATCTACTATGTATGAGCTACTAGCATTTGTCCGCGGCTTCGCCCGCGTGGATTTTCGGGATGAAAGGTACCCTATGTCCTTCTCAATACTTCTAGTTATGTATATGCGAAATTTCAGGAAGATTGGTTCGTTAAATAGTGCTTGAAGGCATAACAAACAAACTCACTTTCCCATTTATAATATTAGTATGATAAATATATTTTTTTCTTTTTTTTTTTAAACGAGACGAATGGGAAAGGTCGTGGCTTGGTAAGTTGTTTACACACAAGTTATCAGACATCCAACCCGTACACATTTAAAGCTTCTTCGTCCGAAAATGTTTCTTTCGACGATACCTACGTGAACACTAGCGCCGGGGCGGGTCGCTAGTTAATTATTACTTAAAACTAGCAGTACACCCCGGTACATTTATAAGCCTATGTCACTCAGGGTGAATGTAGCTTTCCAATTGTGAAAGAATGTTTGAAATCGGCACAATAAACAGAAAAATACAACTCTTTCGTCTTTATAACATTACTAGCTGTTCCCCGCGGCTTCGCCCTGCGTGGGACTCTCTTATATCGCGCCCAAAAGTAGCCTATGTTTGACCTCAGGTCGTTAACTACATCCCTACCAAATTTCATCACAATCGGTCCAGCAGTTTAGCCGTGAAGAGGTGACAGACAGACAGACTTTCGCATTTATAATATTAGTATGGATTATAGAAATGTGGTCCCATTCCCTAATAAAAAGATTTAGTTCCTTATATTGCCAACAGTTGGCGCTACAAGGATTGAAAAAATCGAATTTAGTTAAAATCCCGTTTGTTTTTGGCGAAATAGAGTGTAAATTATTGAAACACAATTTTTTAACGTATCGTCATCCTACCACAAACTGATTTAGTGCTTTATTTATTTATTAAGTTATCGAAGAATCTCAGTTTCACAAGTGATCGATAGATGGCGTTAGTTAAGTCTCAGTATGGGGAGACTACATTGGTACACTAAAAATAGGCGCGCTTCTTTGTATAGCGGTTGAATATCTACTACTAGCCTAGTATTCTGTAATCTGTGGTATAGATAAATTTCAAATAAGGATGACGCAAAATTTGATTTGATATTTTTTTAGGAACTTGGACTCCCGTGATGCTGATGCCAGCTTCGGCGCTGGTGCAGGAGATTCGGTGAGTTTTAAAAAAGAAATAGTTTTTTTTTTGGTTGGCAGGCAGAGGTGGAGGTTTAAGAAGTAGTCGAGAGGTCATATTTCCTACGGTTTTGATTTATTTTTGAATTATATATTTTACAAACGCCGTCCAGAAAAAAACAATCATAAGCGTTATAAAATTAAAAAAAGATTTTGCTCTACTTCCCACAAGCTACCCATAGACATTGTTATAGACAGAGGTGTAAGTTTTAAAATTTAGACATTCCTGCTTTCTGAACTGGTCTGGACTTGATATTGTTTTGTTTATATAGTCAGATTTTCAAAATTATCTTTTCGAAAAATATTAATATTATTCCTGTGTGCATGTACTATTTTATGTACTGTTTCTTATTAAGACCGTATAATCCATTCTAATAATAATACCTAAAATCCTTGTAGGTTTTTTGCCAGAATGGGCATTGTGTTGCCGTCATTATTGTGAAACCATAATTGCATGTACGCTTAGCTGCAGCAAGAAGCTTCTAGATTATCATTACACCGCCATCTTTCATCATAGGGTTGCCAGGTAAAAACTAGAACTAAGAAAACATTTGGCCATAACTGGCAGCCCTAAACATTAGACATCATCTGATACCGAAATGTTCTTCGGCAGAATGAAAGAGATACCTTATGCTCCTGCAAAACCAAGCTCAAGTCCTGGGACGAAGGTTCCGAGGGAAGTTCAACTCCATCCACTTGCGTACTATGTTCAGAAGACAGCCAGAAAGACCAATACAAGGAGTCGCCAGATAAGTCTCCTAGTAAACAATCAAAAATTACAAGCAAAAAATCCGATTACTCCAGTAAATTTGCTGAAAGCAAAGCCACCATCACTAGTGCTAAAACCAGCAAATTTGCAGACACTATAAGCAAAAGATCAGAAAACATAAATAAGAAATTTGAAGAGAATAAATTGGTAGGAAATAGAAGTGAGGTTACTTATGATATGTTATACGGAGACTTTTATAGCGATAACGATGATGAGGTAGACGAAACTAATAGGCTTATTCAATTGAGGAATTCAGATTATATGGATATAGTAGAGGACTCGTTGAAGATAGTCATAGCACTAGCCGGCTATCCGAAGTCGAAGATGCGCTTGCGTCAAATGGAAATGTATCAACGAAGTCTTACTGATGTCATAGATATGCAGCTGAAAGCGGGTCTTTTGAAAAAAGTTCCTGTATTTGTAGATTATTACCTAAACAGGGGTGCTATTGTGTGTATTTGTAAAGATGTTGAAACTAGAAATTGGATGGTGAGAGTGAACCCTGGTTTGCAAGAGCGTATGTGTACGAATCTGATTCTGTTGAAAGCTAAGGTGAAAAGGTTATGTCTAGCGGTACTTAGAATTCCCATGTCTTGTTGGCCGGCGACAGCGAGAGACGCATTTAAATTGCTACAGTACTTCAATCCAACTTTAAAAACTTGCATGTGGAAGATTTACTCTCAAAAGATTAGTGATAACGTCGAAACTACCTCTTTTCTTATAGATAGGATTTCCGGTGAATTTATCCGCGGACCAAACTTTAAAAATGTAATTGATTATAGTCAAATGGATTTTGAGTTGACTGGTTATACGGAGATATACTATGAATGCTTATTAACTAATTTGGATGAAGATCTGTCAAGCGTCGCGTCTCGTGTTAAGTTGTTAGAGGAAATCAAATCAGCTGAAAACACTCCAAGAATCTTGTCGGAAGTCAGTTTAATAAATCAAAAAATTGAGAAAGAAAAATATTTAGAGACCCCTAAGAAACAGGATGACAGTCCAGATAATATAAGAGAGGAGGTAGCTGAAGATAATGACAAGGTTAAGCATGAAATTGAGAGCTCTTTACAAAAAGATGTATTGAAGAAACTTAAAGATGTCAAATACATAGGCGATAAAAATGAAGTGATTGTGTGGTCAGATGACGCAAAAATTTACAATAGTGACCAAGAAAATGAAAAAGACTACAAAATAGATGAGCATAGCACTCCTGTCCAAGAAGTAAACGAAGCATCTCATTGTGCCGCCGCCTCTGAAAAGACAGAGTCGGTTATAGAAAGCAATGACAATTTAATTAGTAGAAATAGTAACTTGAACATAGATAGTAACCGAGGAATCGCCTATCATAGACGAACCAACTATCTCCATGTAGAAAACGAACTAAAAGTGGCTATAACACTGGAAGGGTATCCTCAAAATAAACTAGAAGGAAATCATATTAGAAGGCTCAAACATCTGTTCAAAGAATATTTGCACAAAGACATGAAGCAACAACGTTTTACTAATTTAATTATTCCAAAATTCCAAGATGTTTATTTATCTAATGGAGCTGTGATTTATATATGTGATAGTTTAGAAACTAAAGAATATTTGATTGAAGTTATGCCAAAGTTTATACATTCCACAGGGCTGAAACTCACTTTTAGAGATATAAAGAATTTAGTTAGGTATACTAGGATAGTCATGCGCTTGCCGAAAGAAAAAGCTCATGCAGAATCCCTCGAAATTTTGCTGAAATTGCAAGCGAAATATCCGGGTTTGAAACCGGATTGCTGGAAATATTACTCCGACGTGGCCGGAAAACAAAAGCGTCAGTTCGGGGTCGATCGGGAGTCATTGGAAATTATAAAGAGTCCCGATTTCGATCCTGTTTTCGAAGGGGAAAAATTGACTTTTAGAATTATAGACAGACAGAAGCGCGACGTTAGTTTTGATGATAGTAGCAAGGAACATACATCAGAGCCAGATAATCAGAAAAAAGAAATAACCAAGAAAATGTATGTTCCTATCGATCCAGATATCACTAACGCACCACTGACTCGCATAAGAACTAATCACTATTCAGATTTAATAGCTGATGACTTGAAACTCTATGTGGGACCATCTAATTACCCAGAAACAAGGATCGACGAAGTACTATTCCATTCTATCAAGAGAGGTTTGGAAGACATTGTTTACGAGTGTTTAGAAACAAAATTGGCGGATCAAATTCCAAAATTCCACGATATGTATCTATTTGATGGTGTAATATTTATCATATGTCAGGACAAAGTATCAAGACAATGGCTAGAGCAATCTCTCGTTACAATAAATAAGAAGTTAAACATGAGTTTGAAGGCGACGGAATTTCGAGGAGCTGTAGGTATAATCAGTATGGCCGTGAAAACAGACAAAGGTACCGATGAAGTGATTGAAATACTACAGAAACAAAATCCTAGATTAAGGACCAAATTTTGGAGGAAAATTAGTACAGTCCGGACTAGGACCAAGCTAGATGCAGTACTCCAGATTGATAAGTTGTCAGCTCAAGTTATTACTAGTCAAAATTTTAATAGATATATAGGATCAAGTATGGTTGATTTCAAATTAGGACATTTGCAATCTTTACTGAAACCAAAGTCTAGTCTCGTGGAATTAACTAAAGCGTACGCGAAAAAGCAATCTAAAGCATTCTACAGTGAAAATAACGATGAATTAAAAATACAATGGACCGACAATAATTTAGATATTAATAAAAATTCTCCCCAAGAAATCGATAAAGAAACAAAGTACGAAGAAAGCTACCCAATAGACAAAACGGAAATGGACCCAGCGATAATAGACAAAGAATCGCCTAAAAGTATCGGGACTGTTATATCTGATAAGCAAAATTGTAAAGTTTTCTTAAAAGTGCCAATGAATATACTCCCTGAGAACCAAGACGATTTAAATATTATATTTGACTTGCTCGAGGATAAGAACCCTGGTTTGAATACTGAATTATGGGAAGTGTACGCTGATGATGAGTATCCTTCGAATGGGAGGTTCACTATCATCATGGATAGACAGTCTGTCTGTGTTATAAAGGGCAAAAACTTCGATTCCACTATAGGAGGAGAGAAACTCAAGTTCCTATTTTAAATTTACACGTTAGTTTTAGGTTGTGTTAACGTTACATTAATCACGAAATCGATGGTTATTAATTTTGTTTGTTATTTTAATCAGTGTTTGTTGCTTTTGTGATTTAACTGTTGTTTAATTGTGTTTTTTGACCTAGTCACAAACGGACATATAGATTAGTTTACCACCTTCTTTTTACCACTTACATCTGTGTTGGTACACCACAGAGTAAGGAAAAATGTTGCTCGTGGCCCAATACAGACGAAAGTAATAATAATACCGCGTGTCAAGGCACCGCCGGCTGTAAGCAAAAGGTTTCATACATCACCTCTGTGATACCGCAAAGACATGCCCGAATACTCAAACGCTACTCAATTTTGAGAGCTGTTTAAGTATCATGCTGTCACTGCCATATAGTTGACGTGCAGCGCGACAGCATGATATTCGAGCAGCGCTCAAAATTGAGTAGCGTTTGAGTATTCGGGCGTTAGTCTATTTAGCATGTGTGTGAGTTTCGGCGACGCCCCCTCACTCGGTGATTTGTATGGAATATATTGAGAACGGCGCTACCAGTAGCGCGAGAGCGATGTGAAAATTATTTGCTCTGTGTGGTACAACCTTACTTTGTGGACCATAACTATTGCTTGTTGTGTATAACCAAGTGGGTTATTTTCTATTTGCATCTCATGTATTACCTAGTTTTAAATTCAATGAAATACTCGTTTCCAGTGCCCCACCACTTATGCATTTATTGTTAGTTTATAGATATTTACATAAGTTTTTAGGGTAAGTATTTTTTACTATATGTTTTGTTATGGGATAATTTGTATTAGTCGTATTTTTATTCATCTAATGTAATTTGTAATGATTATTTTAATTAAATGTATGTTGTACTTGATTTTTTATTTATTTACAACATAGTTAAAAAACATAAACTTACAATATAAAAACACAGACACAAAACAATATAAAGCTATGACTTGTTCTTATTACGCAGTTGGTATTTTTTTTAGCTCAGGCAAAGTCAGTGCCCCTAGTATGAGTTTTTCTAAACGCAGACGCTAGCGACTGCGTTAGCGAATTAGTATGACAAACCTGTACAGCGCCGCTGGCGGATAGTAAGGCAACTAAGAAATTCTGTACAAAATTCATACTAGGGGTACAGGCACGCTATGTACACGTTGCAACGCTAAATGGTATGCAGTTCCTAACATCTTTACAAATGGCCGTGTGTGGGTAGCCAAGAATGGACCACTTTAGTGTGCCCTGCCAACCATTTGACGTTGTCGTATGTACATTGGGCTACATAGAAAAGTATACCAACTTAGGTTTAAGTTTGGTTAAAGTAGTGTACTTTTCAATGCGGCCCACTTATGCATCTGCAAGTCTCATAGCGGATCTTTATTTTGATGATATTGTGTTATCTTTCAAATAAGTGTCACGACAAACCATCGCAAAGTTAAATATTTTTCGTTTACAAAATAGAGGAAAAAAATTATAATGAATCTTTAAAATCCTCTGTGCGATGCGAAATGTATTTATATTGCTTATTGCTAAACACTTTATTGCTTTTACAATACATGTATTGCCTACACATTGTCTACTATGCACACTGAATGGAGAACACTATTAGACTGCGAGTTCACTACACGTACACAGATTTTATATTTTTGTCTAAATGGACCAGTAGTTTAGCTGATGAAAACATCACACTTTCATACACTTTTTAATTTATTACAAAACAAATAAAATGCTTATTTAGAATATTTATTTTGCCTTTTAAGTTGCTTTTTAGCGAATGATTGTTACAGTTTAATATATAATCGCATTTTAAGAGCTGAATATACTTAAGTATCGTGCTGTCTCAGCCAGCTGTTTTATTTTGACGACCTTCGTGGCGTATTGATTAACATGCTAGTCCCGAAGGGTTTGTGTTAGAATCTCGGTTCGGGCCAATTTGAAAAATAGCCTATATGTATATGTATACATATACATATAGGCTATTTTTGACATATATGTATTTATAATAAAATATACACAATTTTGTTGTCCTTTTTGAATAAGAAAGAATAAATTATATTAAATGCCAATTACTCAGATTAAATCTAGTCTTAACAATTCTGAACACCCTAACCGAAACAATAAAAAAGCCGTTTTTCAACGTGCCCAAACTGGCAATCGAATCCAAAACCTTCAATATATCAGACTAGCGTGTCAACCATAACGCCTCGTAGGTCGTTCAAATCACAAATAACAAACTAACACGAAAACACATGACACCATTGGACGCAGCTAAAAATTCCCGCGCTACAGCGCGTGGCGTCGCGTGTTTGCGTGTCGTGCGGCGCGGACGCGGACGCGTTCTGTGCTCGATGCGGCGTCACGCCGTACTGCTCGGGACGGTGCCAGCGGCGGGACTGGGCCGCTAGGCATCAGGCCGTGTGCCATAATCTGGCCAGGTGAACGACCTTATTTCTTCTCCTTGTGACAGGGCTCGGAAACCTGGTTAAAATAAAAAACCAGCTCGTTTTTCTGTCCATACATTTTTACAGCGACCGCTAGCAATATGGTTCCGCTCAACCGGTATTTCTCAAAAAATAACGGTCCAAGGTAGTTAACCAGGTATTTAGGACCTTAAAATCGACCCTATACTTATTTAACAGGTTAAAGACCGTTATTTTTGGATCTTTAAAATACCAGTTCCGAGCCCTGCGTTGAGACGCTATTGCTAAGTATTAAATATCTGGACCAGGAGTGCTAGTTTTGAGATGCATGACTCACCCGATAAGATAATTGCATATGGTGTTTACCTTAAAAGATTTGCACATTAAAATTAAGTATATTGTAATTTTAAAGTGTTGTACTGATGTAGCAATCACTGGTGAACCAAATAAACGAAAAAAAATATATATCGGTGAGTTGAATGATTATCGTTCGTTTTCGAATGATTTTAATGCGACATAACCGGTGACTCGAACGATCATTCGACTCGCCCAAAAGGGTCTGACGCAGAATGTACACTTCTCAAAATGTGCACTCGACAAAAAAAATTGCGTTTCACAGAATGGGCTCTTCGCTGAATGAGCACTTTTTGAAAAAGTTGTTAACCTACATAAAGACTAGCTGTGCCTCGCAGTTCCACCTGCGTTAATTTGACGTTTAGTTACCAGGAAAAAAGTCTGAGAGATCTATTCAATGATAATTTAAATATCTTAGCCTATTCGTCACAGTAGAAAACTAATTATTTTGTTCACAACAGGTTGGCGACGGGAGTCCAAGATGTAACTGATGCTGTGGATCCCGCGTAAGTTACTTGTCTTATTGTCATTATTACATCTTATGATTTCCAAAAAGACCGGTTGTCGCGGCCTGCATCCAGCGCCTGCCTACGACCTTCTTCAGGTCATCTGACCATGTGGTCGGTAGGTGTCAAAATAGAATACCTATATCTATTTATCTAGTACAACATATTTATTTCTTTAACACAAGCTTTCTTTCTCTTTGTCACTCGCTGGTTGACTGTATGAGATCCCTTTCTGGGATAAGTCCGCCATTCTACTTTTGTTTTATTTCTATGCTTTTGTATTCACTTATGTTTAGTACAATAAAGTTATTACAAACAAACAACAAGCTTTGTCTAAATATAAGTTACAATACTAATGTCCAAATCGTAATTATGTCCAGAAATAAAATACATTACAAAATAAAAACGCCCTGAAATAAAAATGTTCAAATAGTATAAAACATTTATTTCCATTAACCCAGGATCCCACCGCCTGCTCCATTACGCAGGCCTCACTCCCCGTCCAGGGCAAGACAAGAGCCGAGACAGGAACGGCAAGATAGAGACAACAGGCAGGACGATGGCAATGATAGGCAGAATAATAAGGTAGGTGCCTTGCATAGTGGCCAACTTATGTGCCGGGTATTATACCTAACTAGCTGTTCCCCGCGGTTTCACTCGCCATTAGTGTGTATGTACTATAGCCTATAATCTTCCTTAAGAATCAGGCTTTCATATACAAAAAGAATTTTGCAAATCCGACTAGTCGTTTTCAAGTTATAAGCGTTAAAATAAACAAACAATTTCTTCAGCTTTATTTTATTAGTATAGATAAGGGACCAACGACTCAACGACTATATACAATAACTAGCGACCCGCCCCGGCTTCGCATGGGCATAAAAACCTTTCTCTTTAATCACTCTCTCTATTAACAACATCAAGATCAACAAAGTGAGAAGTAGTCATAACAGCATCCTGAAAACATTGGCTGATGATATGACCACCTCATTATGGAAGTGCCTAATTATTGTTTTTCTTTATTTAATGTTATTATAATTTTACCTATATGGATTTTAAATTATCTGAAATAAAACATATTTTATTTTATTTATTTATTTATTAAAAAAAGCGCATCAAAATCCGTTGCGTAGTTTTAAAGATTTAAGCATACAAAGACAGACAGTTAAATCGACTTTGTTTTATACTATGTACCTCGTGTGTGCATAAGTTTTGAGACGAACTAAAAGTTGCATAACTTTTTTAATTATAAACTTATATTTTAAAAAAAATCAGTAAACATTAAGTAGATAATAATCAACAATAAAATATAATTATTATTCAAAATAACCACCCTTGTTTTTAATACAGGCTCTTAGACGATTTGGCCAGTCATCAATGGCGGCACGAATCTTTTCCAGCGAAATTGGCTTTGCTTTTCGGACAAGGGTTCGCCTCAGTGACTCCAAGTTTGGGTGGGACTTTCAGCAGGCCCTGAGCTCTAATTCAGTCTATAAAAAATAATCTAGCGGGTTGAGATGGGCTGGAGGAAGGCCATTCGTTCGCCGCGATGAAGGCCGGGCACATTTGCCTTCAACGAAGCTTGGGTGGTTTTTGCCTTATGGGAAGGCGCCGAGTCTTGCTGGAAAACTCAATCCTTGTTGTGAAATAAAGTATGTGACAGAGATTTCACAACGGGCTCTAAAATGTGACTTTGATAATTCTTGGCTTTCACCTTGACGGCTTGTTGGCATAAATGGAGCGGAGTGACACCTTCATACGAAACTCCCCACCATACCATCACACTAGCCGAATGGTGAGTTCGCGAAACATTCCGTGCTGAAGCTGGTACATCCTTGCTACTTTTGGTATACACTTTATTGTTTTGTCGGTTAAACTTTTCTTGGACAGTAATGATTTTCTCATCGGTGAAGAGTATCTTCCTCGCATCGTGTCTCCTTATCAGCATTGGACAACATTCACGTCGCAATTTACGAAGGCGATCGTTTAAGAAGTGAACTTCCCTGCGGCTATACGCCTTTACCTTAAGATCATATGTCAGTATTCAGTTGAATGAAATGCGCGAAATTTTAGTCTGAAGCGCGAGTTTCTTCCGAGTGCGACATGGATTTCAGCAAAGTCGCTCTCGGATGATTTTGATGTTCGCAGGCCTCCTTACAGAGCGTGGCTGACCACTCCTTTGGCTATCTTGCAAAGAACTTGACTCCTTGTATCGTTTAATAGTGTAATACACGAAGTTACGGCTCACACCAAATTTTTTACCTCACGGGAAATCTTTATAATTTTTTTCCCGCGCCTAAATAGCGAAATCACGGCCGCACGTAATTCTTTTGTTTCCTCTATGACGACAAATTTGAAAGAAATTAATTTAAAAATCAAAGAAATTAAAAGTTAACATTCCAAATTCAAAATTGAAAAATAAATAAATAGATATCAGTAATATTTTATTTTATTTTTAAGTACAAAGTTTGTCTCAAAACTTATGAACACACGAGGTAGTTATGAAGGTACAATCACAGAAATAACAACATAACATTTTATCTAAATAAACTTACATCTTATCATATTCATTCTGACATCCTAAATGGATCCTAAATGGCAGGCATTTGACTAAACAACGAAATCTACCTTATAAAGGAGTAACGGCTCAACGACTACATACAATAATTTGTTCCCAGGTGTTCACCGCACCTGGCCACGTGAAACAGCCCCAGCGCAACGCCAATAACAACAATCGCGGTGGCCGCACTTTTAACAATCGCGATTCGAACAACAGTCGCGACAGTTACAACAATCGTGACTCGAACAATCGTGACTCCAACAATCGTGATTCGAACAATCGTGACTCTAACAATCGTGATTCGAATCACAAGAAGCCGTACGAGCGTCGTCCTCAGCCAAAACAGGCTGACGAGGAGGAGGAATGCTGGGAGAAGGGAAAGAGTGAGTAACACTGATTCCATTGCCTAAGAAAAAGATTTTGTTCTTTTTATTGCTAATAGGTGGCGCTATAACTAAAAAAAGAGCGTGTGTACTTATGTACACGCGTTAGAAGTTATACTTCTTAATAAAAAAAAATACAGTGAAAGGCAACCGTATGAAGTTAGTTGCTAAATTTTTCTGTCAGTGTGCGCGCGCCTTGTTAAAATTCAAAATTTCAATTTCATTTATTCGCATACATGTAAGCATAATAGGTAACAAGTAAAAAGTGCAGTTATACATGTACCCAGTTTGGGCATAGCGACTTTAAGCAATATCTAGCAGTCATTAGTAATCCATACTTTCATACTAATATTATAAATGCGAAAGTCTGTCTGTCTGTCTGTCACCTCTTCACGGCTAAACTGCTGGACCGATTGTGATGAAATTTGGTAGGGATGTAGTTAACGACCTGAGGTCAAACATAGGCTACTTTTGGGCGCGATATAACCGAGTCCCACGCGGGGCGAAGCCGCGGGGATCAGCTAGTATAATATATAATGTATTTTTTCCCATCAAATGTATGCATGAAAGCGAAATAAAGAAAGAAAGTATAAGTATACATTATATAATATGAAATTAAATAGAATAAAAAATTTCAGGATTAGAATTACATTCATATTTCAAAATATCAATAAGTTGCAAATTATTATATACCTAGTCATATTGAAATATTAAATACTAGCTGTTCCCCGCGGCTTCGCCCCGCGTGGGACTCGGTTATATCGCGCCCAAAAGTAGCCTATGTTTGACCTCAGGTCGTTAACTACGCCCCTACCAAATTTCATCACAATCGGTCCAGCAGTTTAGCCGTGAAGAGGTGACAGACAGACAGACAGACAAACAGACTTTCGCATTTATAATATTAGTATGGATTTAATGGAAATTTACAGATGATAAATCTATTTGTTGTAATTAATTGAATTTAGTTGGTAGTTTATTCAAGTTTGTCATTTAGAAATTCGTCTATAGAGTAATATGCCCCCGAGCTCAGCATTCATATTTACACTCATCATTTTACCCAATCACGCGAAAAGAAGTACTGACCAAAAAAGAGTGTTTTGTTTCCAGGATTCATGTATGTTAGTTTTTAACAATTTCTACAAACAGATTGACTAAGAGTTTAATTCTTTACTGCCTCTGTTGTCAAGTAGTTAAGGCGTTTGCCTGTAGACCGGGGCATTCGATGCCCATGGGAAGCATACTTTGTTTAGTTGTTTTCAGTTTGGTTAGGACATTGCAGGCTTGAATCACCTGATTGTCTGATAATAAAGATGATTCCGTGCTTCGGTAGGCACGTTAAGCCCTTAGTCCAGACTGCATCTGGTAAACGTTAAAGGAACCACGTCAGATGTCGATAGGCGGTTCCGAAGAACTCTGACACCAGGGTGTGCATAGTCGATTGACCGTGCTACCTAAACGAAATGATGGTGATGATGGATTCCGGTAACAAAATCTTGTTTTGCCTCAGATGCCATACCAGAGCCAATGGAAGCGAAGCATTCACCAGTAAAGGCTCAACCAATCGAGCCCAAACCATCGCCATCTCAAGCCAGTGTTGCCAACTTCAAACGTGATACCCCAGTGGCCAGCAATAGTGCTGCGATGGCAAGTCCGTCCAAAACGAGTGCCAAGAAGCCTGGCAACGTTAGTGACGTCACGCCTTCTAAGAAACTAGTGCCTAAAAAGTGAGTTTTTTTTATATGTACTTTATGTCCAGCGATTGATTACTCTCCCACCTCTAGTATGAGTTTTTTCTTAACGCAGATGCTAGCGACTGCGTTAAGAAAAACTCATACATGCTTGTTTGTTTGAACGCTCATAACTTGAAAACTACTGGTCGGATTTGTAAAATTATTTTTGTATTATGAAAGCCTGATTCTTGGGGAAGGTTATAGACTATAGTACATACACACTAATGGCGAGTGAAACCACGGGGAACAGCTAGTAACAAATACATATATAGATATACATCCAAGACCCAGATCGATCAGAAAAAGATTTTTCATCTTGACCAATGAAATGAGGGAATGCTGCCAGCATTTTGGGCACGTTGCCTCAAACTGTAGATAGGTTTTAGGTTATTCTGTAGACTCTAGGTTTTCTTATTATTTTGTTTCGATTTATCCTGTAATTAAGTTTAGTATAACATATTTGCAAGATAGCATAAACCGTCTTGACCATTTCAATTGAATTTGAATTTATCTCAAAAATGATTCTCGCCTCACAGCTACGTCATAGAAATGCTATCAGTTGGCGAGACGGCCCTTCTCTCTGTAGACAACGTGACGTCGGCGTGTGCTACTAAGAAACCTGGTTTTGTCTGTCTGTCCATGCACGACAAGTTCGAAACGGATTACCAGGCGTTGTGCGAGACTTATGTCGTGGACTGCGAGGCTGACAAGGACAAGTTTGAGTGAGTATTAGTATTCTGAACTTGACCATAAAAAACTGACTTAATAGATAAATAACAAATTTTGTAATACTATTCAATTTGACATTATTGTAATTTTAATTTAATTTGACAATTCTTACTGTCTGTTGCATGTCAGAAATGACTAATGTGTGATACCGAAATTTTATATATTCCACATATTGTACCACATTTAAAGCAATAAAGTTGTTCATTCATTCATTCAGATTATAATATACTAGCTTTCGCCAGTAATGTCGCTTTGTAATGTCCTTCTCAATATCTGTATATGCGAATTTCAGGAAGATTGGTTCAGTAGATAAGGCGTTAATTTCGCATATACATAGTTAGAAGTATTGAGAAGGACACAGGGTACCTTTCATCCCGGAAAAAGCATTGTTCCCGAGGGAAATTCACGCTGGCGAAAGCTAGTTACTAAATAAAAGTGTTTCGAGTCGTGAAGCGCCGTCTGCCAGATACAAAATTATATTACTTCTTATTTTAATAAGGTTTCAAGTTACTTATTCTAATAGGTGACAATTTTTTTTGTCCAGACCATCCCCAGGAGATTTGTTTTCATACCTGAGTCCGGAAGATGGCGGCTGGTACCGCGCCCGCTGTCTGGGCAAAGACAACGCCGCGCTCATAGACTCGAGCAAGACCATAAAGTTGCAGACCAGCGATGGCACTAAGAAAATGATGGCGAAATATGAACAGATACCAGAGTTCTGTTGTGTGTTGGACGCTAATAATGTCAAGGTATTTTCTCTTTCATCTTAGCGCTTTTCTGGACTCCTCGGCTAGTTATTTTAGAACCCAGGGTTTGATTGAACCCAGGTTTTTTATCAGCCACTTCGGCTTCGGTGTTTTAGAAAATTGTGTTCATTTTAAGGTATAACTAGCTTTCGCTCGCGGGTTTGCCCGCGTGTATTTCCCACGGGAGCAGTGCTTTTTCTCGGGATTAAAGGTATCCTTTGTCCTTCTTAATACTTATATCTATCGAAATTTCAGGAAGATTGGTTCAGTAGATAGGGCGTGAAGAGGTAACAAACAAACAGATATACAAACTCATTTTCGCATTTGTAATGTTAGTTGGGATAGTATAGGCGATTTCAGATTATGGTAGGATGACAAGTTAAAAAAATCACGTTTTGATAATTTCGCACTTTTTTTTCGCTAAAACGCCGTTCTTTTTAAAGATTTAGTTATAAATTGCAAAACTGCCGTTTTAAGCAATATAGCAATTTGTAACTATAGGGAATTATAATTATTAAATTATAGTTCCATATAGTTACAAATTGCAAAACAATTATAATTTAATATGTTTAAAATTACAGCAGAGGGATTTTTGATAACTTGTGTTTTCAGTGAGTAATGATTTTTAAATGACGGTGGCGCTAGTGTTCACCGAGGTATTTATTTATTTATTAAAACTTTATTGTTCCATAAGTACAAAATACTTATACAATTGGCGGACTTAATGCTAAAAGCATTCTCTACCAGTCAACCATTGTATCACCTTAAGCATACAAAGGGACAGAGAAAGCGACTTTGTTTTATACTATGTAGTGATAGTGAAGTCCTCCATTAATAACGCTTTTGTTATAGGTCGGTGACAATCTGAAATGCACGCTTTCAGCCAAAACACCGGACGGATTTAAAGTGTCCTTAGAGAACATTGAGACTGGTACTTCTTTAGGGGAAGGGAGTGTCACTCGTTGGTTGCCCAAAGTTGAATATCCACCGCCGCCAGTAACCGCTGGTAAGTAGCTTTATTATAGGATAGATGGCGCTGTACGCAATTTTGAATATGTTAGGGAATATACAAAGTTTCTTTAGAGAACATTGAAACGGGCACTTTTATAGAGGAAGGAAGTGTCACTCGTTGGTTGCCCAGCGTTGAATATCCACCGGCGCCAGTAACGGCTGGTAAATAGCTTTATGTCATAGATGGCGCTGTACGCAATTTTTGTATAAAAAATAATTGTTTAAATGTTCTAATTTTAAGTTTCCATTAATAAAAAAAAATACCTATATACTATCATCATCATTTAGTGTAGGTGACACGGTCAATCGACCATACACCCCCGAGGTGTCAGAGTTCTTCGGAACCTCTCGTCCTCTGAAGTGGTTCCTTTAACGACTACCAGATGGCAGCCGGGACCAACGGCTTAACGCGCCTTCCGAAGCACTGAATCATCTTTATTGTCAGACAATCAGGTGATTAAGGCCTTTATGCTGAGTCGGAGCCTATTTTTGATAATGAATGAATGATGAATGATATTTTTATTTCAACCAACAAAGCCCCATAATATGTTTTGTTTGTTTTTTATTTTTCTATGTTACTTTTTTTTACCCATTTCTCAAAAATAAATATATTTTTATAATTTATCAGCTCAATCAGCCCAACCGCCTCAAATACCCGAAGCTCCCCGCCCGGACGTGGTGAACAATAACAAATACTTCATACTGGAGATACCTACTATCGACAGAGTGTATGTCCGTCCGTGTGACACCAAGTCCGCCAGGGAATATGACTTGCTCATACAAGACGTCTTCATGAACACTGATAAAGGTAAGTCTACAATACCTTGATCTACGGAAGATAAAAATGTGATAAAAATAAAAAAAAAACAATATACATACATCTATACTTAAATAAATAAAAAATAAAATAAAAAATAAAAAAGCCTTTATTAAATTAATTTCTCATTCATTAAAAATTTATTAGATGCAATAAATAAAATTAATTTCATTTAAACTTTAAGTTAATCATATTATAATTGCAATAATATATTTTATCATCAAATAAAATTTATAAAATACACATTAATAATAAATAAATTTGCTGAAATATACGTTTCATTTACGATTTATTTGTTGTTGAATGAGAACCCCTCTCTAGGGTAAAGGCCTCCTCCATATGTAACATCTATACTTACTCATATCTAATGTAATAAAACAGTAAGAATATTTTGTCTATACATTAACCCCCGTATTAAGAAACGTTTGTTAAAGCTATTTTAGTTAAAAATGTGTTTCGTCTCGTCCTTTCACATGAAGTGTCAGGTAAGAGAGAAAGAGCCAAAACATATTTTAGTTAAAATGGGCTTATTAAACGTTTCTTAATACGGGGGTAAGTATTTTTGACTGAAATATATAAAGGGACACCTACATACACTTATACTCATTAAGAGGAAAGATTTGTATTTTTGTGTGTATGTATGTTTGTAATGAATAAACTCAAAAACTACTGTGCCGATTTCAAAAATTCTGTGTATGTATGTACTATAGTCTATAACATTCCTCAAGAATCAGGCTTTCATATACAGAAAGAATTTTGCAAATCCGACCAGTAGTTTTCAAGTTATAAGTGTTCAAACAAACAAACAAACTGCTCAGATTTATTATGTTAGTATGGATATGAATTAAAATATATATATATATATATATATATATATATATATATATATATATATATATATATATATATATATATTATAGTACATACACATCACGGGCGAGTGAAACCACGAATAACAAATAAATTCCTTTTAGTTCTGAAACATGTTTATTTTATAAGTACCTGTAGGTCGACCGCCTATTACGAGAGGAGAGAATCGAGATAGGCGGTTGACCTACTGGGCGACCGAGCTTCGCTCGTTTTATGCAGAAAATCTTTTTGCGTGAAAATATGGGTAAAATGAATTTTCCCAGACACGGAACCTAGCTAGATTATCTTTTTGACTATGTAAGAACTTAAGTTTGAAATTTCAAAGAAATCGTTATAGCCGTTTTCGAAAACGCGAGTACAAATAAATTTATATACAAATATTGCTCGTTTAATAGTAAAGAATAGAATAGAATAGAAAATACACTTATTAAGACATTCTTCCATGCTGGTCTGGGAGAAAAAGAAAAACATAGAATGTACCAGTTGCTTCTCTTCCCGCGCAAGCCGTAAAAGTCGTCTGAGAGAATCGCCGAATGGGGAAATCATGACATAGGCGATGCGGCTAGCAACCCATCACTATTGATTTCCTGTTTCAACTACCATTATGCTAAACGTGGCCTAAGGTCTTATGGCTCTAGGCTCTGTCTACCCCGTATGGGATAAAGACGTGATTATATGTATGTATGAATGTAAGACATTCATCACACATACAAATCAAGTAAGTATGTAAGATTTTGACAGTTTATTCCAGTATTGTGACACATTCAAATTTTAATTTCTCTCTTATTTTTTTAGCGAAACCTTTGGGTCAGCCGCCGAAGAAAGGTGACATTGTCGTGGGGAAGTTCACAGATGGATTCCTGTACAGAGCTATCGTGAAGCGAACTAATGTGGCTCAGAATAAGTACCTTTTGGAGTACATTGATTTTGGTGAGTCTTTAAGACGATACCTCGGTGAACACTAGCGCCACCATCATTTATTTTATTTTTATTTATTTATTACTAGCTGTTCCCCGCGGCTCCGCCCCGCGTGGGACTCTGTTATATCGCGCCCAAAAGTAGCCTATGTTTGACCTCAGATCATTAACTACATCCCTACCAAATTTCATCACAATCGGTCCAGCCGTTTAGCCGTGAAGAGGTGACAGACAGACAGACAGACTTTCGCATTTATAATATTAGTATGGAAGTATGGATTACTTTTTAAATCACACAGGACTCGCGAAAATGACGAGTTGCGCCAGCATGACGAGTTGCGTTTATGACGACTTGCTACTAATCCATCGAGTTAGCCCCAAAGTAAGTTCGAGACTTGTGTTATGGAATAATAAGTCAACAAAACTATATTTTATAACAAATACATATATAGATAAATATCAAAGACCCAGGTCAATCAGAAAAAGATCATTTTTCATCTATACCTGACCGGGGATCAAACCCAAAACCTCCCGCGTAGCGGTCAGGCATGTTAACCATTACGTCACGGAGGTGAATTTAAAAATCATTATTCACTGAAAACACAAGATATCAAAAATCCATGTTAAGTAATTAAGCTTAATCCATCATAGCATTTACCAGTCAACCGTGGGACTAAACAAATATTGAATCCATACTAATATTATAAATGCGAAAGTCTGTCTGTCTGTCACCTCTTCACGGCTAAACTGCTGGACCGATTGTGATGGAATTTGGTAGGGATGGAGTTAACGCCCTGAGGTCAAACATAGGCTACTTTAGGGCGCGATATAACCGAATCCCACGCGGGGCGAAGCCGCGGGGAACAGCTAGTTAGAAAATAAATAAACCAAATCCGAACTTACCCTCTTAATCTATGTTAGTGTCTGTATATTATTTATTGAACTTATAACCAAACAAATTCTAAATTTCAGGCAACATGGAGGTATCCAAACTGGAGAATCTATACGAGTGTCCAGAAAAATGGGATTTGACCAGAAAACCCACATTAGTATCGATCGTGTCCCTTCAAATGTCTACCAAGAGCCCCGTCTCGACAGCCGCTGTTGAATATCTTCAGAAGCTAAACAATGACAATTCGGAGCTCGTTTTGGTGAGAATCCTAGTAATACCTAACTGCTATTAGTTCTTTGCGCTATGTGCCCTGCCCATTGCCTCTTCAAACAAGCTAATCCGCTGGGTTATGTCGTCAACTTTTGTTCACATATAGGAGTGCTATTTTTTAAATGTATGACATATCCAAAAGAGCTGAGTTTTTTTTTTTTTTTTTGATTTGAATATAATCCACAATATGGCAATTAAACATATAGCTTATTTTTGCCAATATCAAGTTTTAGATAAATGTTCTTCGTTTTGTCGAGTCACAGTCAAGTCAAGTCAGTAGTCATGTCTAATCAAGTTAGTCAAGGGCTAAGTGAAGCGGTGGAAGTTTCAATTAGCATTATCTTTAGAGATTTTGTTGACAAGGATTAAAGTCACTTATACGACATTGTACCACTTCCAAACACTCACGCTTGTTCACGAACACTTAGCGAGTAATAATCCACCTTTATTATGCACAAATACTCGAAAAAACACAAATATTAGAAAATAAATACAATGACGATAACTGAGCGACTTTAGCTTGGCGCCAAAACTCCGCGGTGAGTTTAATTAATATTGTTTGAGTCATCGGTTATGTCGTATGAAAATCATTCGAAAGCGAACGATAAAGCCTTCCGGAGCACAGAATCATCTTTATTATATGACAATCAGGTGATTCATGCCTGCAATGTCCTAAACAAACTGAAAACAACTAAACAAAGTATGGTTCCTATGGGAACCGAACCCCCTGGTGTACAGACAAATGCCTTAACAACTGGACCACGGAGGCGGTTTTTTATTTGACTACGGCGCAGCCAAAATTAAGGGTCTTAATTAATTAAATTAATTAAGACTATGTATGTAGCGCCTTAACTACTAGACCGCTTTTAATGAATGTGGTGTCAAAAGATTCGTAAAAATAGCCTGGGTAACATAGGCTACCTATATAAATTGTATCAAAATTTGACACCTTTTTAACGTAGTTGGGTTATAGTTTTTTTTTACTTTTTTTTTTTTAATAAAAACATATTTTTCTAGACTATTCCATCCGGAGCTGAGACAGCTCCAAGCGGGTCTGAGGTGTTCCTCACCGTGGCAAAGACTAAGGAATCTGTGAACAAGAGAATAGAAGAGTTGTGCACTCCGGACTGGAAGAAGATGGAGGAGAAAGGTGCTGATGTCGTTGGTAAGTTATATAAATGACCTATGTGCTGTAGTGGTCATCACGCTAGGCTATCACACTGGAAGTCCCAGGTTCGATCGGTTAGGTCAAGATGAAAAAATAATCTTTTTGAATAGCCTGGGTTTTAGATGTTTATCTATATGTATTTGTTATAAAATATAGTATTGTTGAGTTAGTATCCCATACCATAAGTCCATAAGCAATAGAAAAAAAAAAAAACAGAATAAAGACACAAACAAATAGAAAAACAACAAAAAAACTGAAATTAAAAAATTTAATGTTATTATGTTTAATACTAGCTGTTCCCCGCGGCTTCGCCCCGCGTGGGACTCGGTTATATCGCGCCCAAAAGTAGCCTATGCTTGACCTCAGGCAAATTTCATCACAATCGGTCCTGCAGTTTAGCCGTGAAGAGGTGACAGACAGACAGACTTTCGCATTTATAATATTAGTATGGATTAATAAGATTTATTTTATGTACCTTTATAGTAAACTTTTGGGCTATACTTTATATTGAGTTTAGAACTAATTTTAAATACCTACCAGTATGGAGTTTGCAGGAGAAAAAAAAAAGGGGACAGACGTGGCGTAGCATGGCGGATGCTGTCATCTCTCTTCCTAATCATACTTTCTCTTTTGTTTACACAAATAAAAAAAATTAATGAAAAAGTTAAATGCGATGCAAACTTCGTTCATTTTCGTTGTATTGAAGTCCCGTCTCTTAAACATACTGATTGATACCTACATACAAATTGACTCGCATTTCAATCGAATCGCCGAATGGGGAAATCATGACATAGGCGATGCGACTAGCAACCCATCACTATTGATTTCCTGTTTCAACTATCATCATGCTAAACGTGGGCCTAAGGTCTTATGGCTCTAGGCTCTGTCTACCCCGTATGGGATAAAGACGTGACTATATGTATGTATGTATGTAATTAGGTATTTAAAACTAACTTACTAACTGGTTAAAAATATTGCTTATCCACCAGAATATCCAAAGTTGATGTACGACAAGCTCACATACCTGGAATTGCCAGCGGCTGGCTGCGAGCTGGAAGTGCTGGATGTGAGTGCGCTGAGGAAGGGCTCCGTTTGTGGATACCAGCGAGGACTCAAACGGGTGGAAAATGTACTCGCACACCTCACTGAAAGGGTCAGTATTGTCACAGATTAGCAGTCCATCCCGACTTCGCTCGTGGTACATACATAGCCTATGTCTCTCGGGGTGAATGTAGCTTTCCAATGGTGAAAGAATTTTTGAATTTATTAATATTCAACCGCCATACAAAAAAGAAACGCACCGGTTTTTAGTGTACTAACTAATAGAGTCCACCAACTAAACTCAAGAATGGCTGAACCGATTTTGTTAATTTTGGTCTGGAAATATTTGCGGAAGTTCAGGAAAAGTTTAAACGGTGAGAAAAATGCATTCAGGTGGTACGGTGTTCGCCGATTAATTAGCCTTTATAATTAAATTAATTTCTGTTTGTTAGTTCGCTATAAGTCGATAATGGCTGTGCTGATTTGGGTCGACGGGTAAGCTAGTGCGAAAAAAAAATCTCACATATATTTAAGACGAGACTAAAGAATTTATATAAAACACTAGAATGCTTACGAATATTAATAATGGCAAAAAACAACATTCAAAATTAATCCTTATTACTCTACTGCAAAGTTGAATTTTCGAGAGCCTCGAAGAAAAAAACCTACATACAAATACCTAAAGGTCCAGTAAAAAGTCCAAAATTTGTAGGTGTCCCTTTTCCTCTTGAATTTTTACAACCTACTAGAAAGAGACACCTACAAACTTTAGGTTTTATTTCGGAACGGCATTTGTCCTCCGTAAGCATTCTAGTGTTTTAAAATTCATTGGACGAGACCTCGGTGAACACTAACGCCACCATCAACTGAAACTGCTAAAAGTGGCCGTTTTAAGCAATATTGCTATGAGAAACTATATAATTTAATATGTTTAAAATTAACTTCATAACCAGAACCTTAATTACATAACAGGGATTTTTGATAACTTGTGTTTTCAGTGAGTAATGATTTTTAAATGATGGTGGCGCTAGTTTTCACCAAGGTATCGTCTTAAATATGAAATTGTATGATTATTTGACAGATGGCTGAATACTGCAACAGCGATATCGGCCGTGAACCTTATCTGCCTTCCGTAGAGGAACTTTGCATCGCACAGTGCCCTCCTTGTAAGTAGATATTTATTTTTATCATCATTTCAGTCGCAGGATGTCCACTGCTGGACATAGGTCACCCCCAAGGATTTCCAAAATGACCGGTTGGAAGCGGCCTGTATCCAGCGCCTGCCTGCGAACTTATACATTCCATACACACATAGTACTAAAAGTCCTCCCTATACTAAGAAATATCAATTTTATTATCATATTTTAAAAACCGACTCGACAAATGGATTATAAACGAAGTGTCACTGGTTTAAGGTGATACCTCGGTGAACACTAGCGCCACTGTCATTTAAAAATCATTACTCACTGAAAACACAAGTTATCAAAAATCCCTCGGCTGTAATTATGGTTCTGGATCTGAAGTTAATTTTAATCATATTCATTTATTAAATTATAGCATATACATAGACTGCTAAAAGTGGCAGTTTTAAGCAATAATGCAATTTGTGTCAAATGATTTTCATGCGACATAATCGGTGATTCCAACGATAATCATTCGACTCACCGGTTTTGGGTGAGTCATACATCTCAAAAAAAAAAGCACTCCTCACTTCATGTTGGACATTTCGTACCCACACATTCTTACAACTGGATTATAGTAGGAGGTATTAAATCCATACTAATATTATAAATGTGAAAGTGTGTTTGTTTGTTTTTGTCCTTCCTTCACGCCGTAGCTAAGCAACCAATCGACCTGATTTTTGTCATAAAGTTAGTTGAAAGGACGGAGAGTAACATAGGCTACTTTTGGTCCTGAAAAATCATCAAGGTCCCAAGGGAGATTACAGGAATATATGTATGTGTACACCAAATATCGGCCATATCCATACTAATATTATAAATACGAAAGTCTGTCTGTCTGTCACCTCTTCACGGCTAAACTGCTGGACCGATTGTGATGAAATTTGGTAGGGATGTAGTTAACGACCTGAGGTCAAACATAGGCTACTTTTGGGCGCGATATAACCGAGTCCCACGCGAGGCGAAGCCGCGGGGAACAGCTAGTAACCTAATAAATTTTTCTTCTTGCCAAAATTTTCTAATTCCACGCGAGCGAAGCCGCGGGTAAAAGCTAGTAATAATTAATTTACAATACCAATCACCAGATCCCCAATGGTTCCGAGCAGTAGTGTTGGAACACGAAGCCGGTGATCCAGAAGCTCAGGTGCTGTACATCGACTACGGCAACCTGGAACGTGTTCCTGTCGCTTTACTGCGCAAGATGCTGCCAGAGTTTGCCAACGAGCCCGCATTGGTGTGCCACGTGGAGATCAGAGGTAATTGTTATCATTCAATCATCTATACATCCATACTTCCATCCATACTAATATTATAAATGCGAAAGTTTGTCTGTCTGTCTGTCTGTCACCTCTTCACGGCTAAACTTCTGGACCGATTGCGATGAAATTTGGTAGGGATGTTGTTAACGACCTGAGGTCAAACATAGGCTACTTTTGGGCGCGATATAACCGAGCCCCACGCGGGGCGAAGCCGCGGGGAACAGCTAGTATATAATAAGACAGGAAAAATATTTTGTCTGTACTTTTATAACTGAAATGGACATATCCCTACATCTAAAAAGAATAATGAAAAGCAAATTTTTATTTTGGTTTTTTTTGTCTGTATGTATGAATCTCCGAACGTACTGAACCGATTTAAAACTGTCAGACAATAAAGATAATTCCGTGCTTGGGAAGGCACATTAAGCCGTTGGTCCCGGCTGCCATCTGGTAGTCGTTAAAGGAACCACATCAGAGGCCGAAAGGTGGTTCCGAAGAACTCTAGACACCAGGGTATGCAAAGTCGATTGTCCGTGACACCTACACGTAATGATTTTATTTATTTAACTTCATTACATACAAATGTAAATGGCGGACTAAAAGCCATAGCCAATCACAAGTATGCTTATTAAAGAAATCTCTTTATGGCTTAAAACAAGCAAGTAGACAGCGTGAGTGTTGGGAAGTGATACAGTGTCGATTACGTGACTTTTTATCTTTGTCACCAAAATCTCCATGATATAGCTAAGTGAAATTTTTCCACCGCTTCACTTAGCCATCTGACTCAGACTAGACTTACTTACTTGACTGGACTTGACTATTGACTTGATTTTTTGACTCGACTGACTTAAGTAGGACTGAAGAAGATTAATAAATTCAAGAAAGGCCTTAAAGGACTAGATTCCATGGCAAAAAAAAAGCAAGTAGACAATGGAATAAGAAGTTGGATAGTACATTGAAAGAGATCGCTCTAACACAATCACTGGTCGATCCTTGTATTTATTATCGAATACAGAATAATTCAGATTTAACATTTTTAGCAGTATATGTAGATGATTTGATTTTATTTAATAGTTATATAGTATAGTAAATATGAAGAAGTTATAGAACGCACCCAAACGTCATGCATGTGTCAATGTCAAAATGATTTCCCGCTCTTCTTGTGATGTCAATGGTTGTACGTTATTACACTGGCTTCGAATAAACTTAATTTCTATAAAATAACTTAGTTTTTCATTAGCTTTTTAATGACGACGGTGCATTGTCGCAGGTTTCCCTGAAGACGTGTCAGACGAGATGCTCGGCCGCGCTATCACTCACATGGAGTTGAACGAGGAAGGTCGCGGAGTTCTCAAAGTGGTTCGCTGTCAACTGCAGGAGCCCGGGTTGTATTCCGTGGACGCGCCACAACTGCTAAAGGCAATGGGTGTTTAATTCTCATTGATTTACTCAATAATGTTACTGTTTTGTTGAAGCTACTGGATTGATAACGGAATGTTAGGTCGTTTTTGAAATATGCCACTCGAAATTTGTAGTGTAACTTTAATAAGTAAAACTAGTCTAGGAAACGTAGAATTTGCATAAATTGCCAAAAAAAAATGTCCATATGCACACTATGTAGACTATGCACGTGTGCAGGCGAAAAAATACTTGAATCTACTTAAAATGGTGTAAAGTGGGTTCTTAAATATGCAGATCTACGTACAAAAGACTTAGATGATAACTCGGTGAACACTAGCGCCACCATCGTTTGAAAATCATTAACTGAAAACACAAGTTATCAAACATCCGTCTTAGACCCTGGAACAACAAGCAGGCTATATTTTATCTTAGAATTCCCACGGGACCGGAGCCTCAAGCAACAGCTAGTTTAATATATAGGGGTACTAATATAATACAGCTCTTTAATCCAATAGAAAAAAAATAATGGCTACACTGACACATAATATTAATCTTCTATAATAAAAACTATCTAGAAATTACTAAAAACTGTTTTAAATTGTATTTTTTATTGTTTCAAAAATTATCTACCGTAAAAGGCTCTACCACCGACAAACACATAGATATACGGCCCAACTACACATACCTATTTAAATAATCATATCTTCTGTGATTAAAAATAAAAACAAATTTTTGGCTGAAGGTATTATACAAGTTAAATTTATTTTCAACAAGTACATGATGACGTAAAAGGTGCATCAACTATTTGTATTAGTAAAAGTGCTTATAAATGCATAAAAATAATAGTTTGAAATTTGTGAGCGTCGCGACAAAGTTTGTCCATTAAGGTTCTGGATCTGAATTTAATTTTAAACATATTAAAATAAAGTTCCTTACAGTTACAAATTGCAATACTGCTTAAAACGGCCACTTATATAATATATGGAACTATAATTTAATACGATTAAAATTAAATAACAGGGATTTTTGATAACTTGTGTTTTCAGTGAATAATGATTTTTAGTTGACGGTGGCGCTAGTGTTCAACAAGGTCTCGTCTTAATGCCGAACCTATGTCTGTAGACTGACACTAATTTCCTCAGTGATATTTTTTATCTCACCGTGTAATTTTTAATTAGCTATTAAGGTTCTACTGCTTTTCAAGAGGCACATTTTTTTTGTTATATCTAAATGACAAACGCGAACCATGTCATTGGATGAAAATAGCCCTATTTTTGAAATCTGTTTCATTCGAAACCAGTTTTGTCGAATGAAAATCATTCGAAAATAATGAGTAACTGATTTTGAGCGAGTCAAGATTTCAATATAGCACCAAGATATGTTTTTTTTCTTAATAAAATAAGTTGAAAAATATTAGTGTTGTTCTTGTCTATCTTTTTGATATTTGACTTTAAAAGAACTAAGCAACCTATTGTGATAGTAATAAGGTGTTATTTTTATAAATTAGACTAGATTTATGGTGCACAATTGTTTAAATCTAAACATTTACCCCATTATTGATAAAAATTAACAAACATAAAATATTTGCTTATTCAGTCTCTCTTATCGAAATTTATCGTGCAAGAACGAGACAAAACATAATTATAGTTTAACAGACGTTTGTTAATATTTTTATGAATAAGTGTACGATGGTAGGCTATAGCGTTGTGTAACTCGCTCTTTTTTTATTGAGGATGAGGGAGGACCTTATTTTACCTCGTGAGGTACCACTTTTTGAGGTGAGGCAAAGAG
This sequence comes from Apomyelois bistriatella, assembly GCA_947044815.1. NCBI lineage: Eukaryota > Metazoa > Arthropoda > Insecta > Lepidoptera > Pyralidae > Apomyelois > Apomyelois bistriatella. The sequence continues at coordinate 4,466,142 of OX345717.1, forward strand.
AAAAAATAAACACAGACCACAGTGAGTAGTGAGGGCGTGCGTATCTTTGCCGTTTTCAACGGAATGACTCCCTTTCTCATTCATCGTGAGGTATCGATATCGACTCACTAACCGTTGCATGTGGTGTTATCTGTGCCTCACGACTCGCAACAACGCGACGCCTAAAAAAAAAGTGAGGAGCTAAATGAGGGGGTTGAAAGTTGTAAAACGAGGCCTCCCTCATTTTGTCGTGACGAGTAGATACCTCATAAGTGAGGGGCTCATCTCTAATAGGCTACAGCGGGCAGGCTGACAACATAGCCGAAAAATAGGGTTGCCCGCTACAATATACATTTACGAGTTACAAAGTGGAAGCGACAGAGGAAAGATGACTTATGTTTAGTGATTTACTTCCTCATTGACTAGCAACGTGTAGTTATTCCATACTGACAACTGGCGTAGTAACGATTAGTGACTTCCTCACTGACAACACTTTTTTCTAACGTTATTCCAACTTAATGTTTTTAATGTTATTCCATACTGACGATTGACGTCGTCATAACGTTTCTTAACGTTATTCCATCTTAATATTTTTAATGTTATTCCATACGACGATTGACGTCCTCGTAACGTTTCTCAACGTTATTCCATCTTAATGTTTTTAATGTTATTCCATACTGACGATTGACGTCGTCATAACGTTTCTCAACGTTATTCCATCTTAATGTTTTTAATGTTATTCCATACGACGATTGACGTCCTCGTAACGTTTCTCAACGTTATTCCATCTTAATGTTTTTAATGTTATTCCATACTGACGATTGACGTCCTCGTAACGTTTCTTAACGTTTTTCCATCTTAATGTTTATAATGTTATTCCATACGACGATTGACGTCCTCGTAACGTTTCTCAACGTTATTCCAACTTAATGTTTTTAATGTTATTCCATACTGACGATTGACGTCGTCATAACGTTTCTCAACGTTATTCCATCTTAATGTTTTTAATGTTATTCCATACTGACGATTGACGTCGTCGTAACGTTTCTCAACGTTATTCCATCTTAATGTTTTTAATGTTTACCATACTGACGATTGACGTCCTCGTAACGTTTCTCAACGTTATTCCATCTAAATGGTTATATTTTAATACTTTATCATGCAGGCCGATATTAGGAATGCAAAAAAAAAACCTTTTTCCCGTAGTTTTTCACATTAGATCAAGTTCACTTATTGTAGTGACGTCACATTTCTTGATAGTTTTTAAGATTTGTGCGGCGATTCTATACCAGGATTCGTCGCGAGTATTTCGCTAGTGGAGACTGGGCTTTATTCACAGTCTTAAATGAACTAGAGATTTCATAAGTGTGTTTTTTTTTTTGTAATGATGTCATGGATATTTCTAGACCGCTAGTTTCCATTTCTGACAAGAAACCTTATGAATGTAATGTTTGTCAACGTTTAAATCCACCAAAATTATTTGAGAGCGTAGTTTTGTTTTTCTCGAATTTTCATAGACAGTTTCCGAATCGAATTCACTTTTCAAGTAGGTATATTAAGAACAGAGAAACCTTATGTATTCAATACTTTTCCTTACATTACATGAGCTATTGTTCTGACAATATATCGTTTAATTCCAAGATAATGTTGTCTTGGTGTTATTTGCGTCTACGGCAGTTTTAAATGGTACTGAAATCCTACTGTGGCTGATTGGATGAATTCCTCCTTCAGTTATACCACATATATTTGCTTTATGGATAAGTTGGGCTTATTTAAGAACCCTAATTGTTAAACCCTTTAAATTGTCAGGCTCTGAACGGCTTACATGAACAATAAAGGGGTCAGAGACAGAGTTTTCGCAAACATGAGAATTCGGTTTTTCCAAATCTTTCAATTTAATATTTGAGAGTGTCGTCATAATTCCGTTGGTGACATTTATGAAACAATATTTTTCAACGTTATTTTTTATTCGCTAATGCTGCTAATGCTAATTGCTGTCCACTGACGTTGGCAATATTACATGCTATATTATATAAATCTTTTCTTAACAACATATCGTGTTGATATATTACAAAAATTATATTAAAGGTGGACAAGTGTGTGTGGTAAGTTGTAATGTTCTTCGTCCATGTTATTCCGCAGCGGCGAAGACATTTAATAAAGCAATGTAACGTTTATAGACGTTATTACATGGTGACTAATGACGATGACAGTATTACATACTGACTTTGACTGTTCAAGCTGACGAGTGACGTTAGTAACGTAACGTTTATCGACGTTATTACATGCTGACCAAGTGACCACTGACGATGACAGGTCATACTGACTATGACTGTTAGAAGCTGACAAGTTACGTTAGTAACATAACGTTTGTCGATGTTATTGCATGCTTCAGACTATGACTGTTACAAGCTGACGAGTGACGCTAGTAATGTAACGTTTGTCGATGTTATTACATGCTGATTACTGACGATGACAATATTACATACTGGATGACAGTATCACATACTGTCCACTGACTGAAATGTTGTGTCTTTGTGTTTGTGACATGTTTTATTTACCCTTTCCTTTCAACCTGTTTGTGACGTTATTACCGACCGCACAGCGCAATTTGTCTCTTCAAACCATGACATTTTTAGAATCGCCGTAATATCGGTGGAAGCTATAATTTAGAAGAAGAAAGAAAGAAACGACGATGACAGTATTACATAATGACTACTGAATTTGACTGTTACATGCCGACAAGTGACGTTAGTAATAATGTAACGTTTGTCGACGTTATTACATGATGACCACTGACTATGACTGTTACAAGCTGCTGAAGAGTGACGTTAGTAACGTAACGTTGTCGACGTTATTCCATACTGACCACTAACTTTGACTGTTACAAGCTGACAAGTGACGTTAGTACCGTAACGTTTGTCGCCGTTATTACATGATGACCACTGACTATGACTTTTGTGACTTTAAATTCACTTTCTTTCGGCGGTCTGCTGCTATGTTCTTAATTTCAGAACGACATTTGAGCTCATACTGGTGAGAAACCTATAGAATGTATTACGACTTTCTTACATTTCACGGCTGTATAAGAAAGGTGAGAAACCTTACCTTATGATTCTATACTTAGTAGTACTCGTTGAATATCAATGGATACATAATTTCGGATCGACATTTAAGATCATACTGGTGAGAAACCTTATGGATGTGAAAATTTCCACAATTATTGTATTTCACTTTTGCATGTTTTTTCGGTAGTCTGCTACTGTACAAGTTAGTACTGAGAAATATATATATCGATTTTCTTTATTATATTAGTAGTATACCTCCAAATGTTACTGGATAATTATATCGGATCGACATTTAAGATAATACTGGTGAGAAACCTAATGAATGTGGGTTGCAATATACACAAATTTTGTGTATAAGAATTTTTAAATTCCTTTCCGTGGTCTGGCACTATGTTAATTATATCGAACATTTAAGATCATACTGGTGAGAAACCTTTATAGATGTGATTATTCTACAATTGTTTCCACTTTCTGTGCATTCTTTGCACGTATTTAAGCAGTAAACGATGAAAAACTCGTTTATATTTTTCTATAATATCATCTATTAAGTATATGACGAGTTTTACTGGATACATAATTCCGGAACGACATTTAAGATCATACTGGTGAGAAACCATATAAATGTGATGGTTAAAATTTTTATAATTTTTCTGCGTGATAATTTAATTCGATTCCTTTGAGCGAACGCGCGTCGCGCACTGTAGCCGGACCGGCACTTTGCCGTATACGTTGTTATAACGATACTTTTGTAAGCGAGTAACGTTTATTAGGTTATTGAGTTGGCGAAACTTAAAACTAATTTTTAATTTAATAGAAGCCCAGTCTTTATCCGGCAAAATGCCGGTCCGGCTGCAGTGTGCGTTTGCTATTCCGGGGTCGTTGTTACTATGTTTGTAATTTTGGAACTATGTACATTTAAGATCATACTGGTGAGAAACCTTATGAGTGTGATGTTTGAAATTTTCATATTTTTTTTCGTGAGAATTTAATTCAATTGCTTTCAGTGGTCCGTTGTTACTATATAAGTTTTCGGAACCATGTACATTTAAGATCATATTGGTGAGAAACCTTATAAATGTGTTGTTTGTAATTTTCATAATTTTTCTGCGTGAGAATTAAATGCAACTCACAAATATGAGAAACCTGTCAAATGTGAAGGTTATAATTTCCATACCTTAGTATGAGAATTAAATTCCTTATTTTAAATTTGGGAACGACATTTAAGATCATACTGGTGAGAAACCTTATGAATGTGATGATTGTGGAACTTTTATTTCTACTTTCTTTGCATATATATTTCGATAGTCAGCTCTGTGTAAGACAGATGAGAAACTTACATTAACTTTCAACCGAATGTTAACATTAATTCAATGAATGTCATTACAAGATTCTGGTCACTATTAATATTTTCATGTAATATAATAAAAAGAACGTTTATATTTTGGTTACACACGAATTTTTTTAATGACCAAAATATTATAGATTTTATAAGACATTGCGTAAGTTTATGTAAGTGTAAGAAGCATTAAGAATTATTTAATGTAAACTGTGTTTTATGGTGTCGAATGTACCACGGGCAGTAAATGAGGGTGATTTTATAGATAGGTACAGTGAGCTGCTGAGAAATATGACCCCCTTTCAATAGTGATACTTGTGGCATGGGGGTCAGATTTCTCTACAGCCGACTGTACAATGAGAAACCGCACGCTGATATTTTGAATGATAAAAAGGATCAGCATTTTCATATAAACTCTGTAATAAAAAGACGTTGAATCTCCGAAGTGCGATTTCTTTGTGCCCACTGCAAAATGTAAAATACTGTAATAGCGCGTTTTGAGTACAAAACGTATCAAAAACTGGCCAATGATTTATTCTTAAAAATATTGATTCATTTTCGTAGGATGCCCCTTGGTTTTCTATTTTAGACTTATTCTTCAGATGAAAGTCTATTATGTGCGTGCGCGCTCGTAAGCTTTTGCTATACAATTTTGTTTTTAATGTTTCTACTGTTACATTGTATTCTTTCTTTAGTAACATGACAAGAAGGCAAGTCTTGTCTTGTCACAAAATATTCAGTTATTGATGTGGAAAGAATATCTTTAAATATTTAGTTCGTAAGGTTTAATTTTGTATAATTTTAATCACAATAAAAGATGTTTATGTATCAAAAAAAGATTGTTTAATTTGTTAAATGTACAAATTTTACTCAATTCCACACACAGCTTCCCTTGGATTTTAACTCACAATTTGAGACATAGGACAACACAAAAGCATAATTACAATAACGTTTAATCGGTCAAATTGATTTTTTAATATCATATATTTTAGAACTTACATTTACGTACGAGTGATTATTATATATTTTATTTCAATTCACTTTTTCATTTGTCCAATCGCTGTTTGATTGTAAATTATGCCTCCACAGGGCGTGCTTTAGTCTTGCTTTAATCTAGACAGTTCTTATTGAGGCAAAAATATATAGCGAGATGAGCTAGTCTGGTGCCACAACTCTGCGAAAAGTCCAACACTAAAACTCAGCGAAGCCGTTCGAGTAGACTAGCTTTTATTAACTTTTATTTTTCCCGTATACCTCTCATCTAACAGTAAGTTGCAATCAATGTCAGGGGAAATTGGTCTCTCGGCCAACGCTTTCTGAAACGATTGCACCAATTGTTGCTTGTCAATGTTTTTGTGTTTAGCCTTTTTCGATATAGCTGCCAATGTCGTATCTACCCATGCCTCGTAGTACAGTTTCGTATGGTCCACGTTCGTCCACTTCGCAACTTCCGTGGGCGGCGACTGAATTATCACAGTAACATCTGGAGACTCCATTGGCTTGATATTTTTTTTTATTACATCTTTTTTTCGTTTCTCTTTCACGCTTACTTTGCTCACAACTTCTTTTGTTTTTGTATCTTTCGGCTTTTTAAGATCGGTGGGTATATTTATTTGGAGTTGTGTAGGCTGGAGTTTTTTCTCAACGAAATTCACAGCTTTGTACACCTTTTGATTTTTTGATGTGATTGTTTTTATTATAGGGCGTCTTATAACCTGTGCAGATAGGGTGGTTTTTGAAGTTAATTTGCATCGATCAGTTTTGGGGCTATTGCCTGACGGAGTCTTTGCCAGTGACGCGCGATCGATTGGGGTCGGCACATCTGCCTCGGCGTTTCGTTGTTTGATTACAGAATCTGAAATTAAAAAAAAATATTATCTTTAATTATTATGATCGCATGTTCAGACAGTCAACCATCCTTGGAAATGCTATCAGTGAAAGAATTATGGATACATTCATAGAAAAGTAATGGCCTACCGAAGGAAAGTGGTTGCTTTTCGCAATTGGGATTGTGTCAAAATAATGGGGCATATTATAAGCTCATCAAACTAATCTGTGCCGGCGTGATGTCGCCACAATCAATGTCTATCGCACAAAGCTTTTGAAGTTTTATTAGTTTTTTGCCACCGAAACATAATCCGACACTAGATTTTTTTGTACGTGCCACCGAAAAATGCGGCACTAGTATATATTTCTTTGTACGTACCACTTTTTTCGCCCTGCACTTTGTCCTCGCTGTCTTTATCGATACATTCGCTCTTGCGTCGATTTACGCAAAAGTATTTATTTCTGAACGTATAGTTTTCTTTTATTCTCTTTATCGCGGCCATTTTCGTGAGCGGGTCTTTCTGTTTTCGATCGTTTTCCCTCTGTTGTGATGTTTGTTCTATGTGCCTCGGTAGTACGTCAACCAGTTTTTTTTCAACAAGTCGAACTTTCTCGACCCCGATTCTTCCTATTGGATCGCCTAGAAATAAAACAAAATGTAAATACGATTGTAACTGTTTCATTGCATGCCATAGATAATTAGCTAGCTGCTACGTAACGAGTAGATATCATGCCGATGCATGGCAGACCTCTTCGTGTAATGTAACACCTTACCTATAATATAGATTTCGTGTAGGTGACACGTATAATCGACCATGCACACCCTCGTGTCAGAGTTCTTTGAAACCGCCTCCCGGTCTCGTCTACCAGATGGCAGCAGAGACCAACGGCTTAACGTGCGTTCCGAAGCACGGTATTATCATATTATCAGACAATCGGGTGATTCAAGCTTGCAATGTCCTAACCAAACTGGAAACAACTAAACAAAGTATGTTTCCAGTGGGAATCGAATCCACAACCCCCGGGTCTACAGGCAAACGCCTTAACTACTGAACCACGGAGGCAGTTGTACTATTATACCTACTATATACGTCAGCGATTTTGTACGGCAGGGCTGTAAAGCGCCTCTGGCGGATAGTAAGGCAACTAAAAAAATCCATACAAAATCCTCACGCAGTCGCTAGCGTCTGCGTTAAGAAAAACTCGCACTAAGGGCACTGACAGCAGCGATAGCAATTTTTGTAACTATATACCTGTTTAAAATCTGTAAGCCCCACTTGGCGTATATAAAGCTAACTAAAGATTTTTAAAATCCTAACGTTTTTTCAGCTGCTGCCATGATTGTGTGTGTACCGATCCCGCAGAGTTGTATTCAACTAAGTAAACCCTCTCAACTAATATTTCCCCGGTTGCTTCGGATGCCCAGTGAGTCTGCTTTCTAATCTTTTACAGGGCTATTGAACGTCGAAATGCCACTTCACCAAACTTCACATCTTCTACAAGATCAGAGAGTGACAACACTGCAAGCATGTTATCTACTGGAGGGTTTCGGATTTGACTTTTCTGGCGGGCCCCAGCGGAGCAACTAAAGGTACTCTCATTGGTCTCAGGCGCAAAACGTCTCTTTCGCAAAATGTCCCCTGGTCGTAAAACGTCTCTTTCTCAGAATGTCTCTTTCGTGAAATGTCTCTGTCGCATAATGTATCTTTCGCAAAATATATGTCAGTCTCATTGGACAAATACCCTTACCGCGGTCACAGTTTTTATTAATTTTCATAACTTGACTACTTCCATGTTGCACATATTTCTCGATTTTCCTAACATCGCTTTCGTCTTTCACTGCTTTAGATTTTTTCTCCAAATCCGCTTTTTTGAGTTTGTTCACCATTTCCACTGAAAATTTAAGTAATTCACGTTTCCAAAGCGTTTTGATGTTTTGAGTGATTGACAATCGACATGACAAGTTGGTTCGCCAACTTGATTTGCTATCTTATTTAAAAATCCGGAAGTTACAAAGAATTTTAAATCGCGCGCGGTCTCTACCGAGTCAATTTTTTTTTTAAATCTATGGGAAGTTAATACATTCATCGGAACTTGGAAACTACATAAGTACCTCATTGATACATCAATAAAAAAAAAATAAGTATTCCAAGTATGTTAAATAAGAAATTTCAAAAGCATAAAATTCACCTGATCGATTGATAAAAAAAATGTTTCGAGTTTTTCGGGAGGCACGTTAAGCCATTGGTTCAGTGAGGAGCTGGCCTATTGCTCTTTCCCTTAGAAACACAGGGTCTCCTAGTTACGGGGGGTCGGGGTCGGGAATCTGCCATAATATCCCCAAATAACATTTGGAGAGCCATCTATTAGTGAATAGACGAACTAAAATAAACAGACTGCTATCATAAAGGTCGTTATCGATAAAAGTTCTGCCTCTCGTTACTAGATGTCAAGGCCAGGATCGTATTTAAGTATGTTATAAAAATAATTAACTAATTTAAAACTTCTAAAAAAGGTTATCAGTGCCCTTAGTGCGAGTTTTTCTTACAAAATCGCTAACGCAGTCGCTAGCGTCTGCGTTAGCGATTTTGTACGGCAGAGCTGTAAAGCGCCTCTGGCGGATAGTAAGGCAACTAAAAAATTCCATACCAAATCCTCACGCAGTCGCTAGCGTTTGCGTTAAGAAAAACTCGCACTAAGGGCACAGTTGAACCTGTACGTGTGCAATATTGTAAAAATAACTCAATTTCGAACCAACTTCTAAGAAAGAGGTTTTGTATCAATGACAATCAAACAGTCTTAAAACAGTTTTAAAAATGTTTCTACTCACCGCTAGATAGCCGTTTACGAAATTTTGGCTGTCATTCCATGCCACAGTGCCATAAAATTATAAAATGCAAATTATTAATTACTCACAAATGAAAAAATAATCTTTTATCTTCAGTTAGTTTAGGTTTACACGTATAGCTTTTGCACCCGATAACACAACACTTCATTTTGTCAACCAATGTATTATTTATGATTTATTTTATAGTTGAGCAAAACACGTGTTAGAACGACGTCGAAAAGTTTTGTACTGATTTTAGCGATACCAGTGGCGAGAAGCTGAAAGTTTTAACGTGACGTCAGAGGCCCCTTTGATACATACTCAACCTGATTGCTTAATGCATCTCCTCTGTGTATTTGCTTCGTGGGTTCAGTCAATTCGGCATAGGCGTAGAATTTTTGCATCCGCAGCTAAAATGCCACGAATCTTGGTAATTATGTTAGTTTAGTACTAACTATTAAGTAGGTACTTACTTATCTATTCCTTGGAAGAAGCGAGGAAGGTCTGTTTGGATTACATCTAATGGAAATTGTTGGCCATTGGCCTAGTCTGCGTACCACTGCGGATGGCCGACGTGATACCTATGTCTATCTATTCCGTAGCCCGGTAGCCTTTTTGCAGCTTCGGCAAGTCTAGGTTTTCCCTTCTGACTGACACCGGCGGTAGCGCCTAGTCTTGGTATACTTATACTTTTTATTCCGAAATTAAATAGCAAATAATAAAATCAACTCATTTCTGACACTTGTCAAACTAACCGATTATGTAACAGTCATAACGAAATGTTATTTGTATAAAAATACCTTTTACTTCACATTTTAAAAATGCTGAAATGCCTCAAATGTAAAGACAAGATACCCAAAACATCCTTGGGCTATATTTATGATTAACTTTCGTATTAGGTGTGGTTATTTCGGTACTTATATATTTAAGTTTTGGTACCTATCTGCGGCGTCGCCAGCGCGAATATCCGAAGATTTCAATTTTCTTTAGTTTTCATTTTCTATAATTACAACTAGACAGGTAGACACTATTAGGTACTATTTATTTACTCTCTGTGTATCAATATGTTTTTACACCCCAGTACAAGATTACAATGGAGAAATCGAATCTAGTCAAGTCAAAGTCATCTAACAGCGCAATGACGACAAGATCTGATAACCACAGTAACAAGAAAAGTAGGAGCAATGCAGAGTTCCAGCGGAACGCCGTGAAGAAACGAGGTGTTTACGTGGAGAAGAAGGCTACTGATATCAGCATTCATAATAACGCGGGTGAGATATTTAATAAAATTTTATTGATTCCCAAAGTCACGTCGTCACTCTTCCCTATTCTATGCCATATCTTGTCAGTAGGGTCTTTAAAGGTTCCACGTCTTAAAATTCATATCTCGTATGGTACAGTGGCCTGCAGAGAAATCTGACCCTCTTTCAATAGCGATACATAGGGGTCAGATTTCTCTGCAGCCCACTGTACCTGAGTCGTTTTGCACTTGTCTATCAAGTGTAGGTGCTCTCTGTAGACTGCCTGGCCCTGGTAGCTTACTACCATCGCTAAAAACCATTCAAGAACGAGTATGTAAGCGGGACAGCGCAATACATGATGTAAGGCGACATCTTACCTTACTCAATCGTTCTTACATGGTTTTAAGACATGGTGGTAAACCACCTGATCCCATTAAATACAAATCCAGGGTATGAAAAGTCAATTAACTTTGTAACCCAATCGAGAAGAATAAATTGGACCGGTAAAATATAGTGAAAAATTCGGAACGTTTTGAATGGACTTTTATTGTATGTTGAAAGATTTATTATTTTAATAGCTACTTGCAGAGCGCATTGGTACTTTAGAGGCATTATTTTATTTAGAAATCTTACAGTGTTTGAATATGACTGAATACATTTATATTAAACTAACAAAAATACCATCAAGAGTTATTGCCATGTCAGTAAAATTATTACTTTTCAGGCAACCTGCAAGATAAATCATCATCGAAGCCTCCCCCTCGCCCAAAACCTGGCCAAAAGAAGTTCCTAGCATCCGTCTTAACAATACTGTCCAAATCCACAGCCGCTACGCAGTTCCCAGAAAATGGAGCGGTTTCCAAAAAAGTGAAACGCAAGGTTGATAACAGTCGACAAACCCCTAACGTTAATAAAAAGAAATACAGGTCTAAAGTACTAAACGATGAAATGATCAAGAACCTTGATGAACAGAAGGCTTTAGTACTGCAATACAAGAATCTTAACAATACTGAGTGGAACTACTCTGAGACAGAGTCTGTAAAATATCGCGACCTATTTTCACCTATTGGCAACAGGAGTAATTTAAGAAGTGACAAAGTTTCGGTGATGTCAAGCGAAGCAAAGGGAGTCGTCAAACAGGTATTAGAAGGGTTGCAAGCGAAGAACAAGGACTTAAGAATAGAAGATCCAGTTACTGAAGTAGAAAAGTTAAATAAGAATGAATCCGGCGAAAAAGATGAGCAACTCTATAAATTCTTTGTTGATCTTTTGGAGACTACATTCAGTGTGTATAATGTTAAAACTGAATATGATGCAGCGCCTATAGAAAGCGCATTTAGTTCGAAAGTTGCATTTGAAATTGACGAATCTGTCGTGAAGAAGTTAGACACAAGAAAATTAGGAGATGACGATAAAACGCAGAAACAAAATTACTATTACGTTAATGATTCTGATGTTTTGGGAGGCAGTAATACCGTTCCTGTGATGCATAAAAGACCAAAAGAACCCAAAGAAGTCCTGCTGAAACCGACGCGCCCGAAAAATAGAATCAAGGCCCAATCCTTCATATACAATACTAAACCGAAAAATGTATTTGATTTAGATCCTTTTGTTATATCGAAAAAATCTGTATCAAAGAAAGATAAAAAGAAGACTTTAATAAACCTCTTTAAAGAACAATTAAGAATGAGCTACAGTGATTATGAAGAGCCACAGACGTTGTATGAGGCTTTGAGGGTAATGGCTAAAAATAAAAGGAAAAACCAAAAAGCAATACGTTTTGATGTTCCCTCTAGTACAAAAGAATGCTTCTTTAGAAGACCTAAAATTATATCGGCGAAAAAAACTAAGAAGAATATGAAATATGATAACGAATACAGCCCATTTGAACGTATGAATGCATCTAAATCTTATGTAAAATCAGATGCAAGCAGGAGACCAATTGAAAGGGATTCCTATGAAACTTTAGAAGTGTATGGGTTTGATTATGAAATTAATAATTCCCATCCTTCATTTAACGCAGAAAAGGAAACTTTGTTACAGTCTTATGCGTCGGAAGATGAACTCGGTTTTGATAATTTTGAGCCATTTAATTACATGGATACGAAGGATCAGATGTTTGATAAAGTGAGGCGTTGAGGCGGAAAAAAATTGAAAAAATATAAATTTACATTGAATAAAGTGTTTTAATTCTTATATTTTTAAAAGCAGTCGCTAGCGTCGATTGCAGGTGAGTAGTGAGGCAAGAAATTTCATACAAAATTCTGCGACCATGTTAACAAAATCTTATGTATCTCTCGATAGCTTAGCGGATCGAGCGACGGTGACTGTACGACCTAGTTTGGATTGGTCAAACTATCAATGGTCTATCTTGCTTAATCTCCTCCGTGCTTTGGAGGCACGTCAAGCCGTTGGTCCCGGCTCTGCTTCATATTGCTATGCCTCGGTCTACCTGGACCCCTCCTTCCTTTTATCTTTCCTTCAATGATGTTTTTCATCAAATCATCGTGTCGTATCAAGAGTCTTAACATGTTTCCTCGTCTGTTCTCAATCACAATGCTTTTTTTTTCTCCTACCCTATTTTAAAACTTCATCGTTTGTTATGTGCTCAGTCCAACTTATATTTTCCTTTTATGCAGGCTGAAAATTCCGACAGTCGGTATAATTTTCGTTCAATAAAAGATTAATTCTTTACTGAAATTGATTTATTAAAGCTAAAGTATAAATTAATTAGATAACAAAAACTATAGCGAGGGCTTTAAAAGTGAACAAAATGTTACATAGTTATAAAATTCAGACCCCAAGAAGACTTGAACATTATTTTGTTCATTTGAAGCATATCCAGCTAAGTCCAGCTTATTTATAATCTAAAAACATTATTTTTTCCACACCATCTTGGTTTTGTATATAAGGCAAAATTAAAATTTTTTTCGACATACCTTTCTGAACTACGTTGAGTAATTGCCTTAGGCACTATTATTTTGCGCAGCTGTCACTATAATTTTGCCTTAAATCTATAAAGCTATTAACCAATGATGAACAATTATTTACTAACAATTTTTTAAGACCTAGTCATGTAGGATTAGTGTGTTTTATATACGTCTTCTCCCAGTGGTGGACAAAGGAATGAGTACTTAGAAAGTTGTTGCGTTGAGCCCCCAGTAGTGGACAATGGCACTTTTAAGTCTTGTTAATGATGTCGACCAGTGGTTGAAACGGGAGGTAGAACAATGGGTAATTATTGGATGACGTAAAAATCAAGTAAGGAACATACAGAGGCTCCGTTTCTTAACCTATTCCCGATAGAAATAGCGCTTCCTACTACCTGGCAACAGTATTTTCTAGGTTTAAAAGGACAATTGGCTTCGATTGAAACTGTAAAATGATTCGTTTGGCCTTAAGAGGTGGATAATAAATAATATTTATTCATCATTGGTTATGAAAAAAGTTGTACTTTTTTACTAAAAATAATATCACAAGCGTTTTTTATAAAAGCTACTAATTTAACTATGCCAGAATTAACATTATTGTTTACTGCCATAAGTACTTTAGTTGTAAGTAATAAACTATCCCTATTGTTACTACTATTGTTCATAAAAATTAATAAACGTTTGTTAATCCGATTTCAACTAAATACGTTTTGTCCCTATCTCTTTTTTAACGATATTTACCGTGAAAGAAAGAGTCGAAACACCTTAACGTTTGTTAATTTCATGAATAAAGTGACCTTTATTAGGTCCTAACTGGTCTAGGTTTCAGACAAATGCCTCAAAAGCATAGATTTAAAAAAAAATTGCGTCACTTCCTAGTTCTATGCTCAAAAGGCATGTCATAGTTAGTTGTGATTATGACTATATGGATCTATTGGGGGTGAAATATAAAAGTTGTGAAGTAGGGAATACCACAGTCAGAGAGACAAACAGACAGACCTCCTTGCCGTACATATAAAGACCGGGACTCTTACAATTTTAAAAGGGCGACGATTCATCCTCAGATGAGATTTTTGCGGATCAATTGTCACCCAAGTCACGGTATATCTGCCCTCGAAAAGAAACTATTAATTCTGGCATAGTAAAAATGTTATAAAGATATAAGTAATTCACTAGTAAAAGAGCTATTATGGTTACAATATTCAAACAAAATTACTCCTAATTTAATAATAAATTCCAATAATAGGGCATTTTGCACTATAGAGGATTTGAATACGGCGAATCATCTCGCAATAGAGGTAGCCAAGTATTGGGTAAATTCAATATAGTGCAGTCTATAGCCATTTTGACCTTAAAGCATTAAACCTTAGTTTAATCATCATCATCATTTCCACTGCTGGACATAGAGCTCCCAAGGATTTCTAAAATGACCGGTTGGTAGCGGCCTGCATCCAGCGCCTGCCTGCGACCTTCCTCAGGTCATCCGACCATCTGGTCGGCGGATTATGCTTTCCGGTGCGTGGTCGACATACGAGAACCTTTCTGCCCCATCGGTCATCGGTTCGTCGCGCTATGTACCCCGCCCACTGCCACTTCAGAGCTAATCCGCTAAGCTATGTCAGCAACCTTTGTTCTCCTACGGACCTCCTCATTTCTGATTCGGTCTCGTAGGGAAACACCGAGCATAGCCCTCTCCGAGGCTTTGGGCAACCTTGAACTATCTTATGAGGCCCATAGTAAGGGACCACGTTTCGGACCCATATGTCATCACTCTTACCACACACTGGTCGAAGAACTTGGTTTAATGCTCTAAGATTTTGACTCGTCAAGCAACAAGACTTCTAATTTATTTATTTAGATTAGGTAGAATCACAACACAGCACACGATCAAACAAAAAATCTTATCGACAATATTTTTTTTTTCCATAATTGTCAAACTAAATATAAACTGCTATCTGCATAAATAAATAAAATTAATAATACAATTTCTTGCAACTTTGTGGGTTTTACCCTGTGGTTTTACCAATGTGTTTTAGTTTATTGCCAAAAACCTAAGTAGGTTATAAAGTAATAACTTAAAAAGTTATTTCATTATTATGTAAAATTACTATTTCAACATACTTATGGGAATTTTTATTAATTTGATACGATTATTTTTTACTAGCTTATGCATGTGGCTTTATATGTGTAGAATGAATCATATCTACATTTTTCCTGCAGTAAAATGATGCCTGCATTTTAAGTGTGAACCTCTAGTGAACTGGAACACTGCATTTAATTTATTCAGTAGTTTTTGAGTAATGCGCGTACAAACAAACATATAAGTAGACGAAATAATAAAAATGGTATTTTTAACCTCTTGCTCTAATATTAGTGTCTCTTCAATGTTTTTGAAGTAGGTATACAGACAGACTGTCACAATTTGATTATAATATAAGCAGGCAAGCAGGCATAGGAAATACGGCCTATGTCAAGCGGATAAAGCAACTTATGAGTACATATCCACTGGTTTACAAACACATTCATAAATTAGTTTTTTATTTCATTTTTTTATCACTGGAAAGACAAAGTTATGAAATCTTGAAATTTTTTGAATTACACTAAGTTTAAAACTGTTTTTAAATAGGAAAGGACTAACAATAAATAGTGAGAATATAGACTGTAATAAGGTCCTTATTTGAATACAAAATTCAAATTAAGAACTTTACACATTGACTTTGAACTGATAGTTAAACATATGAATACATGTGACTGTACAAGGTAGTTAACATGTTTTAGTCATCCATTTTGAAATCAATATCGGACTATCGGACCATTATATGTCTTTTTTTAATCAATTAACTGAGCAGTCAAGCATACCACCTGCAAAAGATAGTCAACATAGCCTATTTACGGTCATTGACAGTGTCACTAACGCGCTTCTAACTCATAACTTAAGATGTATCGACACATTTTAATGTGAAATACTTTTCTGCCTCTCTCTCTCTCTCTTTCAAATCGAAACACAATAATGAATATTGGTTAGAAACTAAAAATTATAATATATTAAGTGTTTTTACCAATTTATCCAGTAGACATAATAGTTTGATATCAACATGGTTTTCTTCTCGTTTCCTCTCTTGGGTCTGCTGGAAGAGATTTATTTAGAAATAAACAGCACTCTTGTACTAATGTTCTATAGTCTATGTTTCTTTTTTTTGTATATTTTTCTGTGTACTAAATTTGAAATAAAATAAATAAATAAACGGTTCTATCAATCTGTCATACATGTGAAAAATTAATTGTGATTTCTCTACTTAATTTTCAAGAATTTAACTTTTTGTACATCATCATACGGCAACATGGCTACAGATGCTGTTCTCTTGAAGCTGTGCACGAAGTACAACACAGCAATCTTCTTCGGCATTGCTACCATCACCGTATGCCCGTCTTCGATTTCAAAAACATCAATTTGTAGGATTGGACACATTGATAGCACAGGGCAGTCACGTCTTTCCATAAAATTGTACTGTTTTACCGGTTCGGAATTATATAGATCAAATTCACCAGAGGCATATGGAGCGTAGTAGATTCGCAGCACTCCCCAGTTTGATCCAACAAAGAAAATGTCTCCGTATGAACGGACTGTGACAATGTCCCTTAATGGCCCTTGCGGAACCATGTGATTTAATGCGTACATCCATTGGAAGTAGACTCGCCAATCCAATTGTTCCAAAAATCTGTATTCCTGTAGCTGATGTAATAGGTTGGAAGACGGACCGAGGGTGCAGTTGAATACTAGGTTGTTGTTATCTAAACTATAAATGTCCCGTTGGAATGTCAATATGTGTAATCGATTCGTGAAGCCGAGCGACATCACTCCATCTTCTGTCCGTTTAATAAACTTTCGTGACAAATCGTCCAGATTGCACACATAAATTTCATCATCCAAAGTCACGTAGTAGATTTCTTTGTCAATTAGAATAAAAGATTTCACATTATCATAAGTAACATTGGTTTCTGATCTTGGGTTCATTAAATTTTTTTGGACAATGTACAAGTGAAGGTGGTAGCTCTTTATAGCGATCACGTAGTCGTTCTCCGCATATGTTGCATAGTCACCAGTAATAGTTCCTCGTTTTGACGGCTCAAGAGTTTCAATATTATAGTATACAATGGAGCCACGCTTATGGACGCCTATAATACCATCACTTAGAATCCTAAAGTTGCGAATCTCGTCATTTATGTTAGATGCTGAAGCGAATTCATCACTGAACTCACGAGCGAGTGAGAGCTTCGGCCAGAGGGACAGGGAACGATATACGTTAAACCAAAGCAAACCTGGCTTCGATTTGTACCTTGCGATTTTGTAGATGTCTTTGAAATCCTTTTTACAGTACTCCCGCCACAAACTATCACTTCTAGCTAGCCCGTCGACTATGAGTTTCCACCTGGAGCATACTTGACGGGATCTGGTCAAGTCTTTAGCAGGTAGAAAGGTGAAAATATACAAAAGTAACTCAGTTGGCAAATAACACAGATGGCACACTTTTTCGTCGTCCTCTGACATTTTGAATGTTTAATTTAGATACTTTGAGGGAGGTACAGAGTCATTTGTAGATTTTTAAAGGTTTTTACAGATATCCATTATGTTTTTTTGGTTTTTGCGCAGTAAATGAAAACAATAACAACAACAGCTGATTTTTGACCACATTCAATGCAAATGTCTTCCATCCAGCTGTCAATCAAGCTGTCGTTGTCAAAATCGGGTCTTTCTTTGCAAATGTCAATGTCAAATCTCATCGACAAATGTCAAACATTTATCAGTAAATAAATAAACAAAACATCGTTGTTTTTGGAACTGATTGATTTGTTTTGTATCAATTTTGTGAATAAAATAAATAAGCTTGTATTGTATTAGAATTACAAACTAATTAGATATGGCAGGGTTTAAAAGTCTACGAGATGTTTCCAATGATTTCGAAGCGGATTTGCGCCATTCGTTTACTGAGCTTTTCTCTGCCAATATTGGAGAATGTTTCGAAGATGGAATTAGCAAGAAACTACATGATTTATCCCTTTTTACTTCCAAACTTAGACTTCTGAAAGCAAAACCAATAGCTGGTAAGTAGTGTTTTAATAATTCAAGGATGATACGAGGTCATAATAATTATTATGAGCAATTGAATTTTGATAACATTCAGGAGCCCTTTGTACGCTTAGCCTTTGCTCCATATATTAAGGTGGTGAAAATATTGCCCTACTATCTGCATAATATCTGCCGAGCTTTCCCATACCCACCACCTGGAGACCCTTTCCCTAGGAACTGTTAAAGGAGAATAGAACCTCTTTGTAATAGCCAATATACTTGAATCAAAAGAAAATATCTGTAACGTCTTGAGTGTCACAAAAAAAAAATATATAATCGTGTATATATCAGTCTTTTACTATAAAATAATCAAAGCAGTCCTCACCACTGAAGATATAGAGAGAAATACAGACGGCAGTACTTCAGGATACGGCCCGCATTGTGAGAGATCGAAATAAAGGAAATAATAATAATAAAAGAAAAAACAAATAAACTTAAATTGTACAGTCCCGTTAAAGGCTCTAGTTGCGGTAATGTGCCAAGAAGGTTGGCTGGAAGGCTGGCATTGCCATATTGAATGGCAATGCAGCATGTAATATTTATAAAGATTTTATATGCATACACTTTACGTACATAACTCATCCAATAAGTGATTAACAGAACAGCTTTGTCCATTTCTTTTTTAGCAACTCCACAAATAGCTGAACAAGAGAAAACAACTGATACAACCATTGCAAGCTACGAGGAGTTAGCCACTTCCAAGGTATTGGAGCGCCAAGTGGTCAAGTTCCTGACACAAAGCCACGCTGTGCAAGAGCTCATTACTACACAAGATAGAAATCTAGATCCAGAGCTGGTTGAAAGGAAAGAGTAAGTTAGTCATGATAAATTCCTCAACTACCTATAATCCAGACTTTTTTTTTCAAATATCATCTGCAATCAGTCTCTCGACTATAAGCAGATAGGTTGGTTGGAAATGGACATGCTGTGTTAAATTATAGTTCCCTATAGTTACAAATTGCAAAACTGCTAAAAGTGGCCGTTTTAAGCAATATTGCAATAGGGAACTATAATTTAATATGTTTAAAAAATTTACTTCAGATCCAGAACCTTAATTACATTACACGGATTTTTGATAACTTGTGTTTTCAGTGAATAATGATTTTTAAATGACGGTGGCGCTAGTGTTCAGCGAGGTATCGTCATAATGATCAACCTTTTTGTTTTTCCAGGAAAATAATAGAAGCAATGACAAACTACAGGAATCAGGAGCATCGGTTACGACAGCTTGACAGCATATTGAAGGAGAAACAGGAGCAGTTGGCCGCCGTCAGAGAGCTGTGGGATCGCGAGCTCGGAGACTTGAGGGACTTGAGGGACCGAGGGGGCGATGATGAGGAAATGGACGTGTCTGGACCGTTGGACAAGTATGTTTTTTTTTTCTTATAATATTCTTAATATTTTTCTTTGAGGAGCTCGATAGTACAGCGCGGCGCGCGTGTTCGTAACACGACGGCGAGTGCGCGGCAATGTTTGGATTGGTCATTAATGATTTTTTTTATCTTGAGCTCCTCCGTGTTTCGGAAGGCACGTTAAGCCGTTGGTCCCGGCTGCTATCGTTAGATTACATTAAAACCTGACAGTGTTGGACACTAACACACCCTGGTCGTTCCTGTGGGTCAGGTTTCCCTGTAAAAAGGGTTACGGAGGTCAGACAGCAGTCACTCCATTGTAACAACCAGTACCGCCAAATCAGGACCATGATTAATAGCGTATCCTGGGATCTGAAACATATGCTGAAGATGCAACCGGGAAACACGCTCGGACAAAGAAGGTTATAAATGCGAAAGTTTGCATGTTTGTTAGTCTTCATGCTCAAACGTCCGGGCAAATATGTATTTATAAAATTTGGTATGTAGGTTTTTTAGGCAATGGGACCACATGCTTACAGTGATGTTTTCTTTCCAGAAAACTGAGTATGATAGTGGACAAAATGGAGATAATGCGCTGGCTGCTGGGCAAGCTGGTGACGGGACGGGGCGGCGGCTACGACTGGCTCGCCGACCCGCACCGGCGGCTCGCGGCGTTGCGGCTGGCGAGGAAGGCCAACGCTGTCGCCGATTTTACTGACTGATTTATTAAACTTTCTTTTTTCTTATTGAATTTTTTTTTAAACTAGCGACCCGTCCCGGCTTCGCATGGGCATAAAAACCCTCTTGAATGACTATCTATTAAAAAAAACCCGCATCGTAATCCGTTGCGTAGTTTTAAAGATTTAAGCATGCAAAGGGACATAGGGACAGAGAAAGCGACTTTGTTTTATACTATGTAGTGATATACAGGGTGTAATAATTATACAGTATGTAATAATTACACAGGGTGTAAAAAGGATATAGGGTGTAAAAAATGACAAACGAATTAAAAATAAAACTCATTTCAGAGTTTTCGCGGAGAAATGACGCTGGTGTTAACAAAATATCTACTACTAAATTAATTTTTTTGGTGTTATATATTACTAGCTGTTCCCCGCGGCTTCGCCTCGCGTGGGACTCGGTTATATTGCGCCCAAAAGTAGCCTATGTTTGACCTCAGGTCGTAAACTACATCCCTACCAAATTTCATCACAATCGGTCCAGCAGTTTAGCCGTGAAGAGGTGACAGACAGACAGACAGACTTTCGCATTTATAATATTAGTATTAGTATGGATTTTGCTTTTTTGACTCAATCAGAGATGCGCTCCTAAATGTTAGTTAACTATGAACTTATATCACACCCTAAAAATGCCCGTGTGATACCATCCTCATTTAATTTTCTTTACGGGGATCATGAAGTACTGATTACTACCATCTTTTCAAACAAGATCAAGATCAAGTGAGTAAGCGAGATGTCGCTTTACATCATGTATTGCGCTGTCTCGCTTACTCACTGGAACTTGCATGGTTGTAAGAGACGGTAGTAACCCTGAAAGAATCCCCTGGGGGATCGGTCTGAGGGGTCCTGGTGGACGAAATGGAAAAGGTCTATAAGCTTGAAACAAAACGGCCAATTATGTAGGTAAACTATTTATATCCATTGTTATTATAAGAAATTATTTATTTATTGTCAACAAAATTTATTTATTTTACATCGTTGTGCTTGTATCGCCGGCAGCATCTCTATAACGTATGGCTGTGTTTCCGGAAGCCCTGAAGCCTTCGCAAGCAGTACCTGAGATCAATTCCTGAACGTTTCCCCTGTAAAAATAATAAAATAAATAAATAAATATTTAGGGACAAATCACACAGATTGAGTTAGCCCCAAAGTAAGTTCTAGACTTGTGTTATGGGATACTAACTCAACGATACTATATTTTATAACAAATACATATATAGATAAACATCCAAGACCCAGGCCAATCAGAAAAAGATCATTATTCATCTTGACCTGACCGGGATCGAACCGATCGAATTATACTTTTATATTTAACGGCTGTGTTTTCAGTACCCTTAGTATGAGATTTTATAAACGCAGACGCTAGCGACTGCGTTAGCGATTTAGTATGGCAAACCTGTACAGCGCCTCTGGCGGATAGTAAGGCAACTAAGAAATTCCATACAATTTGGTTTGGATAAATGTAAAGCAGTTAATATAGTTAAAGGTAGAATCCAGCCTGGCAATTACGCAATAAATGATGAAGATAGCATCATCGCGATGAACCCGAACGAACTATATAAGTACCTTGGTTATCATCAATCTAAAGGATTAGATCACACAGCTATAAAAGAATCACTTACCAAAGAATACAAAAGTAGAATAAATGCATTATGTAAAAGTCATTTAGCAGGGAAAAATTTAATCAAAGCGATAAACACATTCGCAATACCTGTATTAACCTACTCGTTTGGGATCATTAAATGGAGCAAGACTAATATTAACAATATTGAAATCAACACTAGAACACTACTCACAAAACACAATTGTTTACACCCTAAATCAGCAATAGAAAGAATGTCCATAAAAAGACAGGAAGGAGGCAGAGGCTTAATAAACGTGACGACTCTTTGGAAAAAGCAGATATATACTCTCAGAAGTTTCTTCTACCAAAAATCAATCAATAGTGATATTCATAGAGCGATAGTTAAAAACGATACAAATTACACCCCTCTTAATCTGAGCGTAGAAAATATAACAATAGGAGTAAATAATATAGAAAATAGAATTGAACAGTGGAAGAAGAAAGTACTACACGGCCGACACCCACACGATCTTGATCAACCCCATATTGATACCTCTGCCTCCAATAAGTGGCTCTCTATCGGATCTCTGTTTCCAGAAACTGAGGGCTTTATGATAGCAATCCAGGACCAAATCATTAATACCAGAAACTATAAGAAACATATAATCAAAGACCCGACAGTTACAGACGATCGATGCCGTAAGTGTCATAGCAATCCTGAAACCATACAGCATATTACTGGAGCATGCCCTAACCTCGCACAAACAGATTACACACATAGACATAACCAAATAGCAAACATTCTCCACCAAACAATAGCAAACAAACACAAACTAATTACTGACTCACAAACCCCATATTACAAATATAAACCAGAACCGATTTTAGAAAACGATACACACAAAATGTATTATGACCGAGCAATACTTACTGATCGTACCATTCATTACAATAGACCGGACATATCCCTACAAGATAAATAAAATAAAATAACATACCTGATTGATATCGCTGTACCCAACACACACAACATACAAAAAACCATAGCCGAAAAAATACATAAATATACTGATTTGCAGGATGAAGTCACCAGAATCTGGAGGCAAGAAAAAGTATATATCGTTCCAATAGTTCTTTCGACGACCGGAATCATCCCTAAGCACCTCCACCACAGTCTCAAACTTCTTGATCTGAAGCCTTCTACTTATATACCAATGCAAAAAGCCGCCATATTAAACACGTGTCGTATAGTAAGAAAGTTTCTTCAAATTGACGATAACGGACCGACAAACTCAGAAGACTAGATAATAAATTATAATATCATTTACTTGGTTAACGCCCGTAAATGGTAATAAAACACCAGCTCAAGCTGAGATTGTAAAACAAATAAAAAATAATAATAATAAAAGAAAAAATAAATAAATTATTAACTTAAATTGTACAGTCCGTTAAAGGCTCTAGTTGCGGTAATGTGCCAAGAAGGTTGGCTGGAAGGCTGGCATTGCCATATTGAATGGCAATGCAGCATGTAATATTTATAAAGATTTTATATGCATACACTTTACGTACATAACTCGTCCAGCAGCTTTGTCCATTTCTTTTTTAGCAACTCCACAAATAGCTGAACAAGAGAAAACAACTGATACAACCATTGCAAGCTACGAGGAGTTAGCCACTTCCAAGGTATTGGAGCGCCAAGTGGTCAAGTTCCTGACACAAAGCCACGCTGTGCAAGAGCTCATTACTACACAAGATAGAAATCTAGATCCAGAGCTGGTTGAAAGGAAAGAGTAAGTTAGTCATGATAAATTCCTCAAGTACCTATAATCCAGACTTTTTTTTTTTCAAATATCATCTGCAATCAGTCTCTCGACTATAAGCAGATAGGTTGGTTGGAAATGGACATGCTGTGTTAAATTATAGTTCCCTATAGTTACAAATTGCAAAACTGCTAAAAGTGGCAGTTTTAAGCAATATTGCAATAGGGAACTATAATTGAATAATTTAATATGTTTAAAAAATTAACTTCAGATCCAGAATCTTAATTACATTACATGGATTTTTGATAACTTGTGTTTTCAGTGAATAATGATTTTTAAATGATGGTGGCGCTAGTGTTCACCTAGGTATCGTCATAATGATCAACCATTTGTTTTTCCAGGAAAATAATAGAAGCAATGACAAACTACAGGAATCAAGAGCATCGGTTACGACAGCTTGACAGCATATTGAAGGAGAAACAGGAGCAGTTGGCCGCCGTCAGGGAGCTGTGGGATCGCGAGCTCGGAGATTTGAGGGACTTGCGGGACCGAGGGGGCGACGATGAGGACATGGACGTGTCTGGACCGTTGGACAAGTATGTTTTTTTTCTTATAATATTCTTAATATTTTTCTTTGAGGAGCTCGATAGCACAGCGCGGCGCGCGTTTTCGTAACACGACGGCGAGTGCGCGGCAATGTTTGGATTGGTCATTAATGATTTTTTTTATCTTGAGCTCCTCCGTGTTTCGGAAGGCACGTTAAGCCGTTGGTCCCGGCTGCTATCGTTAGATTACATTAAAACCTGACAGTGTTGGACACTAACACACCCTGGTCGTTCCTGTGGGTCAGGTTTCCCTGTAAAAAGGGTTACGGAGGTCAGACAGCAGTCACTCCATTGTAACAACCAGTACCGCCAAATCAGGACCATGATTAATAGCGTATCCTGGGATCTGAAACATATGCTGAAGATGCAACCGGGAAACACGCTCGGACAAAGAAGGTTATAAATGCGAAAGTTTGCATGTTTGTTACGTCTTCATGCTCAAACGTCCGGGCAATTTTTATAAAATTTGGTATGGAGGTTTTTTAAGCAATGGGACCACATGCTTACAGTGATGTTTTCTTTCCAGAAAACTGAGTATGATAGTGGACAAAATGGAGATAATGCGCTGGCTGCTGGGCAAGCTGGTGACGGGACGCGGCGGCGGCTACGACTGGCTCGCCGACCCGCACCGGCGGCTCGCGGCGTTGCGGCTGGCGAGGAAGGCCAACGCTGTCGCCGATTTTACTGACTGATTTATTAAACTTTCTTTTTTTTTATTGTATTTTTTTAAAAACTAGCGACCCGTCCCGGCTTCGCATGGGCATAAAAACCCTCTTGAATGACTATCTATTAAAAAAAACCCGCATCGTAATCCGTTGCGTAGTTTTAAAGATTTAAGCATACAAAGGGACATAGGGACAGAGAAAGCGACTTTGTTTTATACTATGTAGTGATATACAGGTGTAATAATTATACAGTATGTAATAATTATACAGTATGTAATAATTACACAGGGTGTAAAAAGGATATAGGGTGTAAAAAATGACAAACGAATTAAAAATAAAACTCATTTCAGAGTTTTCGCGGAGAAATGTCGCTGGTGTTAACAAAATATCTACTACTAAATTAATTTTTTTTGTTGTTATATATTACTAGCTGTTCCCCGCGGCTTCGCCTCGCGTGGGACTCGGTTATATTGCGCCCAAAAGTAGCCTATGTTTGACCTCAGCTCGTTAACTACATCCCTACCAAATTTCATCACAATCGGTCCAGCAGTTTAGCCGTGAAGAGGTGACAGACAAACAGATAGACAGACAGACTTTCGCATTTATAATATTAGTATTAGTATGGATTTTGCTTTTTTGACTCAATCAGAGATGCGCTCCTAAATGTTAGTTAACTACGAACTTATATCACACCCTAAAAATGCCCGTGTGATACCATCCTCATTTAATTTTCTTTACGGGGATCATGAAGTACTGATTACTACCATCTCTTCAAACTATGCAAGATCCAGTGAGTAAGCGAGATGTCACCTTACATCATTATTGCGCTGTCTCGCTTACTCACTGGATCTTGCATGGTTTTAAGAGACGGTAGTAACCCTGAAAGAATCCCCTGGGGGATCGGTCTGGGGGGTCCTGGTGGACGAAATGGAAAAGGTCTATAAGCTTGAAACAAAACGGCCAATTATGTAGGTAAACTATTTATATCTATTGTTATTATAAGAAATTATTTATTTATTGTCAACAAAATTTATTTATTTTACATCGTTGTGCTTGTATCGCCAGCAGCATCTCTATAACGTATGGCTGTGTTTCCGGAAGCCCTGAAGCCTTCGCAAGCAGTACCTGAGATCAATTCCTGAACGTTTCCCCTGTAAAAATAATAAAACATATATGTTTGTATGTACCTAAACACTATTGTACAGTACCCCTAGTATGAGTTTTTCTTAACGCAGACGCTAACGACTGCGTTAGCGATTTAGTATGGCAAACCTGTACAGTGCCTCTGGCGGATAGTAAGGCAACTAAGAAACTCCAAACAAAATCCTAACGCAGTCGCTAGCGTCTGCGTTTAGAAAAACTCATACTAGGGGCACAGTACTGCCTCTGTGGTCCAGTTGTTGAGGAGTCTGTCTGAAGACCCGGAGGTCGTGCGTTCGATTACCAAGGGAAGCATGTTTTTAAGTTTGGTTAGGACATTGCAGGTTTTAATGTGTGATAATAAAGATAATTCCATGTTTTGTTCTGTATTACAATTAAGACATTTAATTTCTTTCTCTTTCTTTCTTTCTTTCTTTCTTTCTTTCTTTCTTTCTTTCTTTCTTTCTTTCTTTCTTTCTTTCTTTCTTTCTTTCTTTCTTTCTTTCTTTCTTTCTTTCTTTCTTTCTTTCTTTCTTTCTTTCTTTCTTTCTTTCTTTCTTTCTTTCTTTCTTTCTTTCTTTCTTTCTTTCTTTCTTTCTTTCTTTCTTTCTTTCTTTCTTTCTTTCTTTCTTTCTTTCTTTCTTTCTTTCTTTCTTTCTTTCTTTCTTTCTTTCTTTCTTTCTTTCTTTCTTTCTTTCTTTCTTTCTTTCTTTCTTTCTTTCTTTCTTTCTTTCTTTCTTTCTTTCTTTCTTTCTTTCTTTCTTTCTTTCTTTCTTTCTTTCTTTCTTTCTTTCTTTCTTTCTTTCTTTCTTTCTTTCTTTCTTTCTTTCTTTCTTTCTTTCTTTCTTTCTTTCTTTCTTTCTCACCCTTTCTTTCTTTCTTTCTTTCTTTCTTTCTTTCTTTCTTTCTTTCTTTTTTTCTTTCTTTCTTTCTTTCTTTCTTTCTTTCATTCTTTCACCCTTTCTTTTCTTCTTTTTCCTTTTCTTTCTTTCTTTCTTTCTTTCTTTCTTTCTTTCTTTCTTTCCTTCTTTCTTTATTTATTTTTTCGGAAGACTTCCATCCCAGCTGTAGATATGACATAAAAATATACCTGCACTGTTTCTGATTTTTTGATGCAATAACCATCCTTACCTATAAACGTAGAAGTTATACTCGTTGACGTCGAGCCGCGAGTAGCCGAACCTCGGCAACGAGTTGGCCATCACCCACACCTCGTCGTCGGTCACGTGGAGGTCTAAAACAATCATAATATAATTATCTATACATCTAGTAATTAGTTTAGGTTTTTTTTTTTCTAATTATGTACCTAAATACTTTTTTAGTTTCTAGAGTAATAAAAAATTATTGTTATATATTGTCAATTTTAGCTACTAGCTAAAATTGAAAAATTAAATATAAATTTATACATTAAGATTTTGACAGACAATTTGTTTTTAGTAGAGAGGGTCGACTGATTCCCCCTCCCCCCACATAACATCTGCAAATAGCAGATGTTAGGTATTTTCCCCACTTATACCCCCAAAACTTTTTCACAGCTCAACCGATATTCATTGAACATAATATTTTGTAATGTGCACGTGACGCGCTTTCATTTGAGACCCCACTCGAGTATATTTGCAGACATTCGGTGATTCTTCCCCACAACTACCCACACAACTTCTAAACAGCTCAACCGATTTTTATCAAATATGTCTAAGAACACTCGCCCATAAGTCACCCCCCCCCCCATACCACCCCAATACAAAAAAACTAAATTGAAATCGCTTCAACTGTTCGGGAGCTATGATGACAGAGACAGACAGACAGACACGTCAAACTTATAACACCCCTCTTTTTGCGTCGAGGGTTAAAAATAAATAAAATTGCGTGTCTGTAATATTCAAATAACCGCTTTTTACAGGAGTTGTGATTAGTGATGTACCGTTCACGGGAATTTCGGAAATATTTCCGGAAAGTTTCCAAAGTCCTTATGTAACTTTGGGAATATTCCGTAAGGGAAAATTCCTGTAAACTTTGTCAATTTACATCGGCACATCACTAGCTGTGATAAATAAAACTTGGCAAGAACTTTTCAACATGCACTATAACAGGCAGTATAGTATTATGGCTTATCTACTACTTATTGAATAGGTATCTTCTACCTCACCTCTCTCTGTTTTAAATAAGTACGCCTACTTATAACACTAAATATGTATGCGATTTTGTATGACCTAACCTGTACAGCGCTCCTGTCGGATAATAAGGTAACTTAGAAATTCCATACAAAATCCTAACGCAGTCGCTAGCGTCTGCGTTTATGAAATCTCGTACTATGGGTAAAGCACTTCAACAAGTGATATAAATAAAACAGTAGTTATACCTAAGTGTGGATGTGGAAGAGGCGAGAGGTCTGTAAGGATTGTAGCAAGTGAAAGTCTTTAGTAATGCCTATTCCTGCAGGAAAACAGGCATCATGATATCTCATTACTAGCTTTTGACCGCGGCTTTGCCTGCGTAAATTTCCCTCGGAAACAGTGCTTTTCTCCGGGATGAAAGGTCCTGTCTTCTCAATACCTCTAACTATGGGTACCTATGCGAAATTCCAGGAAGATTGTTTTAGGAGATAGAGCGTGAAAGCGTTACAAACAAACTAAACACATTCATAATATTAATTATAAATGCGAAAGTGTACTAAGTCAATCTTTCTGAAATTTCCCATAATCAACTAATGTTGAGATGGGATGTATAACAGGTATAACAGACCAAAAAAACAAACCTGAAGGATAGCTCAGCCGCTGGCTGTCTTGTGCCAATATGGCAATGTTGGTAGGCCTGAGAGGGTTGCCATTATTCCAACAGGAAACCGCGTCTCTGCCGATCTCCGCGAAGAACACCACCCTCGTCCCTGCGTGGAAGTCGTGCATGGTGCATTGACTGTTCTCTCCTCGGTCGCCGAGTACCTGAAGCCAATGATAAATAAATAAGTATATAGGGACAAATCACACAGATTGAGTTAACCTCAAAATAAGTACGAGACTTGTGATACTAACTTAAACACTATCCTAATCCTAACTAATATTATAAATGACAAAGTGAGTTTGTTTGTTATTCCTTCACGGCTCCGATCAGTAACCGTAGGTCGACCGCCTATCTCGATTCTCTCCTCTCGTAATGGCTACTTGTATCGCTATCGCCACATTTCGCTCCGTCTAGAGCACAAAATGCTTAAAAAAAATTTTTTTGTTAACATTGTAAAAAACAATTTAATTATAAAGCTTTTTGTGCGTAAAACGGAGCGTAATGTGGCGAAAGCGATACAAGTAGCCATTACGAGAGGAGAGAATCGAGATAGGCGGTCGACCTACTGATCATCATAAAAAATGTGTATATCAGGGGGTAGAGAGCTGAACATAGGTTACTTTTTATCTCGTATTTTATCCATACTAATATTATAAATGCGAAAGTCTGTCTGTCTGTCTATCTGTCTGTCTGTCTGTCACCTCTTCACGGCTAAATGGCTGGACTGATTGTGATGAAATTTGGTAGGGATGTAGTTAGTGACCTGAGGTCAAACATAGGCTGCATTTGGGCGCGATATAACCGAGTCCCACGCGGGGCGGAGCCGCGGGGAACAGCTAGTAACAAATAAACATAAGATAAAAATCCAAGACCCAGGCCAATCAAAAAAACATCGATTTCATCTTGACCTGATCACACAGTCTACCTAAACTGAAGATGTAACAAGAAAAAATGCTCGGACAATGATTTAAGTATTATAGGTTAGGTCAAGCTAGCTTTCGCCCGCGGCTTCGATCGGGAACAGTGCTTTTTCCCGGGATGGAAGGTAAATGTCAATACTTCTAACTATCTGTATGCGTAATTTCAGGAAGATTGGTTCAGTGCCCCTAGTATGAGTTTTACTTAACGCAGACCCTAGCGACTGCGTTAGCGATTTAGTATGGCAAACCTGTACAGCGCCTCAGGCGGATAGTAAGGCAACTAAGAAATTCGATAAAAAATCCTAACGCAGTCGCTAGCGTCTGCGTTAAGAAAAACTCATACTAGGGGCACAGTAGACAGGGCGTGAGAGCGAAACAAACAAACAAAGAAACTCACTTTCGCATTGACATGACATTAGTTGGGAAATTGGAATTACCTATATGATCGAAGGTTAAATAAACTTACAGAAAACTGGTTCCAAAAGTTGGAGTCTTGACTGGCGGTCCTATTCTTCAACACACAAGTAGAGACTGAGAACTCGTTGGTGCTGATCAAGGGATGGAAGTACGCCGCTTTGCAGTCACCAGAAGACGACGCCAACGTGATGCTGAACACGCCATCGCTCCATTGGAATCTTTGTCCTGGAATTTATAAAATTACCGTACTAAGTAAAAAAAAGTTTAAAAAATCAAAGTAGCCTAAGTTACATATTAAATCAGCTATCTGCCAGTGAAAGTCCCGTCAAAATAAGTCCATCCGTTCCGTAACAAATAGTCACATAGACGGACAGACAGAGGGACAAACATAGACAAAAATTGTAAATAAGGTTAATTTTGGTATATGTTCAGTCAATATATCCACATGCATTTAGTAAAAAGAGGTTATTTTAATATTACAAACAGACAAACCAATTTTTTTTTGTTTCGATGTAGATAATTATTATCAATAATGTAGGTTCATGTAGGTATGTTTGTTTGTCCTTTGTTAAATAAATGTCTTATCAATTGTTTATTCTATTTCACGGAAGATAAAAGCCACAAACCATCAATCCTCCGTGCTTCGGAAGTCACGTTAAGCCGTTAAGTAAGAGAGGTTCCGAAGAAGTTTGACACCAAGGTGTGCATGGTCGACCGTGACACCTACACTAAATGACGATGACTAACCAGCAATATTCAAGTTCCCAGCAGTGGGGTTGAATGAGAAGAAGTTGTGCGCCAGTCGCCAGCTGTCCCTGTCCGCGAGTGAGAACACGATGACGCCGAATGTGGTCAACTCCGGGATGTACGCGAAGGCCGAGTCGCAGTCGCCGTTCGTGATGTCCACTGTGATGGAGGCAAGACCTGGAAGAAGTGTTAAATTATGTAAGTACAGTGGGCCACACATAAAGTATACGTAAGGTATAGTGTTAAAGAATTTCTTGATAAGTTTTGAAACAAAGGGTATTTGATTCCTAATTATTAATTAATTTAATTTCTATTAGATCTTAATTATTTTTCATTTCTATAAGATTAGTTTTAGACTTTTAATTATTTATCTTTTAACATCTTTATTCAAGAATAAAAAAATAAAAGGTTTTACTAGGTAGGTACAATATATGTTAAGTGTCATTGGATAACCAAGCCAAACCAGAACAAACTGATGCATAATTTCCGAAATTCAAAGTTTGCAAACTATGGGAATACTTCCGAAAGTCCCGGGAAAGTTTCCGAAATTCCCGCGAACGACACATCACTAACTACTGTGTTTACCTGTGGGTGTGTTTTCAGCTGGTATGTCGGTATCCTTGAAGGTGTACCTCAGGATCTCCTGGTTGGTGTTCAGATCGAAGATGACGATCGCTGGCCGCTGCACTTGTTGGCGGTTGTCTACAACGAAACGACATAAATACCTAACTTAGAGCTAAATATACCTGACTTAGAGCTCAATAACCTAACACCACCCTAACACACACGGTGTTCGTGATGATAGCGCGCGTCAAGCGACGGCGAGTGCATAGATTGGTCGCCATTATATCTGCAGTCACTGTGACTTCATTTTATACCTATATACCTACTACTTATAAATTTTTATATAGTACTTATTTTATTTTGTACTAGCTAGTACAAAATAAAATAAGTACTATATAAAAATTATTACTTAATTTATTTATTTATTTTAATAGTACTTATTTTATTTTGTACTAGCTAGTACAAAATAAAATAAGTACTATATAAAAATTTATAAGTAGTAGGGGACCAGCTGGTCCCCTCGCCCTTGGTGTGTATGTACTATACACCTATAACCTTCCCCAAGAAGCAAGCTATCATATGTCGAAAGAATTTTTCAAATCTGACCAGAATGTGGTGCCTTTAGTGCGAGTTTTTCTTAACGCAGACGCTAGCGACTGCGTTAGCGATTTTGTACGGCATGGCTGTAAAGCGCCTCTGGCGGATAGTAAGGCAACTAAAAAAATCCATACAAAATCACAGTACAGTCGCTAGCGTCTGCGTTAAGAAAAACTCTCACTAAGGGCACAGTAGTTCCCAAGTTATAAGCGTTCAAACAAACAAACAAACTCTAAAAAATATTAGTATAGATTAATGTTGTTACCTGAAATAAATGATTATAATTATTATATTAGTGTGATACTTCACGGCCGCGCCACTAAGCAGAACCCAGACTTACACAAAATAGTAGCTACCTTGTCAGTACTTTATTTTGATTATAAAGAAAAAAAGAGTACCTCAATAAGTTAGGATTATGTTATAAAGGATTTGTAGTATCTGTATCACTTACCTGGTATCTCCAACATGCCGGTGTCCACCATCCACAGCCTCCCACAGCGGTCGGCTCTGGTGCGGTAGACAGAGGTCAGTGACCTCGAGCCCCGCAGCGACGGGTACGGCTTCAGAGCTGGAGAGAGCGTGTTCCTCTCCTGGGTCAGGTCTATGTAGTTCAGAGTGGAGGGGATTCCTGAAAATAGTGGGTTTCTAACTTCGATTCTTCTACTTTTTTAGTGTTCCGTAAAAAAATGTTAAAACGGAACTCTTATAGGATCACTCGTGCGTCTGTCTGTCCGTCCGCCCGTCTGTCACAGCCAATTTTCTCCGAACTTACTGGACCAAAACGGATGAAATTTGGTAGGATGGTGTAATCCTGCGACCCAAACACAGATGTGCAAAGTAAATAAATATATTTTTTTAAATAAGGGTAATTTTAGGACAACTTAAGGATTAAAAAAAAAATGTTTTGCAAACCTTACCGTGTTATATATCAATGAATGGGCTCGTTATGAGGACCGGTTTTTTTAAATTAATATCTTGAAGATTAAAATTAGACACGTTTGGTGAAAATCGGTTGAACAGTTTATAAGTTGTGGGGGTGAAAGTGGGGAAAAATATCCGAATGTCTGCAAATATACTCGAATGGGAGGTCTCAAATGAAAGTGCATCACGTGCACATTAAAATAAAATCAGTCAAGCCTCACCACTGAAAAAAAAGATGTCGGGGGATTTTTTTTTAGTTTTTATTTAATTTTATACATACACATATATATCATCACACCCACAAAATTCACAAAATTAAGAAATATTCCCAGTTCTGTGATCACGTGCACTGTCTGGCATGGGTAGGCAGAGACTAGTGATTTCCATTGGCTACGATCCTTACAGATTTTTCAAGAGGTCGACGATTTGGTCGCAGACCTCGCAGTATGTTTTTCGAGGCCGACCCTGACCGATTCTCCCAGTCAACTCTGCTTAGTTTTGTCAGTCTCCTTTCAGTTATAATTCTGTACAAACTTATGCCTTTATCGCACGTACCGAGTAGACGGGCGAGACAGTAAAATGTTACTCGGCCGAGACAGTGATTTCCTCAGTCACTCGCTAGGCTGAGCACTCGGCGCACTGTGCCTAACGCAGTCGCTAGCGTCTGCGTTAAGAAAAACTCGCACTAAGGGCACTGTTTATATGCACCGAGTATTTGGCCGAGGGCACTGTCTCGCCCTTCTATTCGGTCGTGCGATCACAGCATTAAAAGGAATAAATAAATAAATGTGAACCATCCATAACGTTATTTCATTGAACAACAGCTCTTCGAAAACATCGATCGTTTCGCTAGCTTAAAAAAAATGGTTGCCTGTAAAGTCGGTTTTACGGGCGAAGATTTTACGTGACAACGTCTTTTTCTCGGTAGAATATTTATTGATATGAATATAATCTGCCGCGCGCGGTCTGCCGCGCGCGGCAGACCGATCATAGTTGAGTGGGAGAGAGACGCAAGACATTCGGCGGGCCTCTCTCTCGTTCGGTGACTCATCGTAACGTTACCGAGCGTTACACTTTTTCATAAGTGACTCCCAGCCGCAACCTAATTTAAGACGTTGTCACGTCAAAATTCGAAAAAATTCCTGTACCCCTAGTATGAGGTTTTATAACCGCATATGCTAGCCAAAGCGTTGGGATTTTGTATGGAATTTCTTAGTTGCCTTACTATCCGTCAGACGGGCGGTACGTACAGTGCCCTAGTGTACTATGAGTTTTTCTTAACGTAGACGCTAGCGACTGTGTTAGCGATTTAGTATGGCAAACCTGTACAGCGCCTCTGGCGGATAGTAAGGCAACTAAGAAATTCCATACAAAATCTGCGTTAAGAAAAACTCATACTAGGGGCATAGATGGCTTACCACCATCTCTTAAAACCATGTAAGATCCAGTGAGTAAGGAAGATGTCGCCTTACATAATGTTATGCGCTGTCACGCTTTCTCACTGGATCTTGCATTTGGTTTTAAGAGACGGGTAAGTAACCCCCCAGGTTTGTCATACAAAATCGGTAACGCTGTCGCTAGCGTAGGTATATAAAATCTCATAATAGGGGTAGTCCAGGTACTCAACATACCATATCGTCTCCTGGGCACCGTGACGAACAGCCTGTCCCCCACCCTCTCCACTCCCATGGGAACATTGTTATACTGCACGAAGAAACGACCATTTTCATCTGAAAATAACCAGCATCTTTATTTTATATCTATACTAGCGACCCGCCCCGGCTTCGCATGGGCATACCTGACCTGAAGAAGGTCGCAGGCAGGCGCTGGATGCAGGCCGCCTCCAACTGGTTGACCTGGTTGTTCTGGAAATTTTTGGGGGAGGCCTAGGTATGTCCAGCAGTGGACAGCCTTATGCTAAAATGATGATTAAGGTTTCGTGTACGTGACACAGTCACTCCCTCCACCTCCCATGGCTCTACCAACCTCTCAGTGATACGAGCCGAATCTCGGGAGAGTGCGCTGTACTAGCATTTCGCATCTCTTTCCAGTCGCACCTGCTTGATCTCCCTACAAGTTCTCTATATATATTCTATCTATGCAATCATTGCATTTTAATAACTCCTTCTCATCTTTAGGGGGCTTACGTTCACACGTACGCCTCGCTTGCTTTCTTCTCGGCCTGAGGCCAGCTTCTGTCTTCTAGGTCTTTGAGTTTGAGATGACACGGTCAATCGACCATGCACACATTGGTGTCAAAGTTCTTCGGAACCACCTCTCGGCCTCTGACGTGGTACATAATATGAAAATAAATGGCTACATACCTCTTGGGCTGATTGTACTGCTGGATCCTAAGTCCAGCGTATTTGTGGTGGATGAGGTTGGTCCTAAAAGGAAAACATATGTTCATTTATTTTGCACATCTGTTTTTTTGTCAATGGGGCAATGCTATGCACTATTCTACAGAATTTCTCCTAATTTGGTCCTAGCTGTAGATTCAAAGAAAATTGGCTGTGGCAGACGGACAGACAGAGGCATAAGTGTTTTTTAGTTTTCTTTCTACGGAACCCTAAAAATGATTAGATCGCGTTTATGTCGAAGTTTCACATCCAAAAAGGACCGTAAATGTGAGTATTTAGTATTTGTTATAAATTTTAACTGAATACCAAAGAAGTTCGAATCACGCGCGGTCTCTGACGCATTTTTTTTTTAATCTATGCTGAATACCTATATGTTTTCATGAGTTTAAATTATTCTTAACTGTTGTTGACAGTAGGTACCCCTATTATATTTTATAAACAAAGACGCTAGCATGGGGAAAAATGGGCTCAGCCAAAGTCACAATCGCAAAACGTTAACGAGGTACGATAAGAACAAAATGTATGGGGTTGACATAAGATTGACCATGTGATTTACCGCAGCTTATGTCAATCCCATACATTTCGTTCTTGTCGACATTTGTTAGCGTTTTGAAATTGTCACTTGGCTACGGGTGCTCATACTAGGGGTACAGACAGAGTACAGACAGACGTTAATGCAATTATTAAAAATGCAGTTTTAATAATAAATTGAGATAACAAAAACAGATGAGGAAAAACCCGCCTGTGCAAGTTACAAGCAGTTCGTGATGAGGAAGCACGTTTAATTAATTTTTATATCTACCTTCTATTATTAAATAGTGATTTGGTTTGTGGCTTACCACAAGTACGTAGTACTATTACTAATTCTGTGCCACAAGCTTTGATCATATTTCAAGTATTATATTATAACTAGCTACACACCGCGTTGTTACCTGCGGAACCTGCAGTTTATCCTAAACAGCGCCTTTTATTTTAAATCGCCATTGACTCCGACTTTTTGACCAAATTTCGCACTTTTTGGGATAAAAAGTACCAAGGTAAGCCAAGTGAAGAGGTGGAAGAATTTCACTTAGCATTATCGCGTCCCTGGTGCGCAGAGTGCGGGAGAGTGGCAATAGCATTCTGAAAATGATTACAAACAGGCTAGACTGCCTGTACGTTAACCATTGTTGCACTATATCAGGGGGGATGGTGCAGGAATGGCCTTTGTAAATTATTTCTATAGTTTTTTACTAACATAGTTAGTTAGTTAGTACTTGAAAATAAATAAACTCATTCATTCATTCATTCATTATCTGGAGAGATTGGTGACAAGGATTTAAGTGACCTATACGACATTGTACCACTTCCCAACACTCACGCTTGTTCACGAACACTTAGCGAATAATAATCCACCATTATTATGCACAAATACTCGAAAAACACAAATATTAGAAAATGACGATAACTGAGCGACTTTAGCTTGGCGCCAAACCCTAACAGAGTTAGGAAATCGCACAGGCAAAATTTATTTTGAGTCTATGGATGTTAAGAGAATACTAACTGTTAGTCCACGGTCTCCACGAAGGCCGGTTACCTCGAGAATTGTTATTGTTAGTGGAAGATTCTAGAAGAGAAGAAGCAGATTGTTAGTTACAAAAAGTGTATAAAAGAGAGCGAGAGAGAACACAATGAAAGAACACAAAGACAAATTTCCCGTCCTACCTTGGGCTATTGATTTGTGATTTCACACCCGTGAAATGGTCGTCAATTCGTACTCGAAAATATAATATGAGTATTTTAAAGTTCACTTTGATTATTTTTTGCCAATTGAAAAAAAAAGCCAATATGGAATTGAGTTTTTATTTATTTTACATTAATTGTACAAAAGACAAAATGTAAAGCACAAATAGGCGGACCTAAAAATAATCACTACAGCATCACTACACAGTATAAAACAAAGTCGGTTTTTCTGTCCTTATGTCCATTTGTATCTTAAAACTACGCAACGGATTTTGATGTTTTATAATAGATAGAGTGATTCAAGAGGAAGGTTTTTATGCCCATGCGAAGCTGGGGCGGGTCGCTAGTAGTTAATAAAAATGTATTTTGTTATGTAGTAAGCATGAAGTTTGGTATCACTAGCACCCATATGATCGGTGATCATTTTATCGTTTACATTTTATTAATATACTAGCGAACTGTCCCGGCTTCGTATGGTCATACATAAAAACCTTCCTCTTGAATCACTATATCTATGTATAAAAAGGACCGCATCAAAATCCGTTGGGTAGTTTCAAAGATTTAAGTATACATAGGGACATAGGGACAGAGAAAGCGACTTTGTTTTATACTATGTAGTGATAGTGATGAAAGTGATTTTTTTTTCCCAAATTTGATTTTATCTCTCGTTGACGTTTATGAATGTACTCACGTTGATTCCAGTTCCTCTCTGTCTCCGATTCATTGTTGTCAAAGAATAGATTTCCAGACTGTCTCTTCGCTCGGTCTCGGGTGTTCCCCAGGGACACCCCCGCTGGCTCCTCAAATTGGTCTTGCTGGTCTGAAAATATATCTCGCCTGATCTAAATCTATACGAATACTTTATTATTAACAAACGTTAACGTTTGTTAATAATAAAGTTAAAGTGTTTGTGTGTTTGAACGTTTATAACTTGAGTATGACAAACCTGTACAGCGCCCCTGGCGGATAATGAGGCAACTAAGAAATTCGATACAAAATCTTAACGGAGTCGCTAGCATCTGCGTTTATCTCATAATAGGGGTATTGATTGAGTGCTTAGCCAAATATAGATAACTAGCTGTTCCTCGCGGTTTCACTCGCCATTACTGTGTATGTACTATAGCTTATACCTTCCCCAAGAATCAGGCTTTCATATACAAAAAGAATTTTGCGAATCCGACCATTAGTTTTCAAGTTATAAGCGTTCAAACATACAAACTCTACAGTTTTATTATATTAGTATAGATATAGAATGCGATACTGGCAGCCACCCGCTTAATATAAAAAATCGGCCAAGTGCGAGTTGGGTTTTGGTGTGGTAGTACGGCACCCTTGATACGAGATCAAGGGTGCCGTACTACCACACAATACTAAAAGACAGGTTTTGATTCCCAATGAAATCACAAAATTTACGGTCATATCTTTTGATCGCGTTGTCGTATAATTTTGATTATTTTACAGCCGAATTAGACCTTAGGCGAGTACTTTAACTTAATATGTACATTTATACGTTTTTTAGAAAAAATGTTTGACATACAGACAGACGGACAACAAAGTGATCTTATAATATAAGGGTTCCGTTTTTTTCTTTTGAGGTAAGGAACCCTAAAAATATAAAAAAAAAACTTTTCTTTTAACCCTCAAAATCGGTGTCGTGGATCGAGAAAAGTTAACAAGTTTTATTTCCAGTTAACTTAAATATTAATCCTATTAAAAAAAACTATGTAATTAAACCAAATATACTTACTTAACTAGATACTTTTAAGTTATGGTCTATTCCGTACCTATCTATCTAAATAGGTCAAGTGCTAACTGATAACAGAAAGGGTATGACATATGGCCGTGACTTTTGTTATAATAAATACAACCGGCAAACAAGTGGACAAACACCGTTATCATTCAAATATTGGATAGATAACTACATATAAAAATATCTGATCAAATAAAAAAT
Source organism: Apomyelois bistriatella (assembly GCA_947044815.1). Classification (NCBI taxonomy): domain Eukaryota; kingdom Metazoa; phylum Arthropoda; class Insecta; order Lepidoptera; family Pyralidae; genus Apomyelois; species Apomyelois bistriatella. The sequence goes on from OX345717.1 coordinate 4,505,281, forward strand.
GAAAAATCTAATTAGTTGAATAATAAAATTAAGATGTTTTATTCCCACAAAGATCGTTAAAATGTATTCACCCTACTATTCCAATACGCGCGGCTGCGCGTGCAGCACGATCTATGGCGCACCCTTTGTCCTCCGTAAGCATTCTAGTGTTGTATATAAATTCATTATTTATATACAACACTAGAATGCTTACGGAGGACAAAAGCCGTTCCCGAAATAACACCTAAAGTTTGTAGGTATCTCTCTCTAGTAAGTTGTATAATATTCAAGAGGAAAAGGGACACCTACAAACTTTAGGTGTTATTTCGGGAATGTTAGGTATTTGTATGTAGGCTTTAAAGGAAAATCAACTTTGCAGTAGAGTAATAAGGATTAATTTTGAATGTTGTTTTTTGCGATTATTGTTATTCGTAAGCATTCTAGTGTTGTATATAAATTCTTTGGGCGCACCTTAGACGCTTATAATCATAGGGATGGAACTCAAAAGGTGAATTGAATCGACTGATTTCCTGAATATCTACCTACATTTTGTACTTCCACGTGTATTATGAGTTACATTTCACCCGAGCGAAGCCGGATTTTCATCTAGTTGTAATCATATGTCCTATGGACATGATAAGTAGAGGGAAAAAATACAATGTATACCTACACATAAGGAGTAGGTATAGTAATATAAACATAGTATAACAATAACACAAAGTATAAGATTTTATAAACGCAGATGCTAACGACGCGTTAGGATTTCGTATGAAATTCCTTCATAATTCCTTAGTCGTCTTACGCGGGCGGAGCCGCGGGCAACAGCTAGTAGAAATAATAAAGATTTGTCTGTCTATAGCTTGATGTGAAAATTTATTTATTTACCACATTTACAATGTCATTACAGTTAGTACCAATGCGACAGAGTAAGCATAAAGATTAAAAGTGATTACATCTAGTAATATCTCAGAGCAACATCTGCGAATTTCACCGAAGAACAAGTGGACAAGTTAAAGTCTAGCATTCTTCGCATATCACTATCACTACATAGTATAAAACAAAGTAGCTTTCTCTGTCCCTGTCCCTTTGTATGCTTAAATCTTTAAAACTACGCAACGGATTTTGATGAGGTTTTTTTTAATAGATAGAGTGATTCAAGAGCAAGATTTTTATGCCCATGCGAAGCCGGGGCGGGTCGCTAGTCTTGTATAAAATGCAAATAGCCCTAGTCAGCCGGTCATTAATTTACTACAACTCCTTAACTGGTTCTTGTTTATCGCTAATACAGTTATTAATAACTATTAATAGTTATTTTTATACCACAAAACATTAAAACAAGTCAATTAAAATACCACTGCCTATAAATGGCTGGTCAGTAACTCTTGTATGCAAAGAAGTTCGAATCCGCGCGCGGTTTTAAGTGACGCAATTTTTTTTTTAATCTATGCTTGTATGTGATTTTATAAACGCAGATTCTAACAAAGCGACTACGTTGGATTTTTTAAATGGAATTTCTTAGTTACTAACTCTTTCTTAGTTGTCGGCCGAGAGGCGGTTCCGAAGAACTGACATCAGGGTGTGCATGGTTGATTGACCGTGACGCCTACTCGAAATGATGATGAGTGGCTTTACTATCCGCCAGGGGCTATGGAAAATGCGCTAACGCAGTCGCTAGCGTCTGCGTTAAGAAAAACTCATACTAGGGTCACTGTCATACGAAATTACTAACATAGTCGTTAAAAATATTTTTTCAGAGGCCGAAAAGCGTATGGTTCAAAGTTAATTTATAAATAGTACTCACACAAAACGCCGTCAATGTTGTATGTCAGCTGTTTCCATGCGAACACCTCTCGTAGCCTGCCCACACGGCGGTCTATAGCCTGCGGCTGGACTGGGCTATGAAGGAGTAGGCTACAGATGATCACTATTGAAGTCTTCATTGTTACCTGAAAGGTCAAATCTATGACTGTGTATGTTTTTTAATACCGTTGCCTTGATTCTGTAAGCTTTCATTTCTGAATCCGCTGTGAGTTTCTTGATTGGTATTCTAAAAACTCGGTTGATAATTCGAATCTATACTAGCGCCTAGCGCTATCCTTGCGAGCGTGTCAACGAGATGAACTAGCTTGGACGTGAGATTTTGTATGAGATGACGTAAGATGGCATTCTGTAAGGTAATTTCCCCATCACTTCGAAGTTCGCTTCTCACTTGTCATTTTTAACCTTATGCAAAGTGTGAGTGATAGCGAGCGACATGAGAAGCGAATTGTTGTTTGAAATTTATGGAATCGACAGGCAGTAGACAGGCGGACTTATGGCCCACCTGATGGTAAGTGGTCACCGTAGCTCATGAACGCCTGTACCCCTAGTATGAGTTTTTCTTAACGCAGACGCTAGCGACTGCGTTAGGATTTTGTATGGAATTTCTTAGTTGCCTTTCTATCCGCCAGAGGCGCTGTACAGGTTTGCCCATGGACGTAGTTAGTATATTACGTCCATGGGTTTGCCATACTTAATCGCTAACGCAGTCGCTAGCGTTTGCGTTAAGATAAACTGATACTAGGGGCACTGCTACACTAGGAGTGTCACGTGACCATCGTCCACTCTTACATATTTTTTTTATGTTAACGTAAGTAGGATGAGTTTGGCATGCTAGTTTGGGATGAGTAAAGAAATGAGATGAGACGTTATAGGTAGGATGAATACGTAATAACCTAACGAAAGGTTGTATCCTTATTATCGATTTTCCTACATATGATGCCTTTAATCCCATTTTTCTTCTCACTTTAAAATAAACTAGCTTTCGCCCGCGGCTTCGCCCGCGTGAATAACCCACGAGAACAGTGATTTTTTCCGGGATGAAAGGTATCCTATGTCCTGCTCAATACTTCTATCTATGTGTAGCGAAACATCAGGAAGATTGGTGCAGTAGATAGAGTGTGAATGCGTAACAAATAATCAAACAAATTAACTTTCGCATTTATAATATTAGTTAGGAAATAGTGGATTAGGATTCAGCAATCTATTTGCTTTTAAAAAATTCTACTTATTGCTTTTGAAAAATTCTTTAGTGCCTGTTATTCTATCTAGATCGTCTGCCGACGGTCCATAGCCTATGACTGGACGGGCTATGGGCGAAAGAGTCGCGTAGGCTATACAGGATCACTAATGAAGTCTATGGTTAAGTTAAAGTTGTTTAATCTTCTGTTAATAGCTTCATCATCAAAGGTTTATAGTTAAAAAATATACACAATTAATTAATTTATTGTATTTGATGTTGTACAATAACAGTTCTAACTATAGGCTATAACATAAAGTTTTTAAATAAAATAGTACAAGATGAAGACACCTTGAGGCCTTGGCCGTTAGTTTTTATGGTCTCTGGTTTTTGCTCACACATCAACATAATGGATATGCAAACATTACATCCACAATTTACGGCTATTACCCATATTCAAACAAAAAAGAATAGGTACCTACTATTTACTAATTTCTTACATAAACATGTTGGTAAGCACGTTTTATTAGGGTCCCGTAAAAATGGTTTGTTTGTGATATGATTAAACCATCGATAAAATATTACTAAAGAAATTAAACTAAAGTTTTAAGTGCTTGTAAAAATTCAATCCAACTGTCCAACTTAATCCAAATCCATATCCATCCATACTAATCCATACTCCATACTAATATTATAAATGCGAAAGTCTGTCTGTCTGTCTGTCTGTCTGCCTGTCTGTCTGTCTGTCTGTCTGTCTGTCACCTCGTCACGGCTAAACTGCTGGACCGATTGTGATGAAATTTGGTAGGGATGTAGTTAACGACCTGAGGTCAAACATAGGCTACTATATACTTTTGGGCGCGATATAACCGAGTCCCACGCGGGGCGAAGCCGCGGGGAACAGCTAGTAATATTATAAATGCGAAAGTGAGTTATTTATTTGTTTGTTTGTTACGCTTTCACGCCCTAATTTTTCTAAAATTTCGTATACGTAGCTAGGAGTATTGAGAAGACCAGAGGGTACCTTTTATCCCGGGAAAAAGGGCGCCCTGGCTTCGCATGGGCATAAAAACATTACTCTTTAGTCACTCTATATATTAAAAAAAACCGCATCAAAATCCTTTGCGTAGTTTTAAAGATTTAAGCATACATAGGGACAGAAAAAACGACTTTGTTTTATACTAGGTACTGTAGTATATCGGGGGTAACTTACAATTTCCTATTTTGTATCTACCGTATGAATGCTACAATAAATCAGTCTCGTTTGGTACGCCCGTAGTTTTATTAGTACATTTCAGGTACTTATGTAGTGATAGTCAAATTGCAAAAAATACTTGCGTTAAAAACTTCTTTCCCGTGATCATAGTGATCTCCAATGTTTCTTGTTTCTCTCTACCCTAAGGTTGGCTGGAAGAAATTGCATTAGCGATAAGTCCGCCTTTGTACTAATTTTTATCTTTGATCCTGTACAATCCAATGATGTATTTTTTGTAATTGGTGCAATAAAGTGTTTATTCATTCATTCATTCATTCATAGTACCTACTGGTAATCTCATTACTCAAAGGATTAGAATTTGTCATACACCAAGTCATTGATTAGTTGATTTGTTGAAAATTTGCACTGTTGACATTTTGAACCGTTTATGTTTAACATCAATGGTACCTATTTTGTTTCTTTGAGATATTTAATTGTTGATAATACAGTGTTGATATTTTACTTGTTGACATTAAGTATCCCGCCCAATATGGCGATGCTGCCAGCATTCTCTGTAAAAATTTGGTTGGTGTATAAAAAGTCCTGTTTTAACAAAAATGAAAGAATTAATCGAACATTTATATTACAAACAGGTTCCCTACGATACAATTTTTACAACTACCGTTTCTTTAGAAAGTTGTTACAAAAGCCGGATGGCAACCTAAAATCCCTTGGTAGTTTTATCTTTTTATAAATGCGAATATAAGTTTGTTTGTTTGTTAAATTTTCACGCCCTATCTACTGCACCAATCTTCCTGAAAATTTGCACGCACATAGATAGAAGTATTGAGAAGGACATCGGTAGGATAACTTTCTCGTGAGAAAACGCGGGCTCATTAGGGAGAAGCCGCGGGTAAAAGCTAGTCTTTTTATAAATGCGAAATTAAGTTTGTTTGTTAAGTTTCACGCCCTTTCTACTGAACCAATCTTCCTTAAACGCATACACATAGGTAGTTAGAAGAATTGAAAGGGACATAGGGTAGGTACCGTTCATCCCAGGAAAAAGCACTGCTCCCGAGGGAATTTTATGATATTTTTTATATGAGTTCGAAAGTAAGTTTGTTTATTTGTTCGTGAGTTCTTCACGCTTTATCTACTTAACCGAAGTACTGATAAGGGCATAGGGTAATATCCATCCCGGAATGTTCTCGTGGGATTCAAATTCACTCTCATATCTTTTTATACGCAAGCGAAGCCGCGGTTTAAAGCTATAGTTTAATATTTTGAAAAAATGTTTATTTGTTAATTTAATAAATACTTAATAATAACAATTAATGAAACTTTCGTCTATTCTTAACTTTATGAACTTACCTACCTACTTTAATTATGATATAAATGATAAACTTGTAAGTTATAGGTACTTAAGTTAAAGTGTACTTAAGATAAGATCATATTGTGTTGATTCTTATTTAAGAAATAAATATTTCATATTATACGAAAGTACTCTGTGAAATATACCAAACGGCAATACCATTAAAGTTTGTTCTACCTACTAAATTTCGCAAATAAAAAAAATATAAGTAAAAGCAAATCTTTTAAATTCAAAACAGATAATAATATGAAAATAAACACTGTCATAGTACTCGAAATAGGTCCTAATCCTTGGTCCTACCTAAGTACCTAACTAAGCAACTAAACAGTATGCCGATAGACGTTATCGAAAACAATAGTTCGACAACCCACTGCTTCGACATCATCATCACTATCGCTACATAGTATAAAACAAAGTCGCTTTCTCTGTCCCTATGTCCCTTTGTATGTTTAAATCCTTAAAACTACGCAACGGATTTTGAAGCGGTTTTTTTTAACAGATAGTGTGATTCTAGAGGAAGGTTTTTATACCCATGCGAAGCCGGAGCGGGTCGCTAGTAACATATATTCGAGGATTACTGTCACATTTTAGAGCAATTTACAGGAGTAAGGTATAATAGTTAAATAGCTGTTGATCTTCCTAAAAGGGAATGAATAAATGTTTTGTCGAAATAGAGATTCGCCGAAAAAGTGCATATCGAAAAAGGGTTCGTCGAAATACTGTTTTTCTAAGGTGTGTGTGTGTTTTCTAAGTATGTTCTTTCGGAGTAGTGTTCCTCGAGTATAGTTTTTTCGAAGCAGCAGGTTTTCGAACTATTGTTTTTCGAAATTGAGACTTGTAATAATTAAGTGTCGAAATTGAGAATGACACTCGATATTGTCGGCACTAATATTCCTAAAAATATAATGTATAAAAAAATATAACAAACACAAATACTTACTTATCTATCACTTATCAATCAATCACAAGTAGTCACAAACAATCACAACACAGTACGACCGCACCAATTCGACCACATCTCTTGAGCTTAACTTGTGTTATGACGCTGGACAACGTACCCCGTACACTTGCGACAGTTGCGACTAAGTCGTGCGATTGGAAAATCCGAGAAATTCTCCGTGGCGTAATGGTTAACATGCCTGACCGCTACTCAGGAGGTCCCGGGTTCGATCCCCGGTCAGGTCAAGATGAAAAATTATCTTTTTCTGATTGACCTGGGTCTTGGATGTTTATCTATATATGTATTTGTTATAAAATATAGTATCGTTGAGTTAGTATCCCATAACACAAGTCTCGAACTTACTTTGGGGCTAACTCAATCTGTGTGATTTGTCCCTATATATATTTATATATATATATTTATTTATTTATTTAATTATCTCTGCACAGTAGCTTAGCCACAATTAGCCATACATTTGAACCATAGATTAAAAAAATACCCGATTTGCTAATTCTATGCTTTGAACCGTAGACTTATATAATCTGTGTAATTACTGAAAAACAGGTCTTAGAAAATATTAATAAAAATAATATTTTGTTCAGACCGTATGGAAAACGCGCGCGGTCGGCAATTAAAAAAAATATATTCTATCTATGCCTTACGCTTATATATAACTCCCACTTTTTTTAAGCCGTTTGACAAAAGGATGAGCTAAAAATACTGTTTAGGATGAAAAAAATAATTAAATTTTTGATGCGGGATAAGTATGAAGTTAAAATAGGTCATAGGATGAATACGGAACAACTTCTACTCTCACGGGTCAACTGGAAGAAATTTCTATTGAAATAAGTAGTACCTTTGTACTCATTGTGTTTTATATTATATCCTTTTTGTGTACATAAAGAAAAAAATAAGTAAGTCCAAAGAAACTACAGAGGCCAAAAGGCGGTTTCGAAAAACTTAAAGTATGTAAGTACGTACTTTAAGTTTTTCGAAACCGTCAACATCTTTCGAAGAATCAGCTAGGGTTCAAAAAAGTAGTTACTTACCTACCTCAACTAAAATTATAATCTTCGGAACATTGCCACATGGACCTTTTCTATGATTTTTGGTAAGTATTTTTGTTTTTGTTTTATTTATATTTAGTATTATTTAAGTCTTTAGTTTTATTTATTTTTAAGTTATTGTAATTGTCTTGTAAATAAATTTCTTACATGTAAAAAAAAAAAAAATTATAATTACGAAAGTGAGTTTGTTTTATTTGTTTGTTTGTTACGCTTTCACGCCCTATCTACTCAACTAATATTCTTGAAATTTTACTAACACATAGAAGTATTGAAAAGGACAAAAGGTACCTTTTATCCCGGGAAAAAGCACTGTCCCTGAGGGCTAAAAAATGTATAGTTAACTAAAGTGTGCGCGTTTTTTTTTTACCTCTGATTACTAATGTTAAGATTATGAGGCATTCGCGATAATTGATGATTTCATTAGTTAACAATTTAGTGGTTTTATTATTGATTGCATGGTATTTCTAGGTAACCGCACAACTTAGGCTATCTTAACTTTGTTTGGTGCGGTGAATCCCCACAGATTTGATTTCCTTCATTGGTTTTTACGAACAGTGATATTAAAATAAGCAAATCATTGAAAAAAAAACCCGCCTGATTACATTAAGTAATTATTTTAATATTATAAATGTGAAAGTGAGTTTGTTTGTTTGTATCGCTTTCACCCCCTATCTACTGAATCAATCTTCTTGAAATTTTGCATATACATAGAAGTATTGAAAAGGACATAGGATACCTTTGCTCCCGGAAAAACACTGTTCCCGAGGGAAATGCACGCGGACGAAGCCGGATACATCCGGAAATTTTTCGTCTCACAATCACAAGTAATTATAGTAAAATTATTCAATCGTACATACATACATACATATAATCACGTCTTTATCCCATGCGGGGTAGACAGAGCCTAGGGCCATAAGACCTTAGGCCACGTTTAGCATAATGGTAGTTGAAACAGGAAATCAATAGTGGTGGGTTGCTAGCCGCATCGCCTATGTCATGATTTTCCCATTCGGCGATTATTCAATCGTGAATTAGTTAACTGGGTTATCGGTTCGATTCTTAGAGCATTATACCAACCGGAGAGGCTACGCGCACTTATTTCTATTCCACGTGAAAAAGTCTGCCTCATTATGCGCGCGGGGCTCATGCAGTCCTTCTTCAGAAATCCCAGTGTGGGTGAGTAAGGAATGGGGTAAGTACAAAAGGACCCAAAGGTTCGACGTGCTTCCTATAATTGAGGACCCATACCTATTACTAATTCTGTGCCCATACTTAAGATGAATGCGCGATTGAAGATGTTGCGCGCGGGGCGAGGAATCACAAACAATAAGTATCTATTAACACTAATTCAAGAGTCAAGATGCTCTATTTAATGCATTATTCAATCATGTCGTTACGCACACACTTGACAAAATTATCAAACACAGCAAAAAGTACTCGTACATAAATATAAGCAGTATGGACCAGTATGGAGTATGTTTTATACATATGGCAGTGAGGGTCGCTTGTCGCTCCAGTTGGTCTAATGCTCTAAGGCTTGTTGTATGTGAGGTAAATTAAATGATAACAATTTTATTTATGTCAATAACTTTATTTATTGCTTAATGAATTGACAATAAATATATTTTATTGGTTTGCGAAAGAATCATTCAGTAATGTTTCATCATAAATTTAAAAAAATATATCATTTGTTTATTGATTTTGTAACTTAGGGGTACCTAGTATGAGATTTTCTTAACGCAGACGCTAGCCACTGTGTTGGGATTTTATATGGAATTTCTTAGTTACCTTACTATCCGCCAGGAGCGCTGTACAGGTTTGTGATACAAAATCGCTAACGTTCGCTATATTTATGAAATCTCATACTAGGGGTACTACTGGAACATGTTTCATCATAAATTAAATCATTTGCTTATTGATTTTGTAAGCTACATGCAGGTTTTAGAGTATTTTTCATCCATTGTTTTCATTTTGAACATCACAGGCGGTTCCTCGAATCAAATCTCGTATGTTGCCTCTGAAAAAAAAAATGAATTAAGGTCCATGTTGTGCTAGTCCTATATTATTTTGAAGTTTATCTCGTCCACTGCTGAACGTAAGCCTCCTCCAATGCACGCCACTCCACGGTCATGTGCGACTCTTCTCCACATGGGGCTCCAATCTTGGCGATGTCGTCGCTCCAGCGGGCTGGTGGTTTACCGGCTTCCGGTGTCCCATCCACGGTCTCCAGTCAAGGACTTTTCGGCTTCTTATCTTCCGTCCTCCCTACGGCTTATGCGACCTGCCCATTTCCACTTGAGGGTGGCAATTCTATTGGCCTATATATTAGTTAAGTTTAAACCTAATCACTACATAGTATAAAACAAAGTCGCTTTCTCTGTCCCTTTGTATGCTTAAATCTTTAAAACTACGCAACGGATTTTGATGCGGTTTTTTTTAATAGATAGTGATTCAAGAGGAAAGGTTTTATCCATGCGGAGCCGGGGTGGGTCGCTAGTTAGTAATGTAAGAATACAGGGTAGTAGGGTGAACACCGTTCTGATATGGCGGTAACCAGATTACGTGGTTTAATTTTATTTTGTATGAAGATAGTCAGCGGAGTACCGGAGAGAGTGACTTTTTCTTTTTTACCGTATCCTACTTTCTTTTGTGGAGTCGATTCACTACGTAAGTTCCGTCCATCATCATCATTTCGTGTAAGCGAATCGAGCATGCACACCCTGGTGTCGTTGCCTTAGTAAGTATATAATTTGACTACTTAGTAATTTCCTGTGTGACACTCTATATGGGTAACTATTTATGCGGGCATAACCGCTGACAACAACTAGGATACCTGTGTATGTAGTAATTGTATTCCTGTGGGTTCAGAGTAGAGTACACGAACCGGGGGATCTGATTCACCAGCACCCATACATCATCACCAACAACCTTCAAATCTGGAATAGGTACAAAAGGTTCATATTAATCATTATCACCATCATCGGAGTCAGTATCATTAAGAACCCCTATATCTAGTGATTATCCAATGATTGGAATTGAAGTACTTTAGTAAGATATATGGTGTGTATTCATTAGATACATTACCCCTAGTCACTAGTATGAGATTTTATAAACGCAAACGCTAGCGACTGCGTAAGCGATTTTGTATGACAAACCTGTACAGCGCCCCTGGCGGATAGTTAGGCAACTAAGAAATTCCATACAAAATCGCTAACGCAGTCGCTAGCGTCTGCGTTTATGAAATCTCATACTAGGGGTACATGCCGCCATAAGTATTAGAAAGAGACAAGACAAGACAAAAATTCTTTATTGCACCAGTAAAAATACCTACACAATAAGGAAATTACAAACATACATACACTAGGCGGCCTTATTGCTTATTCAATCTCTTCCAGACGACCTTAATATAAAGTGATTGATACAAAAGAATAGGTGGTGCAGTGCCCCTAGTATGAGTTTTTCTTAACGCAGACGCTAGCGACTGCGTTAGCGATTTAGTATGGCAAACCTGTACAGCGCCTCTGGCGGATGGATAGTAAGGTAACTAAGAAATTCCATACAAAATCCTAACGCAGTCGCTAGTGTCTGCGTTAAGAAAAACTCATACTAGGGGCATAGAAAATTTGCATACATTGCATAGATGCAAGACAATGTTACCTGAAATATAGACTAATTTCTTATGATCCTGAGCTACCACCACCACGTTCTCTGGCTTCAGCGGCGTCTCCACATTCCAGCAGAGAATGGCATCTTGAGCTACGTTGCCAAATAACAGTGTTTTGGTCGCAGCGTGGTAGTCGTGAGAGCCGCTCTGGGTGAGAGCGCCACGGTCACCTAAGGGCTGGAAAAGAGATTCATTGTCATGTCACATATGACTTACGGTGTAATTGTTGAACAAAACCTAGACTCATTTCGTGATACCACAGAATACCTAATAGTACTAACGTAGTGATACTAAACAACTTTCATCAGAGAAACACGCAATACATTACAGTCGAAGCCGGAAATGAAGCAATTTTATTCAGTTATATTGCAAGGCCGAAGCGCAGTGAGTTTTTCTCAACGCAGACGCTAGCAGACTGCGTTAGGATTTTGTATGGAATTTCTTAGTTGCCTTACTATCCGCCAGAGGCGCTGTACAGGTTTGCCATACTAAATCGCTAACGCAGTCGGTAGCGTCTGCGTTAAGAAAAACTCATACTAGGGGCACAGCTGAGGCCTTGCCTAATGCTTTTAAAAATGAAAACGTGTACATTAAAAAACCTCCAATGATCCGGCCGGCAATGAATTTTTTTTATGATCTTGTCTTAGGCCAGCAATGAGTCTATTGACATTTCCGAGCAAGTAGAGGAAAAGATTTTTATGGCACCAGTAAAAACAGCGTGAAATAGGCAGCTGGGGGCAGGACTTAATTTCTAAAATTTTAATTATTCTCTTCTTAAATATACTTCATTCATCCATTTACCCGCTTGCCGTTCCACTTTCTAATGTGCTACACCCGACAGGGTTCAATTGTACCTACTAAAAAGACAGTGACTTGTGTATTGTATACCTATAGCTAGAACTGTTATTGTACAACATGAAATGCAACAAATAAATTGAATTGAATTGAATTGCATCTACAGAGCGGTCCAGATTGGCCTAAGCAAGGACAACATGTACAGATGGGGGTACAGCTTAGAGGAGACCTGCAGATGTGGTGTCTCTCCCCAGACCATGGCACATCTTTTATCGTGCCCCGCGTGCCCAGCCACCTGCACGCTCGGGGACCTATACGAAGCCACTGACAACTGGTCCTCACAAATATAAATTTGCCAGAGTCGACTCGCTAAGAAGAAGAAGAAGCGGTCCATAGCACTGGTGATCGCTTAAGCATAAACAACCCATCACTATTGATCTCCTGTTTCAACTATCATCATGCTAAACGTGGACTATTGTCTTATGGCCCTAGGCTCGTCTACCCGTACGGGATAAAGACGTTTTATATGTATGTATGAATGTAAAATGTCCGCAGGTTCATATACTCACAGTAGAAAGTCCTTCTATATCTCTGGTCCTCTTTCTAAGGTTTTCAGTATTGATGGAGAACTCCTGGGTGGAGACCAGCGGGTGGTAGTACGCTGTTCTGGAGCCATCAGCTCTAGTTTCCGACAGGGCTATGCTGAAGAGGCCGTCCTTCCAATTGATCGTGTGACCTGTATGTTAATATAAAAAAAATATTTATTGTAGTGAATGTACCACATAGAATTTGAAATCTTTAAAGGCATTTTTTTTAAATTCTATTATGTACCACGATATATGTATATGCAAACTTTAGCGAGTTTTACGATTTTGTATGTAAATTCTTACCTTACTACTACTAAGTACTAAGAAAGTAAATACACCGAATTTTTTTGTGAACGTTAAGCTTGAACACTTTAAAGAAATATGAAATCATAACCGACTTTAAAAAAAGAGGAGATAGTTCTCATTCGTTCGAGTTTTTTTTATGTATGTTACTGGATTACTTGAAGACGCCAATTCTCACGCATTCGAAGTTCACTTCACCGATTTTCTCCAATTTTTTTCGAGAGTTTAATCCAATTCACAATCGAAAAATTTTGATCGACCAATGCGTTCGATTGAACTTTTTCAATTGTAGAATGTAAATAAGCAGAAACCGTGAAAAACCTCTGAAAAAAATTGGAGAAAATCGGTGAAGTGAACTTCGATTGCGCAAGAATCGGGCCCCAGGACCGATTGGTTTTTTTTATTTTTTTATTGTGAGAACTAAAAAATATACCATTTTTCAATTGGTCCTATATTCATTAGGTCAGGATCTGATGATGGGATCATGGAGAAATCGAGGGATTTCTTCTTTTTGACACCAACTTCAAAATTACCAAAACGTTTGATATGAAGCATATATTTAAACAACAATTAATTCATCCTTTAAGTTGAGTGATTGGAGTCGGTTTCGTTTCTTGGCAAAAACACTTATTTTTTATATAAGTATGTAAATAGAAAACACGTTCGGATCAAGATCATATGTACCTGCCACGGTAAAATTTAGGGCTGCCTCATCATGAGCGAAGCTGGTGTGGTCGATTCTCCAACTGGACTTGTCCTTCAAGGAGAAGACGATGAGGCCGTTGGTAGCCAAGTCATTGATATACGCGAACGCTTCATTACAAGCTTGAGGACTGACGTCTACTGTGATGGACGTTAGACCTGAAATAAAATTGTGATTCACTATCACTTCACTACATAGTATAAAACAAAGTCGTTTTCTCTGTCCCTATGTCCCTATCTATGCTTAAATCTTTAAAACTACGCAACGGATTTTTTTTAATAGATAGAGTGATTCAAGAGGAAGGTTTTTATGTCCAATTCGAAGCTGTGGCGGGTCGCTAGTGAATTAATAAAATAATGAAAATGAGTTAATGACAGCGAGTAGAGTGAATGCGGTTGAAATAAGAGCTTTTAGGAGTATGTGTGGTTTTTGCTTGAGCGATAATATAAGAAATAGTGAGATTAGAAAAAGATGCAGTGTGAAGGCAGATGTAGTGACGATGATCGAAAAATTGAGATGGTTTGGACATGTAGAGAGGATGGATGAAAGGAGACTGACGAAAGGTATATTATAAAGCAGAGTTGGCTGAGAGAGACACGGAAAACATAATGCGACAAAATGGCACTTTTTGGAAGAAAAAAAAAATATTATGTAACCATGAGGCGACGTTCTGCGACCTAAGTAAGGCCGTCATTTCAGTCCGTTTTAGACTTACTTTATAGGCTTTCGAGGCGTCTGTAATTAAGTTATCAAATAATCACCTGCTGACGTCCTTTCGTTCACCAAGTCTGCAGCCTTCAGCTCATATCTCAGTATCTGTTTGTTCGTCCGTAAGTCAAACACGAGGATGGCTGGTGGCTTCACTTGTTTTCTTTCATCTGGAAGCGAAATGTGTGATGATTTTTCTTTTGTAATCAATAAATCAAAGGTGGACTCAAATCAACTGCAAATATTTTAAGGGCAGATTCAGACCACTAAACTGAACAACTTTTCCAAATAAACTTATATCGAAATACGAACAAAAATTTATACAACCCAACAAATTGAACATCAGCTGACCTGGTTAAGTATGGAGAGTGAAAAAAATAATCTCATATTTTGACACAAGTTTATTGGGAAAGTTGTTCAGTATAGTGGTCCAAATCTACCCTTTAAATATTTGCAGTTGTTTTGAGTCCACCTTATATATAACGTTTGAGCTATACCTCCGCGAGTAAGAGATAAATAAAAAACAGTTCTAAGTGAAAATACATACTTGGTACTTCCAGGAGGCCGGTATCAACCATCCATAGTCGATTGCAGCTGTCTACCCTGGGCCGGTACACGGAGACTGGTCTGTCGCATTGGTGGTGGGGGTACGGCCTGAGAGGGGGAGACGGGGTGCCGTCGAGTTTGATATAGTTCAGGGTTGAGGGTATTCCTGGAACAGTGGGAGGTTTTAAGGCTCTTCCTTCGGTCTCACTAGCGCCACTTCCCAAAATAATAATTTATGTAGAGCTTATCAGAAATCCTCGCGCAACTTTTTTGCTACTATCCTTCCTTAACTTACATTAGAACCTCGAAAGTCATTGAAATACTATCCGCTTTAGAAACCTTTACAAAAAGTGTCAAAAGTGGCCGTTTTTAGCAATTTTCAACAAAAAAAAAACTAAATTTCCTTCTCAATACTTATAACAAACTATCTGTATGCGAAATTTCATCTACTAAACTTTAGTAGATAGGTAGGACCGAAAGCGTAACAAACAAACAAATAAACAAACTCACTTTCGCATTTATAATATTAAGTTGGAAGTTGGACTGTCTGTCTAAAAGTAGTTTCAATTTAATCTAGCATTTGTCCAGGTGACCTTCCACAATCTCTTAAAAACCATGCAAGAACGATTGAGTGAGGGAGATATCGCCATACATCTTGTATCGCGCTGTCCCGCTTACTCACTGGATCTTGCATGGTTTTGTTTTGAGACACCGTAGTAACCCCCCAGCTGTGGACAGTCTGCGGCTGAAGTCATGATAATGAGTAATTGATTTAAGGTGATACCTCGGTAAACACTAGCGCCACCGTCATTTAAAAATCATTACTCACTGTAAACACAAGTTATCAAAAATCCGTGTTATGTAATTAAGGTTCTGGATCTAAAGTTTATTTTAAACATATTAAATTATTGTTCCCTACATACATATAATCACGTCTTTATCCCATACGGGGTAGACAGAGCCTAGAGCCATAAGACCTTAAGCCACGTTTAGCATAATGGTAGTTGAAACAGGAAATCAATAGTGATGGGTTGCTAGCCGCATCGCCTATGTCATGATTTCCCCATTCGGCGATTCCCTCAGACGACTTTTACGGCTTGCGCGGGAAGAGAAGCAACTGGTACATTCTATGTTTTTCTTTTTCTCCCAGACCAGCATGGAAGATTATTGTTCCCGATGCCTATAGTAACAAATTGCAATAGTGCTTAAAATGGCCACTTTTAGCAGTTTTGCAATTTATAACTATAGGGAACTACCTACAGTTAAATAATTTAATAATTTTTCACGTTCACCGAGGTATCGTCTTAAGAGACCGTAGTAACCCCCCAGCTGTGGACAGCCTGCGGCTGAATTCATGATAATGAGTGATTAATTTATACCATGTCTCCTTCTTGGCACAGTGACAAAGGCCCTATCGCCGTAGACCTCCAGGCCAATGGGCACGTTGTTGTACTGGACGAAGAACTTCTCCGACTCCTCTAACTCCTGGATGAAGTGGATGCTGCCGTTCGATCTCCTTGATTCTGCGTCTTTGCTGTCTGAACAATTGAAAGGAAGTTTGACCTGCGTAGCGTAGTGGACAGAATGACTCGCTGGTCTGCTAATTTGAGGGTAGGTTCAATACCCAGTCAAGGCAAGTCATCATCATCATTTCGAGTAGGCGTCACGGTCAATCGACCATGCACACCCTTTTTGGAACCGCCTCTCGGCCTCTGACGTGGCTCCTTTAACGACTACCAGATGGCAGCCGGAACCAACGGCTTAACGTGCCTTCCGAAGCACGGAATAATTTTTATTATCAGACAATCAGGTGATTCAAGCCTGCAATGCCCTAACCAAACTGGAAACAACTAAACAAAGTATGCTTCCCGTGGGGATCGAACCCACGGCCCCCGGGTATACAGGCAAAAGCCTTAACCACTGGACCACGTAGGCAGTTAAGAGTCAAGGCAAGTAAAAATGGACTTTTTTCAACATTTGTATGCTTGCTTGCAGGCTGACTACATTATACTTTGTTAAAATCTTATGTGTATACTTAGAGTATTAAATTAACCGTAGACGGCACGCGCTTATTTCTACATGAAAAAGTGAGCCACATTTTCAAAAAACACGTAAAATAAGTATTAACACTAATGCGTTATTCAAACACGTCGCTACACACACACTCGACAAGAATATCCAACACAAGCAAAAAAAATTGACGCATATAAGTAAAAGCAGTTGACTGGTGGTGATATACGTTTGGCAAAGGGTCACCTGTCGGTGGCATGCTCTAAGCCGCGCACTCATCTTTGTTAGGCTTTGGGTTCAATAAAGATTACTCTTTTATTGTTTACACAATGGAGTTTTTGAAGGGGAAAAAACTGTCGCTATGTCCGCGCTGTATTTAATTTCCAAAACCTAAGTTTTTTCGAGTATTTGTGCATTAATAATGGTGCAGTAATATTCGCAAAGTGTTCGTGAACAAGCGTGAGTGTTGGGAAGTGGTACAGTGTCGATTACGTGACTTTTATCTTTGTCACCAAAATCTCCAAGTTGTAGCTTAAGTGAAATTTTTCCACCGCTTCACTTAGCCATCTGACTCTAGTCAGAGTCAGATGGCTAAGTGAAGCGGTGAAAAAAGTCAGTAGTCTAGTCAGACTACTGACTTGACTTTTCTAAAGTAGAAAGTTAAGAATCTGAAGAAGATTAATAAATTCAAGAAAGGCCTTAAGGACTAGTTTTTATGGCCGTAAAAACATTCTAAAAAAAAAGAGTAAACAATTAACTAAATACTCACACAAAACTCCATAAATATTATTGATCTGCTTCCAACTGGCCACCTCTAGTAATTTATCTATTTTCGCAGAAACGCAAAAACTCAAAATATTTATCACAATAAATGCCCGCATCTTGACGGGTCGCGAGTGTATCGCAAACTGAGGATTATTTTGTTTAATTAAAAGAAAATAACGACAGTACAGAGGTATAACTTCTCAGCCGTGTGGACTCCATGCTACTACCTCACATGGCTATTTGTATACGAATATTTGCCTATTTGACCATGTCTGGACGGTATATTTGCCGAAACTTTTGCGGTTATTTGCCTACTTTGCCTCTTCGTCAAATATTTTGGCAAATACGCGAATAGCCAAGTGTGGTGGTAGAAACAGGGATTTTAATTTTTCTCTTTTAATAATCACAGCACCTCTAGTATGAGATTTATTTAAACACAGATGCTAGCTACTGCGTTAGGATTTTGTTTGGAATTTCTTAGTTGCCTTACTATCCGCCAGAGGCGCTGTACAGGTTTGTCATACAAAATCGCTATTCATTGAGATGATTAATGGGATTTTTTTTCTGTAATCACTTTATTTTGTAAAGCTTGACCCTGATTATTATTTTTGCATTTTAAATAAGGTGACCTGAAAACGAGTTTAAATTTGATTTTTTTTAATAAAAAATATGATTTGTCAGATCAAAGACCCGGCACACTTTTTAAATTTACCACTCTTGACCTATAATATGAAATACTGGGTAAAGGTGAGTTGAGTTCGAGAATCAAGAGTTCCGTACCAGCTACTCTGGTAGCTATAATAAAAAAAAAAAAATTTATTCTGTGCCACCGTAAAATACGAAGTAAACAAAAAATGCGACAACCAAGGGGATCCCATTTGTTTTTCTTTTGGTATATGGTTAGACTATTAAGTATTCTGTACGCCCATAAAATTCATAACCTAATATAATATTAAAAAATTTAGAGAACACAATTTTTTTTGACAATTAGGCATAGAAACAGGATATCGCGCGCGGTCTCGGCATTTTTTTTTAATCTATGCAATTAGGTGATTCAAGTCTCATTAAATCAAGGAAGTCAGCAACCGGGATAGAGCTAGGATGAAAGAGAGTGATTGCGTATGGAAGGTATTTAACCTATAATTAACCATTTACCTTGAATTACTCTTTATTCTGACGTTTTTCCTCATTCTCAGGACAATTAGTAATGTTGCACAGTCGATTCTTTCTCAAGGCTGGTTTTGACATCGCAGTCTTCACTATCACTACATGGTATAAAACAAAGTCGCTTTCTCTGTCCCTATATCCCTTTGTATGCTTAAATCTTTAAAACTACGCTACGGATTTTGATGCGGTTTTTTTAAAAGATAGAGTGATTCAAGAGGAAGGTTTTTATGCCCATGCGAAGCTGGGGCGGGTCGCTAGTAATAAATAAAAAACGTTTGAAGAAATAAAAGTTTTAATTTAAAAAAATCATTAACATAAAAATATTATTTCATATGTATTTCAGATTAAATTAAATAGGTATTTTTATTAGATATTTTTTTCGCTTTTAATATCTTATATTTATACATAATGTTTTTTTTAAGAGTTATACTATATTTATTGATCTCGTTAATGTACCTATAGGTATATCTTCCGACGATACAAAATTGAAAAAAAAAAAACCGGCCAAGTGCGAGTCGGACTCGCGCACCGAGGGTTCCGTACAAACCTGCAAGGTTTACAAAGTTCGTTCATTACGACAATCGAGTCATAACTATGGTATTTTTATTGCAAAATGAAATTCATAACATTACAATGGGGAAAGATGGAGGAGCATAAATTTAAGACAAAGATCTCTTTATCGTTTAAGTAATCCTTTATTTTAAGTAACTAAAAATTTAAGGTTTTCGGAATTTTTCCTTTATGTGTGCTATAAAACGTTGCTTCATGCCAAATTTCAAGATTCTAGGTCGACTGGAAGTACCCTTTAGGTTTTGATTCCCTTGCGAGTACCTGCGAGTTTCAAAATATGCAGCTTAAATTGCTGTTTCTTTTGATTGCGTTGACATAGAAGTTTGATTTTGCTACAGCTTAAAGGTATTATAGACCTGAGTATTTGGTATGAATTTCAATTTAATACCTCTACGCGTTTATGAGGAAATGGGTAGTAAGTTTAAAATTATTAAAAAAAAATATATTATGTGATGTAACTAAAAATTTATGGTTTTCATAATTTTTCCTTTATCTATGCTATAAGACGTTGCTTCGTACCAAATTTCAAGATTCTGAGTTCACGGGAAGCACCCTGTAGGTTTTGATTCCCTTGCAAGTGTCGAAAATTTGCGGCATAAACGGCTGTATCTTTTGATTGCGTTGGCTTAGAAGTTTGATTTTTTCACAGCTTCAAGGGACAGTAGACCTGAGTAATTGATATAAATTTCAGCTTCATACCTCCACGCGTTCCTGAGAAAAAGGGTCTTGACAGACGGACGGACGGACGGACGGACAGACGGACAACAAAGTGATCCTATAAGGGTTCCGTTTTTTCCTTTTGAGGTACGGAACCCTAAAAACGACAAATTTTTCTTATTTCTAGACTTCTGCCTTTGCATTATTCTCTTCTGAATTATTTCTTACCACCACGGTATTCCTGGAAAGTTATAATTAGTTAGATTTAAATTTTTCAAAACAGTTGTACAATAAAAATTCAATTATCTTAAAAAAACTGAGTTCTTAAATATTAATTAATAGTCTTCAATACCAATAAATAAAATTGGATAGTGTCTTGTAGTTATTGAAATAACCGCTTATTACACATATACAAATAAGACTTCATTAATTCACCTCTCCAACAAAAAAAGGCAGCATCATAATCGATTCATCCGTTCGGGAGCTACGATGCCACAGCCACAAGCACACACACACACACACACATGCACATACATACATACATACATGCACACACATACACACACGTACCCATAAGCGTCATATGTTACGCACACATACCCACAAATAGACACGTCAAACTTAAAAAACCCTGTCGTTTTTGCGAAAAAAAATATGTTAAGATGAGAAAAAAATTCTTCTCGAGTCCATATACCCAATACTTACTCCTAAATACGGGACCCAAGGTGTAGAAATATTTCTTGAACAATGCGGGCTCGGCGCCTTGACGGACCTTCAATACTTTCATCTGAAAATAGTAAAATAAGTAAGATTTAAAAAGTAGAGGACTGTATCGTGTTGTTATAACAAGTCATGATTCAGCCCACACGGCTTCACCCGTCGTACACACAATACACATACTACCACCACACTACCTACCCACAATAATAGTGTAGTTATCCAACGATGAAAGAATTTTGCAAATCGGCGCAGTAGTTTCGAAGCCTATTCAATGCAAACATACGATCAAATCTCTCCTGTTTTTAAATCTATATAATACTAGCTGTTGCCCGGGGCTCCGCTCCCGTGGGAATTTGGGGATAAAATATAGCCTATGTCTTGTCTAAGCTCTCTTGGGTCTAAGCAATCTCCATTTTTAATTTCAGCCAAATCCGTTCAGCCGTTCTTGAATTATAAATTGTGTAGACTTTATTTTATTTAGATACTAGCTTTTGCCCACGGCTTCGCCCGCGTGAAATTCCCTCAGGAACAGTGCTTTTTCCCGGGATGAAACGTACATGTCCTTCTCCTGGTTCTAAGCTACCTCCCCACCAATTTTCAGCCAAATCAGTTCAGCCGTTCTTGAGTTATAAATAGTGTAACTAACACGACTTTTTTTATATAAGATACTAGCTGTTCCCCGCGGCTTCGCCCCTCGTGGGACTCGGTTATATCGCGCCCAAAAGTAGCCTATGTTTGACCTCAGGTCGTTAACTACATCCCTACCAAATTTCATCACAATCGGTCCAGCAGTTTAGCCGTGAAGAGGTGACAGACAGACAGACAGACTTTCGCATTTATAATATTAGTATGGATTAGTACAGATATCTATACAGATATAATATGACGTCGTGTAGCCACTGTATTAATTTACAGAATATATATTTTTTCTCCTGTATTACCCAAGACGAATGCGGACGGTTCTCATTTTTGAAAATCGCCTGGGCTCTACTCATTGCTTCAGTTTCATCCTGAAAACAAAAGAATTATTAAAAACAAAACTATTACTAGGTATCATTTATAGGTAAAAAAATTAAACCTTACCTTCTTTGTCGCCTGCTTTCCAACCCAGAAGTATATGTTGCCGCTCGCCGTGTCCAAAATATAGCATTTCTAAAACAATATATGACGAGTAAAAGTTAAATTAAAATAAAACACAAAAATGTACTGTATGTAATGGTTTGAACCCGTGTGTTATACATAAAGAAGAAGCCGGGACCAACGGCTTAATGTGCCTTCAGAAGGACGAAGAAGCTCAATATAGAAATGCTATAAGGTAGTTTACGAACTCGAATGATGAAAATGAAGAATCGATGGCCGATGGGGCAGAAAGGTTCTCGAATGGCGACCATACACCGGCAAGCGCAGTATCAGACTAGATGGTCGAATGACCTGAAGAAGGTCGCAGGCAGGCGCTGGATGCAGGCCTTGACCACCGTCATTCTAGAAATCCTTGGCTTATGTCACACACAGGACAGTTGACACAATGATGTGTCAACTGTCCTATACTATTAAACGATCAATAAATTTATTTGTACCCGCGTTTTCGACAACGGCTCTAACGATTTCTTTAAAATTTTAGACGTAAGTTCTTACATAGTCAAAAAGATAATCTAGCTAGGTTCCATGTCTGGGAAAATTCATTTTCACGCAAAAAAAAATTCTGTATAAAACGAGAGAAGCTCGGTCGCCCAGGTACTGTTATTTAATAGGCTATAAGTCATGTACTCACCTCAGGTTTGAGCTGCTCATCAATGAATGGCTTTGGCAGAGCGATCAGCTTATTCTCGAAGATCTCATAAAGATTCACGTTTAGTTCCTCGCTCCTTTCGAAGGCCTGGTAAAATTTCACTTGCAAATTAATTTTAATTATTATTGACTAGCGACCCGCCCCGGCTTCGCATGGGCATAAAAACTTTCCTCTTGAATCACTCTATCTATTTTAAAAACCGCATCAAAATCCATTGCTTAGTTTTAAAGATAAGGGACATAAGGACAGAGAAAGCGACTTTGTTTTATACTATGTAGTGATTTATTTATTCAGATGACAATGATCCACTGTGTTAGTACCTAACAATTTAACTTAAAACTATATTAGTAATAATTGGTACACATGAAAATACAAAAATCATCTTTTAATGTATGTCTTCTAAAGTTTACTCCTAGACGAGCTATCACTATCATTACATAGTATAAAACAAAGTCGCTTTCTCTGTCCTTATGTACCTTTGTATGCTTAAATCTTTAAAACTACGCAACGGATTTTGATGCGGTTTTTTTAATAGATAGAGTGATTCAAGAGGAAGGTTTTTATGCCCATGCAAGCCGGGGCGGGTCGCTAGTCAATAATAAATTAAATTATTACTCAAACTTTCTCTTATTTTCATTGGTAACTGGTAGGTAACTCTATTTAAGTATTTTATTATCGCTGATTACCGTGGCTGAGCCGACCCTCTCCTTGGAGCTTTGAAATGCAACACCCAAGTGGCCATACACCATACCTAGAATTCATCCAACTAGAACTGCTTCCCTGGTCCAGTGGATAAGGCGTTTGACTGTAGACCCGGGGATCGTGGGTTCGATTCCCACGGGAAGCATAATTTGTTTGGTTGTTATCAGTTTGGTTAGGCTATTGTTAAAATCACCTGATTGTCTGATAATAAAGATGATAGGAGTACCCGAAATCGGCGAGCGTGTATGAAGAGAGTGATGAGTGTGGAGGAGGCGAGAGAGGTATGTAAGGATCGTAGCCAATGGAAATCTTTAGTCTCTGCCTACCCCTACGGGAGACAGGCGTGATGATATGTATGTATGTAAAGATGATTCCGTGCTTCAGAAGGCACGTTAAGCCGTTGGTCCCGGCTGCCATCTGGTAGACGTTAAAGGAACCACCACAGAGGCCGAGAGGCGGTACCGAAGAACTCTGACACCAGGGTGTGCATGACCGATTGCCTTCACGAAATAATGATGATGCGATGACCCAACTATAAGAAACTAGCTGCCAACATTGCCGTAAATAGGGCAATGCCATCGGTGCCCATACACATGGCATAGACTCTAGGGGGCGCAAGAATGGTCAGACCAGGGGCCCAATTCTCACGCAATCGAAGTTGTGTGAATCGATGAGTTGTGATGTGATGAGATGAAGCCAATTCACAATCGAAAAGTTTCGATCGATCGATGCGTTTGATTGAACTTTTACAATTGTAATTTTTTGAAAAGGCATAAACCATGATAAACCATTGAAAAAAATTGGAGAAAATTGGTGAAGTGAACTTCGATTGCGCGAGAATCGGGCCCCAGGCTATCTAATAAAGTAACCAAAAATTATATTATTAAAAAAAAAACAAGGGCGCAGTTAAAAAGCTCGCACAGGGCGCAGTAATAGCTATTTACGGCACTGGCTGCCAATTTGGATTTATGGTAATCACGACTCTCAGCTGTTAGGGACATGACTGAAGGTTCTTTGTCTGGATCCTACCTCATCATCACCACCTTCTGTTTCATCTGGCACTGTTCCCTGTGAGCCGGAGCCCAGGTCGCTGAAGAACCTCTCAACATCCTCGCCGGAGTGTTTGTCTGAAAAAAAAAAATAAAAAAAACTTATGTTTAGGCTTGGGTCGCGCGCGGAAAATGTTACATAACTAATAAAATAATTATTATTGTTTTCTTTGCTATACTATACTACATTAAGTACTTAGTTTTTCTTAAGCAATGGGAGAGGGTTTTTTTCCTAGCTGTATATCTTCTAAGCTGTATATGTCTCACTGCTGGGCAAAAGCCTCCCCTCTTTCCTTCCATGCATCCCTGTCCTGTCTTTCCAATCTTTCTCGAAGACCCTTTGTCATCTGACCATCTTTTTCTTGGCCCTGCTTCCTCTCTTTCTTCACCCATCTCCTAGGAGCTAGGTTTTTAAGGCTCCTCCTTCGGTCTCACTAACGCCTCTTCCCAAAAAAATAACCTATGTAGTGTGTTAGTACAGTATCCATTGTAGTGGCCGTTTTTAGCAATTTCACAAAGGAAACTAAAGCGGATATTTCAATGACTTCCGAGGTTCCAATGTAAGTTAGGATACTAGAAAAAAAGTTGCGCGAGGATTTCTGATAAGCTCACTTGCAGAAAGAGATTTTTTTGGGACATGGCACTAGTGAGACCGCAGGAAAAGCCATGATAGTTGAGAGGAGAGAAGAAGTAGAGAGGGAGAGAGTTACTTACCCAAAAACTCCAAATCACCTTTGCCATGGTAATCATTGTTTCTGATCCCAATGGCAACACTGAATGCGGTCAGATCCTCATCAATATTGGATGTTTCACCAACGTACGCGTATATGTGCCTGTCTACATCCAGAACGAAGCTGTCTCCTTTGTTCATGGATGAGATATGGGGATCCACCTCGAAAGATAATCATTTATTAAGACGAGGCCATGGTGAACACTAGCGCCACCATCTACTAAAAATCATTATTCACTAAAACACGAGATAACAAAAATCCGCCTTAAGTAATTAAGGTTCTGGATCTGAAGTAAACTTTAAAGATATTAAATTATTACATCATCATCTTGAGTAGGCCTCACGGTCAATCGACCATGCACACCCTGGTGTCAGAGTTCTTTATACATTATTGGTTCCTATAGTTACAAGTAGGTGAAGATGCAACCCTGAAAACAGGCTAGGGCGAAGAAGGAAAAACTTTGATTATTTATTCTCTAGATAGTTCGCGGAAAAGTAATTTGAGTCCAAAAAATATCGGATAATAGATGTAGACTGTAGTCGATCCCTCAAATATAATCAAAGGATTTAAAAGGTTAAAAATTTCGGTTTTTCGACCACTATTAAACAAAATATTGATTTACACTAATATTTCATAACTACCTATTGTATTTTATAAAGTGCAATTAAGTTTAAAAAAATATTGATATACCTCTTTCACTCGCACGTCCTTCTTCCCTTTCACTAGGTACAAGTGTTTTTCAGGAGGGTAGCCTCCACTTAGATATTGAATGCCTGAAAATATTTATTTATTTATATTATTAAACACACTATTAGCAGCTTATGAAGCTGATGCGTGTGCATCTTAAGTTTGGAGATTTTATACATTGTCTAATCTATTTTTAAAAGCGTTGACTGAAGGTGCAGCGATGACACTGTCAGGGAGCCTGTTCCAGTCCGTGACCACACGATTAGATAAAAAAATGTTTTTTTTTTGTCTTTCTTTTAGATTTAGCTATTATTACACGCGAAACATTGATATTGAATATGCATCTAAAAAGTAATTTGTCCACTTGTGAAGCTGTAAATAAACTAACCCTTAGATTAGAGCATTAAGCCAACCGGAGTGGCTACTGACGGACGATCCCCTCTGCCAAAAGTCCAAAGTACGGGATGACTGCCGGTCATGTTGTGCGTCTAACGGAATTTCATAAACGCAGACGCTAGCCACTGCGTTAACGATTTAGTATGTCAAACATGACAAATTTGTATAGTGCCCTTGGCGAATCATTAATTCATTAATAATTTTCTTTCTTGTTCCTACTGATTACGAGAATTTTTCAGTCTTGTAGTTCTACTAATCGGGCTTATGGGACTTTGAAAGTTCATCTTGTCCGGCTATCAAACCACGAAACCCTTAAAAATCCTGTTGATCCAGACTCGCTATACTAAAATTAACTGTCTCCGTAATCCAGACGTTAAGGCGTTTACCATTAGGGAACAGGTCCTTGAATTGCTGACTCTCCTGTTCAAAGAATTCCGTGTGCTGGATCGCAGCACCGTCAAACTTAGCAACCAGGCCGTCGATCAAAATGGCCGCCCCTCTAGTTTTGTTTTGAGCGGAGTCCCTGATCCAGTAGATATCCCAGCATAGTTTATGGTTGTGTTTGTCAGCTGTTGTCTGTGAAGGAATTTGTTGAATTAAAAAATGTAAACAACTTTATTGCACAAATCAAAATTGATGAAAACGCGCAGTGAATAGCTCCTATTCACTGCGCGAGATATGGAGTGCTATTTTTGAGTCCCGCTTACTCACTGGATCTTGCATGGTATTAAGAGACGGTAGTAACCCTGACCTGACTGAGATCCAGTTCAAGTGCTATTTTTGAAATGTATGACGAGAGGATGTTTCGAAGAACTCTGACACCAGGGTGTGCATAGTTGGTTGACCGTGTCACCTACACGAAAAAATGATGATAATGGGTAACTTACCATAAATCTTATGGGTTTTTTACAATTATAGTCTTACCTCAAGTATAATGTAGGAGTCGCCTGTGTAAAACTTTCCGAAGTCCTTCTGTGGCACTACCTCAGGGCTATATTGCTAGAAAATATAAAATAATCATAGATTAAAAAAATATATTGCGTAGAGACCGCGTGCGATTCGAAATTCTTTGAAAATAATACTATGCGTTACAAAACATATTACATTATACAATTTTTCACCTGTGTTTCACAATAAAGTATTTTTGATTTTAAAAAAAAAACTTTTGAATGCCAATAACTGAGAGCATTATACCAACCGGAGTGGCTACTGACAGGCGATTCTCTCGGCCAAAAGTACGAGTATAAGTCCACCGGTCATACTGCTTGTACTTTTGTGCATGTACTTTGGCCTGTGTCACAGAATACTTAACTTGTGTTGGATAATTTTCAAGTGTGTGCGTAGTGACGTGATTGAATAATGCAGTACTTATTGTGAGTTACTTTACTGATAGACGTTTGGCTGACGTTTTTACATAATAATAATTGCGCTTTTCGTCTCCCGTTGGTTGATTGCCCTAAGACATACAAGAACAAAGAATTTCGAATCGCGCGCCAATTTTTTTTTTTAGATTAATAAAAGAAACTCATTTTTAAGGCTATAACACTAATTTAAAATCGTTTTACTTGTGCTTTTAATTTTTATGGTGAAACTTTTGTATCAAAAAATGCAATAACCTGGTAGGGTTGCCATGTGAGAATGGAACGTTTTGTTTGACACAACGGATGTTGGATGAAGACTCCCTTTTATTCAAGCTTTCTTACAATATTTATCTCAAACACATCAATACTAGACTACAAAATAACTACAGTAGTAGATGATTTTACCTTAACCCTCCACACCTCCACCCCAGTTTGTCTCCCAACGTTAGCAAATGCAGCATCAGTGGCATTTCGTCTTGGAAGCTGTAATTAAAAGAAATACATGCCTAATTTTCTTTGGTTAAAAAGAAATGTTATATAGGTGACTTTGAACATCTGAGCTATACATACATACATATAATCACGTCTTTATCCCATACGGGGTAGACAGAGCCTAGAGCCATAAGACCTTAGGCCACGTTTAGCATAATGGTAGTTGAAACAGGAAATCAATAGTGATGGGTTGCTAGCCGCATCGCCTATGTCATGATTTCCCCATTCGGCGATTCCCTCAGTCGACTTTTACGGCTTGCGCGGGAAGAGAAGCAGCTGGTACATTCTATGTTTTTCTTTTTCTCCCAGACCAGCATGGAGATGGACATCTGAGCTATATTCAGTAAAAATACTCTATGTTAAAATATAAAAAAAATGTGTGTTCCCATGAATGTTACCTTTTAGGGTTCAGTCCCTCAAAAACGGAACCCTTATAAGATCACTTTGTTGTCCGTCTGTCTGTTTATCAATTTTTTTCTATCATGGCCAAACTTGTAACACTATACTAATACGCAATACGAATACTAAACAAATAATGCTTCCCAAGGGGGTTAAACCCACAACCCCAAGTTCTACAGGCAAAAGCCTTAACCACCGGACCACGGTGACAGTTAACGATAGTAATAAGTTAAACATACCTTGACCCAAGGGGCCTCAGTGCCTTTGCCGAATGTGTATAGTCCTCTGGCGTTGACCATTAAGACCGAAAATACGACGAGAAGTAGCCAATTCATTCTGTTAAATCGAAAAGCGTGTACTGTACCCAAATAATGAGTTTTTATAAACGTAGCCAGAGGCGCTGTACAAAGTAGCTTAGCCAAAGTAACAATCACAAACATACAACGACGTACGACATGAACAAAATCTATGGGATTGACCACGTGATTTATCTCAGCTTATGTCAATCCCATACAATTTGTTCTTGTCGACATTCTTTGGCGTTTTAATTGAAATTGTCACTTGGCTACGGGTGCAGTGAGTATGAATTTTTCTTAACGCCGTCTGCGTTAGCGATTTTGTATGGCAAACCTGTACAGCGCCTCTGGCGGATAGTAAGGTAACTAAGAAATTCCATACAAAATCCTATCGCGGTCGCTAGCGTCTGCGTTAAGAAAAACTCACACTAGGGGCACAGGTTTGTCATACAAAATCGCTTACAAACATAGACGCTAGTGTAAAATCTCATACTAGGGGTACTGGAGCCACATGCCACCTTCGTGTGGGTGGATATTTACAATGAAAATTATAGATGATCCTTCACGCTGAAACAATCACAGTTAGAACATTAAGCCAACCGGAGACACTACGCGTAAGTACCAATAATACCCGGCACATAAGTTGGTCGTGTGTGCACGTTCACGTTAAAATTTGTATGAAAATCGGCTACTGCACATTCAAGATCAGAATAGAACAGAATAGAATAGAATAGAATAAAATAGAATAGAATAGAATAGAAAAACTCTTTATTGCACCAAACAAATCTATATATAATTTTGTTAAAAACTAGGTAAGGTACAAAGGCGGACTTATCGCTAATGCAATCTCTTCCAGTCAACCTTAGGGTGGATGGAAAACAAAACCAAGACAAATCAAAAGGCGAAGGCGCAGTATATATATCAGTTCACTTATATGCCGCGAACTATACTTGTGAAAAAGGTATGCCACCACAGAAATCTGTTAATAATTCTAAATTCTGTAACTGCCACATTCTGCGCGCGGGGTTAGTTAAAGTAACACAATAAGTACTTAGCATTATTCGGTCACGTGAAATCACGTCGGCACGCACACAAAATCTATATATATAAAAGAAAGTCGTGTTAGTTACTCCACTTATAACTCAAGAACGGCTGAACCGATTTAGCTGAAAATTGTCAGGGAGGTAGTTTAGAGCCAGGAGAAGGACATAGGGTACCTTTCATCCCGGGAAAAAGCACTGTTCCCGAGGGAAGTATACGCGGGCGAAGCCGCGGGCAAAAGTTAGTACTATATAAAAAAAATACAAAATTATCCAACACAAGCAGAATACACACACACACAAATACAATCAGTCTTCTTCTTTTCGAGTCATAATGGCTGGATTTATAGTGACATATCAGTGACCGGCCTATACGCGGGTAATACTTTTGGCAGAGGGGGCCAATCCGGTTGGTTTAATGCTCTAAGTGCACGCTCTACGGACCGGAAAATGTATGCGCGATCATCAGACCATGTTTTGAGATTTAAAGATTATCCAGAAACTACTCAATATACAACGCAAAATATTAGCACATAATATGTATTATATTACCATGTGGTCTACTATCATCTCTAAAACCATGCAAGTTCCAGTGAGCAAGCGAGACAGCGCAATACATGATGTAAGTTCTTTCATGGTTTTAAGAGATGATAGTAAGACACAAGCCACCAGATGAACTGGTATAGGGATGGACAAAGAAGAAAAAGAATATTATATTACTAGATATTAAAATACTCTTGGCTAATCTTATGATATTACGATTACGATCGAGCATGCACGCTTAGCATGTGTCCCATTGTCTAAGAAAATGATTTAGTTCCTTTTCTTGCCAATAGTTGGCTCTAAAAAATATATTTCAGGAAGAATGGTTCACTAGATAGGCGTGAAAGCTAACAAACAAATATACAAACTCACTTTCGCATTTATAATATTAGTTAATTAGGATTAACAATAACAAATATAAAATACAAACCAAAAATGAGATACAGCAAAAAAAATAATTAAAACTTGAACAAAGTGGTGCTCTTGTGGTATGGTGCCAAGAACCCCAGCTGCGTTCCCGCACTGAATATCGATTACATTTGTATTTGATTTGTATAGTATACTAGCTTTTCTCGCGGCTTCACCCGCGTGCATTTCCCTCGGAAACAGGGCTTTTCCCGGGATGAACGGTACGCTATATCCTTCTCGATACTTCTACCTATGCGTTTGCGAAATTTCAGGAAGATTGGTTCAGTAGTAATGGCGTGAAGAGGTCACAAACATACAAACAAAGACATATACTCGTACAAACTCACTTTAGCATTTATATTATTAGTTGGATGGATGAATTGGAGGGATAGTATTAAAAAAAAAATTACATACCTACGTGCACACTTCCTCTCGCTACGTCTGTGTTTACGCACTGATTTAAACTAGTATGGTCGAATTTTATTGCCGTTTTTTGGCAGAGAAAAAAGTTGTAGGTTCAGTTTTTTTTTGTACAGTAATTAACATGATACTGTTTTAAAAAACTGAATCGCATTTGTTTATTTCCTTGCCTTGATAACATAATTTTAATGTCCCTAATAGGGACAGCGGAAAGCGACTATGATTTAAAATTATGTTAGAGATTTGAACCCCCGACGCAAAAAGAGGGGTGTTATAAGTTTGACGTGTCTGTCGGTCTGGTCTCTGGCATCATAGCTCCCGAACGGATGAAGCGATTTCAATTTAGCTTTTTTTTTGTATTACTAGAGGTGACTTATGGGCGAGTGTTCCTAGACATGTTTATGAAAATCGGTTGAGCCGTTTAGAAGTTGTGGGGGTAAATGTGGGAAAGAATCACCGAATGTCTGCAAATATACTCGAGTGGGGTGTCAAAGAACTTTATTGACTCATAAAGAATATAATCATTCACTTACAATGACTCTTAAACTGAGATTAAAAACAAAATACTTAACATTTTATAAAAAGTTTATTTGTCATATAAAATAGTTTAACATACACTTACATACAAATGTTAGTAGTACTTTTCATGATTATTTACCTATTACATTTCACATGGATTTGTTAAGGATGGGTTTACATTTAACAGTTTTATCATTACAATTTAGACGGTTGAGTATTTTTCTTCAATTTCGCCACTAGAAGTCTTGCAACACGAAAGATCTGCAAGATGAAAAAAACAAAACATAAAAATGAGTATTTAGTAAACGAATATATATATCATCAGACACAGCCTATCGACTATGGTCCGATAACAGCTGGGACCAACGGCTTAATGTGCTGTGTGTGTAAAACGGAGGAGCTCAAGATAGAAATGCCACTAAGGGCTACCAATTTATGCTAGTAATGATGTACCGTTGTTTCCGGGAATTTCTGAAATAAATTACCAAACGACTTCGGAAACTTTGGGAAAGTTTCCAAAGTTCTTAGGTAATTATGAGAGTAATTCCGTAAAATTCGCGTAAACTGTGTCAAAAATGTCTAGCGGCACATACCTAATCGCAAGACTATTTAGCTCCTCAAATGTTAGTTTGTTTGTTTGTTATAACTTTATTGCAAAAAATAAACAAAAATACATAACAATTTTAAATAATGTACGTTTTACAAATATGAATGTTTATACTCACTCCTAAATTACCCTGTTGTGTGGCATGGCGTTGTCTCTCCAAGTGAAGAAGTATTGCTTGAACACTGCTGGCTCCGTGCCTTGCAGGACTTTGGTTACTTTTACCTAGAATATAATAAAGAAAATGTCATATTAACTGCTAAAATCACGCCTCGCGCGAATTCGACATATTGCAACACACGCCTCGCGTGTCCTACCATGTTAACCCCAATATCCCACTAATATTATAAAGATGAAAGTTTGTGAGTATGTTTGTTACTTCTTCACGCTCTAACGGCATGGCCAATTTTTAACGACGCAAAAAGAGGGGTGTTATAAGTTTGACGTGTCTGTCTGTCTGTCTGTCTCTGGCATCACTGCAAGTTTGGTCCAATAGTCTGTTAGCCAATGGCGCTTTATAAAGTAGATGGCGCTGCTGTGTATGATGAAATCGCGGGAAACACCGCGGGGTGCAGCTAGTTTTCCATACATATTTGAGCGCCGTGCTTCCGATTCTACTCGGTGACTCAGTCCAATCAATCGCAGTATATGTACAAACTATATTTTCGTAGAGACCAAACGAGACACTGGGAGTGCTGTTGTTGCCGTTGACAGCTGTTTCATGCCCATATTTTTACTTCTTAAAAGTTAATGAAATATTTTAATTTTGAATTCTTTTTGGGAAATGTTATCATACACTTTCAATCAAGTTCGTTCAGTGCGTGTGTAAAATAATTTTCTTAGTGTAACAAAATATTGAAAAGTGTTATACCTAATGCTTGATCGTCAGTACGTACCCAAGATGGATAGTTCTTAGACGTGAAGATCGCTTGAGCTTTGTTCATGGCCTCAGTCTTTTCCTGAAAAAAAAAAAAAACAAATTAAAAAACCTGATAATATTATTCAATAACACAAATTTACACTTCTACATCCATCCATACTAATATTATAAATGCGAAAGTCTGTCTGTCTTTCTGTCTGTCTGTCTGTCTGTCTGTCTGTCACCTCTTCACGGCTAAACTGCTGGACCGATTGTGATGAAATTTGGCAGGGATGTAGTTAACAACCTGAGGTCAAACATAGGCTACTTTTGGGCGCGATATAACCGAGTCCCACGCGGGCGGAGCCGCGGGCAACAGCTAGTTTATTATAATAAGAATAGTTTTTTTGAGCGCTTACTTTAGTAAGACCTAGTACTAGTCGGATTTCTAACTAATTTTCTGCATGATAGCCTGATCCTTGGAGGTAATAGGTACACACACACAAGGGGTAGGTGAAACCGCAGGGAATAGCTAGTGTAGTAATCTTTTTCTTCTTTTGAGTCATAATGGCTATATAAACTCTAAATTGACTTTGCCCAGTACTTGGCCACCTCCACCGCTCAATCACCTTATTCAAGTCCTCCATTGTGCAGAAGACACAGATTATAGAATACTATACTAGCACAGATATTCAACCGCCATACAAAGAAGCGCGCCTATTTTTAGTGTACCAATGTAGTCTCCCCATACTGAGACTTACTAACGCCATCTATTGATCACTTGGGAAACTGAGATTCTAACTCCGATAACTTAATAAATTAAGCACTAAATCAGTTTGTGACAGGATGATGAAACTTGAAAAAATCATGTTTTAATAATTCACACACTTTTTTCGCCAAAAACAAGCGGGATCTTAACTAAATTCGATTTTTTTCAATTTTTGTAGCGCCAACTATTGGCAATAAAAGGAACTAAATCTTTTTATTAGGCAATGGGACCACATGGCAGAAGACAAGGGTTGGGCACGACTGAAGGTGAATGTCCTAATAAAAGATTGGAATAGGGAACTTAATCTTACCCTTTCTGTCGCCTGCTTTCCAATCCATACGTAAATGCTGCCGCTTACTGTGTCCAGGATGTAGCATTCCTAAAAAATAAGATATATTTTAACTGTATATAAACAAATTATTATACCTTGTGCTTTACATTCGTATTTCCATACGTCCATACTAATATTATAAATGAGAAAGTATGTCTGTCTATGTCTATGCGTGTACTTTTTGCTTGTGTTGGATAATTCTGTTATTTTTTAGCTTGCGTAGCGACGAGATTGAATAATGCATTAGTGTTTATCACAGAACTAGGTTCATATTTATAAATTCTATGGCTTTAATACTTATTGAGTGTTTTTCCTCATCCACGCGCTCAATGTGGCAGACTTTTGTCACGTAGAATGCGCGTGCCGTTTCCGGTTGGTTTAATAGTCCAAGATCGACGTGTTTCTTTGAATTTAGAACCTCTTACAGATAAAATATTAAAGGTATTCTTTTGACAAGACTTGACTAAAGAATAGAATTTACTAGAAATTTACCAGACTAGAATTGAAGAAGATAAATAAATTGACGTAAGGCAGAAAAAGACTACATTTTGTTCTGACCTGGGATCGAACCAGGAACCTCCAGTGACCTTGAATGACGACTATTAGGCCACAGAGTTCATAAAAAAAGACAAGGAAATGTCATGTCTACTTATTTCTTTTTTCCCGGGGGAATGGCGGAAATTCACCAATTTACGCCTGCCGCCGTAAACAGGTTGAAGAAATTAGACATGGAGACTGATCATCACAGGATAAATGCTATACGAAATTATGATGATGACTTACTTGAGGTTTGAGCTGCTCCTGTTTGAATGGTTTAGCAAGAGCAGTGACCTGCACCTTGCCCTTGCTGTCGGACACTTCTGAAAGGGCCACGTTTTGTTCCTCGCTTCTCTCGAAGGCCTGGAGAATAATTACATCTAAATTAGTCATCCAACTTATTTCATCAAAACTGTCTGTGTGGTTCAGTATGGTTAATGTGTTTGCCTGAAGATCCGGAGGTCGATAGTTGTTTCCAGTTTGGTTAGAATATTGGCTTTAATTAACAGATTCTGTTAATAAAGATGATTCCATGCTTCGGATGGTGGGACTAAGGAGAAGGCACATAAGCCATTGGTCCCGGATGCCATCTGGTAGGTACTGGTAGTTGATATAGAAACGACAACAGAGGCTGACAGGCGGTTCTGAAGAACTCTGACACCAGGGTGTGCATGGACAATTGACCTTGTAACCCACATAATGTGATGATGCAATAATATCTACCTGATCATCTCCTCCAGCACTATCTTCAGGTACCGTGTTCTTCGCACCTGATCCCAGGGCGGTAAAGAATTTCTCCACATCGACTTCGCTTGAGTATTGGTCTAGAAAATATTAAGACTAATTAATTAATTGACTAAGATGGCGCATCGACCCAAAGTGTTCACAATAAGGCACGATATTACAATATGTTAATGTAAATTGAAAATCTACCAAAGGTAACAAACCAAATAGAAAATAATAACCATCATCATTTCATCCGCTAACTGTCCACTGCTGGACGGTCTACCTCAAGAATTTACAGAATGCAGCCTGCATTCAGCGCTTGCCTGCAACCTTCTCAAAGTCATCTGACCATTTCGTCGATAGGTGATTCTTCTCCAGCTATGGAGAGGACTATGCTCGGTTAGAAATGAGGAGATCCGTAGGAGAACAAAGGTTTCCGTCATAGCCTAGCGGATTAGCTCTTTGAAGTAGCAGTGTGTGGGGTACATAGGGCAGAACCGATGGCCGATGGGGGAAAATTTTTTTTTAATAGTGGCCACGTACCGGCAAGATCGTCAAATGACCTGAAAAAGGCACAGGCAGGCGCTGGAGGCAGGCCGCACGACAACTGGTCATTCTGAAGACCGAAGAAGGGGAAGCTTATGTCAAGCAATGGACAAACTGCAGCTGAAATGATGATGATAATGTAGGTGGGTGAATTCCCAGTCAATGACAAGGGATGCAGTGATGATATAGACTTACCTATGATCTCTACTTTGCCCCTCCCGTTATGATCCTGGTCCCTGATCTGGTTGGCGACAGAGATCGCCTTAAGCTTCTCCACATTCTTGGCTTTTTCTCCAACGTATACGTAAATACTCTGGTCTAAGTCCAGGATGAAGCAATCGCCTTTGTTCATTGAGGAGATGAGGGGATCCACCTGGAAATGACAAATTTTTTGGTGGAGAATATGATTTAAGTTTTAAATCCGCCAATTGAATCCATACTAATATTATAAATGCGAAAGTCTGTCTGTCTGTCTGTCTGTCACCTCTTCACGGCTAAACTGCTGGACCGATTCTGATGAAATTTGGTAGGGATGTAGTTAACGACCTGAGGTCAAACATAGGCTACTTTTGGGCGCGATATAACCGAGTCCCACGCGGGCGGAGCCGCGGGAAACAGCTAGTATTATATATGTAAGTATTATTTACTTGTAGAACAATCAGATAAATAAATAAAATTGGTTGATTTTTTTCAGTTATCACATCGTTACATGCAGACGACGCTATGTACTTACATTGACATTGTATGCATGCCTGTATTTTTGAAATACTTTTATTATTAATTATGTGATTATTTTACGCTTCATCGGGGGGTGTGCCTTGATTGATATGTACATAAAATTATGTAACATCAATTTATACGCATTACGAACAAAAAAGAATCTTTTACTTTGACTTTAGGATAATGACTACTAGCGTACACTACCCTTTGAAGCGTAAGCTGAAGATGCAACTAGAAAACACACTCGAACAAAAAAAGAAAAAATTGGTAAGAATTTTTCATAAACATTTATATACCTGTCTCACTCGCACGTTCCTCTTCCCTTTCACTTGGATCAGGCGTTTTTCAGCGCCAGGATTAGTGGTGACGTGTTTGAAGCCGGTGGCGTAGCCTCCGCTCTGGTATTGGATGCCTGGAAATAAACAGCTAATTAGTTTAGACCATAGACGTTTGGTCTGATTGTCCTGTAAAAAGGGTTGTGGGGGTCAGATGGCAGACCATCTCTTAAAACCCTGCAAGAGCGATTGAGTAAGGGAGATGTCGCCTTAAATCATGTGTTGCGCTGTCTCGCGTACTCACTGGATCTTGCATGGTTTTAAGAGACGGTAGTAAGCCCCCAGTACCACAAAACATCAATAACTATGATTAAAGCCTATCCTCAGTTCTGCAGTATACTCTGAGGATGTAACTGGAAACACGCTCGGATGATGATATTTAATATCATCGTACTATTGTAGTTATTCAAAGCTACGTTAGTGATGATCCATTTTCCTCAATTAAAAATAGATTCAAGGAAGTAAACAAGCAATTAGTGCAATTATGACCAAGTTGTTAATCGCTAGGTCTATATTAGTTGATAGAAGTTGAGTCACATTATGTCATGGTAGGATGACGTGTTTTTGTGACAATAAATATAAATAAGAAATAACAAATTTTACGGGAATTTTCTCTTTTAATTAATGGAATATTCTCAAAGTTACCAAAAGGACTGTGGAGACTTTCCCAAGTTTTCAAAGTATTTGGGAACATTCTTAAAGATTTCGGAAAACTTAGGAGTATTTCGGGAAAGTTTCCAAAGTTCCCGGAAACGGCACATCACTAGTTGTAAACTTGTAACTAAGACTTGTTTTACCACAGGGTTTTAGATTACAATAAACCCGCCATACAAGCATTCGGCCGTCTAATGGTAAGCGGTGACCGTAGCAACGGTGACTCGGAATATGGCTATGGCTAATAAAGGCACTATTATATTACTAAAGTGTGTTACCTGACGGGAACAGATCCTTGAACTGCTGGCTCTCTTGGCCCAAAACCTCTCTGTGCTGTACTGCGGCACCATTGAACTTGTCATCCAGCCCGACTGTCAAGATGGCCGCCGCTCCAGACTCGTCCTGGGTTGACTCGCTGCCGATCCAGTAGTAGATATCCCAGGATAGGTTGTTGCGCTTGTCGGCTGTTGTCTGTTCAGTTCAGAGTAATTAAAAGCCTCCGTGGTCAAGTGGTTAAGGCGTTTGCCTGCAGACCAGGGGTCGTAGGTTCTATTTCATGCGAAGAATACTTTGTTTCGTTGTTTCCAGTTTGGTTAGGACATTGCAGGCTTGAATCACCTGATAATAAAGATGATTTCGTGCTTCGGAAGGCACGTTAAGCTGTTGATCCTGGCTGACATCTGGTAGTCGTTAAAGAAATAAAGTCAGAGGACCAGAGGCGGCCGAGGAACTCTTATACCAGGTTGTGTATGGTCGATTGACCGTGACACCTACACGAAATGAAGATGAAGATCAGGTTTGCGATTCCTGCCTTTAAGTGTGTATGAATCTTTAGTCTAGTTATGATAACCATGACATGATGGTGCACCCGGGATAGGCTTTCAAAGAGGAACTCCTCGCAGGCTACCTGCACGGACATTTATTTTTTGTCATATATTTATTGCATCAATATCTCCCTGCTGATAACAAATGATTGCGCCAAAAATAAAGTTAAAAACTATTTTCAAATCTAACTAGGTAATGAGAAAGATTAAAAATATGGCATACTAGCTTTTTTCCGCGGCTGCGCCCACGTGGAACTCAGTTATATCGCGCTTAAAGTAACTTATGTCCCCTGGTCCTACTATTACCAAGTTTCATCAAAATCGCCCTTAACGAACTAAGCAAAGAAACTAAGTTACTTATTTTTATGTAAAAACTGGATGTTAAATTGTCTTAAGTCTTACCTTAAGTACTATGTAGGAGTCACCCTTATATAACTTCCCGAAGTCTTTCTGTGACACCAACTCAGGGTTGAAATCCTAGAAAAAAATACAGATATAATATACAAAAATAAGTCAAAGGATGTAGTAAGTAGTATGCAATCTAATAGGTGGCGGGCATACATACATATCATCACGTCTGTTTCCCACGGGGTAGGTAGAGATTAGAGTTTTTTATTGTCTCGTCTCTCATCATACACGCTCGCCGATTTAGGGTACTCCTAATGTCACCCTTTTTCATAAGGTCTTTGGCGAGCAAGCTAGGACTCAATAACTTTTTAAAATTTTATTGAGCAAAAGGCTGGTTTTCGTTTCATGTGACCAAAAGGCTGGTTATTTCCTTGCGCAGAGAATAAGCATTGCCACACAACGTGGCAATGCTACCAGCCTTTTGGGAACATTTCCCGATGGCAATGATTTGCGGGACATATTTTATTTATAAGTATTTTTTTGTTAGGGTTTTAGTTTATAAGAAATACAGTTTAGTTTCGTTTGGTATGTTAAATTGTTTTGAAAAGAATGGCACACAATAGTAAAAATGAAATAATATGAAAGTAATAAGTACAAAAATCTAAATTAATTATACCTTAATTCTCCAGACTTCCACTCCAGCCTGTCTGCCCGCGTTGGCGAATGCTGGGTGAGTGGACGCCTTGCTCCTCGCATCCTGAAATTAAAAAAGAATTACTATAGATAGTATTTTAAATTCATCATCAGAAGTTAAGGCACGTAACGCTTTCAGTACTCTCTTCCATGCTGGTCGGGAGAAAAAGGAAAACATGATGAGAATGTACAGTCGGCTGCAGAGAAATCTGACCCCCATGCTATAAGTATCTCTATTGAAAGGAGGCCATATTTCTCTGCAGCCGACTGTACCTATCAGTACAGTACCCTAGTATGAGATTTTGTATGACAAACCTGTACAGCGCCCCTGGTGGATACTAAGAAATTCCATACAAAATCCTAATGCAGTCGCTAGCGTTTATAAAGTCGCATAAGTAGGTACAAACATACGTACGTGCGTACACGACGCATAAAAAAATTATCAAACGTACAGAAAATTCCCAAAATTCTAACAGGAACAAGCTAAAGTTAACAGATAGTGATATCTGATCAAGTATTTTAACAGCATTAAACATACACAAATTTCCCAAAATTCTCACAGGAACAAAGCTCCAAGTAATAGCTAGTGATATCTGATAAAGTATTTAAACACTATATTGATCGTTAATACCCTCAATTTCGTAATAGGATGACACAGTAACATGGGCGAGTCAAGGCCGTGGTGACCTTTCCTTTATCGACCAATAAACTATGCTATTATACTGGCCAGGGATAATCAACATTGGCAAGATTTGTTTACTATGCCTAGCCTAATAAATAAAAGTTATTTTCTTATAAATACCAATGTAACAACAATTTTTAGGGTTACCGTACCTCCAAATGTAAAAAAATAAATTCAATATAAGACGATTTTGTTGTTCGTCTGTTTGTCTGTCAAACTATTTTCTGAGGAACGCATGAACATTTCAAGTTAAAATTCATAACATGTACTCAGACAGACCTATGGTCTCTTTTTTTGGTGGAAATTAATCAAAAAATATGATAATAACAGTCGCAAATTTTCGTAAATTTTGCAATTTTAGATAGAGGAATCAAAACCTATTGGGTATATATACTTCCCGTTGAACTAGAATCATAAAGGTCGATAAGTAGCAATATCTATTTAAGAACAAATCTATAATGAAACTGAAAATTTGTTGTTAAATTTTAAGAAATAAATAAATAAACAAAATTATTTTACAAATAGAAGAAAACAAAATTCTTATAAAACTTGTTCCAAGTCATTTAATATTGTGTATGATACGGAACCCTCCGGGCGCTGGCCGAAGATTTTGAAAAAACCTGACAACATCTATGTAATCTGTGACCCAGTGAAAAATATTATTAAATAAATAAATATGTAAATATATTTAATGGGCAAATTAGGTAATAAATATATTTTTCATTTCTCATACTCGGAAAGTCGTATTTTCCTGATCTGAGTATAGGGTGGAAAACGCTTCATACCGGGCCGAAAAAACCCATAGTAATCACTTTCTTCCTAAGGGCGGGAAAGAAATTTCAAAATTAGAACATAACTTTGTCTGTGAATTTGGAAGGAAAACAGCAAAAAATATATCAACAACAAAAAAGAAATGTGGAAGTCTAAACAGCCATTAATTTAAAAAATATTTATTAGGGTCAGCACACACTAGAGCAAAGCATTTTCTGATAACACTAAAATATTAACTTCATGAATATGGGCATACAGTGAAAAATAAACACATGTACAAACGCGACGGTCCTGAACATCACGTTAAGAGGTTTATTTTAATTTTTCATTTCAATTTTTTTGATAAAGCTAAACACGCTAAAACAGTTGATGGTAACCCCTCTGCAGTGCTCTTGGTGTGCGCTGATCTTAAGCGAAACTGAGAGAGGCCCCCATGAAGCACGCGGTATGTTCTATATTTAAAATTTAAAACTGAATTACCAACACAATATCATTTGAGAAGGCACTACTCATGTTTTTACTATTATTAATTTTAGTAAAATTTCTTTTTTAACTTTCCTTATATTCGAAATGAAAAGTAGAGTGTTTAACACGGGTAAAAGAATAATTCCTGCTCGGACTATAGCCGCCCTCGCTACGCTCTGGCGTCTAAATGCCTCGCACGGGAATTATTCCTTTCCTCCCTTGTCTAACTATATAGTATATAGTAGATTGTTTAATTGTATTTGAATTGTATATAGTATATACAATTCAAATACAATTAAACAGTACAAAAAAATACATATACCTATTCTGTGCCTTAGCCCTTCAGAACTTAATTGATATTGAAAATTGTTGACAATGCCTGTTACTGTTGGACTAGCCCAAATTTCAGAAGCCTTTGGGTATTGAGGGTGTCTGAATGTCGAGGTAATATATGACATTTGCCAATTGATAAATAATACATATATATACCTACCTAGTATATTGTCAAATCATTTGGCAAAAATGAGGAAGCAAACGTCGTTATGTATCGTATCCCATCCTATCCCACTTCCTAAGACTTCATACTATATACAAGTACTAGCAACCCAGCTTCGCACGGCTATAAAAACATTCCTCTGTAATCACTCTAGCTATTAAAAAAACCGCGTCAAAATCCGTTGCGTAGTTTTAAAGATTTAAGCATACATAGGGATATAGAGACGGAGAAAACGACTTTGTTTTATACTTCGTTTTATATACTATGTAAAGATAAAGATATATAGGTATCTCTCTTACCACTTCACCACATAGTATAAAACAAAGTCGCTTTCTCCGTCCCACCCTATGAATGCTTAAATCTTTAAAACTACGCAACGGATTTTGATGCGGTTTTTTTTTAA
The DNA here is from genome assembly GCA_947044815.1 of Apomyelois bistriatella. Lineage (NCBI taxonomy): Eukaryota > Metazoa > Arthropoda > Insecta > Lepidoptera > Pyralidae > Apomyelois > Apomyelois bistriatella. The sequence goes on from OX345717.1 coordinate 4,547,622, forward strand.
ATAGAGTGATTCAAGAGGAAGGTTTTTATGCCCCTAAGAAGCTGGGGCGGATAGCTAGTATATTATAAAGGCAAAAGTTAGTATGTTTGTTACTTCTTCACGTTCAAATCCCAGGATCAATTTTTATGAAATTTAACTGCATATATTGGGCATATTCAGACCTATATACTGACCAACTTTTCCAAATAAACAAAAATCGGAAGTACGCATAATTTTTTTCATTTCCCAAACTAATCAGGTGGCTTACCACCATCTCTTAAAACCATGCAAGAACGATTGAGTAAGGGAGTTATCGCCTTACAACATGTACCTATTGCGCTGTCTTGCTTACTCAATCGTTCTTGCATGGATTTAAGAGATGATAGTAAAGAGCTCAGAACAGAGATGATACTTATATCAGACCCGTAGGTCGACCGCCTATCTCGATTATCTCCTTTCGTAATGGCTACTTGTATCGCTATCGCCACAATTCGCTCCGCCTAAAAAACAAAACGCTTTAAAAAAAAAATTTTTTTGTTAGTGGCAACGCATTCGACAATGTAATCAAAAAAAAAATTTTTTAAGGCGTTTTGTGTTTTAGCCGGAGCGAAATGTGTCTCAGCGATACAAGTAACCATTACGAGAGGAGAAAATCGAGATCGGCGGTCGACCTACCGATCTAAATATACCTTATCAGTGAGAGAAGTGATGACAGGCGACACAGGCTGCTGTTTGTATGTGGTTCTTCCACTGGCGACCACCACCAGGGCTGCAAATGCGACCAAATGTAGGAACTTCATTCTGTGAACACAATCAATCAATCAATCAATACTTTATTAACTGACTTCGTGGTCAAGTGGTTAAGGCGTTTGCCAGTAGACCCGGGGATCGTGAGTTCGATTCCCACGGGAATCATACTTTGTTTAGTTGTTTCCAGTTTGGTTAAGACATTGCAGGCTTGAATCACCTGACTGTCTGATAATAAAGATGAGTCCGTGCTTCGGAAGGCACGTTAAGCCGTTGGTCCCGGCTGCCATCTCGTAGTCTTTAAAGAAACCACGTCAGAGGCCGAGAGGTTCCGAAGAGCTCCAGGGTGTGCATGGTCGATTGACCGTGTCACCTACAAGAAATGATGAATACTTTACTTGCTTCATTTATTTTTACTTAAGGTTTCATTTTTAACTGGCACTGTGGTCTAGTGGGTAAGACGTTTGTCTAAAGACCGGGAGGTCGTGAGTTTGATTTCCATGGAGTGGTTCCGTGTTTACGTTCCGTGGGTATCGACAGATATACTTATAGAAAAAAATCTACCTATAAAATATATAAAAAGTCTGAATGATGTAAAGTAAAATTTTGAGTTAGGTATTTACTGGGCCTAAGAAAATATGGTCCGCGGACCAATTAATATTTTTTTTAAATTTAAGGGATTATCTTTTGTTCACGAAAGTCATTTATCAAAATTTTTAACCGACTTCAAAAAAAGGAGGAGGTTCTGAATTCGTCGGAATGTTTTTTTTTATGTATGTTACCGGATTACTCAAAGACGCATGGACCGAATTGAAAAATTATTTTTTTATTATTAAAAAAAAAAACATCAAAAATAAATTTAACAAGTCTTACTTACCTACTTCTTAGTAACTAAAGAGATAATAATACATAGAAGTATATTTTACAAAGAATTTTAGAATTGCGCGCGGTCTGGCAATTTTTTTTAATCTACGATATTTTAAAACAGTATCATAGCAAAAACAAAATAGATTAAACTAAAAATTTAAAAGGAAGAAGGCAAAAAAATATAAAACATTAGTTCATAATACAAGTTCACACTAACCAAGGTTAAGTTAGTCATAGTGTATGACTAAGTTACCTCGCAATTGTGTAAGTGAAGTAAAGGTACTGAGTACTGACATGCTGCTTACATATTTTATTCGCCTTGTTTAGGATTTTGTATGGAATTTCTTAGTTGCGTTGCTATCCGCCAGGGCCACTGTACTGGAGGGTTACTACAGTATCTTAAAACCATGCAAGTTCCAGTGAGTAAGCGAGACAGCGCTATACATGATGTAAGGCGACATCCCCCTTACTCACTGGATCTTGAATGGTTTTATGAGATGATAGTAGGCCACCAGGTTTGTCATACGTCATACAAAATCGATAACGCAGACGCGTTCGCGCTTATAAAATCTCATACTAGGGGTACTGATTGTCTAATAATAAAGATGAGATGGCAACAACTAAACAAAGTATGCTTCCCGTGGAATCGAACCCACAACTTTGAGTCTTCAGGAAAACGCCTTAACCACTAGACCACAGAGGAAAATAATATGAAAAACCTTCGTTTTGGACTATGTGTACTTAGTCTGTTTTAGGTTTTGACCTTATAAGTAAATTTTAGTATTTTTGTCATGTTTCTAAATGCCTCAGTGCCCCTAGTATGAGTTTTTCTAAACGCAGACGCTAGCGACTGCGTTAGCGATTTAGTATGGCAAACCTGTACAGCGCCTCTGGCGGATAGTAAGGCAACTAAGAAATTCCATACAAAATCCACTGAACTAAACTAAGTAAATAGGAAAAAAGTCCCGACTTTTATCGATATTCCGGCTTTTTGTCAGGATTTTTCCTATCCTTTATCTGTTTTTGTATATTTCACCATGTTTAATGGAAAATAAAGTATTATATTTATGTTAGTCGGTAAGGTATGTATTTATCATATGGGCCCTGATCAGTGCAAAGCTTTATGATTAGTATTCAAGAGGTTATTGTTCCTCATTGTTTGTTAACTATTTAGCATGTTTAGTGCTAGTTTGAAACGAGCCTAATAAAAATTACCTATTTAGATCATCACTAAGTAGTATAAAACAAAGTCGCTTTTTCTGTACCTATATCCTTAGGTATGTATGTATTACTTCCATGCTGGTCTGGGAGAAAAAGAAAAACATAGAATGTACCAGCTGCTTCTCATCCCGCGCAAGCCGTAAAAGTCGTCTGAGGGAATCGGCGGGGGGGGAAATCATGCCATAGGCGATGCGGCTAGCAACCCATCACTATTGATTTCCTGTTTCAAAAATCACCATGCTAAATGTGGCCTAAGGTCTTATGGCTCTAGACTCTGTCTACCCCGTATGGGATAAAGATGTGATTATATGTATGTATGTATGCTTAAGTTTTTAATGTTCCCAACGGATTTTAATGCGGTTTTTTTAATAGATAATCAAGAGGAATGTTTTTATGCCCATGCGTAGCCGGGGCGGGTCGCTAGTAGAGGTATAAATAGATGTATAGATTTATGGGTTAGTATTCTACGATATTTTAGATCGTACCGGACATAATAAGAAGTTCAGTGTAATATTTAATCACTGAATCGACAACGTCATTGTTATCATATAACACATTACATAATCTTAATACTCAAATAACAATATGTAACAGAAAACTGGTACAACTTAAATTATTTAATAACCACCCTTATACATAAAAATTAACAGACGCCCATCTATATCTATACCTACTTCTATAATCACTTACATCACTTCACTACATAGTATAAAAAAAGTCGTTTTCTCTGTCCCTATATCCCTATGTTATTGTATGCTTAAATCTTTAAAAGTACGCAACGAATTTTGATGCGGTTTTTTTATAGATACAATATGAATGTTTTATGCCCATGCGAAGTCAGGTCACTAGTATTATTATAAAGAGTAAGGATTGTATTTTTCAGTGTATGTTTGTAATAAATAAACTCAAAAACTACTGTGACGATTTCAAAAATTCTTTCACCATTCGAAAGTTAACATTCACCCTGTGTGACATTGGTATACATTGGTATGTACCACGGGCGAAGCCGGAGTGGACTGATAGTTTTAATAAAGTATGTTTTAGTTTATCTCTTATCGTTTAAGTTAAAGAACGAAACAAAACACATTTGAGTTAAAATTGCCGTAAAAGTTAACAAAAGTTTTTTTATTTCTTAACTTTTATAACTAAAGGGACGAGAATGTTAAAGAAACAAGACTTTTCTTCACGCTTTTACTAAACAAAAACAAATATAAATAAACCTACACTACAAATAGCCACAAGCAAGAACATAACTTAATTATTGTATAAGTACTATCATTCAATAGTAATAGAAAACATTTATAATGATTGTACCTGTAATAAGTAAAAAAATAATAGAATAATGTTTTGTGTAGGTATACTTAATTCTGGGATTCAATAACTTGAAAAAATGAATCTCATTTATTTATTAATTTGTACGGAATCACAACATAAGTAATAACAAAAAGAAAACCATAGATAGACTTAGTTTCTGTACACTATATTTAAGTGAAACAAATATTTTAAAGGGTATTAACAGAATTTCAATTAGATTTAAATTTAAAGTTAATAACCTATAAATTTTATGCTAAACATACATTATATAACAACATATACTTACGTAATAACACACTACCTCACGTTTCAACGATACTAACGGACTGGCTTGAACCCAGTCAAGTATGGTCAAGTTTTATAAACACGATCTGGTCAAATGTCAATTGTGCGCAGACGCAGATTACGATGCGCTAGCACAGCGGCGCGACTTTGCTTGTAGCTTTCCGATCAGTGTATGTTGATCAGTATATAATGATTTGCTGTGAACTATTTTTTTTTGTTATTTATAATGTAGATGGAACATCGCTTCATCTGAATCTACTATGTCCATTCGGAAAAACACAAAGCATGAAACACCTTACTATCTTTACCCCCCTTTTTTTCATCGATGGTGGCATCTGTAAGGGCCACAGTACCCCTAGTATGAGTTTTTATAAACGCAGACGCTAACGAGTACGTTAGGATTTTGTGTGGAATTTCTTAGTTACCTTACTATCCGCCAGGGACGCTGTACAGGTTTGTCATACAAAATCGCTAACACAGTCGCTAGCGTCTGCGTTTATAAAATCTCATACTAGAGGTACTGGACCCCCAAAGTGACCGAATGGAATGTCTTAAATAGTACAGGTACAGTGGGCTGCAGAGAAATCTAACCCCCTTTCAATAGCGATACTTGTGGCATGGGGGTCAGATTTCTCTGCAGCCCACTGTACCAACACAGAGAAATTACACAGGGTACCACAGAATAGATAACAGTACAAAGCAAAAGAATATAATTATAGCAGAATAGATCACAGTACAAAGCACAAATTCCCTTAGGATGCGACCGGGGTAGCGCTTAGATGAAGCTGGAAAATGCCACACGTCCTTTATAGAGCGGGCCATATTGAACGAAATAAACAATATTGACAACATTACCCAGAATCAATTAAACCTAATCGAAATTCAAGGAATGATAGTGTACTCGTACCTATTATTTGTGCGTAAGATGTAGGTACTTATTTTTTTTATTTTATTTACCTCAAACTATATCTACCTACTACTTTTTAATTCTTTCTATGATTAAGAAGGGGGCTTAAAGTCACAATTACAAAACGACAAGATCAAAAGTATGGGATAGACGCTAAATCACGTGATCAATCAATCGTATGTCAATCCCATACATTTTGTTCTTGTCGACATTCGTTAATGTTTTGAAATTGCGAGACTTTAAGGCCCCAGAGAATTTTTACTCCCAGCTTATCACGCTTAGCGTCAAGCTTGGCTTTGCGCTGTTCTTCAAACCAGAGACGCACGCGATAGGAAATATTCTAAAGCATTAGATAAAAGCTGAAGTGTTATTTTTGAAATGCATGACTTACACAAAATCGGTGAGTCGAATGATTTTCGTTCGACATACCTAACCTGTGGTTCTTTGACACAGAGACGGTAACTGAATAAAATGTTTTGAACACTGTTTGCCATTTTTGTTTTTTTTTTTAATCCTGTTATACTTTTAATCTGTTTTCAAGCCAAACCTGTTTATGCCTAAACAGTTTTTGTAAGCAGGGATTTTAGCGGTACCTAACTGTTTTAAACATGTTTAAAACACTGTTTTGTTCTTTGAAAAAATGAAAACCCTTTACAAACAGGTTCACACAGAAAATGTATATCTGTTATAGTTACAGTTTCAAAAGTGTTTGAAGCCAAACATGTTTAAAACACCCAAATAAGTGTTACAGGATTTCTGTAACAGATTTGATGGATGGAAGGAAATAAATGTTACACTTATTATGGTGTTTTTGAATCCCTGCTTTGACCAACGATTAAGCGTATGTCATACATTTTAGAAATAGCACTCCTGCCCCCGTAGCCAAAGTGACAATTACAAAACGCTAACGAAAGTCGACAAGAACAAAATGTATGGGATTGACATAAGCTGCGGTGAATCACGTGGTAAATCTTATGTCAATCCCATACATTTTGTTCTTGTCGTATCTCGTTTGTTTTGCAATTGTGACTTTGGCTAAGTCCCCTGATGTGTGAACATGACTTTAGGTTTGGGAGTCTGCCACGTCGTGTATTGATTTTACTGAAGGAATGACGTCATCTTGGCGCCAGACGTAATGGTATTTTTGTGTATGCTATTATTCTAGTTATTTGACGAAAAACTTCATTGAGCTAGCCGCAAAGTAAGTTCGAGACTTGTGTTATGGGATACTAACTCAACGACACTATATTTTGTATCAAAATACATATATAAGTGCCCCTAGTATGAGTTTTTAAGTGAGAGTAAGAAAAACTCATACTAGGGGCAAAGATAAACATCCAAGGCCCAGGCCAATCAGAAAAAGATCATTATTCATTTTGACCTGACCGGGTATCGAACCCTTCTGAGTAGCGGTCAGGCATGTCGACCGCTACACCACAGGGGTGTGACAGGGGTTAAAATGAAAGTAGTACTTATTATTCAACTTGTCGGGTTATGTAGATAGATAAATAATTTCTTTGTACTAATACAACACACGCCGAGGGCGGAAGCTAGTAAAGAATTAATCGGCTTAATTTATTCTTTGTGGTAGGTACGACTATACTCTTATCATGAGGGAAATCATGAGGAACTAAAGGAGAGGTTTTTGCCCAGCAGTGGGACACAGATAGACACTGCTGGACATAAGCCTCCCCCAAGGATCTCTAGAACGACCGGTTGTCGCGGCCTGCATCCGGCGCCTGCCTGCGACCTACTTCAGGCCATCTGACCATCTGGTCGGTGGGTGTCCGACGCTGCGCTTACCGGTGCGTGGTCGCTATTTGAGAACCTTTCTACCATCGGAACTTTATTGCGCGCTTTATAACGCTATGTGGACTGCCCACTGCCTCCAAAGAAATAAAAATAAGAAAGAAAAATAATACAAACAAATGTATTTATCTATAACACGTTTATTATGAAATTATTAAAAATTATACAAAATTCAAGAGAAGACAAGACAAAAATTATATCAGTAAAAATATACAGTGAGGAAATTACAAATATAGATAATACAATAGGCGGCCTTATCGCTAATATTTAACATATATTTAAACAAAATATTTAAAACTAGCTGTTTCCTGCGGCTTCGCCCCGCGTGGGACTCGATTATATCGCGCCCAAAAGTAGCCTATGTTTGACCTCAGGTCTTTTACTGCATCCCTATTAAATTTCATCACAATCGGTCCAGCAGTTTAGCCGTGAAGAGGTGACAGACAGACAGACAGACTTTCGCATTAATAATATTAGTATGGATAGTACTCATTATTAGTATAGAGTTAGAAAATAATTTATTTTGGTAATTAATTAATATGTATTCCCTTGACAGGGAAAAGTAGTCGTTTATTTTTGTTTATTTTTCAAGACTATATACTTCATTTCATGTATCTCGGGAAATACATTATCAACAAAAATAAGAAGTCAGATAAATATTAATAACACAATAAATGTGCAGTTTTATTATTATATTAATATTAAAGAGTTAATAAGTACACATACGGATATTAGATCTCAAAAATACTGAAAACAGGCCCTTTAGGACAAGTAATTTATTAAGAAAAAATATATACAAATTTACCCGGAATATTTATATCCATCCATCCATCCATCAGTTTAGGCTATAGAGATGGCCAAACAAACATAAACATAACTCTCTTTCTGCATAGTTGGGTACAAAATATTATTAAAAAATAATTTTAAACGTGGATTAATAATTCCAATTGTTTTAAAATATGGTGTAATTACTTCATGTCATTATAAGCCCGCGTAAAATGGGCCTACGTCACCATAGCCTATAGAGTATATAGACACTCGTAATAGACAATATAAAATAAGACTAAAAATTAAAGATATTTTTTACATCCATTATTATGTCCTAATGCTGGGCAAGGGTCTCTTCTCTTTTTGTCCACTAATTATCTCTATTCTATTCAGGGTAACTACTGGCAAATAAGAAAAAAAAATAAAAGACAAAATAATTAATAATTTAAAATTAGTTTTAACAATAAATTAAAAAAAAAAATGCCTCGCGCGCGCTATTCGAAATCCAAAGAATTTAAAATCGCGCGCGGCAACCAAATTTATTTTTTAATCTATGGTTTCAACCACGTTTCAACGGTGTTTTCAAATCAGTTCCAATCCTCGAAATATTGTTTAAAAGCAGTCGGTTCTAATCCTTCTGGCACTTTTGAGACGTGTACCTGAAAAATAATTACCATTGTCAGTAACTGAAATATGAGATTTATTATGAACTAAAACCTTCCTCTTGAATCACTCTACCTATTAAAAAAAACCGCATCAAAATCCGTTGCGTAGTTTTAAAGATTAAAGCATACAAAGGGACATAGGGACAGAGAAAGCGGCTTTGTTTTATACTATGTACCATATTTGTGTCAGATGACTTAAGGGTATTTGAAAAAGATTTGAAAAAAAGTGGCTCAAGACAGGTTGAGGTTGGCATGAAAGAAAAGAGGGGAAGGCTTTTGACCAGCAGTGGGACACATACAGCTAGGAAAAAAACATGTTGCTTACCCAAGGAGGCAGGCTTTGTGCTTTCAAATACTGTTGTGCTCTGTTCATAGCTTCAGCCTTTTCCTGAGAAATAAAAAAAAATAATTGAAAAAGTGTGTCATTGTTTTATTATTTTTTGACATACTTCTGTACTTATATAGATTTAAAAAAAAATTGTGTCCGCGCGCGATTCGAACTTCTTTGTGTACTTATAAGGTAACTAGCTGTTCCCCGCGGCTTCGCCCCGCGGCGGACTCGGTTATATCGCGCCCAAAAGTAGCCTATGTTTGACCTCAGGTCGTTAACTACATCCCTACCAAATTTCATCACAATCGGTCCAGCAGTTTAGCCGTGAAGAGGTGACAGACAGACAGACAGACAGACAGATAGACAGACAGACAGACTTTCGCATTTATAATATTAGTATGGATAGTATGGAAGTATGGATATGGAAGTATGGATTTCAAACCAAAGGTGTTAAATGACCAACATTTGTATTTTTTTTTTAACTGACCATACAAGGCCAAAAATTTTCGCCCGCGGCTTCGCCCGCATGAATTTCTCTCGGGAACAGTGCTTTTTACCGGGATGAATGGTATACTATGTCCCTCTCAATACTCCTAGCTATATGTATGCGAAATTTCGGGAAGATTGGTTCAGTAGATAGGGCGTGAAGAGGTAACAAGAAAATATACAAACCCACTTTTGCATTTATAATATTAGTTGGGATTATCTTAACTACATACAATAAAATTAAAATTTAGAATTTATTAAGTGTTTCGCAATTTTGTTGTAGTATTTTTATGATGCAATTGCAGCATTTATAAAACTAAATGATTCATTAAATACGTATAATTTCTTAATTTTTAATTCAGGGGGTCTAAAATCGCCACTTTGAGCAATTCATCGAATCGATTCATATTACGAATTCCTTAGCAATTATGTAGCAATTCCTCTATTTTTTGTAAAATGGCCAACTAAACTTTGCAATTCCTCTTCAAAAAAATTTAAATAAATAGGAATTGCTAAGGAATTCGTAATTTATGAACTCGATTCGATGAATTGTCTAGGTCTAAAAAGTGGCGTTTTTAGAAAACAAAAATACAAAACGTTATTTACTAGTGACCTGCCTTCTTAGATTTTTTCAATTTGACCTGATTTTAGAGTATCTACTTAAAAGAAATAAAATGATCGGTGGCTCCAGTCGGCTTATGATAACTTAAGTACTTTAAAAAATCATTGTACTTAATCCTGATTTGGACACTATCTGAAATAAACAGTTTTATACAATATAAATATACACATCAATACATATAATAAGACACTAAAATGCGAGTGTCTGTACATTTAATATTTTTCAAAAAAACTGATTGAGTGCGATTAAAAAGGAGTAACAGAAACCAAAAAAACAGTTTTTGGAATTTTTGTCTGTCTGTATGTATGTATGTATGTCGGTCTGGTACGTTATAACTTCGAAAATACTCAACGGATTTAAACGCGGTTTTCACAGTTGGATTACATATGATTAGGAGCGTTGTCAAAACTTTGTTTCGTCAAAATCGGTTAAGGGAAAAAGAAGTTATGGTCGATTGAAAATTTACTTCAAACACTGCTTCTAAACTTTTAATGCGTTTACTTACGTTTAATTTAATTTAGATAAGGCTAGGATATCTACTTTTTATTATCCATATCAATAAAGACGAAAACACGCACTGCACCTATTAATTTTAATAAAATAACACATTGAATTTGATCGTAAATTTAGTAACATAAAATCTCAATAGATGGCGCGAATTTGCGTACCTATAGACAAATCCCATTTGAAATTTCATTTCATTTCATATTTTTAAGTCGAGGGTTCGAATCCTGCTATAGATGACTTTTTTTTTACTTACTTTTTTTTTACTTACTTTCTTTTACTTGCTTTTTTTACTTACTTTTTTTTATTTACTTTTTTTTTCGTTTTGTATTAATTTTTAAGAATTTTTTAATACTTTAGTAAAGAAATGTTTCAAGAAAGTACCTGGATCGAATCCTGTCACAAACAATAATTTTATGATTTCGTGTTTTATTTGTTTTCTAGAATTATTTTCTTACTTTTTTTTATAATTTTGAAAAGAAACAAATAAATTCATTTGCAAATTTATTTCAGGATAAACGATATCGCAACCCCTTACAAATCATATCTAATAGTTTGTCATTGACGACATTGAAAAAGAAGATTAATCAAATGGTTGACTGGTAGAGAACGCTCTTAGCGTTAAGTCCGTTAATATATAAGTACTAGCTGTTCCCCGCGGCTCCGCCCCGCGTGGGAATCGGTTATATCGCGCCCAAAAGTTTATGTTTGACCTCAGGTCGTTAACTACATCCCTACCAAATTTTATCACAATCGGTCCAGCAGTTTAGCCGTGAAGAGGTTACAGACAGACAGACTTTCGCATTTATAGTATTAGTATGGATATGGATTTTGTACTTATCTATCTATCTTTACATATAATAGGACAGTAAAAATTGAATGTCTGTACATTAAATATTTTTCTAAAAAACTGATACGGGGCGATTAAAGAAAGACGTGTAACAGAAACCAAAAAAAACAATTTTTGGAATTTTTGTCTGTCTGTCTTTCTGTATGTCTGGTACGTTATAACTTCAAAACTACTCAACAGATTCGAACGCGGTTTTCACAGGTGGATTACATATACGTTCAACAGTTTTGTCAAAACTTTTTTTCGTCAAAATCGGTTAAGGGAAAAAGAAGTTATGGTCAATTGAAGTTTACTTCTAGCACTGTTTCAAAACTTTTACAGAGTTGAATCCGGTTTACATAAACGTATTTAATATAGATAAAGCTACAATTTCTACTTTGTTTTATCGATATCAATGAAGACAAAAACACACTGCAATCTCTATTAAATTTTAAAAAATTAACACATTGAATGTGTGTGGGCGTATAATTTAGTTACATAAAATATCAATAGATGGCGCTGAAGTTAATTTAATTATTTTTTTCTCATATGGTATTATAGCAGATTGAAATTTTTCCAGCAATTAATTCTAATTATTTCAAATAAAATTTTGGTTGTTTATTTAGTTCTATTGGTTGGTTTGTTTATCGGTCGTTTGTTGTATTGTATTGTAAGCTATTTGAATTGATTAGTTGGTTGGTTTGGCTTTGGTTTAAAAAATAATCAAACCAGCAAGTCAGTTCAGTTGTTGTTCGACGGAACATACGGTCGTGTCGTAAGGTCTAATTTAACTAACATAACACTATTTATTGAGTTAGGTTCTAATGACCCTGTAATAGGCTGCGTCTACTCTTTTAGAGAAAAAGATGTGATAGTATGAATGTTAATATTTTTAGTTTGATATCGTATCAATGGCTAATGGTTTTATAAAATTGGCACGGGAATAGGATACTACTTATAGATTTAACTATAGGTCTGGATAGTTGTAGTTTCCACAGGTTAAGCGAAAAGCGAACTACACGCGGGCGGAGCCGCGGGCAACAGCTAGTAAATAAAATAATGCATTAAATTTAATTTTACCTTTTCGTTAGACTCTCTGCCGACCCAAACGTAAATGCCACTGCTGCCCGTGTCCAAAATGTAACATTCCTGAAAAAATTTAAATATTAAAAAAAAAAATCAATATCTAGGTAAGCATGTAATTTAAATTAAATATTAATATTTTTTAATCATTTTAATTGTCTAGGTGAGTCGAACGACTATCGTTCGAGTCACCGGTTATGCCGCATGAAAATCATTCGAAAACGAACGATAATCATTCGACTCACCGGTTTTGGGTGAGTCATACATTTCAAAAATAGCACTCCTGACCTTGGTGTTAAGTTGTTCCTGTTTCAACGGGCCGGGTAGTTTGGTGATCTTCATAGCTCCCGAGTCGTCAGAAATCTCACTGAGGGATACCTCCTTCACATCGCCGCGTTCGAACTCCTGTTAAAAATTAATTATCAAATAATTAATTAACAAGTGAAATAAATTATTTATTTTATAATTAATTAATAAGTGGAATTGCGGGCAACACCTATTCAGGCATAGATTGAAAAAATGCTGTTATTTAGACTTCTGCGTGATACCCGGTTATAACGCACCCAAATAATAAAAAAAATTGTAGAGACCCAATTTTTTATAAAAGTAGCATATGTTGGACCCCTGATCCTTCAATACATCTATGCCCAATTCATCAAAATCGATCCAGCGGTTTAGCGGTGAAAGCGTAACAAATAGACAAACAGATTTTCGCATTTATAATATGACTAGCCGATTCCCGCGGCTTCGCTCCGCGTTGGACTCGGTTATATCGCGCCCAAAAATAGCCTATGTTTGACCTTAGGTCGTTAACTACATCCCTACCAAATTTCATCACAATCGGTCCAGTAGTTTAGCCGTGAAGAGGTGACAGACAGACAGACAGACTTTCGCATTTATAATATTAGTATGGATATGGAAGTATGGCTTGTAAATAAATATTTGGTGTTCTCAAAAAAAAAATGGAATAAATTGTTTTAGCCTAACTTAACAGTAAATAATTATTTGAAAAATTCATAGAAATAGGAAATCGCGCGCAGTCTACAATTTTTTTTCTATAAAAAATTTATAAATTTAAGTTACTATTTATTTAAATATTTATTATTATTTACATTTTTTTTCTATTTTTCTTTAATATATAATTATTTATTGTACTACTTCGTAGCTACTTCTAAATTCTCCTTATTTTATGTTTTTCCTTTGTCATGCATAAATTGTTCAGTCGAATTTAAGTTTAATTAAGTTACCTCGTCGTCACCACCTTCTGAGGCATCAGCTACCGAGTCCAGGTCCCCCGAGCCGAGGGCTTCGAAGAACTTCTCCGTATCAGAGCCGCTCGAGAACGGATCTAGAAATTACACTTGTGGGACTGGGTCAATGGGACCAGTGGGACAGACTGAACTTTTGGCGATTGAAGACTTGCTGACGACTTTTATAACCCAATTGACACTAAGGCTGGGTTGCACCAACTTACTATATCAATAACTGTGTAGTCAAGTACCAGTTATGTGAAAAATGGGTGGCACCATTTTGTCAATCGTCAAAATACGTTTACGCTAACCGTAACCGCTCAAACTTGACCGGTTACCGCTATTGTTATTGTCAACTTATCTGTCAGACGGGTCGAATAACCTCCACGGACTTCATTATACTTGTAACCCTGGTAACTAACTATGCTACAAAATACGACGGTGCAACCTATGTCGCTTCAACCGTTATAGTTAGCAGTAATGTAACTGTTACATGTGACGTAACTGTTACGATAACTGGTACTTTGGTGCAACCCATCCTTAAATTTTAATATTTTTTCGTTGACAATTCGGACACCATTAACAGTACAGTCAAATAAAAAGTTATTCAGTACATTCACACAAAAAGTTTTACATAACATAAACTAGTACAAATTTAATAGTCAAATAAAAAGTTTTGAATATGTGAAAAAAGCGTTACGCGAGATGAAAAGTAGCTGATACATTCTATGTTGTTATTTTTCTCCCAGACCAGCATGCAAGAATAAATAAATGTAAGTTTTAAAAAACTGGCAATCCACATTTGCTTCGCCTGGCCTTCGCCCGTGGTAACAGTGAAATAACTTATCACTTCGGTCCAGTATTTTTGAAGTCTATATTCTATACAAACCAACAATCAAATCTTTCCTCTTTATAATATTAGTACAGACTAGCTGTGCTCGCAACTTTGTCCGCGTGGAATATAAGAAAAAGTATTGTTCAGTTTGCAGTTAACGGAAAAAATAGTAAAATTAAAGTAGTCTTAGTTACTTCTTATTACATCAGCCATCTGCCAGTGAAATTCCCATCAAAATCGGTCCAGCCGTTCCAGAGAACAAACAGACAGACAAAAATTCGGTGTTTCGGTGTATGTCTACATCCTTAAGCATTTATTAAAAAGTGTTTATTCAAATATTACAAACGGACACTCCAATTTGTTTATATAGATAATTTTATATAATAAATTTATTTGTATAGATAACTAACCAATAATCTCAACATTCCCTCTTCCGTTATGATCCTGGTCCCTGATCTGATTGGCCACGGAGATGGCTTTGATTCGCTCCATGTTCTTGGCTTTCTCACCAACGAACACGAAAATGTCGTGATCTACGTCGAGGATGAAACAATCGCCCTTGTTCATCGAGTTCACAGATGCTTCCACCTTATGATAGTGATGCATAATAAATAAATAACCTAAAATTAACTCTAAAACAAACTACATTATATTATACCTAACCAAAAAAATAAGTATAAATAAAAAAATGTCCCGCAAATCATTGCCATCGGGAAATGTTCCCAAAAGACTAGCAGCATTGCTACATTGTATGGCAATGCTTATTCTTTGCCCAAATAAATAATATTTATTTTTTTAATTTTTAAAATTTAGATGTTTTTTTTTGTTTAGTAGTCTAAACATAAGATAATCATTCTTTCGTGCACCGATTTGAGTGAGTCATTGATTTCAATAATAGAGCCCCAGGAGTAATAGAAATAAATGACAAGCCTTAAGGTGATACCTCGGTGAACACTAGCGCCACCGTCATTTAAAAATCATTACTCACTGAAAACACAAGTTATTAAAAATCCCTCTGCTGTAATTATGGTTCTGGATCTGAAGTTAATTTTAATTATATTCAATTATTAAATTATAGTTCCATATAGGTACAAATTGCAAAACTGCTAAAAGTGGCCGTTTTAAGCAATAATGCAACTTGTAATTATAGGGAATTATAATTTAATAATTTAATATGTTTAAAATTAACTTCAGATCCAGAACCTTAATTACAGCAGAGGGATTTTTGATAACTAGTGTTTTCAGTGAGTAATGATTTTTAAATGACGGTGGCGCTAGTGTTCACCGAGGTATCACCTTAAACGAGGACGAATGATTATCTTTCGTTTTCGAATGATTTTCATGCGACTCACCGGAGTCACCGGTTGTTTCAAATGAAAATTCATCATTTTCAATTCACTCGAACTTGTGAGTCGATTAATTATCATTCGATTTAGTGTGAGTTACATAAGCAAATGTACAGAGTACATTTAAAAAATAACACACTTGATTTTTCTGATCAATGGCTAGTCATGTTAAATTTGTAAGTAAATTAAAACTATTTATATTTTATAATTATATAATGTAATTAGTTTTAAGAAAATAAAAAGTTGGAAAAAGGTAAAAATCGTTGAGGAACATCCGATAGTGGACCGGGATAGCAAGCGCAACGGGAGCTATCATAATTCCGAAGAGTTAAAAAAAGGAGGACTTTAAAAGTCCACAGACTAATTGCTAACCTTCACTAGTTGGAGACCCCTTAGAAGAAGAAGAATTCTAATAATAATAAAATATGATTACTACGTGAAATATTGTCTGTGATAAGAAGTAAAATTAGAAGTGTTCTCACCTGTCTCACTCTGACGTTTCTCTTTCCTTTGATTTGGAACAGTCTCTTTTCGGAGCCAGCGTTGATGGTGACGTGGCTGAACCCTGAGGCATGTCCACCGTCCAAGTAGCGGATAGCTATAAAATATATGTAGCTAAGGTTTATCTTATAAGCGCAGCATCAGACACCTACCGACCAGATGATCAGATGACCTAAAGAAGGTCGCAGGCAGTCGCTGGATGCAGGCCGCTGCAAACCGGTTATTTTGGATATCCGTGGGAGAGGCCTATGTCTAGCAGTGGACAGCCTGCGGCTAAAATGATGAAGTTTTATCTTAAGACGAGAGGGACCTACCCAACGGCTTATTGGTAAATAAATATAATTATTAAAAAAAACAACTGAATGTACCAGCGGCACTGCGAGCTGAGTTTTATAATGCATGTTGGAAAATTTTGAAAAAAAATCCGCTAAGTATTACTTTTGTAATAAATTGTATTGAGTAACCGACAAAAATTTATGACTAAGGTCTATAAATGATGGGAATTTGGAGAGGATGAGGGAAAGACATTTATTGCTATTGATTATTATTAGAAGAGTCAAACGCTGCACTGATTGATCGAATCGATCAAATTCAGATCTAGGTTTGGAAGCAGACTACCTGGAATAGGTTAGGAAGCAAACGAAAAATCCCTTTGATGACGGAGAGATTTAGGTTTTGGGAGCCTAACAAAGCAGTATTAGTATTTTAAATGTTTCTACATAGAAATAAATAGCTGGCCTTACCTGGTGGAAAATAGTCCAAAAACTGTTTAGATTCATAACCCTGGGTTTCCCTGTGCTGCACCGCTGCCCCCTGGAACTGGTTGTCATCGAGGTTGACGGTCAAAATGGCGGCAGTGCCGGCTTCGTCCTGAGATGTCTTGTCTCCAAGCCAGAAATGAATGTCCCAGTTCAAATTCGGGCTCTGTCCTGATGTCTGTGGAAATTTTTGATGAGTTTTGTTGCTTTTTTCACAAGTCACAGTTTAAATTCACTCGCGCGTTTGAATATTTTTAAAGATAAATAATTCTTTCTTTATTTTTGGTATAACTACCTATATTGAATTATTCGCAATTTGATCCATCCTTATATAAGCATTGGACTGTACCATTAATGGTACAAATGGCACTGATTTATGTCGCTAGTCGCTAGTACCATTAATTGTACAAATGGGACCAAAAACGACTTACTGAGTAATTTCAGTAAAGAGTTACCTACACAGCACTAATTTTGTCAATTGTGTGATATTTTGAGGCTCTGGAGTGCTATTTCTGAGATGTATGACTCACGCCAAACTAGTAAGTCGAATGATTATCGTTTGAGTCCCGATTATGTCGCATGAAAATCATTCGGAAACGAACGTTAATCATACGACTCACCGATTTTGCTATGTCATACATTTCAAAAATAGCACTCCTGATATCATTCGATGTGATCAAATAACGCATTAGTGTCAATTTTTTTTGTGTGTCTTACCCCACCCTGCGCCCTCCGCGCAGTATGTTGTAGACTTTTTCAAGTAAAAATAACTACAATTGGCATTTCCGGTTGGTTTAATGCTCTAAGAATGACTAGAATTTACTTCATGAAACACACACAAAAAACAGGAATGTGTTGTAAATGAGTACACATAATTACGCAAAACATGCTAATATACCTATACTCTATCTATTTGTAATTTCCAAAGGTTGAATGGCAGATAAGTAATGCTTATAGCATTAAGTTTACCTGTTAGCTCTTGGCTCAATAAAGTTTTAATTAAATAAATAACTAATATCAAACATTGCAAATTAAGTTCACTTACATTTAACACAATATAGGAATCCCCTGAATAAAAGTTGCCATATTGCTGTTTTGGAACTGGAACAGGGTCGAAATTCTGAAATAAAATGACGGATCGTGATAGAGAAATCTTTGTTAGTTACTACACGGAACAAATGATGACTTTAATTGCTTAATTCATTCATTTAGTGTAGGGGACACGGTCAATCGACCATGCACACCCTGGTGTCAGAGTTCTTGAGAACCGGTGCGTCTAGTGAAAATCATTCGAGTCACCGGTTATGAGTGAGTCACAGATATCAAAAATAGAGCCCCTGTTGGCACAAAAAAAAAACGGATCCCATGTAGCACGTCTTTAGATTTTATTTTAGTAGATGATATAATGAAAAATTCTGGACGTGTTTTTCACTTGAGGGATGGCGGTTGCTTCTACCTACTTAATTGTAGAATAACATAGTCATAATCATTAATTAAATTGTAAGTAATTAATAATTTAAAAAAACAATTAAGCTTTGTCATCATCCGTCTGGTTTCTGACTGAAACAGTTTTACGAAAGTCAGATGTCAGTCACAGTCACTCCTTTGTAATAACTTGTACCATTCGTCCGAGCGTGTTATATGGTCCTTCCATGCTGGTCTGTGCCCCTAGTATGAGTTTTTCTTAACGCAGACGCTAGCGACTGCGTTAGGATTTTGTATGGAATTTCTTAGTTGCCTTACTATCCGCCAGAGGCGCTGTACAGGTTTGCCATACTAAATCGGTAACGCAGTCGCTAGCGTCTGCGTAAAGAAAAACTCATACTAGGGGCACTGGGAGAAAAAGAAAAACATAGAATGTACCAGCTGCTTCTCTTCCCGCGCAAGCCGTAAAAGTCGTCTGTCTGAGGGAATCGCCGAATGGGAAAATCATGACATAGGCGATGCGGCTAGCAACCCATCACTATTGATTTCCTGTGTCAACTACCATTATGCTAAACGTGGACTAAAGTCTTATGGCTCTAGGCTCTGTCTACCCCGTATGGGATAAAGACGTGATTATATGTATGTGTTATATGGTTGCGCATATTCAGCTTACTCCCAGTACGCTTTTAATCATGGTCCTGATTTGACTGTAACGGGGGGTTACTACCGTCTCAACACCATGCAAGATCCAGTGAGTAAGCGAGACAGCCCAATACATGATGTAAGGCGACATCTCTCTCACTCAATCGTTCTTACATGGTTTTAAGAGATGGTGATATGCCATCTGTGGGTCTAAAAACGCCACTTTGAGCAATTCATCGAATCGAATTCATATTACGAATTCCTTAGCAATTCCTATTTCTTTAATTTTTTTTGAAGAAGAATTGTCATGTTTAATTGGCCATTTTACAAAAATAGAGGAATTGCTAAGGAATTCGTAATATGAATCGATTCGATAAATTGCTCAAAGTGGCGTTTTTAGACCCATGGTTATTACAATGGAGCGACTGCCGTCTGACCTCCGTAACCCTTTTTTTACAGGAAAACCAGACCAGCTGTCAGAGCTCTCTCAGAGCACTATCAAGGTCATGTTCAACAAGATAATCTATTAAATAAGGTTACCAACTAGTTATTTTTTTAGTTTTAGTCATTTCAGATATAATGTTTTGTTTGTATTTTAGATAAGCCAACGGATATTATATTATCTTTTACAAATATTGTAACAGTATAATTTGGTACAAATACTGCCCGAACTATAAGTACTTATCCTATCCTATATCCTATCCTATATCCTATCCTATATCCTATCCTATATTATTAAACGAGCAATATTTGTATGTATGTATATATATATATATATATATATATATTTGTCTCGCGTTTTCGAAAACGGCTCTAACGATTTCTTTGACATTTTAAACGTAAGTACTTACATAGTCAAAAAGATAATCTAGCTAGGTTTCATGTCTGGGAAAATTCATTTTACCCATATTTCATGCAAAAAGATTTTCTGCATAAAACGAGCGGAACTCGGTAGCTCAGGTACTGTCTATTTTATACCACCAAGGAGATACACAGATAAAATCTCATACTAGGGTTACTGGATAGAGATAAGTGGAGAAAGAAATATTATAGTCTGTGTGTGTCATGACATAGGCGATGCGGCTAGCAACCCACCACTATTGGTTTCCTGTTTCAACTACCATTATGCTAAACGTGGTCTAGTCTTATGGCTCTAGGCTCTGTCTACCCCGTGTGGGATAAAGACGTGAATATATGAATGTATGTATTCTTACCGCGTAGAATTTTTCAAAATCACGTAGTAGGTAATAATTGCGCGTGGCGTCTCCAATTGGTTCAATACTCTAAGTTGCTAATACATTACTCACCTATGCACAGTTATAAATAGTCCACTAGACTATTACAGTAACTGAAAACCGGGAAAACAGAGCATCAGATTATAGCTAAATATAACATGAAACGGTGCTGTGACAAACAAACAGACCAGACATTCTGGAGTTATGTTTATCTCTTGTAATGAATTGCATTTCGCTAGTCGAAAAATGATTCGAATCTTTAGTCACGAAACTTTTTGTAAAAAAAGCTACCCCACAGAGTAATCCGTCAGACGATCCCGCTTGAAATGGCCCCACGGGATAGTTCGACGGAATGCAATATATATTTTTTTTAATTTTTCCGTCAAATAATCTGAAATGAACATAGAACTATTAATCGCGCGCGGCTCTAAACGCATTTTTTTTAAACCTATGGAAATGTAATTTTTTGTTGTGGGATGAGTAAAAATAGGTTGTTAAGAAAAAAAAAATTCTAATCGCTTTTTAAACCTTTCATTATGACGTCACGTTCGAAAGGTTTAGGAAAAAAGAAACTGAAGATGCACTTTTAAAAACAAGCACATTTATTACAATTGACGATAACATATCATTCATCGGAATCGGCTAAGCCATTTTTTTGTTATGAGGGAACAATGAGACGAAAATACACGCAAACATACATGCCAAAAAACCTCAAGTAATTCCAGAATACCAGAATACCGGTTGGAAACGGCCTGCATCCAGCTCTTGCCTGCGACCTTTTTTAGGTCATATGACCTGGGTCGATGGGTGTCCGACGCTACGCTTGCCGGTGCGTGGTAGAACATCTTCGGCCATAATTATGTTCATCCATACTACTCAACATTTCATGTAGGTTATTACACGGCGAATCAACCATGTCCACCTTGATTTCAAAGTTCTTCCGAACCACCTCTCGACCCCTGACCTGATTTCTTGAACAACCACCAGATGGCTGCCGAAACCAACGGCTTAACGTGCCTCCTCTATTAATGTAATTATTAATTATTATTTATTATTAATTTATTCTATGCTTCAGGAGTCCTGAAGCACAGAATCATCTTTATTGTTAGACAATCGGGTAATTCATACAATGTCCCAACCACGAAGCAAATATACTATGTATTTGCTTCGTGGTCCCAACCAAACTGGAAACAACTAAACACAAAAGTATGCTTCCCGTGTGAATCGAACCCACGACTCGCGGGTCACAGGCAATGCCTTAACCACTGGACAGTAGTAGCATATGATGTAAACTCGTCAAATAATCCAGTGTTCAGGTAAACATTAGCTTATATTGGGAAGCCGTGATCATACACTGGAATAGCCGGGTCGTAAATGACAGATTACTGCTGATTTACTGTTCAACCTACTTTTATTGACGTGTGTATTACTGGAAAAAATAATCCCAATGCACCTCATAAATCTAAAAGTGGTGAAGTACGAGTCGGTCTAGCTTCTTTTTCCAATCTTTTAATGGCTATAGTCGGTCAAGCACACAGTACCCCTAGTATGAGTTTACTAAACGCAGACGCTAGCGACTGCGTTAGCGATTTTGTATGACAAACCGAAAGTGCCTCTGGCAACTAAGAAATTCTATGCAAAATCCTAACGCAGACGCTAGCGACTGCGTTAGCGATTTAGTATGGCAAACCTGTACAGCGCCTCTGGCGGATAGTAAGGTAACTAAGAAATTCCATACAAAATCCTAACGCAGTCGCTAGCGTCTGCGTTAAGAAAAACTCATACTAGGGGCACTGACTGTCTGATAATAAAGATGATTTCGTTAAGCCGTTGGTCTCGGCTGCCATCTGATCGTTAATAGAACCACGTCAGAGGACGAGAAGCAGATGCCGAAGCACCCTGACACCTTGGTATGCATGGTCTATTGATCGTGACACCTAAATGTTGATGAATAGGTTTTCGTTATAGAAATATGAAATGCGGCCGCTGTATGTAGTCATCATCATCAATTCGAGTAGGCGTCACGGTCAATCGACCAAGCACACCCTAATAAATAATAAATAAATAAATAAATATATAGGGACAAATCACACAGATTGAGTTAGCCCCAAAGTAAGTTCGAGACTTGTGTTATGGGATACTAACTCAACGATACTATATTTTATAACAAATACATATATAGATAAACATCCAAGACCCAGGCCAATCGGAAAAAGATCATTTTTCATCTTGACCTGACCGGGGATCGAACCCGGGACCTTCTGAGTAGCGGTCAAGCAAGTTAACCATTACGCCACTGAGGTCGTCACCCTGTATATAATATGTAGTAATAATGACTTACCTCAATCCTCCAGACCTCCAGCCCCGGTTTCTTCCCAGCACCATCAAAAGCCGCGTGGACTTCAGGCATTCTGGAATAAAGAAGAGTAACTCAAAAAGGGGAACTAGGTGGTTCAATTTATTGTGTTTTTAAGAGAATAAAAAAAAAAAGTTAAAAATATTATTTACAAGCTTTTGCCCGCGGCTTCGCCCGCGTGAATTTCCCACGGAAACTGTGCATTTTCCTGGGATGAAAGGTATCCTATGTCTTTCTCAATACTTCTATCTATCTTTATGTGAAATTTCAGGAAGATTGGTGCAATAAATAGGGCGTGAAAGCGTAACAAACAAACTCACTTTCGTATTTATAATATTAGTTAGGGTAGTTGTTAAAAGAACCACGTCAGAGGTCGAGAGGCGGTTCGAAGAACTCTGACACCAGGGTGTGCATTTTCGATTGGCGATGACACCTACACGAAATGAATGAATATTAGGAAGTAAGATTTCATATTTGGTACTGTATAGGTGGGTGGTACCCACAGACAAGATGATCAGTGCCCCTAGTATGAGTTTTTCTAAACACAGACGCTAGCGACTGCGTTAGCGATTTTGTATGACAAACCTGTACAACGCCCCTGGCGGATAGTAAGGCAACTAAGAAATTCCATACAAAATCCTAACGCAGTAGAAAAAACTCTTACTCGCAGGTAGGCGCTGGACCGCGCCCTTTTGGAAATCCTTATGATCCAGCAGTGGACAGCCTGGCAATGGGTGCACATCTAAACACTTTCACGGACAGTGCCCCTAGTATGAGTTTTTCTTAACGCAGACGCTAGCGACTGCGTTAGGATTTTGAATGGAATTTCTTACTTGCCTTACTATCCGCCAGAGGCGCTGTACTGGTTTGCCATACTAAATCGCTAACGCAGTCGCTAGCGTCTGCGTTAAGAAAAACTCATACTAGGTAAACGAGATAACAATAACGGTTAATTGTTATCTACGTCGAGAGGCGTTACTGCCAGCGAAAGTAGTAATACAATATCAGTATTATAGTACTCTATAATCTGTGGTATCATGTAATCGTATAGAAAACAAACAAGATGTTTATCCTTTATCTAATATTATCTACTTCTTTCATATCGTTAGAGACCAAGTACTTAAGGTGGCAGATAAGGTATTAACATCTCAAGTGCCTTGTGACGAAATATCTTTAATTTTTAACCGACAACAGCGAAGTTAAAAGGAGAGTAAGAATTTTGTCCGATGTATGTATGTTACACAACTATGTATACAAATAAATTAAATAAAAAATTTCAAATGACCGGAAATGTTTCAAATTTTTAAAAATTTTGCGCTTTTAGTATTCACTACAAACCATAATAAATATGTGAAAAGTCTAACCTCCGTATTAAGAAACGTTTGTTAAGCCAATTTTAACTAAAATATGTTTTGCCTCTTTTTCTCTTACCTGACACTTCATGTGAAAGAACGAGACGCAACACATTTTAGCTAACATGGGCTTAACAAACGTTTCTTAATACGGGGGTAAGTAAATCTTTAAAAAAAGCATGCTATCTTATATACTTAGCGGTTATGTGGTGCCTGGTGGTAGGGAACCCTCAGTTTGCGATTCGCACTTGGCCGATTTATTTTTTATATCTAAACTGAGTATCGAACGTACAGATTAGCGAACTATCGTTAAAGGTATATAAGTAGATATAATACATTTATAAGCATCATAGTATCAGTATATAAACAGGCAACTTTAGTTGCTTGCCGGCAATCTGTGCCCCTAGTATGAGTTTTTATAAACGCAGACGCTAGCGACTGCGTTAGCGATTTTGTACGGCTCAAAACTCACACTAGGGGCACAGTACCGCCAAATAAGTGCCCCTAGTATGAGTTTTTCTTAACGCAGACGCTAGCGACTGCGTTAGCGATTTAGTATGGCAAACCTGTACAGCGCCTCTGGCGGATAGTAAGGCAACTAAGAAATTCCATACAAAATCCTAACGCAGTCGCTAGCGTCTGCGTTAAGAAAAACTCATACTAGGGGCAAAGGACCATGATTAAAAAACGTACCCTGGGCTTTGAAGCGTAAGCTGGCAAAATGCAACAAGGAATTTCCTAGTTGGTTGCACCATCAGCCTAGTTTTTATTTATTCTTATAGCATTGGCAGTTGTTCGTAATATTCATAAATAGCGACCCGCCCCGGCTTCACATGGGCATAAAAACCTTCCTCTTGAATCACTCTATCTATTAAAAAAAACCGCATCAAAATCCGTTGGGTAGTTTCAAAGATTTAAGCATACATAGGGACATAGGGACAGAGAAAGCGACTTTGTTTTATACTATGTAGTATGTAGTGATGATGTTATTTTTTAAACGCGCACGAAAGAAGAAGAATTTTATTTGCCAGCACGCTTGATGCGCCGACTGTGCCCTTAGTATGAGTTTATCTTAACGCAGACGCTAGCGACTGCGTTAGGATTTTGTATGGAATTTCTTAGTTGCCTTACTATCCGCCAGAGGCGCTGTACAGGTTTGTCATACTTAATCGCTAACGCAGTCGCTAGCGTCTGCGTTAGGAAAAACTCATACTAGGGGCACAGTACGGAACAGCGTGTAATTGGGTATCTAGCCGTGGTTCCGCATAACCTTCATGGTTTTGATCGTAATTAGATTCGCGGTATGTGTTAATGACTAACAACTGGCAGCAATATATACATACAATGAAAAACACTTTATTGCACAAAAATGACATAAAATTTATCATCATCATTTCGTGTAGATGTCACGGGCAATCGACCATGCACACCATTATCAAAGTTCTTCGGAACCGCCCACAAAGAAATTATCCCCGTGGAACCCTCTTTCGGCAGAAGTGGTTCGCTTTACCGACTACCAGATGTCAGCCGGGACCAACGGCCTTCCGAAGCACGGAATCACCTTTATAATCAGACAATCAGGTGATTCAAGTCTGCAATATCCTTAACCAAACGTATGCTTTGCATGGGAATCGATCTCTCCGAGTCTACAATACCGCCCTCGCTAAAGCATTTTTTACATGCTAACCTTTAGAAATCCATAATTACTCCATAATTAACATTAAATGCGAAAGTCTAGTCTGTCTGTCTGTTACGCTTTCACGGCTAAACTGCTGGATCGATTTTGATAAAATTTGGTATAGTTAAGCCTTTCGCTGACAGTAAACGAGATAACAATAATAGTTAATTGTTTCTACATCGAGTCCAGAGACGTTACTGTCAGTGAAAGTGTTAAAGAACTGGGGCAAAGGTTTGGATGCGTTATAACCGAGTCCCACGCGGGCGGAGCCGCGGGCAACAGCCAGTCTATCACATATTGTCAATGCATTTCGTGCATTCGGTTCAATCTCCCACGCTCGAATTTTATCGCATGTGTGATTTCAAGATCAACATACAAATAAACACATGTATGTATAGTTAAAATAGCAACATGACCGTCTTTTATTTCAAGGTCAAAAGCGAACAGATAAAAAATTTGGCTTTTTCCTGTGTAAGTATTTTGCAAAAAACCTTGCTGGTTCACTTTGAAATCTAAATTCTGGATTAGTCGGCCATTTTGTTTTAAATTTTTTGTCATAGAGGGTTTAAGTAGGTATGTTTGACTTTGTTTTTGTTAAAAGAAGTTAATGCAAACATAATGTAAACAAACAAAAAAGTTCCCATCGCGGGTCTGCTGAAAGAAATTTCTATAGAAATAAATAGCACCCTTCTGGTAGGTACTAAATTTTCTAATTTTAAGTTTCCTATTGTATTTTAGTGTACATAAAATTAATCAATAAGTATAAACCAGAAATTGCGAGTTACGCTTCAGCTAACAGCTAGTTATACTATCTGAAGCCCATCTATGATTAAGCTATATTAATTATTGATATAAAAAACTAAAGAAACAAATTATTCATCTTTGTTGTTTTTCATAGCCGGCAATTTTGTCATTGTCAACAAGGATATTTTATAGTCTAGATGAATTATAAATGAATTCAACTCACTTGATGCTTAAATCTTCCTTTATAATTCAATAAACACTTGATATGTGCCCACTAAATGTACAAAAAAATACTGAAAATGTATCAACGAAGTGGATTTTAATTAATTATTCGTAAATTAGAGCGTGAATTTTGGCGGGAAATCGTGAAAATAGCGCGTCTACTCCCACCAAAAACAGAAAGCGTACTAAATTTCAAATGGCGGCTTGCTTGACAACCAGTGGAACAATTTGTTTTGTGTTTGTAATCTAATGCACAGAAAAATATTGGACATTTCCCACAGTTTATTTATACTTATATTTAAATAAACGAGATTCATTAGTGAAAAGTTGTATTCATTAACTAGGTAGGTAGTATTAGTTATGTAATTAAGTTTGTTATTTGATAATATAGGAAATTGATAAAAATGCAGCGTTGATAACATTTTTTTAATTAAATTAAATACCAACTTCTTAGCGGATCGACGTTCACTTTTATAACATACTTAAGCTATCTTTAAGACGCTGCACTCACTTTGACTATGCCAGTATATATAGGTAACTATATATAGTATAGTATGTTTTTTTAAACGCAGTCGCTAGCGTCTGCGTTTACCTATATATGTATAGAATCTCATAAATCCCTCCCTAGTATGTATATGTACGGGTAACTAAAATAAATAGCTATTTCGGCTTGAAAAGAAGAATAGATAATATTGTAGAGCCAGGTACTTATATTAATACTAGCTGTTCCCCGCGGCTCCGCCTGCGTGGGACTCGGTTATATCGCGCCCAAAAGTAGCCTATGTTTGACCTCAGGTCGTTAACTACATCCTTACCAAATTTCATCACAATCGGTCCATCAGTTTAGCCGTGAAGAGGTGACAGACAGACAGACAGACAGACTTTCGCATTTATAATATAAGTATGGAAGTATGGATGTATTGGGATTCTGAGTGTATCCAGTGCCCCTAGTATGAGTTTTTCTTAACGCAGACGCTAGCGACTGCGTTAGGATTTTGTATGGAATTTCTTAGTTGCCTTACTATCCGCCAGAGGCGCTGTACAGGTTTGCCATACTAAATCGCTAACGCAGTCGCTAGCGTCTGCGTTAAGAAAAACTCATACTAGGGACACAGCTCTCATACGGTTGGTCACAGCCACCCAAAAATCGGGCAAGGAATACGAACTAGCCCATGAACAATTTATTTATTAAACTTTATTTCAAACTAGCGACCCGCCCCGGCTTCGCATGAACATAAAAACCTACCTCTTGAATCACTCTATCTATTACAAACTCCGCATCGAAATCCGTTGCGTAGTTTTAAAGATTTAAGCATACGAAGGGATATAGGGACTTCGTTTTATACTATGTAGTGATTATGTAACGATGATGACTCATGGACGGATTTTGAGTTTATTTATGTATTTTTGGTTCATTTTTTTATGTTTAATACAAAGCGTTAATTGTCACTCATCAGCCTAATAGAGTTGGAGTCTTTGGATTTTAGTGAACCGTAAAAGTATGACGTCACAAGTGTGCTCATTAGCTGCTCCTATTCCCTAAGAAAAAGATTTAGTTTCGGTTCTTCTGACGCTACAAGGATTGAAAAAATAGTACATTACTGTCGAGGCCAGAAATGAAGCCATTTACGGCCGAGTTATTTTGCTAAGTGCTTTTTAAAAGGACGAGGCGAAGCCAAGACTTTTAAAAAAACGATGACGTAAATTGCAAATTCGCCCGAGGCTTGTATAGTACTTTACTTTCTCTGAAATCCTCTTGAGACAAAACAACATCGTGTCAAATTTTAAAATGGCGTCGACAATAATTCAACATTCGCTGTCTTCTTTTTCAAACTTTTTGAAATGATCATATATATTTTTAAACGATAAATAATTTAATGAGGATGCCACTTATTTTTGGTATCTGTACTGGTAGGTATAGTGCTCTGTGCCCCTAGTATGAGTTTTTCTTAATGCAGACGCTAGCGACTGTGTTAGCAATTTAGTATGGCAAACCTGTACAGCGCCTCTGGCGGATAGTAAGGCAACTAATAAATTCTATACAAAATCCTAACGCAGACGCTAGCGACTCATTTAAAAATCATTACTCACTGAAAACACAAGTTTTCAAAAATCCCTTTGCTGTAATTAAGGTTCTGGATCTGAAGTTAATTTAAATCATATTCAATTATGAAATTATAGTTCCATATAGTTACAAATTGCAAAACTACTATTTTCAGTGAGTAATGATTTTTAAAAGACGGTGGCGCTAGTGTTCACCGAGGTATCACCTTAAGAAAAACTCATACTAGGGGCTCTGTAATCTGTGGTTACCTATTAGGGATGTGGGCATGTCCATTGTGCCCACGACAATGGATCCGCCCTTATGCGCTACTATGTAGAAAATCACACTATGAAAAGAGACATATCTTTCCACACAACATGATGCAATGCATCTGAATCATGAATCCACATTTTCTAAGAAACTCAGACCGTATTCGTTGCCAACAAAGTGCGTCACTTCACGTCGCATCTATTTTGAATTAAAACTGAAAATTTTGTCATCAAAATGTACTTAAATTAATATAAGTACATTTTTTTATATAATACTAGCTTTTGCCCGCGGCTTCGCCCGCGTGGGCTTCCCGGGATAAAAAGTATCCTATGTCCTTCTCCTGGCTCTAAACTACCTCCCTGACAATTTTCAGCTAAATCGGTTCAGCCGTTCTTGAGTTATAAGTGGAGTAACTAACACGACTTTCTTTTATATATATAGATTTTTTACGGCCATGGAAACTAGTCCTTTTAGGCCTTTCTTGAATTTATTTATCTTCTTTAGGCTTTTTTCAAGTCAAGTCAGTAGTCTAGTTCAGTCCAGTCAAATAAGTAAGTCTAGTCAGATGGCTAAGTGAAGCGGTGGAAAAATTTTACTTAGCTATAACTTGGAGATTTTGGTGACAAAGATAAAAAGTCACGTAATCGACACTGCACCGCTTCCCAACACTCACGCTTGTTAACGAACACTGTTAACGAACACTGAATAATAATCCGCCAATCTTCTTCTTCATCGGTCCCTCAATGCTGAGAATCGTGACAACATGTGTGTTTCCAGAGTGCGCGATCGGCAGCACTACGGACAGCATTATATATGCTGCCTCCAGCAGCTCTCCTCACGCTGTCCACCCATCTCGCTGGAGGCTTTCCTCTGGCACGTTTTCCATCTGTTCTGCCCAGTATTATGAGTTTTTCCAAACAATGCCTAGGTGATCGTATGATGTGTCCGAAAAAAACTTAGGGCCCTTTCCCGGCAGTACAAAGAAAGACGTTTTGTGATGTTGAGTTCCGCAAGAATAGAGTCGTTTGTCCTAATGGCAGTCCATGGTATCCGTAGCAGTCTCCTCCAGCACCACATCTCGAAAGCATCAATCTTTTTCTTGTCACAACTGCCAATTGGACCAATTAAATTCGGAGCCGCGGGCAACAGCTAGTACCTAGGTTTATATTCACTTCCTTGACATTGAGATAGGTTAGGTCCATGTCTAGACAACATCGTTATACATATGTATTATTTTGTGGCTGGAATAACACCTTTTTATCATTTTCAACCCGTCTGAAGTGTTTATTAATATAATATTTCAATTTATTTTCCATATAGCTACTTATTTTTTTTATTGCACAGAATCACTACATACTTTTGTATAAAGCAAAGTCGCTTTCTCTGTCTCTATATTCCTTTGTATGCTTAAATCTTTAAAACTACGCAACGGATTTTGATGCGGTTTTATTTAATAGATAGGGTGATTCAAGAGGAAGGTTTTATGCCCATGCGAAGCCGGGGCGGGTCGCTAGTAAAGGTATAAATAGATGTATAATATATATCGTTAAAGACCGAAAGATCAAACAAAGACTACTTTCATACATATTTTTAAACAAAAAAGTCGTTGGACACTTTTGTTAGGTTGGTACTAAACCTAACAAAAGTGTCCAACGATTATTTAATATGTTAAAAATTAACTTTAATTACATAACACGGATTTTTGATTACTTGTGTTTTCAGTGAATAATGATTTTTAAATGATGGTGACGCTAGCGTTCACCGAGGTATCACCTAATCACCTTAACGACTGCTAGAATAGGTTTTTTTTGGTAGAGAGCGAAACTAAAAATCCTAATGTTTGAAAACGTGTACATTAAAAACCTCAATTATCGGCCGGCATTTTTTTTTAACGACATTGTTGTCTTAGGCCAGCAATGAGTATTGACGATTTGTTTTTTTTTTTAAATAATGACGCGACACGCCCCGGCTTCGCATGGGCATAAAATCCTTCCTCTAGAATCACTCTATCTATAAAAAAAACCGCATCAAAATCCGTTGCGTAGTTTTAAAGATATATACAAAGGGACATAGGGACAGGGAAAGCGACTTTGATTTATACTAAGTAGTGATAGTGATAGTAAAGTGAAGCTATTTCCGAGCAAGAGGGAGAAAACCACAGAACAGAGAAATTATCCGAATAGAAATGTTTTGCCGCGGATTTAGTTCCAGCATCAGTGTGGCAGCTTATTCTCTCTTCTCACCTTCAATTAATAGATATTAACCACACCACACCTTATTAGAAATGTATTACGTAGTTCACAACAAAGCCACCTAATATTATCGACCAATAACTTAACAATAAATGACGCAATAAAATCCCCCCCCCCACATTTTCTGTGTGAAACGTTGGCTTGCAAGCCAAACTAGTGACACGTTTTTCGTGCGCTTCTTGTTAATATTTCTGAATTCTGTGGAGGAAAAATACAAACTTTCGCCTTTATAATGTTACTAGGATAATTGGGATTTTACAAAACCACGCCGTTTGCACTGTTAGATTCCTGACCTAACTCAACAATTTCATATTCAGTCACATGTACCGTAGAAGGTTGCACTGAATTATTAAAGAGAACCAGTATATCCGGTGGCGACATGGAAATTCATTGTTTACCTGAACAAAACTGTATTGATTGATGTATTTCAGTTGGACGTGAATATATAATAGCCCTGGCGCAGATATAACCCTAAAAACCGCCTTGGGGCACTTACCAACTTGCTAATTTTCGACTACCTCCGTGGCGTAATGGTTAACATGCTTGACCGCTACTCAGGAGATCCCGGGTTCGATCCCCGTCAGGTCAAGATGAAAAATGATCTTTTTCTCATTGAACTGAGTCTTGGATGTTTATCTATATTATTTATTTGTTATAAAAATATATTACCTTTAAGCTAGTATCCCATAACACAAGTCTCGAACTTACTTTGGGGCTAACAATCTGTGTGATTTATCCCTACTCGTATATTTATTTATTTATTAATATTTTTTTTAATTATTAGCGTTTATAAAATCTCATATTAGGAGTACGATTTCGAGAATTTATAAACGCATACGATTCGCTAGCGACTGCGTAAGAATTTTGTATGGTATTTCATAGTTACCTTACTGTTATGTAAAGTTCAGATTTCGATCCTAATATCATTAACACTTTCGCTGACAGTTAACGCCTCTCGACGTAGATAACAATTGTTTGTCAGTCATTGTTTTTTATTATATCAAATTCATATTGTTAGACAAATATGTTTCTGTTTCTTGTTGATACTCATTAGCATGCTGTGTGCACTGTCTGCTTGGTTCTACAACCAGTCATTGTAAGTTTATTGTGTAAAATATTTTGAAATGTATTAGTTGTAAAACTGTTTTGTGCACCAATAAATAAATAAATAAATTAACTGTTATTTTTATCTCGTTTACTGTCTGCGAAAGTGTTGTAATTACTTTTTATAGACGTAAAAAAGTTGGTAGTTGTCACTGAAAATATCATGACGAATCATTTTTTGGATATATAGCGTTTTTTAGGGTTCCGTACAAGATGTAAAAACGGAACCCTTATAGGATCAATCGTGCGTCTGTCTGTCCGTCCGTCCGTCTGTCACAGTCAATTTTCTCCGAACCTACTGAACCAAAACAGATGAAATTTGGTAGGATGGCGTATTTCTGTAACCCAAATACAAATGTGCAAAGTAAATAAACATTTTTTTTTTAATTAGGGGCATTTTCGGGGGACAACTTAGGAATTAAAAAAAAAAGTTTCGCAAACCTTACCTTGTGTTACCTATACCTATTGTTATACCTGGTATATATCTAAGAAAAAAAGAAGACGAAAATTGACCATCCCCCCCCTGATCTCCGAAACTTCTAGGCCTAAAATTTTGAAAAAAAAATACAAAATATAGTTCATTGTCTGTAGGTTACAGGAAAACTTACAAAAACTATGTCAATTGACAATTAAGTGGTAAATTCAATATAAAATGTTTTAGTTCACTATAACACCACTAGATGGCGATAGTAGTAGTTAGTTGAAATACAAGAATTGAATTAAACTATTTTATACGGTTTTCTATCGCGTTTATTGCTTACTTATTTATACCTAACGTTTCAAGCACTTTACAGAGCTCATGGTCGCAGGCAGACTAAAAAACAAAACAAAGTTTTTATACAAAACCGTATAAAATAGTTTAATTTAATGTGTAACAATCGCGAAAACATAAGAAATCATTACAAGAATTGAATTTAAAAACTGACATTGGCATTGTACGGAACCCTCTCCACGCGAGTTCAACTGGCACTTGACTGGTTTTTTATGAAACGATAATAATAATTTTCATAAAATACATATCACTCATGATTAGAGATGGGTTTTTGCTATTTTTATTTGCTAGGATTTAAATATTTTTTTGTAATAATTAAATAAGTAATCATTTATTTTGATCTTTCGACGTACTTAATGTTTTTGTAATGCTTATCCATACTAATATTATAAATGCAAAAGTCTGTCTGTCTGTCTGTCACCTCTTCACGGCTAAACTGCTGGACCGATTGTGATGAAACTTGGTAGGAATGTAGTTAACGACCTGAGGTCAAACATAGGCTACTTTTGGGCGCGATATAACCGAGTCCCACGCGGGGCGAAGCCGCGGGTAATAGTTAGTATTCATTAAAAAAGAAAACTAACTGCGCACAGCGCCTAACGCCATCTGTCGAGTAATATTTTAATATTACTCAATAGATGGCGTTAGGCGCTTCATCATCATCATTGTGTTTTCTCTTTTCCGTTTTATTTCTGCTATTTATGCGTGAATGTAATTAATGAATGATTTTTTTACCCGTGACAAGATTTTTTCTGCTCATTCATTTGAGCATTCATTTAACAGGAGTGGCCACTGAGCACGTGACCCTCTCTCAATCCTTTTGGCGACCTCTTCCAAAAGTATAAAACTGTCGGAATACGGCTTGTTTGTGTGCGTGTATTTTTAGCTTGTGTTGGATAATTTTGTTAAAAGTGTGCGTAGCGACGGATGTGGTCGAATAATGCATTAAGCTTGCTGTACACGAGTAGAGTAAAATGTAGAGAAGCGGTATAGTACTAACTACCCCACTAACTATTCATTATTCCACAAATTACATACAGGCTTATACTTTGACAGAGGGACACAGCGTATGGCTACCCACTTACCGTACGGAGGCCGTGTTGTTCGTAGTCTCTACCACTTTACTTCTCCCACCCCGGACGGCGGCGCCTACTACACTCGTACACTACCGCCTAGTTAGTAGAGTTAATGGCGCTCTCTAAGATCAGTGCCCCTAGTATGAGTTTTTCTTAACGCAGACGCTAGCGACTGCGTTAGGATTTTGTATGGAAGTTGCCTTACTATCCGCCAGAGGCGCTGTACAGGTTTGCCATACTAAATCGCTAACGCAGTCGCAAGCGTCTGCGTTAAGAAAAACTCATACTAGGGGCACAGTGCCCTTAGTGCGAGTTTTTCTTAACGCAGACGCTAGCGACTGCGTGAGGATTTTGTATGGAATTTTTTAGTTGCCTTACTATCCGCCAGAGGCGCTTTACAGCCCTGCCATACAAAATCGCTAACGCAGTCGCTAGCGTCTGCGTTAAGAAAAACTCGCACTAAGGGCACAGTGGCGTTTCTTTCGATGGTATCTCTCTCTAGTACACCATATTGGCGATAAAACACCGATTTCTCTACTAACGAAAAAAATTTTAAGTGTATGGTTTAACAACCTTCGTAGCGTAACGGTTAATATGCTCAATCGCTAGAGATGAAAAATGATTTATTCAGATTGGCTGACTGGGTCTTTGATGTTTAAATTAATATGTAGATATCTTTATCTTTAGGTAGTATAAAACAAAGTCGCTTTCCGCTGTCTGTCCCTATGCATGCTTAAATCTTGGAAACTACGCAACGGATTATGATGCGGTTTTTTAATAGATAAAGTTATTCAAGAGGAAAGCTTTTATGTAAATACAACCCATAAAAGTGTACCCATGCGAAGCCGGGGCGGGTCGCTAGTTTGTTATAAATACAGTATCGTTGATTTAGTATCCCATAACACAAGTCTCAAACTTACTCGCTCGATCTGTGTGATTTGTCTCTATATTTATTTTATTATTTTTCTTAAACTAGTATTTCTACTTTGATTGGTAGAGTAGTAAGCTAGTGACTTTACCATTTACTCTACCCGTGTACAGTAGGCTTTAGTATTTATACTTATTGTGTGTGTTACTTAGGCTGGGTTGCACCAACTTACTATGACAATACAATCGTTAAAATATGTCATAACTTTTACGCTAACCGTAACCGCCCAAACTTGACCGGTGAGCGCTATTGTTATTGTCAACTTATCTGTCAGACAGTTATACTTATAACCCTGGTAACTAACTATGCTACAAAATACGACGGTGCAACCTATGTCGCTCCAACGGTTATAGTTAGCAGTAATGTTACATTTGACTTTAACTGTTACGATATCTAGTACTTTGGTGCAACCCACCCTTAATAGTAGTACTGGTTTTACCTTTAGAGCATTTTATACCAACCGGGGTGGCCACCGACAGGCGATAGCCTCTGCCTATATCACTACATAGTATAAAACAAAGTCGCTTTCTCTGTCCCTATGCGTGATTTAATAAATTATTAAATCATAATTCCCTATAGTTACAAATTGCATTTTTGCTTAAAGCGGCCACTTTTAGCAGTTTTGCAATTTGTAACTATATGGAACTATTATTTAATAATTTAATATGATTAAAATTAACTTCAGATCCAGAAGCATAATTACAGCAGAAGGATTTTTGATAACTTGTGTTTTCAGTGAGTAATGATTTTTAAATGACGGTGGCGCTAGTGTTCACCGTGGTATCACTTTAACGCAGACGCTAGCGACTGCGTTAGGATTTTGTATGGAATTTCTTAGTTGCCTTACTATCCGCCAGAGGCGCTGTACAGGTTTGCCATACTAAATCATTAACGCAGTCGCTAGCGTCTGCGTTAAGAAAAACTCATACTAGGGGCACAGGGCTCCAGAGTGAGAATCTTCTCACAATTAGGGCCTTATCCAGAAGTACTGCCTTCTTTTCTATTTGTGT
The DNA here is from genome assembly GCA_947044815.1 of Apomyelois bistriatella. Taxonomy (NCBI): domain Eukaryota; kingdom Metazoa; phylum Arthropoda; class Insecta; order Lepidoptera; family Pyralidae; genus Apomyelois; species Apomyelois bistriatella. The sequence continues at coordinate 4,583,839 of OX345717.1, forward strand.
CTTGGCCCAACTGCCAAGCGAGAGTCTCACACAGTAAAGACAATTTTTTAAAGTATCCTCATCCTACCACAAACTGATTTAGTAAGTATCGGATTTAAAATCCCAGCGTCTCAAGTGATCAATAGATGGCGTTAGTATGTCTCAATAGGTATGGGAAAGACTACACTATAAATCAGCGAGTTTCTTGCTATTATATTTTGTAATCTGTGGTTGAAATAAAAGAAATATTCAATTGCATAATAAGTGTAATTTCAGTACTAATTTTTTTATCTACTAATCACAATAATGTTACTAAATCTATTTAAAATGTACTTCACTACAAAAAAAACATATCATCGGTCACTACATTAAAAAAACAACACTAGTAGTTTGATAAAAATAATAATGCTGGAAGTAAACTACAAATTTGAATTTAAACTAAATCCGAACATCCTTTTTTTCTAAATCTAAATTTAATAACACAAAACAGCCATTGATGATTGCGAATTTACACAAAACATTAAAAAAAAAAAGTATTTTTTATTTCAAAAAGTGCTTTTTTAGAATCCAAAAAACATTACAAAAGTAATTTTCAAATAAAAAATCATAATTTGTGTCTATACTAGAAAAATAATCTTTTTCAACCAAGCATACAAACAAGCATACGGCTCATATCTACTGCACCATGTCTATAGGTCAAAATACTACTTAAATCTTTATAAATGCACATAACTTTTCCCCTAATATATCAGGATATATAATAAACTAATCTACTCTATTTTTTTACAATGAGAAAAATCTATATTATATATTATACAGTAATTTCGGACTTTCTACACTAATATAGACACTATTATTTGATGATAACTACACATGAAAAGTTTATTTTACGGAACTAGTAAAAAAAATAGAAAATAAATGTTGCCAAATTTGAAAAATAAATTGCTACCAACAATATGACAAAAAGCAACTCAGTAACTTTACATTAGACACTTGATGTTATTCATGTAATGCGCGGCAATGATTTATTAGATTAATGAATGTGACGTAAGTATTCCAAAATATCTTAAGTTAAATCTTCAAATAAATTAATGTTTTGAGCGACCTCCCTTAGATTAACGTGTTTTCTTTCACTAAAATATAAACTTTTAATATTAAAATAATTGTGACAACCAAAATCACATTTAAAAAATTTGAAAATTTCGTAGCTACAATACAATTACAATAAAATTAACTTGAAAAATTTGTAATTAATAACTACATAACAAAAGTCAAAAAACTCCTTTTTTTCAGAAATTTCTATTAATTTAATTTCTTTTTTTTTTAATGTCTAAAAGTTATAGTGCCACTAATGGTCAAAATTCTCACCAGGCCAAAAAAGAATTAAAAAATTAACAAATAATTAATTTTAGCGAAAGAAAACATGTGTATTCATTAAAAAAGTATACCTAATTAGTGTTTCCTCGGGATTAAATACAGATTAAACGTATCTTTAGGGAGTGCTGCACACGCCGGCCGCTGTCTTAAATCTTCAATATTTTCAGCAGCTATTTCAAACTCTTGCATTATATTAGCAAACATAACAAAACTTGTCGTCGTGACCAAAGTTTGACCAATACATGTCCTTTTACCAATGCTGAACGGCAGAAAATGAGGGATTTTCTTCTTAACTGACACTATTTCTTTTTCAACCTCTATCGTCTTGTCTATGGGACCGGTTCTTTCGCTATCAGACTCCATTCCTGAATCGCATTGAGATTTCCTCCTCACTCGGACTTTTGTACGCTCCAAAAACCTCGACGGATCAAACTTCTCAGGTTGGCTCCAATATTGTTCTGATGTGTTCAATTCGTAGTTATTAATAAAAACGATTGTTCCTTTTTCGACTCCATAACCAGCTACATCAGCGTTTTCTGTTGCCACATGAGGCACAATAGGCGAAGAAGCGTATCTGAGGCATTCAAGAATGGTTGCTTCAGTGTAAGGCATTTGTCTCCTATCTGTGAGTCCTATTGCCCTTTTTCCTTTAGTTATAGAATCAATTTCTGCTCTAACCTTCCTCCCAACTTCAGGGTCTCTTGCAACAGCAGCTAAACATAGCATTACCAAATTCCCAACAGAAGAATGCCCGCCCAAGAAATCTTCCAGCATGAATATAATTGTATTTCTATCAACAGTAGGATCATCATGTAGCACCCTCAGCAGTCCATCTAAGAAGTCTTTTTCTGGTGCATCTACATCTAAATTCATTTCCCTTTGATCCACAATTCTTGATAGGATAAAAGACCTGATTTCCTGCGACCAATTCGACAGTTTCTCCATGTGTTTCTTGTAAAACGGTGCCAACCAGGGTAGGAAATCAACAGCGTATCCCTGATTGATTTCCCAGAAGATCTCGTCAAAATGGTCGACGATTTTTCTGAATTCGGTGTCCTCTTCTTCAAACCTGACACTGCACATGTAATGGGTGAACATGTTCATGGCTGTCGACATCAGAAGTGGCTTCAAGTTGATGCTGGATTCGGTGTTCCGTGTGATATTTTTCAAGGTCTGGATGAGCTCGATGGATTCGAAGGTGGCGACGCTGCCGATTTTTGCATAGCTGTCTGTGTGTTGCTTGGGTCCGCAGTGCCGTCGAGCCAGATTTCGTCTTCTGAGTTGAAGGTTTGACCAGTCGCAGAGTGCAAGAGCTGTGGACAAAGAGAAATAAGATTGATTAGATTGGGTATTTTATCAACAGTTTGCTACTACATGTTTAATGGTAACCCGTATTAGGGTCGTCCTATGCTAGTCGTCGCTAGCGTCTGCGTCAATAAAAACTCATACTAAGGACACAGTCCCCTAGTATGAGTTGCCAGCGACTGCGTTAGGATTTTGTATGAAATTTTTTAGTTGCCTTACTATCCGCCAGAGGCGCTGTACAGGTTTGTCATACAAAATCGCTAACGCAGTCGCTAGCATCTGCGTTTAGAAAAACTCATACTAAGGGCACTGTAATCTGTGGATATGAGATTTTTATTGACAGATTCTCATGGGATCGATAGATAGCGTAAGTGTGGTTTTATAATACCAGTGCCCCTAGTACGTTTTTCTTAACGCAGACGCTAGCAACTGCGTTAAGAAAAACTCATACTTGGGGCACAGTACACAATTAATACATTAAAAGTTAAATTAAAATTAAAAGTAAAATTAAAAATCTTCTTTGTATGAGATGTGTGTGTGTTACAACGATTAAATCAATAACTCCACCTTACAAAAGTCGGTTTTTAATGGCGGTAAATGTCAGTACACGTATATAGCACTTCAACTGCGCGTCTAACGTATGTGCATATGTTTGTCATCATTGCATATATGTATAATATGTTCTACTTTGAATCCTAGTATGTATAATTTATATTTTTGCAAAACACGTAGCCAAAGCCACAAAGAAATTGGAATATAGGACAAATAAAAAGACTGACTAACAGGTTTATTATTTTCAAAGATTAGAGAATACTATTACCACAGATTATAGAATGTTATACTAGCTATTACTATTATCATCATCATTGCAGCCACGAAACGTACACTGCTGGACCTAGGCCTCCCTCGTAGATTTCCAATGAGACCGATCTAAAGCGGCCCGCATCCAGCGTCTTCCTGCGACCTCAATAAGGTCGACGGACCATCTAATAACTATTACTACACTAGGATAGTATTCTCATGTGCTCCCATTCCCTAAGAAAAAGTTGGTTCTTTTTATCATTAAAAGATGGCGCTATAAGGATTAAAAAAATCTATAAGTAAAGTTCTCGCTTATTTTTCGGAAAAAGGGTAATTATTAAAACGCGATTTTTAAAGTATATTTATATTATAACAGCTGATTTAGTACTTTATTTATGCGGATTTAGAATAACAGTGTCTCAAGTGATCGATAGATGGCGTTATACGTCTCAGTATGGAGAGGACTCTATCAGTCTAAAAATCGGCGTGTTTCTTTGTATAGCATTTGAATATCGGTACTAGTAAGTATTCTGTAATCTTTGGTAAGATTATTATAGTACTTAAGTAGATAATGCTAGTAAATCTGTGACTTGGTTGGCAATACGCGAGTGATACTAACCAAGTAGAGTTTTGGCGGGAAAGTCAAATGTCATGTTGTCCGTGCTGTATTTATTTTCATAAAATGTGTGTTTTATTGAGCACTAGCGACCCACTCCGGCTTCGCATGGTCATAAAAACCTCCCTCTTGAATCACTCTATCTATTAAAAAAAACCGCATCAAAATCCGTTGCGTGGTTTTAAAGATTTAAGCATACAAAGGAACATAGGGACCGAGAAAGCGTTTTATACTATGTAGTGATTTGTTTATAATATTGGTGAATTATTATTCGCTAAGTGATCATGAATAAGTATTGGGAAGTGGATCAGTGCAGCTTAAGTGACTTTTAATCTTTGTCACCAAAATCTCTAAGTTATAGCTAAGTGAAGTATTTCCACCGTTTCACTTAGCCATCTGACTCTGACTAGACTACTGACTTGACTCACTAAAGAAGGACTGAAGAAGATTAATCAATTCAAGAAAGGCCTTAAATTACTAGTTTCCGTGGCCGTAAAAAGTAACGAACTCCACAGAAGATATTTTTTTTAACGCGTTGATGTCTTTTGTTTGTAATTTAATTATTATTTATTTTACCTTAAAAATAATAATGTTAATTTCTTTTCCCCCCTTTGGTTGATTACATTAACATAGTAAGGAGAGTTAACGTCAAGCAGTAAACACCACCCCGTGGTGTTTACTGCTTGTATTTCAAACCTAGCGACTGCGTTAGTAAACTAATATTTCCTTTCGGCATCTGCACGTGTTTCCTGGTTGCATCTTGAGCTTTAAGCTTCTTAGGGTACGCTTTAATCATGGTTTTGTTTTGGTGGTACTGGTTATTACAGTGGAGCGACTGCCGTCTGCTCTCCATTACCTATTTTACAGGGAAACCAGACCAATAGGAACATGATCCGGGTGTGTTAGTGCGGTCAACATTGTCTACAATAAACTCTGCTATAGCTTAACGACCGCTCTCTCGATATTAGCCGGGACCAACGGCTTAACGTGCCTTCCGAAACCCGGAATCATCTTATAATCAGACAATCAGGTGATTTAAGCCACCTACACGTGTCGTGTCACCTACACAAAATAATGATGATGAGAAAATGTCATTGTTGATTTGAAAATTTGGGTAAAAATTAAGATAAGTCAGCGAATTATGGACTTAAATATGCGCTTTATGCAACTGGAATAACGCTTAGATGATAAAGAATATTTATTTTATTTTATTTCAAATTCATGTACGCAGATAAATATACAAAAGAAAAGAACATATATTGTTTTTGAGAAAGAATATTGTTTTTAGGGTTCCGGTAAAAGGCAAAAACGGAACCTTTCGGATCGTATCAAGTTGAAATTCATAACATGGTCTCTATCGGCTATAAATAAAATAATCAAAATGCAAATTGTGCAATGCAAGTGGCAAACGATTTTAGATGGGAATCAAACACTATAGAATCATGACATATGGTAACAAGCAATATTATACAGCACTTATTCAGTAATAAATCTAAAAAATTGAAAATTTTATGTTTAAATCGAAGGATTTAAATGAATTAAAAAAGGAAGAATTTTATAAAGCATAAAAAAATTACAAACTAATTAAAGTAACGCAATTTTCTTTTAAATAACCTCTTAAGTCTTTAGTATTGTGTGGTTACACGGAACCCTCAGGGCGCGAGTCCGACTCGCACTTGGCCGATTTTTATGCTAAACAAGCAATGGCGTGATATGATATAACCACGCACCGTAGAAAATGAAAATTGATAAAAAATAGCTAATAAACAGAGCGGATAGAAGGTGTTAAATCATCTAAGATGCACGCGATTCTCAGACATAAACAGTAATCGTATTGCCTTTAAAAAAATCTACATACGTTTCGTTACTAGATTTATGTTACCATAAGAAAAAGCTGGATAGTCTAGGGGGCTTAGCCAAAGTCACAATGTCATAACGTTAAGGGCGCCTTCTTTCTCAAATACCGTTTTTAAAATCAATAGGATGATTCCTAAGTACTGATAGTATAATACTGATGTATTAAGCAGTCGTGAAATTCTGAAAAAATTATATGTTTTTAGTTGAGGATCTAGCAGAGTGAAATTCGCTTACAGTAACACAATCAGACGAAAAATTGCTCGATAGAAATAAAAACGGAAAAAGCACTGTTACCGAGGGAATTAAAATGACCCGAGGGCGAAGCCGCAAGCAAACGCTAGTAAAAGAAATATGTCAAGTAGGGCTCACATACAATAAACGTGATTTTTTTATTATATAATGTATTTATTTATTTATATACATAAATAGATAACGATTAAGAACCCTTTGTGCGGGAATCCGACTTGCACTTGGCCGGTTTTTGATTTAAAAATGTAAGTATATTTATGAAAAACGCGATTTTTTTTTTGTTTTTTGTTTCTCTCTACCCTTAGGTTGGCTGGAAGAAATTGCAATAGCGATAAGTCCGCCTTTGTACTAAATTTCATCTTCGATGCTTTACAATCCAATGATGTAAGTATTTATGTAATTGGTGCAATGAAGTGTTTGTTCATTCATTCAATACCACGAGCGAAAAACACTTAGTAATAAAGTTAGGTAGATCTTATAAGAAATAAGCCTATAAATGATAGATAATGTTTACTAGTTTTTAATTAGGAAACGTTATCATATTTCTACAAGCTAAGCTAAAAGCATTGAAAGTGTGTCAACTACATTTTTTTCCGGATAAGCATATTTTTATGATCGCGCAATTTTTGGGCATATGTGGCCTAATTGCAAGGTCAAAGTCATATTAAACCCGACTGCATCAGAAGGAGTGTTATGCTTTTAGAAATAGCCTTGCAAAGAGTACGAGTCTGTCCACTGCTGACCTTCCCCAATGATATCCAGAATGACAGGTTGGTGAGCAGTATCCAGCGCTTGCCTATCTTCAAGGTCCATCTGCCAAATTTCATCAAAATCGGCCCAGCGGTTTAGCTTTGAAAGTGTAACAGACAGATTTCGCATTCATAATATTAGTACGGAAGTATGGATTAGCTGCACCCTGCGATGTTATCCACGGTTGCTGCGCCGTATTCTTTACTAACGACCCGCCCCGGCTTCGCATGGGCATAAAAACCTTCCTCTTGAATCACTCTATCTATTAAAAAAAAACGCATCAAAATCCGTTGGGTAGTTTTAAAGATTTAAGCATACAAAGGGACATAGGGACAGAGAAAGCGACTTTGTTTTATACTATGTAGTGATAAAGCGCTATTGACTATTCGATTTTTGGCCGAAACCTACTGGAATCGCGTACTTTTCGAGATAAAACAGTACCCCATGCATTATAGGTATTACATACATACATATCATCACGCCTGTCTCCCGTAGGGGTAGGCAGAGACTAGAGATTTCCATTGGCTACGATCCTTACATACCTCGCCTCCTCCACACTCATCACTAAAGGTAGTAGCTACCTCCATACCAAATTGCATAAAAATTGTCCCAGAAGTTTGATCGTGAAGACGTTACAAACATACCCACTTTCGCCTTTATGATATTAGTGGAAGATTATGTTATCATATCACATCACTTCAGTAAGCTAGCTACAACCTTATTCTGACCTATTTAATGGCTGTTATCAAAAAAATGTATGGTGCAATGTATAAAGCTAAAGCGATTTAATTAATTTAATCAAATCGCTTTAGCTTTTAATTTTAGTTATTTTTTTTAATTAATTCCTAATTTGGTTTCACAGGTCATAGCAATTTTTGTGTTACATTTTAAATCATTACTTCGCATACAAGGGTTTAATTATTAGGGGAGCTAATACTGATATTATCTATATCTATACCCTTGAAAATCATCTATACATTACATATAATAAAATAGTAAAATTGTTATGTCTGTACATTTAGTAATTTTGATTGAAATGGATAGAGGGACATTTTTTTTAAATGAATTAAATAATAAAATCATTTCTTTTTTTTGGATTTTTTGTCTGTCGGTCTGTCTGTATGCATGTATGAATGATCGCGCTTTTCTCCGAAAGTACTGAACTGATTTGCTTAAAACTTTCATCGATCATGCATGACATCTAAACACTAAAACATCTAAAGTTTGTTTCATCAAAATCGATTAATTAAAAAGAAGTTATCGTCAGCTAGGGTCAGCTAATAAAGGATATCCATACTTCCATACTAATATTATAAATGCGAAAGTCTGTCTATCTGTCTTTCTGTCACCTCTTCTCGGCTAAACTGCTGGACCGATTGTGATGAAATTTGGTAGGGATGTAGTTAACGACCTGAGGTCAAACATAGGCTACTTTTGGGCGCGATATAACCGAGTCCCACGCAGGCGGAGCCGCGGGGAACAGCTAGTATATATATAAATATATATTTAGTAATCGACATTCAAAATCGCTGGACGCTTATGACTATACCACAGTGAATAAGCCTTGAAATGAAAAGATATGTTTGTAACTTGAGTTAAACAATTAGATAGCTTACAGGGTGGCCTAATGTGGGTCAATTCGAGGACACATGCCACAGAATAGGCACATAAGTATGCCTATTATGAGTTTTTATAAACGTAGACGCTAGCGACTGCGTTAGCGATTTTGTACGACAAGACAAACTTGTACAGCGCGCCTGGCAGATAGTAAGGCAACTAAGAAATTCCATACAAAATCCTAACGCAGTCGCTAGCGTCTGCGTTAATGAAATCTCATACTAGAGTATGAGCCTAGTTTTTCTTTATGATCAATTTTTTATGACAAACCTTTACAGCGCCTCTGGCGGATAGTAAGACAACTAAGAAATCCATACAAAATCCTAACGAAGTCGCTAGCGTCTGCGTTAAGAAAAACTCATACTAGGGGTTAGGATCGTCATCCACCAGTATCCGAGCGTTTTCCAAGTTACATCCCACCCAAAACGACTAATGTTAGGTACATAACTATTCGAGTATGTATTTATCTTTGCATATTATTGGCGTTCGCCTACGCAGCAGTAATTTAAAAAAAAAAACTACATCTTCGCCGTCTATTATTAATTTTTACAAAAAATTCTTTGTTTTGTTGGTATGGATATATTTCAGGACCAGAGGTTAAACATGGGCTACTTTTAGGCGCGACATAACCGAGTACCACGCGGGTGGAACCGCGGGCAACAGCTAGTGGTTTATACATAAATCCGTCTCTTCGTTTGGTCGTGAAAGACAGACAAACATACAAAAACACACTTTCACATTTATAATATTAGTATGGATGTTTTATTTCCTGGATACTAGATGCAGTCCGCTTCCGCCGGAAATCCTTGGGGGAGGCCTATGTCCAGCAGTGGACAGCCCGGCGGATATGATGATTGTTTAATTTATCTATAGTGATGATTTCTTATGTTTTCGCGATTGTTACACATTAAATTAAATGTCAACTCAGTCTGCCTGCGACCATGAGCTTTGTAGTAAGCAATAAACGCGATAGAAAACCGTATAAAATAGTTTAATTTAATTATCTATAGTGGGTATAAAAAGAATCTCTATTTGTCATAGAGATAATCCATACTTCTATATCCATATCCATATCCATACTTCCATACTTTCTTCCAAACTATTACTAATATTATAAATGTGAAAGTCTGTCTGTCTGTCTGTCGCCTCTTCACGGCTAAACTGCTGGACCGATTGTAATGAAATTTGGTAGGGGCGTAGTTAACGACCTGAGGTCAAACATATCAGGTCAGAGGCTACTTTTGGGCGCGATATAACCGAGTCCCACGCGGGGCGAAGCCGCGGGGAACATCTAGTAGTATAATATAATAGAGATATAGAAAAAATAAGTTAAAAAAAATCTCAATCCAAATCCACACAATTGCAATAATTTATTTATTTGTTTGTTGCAGATTCCATTTAGCATTATCTTGGAGATTTTATAGACATGAATTAAAGCCACTTATTCGACACTGTACCATTTCCCAACACTCATTGCGCACTCACAAACACTTAGCGAATAATAATTTTTATGAACAAATACTCGAAAAAACATAAATTTTAGATAAAGACGATAAATTGTGACTTTTACCTTCCCGCCAAAACTTCCTTCCATACGCTTAAAAGTTACATTTTACATTGACATAGACAAAAGAAGCTAACACACGTAGTTTTTTTTTTTTAAGTAGGATTTTTAGCCTAAACTAAATGATTTATTATATTTGATGAATGATTATTATATATATAACCTAATAGTTTTGATTGTAATGCTTTGTATTTTAATAAATTCAATAATCCTGTGCCTCTATCTATGATATTCTGTTAAAGCAGCCAGCCACTAATAACGATTGCGTTAACGATTTTATATTAAAAAAAAAAAACTTGAAAACCGCTCTTAGCGGATAGAGAAAACTGAGAATAAAAAAAACCTAACGCAGTCACTAGTAGGAAAGTTTACATCATACTGGCCACAAACAAAAGAGAAAATGAAAAAAACATACTCACAATTATTTCTGTCGCCAGCGAAGAGTTGGTGAAAACGCATGAAGTCAGGTCTCCCGCCAAAAAATTTGCCATTCTGATTAAGAACTTCACGAATCAACTCTAAATTATTGACAACTAAGCATTTAGAGCCACCCAACTTTATACTAAAAATATCCCCGTATTCCTTAGCCAATTCCGTAAAAGACTGAAATGGAGATTCGTTTTTGCTGAGGATATGTAAACTTCCTATAATAGGTAAAGGCGTTGGCCCAGGCGCGGATTTCAAGACCCCATACTGGCTTGACTTTTTTTTATAAAATAGTATATAAGCTAGTACGGCAGCCACGGACAAGATGATGATAGCACTCATTTTTATTTTCTATTGAAAAATATTATGAGTGACCGCTTGGGCTATTTTGCCGGCACTACAGCTCGAGATGGCTCGCGCGGGATTTTATATACTGGCAATTTACATATTGTTTCGTATTCGCCAGGTCGTTTTACAGTATTTTTATGGCAATGTATACTGTATCTGTTTGTAATAAGGGTTTGGAGAGCGGTAACATGCTTCGGGCGCGCGAAATTTGAAGTGTTCTAAGTTTTTAAAATGTTTTTTGATATTCTTTTTCTTGTTCGAAACGGCTTGCTCCTTAATAATTATTTTTGACCAGTACCAAGCAGTACTACGTATTTTTTTGGAACCTATTAATTGTATTGTATTTTGACCCCTCTATAAAGCAACATTGCTTCCGTTCAGGTACGGAAGCCGTGTTGTTCGAAGGGATTGACCAAATTTTTATTTAAGTAACTTTTGAGACTTTCGCTAGATAGCAGTCTAAAGATAATCTCTAGTATTAGATTTTATTAATGAAGACGATAACGACTGCGTGAGCGATTTTGTATGCAACACCTGTACAGCTTCCCTGGCGGATAGTAAAGTTACTAAGAAATTCCATTAAATCCTAACGCAGTCGCTAGCGTCTGCGTTAAGAAAAACTCATACTAGGGGCACTTATATTAGTGGTACGGGCGTACCAAAGTCTGGGCTGGGCACTGTTTAAGAGGGTTTGTTTGTTCAATGGTTATAATTTTATTGTTAATCAAAAGTGAATACAATAGCATATAATTAAAACAAGAAGTAAAATTACGTACTTATCCCCGAAAGGGATCTCGATAAAGATCCGTTAAGATTTTGTAAAAGATTCTAAGCAGCCTTACTATCGAAGGGGCTGCACAGGTTTACAATATTAAAATAAAAATAATAAATATAAATTCGCACAAGCAGTCTACATTCAGTGCCCCTAGTATGAGATTTTATACGCAGACGCTAGCGACTGCGTCACAGAATTAGTAATAGACTGAGTTAGGATTTTGTATGAAATTTCTTAGTTTGTCATAAAAAATCGCTAAAGTAGTACCTAGTTTGGAAATATATAACTTGATCGAGATAATCCCTCTTAAAAACAATGTATTCATAAATTCGACAATAATATTTAAATCTATTTAGGGACGCGCCCCCTATAAAAACATTTAAATTTTTTTGCATCTTGACGTCAAGACTTTAAAAAGTCAATGAAGTATTATTTTAATAAATATGTGATGGTGTTTGTAAGTTCTTTAAGCCGGTTTGATTACGCAAGATTTTTTTTAATTTTTCTTTCATCTGTACCCACAGAATTTAGAAATATTAACAAGAAGTGGCATAGCGTACGAAAAACGTGTCACTAGTTTGGCTTGCAACGTTTCACACCGAAAAAATGAGCGGGAAATTTGATTGCGTCATTAAGTGCCACTGTTATTGGTCGATAATATTAGGTGGCTTTGTTGTAAACTATGTAATACATTTCTAATAAGGTATGGTGTGGTTTAATGTATTAATTGAAGATAAGAAGAGAGAATACGCTGCCACACTGATCCTGGAACTAAATACGCGTCAAAAGATTTCTATTCGGATAATTTCTCTGTTCTGTGTCTGTACCCCTAGTACGAGATTTTATAAACGCATACGATATATAAGGTGGATTCAAATAAACTGCAAATGTTTTAAGGGTATGTGTTAAGGGTAAGGGTATTCAGACCACTATAAATACTGAACAACTTTTCCAAATAAACTTATGTCAATATGAATTTTTTTTTCACTCTCCATACTTAAACAAATACTTAAACAGTGGCTAGTATGAGTTTTTCTTAAAGTTTATAAAATCTCATACTAGGGGTAGGGGGGTACTGGTAAAAATATAAAATCATTTTTTGACGCCCATAGCAATTCTTCTTCGTGGTCCAGTGGCTTGCCTGTTGATCCGTGGGTCTGGGTTCGATTCCCACGGGAAGCATATTTTATTTAGTTGTTTCCAGGGCTTACATTTATTTATTTTATTTTTATATTTATGGAAAACTTACAGCTAATTTTACAATGATAGAACATACGGTAGAAGTAAATATGGCCAATTACAAGTTTTCACTTACAGAAACTAACAATAGAACTTAAATACCATTAACACAAATATCTAATAGAAAACATCAGCCAACTAGCGCCACCAATCAGTTTATTTATTTTACTCTAAAATCAGGTCAAACTGAAAAAATATAAGACAGCAATTCGCTAGTATTAAAAAAAACTCATTACCGCCAAAAGTGGCTACTTTCGGCGTTTAGGAGTTTTTTTTTTTAATAAACCAAAGAAAAAAAAATGAATAGTTATACAAAAAAACACTAGAAGTTATTTACTAGCGAATTGTTGCGTTAGATTTTTTTTTTCAATTTGACCTGTTTTTAGAGTAAAAGAAATTAAATGATTGGTGGCGCTAGTTGGCTGTAAGCCCCTAAGTATCGGTTACGGTTTAAAAAAATAAAAGTTAAATAAAATCTCAATATAGATGCTTATTTTTTTTTTTGATGTGGCTTTAGTCATAGCTTATTTTTGCCAGTATCAAGTTTTATATAAATGTTCTTCATTTTGTCGAGTCACAGAGTCAAGTCAAGTCAAGTCAGAAGTCATGTCTAGTCAAGCTAGCCAAGGGCTAAGTGAAGCGGTGGAAGTTTCACAATTAGCTTTATCTTGGGAGATTTTGGTGACAAGGATTAAAGTCACTTATACGACATTGTACCACTTCCCAACACTAACGCTTGTTCACGAACACTTAGCGAATAATAATCCACCTTTATTATGCACAAATACTCGAAAAAACACAAATATTCGAAAATAAATTTAATGACTGTAACTGAGCGACTTTAGCTTAGCGCCAAAACACCTTATTTTCTTTTTCTATGACGAATTCGGTAAACATTGAGTAATTTTACATCCTAGGGTCATGTGCCAATGTAGGCCAAATCATTCATTACAAAATGGCTGCCCATTCATTCAACAACTGTCTCTTTCACTCGCTTACTATAATACAATCTATCTCTTTCTAATAACGGCCACTACAATACATTAGTAAACTAGGACACCGTCTGATTTTTAGAGATTTTTCATGTTTTATTCAGTTTTATTTTCAGGAATGATCGAGAGAAGTGTAACGGGAAAAATTACGGGATATTTTCCCCGTTTGGGACGTCTGTAATGAGGACAGGGATGACTAAACCCAAACTAGTGTTGAATCAGCACGGGTCAGCATCCTGTTTAATTTTTTTAAACATTTGCGGCCCTGGATTCGAGTATTTATCTCTGCCGTAAAGAATAATAGAGTAGTAAGTACTACTAGTACGAGATTTTATAAACGCAGACGCTAGCGACTGCATTAGGATTTTGTATGGAATTCCTTAGTTGTCTTTTTAGCCGCCAGGGGCGCTGTACAGATTTGTCATACAAAATCTAGCGTCTGGGTTTATAAAATCTCATACGAGAGGTACAGATGACTAGATAAAGCGGTAGAATTTCACTTACCATCATCTTTGATATTTTGAAGACAATAAATGAAGTCACTTATAACTATTCAACATTAGTCTCGTAAGAGGCCAAAAGGCATTTTCGAAAAACTCTGACACCAGGGTGAGCAGGGCCGTTTGGCCTTGTAACCCACACGTTTCAAACGAAAAAAAATCACATCAAAATCGGCCTATTAAGGCTAGGCTGTTCCTTCGATGTAACTAGCGCCACTTCCCAAAAAATCTCTTCTGAAAGTAAGCTTATCAGAAATCCTCGCGCAACTTTTTTGCTAGTATCCTTAACTTACATTAGAACCTCGAAAGTCATTGAAATACTATCCGCTTTAGAAACCTTTACAAAAAGTGAAGTGGCGCTAGTGAGACCAAAAGAGGAGCCTTAATTTAGGCACTAACACAAGTCATTCAACAGACACGTAAACTATAACACTCTTTTGCTCCGGGGTTAAGAAAGTGATCCGTGAAACTGTCATCATCATCATTTCATCAATCGGACATGCACACCCTGGTTTACTAATTCTGTGCCCTGGTTTCAGGAGTTTCTCAGAACCGTCTTACTGTTGGTTCCTTTAAACGACTTCCAGGTAAGCCAGATTGGCAGCCGGGACCAACGGCTTAACGTTCCTTCCGAAGCACGCAATCATTTTTATTAACAGTCAAAACAGGTGAACCAAGCCTGCAATGTCCCAACCAAACTGGAAACATCTAAACAAAGTATGCTCCCCGTGGGAATCGAACCCATGACCCCCGGGTCCACAGGCAAACGCCTTAACCACTGGACCAAGAACACAGTTGGAGGAGGCACGTGAAAGTTCAGTCTATTTTAAGCGTGTACTTTGAACAAGTCCTATTTCTGTTCGGAAAATCACAAGCAGCCTTATCTTTATGTAAATCTACCTTCTGTTTTGCACATAGAGTAACTATCATACTACACGAAAGGTGGATTAGGGATTTGACCTTTTTACAACCGAGATGAAGATAAAAAAGAAACATTAATTGTATGAATCTAAGTACAGATATGATGGCAATATAATAATTAATAATTTATTTAGTTTTATCCTAAATTGTTTTTAAATTTTAAAAAATAATCCACACTAAGTAATATTATAAATACGAAAGTGAGTTTGTTTGTTTTTATGCTTTCATGCCGTATCTACTGCACTAATCTTCCTGAAATTTCGAATAGGTACACATAGATAGAAGTATTGAAAAGGACATTAGGAAAGGACCTTTCATTCCGGGAAAAAGCACTGTTCCAGTGAGAACCTCACGCGGGCGAAGCCGCGGGCAATGTCGCGGGCGAAAGCTAGTATACAATAACAATATACACATCAAATCAAATTATGCCTTTCCAAGAGTACTATATTTAAACGCACCCAAAATGTATGTAGGTATTATTTTTATTGTTTTTAATTTTAGGATTAATTTTTAAATAAGTAATATTGTATTGTAGTTAATAAACATAAATCTCTATATTAGACAAACACTAAAATTATTTCTCTTCGAGATTTTTTTATAAAAGTACGGCTCTAGCGGCCATGTCCTTTTCACTCTATATTCCTTATGATAAATTCAAATTATATTCCAATATATTGCAAAACTAATAGGATCACGCGTCTCCGCATGCTGTTGTCTATCACTTGATGTCTGTATGTTTTATTCACTATATCTTCTGACCTAAAAATAACTACGCAATGTCTTTTTGCATCTAGCTTGGTATAATCTTTGTGCACAGATTGTATTGATAACATCTAGAGCTTTCCTGAACGAGCGCGCGTAGCGTTGAAAAAATTGGTAAAATTCCTTGTTTTTTTAAAGTTCGTTTTTTTTTAACTATTTTTATACGATAAATATGAAATATTTTTTATCAATAAAACGGAAAAAAGGGAAACTTTAAAAGAAATGGAAAAGTATTTTTTTTACAGAATATTTTTCTCTCGGCGGCTCCGCATAAAATCTAGACAATTTCAATCGTTTTTTTTTTTTCAAATTTTCAGATAACTCAAGAAATTTGGAAGACATCGGAAATAAAGATTCGGTTTTTTCCCGAATATTCACAATGTAACAATCAAATAAAACGGTAAAAAAGGACACCAAAAACAACAATTTGTTTCTTTCGGTATTTACAACGCTAGGCGCGCGTGTTCGTAACGTAACGATAACGCGCGTCAAGCGACGGCGAGTAGGGGCCATGCTTCGATTAGTCTTAGCGGCATTTCTGGCTTGAACTCCTCGTCGTTGGTCTTGGCTTCGATAGATGGCAGTTATAAGATTATGTTAGATGCATTTAGGCAGTCTGGAAAATCAGTGTTGGTCACTAACACATCGCGAACATGTTCCTATGGTCTGTTTTCCTGAAAACAAGGGTAAGGTACTCCAATCTCATACCCAATGTACCCCTAGGGTACAGGAGTGCTATTTTTGAGAAGTGTGACTTTCAAAATCGATGATTCGAACGAATCATCGTTCGTTTTCGAAAGATTTTCGTTCAAGTTAACGGTTAGGTATGTATGTCGCATGAAAATTATCTTGACTCGCCCATTTTGGGTGAGTCATACATTTCGAAAATAGCACTCTTGATCTACGTGACATGAAGCACGGTAACCATGTTATTTTTCTTATTTCATGAATTCGCTCCAATTTCCAAATGAGGTCACACGATTTTTTCTTAACAAACAAAGAACCCATGACACATATAACGGTGTTTGTTGTGGAGCTCGATGACCCACGTGCCTTTGTGACGATAACGCATGTAAAGCAACCCAGTGTGTGGCCGTGACTTGTATTTCAACGTTTAACGACAAATGGAAAATGCCAACAACTTGCATGCCGCGAACTGTAGTAATAGAGACTGACCCCCGTATTAAGAAACATTTGTTAAGCTTGTTATAGAAAAGCAGGAAAGCGAACCCTAGGCTCTGCAGCATCGAACTGAGGAAACAAGCTGAAAAGCGCTGAGATGAGAGTTTAGCCCGTTTTAACTAAAATGTGTTTTATCTGCTTTTTTCACGAGAAATATCAATAACAGTGCCCCTAGTATGAGTTTTTCTTAACGCAGACGCTAGCGACTGCGTTAGCGATTTTGTATGGCATACCTGTACAGCCCTCTGGATAGTAAGGCAACTAAGAAATTCCATACAAAATCCAGACGCTAGCGACTGCGTTAAGAAAAACTCATACTAGGGGCACAGGAAAAAAGAAAATGTGATAAAAAGCCAACAGATGTATAATAAATATGACAATAAGTTTATTACATAGATTAAAAAAAACCGCGTGTACAGAGCTGCCGCTATTTCATAATAATTCATTGTTAATGTTTTTTTTTTATGGCACCCGTATTACATAAAAATATTTTTTGTAGACAATAAAGTTATCTATATATATAAAAGTAAGTCGTGTTAGTTACTCCACTTATAACTCAAGAACGGCTGAACCGATTTGGCTGAAAATTGGTGAAGAGGTAGCTTAGAACCAGGAGAAGGACATAGGGTACCTTTCATCCCGGGAAGTCCACGCGGGCGAAGCCGCGGGCAAAAGCTAGTTACAAATAAACACATAATCTAACCTAACTCATTATTATTCGTGTTATGGTACTGTATATGGATTTAGTGTTTTTGGCACTCAAAAGGACACCCCGTGGCGCTTCGGCCTAATCCCAGTACGCCCCAATACCCGATACTCATTAATGCCGATAAATAAATCGATATAAATCGAATAATTCAATCGATACTTCCGCGAAAGTGATTTCGATTTCGTTCATTTCTTTTGATTTATCTTGCGACGTGGAGGACGATTTGCGTGTGAATTGGGTAGAGATGAGAATTTTAGAATGGCCATTATTGATTGTATGATTAAATTGTGTGAATGTTTTTTGTTAAAATAATAAGGCTAAGAGAGGTTTAGTACTCCAGCTTGTAAAACAATTTTATCCCTCCAGTAGCGGTCACTGGTGACCCCTTGGTTTTTAAAGATAGTATACTAATACTTCAGTATTTTAAATTATAAATATTTTAATAGGTAAACTAGAAAAAATATCTCTTCCTATGGACATAGTCCGATTTTATTTTTAAGAAAAATATTCTTTCACGGTAAATTTTGTGTAAAGGAAGAACCAAAACATATATAAGTTAAAACAGGCCTATTAAACGTTTATTAATTTATATGAGTAAAGGGGTTAAATAAATTCCGCTGGCAAAATCTTGCTTCGCTGTATTTCGCACGCGACCTATGTTGGCGCCATCTTACATCAACCCGTCACATTTGGGCGCGAAAATAATTTCAATCACGATGGTTCCAGGTATTTGAAATTTAAAAAGAGAATTGATTTTTATTGGTAAACGTAATTTACAAGGCCGTAATCATTTGTCGTTTATTTTAAGAATTTCGCGAAAGTTCCCATATTCACTAAAGCAATTTAAACATGGTACCGAGGCAGAGACATTTGCAAAAAGTTACAGAATATATATATGCTACAGTCACAAATTCAAATTGATTATTCTCAATATAGGACATTCTTATCACTTATTGACGTCAATCATTAAGTACTTATATTAATAAGTTTACCACCACTTCCTAAAGCGCAAGTGGAGAAGAAGCGGCGCCACAAACTCCACTGCAGCATTTTCTCCAGCACGTCAATTTACAGTCACGATCAATTCAATATGATTTTTAAATCATCATTTCGTGTAGGTGACACGGTCAATCAATCATGCACACCCCGGTGTTAGAGTTCTTCGTAACCGCCTCTCGGCCTCTTACGTAGTTCCGTTAACGACTGCCAAATGGCAGCTGGGATCAACCGCATAATGTGCCTTCCGAAGCACGGAATCATCCTATTATCACACAATCAGGTGACTCAAGCCTGCAATGTCCTAACCTAACCAAACAAGAAAAAACTAAACAAAGTATGCTTTCCGTGGGAATCGAACCTACGACCCCCGGGTCTACAGGCAACCCCCTTACACACTGGACCAAGAATAGAGGCAGTTATTTTTTTTTAATAAGATGATATTTGAATAGAAATGGCAAGCTGGCCTTAGAACGTGATTCTGCGTTAAGAAAAACTCATATTAGCTATCGGGGAATGTAGAGCTTAAGTAGAGCAGCTGTACTCCTAGTATGTTTTGATAAAAACTAAATAACTAAAAACTAAATCGCTAACGCAGTCGCTAGCGTCTGCGTTAGAAAAACTCATACTAGGGGCACTGTCGTGCACTCGGAAACACATATATGTGCTCACACTGCTTACTATCTCAGCATTGAGGGACCGATGAATAAGAAGAAAATACATCAACCACTGAACGACATAAGTAAGTAATTAAAGAATTTTTTGACGCTTGGGATCGCGCATACATAATTTAACTAATTTATTTTATTTTATTATTATTATTTTTTAGTTTGTAATTTTATATGTAAGTTATTGAATTGTGTGTGTAATAATGAATTTTTTACTATGTAGTGATTTATTTAATTAGTAAGTACTTCAATTAAGTCGTAAGAAACTAAATTCGAAAAAAAAACAAGTCTTAAAAATTTCATTCAAAAAAATGGTAGAGTAGTAACATAATTCCTAGAAATTCGTTCGTCCGTTTTTTGAAATTATTTTGTTGTTAAATAACTTCAAGGGCGTAGGAAGAAAGAATCATTAAAAAATAATAAATAAGGTCCTACTAAGTTTCCCCATATGCCATACCCCTAGTATTAGATTTTATAAGCGCAGACGCTAGGGACTGCGTATGAGTCTCTGGCGGTAAAGTAACTAAGAAATTCCACGCAAAATCCTAACGCAGTCGCTAGCATCTGCGTTTATAAAATCTTATACTGCGACATAGATGCATTGTTATGTTTTGTCTAGGAATTGGCATATTTGATTACTGCGCCACAATCCGCCATTTTGTTATTTTGTGAATTTCCTGAAAAACACGCAAAAACCAGACGCACACGCGAAATCACATTTATATTTCATAAGAGTCGCGACATGACCCAATTTATTCCTTACAAAAAACCAGGAAACTTCACTATGTTAATATTTGTCGACCTTATGTCGGGATCGGAATAATGCATTAAGTTTTTTTGGCAACTTTTTCGTCTATGGTTCGATACCTATAGCAACCATAGGTAGAATGATTTTTAAATTTTATAAGATGAATAATATCTAAGAGGTACACTACAGACATAAGTCTATTAGTTTCTATAAATTTTAATCATATTCAATTATTAAATTATAGTTCATTATAGTTACAAATTGCAAAACTGCTAAAAGTGGCCGTTTTAAGCAATAATGCAATTTGTAACTATAGGGAATTATAATTTAATATGTTTAAAATTAACTTCAGATCCAGAACCTTAATTTCAGCAGAGTGATTTTTTATAACTTGTGTTTTCAGTGAATAATGATTTTTAAATGACGGTGGCGCTAGTGTTCACTGAGGTATCACCTTAAAGTCGGTAAAATCAACTTTTATTTGTACCCATAGATTTAAAAAAAATTGCCTCGCGTGCGATGTTCCATAAACAAAATCTGTACCAGCGCGGACGTTGCTACCAAGGAGGAACTGTACCCCTAGAATGAGATTTTATAAACGGCGACCCTAGCGCCTGCGTTAGGATTTTGTATGCTATTTCTTAGTTACCTTTCTATCCGCCAGGGGCGCTGTACAAGTTTGTCATAGAAAATTGCTAACGCAGTCGCTAGCGTCTGCGTTTATAACAACTCATACTAGGGATATTGTGCCCCTAGTGTGAGTTTTTCTTAACGCAGACGCTAGCGACTGTGTTAGCGATTTTGTACGGCAGATCTGTAAAGCGCCTCTGGCGAATAGTAAGGCAACTAAGAAATTCCATACAAAATCCTAACGCAGTCGCTAGTGTCTGCGTTAAGAAAAACTCACACTAGCCTATTACTAATTCTGTGACTAGGGGCACTAGTGCGTCATCATGAGCCGCGATCCGCTAAGACCCTATAGAAGAACAAATCTAACGCTACAATATTCATTTTAGAATAAGGGATATTACACAAGCCTTTCCCTTTGCCTGCGTGGTCTAAGGGATATTTTTTGAAACTTTTCTTTTTCTCAATAGGAATTAGGTATATAATGCTTGGGTCTAAATCCGCTGCGTATCAGAAGGACAATCAAGTAAAATTTTATGGAATAAACTATGGCTATTTTAAACTTTTTATTTTATTATTTTGAACTAAGTACGAAAATCTTTAAATATTTAACTAGTAAAAAAATACAATGGTCAACAAGAAAAAAGTTGAGACAAAAATTATTATTCGGAAGATTCGTTGTGTATGGACCAAAGAACCACGAATTAGTCGAAAAAAATCATTTGCTTCGGTCTTTACAAAATATGAACCTAAGTATGTACCAAAGATTTTAAAAAAATTGACGAGCCGCGCGCGATTCCAATCCAAATTCTATGCTAAGTACCTACTTCGGCTACTTCATGAATTGTGCAGAATAAAACACTGGTCAGCAAGAAAACTACAATAGGTATTAAAAAGTTTAGGCAAAACCACAAATTACAGAATACCATATTAGTAGCGAAATATATCTAGGAGTTTTGGCGCCAAGCTAAAGCAAAGTCACTCAGTTATCGTCATTGTATTTACTTTCTAATATTCGTGTTTTTTCGAGTATTTGTGCATAATAAAGGTGGATTATTATTCGCTAAGTGTTCGTGAACAAGCGTGAGTGTTGGGAAGTGGTACAATGTCGTATAAGTGACTTTAATCCTTTGTCACCAAAATCTCCCAAGATACTTAATGCTGAGTGAAATTCTTCCACCGCTTCACTTAGCCCTCTGACAAACTTGACTTGACTAGACATGACTGCTGACTTGTCTTGACTCTACTCTGTGACTTGACCAAATAAAGAAGTTGAAGAACATTCAAATAAAACTTAATACTGGCAAAAATAAGGTAAGAGTTTGATTGTCATTTTGTGGAGTAATGCCACAACAAAAAAAAAACATATAGGTACCTAGAGCAACCCAGTGCCCCTAGTGTGTTTTTCTTAACGCAGACGCTAGCGTCTGCGTTAAGAAAACTCGCTCTAGGGGCACAGTACCCCTAGTATGAGTTTTTCTTAACGCAGACGCTAGTGACTGCGTTAGGATTTTGTATGGAATTTCTTAGTTGCCTTACTATCCGCCAGAGGCGCTGTACAGGTTTGCCATACTAAATCGCTAACGCAGTCGCTAGCGTCTGCGTTAAGAAAAACTCACACTAGGGGCACAGGTGACTTGTAAAAATACATGTTTGTTTGGACCATGTTTCTCTATGGAGCAATCCCCCTGAAGAATCTTTATATTCTTAACTAGAAATCGTTGGCTGTGGTCACTACAAAATATTATTTCAAAAAAACCTTTTCATAAACTTTGCAAAATAAAAAACAGCAAGAAAACTACTTAGTAAGAGATAGTTATATTCTTTGCCACTGGTCAGCTTCCCCACTCGTCTATTTCATAAAATACAAGTTTACTCGTTAGACAGTTTCGGTAAGTCGACCAATTTCGCTATTTAGGCATTTTCCTGTTTTGACATTTTCCACCTTCGTTATTTTTGCTAGGCGAATAATCTTCTAGAAATTGTTGGCTGACTCTAGAGAAAACTTAAAAAACAATACCTTTTCATGTGTTTTACAAAATAATATAACTGCCTCTGTGGTTCAGTGGTTAAGGCCTGTGGACGCGGGGGTCGTGGGTTCGATTTCTACGGGAAGCATACTTTGTTACCAGTTTGGTAAGGACATTGCAGTCTTGAATCACATGATTGTTTGATAATAAGGATGATTCCGTGCTTCGAATAGCACGTTAAGCCGTTGGTCCCTACTGCCACTTAGTAGTTCTTTAAGGATCCACGTCAGAGGCCGAGAGGCGGTTCCAAAGAACACTGACACCGGGGTGTGCATGGTCGACTGACCATATCACCAACACGATATGATGATGATGGTGACAAATTAAAATACTGGATAAGATAAGATAAGATAAAATTTATTTGCGTAAAACATGTGTGAGTTACAAACAACAAAGTATTTACATGTATTTGCAATGTGGTGTTACATTTAAATTGTACGACATGTTTTTACCGATAATTTCGGTGTGCAAATATTAAATGTCAAAATATAATTTATGTCACTTTTCAAAATAATTTGTTAAAAATACATGCACAAAAAACTTAAAAAAATTATCAAATTAAAAATTGTCTATTAAGAAATCATTAATATTATAGTAAGATTTGTCAATTAAAATCTTTTTTAGTTTTGACTTAAATAAACTTAGCTTCAATTCCCATATTCCCTTCGGAATTTTATTATATATTTTTTCTGGTTAGCAAGAAAACAAAAAAAAAAGAGAAAAGTTTAGGCAAAGGAATAAAGTCACGGTCAGCCAGAGTCGCATCGGGCATACGTTGTTGTTTCGACAAAATCATTCTTGATTCATAAAATCTGTAAACATTATTCAAATGTCACTTTGACGCACAGAACCCCATACATATTGTATTGAGGCGATGGGACTTACAAATTCACAGACAAGTTTGCGTTCGGATACACTCTACAAGACTACAATTTAAAGAAATGTTTCTAAACTTTTTTTTTCCTAATGAGATGTCGTACCAGTACCCCTAGTATGAGATTTTATAAACGCAGACGCTAGCGACTGCGTAAGCGATTTGTAACTATAGGGAATTATAATTTAATAATTTAATATGTTTAAAATTAACTTCAGATCCAGAACCTTAATTACAGCAGAGGGATTTTTGAAAACTTGTGTTTTCAGTGAGTAATGATTTTTAAATGACGGTGGCGCTAGTGTTCACCGAGGTATCACCTTAAGAAAAACTCATACTAGGGGCACAGTGCCCCTAGTATGAGTTTCTCTATTGACCGATGGGGCAGAAAGGTACGTCGCGCTACGTGCCGCTATGTCTGCAACCTTTGTTCTCCTTACGGATCTCCTCATTACTGATTCGGTCTCGAAGGGGAACACCGAGCATAACCCATAATATATAAAAGATATACATAATATATATAAGCATAAGAGCTATGGAGGGCCATTAGCTCTTTGGGCGACCCTATAATCTTAGTACATATACCTATAAGGTGAATTTAAATCAACTGCAAATATTTTAAGGGCGGATTCAGACCACTAAACTGAACAACTTTCTCAAATAAACTTATGTCGAAATACGAAAATAATTTTTGACCTCCCATACAAATTGAGAATCAGCTGATCTAGTCTAGTATGGAGAGTGAAAAATAAAATTTTGTATTTCGATATAAGTTTATTTGGAAAAGTAGTTCAGTATAGTGGTCTGTATCTGTCCTTAAAATATTTGCAGTTGATTTGTGTCCACCTTACATAAAAGAAAGTCTTGTTAGTTACACAATTTATAACTCAAGAATGACTGAACTGATTTGGTTGAAAATTCGTGGGGAGGTAGCTAGAACTAGGAGAAGGACATAGAGTACCTTTCATCCCGGGAAAAAGTTCCCGAGGGAAGTTCACCGAAGCGAAGCCGCGGGCAAAAGCTGGTTTGTCATATATTTATTTATTCGGAGCATTGTTTCGGAGCCCGGGGTTGGTTAAATTAAAACGCGATGTTTTGATTGGTTAATATCAAATTATGCGTGAAAACCAAATTATACGCACCTACAGCTTATGCAAAATTCCATTAAAAATACTTAGTTGTAGGTGAACCAAAATATATCGTCCCCGGGCAATAAGGCCGTAATTGTCCTTATAAAAGCCTTGTTAAGTGCTGAGATAAAGATCTTAATACGCATTATCGTATATTTATAGTACAATTTGTGGGGAATTCAAAATAATGTATAGGAAATTGAGTGATTAGATTTTGTGTCTTGTTTAAAAATATTTCGTGTTCGGATTTTATCACCGATTCTCGCGAATTTTTTTTTTACATTTAGAATCACATTGTTTTTAAAAGTTTGCCGTTGTAATCTTAATTTTCATATCTACTAGAATTTGATTATACCTAAGTATTGTCTATTTGGACAAGATATCAAATCTGGGTTTCCTTTTTGTTTTTCAAATAATATTCAATGTTTTTCGTATAGCGTTTTATTTACATTTTGGATAGATAAACTATGAACAAAAAAAAATGCTAAAACTTTATTATTACCTACTCCTAGTATGATTTTTTTCTTAACGCAGTCAGTATAGCGACTGCGTTAGGATTTTGTATGGAATTTCTTAGTTGCCTTACTATTCGCCAGAGACGCTGTACAGGGTGTCGATTCGGCTAACGTTAAATCACAATCGTGTCAAAATAGTGTTTCAATGGTAGTGCTTTTTTACACACTAGTTACAAGAAATGTATATTTTTTTTATATCACTTTTGATGATCACACCACACACTAAATTCACATCACATCATACTGTCATAACTCTTGTAAATAGTGTGTAAAAGGCACTACTATTGAAACACTATTTTGATACGATTTTGTCTTAACGTTAGCAAAATCGACGCCCTGGTTTGTCATACTAAATCGCTAACGCAGTCGCTAGCTGAAACAGAACAACTCATACTATCATCAACTAACACTAACAACTATCAACTCACACTGAGTCTTCAAAATCACAGTCCTAAATTAAATAGGCTAAAGTGACCACCCGACCATCGTTCACAGGCCTTTCGCAGCTTGGCTGCCAACATTATCATATGAAAAAAATAAATAAAAAAATATATAAATATCTGTGGATCCGAACACACTTGAAAAACTAAAATGGCGCCGCTGCTAACGGTTTCGCTACGAAAACACGTTCAAATCAGTTTATACGACATGTTACAGTTACAAATAACAATTGCAAATGCCATGAATTTATTGATATCAACTTTAAACCAAACCCATTTTCTATTGAACTTTCTACGTAATAGAAAACAGCCTGCAGTCGAATTATGTAACTTTATCTCCTGTTCTGGAGTTTTCGCGCCAAAAAATAGGAGCAACAAGCATGTAAATACTTTTATTAGACAGAAATATTTTTTATCGTTTTGCGCTATGGGCACATTTGTGTTTGGTGTTATGCGCGGCAGGCTCTTCGACTCATTATCATAAATGTAAGAGCTAGGCTCTTGTCGGTAGAGTTCCTTCCATTTTTGTCTATCTTTAGCAAGTTCCTTTATTTCTTGGTACAACACGACGTTTGTTTTGTCTTTTATTTGTTTTATATAACTATTATAGCTCTTCGACTAATTATTTAAAATTTTCTCTTAATATTTGTGTTCTTTATTGTGCATATTTGTATATTTAATCACGATATTTACATTATTTAACTAAATAATAAAACATTAAAACTAAGTATATATTTTTTTAATATTTTTTACGGCCATGGAAACTAGTCCTTTAAGGCCTTTCTTCATTTTATTAATCTTCTTCAGTCCTACTTTAGTCAAGTCAAGTCAAAAAGTAGTCTAGTCAAGTGAGTCAGAGTCAGATGGCTAAGTGAAGCAGTGGAAAAATTTCACTTAGCTATAACTTGGAGATTTTGGTGACAAAGATAAAAGTCACATAATCGACACTGTACCACTTCCCAACACTCACGCTTGTTCACGAAAACTTTGCGAATAATAATCCACCAATATTAATCACAAATACTCGATAAAACCTAAGTTTTGGAAATTAAATACAGCGCGGACATAGCGACAGTTTACTTTCCCTCCAAAAACTCCAACTATGTATATTGTCACTTTATTTATTTATTTAAAACTTTTGTCATATGGCATAGATTAAAAAAAATAAAATTGCCTCGCGTCATTCACTGCCTTATGCATAGATTTTAAAAAAATGTTAGAGCCGCGCGCGATTCCTAGTTCTATGGCCATATGGCATTCTCTACTGTGCCCCACTAGGGGCACAGTAGAGTTGCCCAAAGGAGTTGCCTTACAAACCGCTAGGGGCGCTGTATAGGTTTGTCATACAAAATCGCTAATGCAGTCGATAGCGTCTGTGTTAATCTCATACTAGGGGGTCGTAATCAATACATATAATAAGACACTAAAATGCGAGTGTCTGTACATTTAATATATTTCAAAAAAACTGATTGAGTGCGATTAAAAAAGAGTAACAGAAACCAAAAAGACAGTTTTTGGAATTTTTGTCTGTCTGTATGTATGTATGTATGTCTGTCTGGTACGTTATAACTTCGAAAATACTCAACGGATTTAAACGCGGTTTTTACAGTTGGATTACATATAATTAGGAGCGTTGTCAAAACTTTGTTTCGTCAAAATCGGTTAAGGGAAAAAGAAGTTATGGTCGATTGAAAATTTACTTCAAACACTGCTTTAAAACTTATAGACAAAACCCATTTGAAATTTCGGCAGTAACAAGCAAAGCATGTTGGCCTATCGGTAGAGGTAGCGGATCATATTTTTAAGTAGAGGGTTCGAATCCTGCTAGACATCACTTCTTTTGTTTTTACCCTTTTTTTGTTTTGTATTATTTTTTAGAAGTCTATTTTTTTTAAATATTTTAGTAAAGAAATGTTTCTAGAAAGTAGCTGGAATTTTCTGTTTTCGTTTTTTATTTGTTTTCTAGAATTATTTTGTTACTTAGAGAAAGCTCTTAGCGTTAATTCCATTAATATAAAAGCATTTTGTACTTATCTATCTATACATATAATAAGACAGTAAAAATCGAGTGTCTGTACATTAAATATTTTTCTAAAAAACCTCTACGGGGCAATTAAAGAAGAGTAATAAAAACAAAAAAAAAAACAATATTTGCACTTTTTGTCTGTCTGTCTTTCTGTCTGTGTGGTGCGTTATAATTTCAAAACTACTCAACAGATTTGAACGCTGTTTTCACAGGTGAATTACATATAATTAGGAGCGTTGTAAAATCTTTGTTTCATCAAAATCGGTTAAGGGAAATAGAAGTTATTGCCATTTAAAGTACAAGCACTGCTTCAAAACTTTTAAACAGTTGAATGCGATTTACATAAACGTATTTAATTTAGATAAAGCTAGAATTTCTACTTATATCAATAAAGACAAAAACACACTGCAGTCTCTATTAAATTTTAATAAAATAACACATTGAATGTTTGTGGGCGTATGATTTAGTTACATAAAATATCAATAGATGGCGCTGACTTTATTTTAATAGCAGATTGAAATTTTTCCTTACGGCAGCAATTCATTCTAATTATTAAAAAAAAATTTGGCTGTTGATTTAGTACTATTGGTTGGTTTTTTTATCGGTCGTTTGTTGTGTTGTATTGTAAGCTATTTGAATTGATTGGTTGGTTTGGTTTGGCTTTGGTTTAAAAAATAATCAAATCAGTGTTTGACGGAATAATACGGTCGTGTCGTAAGGACAAATTTATCTGACTTATCACTATTTATTGAGCTTTTCTCCAATTTTCACGCCCACTAAAACTTTGGGAGTGAATTTTAGGTCCTAATGACTCTGTAATAGGCTGCGTCTACTCTTTTAGAGACAAAGATTGATAGGGGCTCCTTCTTCTGAAGGTCCGTTGTCCGTAAGCCGCGTAGTCGCGGTGCTCACTCATTTTGTAGGCATTAAGACATTTGGGAAAATAACACTACAAAATCTACTTCAGCTATTTTCACTATATAAATACTTTATCTAAAGGTTGGTATAAAAAGCAGGACAATAAGTTTATTATTTTAGGCATAGTATTGAAAATAAACTTCCAAAGGAGGCAACTTAGATTTTTCTATCGAGCGAATTTTGTCTGATATTGGTACTGTTACTGTAAGCGAATTTCACTCTGCTATATCCTCAACTAAAAACATATATTTTTTTCAGAATTTTACGACTGTTTAATACTGATTCCTATTGATTTTAAAAACGGTATTTGAGAAAGAAGTGGCCCTAATATTTAATGATATTGTAGCAATGTAATGGCTTTATAAAATTGGCACGGAAAAGGATACAATAGAATTACCTATAGGTCTGGATAGTTGTAGTTTCCACAGGTTACGCGAAAAGCGACCTACACGCGGGCGGAGCCGCGGGCAACAGCTAGTGGTTAATATTCCTTTAATTTTTCACCCGCGATTATTACTGAAAAATTGATAGGGTATTTTTGAAATCTGTGACTTTTGAGAGTCATCTATACTAATATAATAAAGCTGAAGAGTTTGTTTGTTTGTTAGTTTGTTTGTACGCTTATAACTTGAAAACTACTGGTCGGATTTGCAAAATTCTGTACTTATATGAAAGCCTGATTCTTGGGGAAGGTTATAGCCTATAGTACATGCACACTAATAGCGAGTGAAACCGCGGGGAACAGCTAGTTAAAAAATAAAAATCCCAGTGGTTTCCCAAAAGACACAACATACTTTCTAGGAGCATGAAAAATTCCTTTAGTGTCGTCACGTAATCTTGCGCAGGCAGCCTGGAAGCTTAGAGCATTAAACTAACCGGAGTGGCCACTTACAGGCGACGCCCTCTGCCAAAAGTATAAGACCACCGGTCGTACTGCTTGTAGGTGCGTGTATTTTTTAAGTCAAGTGTGTGCCTATAGCGAGGTGATAGAATGATGCAGTGTTAATACTTGTTGACTGCCTCCGAGGTCCAGTGGTTAAGGCGTTTGCCTGTAGACCCGGGGGTCATGGGTTCGGTTCCCATGGGAAGCATACTTTGTTTAAATTTGTCCAGTGCCCCTAGTATGAGTTTTTCTTAACGCAGACCCTAGCGACTGCATTAGGATTTTATATGGAATTTCTTAGTTGCCTTACTATCCGCCAGAGGCGCTGTACAGGTTTGCCATACTAAATCGCTTACGCAGTCGCTAGTTTGGTTAGGACAATGCATTCGTGAATCACCTGATTGTCTGATAATAAAGACGTGCTTCGGAAGGCACGTTAAGCCGTTGGATCCTTCTACCATCTGGTAGTCGTTAAAGGAACCACGTCAGAGACAGAGCGGCGGTTTCGAAGAACTCTGCCTCCAGGGTGTGCATGATCGATTGACCGTGACACCTACACGAAATTATGATGATAATACTTGTTGAGCGTGTTTCCTAACCCCGCGCGCAGAATGTGGTATACTTTTTCACGTAGAAATAAATGCGCGTAGCGTCTCTGGTTGGTTTAATGCTCTAAAACATTTAATTTATCTATTTATCTGAATCTTCTCAACTCTATATAATTACCTATCTGCAGAGCTTAACTAAAGGTAGCGATATCTTCATGACTTTTTTCTCAAGCTGCACCAAATGTGCAATTCAAATCACTTATGACATTAACATAAAAAAATGGACTCTCCTTCACTGAATTAATGTCTGAATCCATATCCATATCCATACTTCCATACTAATATTATAAATGCGAAAGTCTGTCTGTCTGTCTGTCTTTCTGTCTGTCTGTCTGTCTGTCACCTCTTCACGGCTAAACGGATGGACCGATTGTGATGAAATTTGGTAGGGATGTAGTTAACGACCTGAGGTCAAACATAGGCTACTTTTGGGCGCGATATAACCGAGTCCCACGCGGGCGGAGCCGCGGGGAACAGCTAGTTTGAATATAAGGATGTAAAATACTGGGATGGTGATATGCAACAGTGAGCAAGCAGTAAACAGATTTTTCTTTTCTTTTGAAAACTGTACCCCTAGTATGAGTTTTTCTTAACGCAGACGCTAGCGACTGCGTTAGGATTTTGTATGGAATTTCTTAGTTGCCTTACTATCCGCCAGAGGCGCTGTACAGGTTTGCCATACAAAATCGCTTACGCAGTTGCTATAGCGTCTGCGTTAAGAAAAACTCATGCTAGGGGCACTAAGCACAAATGGTTTTAAACTCTTAATTAATCTGAAATAATAAATACGTTATGAAAAGGACTAGACGGAGTGTCTTATAGCTGTTGAATTTATGTGCTTATGTCCAGCAGTGGACAACCTGCGGCTGAAATGATGATGATTATGATATAGTCTGCCACCTGCCAAAATTTTTGCAGTGCATTCAGTAAATATGTGTAAGAAAAACTTTATAAAGAAAAAAGTCTAAACCGTGATTTTTTTTTTAACTTGTGTACCTAGGTCAATTATTTTAAATATTTACCATGTATTATTTGCCAATATATTTTTTTTCCAAAATACAATAACCGACTTCCGTTTATTTATTTATTTTCAAATTTAATGTACTTACAAAGAAAAATATACAAGTAAAACCATAGAATATATAACATTAGTACAAGGGTGCTGCCATTTGTTTACTGTGGCCAACTTGAACTTGGTCAAATCAGAAAACTCAGACACCTAGGTGTGCAGGGCCAATTGACCTAGTACTCTAATAAACAATAGACTACAAGTATAAACGATAACAGTGGCAACGCCCTATATTTGAAACAATAATACCAAAACATACAGGGTCGATTGACCACTCTAACACCACAGTGTGCAGGGTCAACTGAACTTGTTATTAACACTCGTATTATGAGTAGTTCTCGTATTACTCATATGAGAGAAGGAAAATCGAACGTAAGTATAAACCGTTACCAGTGGCTGTACTGTTCCCCTAGTATGAGTTTTTCTAAACGCAAACGCTACCGACTGCGCTAGAGATTTAGTATGGCAAACCTGTACAGCGCCTCTGGCGAATAGTAAGGCAACTAAGAAATTCCATACAAAATATTAACGCAGTCGCTAGCGTCTGCGTTAAGAAAAACTCATACGAGGGGCACTGGGGTTTTAAATAGCTATAATACCACAGACTAAAGAAGAAATTTCCAAATTTTTTGTATAATACCGTAATAAAATTAACGTTTTCCAGTTATTTTGATATGAAAACCAAACTACTGCACCGCCTGTGATAAAATTTCTATGGGAGCAAATTGAAACTATATCCATCCGCACAAAAAAAAATTAATTCGGTCTAGAAATGTCGAAGAAATGAGGTAAAAAACATAAAAAAAAATATTCAGCCGAATTGAGAAACTCTCTTCTCGTATGAGTTTTTCTTAACGCAGACGCTAGCGACTGCGTTAGGATTTTGTATGGAATTTCTTAGTTGCCTTACTATCCGCCAGAGGCGCTGTACAGGTTTTACCATACAAAATCGCTTACGCAGTTGCTATAGCGTCTAGGGACACAGTGGGCTGCAGAGAAATCTGACCCCCTTTTAATAGCGATACTTGTGGCATGGGGGTTAGATTTCTTTGCAGCCCACTGTACATGCGGCCTTAAAGATCGTTGACCGGCGGCGCCCATACCGAAATATGTAAATTATCTTAAGTAGGTACCTATCGTGCTGTAGCAGTTCCAAGCGAAGCGATAACACTCGGTATGGTAACGAGAAAACGTTAAGAAAGACACTTCGTCGGCGACATTCGGCATAACACCATTCTTTCATAAGCCTGGCGTGTGATCCCGAATTAGTATAAAGTTGACCGCGCTAGAACACGGTCAGTTTTAAAAAAAAAGTTAATTAAAAATCAAAATTAACTGTGACCTTAATAACTTGGTAAGTAAGCATTTTTTTGGTTTTTTGCATATTTATATCGCATATTTGTCAATTTTGTTGTTCCGGTTTGAAGAGAGCAAACGCGTACTGCAGCCGGACCGGTAAATTTTCCGGAATATTGTAGGGTTTGTTTTAATTAACTTATAACGTTTGAGTTATACAAGATGAGATAAATACCTAAAAGATGTCAAATATAAATATAACACTGGCATTTCTTTCAAGAGTGATACAATTAAAGTTATGGCCATGGATAGTTCAAGCACAAAGTTCGGGACTGAAAGCAATAGTAATGGTACTCAACTGGCAGATGTCGAGCAAGAGAGGACGATCAACCACTAGGGGGGTTACTACAGTCTCTTAAAACCATGCAAGTTCTAGTGAGTAAGCGAGACAACGCATCCCTTTTACTCACTGGATCTTGCATAGTAGGCCACCTGTCGAGCCATTTATAGGGCGCTAGGGACGTCGCGGTGAAGGGAGGCTGGTCCGGGCAATCATATCCAATCATTTATTTTGGGAGTGCAGGAATAGTGTTAGCAGCGTCGGTCACATACCGACCTGATGATCATGACCTGGAGAAGGTCGCAGGCAGGCGCTGGATGCAGGCCGCTTCCAACAGTGCCCCTAGTATGAGGTTTTCTTAACGCAGACGCTAGCGACTGCGTTAGGATTTTGTATGGAATATCTTAGTTGCCTTACTATCCGCCAGAGGCGCTGTACAGGTTTGCCAAATTAAATCGCTAACGCAGTCGCTAGCGTCTGCGTTAAGAAAAACTCATACTAGGGGCACAGGTGGTTCTGGTAATCCTTGGGGCCTATGTCCAGCAGCTGGAATGATGATGATGATTATTTGATCACGTCGCTACGTACACACTTTACAAAAATATTCAATACAAAAGTTGTATGACTGATCAGTTGTATGACCGGCGGTCTTATTCTTATGGCAGAGGAGGTCGCATGTCAGTGACCACTCCGGTTGGGTTAATGCTCTAAGAATTGGTGAAATAAAAGTCCAAAGGATTTCCAAAATGGCCGGTTGTCGCGGCCTGCATCCAGCGCCTGCCTGCGACCTGCTTCAGTCATCTGACGATCTGGTCGGTGGGTGTACGATGCTGAGCTTACCGGTGCGTGGTCGACATTCGAGAACCTTTCTGCCCCATGGCCATCGATTCGTCGCGCTATGTGCCCCGCCCATTGACACTTCAAAGAGCTAATCCGCTGGGCTATGTCAGCAACCTTTGTTCTCCTACGAATCTCCTCATTTCTGATTAGGTGTCGTAGGGAAACACCGAGCATAGCCTCTCCATGGCTCTTTGGGCAAACTTGAGCTATCTTATGAGGCCCATAGTAGGGGACCACGTTTCGGACCCTGTCATGACTGTAACACACACTTGTAATAGACCTAGTTTTAAGGCATTGAGATATTTTGGACTAGAAGATATTGCCGAGATTCCCAAACGCTGCCCAGCCGAGTCGAATTCGACGAGAGACCTCGTCCTTGAAGCTGGAACTGTCAGCCTGTATCAACTGATCCAAGTAGACATATTGGTCCACTACTTCAAGGGTGCAGCGACGATATATATAACATAGACATCAAACATTATCTTGGTTTTGTCTATGTTCATTCTAAAGCCCACCTGTTGGGAGACTTCATTGCGTTCATTTTTATTTTTACAAAGTTTCTGCCTCTATGGACAATAACTATATAATAGTGTCAGGTCTGAGCCCCTAGTATGAGTTTTTCTTAACGCAGACGCTAGCGACTGCGTTAGCGATTTAGTATGGCAAACCTGTACAGCGCCTCTGGCGGATAGTCAGGCAACTAAGAAATTCCATACAAAATCCTAACGCAGTCGCTAGCGTCTGCGTTAAGAAAAACTCATACCAGGGGCACTGATAGGAAAAATTTGGAAAGGTTTTATAAATTTTTGTTACGCACTATGGCATGTAGCAAATTTATCATGTAGGTAAAGGTGTGCGTGCCATCTCCATTTAGTTTAATACTACTAAGCAAAAAATACATCACTACATAGTTTAAAACAAAGTCGCTTTCTCTGTCCCTATGTCCCTTTGAATGCTTAAATCTTTAAAAGTATGCAACGGATTATGATGCGGTTTTTTAAAAGATAGAGTGATTCAAGAGGAAGGTTTTTATGCCCATGCGAAGCCGGGGTGGGTTATTTCATAATTGGATTGTATAGGGTCAGAAATAAGACTAGTATATATGCAAAACATAGAGAATACACCATCAGAAATACTATTCTTAAATAACGAAAGTGTATCTGTGCCCCTAGTATGAGTTTTTCTTAACGCAGACGCTAGCGACTGCGTTGGCGATTTAGTATGACAAACCTGTACAGCGCCTCTGGCGGATAGCAAGGCAACTAAGAAATTCCATACAAAATCCTAAGGCAGTCGCTAGCGTCTGCGTTAAGAAAAACTCATACTACTCAGTGGACTTAGTCAAAGTCAAAATGTATGGGATTGACACAAGTTACGGTAAATCACTTGGTCAATCTTATGTCAATCCCATACATTTTGTTCTTGTCGACATTCGTGACTTTGGCTAAGCCCATATCGTAGGTGATGTAAGGCGATAAAGCTTGGAGAAAAAACGTTAAAGGTCACTTGAGTGCGTTAAGTGCGATAAATAAGTTTATATGCACTAAACGCACTAATATGACCTTCGACGTTTTTCTACAACGAAATATATATATTTTATCGCACTCAACGCACTAAAGTAACCTTATTGTGTATTTTTTCTGATGCACTAAAGAGTTTTTGTCTTATCTTGTGTTTAAGTCCGGGTAATTATACTTATAATTATACTTTTATCGAAATTTTACCAAATTAGGTACTTTGAGTGCTTCCGCCACCAGTTAGTTCATGCAAACTACTGCCGGCCGCATATAATATTATATATGAAATTACTTACAAAGTATTTCGTAGCAAGATGTATTTTGTAACGCCATTATCACTACATAGTATAAAACAGTCGCTTTCGCTGTCCCTATGTCCCTTTGTATGCTTAAATCTTTAAAACTACGCAACGGATTTTGATGCGGTTTTTTAAATAGATAGTGATTCAAAAGGAAGGTTTTTATGCCCATGCGAAGCCGGGGCGGGTCGCTAGTAGATACAACAAATTGTTAAATAAATAAATAAATATATAGGGACAAATTACACAGATTGAGTTAGCCCCAAAGTAAGTTCTAGACTTGTGTTATGGGATACTAACTCAACGATACTATATTTTATAACAAATACATATATAGATAAACATCCAAGACCCAGGTCAATCAGAAAAAGATCATTTTTCATCTTGACCTGACCGGGGATCGAACCCGGGTTCTCCTGAGTAGCGGTCAGGTTGTTAACGGAGGTCGTCAAACTATTAAATGTTAAATTATTGATTTATGTAGAATTGGTACAATAAAGTATACTGTTATAAAGGGTTAAAAAAATATAAAATATATTTTCATTTAAAAAAATTGTTTGCCACTTACGCCACTGTATTACTGTTAAGTAACTCTCAGTGTTATAAAAGTGAGCATTATGACTTTTATATAACTTATAGCGCCATAAGATATGGGCCCAATCAAGGGTTTGTAAGGGTATTATATTTTATCTCTCAAAGTTAATTTTGTTTAAATAATATGTTGACCACTTTTCTGACATAAAAACTCTATGCTAAGTTTTAAAAAGGTACCGTTAGTTTTCGAAGCATCTTAATAAATCGCGCGTTTTACTTTATTTAAAAAAACTCGTGCTTTTTATATTACAATAACGCACAAGTACAGTCGGCTGCAGAGAAATATGACCCCCTTTCAATAGTGATACTTGTGGCATGGGGGTCAGGTTTCTCTGCAGCCGACTGTACGTGATGAGATACATTACGATATTGAAATTGGTGAAATAAAAGACCCATTACGAGTAAATCCCAACTATCCTACTTATAATATTATAAATGCGAAAGTGAGTTTGTACATAAGGTGGACACAAATCAACTGCAAATATTTTAAGGGCAGATACAGACCACTATACTGACCAACTTTTCCAAATAAACTTATATCGAAATACGAAATTCTTTTTTCACTCTCCATACTAAATTGGAAAAGAATAGGAAAGCAAAAATAAATAAATAAATTTTTCGTATTTTGATATAAGTTTATATGGAAAAGTTGTTCAGTATAGTGGTCTAAATTTGCCCTTAAAATATTTGCAGTTGATTTGTGTCCACTTTATATTTGTTTGTTTATTTGTAAGCTCTTCACGCTTTAACTACTGAACCAATCTGCTTGAAACTTCGCATACACAGTTACAAGTATTGAGAAGGACATAACTTTTATCCCGGGAAAAAGCACTGTTCCCGAAATTCGCGCGGGTATAGCCGCGGGCGAAAGCTAATATTTTATAAAGATAATAAGAGTATAAGTTTAAATGGTTTGGTTTAACTATGGTTAGACTCGGATAGTTTAAGTTGTGGTATTTTAGGATTACACTTTCCAATCGATGAAACCTAAATAAAATAAGGTAATATATCTTATACCTATTCAAAACATACATTACATGATCAACTTATTGTGATATTATTGTTATTGATATATTTAGTTAGTTATCATGTACTTTGCACCGCAGTGGGCTGCAGAGAAATCTGACCCCCTTTCAATAGAGCAATACTTGTGGTATGGGGGTCAGATATCTCTACAGCCGACTGTACATATTTAACAGCGAGCGATAAGTTGCAATTGATAATTTTATAGAAACTTAAGTGTCAAATGAAATTTTCAAACTATTTTCTAGAGCTCTTGTCGTAGAATGAGTTAAATAATAATAATTTATTTCAGGTAATATAACTTTGAGAAACTATAAAATTACTTTAAGCATTTTTTGTTTTATATCAGGAATGTAAATAAAACCTAACTTAACAGATTTAGAGAAAATATTAGGAAAATATCAAAATTGATATCTAAAAAAATTAACCTAAATTAAAATGAATTAAATTTTAAGCTAAAAAAACAACATAATAAAAATTATAGCTAAAATATATTATTCAAAGGAGTCCCTTTAGGCAAGGTTTTATTACTTGGATCTATAAAAACATAGGTGCCATGCTTGCCATCCATAGAACTAGGAAGCGCGCGCGGCAATTTTTTTTTTAATCTATGTTGCCATCGTACCTTAATCTAACAATGTCAATTAGGCATCTACACGGAAATGTGGAGCGCTCTCCATTGTTCCTTGGGTCGGCCATCTACCGAGATACAGACTTATACGTCTAGTTCGGAGGTGGACCGCCGCCGGGGGCATGGTCAGTGTTCCTATATGTGTGTATACCATGTGTTTCTGTTTACCTGTTACTTGTGATACCTATGTTTTATGAATAAATGAATTTGAATCGCTATTGTAGCGTCTGTGTTTACAAAATCTCATACTAGGGGTACAGAATCATTAATTGACCTACATATGTAACCAAATTTTACATTTTTACTTTATATAAAAAAAATTGCTACCTAAGCAGTATTATGTATGATTTAATAACAAAACACGTGAAGTGTCGTATGTCGTTTCAATACTTCCTCATTCTGTCGGCGTAGTCCGAGAGCTGGCTCTACATTATCTTTAATTTAAAAATGTTTGTTATCGTCTGCGTTAAGAAAAACTCATACTAGGGGCACTAATAGGCCTGGGTCTTGAATGTTTATCTATAGGTATTTGTATTTGTTATAAAATATAGTATCGTTGAGTTAGTATCCCATATGTCTCGAACTTACTTTGGGGCTAACTCAATCTGTGTAATTTGATCCTATATATTTATTTATTTATAAACACCATTGACCCAGACATTGTGAAGAAATAACAAACATAGTCACAAACTTTCGCCTTTTTAATATTAGTGGGATGAAATGGGATGGGATAAGATTAGTAAGCTCTTAGTCTAAATGCGTATATTCGATTCCTCTTATAGCTAACGCATAATATTTATACTGATTTAGACCAATAGAACATAGCAACAACAAACATTGAAAATAATTGACATTGAATTGAAATCTCTACCCAAAAATACCAAACTTCAAATTTCGCTAAGTCGATAAAATACACACAAATACAAATATATATATATATATATATATATATATATATATATATATATATATATATATAAATATATATATAAATATTCCCACTAATATTAAAAAGGCGAAAGTTTGTGACTATGTTTGTTATTTCTTCACAATGTCTGGGTCAATGGTGTTTATAAATAAATAAATATATAGGATCAAATTACACAGATTGAGTTAGCCCCAAAGTAAGTTCGAGACATATGGGATACTAACTCAACGATACTATATTTTATAACAAATACAAATACCTATAGATAAACATTCAAGACCCAGGCCTATCAGTGCCCCTAGTATGAGTTTTTCTTAACGCAAACGATAACAAACATTTTTAAATTAAAGATGATGTAGAGCCAGCTCTCGGACTACGCCGACAGAATGAGGAAGTATTGAAACGACATACGACACTCCACGTGTTTTGTTATTAAATTTTCATACATAATACTGCTTAGGTAGCAATTTTTTTTATATAAAGTAAAAATGTAAAATTTGGTTACATATGTAGGTCAATTAATGATTCTGTACCCCTAGTATGAGATTTTGTTAACACAGACGCTACAATAGCGATGGCAACATAGATTTAAAAAAAAATTGCCGCGCGCGCTTCCTAGTTCTATGGATGGCAAGCATGGCACCTATGTTTTTATAGATTCAAGTAATAAAACCTTGCCTAAAGGGACTCCTTTGAATAATATATTTTAGCTATAATTTTTATTATGTTGTTTTTTTAGCTTAAAATTTAATTCATTTTGATTTAGGTTAATTTTTTTAGATATCAATTTTGATATTTTCCTAATATTTTCTCTAAATCTGTTAAGTTAGGTTTTATTTACATTCCTGATATAAAACAAAAAATGCTTAAAGTAATTTTATAGTTTCTCAAAGTTATATTACCTGAAATAAATTATTATTATTAAACTCATTCTACGACAAGAGCTCTAGAAAATAGTTTGAAAATTTCATTTGACACTTAAGTTTCTATAAAATTATCAATTGCAACTTATCGCTCGCTGTTAAATATGTACAGTCGGCTGTAGAGATATCTGACCCCCATACCACAAGTATTGCTCTATTGAAAGGGGGTCAGATTTCTCTGCAGCCCACTGTACCAAAGGCGGTGCAAAGTACATGATAACTAACTAAATATATCAATAACAATAATATCACAATAAGTTGATCATGTAATGTATGTTTTGAATAGGTATAAGATATATTAACCTTATTTTATTTAGGTTTCATCGATTGGAAAGTGTAACCCTAAAATACCACAACTTAAACTATCCGAGTCTAACCATAGTTAAACCAAACCATTTAAACTTATACTCTTATTATCTTTATAAAATATTAGCTTTCGCCCGCGGCTATACCCGCGCGAATTTCGGGAACAGTGCTTTTTCCCGGGATAAAAGTTATGTCCTTCTCAATACTTGTAACTGTGTATGCGAAGTTTCAAGCAGATTGGTTCAGTAGATAAAGCGTGAAGAGGTTACAAATAAACAAAATATAATGTGGACACAAATCAACTGCAAATATTTTAAGGGCAAATTTAGACCATCGAAATACGAAATTCTTTTTTCACTCTCCATACTAAATTGGAAAAGAATAGGAAAGCAAAAATAAATAAATAAATTTTTCGTATTTTGATATAAGTTTATTTGGAAAAGTTGTTCAGTATAGTGGTCTGTATCTGCCCTTAAAATATTTGCAGTTGATTTGTGTCCACCTTATGTACAAACTCACTTTCGAATTTATAATATTAAAAGTAGGATAGTTGGGATTTGCTCGTAAAGGGTCTTTTTTTTCACCAATTTCAATATCGTATTGTATCTCATCACGTACAGTCGGCTGCAGAGAAACCTGACCCCCATGCCACAAGTATTATATATATATACCACTATTGAAAGGGGGTCATATTTCTCTGCAGCCGACTGTACTTGTGCGTTATCCATATCCATACTAATATTATAAATGCGAAAGTCTGTCTGTCTGTCTGTCTGTCACCTCTTCACGGCTAAACTGCTGGACCGATTGTGATGAAATTTGGTAGGGATATAGTTAACGACCTGAGGTCAAACATAGGCTACTTTTGGGCGCGATATAACCGAGTCCCACGCGGGGCGAAGCCGCGGGGAACAGCTAGTTGTAATATAAAAAGCACGAGTTTTTTTAAATAAAGTAAAACGCGCGATTTATTAAGATGCTTCGAAAACTAACGGTACCTTTTTAAAACTTAGCATAGAGTTTTTATGGCAGAAAAGTGGTCAACATATTATTTAAACAAAATTAACTTTGAGAGATAAAATATAAACCCTTACAAACCCTTGATTGGGCCCATATCTTATGGCGCTATAAGTTATATTAAAGTCATAATGCTCACTATTATAACACTTAAGAGTTACTTTAACAGTAATATAGTGGCAAACAATTTTTTTTAAATGAAAATATATTTTATATTTTTTTAACCCCTAATAACAGTATACTTTATTGTACCAATTCTACATAAATCAATAATTTAACATTTAATAATTTGACGACCTCCGTTAACAACCTGACAGCTACTCAGGAGATCCCGGGTTCGATTCCCGGTCAGGTCAAGAAGAAAAATGATCTTTTTCTGATTGACCTGGGTCTTGGATGTTTATCTATATATGTATTTGTTATAAAATATGTATGTAATGTTAGTATCCCATAACACAAGTCTCGAACTTACTTTGGGGCTAACTCTGTTCATTTATACTGATTTAGACCAATAGAACATAGCAACAACAAACATTGAAAATAATTGACATTGAATTGAAATCTCTACCCAAAAATACCAAACTTCAAATTTCGCTAAGTCGATAAAATACACACAAATACAAATATATATATATATTATTTTAGTCATTTATATGTAAATATATATATATATTTTTTTTACTACTTTAATTTAGGTTAGTTTTTAATTATTATTTTTTTATTACTTAATTAAATTTCAAATGTTGTATAAAACTTACCTGTTAAGTTGTAAAGTACACATTACACTGCAACAATACAAAATAATGTGTTCAAGATTTTCATTGAACACATTATTTTGTAATGTGCACGTAATGCGCTTTCATTTGAGACCCCACTCAAGTATATTTGCAGACATTCGGTTGTTTTCGGCTACACCGATTTTCATCAAACATGTCTAAGAACACTCGCCCGTAAGTCACCTTTAATAAGAAAAAAAATTAATTGAAATCTCTTAAACATAAAACACCCCTCTTTTTGCTTCAGGGGTTAAAAATAGACAAAAGGATATACAATAGGCGGCCTTATCGCTAATGCAATCTTCTCCAGAAAACCCCCTCCTTGGGGAAGATAGGGGACTAAAGTATTCCTCATCAGACAATTTTAACAAAAAATTCCCAGTTGGGGGCCCAAGGGAAAAAGTGCTAAAGTGGCACACATAATGATTAAAAAATATTTTTTGTTGCAGGTATCATAATGTTTAATTCTTCATCTATTTCGTTGAATATTCAGATGGATACATGCTCTGAAGATCAAGCGTCAATTTGGTATATTTTAAAATGCCACATCGCCATCTTGAAATCTGACGTTTTACTTTTTTATTTAA
Organism: Apomyelois bistriatella; assembly: GCA_947044815.1. Classification (NCBI taxonomy): domain Eukaryota; kingdom Metazoa; phylum Arthropoda; class Insecta; order Lepidoptera; family Pyralidae; genus Apomyelois; species Apomyelois bistriatella. Next base: position 4,626,417 of record OX345717.1, read on the forward strand.
ATCTTATTTTTAGTGTTGTGCATTGGGGGCTCAATTTGCTGTGTGATAATTTAGTTCTTATTGTTTTTACTGTGATAATAATATTTGTTTTATATGTTGCCTTTAAAAGTTATTGGTCCCCGATCGTTTATACGAAGGTAAGTTTTTATAGAATAATAGATTTGACAATGTTTTATACTTATTTACGTACCTAATACTCGGTAAGCCCGGTGTTGGACACCCACCGAACATATGGTCAGATAATCTGAAGAAGACCTCAGGCAAACACTGGTTGCAAGCCGCTTCCAACTGGTCATTGTGGCAATCTTTCAATTAATCAATCAATTAATCATATTCTTTAAGTAGTTTGTTTATATGTAGGTATCATGTTACAAGAATTTTTTTCAAGAATTTCGAGGATTTTTTTTTAAAGATTTTTGGAGAAGAAAGAAGAAGGGATAGATTTAGTCCAGTTCTGTGGCTGAAAAGATGAAGATGAATACTCAGAAAATAATATTTTACAAACATTTTTGAAAAATAAAGACCATGGCCGTGACCGTTGGGAGCCAAGTGTTTAATAATGGACTGATTATGGGTTCATAGTAATCGGCGGCCATTTTGAATTGTATTTTTTTTTATTCACTTTATTTTTTCAGGAACTATCAGACGTAGGTTTCGAGCACATACCGCCAGGGCCTGATAGAGCCGCAAAAATCGATCGAGCTCGTAATGCGAGGAGTTTGGGCTCCAAGATTCCCCCGCCGTACCCTAATGGCTGGTTTGCGTTGATCGAGAGCAGGGACCTGAAAATTGGCGGAATTGTCCCTGTTGACGCTTTAGGTAGTTATCTACAACTAGCAGTCCACCTCGGCTTCACCCGTGGTACATATATAGCCTACTAGCTGTTGCCCGCGGCTCCGCCCGCGTGGGACTCGGTTATATCGCGTCCAAAAGTAGCCTATGTTTGACCTCAGGTCGTTAACTACATCCCTACCAAATTTCATCACAATCGGTCCATCAGTTTAGCCGTGAAGAGGTGACAGACAGACAGACAGACAGACAGACAGACTTTCGCATTTATAATATTAGTATGGAAGTATGGATGTCACTCGGGGATAGTGTGGCTTTCCAGCAGTGAAAAAATTTTTCAAATCGGTCTAGTGGTTTCGAAGCCTTTTCAATGCAAATAAAACAAACAAATATTTCCTCTTTATAATATTAGTATAGATAAAATATTAATGATCCCCGCTCTGATACTATCGATATCAATGAATCCCCATCACTAGTGCTTGACGACCTCCGTAGCGTAGTGATTGACTTCCTGTCCGCTACTCAGGAGGTTCCGGGTTCGATCCCCAGTTGGGTCAAAATTAAAAATTATTTTTTCTTGATTTACTGTTCTATGTAAGTATACAAATTTTCTGCACCACTTTATTTTTTGTCAATAATCACTTTATATTTAGGTTGTCTGGAAGAGATTGCATTAGAGATAAGGCCGCCTATTGTATTATCTACTAGCCGCCCCGGCTTCGCATGGGCATAAAAACCTTCCTCTAGAATCACTCTATCTATTAAAAAAAGCCTCATCAAAATCCGTTGCGTAGTTTTAAAGATTTAAGCATACAAAAGGACATAGAGACAGAGAAAGCGACTTTGTTTTATACTATGTAGTTATAGTGGTAGTGATGTATCTTGTCTTGTCTTGCTTGGACCGCCCCTAGTATGAGTTGGCAAACCTGTACAGCGCCTCTGGCGGATAGTAAGGCAACTAAGGAATTCCATACAAAATCCTAACGCAGTCGCTAGCGTCTGCGTCAAGAAAAACTCATACTAGGGGCACTGATAATCTTGTCGGTGGGTACCACATGGTACCACCCATATATACAGTAGCAAATATGAAATCCTAACTTCCTAACTAGTCACCGGTTGTATATTTATACCCATTTTCTCCAGGTCAAAACCTCTGCGTGTATCGCGGTGAAGATGGTATAGCTCGCTGCGTAAACGCTTACTGCCCACATTTGGGAGCCAACCTCGGGGTGGGGGGTTCGGTGTGTGGCAACTGCATCGAGTGCCCCTTCCACAAATGGAGGTTTGGGGAAGATGGCCAGTGTGTCAGTGTCCCTGGTGTCGAACATGGTGAGAAGTTACATACTTATATTACCCTTAGCTGTCTCCTTCAGGGGTAGGCATTTCTTGTAGGTGACGCTATCATTCAACTATATGCACATGTCAGAGTTTTTCGGGACCGCCTCTCGGCCGCTGACGTAGTTCCTTTAACGACTACCAGATAGCAGTCGGGATAAACGGCCTAACGTGCCTTTCGAAGCACGGAATCATTTTTATCAGACAATCAGGAGATTCACGCTTGCAATGTCCTAACCAAACTGGAATTAATTAAACAAAGTATGCTTCCCGTAGGAAGCGAACCCACGACCCCCGGATGTATAGGCAAACGCCTTAACCACTGGACCACGGAGGCAATTAGGGGTAGACAGAGACTAAAGATTTCCATTGGCTATACGATTCTCACATACCTCGTCATACACGCTCGCCGAGTTCGGGTACTCCTAATGTCTCCCCTTTTCAAAAGGTCTGCGAATTGGTCAGAGTATGTTGTGCCGGTGTTAACGGTAGATGGCAGTGGTTAGGTTATGTCAGATGCCTTAAGGTAAGCCTGAAAAATCTAACATGTTGGCCACTAACACACCCTTATCATGCTCTTATTGGTCTGATTTCGCTGTATAAAAGGGTTAAGGAAGTCAGACAGCAGTTGCTCCATTGTAATAACCAGTTTAGCCAAATCTGGACCATGATTAGTAGCGTACGGGCTCTGAAGCTTAAGCTGAAGATGCAACCGAGAGACGCGCTCGACGAAAGGGGTCATCATTTTAACTCAAGAACAAGAAGAATAATAAAATAACTTGTCTCGGGTTCGATCCCCGGTCAAGATGAAGAATGATCTTTTTCTGATTGACCTGGGTCTTGGATATATAATTATATACAACATACAATTATATATAACAAATACATAATTATGTATTTGTTATATATAATTGTATGTTAATGTAATATAATGTAAAATATATATATTATCGTTGAGTGATATCCTTCCATGCTGGTCTGGTAGAAAAAGAAAAATATAGAATGTACCAGCTGCTTCTTTTCCCGCGCAAGCCATAAAAGTCGACTAAGGGAATTGGCGAATGGGGGGAATCATGACATAGGCGATGCGGCTAGCAACCCATCACTATTGATTTCCTGTTTCAACTATCATCATGCTAAACGTGGTCTGAGGTCTTATGGTCCTAGGCTCTGTCTACCCCGTATGGGATAAAGACGTGACTATATGTATGTATGTAGTATCCCATAACATTACTCAATCTGTGTGATTTGTCCCTATATAAGGTGAATTTAAATCAACCTCAAATATTTTTGGGCAGATTCAGTGCTCCTAGTGTGAGTTTTTATGATATGATAGTGAGCTATTTTGTACGGCAGACCTGTAAAACGCCTCTGGCGGATAGTAAGGCAACTAAGAAATTCCATACAAAATCCTAGCACAGTATAGTGGTCTGTATCAGTACCCCTAGTATGAGTTTTTCTTAACGCAGACCCTAGCGACAGCATTAGGATTTTGTATGGAATTTCTTAGTTGCCTTGCTATCCGCCAGAGGCGCTGTACAGGTTTGCCATACTAAATCGCTACGCAGTCGCTAGCGTCTGTGTTTAGAAAAACTCATACTAGGGGCACTGCCTTTAAAATATTTGCAGTTGATTTGTGTCTACCTTATATATTTATTTATTTTAATTTATATACAGCCCCGCGAGGTGTCTCCATCAAGACCTGGCAGACGAGGGAAGCTGATGGTGCTGTGTGGATCTGGCATGATGCTGAAGGTCGCCAGCCGCTCTGGGAGTTGGAAGACGCGCCAGAACTGAAGACTTGGGGGTACAGGGGCAGCAATGAGTTTGTGGTCAGCGCGCATATACAGGTGGGTACACGAAGAAAATTTGCTTCGTGGGTGGGTACCATCAAATTATCATTCACTAGCTGTTGCCCGGGGCTCCTCTCCCGTGGGAATTCCGGCATAAAATATAGCCTATTGTCCGAATACTCAAACACTAATCCATTTTGAGAGCTGTTCAAGTATCATGCTGTCACTGTCATATCGTTGACGTTCAGCGCGACAGCATGTTACTTGAGCAGCTCTCAAAATTGATAAGCGTTTGAGTATTCGGGCGTATGTGTTGTTCCAGGGTCTAGGCAATCTTAATTCCAAATTTCAGCCAAATCGGTTCAGCTGTTTTCCTGTGAAGAGGCACAAACATCCATGCCTTTCGGGTTTATTATATTACTAGCGACCCGCCCCGACTTCGCATGGGCATAAAAACCTTCCTTTTGAATCCCTCTATCTATTAAAAAAAACCGCATCAAAATCCGTTGTGTAGTTTTAAAGATTTAAACATACAAAGGGACATAGGGACAGTTTGTTAAGCCTATTCTAGCTAAAATTTGTTTCGTCTCGTTCTTGCACGTGAAGTGTCGGGTAAGAGAGAAAGAGCCAAAACATATTTTAGTTGTAAGTAACTTGGAACGGGGGTTTGTTTTAAACTATGTAGTGTAAGTACTAAATATGTGTAAGTACTAAATATTTTTTTAAATTCCAGGAGATCCCTGAGAATGGAGCAGATGTGGCTCATCTGAACGCTGTGCACTCGACATCCCTACTTTCAGCCCTAGGGGAAAGATACCCAGGCCTACAGGACTTTATAGGTAACTAGCGACCCGCCTCGGCTTCGCATGGGCATAAAAACCTTCACCTTAAATCACTCTATCTATTAAAAAACCGCATCAAAATCCGTTGCGTAGTTTTAAAGATTTAAGCATACAAAGGACATAGGGACAGAGAAAGCGACTTTGTTTTATACTATGTAGTGTAGTGATATACATATGTAGGTTATATTTTATAACAAATACATATACTTATAGATAAACATCCAAGACCCAGGCTAATCAGAAAAATATCATTATTCATCTTGACCTGACTGGGGATCGAACCCGGGACCTCCTGAGTAGCTGGCAGGCATTTTTACCATTACGCCACTGAGGTCGTCAATTGTCTCTAACGCAAATTTTGTGAGTTGACATCTTTGGAGAAAATACTCCAGTGGAGTTTGTGACGCCGCTTCTTCTCCACTTGCGCTTTGGAATTGGTGGTAAACTTAAAATAGGTATTTAATATTGACGTCAATAAGTCAATAAGTGAATCCCAATCCCAACTTTTTATAAATGCGAAAGTGAGTTTGTATATTTATTTGTTACCTCTTCACGCCCTGTCTACTGAACCAATCTTCCTGAAATTTCGCATACACATAGCTAGGAGTATTAAGAAAGACATGGGGTACCTTTCATACCGAGAAAAAGCACTGTTCCCGAGGGAAATTCATGCGGGCGAAAGCTCAAATATTGAAAATAAACAATATGAATTTGTTTTTGATACATTTGCCTCAGGTTGTCACGTATGGACAGCAAAATGGAGTCGTAACGAGGACCATACGGCGGTGATGGAGCTGACACATGATTACAAGGTCTGGAAGACTAACTGGTTCCACATCGATGTAGCTGTCACACAGGTTAGTTTTGGACACTCTTCTTAGTCCGAGCGTGTTTCCCGGTCGCATTTTCAATACACGCTTTGCCCCGGGGCCTAGCCAGTCATACATACATATAATCACGTCTTAATCCCATACGGGGTAGACGGAGCCTAGGGTCATAAGACCTTAGACTACGTTTAGCATGATAATAGTTGAAACAGGAAATCAATAGTGAAGGGTTGCTAGCCGCATCGCCTTTGTCATGATTTACCTATTCGCCAATTCCCTCAGTCGACTTTTACGGCTTGCGCGGAAAGAGATGCAGCTGGTACAATCTATGTTTTTCTTTTTTTCCCAGACCAGCATGGAAGTATGGACCTAGCCAGTCACAATCGCAAAACATTAACGAAGTACTTATACGACAAGAACAAAACGTATGGGATTGACATTAGATCGACCACGTGATTCACCGCAGCTTATGTCGATTCCATACATTTTGTTCTTGTCGACATTCGTTAGCGTTTTGAAATTGTCACTTGGCTAGGGTGCTGTACCCCAAGTATGAGTTTTCATAAACGCAGACGCTAGCGACTGCGTAAGGATTTTGTATGGAATTATCCGTCTAACTCCGTAACCCAGACCCACAGGAATATGACCCGGGTGTGTTAGTGGTCAACACTGGAGACTCAGATTTCTCAGGCTGCCTAAAGGCATCTGACATAGCCTTACGACTGCCATCTATCGATAACAGCTGGGGCACGGAGAATCTAAAAATAGAAATGCCACTAATGGCGACCAAGCATGGCCTCGCACTCGCCGTACTATTATCTAATATGTGATATAACTGAAAGTGGGCGGGGCACATAGCGCGACGGAGCGATGGCCGATGGGGCAGAAAGGTTCTCGAATGGCGACCACGCACCGGCCAGATGGTCAGATGGCCTGAAGTAGGTCGCAGGCAGGCGCCGGATGCAGGCCGCGACAACCGGTCATTCTAGAGATCCTTGGGGGAGGCCTATATCCAGCAGTGGACAGCCTTCGTCTGAAATGACGATGATATACTTAAGTGTAGATATGACGGCTGGCCTTGTTAAGCTTTTTTTTTTTCAGACGGGCCCAGGCCATGTGCGCTTACGCCTATCAACCCCCGTAGGCCCAGTTTTGGTGTCTCAATCCGTTACACCGTTGGCGCCTCTCATACAGAAGGTGGTCCATCGTTTCTTCTCACCGTTGCATGCCGCCCCAATCGCCAGCATGTTAGTGATATCTGAAGCATACATGGTAAGTAGCGCCATCTGTTGTCGAGTAGTATAAATAGTAAGTAACGCCATCTGTTGTGAGTAGTATAATATATAAGTATCAAAGTTGCGTAATCTTGTTTATAGATGGCATTAGCATCAATAAGAAAATAACATAGATTAAAAAATGGCAGAGACCGCGCACGGTTCCAAAATCTTTGGAAAATAAGAATAAGTACATCTTGACTGCCAACATTAATATAAAAATTAAATTTTCAGTTCGAACGCGACATAGCAATATGGAACAACAAGCGTTTCGTCAGCACGCCAGCGTACGTACGGACCGACAAGACTATCCGTGCGTTCAGAAGCTGGTATTCACAATTCTACAGCGAAAACAGTAGAAGCTTCAGAGACGCTATACAGAACCCTTTAGACTGGTAATGAGCGATAAAATGTTTTTTTTTTTTTAATTTGTAGGGAATAAAAACGCAGTTTTTTTTTGGGATGATAAAGTGTTGAATTTTGATGAAAAATATGTTGAAAATTTAATGAGGGGTGTTTTGTTAGACAGATGAGAATTACCTGTCATCCTGTGTCATTGCATTTTATTTCTTGGTGCAATAATGAGTTTGGTGAGGCATGACAGTGTTATTAATGTATAGTAGAAAAAAAGAGATTAACTATGTATAATATGTATATACTTACTTTATGTACGTTTGTGGGGAAAATTTTAGAAAATATTGTTAAGTGTTGAATTGTGTGTGTTATTAATACCTATGTTAAAATAAGATATGTGATGTAAGACAATACATCTGGTGGCCTACTATCATCTCTTAAAACCATGCAAGATCCAGTGAGTAAGGGAGAAGTCGCCTTACATCATGTATTGCTTACTCACTGGATCTTGCATGGTTTTAAGAGATGATAGTAGGCTGTACCCCTACTATGACATTTTAGCACAGACGCACGTCTAGCTATTTTGTATGATAAACCTGTACAGCGTCCCTGGCGAATAGTAAGATTCACAGAAATTTTAATTAAATAGTTCGCGAGCGAGTTCTATGATAAGATTAGTAAGGTAACAAGAAATTCCATCCAAAATGCTAACGCAGTAGCAACTGCGTTTACAAAATTTCATGGTAGATACACAGACAGACGTGAATATAGTTGTCATATCGCCGGATTTTATTAAAATATTTTCAATTTGTTTAATAGTTTTTGATTTTATACTTTCCCACCCAAAAGATATCTATAGATATGCTGTTAGCCCTGGCTTCACACAGGTGGTACCTACAGTTTGGAAAGTATACCTCATCATCATCATTTCAGCCACATGCTGTCCAATGCTGGACATAGACAAAGATTTCCAAAATGGCTGGTTGTCGCGGCCTTCATCCAGCGCCTGCCTGCGACCTTTCAAGTCATCTGGTGGTCGCATTCGAAAACCTTTCTGCCATCGGTTAGTGGCACTATGTGCCTTTTCACGGGCTTTGCTCGCTTTCATTTTATTATAAATGGGTTTCTGATCCCTGATCAGGACTAAGGTGCTAAAAAAAAGAAAAATAAACAAATAAATATTATTTTACTGTAGCAAATTTAAATTCGGCGTAGTCTATGAATCCATCCTTATTAGCGTCAGCCTGTTTCATGGCTCCTTCGACAATTTCTTCGAAGTCTTCATCCTTGTACACCATTGCTGTCTCTTCCACTTTACCATCGGGACCTAAAAAATCATCTGAAATAAGTTTTTAACAAAAATTTCACCTTTGACACAAGCTTTTATTGTCAGCAGGGAGATATTTATGCATTACTAGCGACCCGCCTCGGCTTCGCATGGGCATGAAAACCTTCCTTTTAAAACATTATCTACTAAAAAAACCGCATTAAAATCCGTTGCGTAGTTTTAAAGATTTAAGCATACATAGAGATATAGGGACAGAGAAAACGACTTTGTTTTATACTATGTCGTGATAATGCGTAAAAAAAAAATTTAGTTGAGGAATTCCCTTCTTGAAAGCCCAACCGGGGTGCACTATCAGATCACGGTCATAGCAATGTATTGCTATAACCGTGCTCTAAAGTTACGATCAGAAGTTACGTGTATAAAATTCCATCTTGGTGGTGTTCATCGCTGAGGAGTTCCCTAGTTAGGAGCGGATTTGGGTAAAACCATTGTCATATTATCGCAGCACACTACTAGATAGAGATCCATTCATCTATAATGGCCTTCAAGGGCGTAAAAAGATTATTTCAGGGTCGGCAACGCACTCGTGACACTACTAGTGATGCACGCGTTCATAGGCTGCGGTAACTACTTTCCATCAGGTGGGCCATGGTCTGATTGCCTACTCAGTGGGAAAAAACTAATTCATTAATTAGCACTTAAATATTTTGTGTAATAAAAAGTCTACTTATAATGTACCTCCAAACAGGTAATTTAAAACAAAACTCACCAAACGTTCTGAAAAAAAATGAAAAAAAAAAAAATACAAAAAAAAATTCAATACATGAACTTTTATTCTCTGCTAAAAAAAACTGCTATTCAACAATAGATGGCGTAACATTTTAATAAAATAGTTCCGCTATTCGTCGCGACAATAATGAATCTAATTTTTTCGCGCCGCGGTATCAACGATCTTAGCTTTGTAGTTACTAAGTGCATATTCTGAGTAATCAACATATCCATCTCTATTCAAGTCTGTGTGTTTGAGGGCCTGCTCCAAAACATCTTCCAATTCATTATCCTTGTATGCTTTGTGGTTCTTGTCCACACGCCCTGAAAGTAATTAAAAAAATAATGTTCTATTTTCCAATTTTAACTATCGAGTTATTATTTACAGAGCCGCAAAGTTTTCGTTTCCGGTGGCTAAAAACTGAACTAGAGACTACATACATTTTTATGCAATAGACATAGATTTTGGCGCCATCACGACCGGCAGAAATAAGTCCTTTAACTATTAAAATAGTTATATGCTCGAATGAGTGAGTCACAGATTGCATAAATTGAATGATTAAGCTCTTCAGTGAGTTTTGCAAAATAACATTAGTTTATTTCGATTTTTATGGAACAATAAAGCGTCTTTGGCGAATGGTTAGTTAGCTAAGGATTTTAAAAAAAATGTCTGCCACGATATTTAATAAACGCAGACGCTAGGGACTGTTTGATTTTGTATGGGATTTCTTAGTTACCTTCCTTAGGATATATCCGCCAGGGGCGCTGTACAGCTTTGTCATACAATATCGCTAACGCAGTCGCTAGCGTCTGCGTTTATTAAATCCTATGTTACTTGTTCAGCAAAGATCATAATTTCAAAAACAATACTTACCCCAGTTTTACATAGGGCTTCAAAAGACCATATTCACAAACCGCGGCGTAGTCATATTACTAGCCGTATTTAATAACACAACATATATTTAAGTCGGTTGATACGGCTCGCTTGATGGTGAGCGGTTACCGTGAACGACTGAAAGCATAATGTCGCAACAATACCGACTTAAAACGGTTTTTTTTTGTGGTTAAAATATTTGTATTAAGTATATATTTTGCATTTTTTTTAAGGATTAAATAAATAAATGGCTACTTATAAAACTAAAAAATACTAATAATTAAACAAAAATCTTCGTAGCATAGGTGAGTTTTTTCGTTTAGTGTTTTTTATAAGTAAATAAAGTTTTGGTTTCATCTAGGGTTCCCAAAATAACTTCAAAATAAGGCGAATTATGTTTTAAGTTATAAGTACTTAAAAAGAAATTCCCGCCGTTAATACCATAGAGTAAAAATCGAAATACCTACCTTTATGGTTAGTTCTCCGCTCATTTTTTTTATAGATAGAAATACCTCAAATAATTACCTCCACCAAGCTAATATATATGAGAAGGTAGGTGTTTGTAAATGAATAATAAATACTGTACTAATACTGGGGGGTTACTACCGTCTCTTAAAACCATGCAAGTTCCAGTAAGGGGAATGTCGCATTACATCTGGTATCGCGCTGTCTTGCTTACTCATTGGAACTTGCATGGTTTTAAGACGATACCTCGGTGAACACTAGCGCCACCAACATTTAAAAATCATTATTCACTGAAAACACAAGTTATCAAAAATCCGTCTTATGCAAATAAGGTTCTGGATCTGAAGTTAATTTTAAACATGCCTGTATCATAAAATATGTTTGTTTGAACGCTTATAACTTTAGAACTTAATATTGGTCGCATTTGAAAAAATATTTCTGCAAAGCCTGATTTTTTAATAAGGTTATACATATTCGTATAGGCTACTATAGCGTAGCCGGCGAACTTCTTACCCCTTTAGAATTAGAAGTATTTATATAAAACCCTCTATGTATTTTATAACTAAAACCTTCCCTGAGAATCACTTTATCTATTAGTGAAAACAGCATGAAAATGCAATTATTCGTTTTTAAGTTTTGCGCTCACATACAGACAGACACAGTGCGGGTATATATAGATTGTACATACACACCAAGGGAGAATAAAACTGAGGAACTGGGACAACATAGTATAAAAGAAAGTCGCTTTCTCTGTCCCTATATCCCTATGTATGCATAAATCTTTAAAACTATGCATCAGAATTTGATGCGGTTTTTTTAATAGATAGAGTGATTCAATAGGAAGGTTTTTATGCCCATGCGAAGCCGGGGCGGGTCGCTAGTAATATATAAAATTAAAATTGAATCTCGTTATATAAATTTATTTAACCTTCAACAGTCAATCTTAATTACATCTCACACAACCATAACTATTTGTTGACTCAGAAATACATACTTATTAATAAAATAACTGTAAAAAAAAGACCAATGGCGACCAAAATTGAAAACGTAATGTTTTTTTTTAAATTCTTCAATGATGATACTTTAAAGTTACAAAATTACAAAAAAAAAAATATTAAATGTTAAATTTATTCGAAATTCAAAACTTTCTAATCTTTTAAGATAAAAGATAACCTATTTTCATCAATGTTTAATATTATGTATATATTTCTGAATCAACATTCCACCACGAATCGATGTAAAAATGAAAAAAATGTTTACAAGTTTGAAAATACATGAAATCACTAATCATTAAAATGTACCAAAATCAATCTCAATATACATAGGTTTTGCAACAAAAACGACGTATGTTTTTGTCTCTTGGTTCTTGCTTGATTTATTTTTATATGAAAAATATTCCAGGAATTTTAATAAAAAGAACGTAAGTAATTTGACAAAACGATTCTAATTTTTTTTTTTATTTGTTACCTTATTAGCAAAGAATCGTAAATAATTTTCGAATCGAATATACTCGTACTCGTAGATGATTATTTAAATCGTACCATCATTTAATATTTAAAAATAAACATACAACTAAGACTGATTTAAAGTTCATTTTAAATCGTTCAAAATATACAGATATGACTTTTTTATTTTTATTTACAAGATACTTGATCATTTTTTTTTATAATTGGTCTTAAAATAATCTAATTATTTTTTCCTTTACCTAGTTCAAGTAAACTTATAATGTCAATATGTCTTAATTGGGATAAAAATATCACCAATAATATAAAAAAAAACTTATAGAATCAGCCAAAGACAATATTTGTTTAGACATTTATAAAAAGATGTTCTCACACTTTAATTTCAATAAAGAATACACTATAACGTTTTTTTTTAATTTCTAGTGGTGTTCATGATCATTAAATTCTATAATATATAAGTATTCAGTCAAGATGGAAGAATGGCAAATGGCAATAAACGATATTTTCTCAAAATGAGAAAAAAAATAGGCACAAAAAAAACTAAATTAGTGTCAAAAGATATTTCAACAAGAAATCTACACATGTTCATTAAATGCCTTTTTTAGAAATGCTTAAGATTTAAAAAAAATAGTAGTATAAAAAAATAATGAATTATATTCGAGACAATTTTTTTTAATGGAAGCAACTAGAAATGAGCTAAAAATATTCGTTTTCACAGATCAAAAACATTGATGCAATCTATGTCTTTATTCGTTAATAAATAAAATCCACAGAGAAATATGTATCCTCCGTGATAAAATCTCAGTAAAGTACCCTGCGATATTATAAATTAAATTTTGTATTCACAACAGTAGTCTATTTTAACTATCACCAAAATTAATTAATAAATTGATAGAACTACAAAAAATCGTTTAAAAATCCAAGTTTTTTTGTGGCCCGATATAATAAAAAATATGAGCATTACATTTGTGACTGAATATGTTGAATTAAGTAGTTTCTAAACGGAATTTAAGTTCTTTTATCAATTAGCATTAAAATAAGTACTTAAGAAGAATAGAATCAAGAAGTTTCAACAAAAAAAGAAAGTAACATTTCCGTCGCAGAATTTTCGAAAAATTGATTAAAAATTAAGAAAAAAAAATTGTTGAATTTTTAAGTAGCTACTTATTAAAATTATCAAATTGAGATTTCCATAATAATACTGTAATTTTATACCAATTAATAATTGTTGTGGTACCTAATTATTCTGTAAATACAAATCTTTGTAAGTTTTAAACTAATTGTTTGACAATATCATTTCAAAGGCCGGTTTTTGTTGGTAATTAGCTGGCAATAAAAAAAAGAAGGGGATTCCCCACAGACGTTAATTCAGCTTTTATTAAGCCAATTGACTACTCGAGGAAAATTGATAAATAATAAAACTAAATAGACCTGAAAGAGGCCTCTTTCGGTTTGAACTTTTTTAAGTGCTTACATTACTTCATTGCGCACGTTGGACGTAAACTGCTTTACATCAGACCACATATAAAAACAATAACTTATATTTTCTTTAGCAAAAAAAAGTAAAATAAAATTCAAATTTAGAAAATTCCGCCACGGTCACGTCAATATTACGCGCCGAAATTTGAAATTAGGAACGTCATTGGAATGTCAGATTAGGCTTTGCCCTCTTGTTTCTGGCTCTTTTGCTGGGCGCGAATGAATTCCGGATAATCGATATAGCCGTCTCGATTATGATCGTCCATGTTTAATATGGGATCGATTAGGTTGACTAGCTCGTCATCTTTGAAGATTTTTTCGCCGACGGGCGCCTGGCCTCCTTGGGGTTGTTGTTTGTGGCCTTGTTCTGGTAAAGACAAACACAAATGAGTGATGGATGAATTAGCGATGGTTTTTTTGTCATTTTCATATAAAAGTGTATTGAACTATTTGTTATTTTTTTTTTAGGTAGGTGCTAACTTGTCTGATAGGAATTTAGTAAATCATTAAATTTTACTTAGCATATTACTATATCAAAATGACAAAAAATAAACCATTTAACACGAGCTTGAGATATACGCAATAATGGACATGTATGAGTATTTAAGCCAAATATAAATGGATATTATTATTTTTATCCATTTATTATATTATTATTCATTTATTTGTAATAAAGATAAATTTTCTCAATTTCAATTAACTGTCTAAATACCTTAAATAGACCACTGACTAACCATGACTATAATTGGCTATTCAAAAATAACACATCTGCGTTAGTCATGAAAGGTATGTTTCAATGATGTCTACGAAATCCATTTTAATTTGGCTCAGACAAACACGCAATTACTTTTTGAAGCACATTTAATAATCCCCAAAACGATATATATATGACTATTTTTGTAAATGGTTTACATTTACAAAAATAGTCATATATATAGCCATGAAACATATTAAAACATTTCGTGTGGCGTACCAAAATGATAACCGAATAAAAATGATAAAAAAGAATCGAGTAACGTACAAAATAGATGTATGCACAGAAAAAACAATAAAACCAAGAAGCAATGCAACCATACATAGATGGCATCTTAATACATGGTTGACCTATTTATTTTTAACTCCTCTTCTCGTCGCTAGATGGCGTGTAACAAAATTATAAAACGAAACACCCTCCCGTCTCCTCAACTCGGGAACGCTAGAATAGGCATTTTTTGGTAGGCTGGCCAGAGTGAAACTGAAAAAACCTAATGTATGAAAACGTATTAAAAACCTCTTTTAACGGCCGTCAATGTTTTTTTTAATCACATTGTTGGCCTAGGCCAGTGTGCTTCTAAGCAAAAGAGCAATAGGGCAACTCACTCTATACATTCTTCGTGCTATTTGCCAAAGTAACTGTTTTTTTTAAACTTACCATGCCAGTGTATTAGTGACTTGATGAGCTCGCATCCATCTAACTTATTGTTGTTATCTGAGTCGTGCATCTTGAAGTAATGGAACTGCAGCTCCTGTTCGGACATTTTTGACGTGTCTATGGGCACGTCCATGTGTTCTTGGATGTGGCTGCGGGGGGACATAAATATATAAATACTAGCTGTTCCCCGCGGCTTCGCCCCGCGTGGGACTCGGTTATATCGCGCCCAAAAGTAGCCTATGTTTGACCTTAGGTCATTAACTACATCCCTACCAAATTTCATCACAATCGGTCTAGCAGTTTAGCCGTGAAGAGGTGACAGACAGACAGAGAGACTTTCGCATTTATAATATTAGTATGGATATAGGGACATTAATCACACAGATTGAGTTAGTAAGTAAATTCGAGACTTGTGTTATGAGATACCAACTCAACAATACTGTATTTAATAAACTAGCTGTGCGCGCGACTTCATCCACGTGGAGTTTAAAAAAAAAGTTATTGTTCAGTTGACAGTTAAAAAAGAAACTGAAATCTAGGTAGCCTAAAAATTAATAAGTAAACATAAATAAATAAATATAATAAACATGGTGAAATACCACAGATTGAGTTATCCCCAAAGTAAATTCGAGACTTCTGTTATGGGATACTAACTCAACCATACTATACTCTATATTAAATACAATCTATCTAATAATCTACATATGTAGATAAACATCCAAGACCCAGGTCAATCTGAAAAAGTTAAATTTTCAACATGATCGAACCCGGAACCTCCACAGTAACAGTATGATGACCAATAAGCAACAGGGGTCGTCAATATTTTTTTCAATCCTTGCAACGCCACCTATTAGCAAGAAAAAGAACTAAATCTTTTTCTTAGGCAATTGGACTAAACATGATTAGACGAAATTAAGGGGTACTTTTACTCACTCTCTTTCTTGATTGATGTTGGCAACGTTTAAGAGCTGGGGATCTGAAACAAAATATCATCATCATTTCTTGTAGATGTCACGGTCAATCAACCATGCACGCCCTGGCGATGTGACGAAAACTATTCAAATTAGCTTTAAGATGATACCTTGGTGAACACTAGCGACACCATCAGTTAAAAATCATTATTCACAAGTTATCAAAAATCCATATTAGGTAATTAAGGTTCTGGGTCTGAAGTTCATTTAAAACATATCAAATACCCATAACCCCGTCAGGGAAACCATACCAACAGGAACATGACCCGGGTGTGTTAGTGGCCAACACTGTCAGATTTTTCAGGCTGCTTAAAGGCATCTGACAGCCTAACGACTGCCATCTACCGATAACAGCCGGGACCAACAGCTTAACCTTGCGAAGCACGAAGCCCAAGATAGAAATGCCACTAATGGCGACCAATCCAAACATGGCCGCGCACTCGCTGACGCTTAACGCGTAATATCGATACGAACACGCGCGCCGCGCGAGGCTATCGAGCTCCTCATGCACGCTAACAAAAATATAGTTACGTTAAAACAAGCCTACCGACTGCCATCTAGCAATTACACACCTCCCGTAGGTCGACCGCCTATCTCGATTCCCTCCTCTCGTAATGGCTACTTGTATCGCTTTCACCACATTTCGCTCCGGTTTACGCACAAAAATCTTAAAAAAAAAATTTTTTTTGCCAATGTTAACAAAAAAAATTTTTTTTTAAGCATTTTGTGCGTTAGACGGAGCGAAATGTGGCGAATAGGCGGTCGACCTACCGTTAGTTAATCTATGGAAAAAAAATGTGGGTTAATCTTACCACCATGGTGTGCGTGACCCTGAGGCTGTCCTTGCATCTGCACTGGCACTTGTTGAACAGGCACTTGTGGCTGCTGGTACTGAGGCGGAGGAGGCTGGTACTGCTGTTGTTGGTATTGTTGTTGAGGTGCCTGTCAAAGGATATATATGTTGACTAGCAGTCCACCCCGGCCTCGCCCGTGGGACATAGCCTATGGCCGTCAGGGTGAATGTAACTTTAAAATGGAATTTTTTTGAAATTGGCACGTAGTTATTGAGTTTATTCATTACAAACATAAACACAAAAATGCAAATCTTTCCTCTTTATAATCACTAAATAGTATAAAACAAAGTCGCTTTCTCTGTCCCTATATACCTTTTTATGCTTAAATCTTTAAAACTACGCAACGGATTTTGATGCGGTTTTTTTTAATAGATAGAGAGATTCAAGAGAAAGATTTTTATGCCCATGCGAAGCCGGGGCGGGTCTCTAGTATTTACACAATATACATAAATAAAAGGACCTACTTCAGGTTAAGTCATTTGCCTGTAGACTCGTGGGTTTGATTCCCATGGAAAGTATACTTTGTTTAGTTTCCAGTTTGTTTAGGACATTGCAGGCTTAAATCAATTGAATGTCTGATAATAAGATTATTCCATGCCTTGGAAGAGACATGTTAATCAATCCATCGTCTGGTATTAGTTACGGAAGAATGCTGACACCAGGGCGTGTAGGCCAATTGACCATGCTATTTAAACAGAAACTTGTCGAAAGCCCCGAATGTAGGGCATGTGCAAAAACAGGGGAGTCCATGAGCCACATTTTGTGTTGCTGTGACTCACTGGCCAGCAAGCGAATGGACCTCTTACTATGTATATATAAGTGGGGTGGGTCATGGGATATGTCACTAATTTGGCGTACACTATAAAAAGCCCAATACTCAGTAGTGGGCAAAAATAAGGCTGTTATGTTTCAATTTCAAAGCCCTATTTGCTGTTACCAGCGTGTCCTTGTGACACATAGGCCTCCTCCAGATTTTTCCATGTTCCCTATCTCTAGCTTATCTGGCCCACAAAAGTCCTGCGCAGGATGCAGGTTATCAAGGCTGTTATGTTATGAGTAACCAAATATTGACATAAAAATTAATATAAAAAACTTTGTATACCTGTTGGTGTACAGGCTGTGGTGGGGGAGGTGGGGGTTGATAATTCTGTAAAAAAAGCAAACATTTATTTTTCAGTCATTTTGCAGTATTTGATTAACTATTCTAAGCCCATTGCTTTGAACCTGATAAATATATGAATCAACTATAATAAATAAATCTATATATATATATATATATATAAATATATATATAAAAGAAAGACGTGTTAGTTATTATGCCATCATAGGCTGAATGCCAAATTGTACTCATTCAATGCAAATAAATCTATTCTATTATATTTATAACTCCAGAATGGCTGAACTGATTTGGCTGAAAATTGGTGGGGAGGTAGCTTAGAACCAGGAGAAGGACAAAAGGTACCTTTCATCCCGGGAAAAAGCACTGTTTCCTAAGGAAGTTCACCAGGGCGAAGCCGCGGGCAAAAGCTAGTAATAATTTAAGTTAATCTTTCAACTACCAAGAATGATGACACAATAGAATAACTATTGTAATGCAGTTCCCGGATACCAGTAGGTAGTCAAGGGGTTTAAAAGCATATTTTTATAATAGATAGTGCATATCCTTTATAATAGATGATTTTCCACCCTTCTCATAACACCACCTCAGTCTACATTATAACAAAAAACAGGCCAAGTGCGAGTCACACTCGCACACAAATGGTTCTATAACCATATCTAAACAAAATGACAAAATCAACATGATCGCTGTGTCTCTTACATATTATTTTTTTTTTTGTACTTGTTCTTATAGCGGCAAAGAAACATTTCAACTGTCTAGCTATCAGATGTTACAGCTGGTGGTAAAGTACTACTATTGACACTTCTAGTATTACTGGTAAGAACTGATACTGTCTGGACAGACAGACAGACAGACGGACGGATGGATAGCAGTCTAAGTAATAATGTCACTATTACCCTTTGGGTATGAAACCCCGAAAAATTTATTGTGCTTACCTGGTAATTTTGCGGTGGCACGCCAGGGGCAACTTTTTGCTGATATTGTTGAGATATTGTACACTGAAGCACAGCGGCGAATATGAATATTGAATGTAACATTTTTCACCTAAAAAGATAACCTATTATGACAAAATTGCACAAAGTATTACAATTTTTAATGACTGACTGTTTTAAAGCATTACCTTTTAATTACTACACGTGGAAGCAGTAAAAATTGTAAATTTACAAAAGAAATTCAAAACTTTGGTGAAACTTGTGTAAACTTAAAACGGTGGAAGGATTGTATGGAAAATTAATTATACCTGTTAATATAGACGCACTACTACGTGTACATGCGATAAAAGCTTATCGAATCGATGTATTGATAATACAAACGTAAGCGAATTGTTTCGCAAACGTATTCAAATACCAAAAAATATTAGAGCAAGAATTTACACGTCAGTCGTTTCGTTTGCGACTTTGACATTTTGCGTTTTGTTCACATCATATTGCAGTAGTGATGCCACGTGAAGCCAAATTGCGTTTTGGTGGCTTAAAAAAATTAAAAGGATTTGTTTGGAAATCAGTCAATTTCCAAACAAATCATCTAACTTTTTTTAATTTATATCAAAAATTTTGCAATTATTTGTTTGGAAATCAGTTGATTCAATTGTTCCATCGTAAATCATCGCATAAATCCATACTAATATTATAAATGCGAAAGTCTGTCTGTCACCTCTTCACGGCTAAACTGCTGGACCGATTGTAATGAAATTTGGTAGGGATGTAGTTAACGACCTGAGGTCAAACATAGGCTACTTTTGGGCGCGATATAATCGAGTCCCACGCGGGGCGAAGCCGCGGGGAACAGCTAGTCTTGATATAAATTAAAAAAATTAAGATGATTTGTTTGGAAATCAATCGATTCAATTCACCTTTCGAGTATCATCTCTTTGTTCGATGGTTTTCCTTCATGCACGCATAAGCGTCTTGGGTGCGCCTAAGAGATGGTAGTAAGCCACCAGAGTAATATGAGTGGTACGCATAATTAGAGCTCAATCTTCTGCATATGTGCGTTAAATAAAAAAACTATGCGTATCGTAGCTTTAGGAAATAATCAATTTCAAAAATTCCTATGTCACCAACGTTATTTTAAGAATTTCTTTTATGTTAAAGAAAATAAAACGTCAATATTTAAAAATCACATTTATTATCTATTTTACAGTACATGTACTCGAACTAATTTATCTTCGCCTTGCTTGCGAAGGTCAATTGACCCTGTGTACCTTGGCATCACTTATTAAGAAGACAGCGAAAGCTTATATTTAAATAGAAATCAGCAATCAATTTCTGAAAAATCATCATGGTCTTATCTTCTTCTTCGTCCAAGCGTGTTTCCCGGTTGCACCTTCAGCTTACGCTTCAGAGCCCAGGGTACGCTAATAATCATGGTTCTGATTTGGCGGAACTGGTAATTACAATGGAGCGACTGCCGTCTGACCTCCGTAACCCTTTTTACAGAAACCAGACCCACAGGAACATGGCCCGGGTGTGTTAGTGGCCAACACTGTCAGATTTTCCAGGCCTTCGAAAGGCATCTGATACAATCCGACTGCCATCTATCAAACAGCCAACTACCGGGTTCTGAAGCCGAGCTCATAGAAATGCCACTGTATCCGTGGTTCATATACTATTTCTCCATATAATAAAGGCTCGAAGCCCCCAATACATCGTTTGTAAAGAATATCAAGTTTAATATATATATATACATATATATATAGATAACTTTAAACAAATAACAAAAAATATAATATGCTAAACAATTTTTAAATCAGGCTTAAAATCTTTTTTAATCTATTGCATAACTTTTATCGCGGGCTTTGAGCGTGGCGCCCGAATTAAGAAATTAAAACCTAACACCCCCCACTCTGCCTACCATGTAGCTCGGCCGAGCGTTCGTACTTATTTAAGTTGATAAAAAATGCTATGCGATATAATGCTTTACCGCGGCAGTCCCCGAGTGCCGCACTTTTTTTTAGATACTAATTTAACGATACTATATTATATAACAAATACATATATAGATAAATCCAAGACCCAGGTCAATCAGAAAAATATAATTTTTTGTCTTGACCTGACCGGGGATCGAACCCGGGACCTCCTGAGTAGCGGTTACATGTTAACCATTACGCCACGGAGGTATTTTTGGGAAGGTTGTCAATTTTATCCATTGAAAATAAAATACCCTTTCGATATTAACATAATATGAATTTTGATCCAGAGACTGTGGTCTATTAAGACCACAGACAAAAAAAGTAAACACCGTTAATTATATAGCAAATTTCAGCTTATACCTAACAAATTTTCTTAATAATGCTAACTTTTTTCCTTTTCCCCTCCCCATCCTCTTGTACGACTAATCCTTGAAAATCACTAACTAAATTCTTTATACAATCAACTTCGTCATTCGTCAGACCCGTAGGCAAATCAAATTTAGCATATTCACTCCTACCAACCAAATCTTTGCACATATCACGAACGCCATTTTGAAACTGTTCATCGACAGCATAGACTTTTTCTTTTTTCTCATCCGGCGGTGAATGGAACGCGTTCTGCCAGATTTCTTTTTCTTTGCTCGTCGAATTTTTCAAATATTTATCCAAATCGGCCAGTGCTTTCCCTATATCCTTGTTCTTCGGTTCCAATTTCAAAGCTTTTTTGAAATATTCCAATGCTTCCTCGTGTTTACCTATCATATGGTGTGCGCGGCCGTAATAAAACATCCCCTTGCAATGGCCTTCTAAATTGCTAATTCTGTCTAGATTTTCGCACATAATTATTGCGTATTTGGGTTTATCTATTTTACAATAACACACAGCTAAATTGACATAGACAGTGATTTTTAGCTTTTTTATTTCGTCCTCTTCTTTTACGTTCACTGGTCTCGATAAGCTTAGTACGGATATGGATTGTTGGTAGCTTTTGATTGCTTTTTTGTACCGTTTTTTGGCGAACAGATTTTTCGCTTCAGCGTGTAGACCGTTGACAGTTCTCATGGTCACTTCGAATTTGGTTTGTTCTTCCATCGGTAGGTCGTTGAATCTGAAAAAAAAGGTTTTATCAATTTACTAGCTGTGCCCGCGACTTTGTCCGCATAACAAAAAGTGTGGCGAAACTCCAATTTTATTTATTAGTATACTAACTTTCACCCGCGTAAATTTCGGGGATGAATGATTCTACGTTCTTTCTCAATACTTCTATCAATGTGTATGCGAAATTTCAGGAATATTGATGCAGTAAATAGGGCGTGAAAGCGTAGGAAACAAACAAACAAACTCACTTTCGCATCACTACATAGTATAAAACAGTCGCTTCTCCTGTCCCTATGTCCTTTTGTATGCTTAAATCTTTAAAACTACGCAACGGATTTTGATGCGGTTCTTTTAAATAGATAGACTGATTCAAGAGGAAGGTTTTTATGCCCATGCTAAGCTGGGATCGCTACTTTATAATATGAAAATAGATTAGCAGGATTAGTAGCAATAAATAAATAAATATATAGGGACAAATCACACAGATTCGAGTTAGCCCCAAAGTAAGTTCGAGAATTGTGTTATAGGATACTAATTCGACGATACTATATTTTATAACAAATACATATATAGATAAACATCTAAGACCCAGGTCAATCAGAAAAAGATCATTTTTCATCTTGACCTGACCGGGGATCGAACCCGGGACCTCCTGAGTAGCGGTCAGGCATGTTAACCATTACACCAGTGAGGTTGTCAAAAAAGGACTAAATCTTTTTCATATAAATAATTATATAGGGACAAATCACACAGATTGAGCTAGCCCCAAAGATTCAAGAGGAAGGTTTTTATACTCATGCGAAGCCGGGGCGGGTCGCTAGTTTATAATATTAGTATAAATTAGCAGGAAAAAGGACTAAATCTTATTCATATAAAAAAAATCCGACAAATTGTGAATAGCGATAATTCCGCCTTCGTACCTTACCTAGTTTTTAACAAAATTATGAATACATTTGTTTGGTGCAATAAAGAATTTTCTATTCTATTATATTCACCTCCTTTTTTTGAAGTCGGTTAATAAATAAATACATAAGCCAGGAATTCTACAGTTTTCGTAGGAATTGTACACAATTCCTGATTTTCACAGATTTCCTATAACATATGTGGCGACACTAGCGCCACAACAACTAACTACAAAGACGCTCAACAGATGGCGTTAAAAGCGAGCTCGGAAACCTGGTTAAAATAAAAAACCAGCTCGTTTTGCTGCCCATACATTGTATTTCCCCAAAAATAACGGTCTTAACCAGGTATTTAGGACCCTAAAATCGACCCTATACTTATTTACCAGGTTGAAGACCGTTATTTTTGGGTCTTTAAAATACCAGTTCCGAGCCCTGGCTTGCATACAAAACAGCAAAATTACTATGAAAGTCTAAATCGCGCTTGCAAAGTTTCTACGGATTGAAGCATAAATACAACCACCGACAACACATCGTCGGAGCCGCGGTTCCCCACTTCCCCAGGCATAACACCCTAGTCTGGCAGGAAGATCATCCCTTTGTGGCGGTCGAGCATATCCCTGTCGCTCCCGTCACATTCAAACATATATATCACACAGACTGAGCTAGCCCCAAAGATAATAGTCCAACAAGATAATAGTAATGATTATTCGTGTATGTTTTTTTTCATTCATAGTTTATTATATTATTTATTTCATATTTGTTTCGGTACCGCCTACCGCATTTTTTCCACGTTGTTCCTGTCCACCCTAAGGTTGGCTGGAAGAAATTGCATCAGCGATAAGTCCGCCTTTGTACACATTGTTTGTATTTGTATTCAACATGTATAATTTGTATGATAATGGTACAATAAAGAGTATATCTATCTATCTATCTATCCAACACTCACCTAGATCCGGCTCGGATATCGCTGGCCCCGTACACACACAACACGAACAGGGCGCGCTCGGGGCGCACGCGCGGGGGCGCGCCCCGGGGGCCCCACGCCGCGGCCGGCTCCAGCAGCACGTGGCACCTCGCCGAGGGGCCATGCACCATGGACAGACCTATTTCCAGCCCGGGTAGGATCTTCCCCTTGCCTAGACGTAGGGTCTGTGAAATAAAACAGATGACTGGAGAAAATACAGCAGCAAGTGGCACCTCGCCGAGGGGCCATGCACCATGGACAGACCTATTTCCAGCCCGGGTAGGATCTTCCCCTTGCCTAGACGTAGGGTCTGTGAAATAAAACAGATGACTGGAGAAAATACAGCAACAAGTGGCACCTCGCCGAGGGGCCATGGACCATGGACAGACCTAGCTATTTCCAGCCCGGGTAGGATCTTCCCCTTGCCTAGACGTAGGGTCTGTGAAATAAAACAGATGACTGGAGAAAATACAGCAACAAGTGGCACCTCGCCGAGGGGCCATGGACCATGGACAGACCTAGCTATTTCCAGCCCGGGTAGGATCTTCCCCTTGCCTAGACGTAGGGTCTGTGAAATAAAACTGATGACTGAAGAAAATATTCGAACACCTGTGCTCGTAGTATGAGGATTTCTAAACGCAGACGCTAGTGACTGCGTTAGCGATTTAGTATGGCAAACCTGTACAGCGCCTCTGGCGAATAGTAAGGCAACTAAGAAATTCCATACAAAATCCTAACGCAGTCGCTAGCGTCTGCGTTAAGAAAAACTCATACTAGGGGTACTGAACACTCAAACGCTACTCAATTTCGAGAGCTGTTCAAGTATCATGCTGTCACTGTCATATCGCTGACTTTCAACGAGAAAGCATGATTCTTGAGCAGCTCTCAAAATTGAGTAAAGTTTGGAGATTCGGGCGTAAATTTACTTAAAAATATTGTATTCGGGCGTGAAATAACTTAAAAATATTGCCTTTCAATTATTGCACTCTTATTTATTTTATCGTATCTCTCCTGTTTAAAATATTTTTTAATAATAGATCATCACCATACACATCAACAAATAAAACTAGAAACAACTAAACAAAGAATACTTCCCATGGGAATTAAACTCAAGAATCGACAAGCACAAGCCTTAACCATTGAATCACAGAGGTAGTTTGGTGGTTGGTATACTTTACTTTGGGACCGTCTGAAAACCCTAAGCCAATGGTACAGAACCATTGGCTTAGGGTTTTCAGACCCGAACATGGGAAATGAAGTCGAGAGGGAGAGGAGGAAGGGAGGGAGAGAAAGAGGGGGGTGTTTGGGGTTGCGAGTTGGTTCGACGCTTAATCAGGCAGGCCAAGATTTTTAAACCCTAAGTCCAGTCGCCCTCTTATATAGGACAAATCCGGGAAGACCTGGAAAGATGGCAACACAGAATACTCACCAAAGGAGTCCCCCCATTCATTGTGAGGGTGGAATCAAAGGGGATTTTGGTTTTCTCCCAATACGCTGCGTAGTGGAGTGTGACCTCGGCATCCACTGGGATCAGGGGGCCATCGCCTGAAATTATGAGGGTATTTTGACACATGAGGGAGTCTACTGTTTTGATGGGCCCACCAGTTGGCGCCACTGTCGAGTAAGGAAAGGTGGCTTACTACCATCTCTGCAAAACCATGCAAGATCCATTGAGTAAGCAAGACAGCTCAATACATGATGTAAGGCGACATCTCGCTTACTCACTGGACAGTAACGGTAGTAACTCCCCAGGAGTGAAAACATATTTTATTATTTATTTATTTTTAATACAATTAGTATTAAACAAAAGGCGAACTTAATGCTAGATACATTATCTTACAGTCAACCTTTGGGTTAAGAAGAGATTGGTTTGTTGAATTTCCTCAGGTCTGCGTAGACCTGGGTGTTGAAGGTCCGATTTGGACCAGAAACACTACTATTTTGTTGAGTTGTTTCCAGTTTGGTTAATACATTGCAAGCATAAATCCCCTTACTGTCTGATAATAAAGATGATTCCATGCTTCGGAAGGCATGTTAAGCCATTGGTACTGGCTGCCATCTGGTAGTCGTTAAAGGAACCACATTAGAGGCCGCGCGGTGGTTCCGAAGAAGCGTGTACATGGTCGATTGACCGTGTCACCTACACGAAATGACGATGATGATAGAACTGCAACTAATTTACCATAATATGGACCAAATTATTTTATTTCAAGATTCAAAAACTAAATTTTGACATTTCACTGTCCTCACTACACTAGCGCCCCTAGCGGCGAATAAGACAGTCAATTATTTAGGCTTTCCTACCTTCTTCAATAATAAGAATCTTCACCTCCCCTGTTGGTATGCAATCCACCATCTTCTTCGCAAGCTCGTCAAACGACAGGTACTCTGGTGATGACAGCATCAATTTATCAGCTGTGTCCTCAATGTTTTTCAGTACATCTTCCTGGTCACTGGAGGGCAAAATTACTAAGCTCTATGTTATTCGGCTTTAGAAAAAAAAACATACACACATACATATCTAATTTTGGTCTTCGGACTATTCTGCCTTGCATTGTGTGCCTTCCGTAGCACGGAGGAGCTCAAGATATAAATGCCACTTCTTCGTCAGCCCATCGTCACCAAACACTGAGTGTAGGCATCTAGCAATGCACATGCAATAAAGGCGACCGATCCAAACAGGGCCGCCCACTCTACGTCGCCGTCGCTTGACGCGTGCTATCGTTACGAAGACGCGCGCCACACTAGGCCAAAGAGCTCCTGTCTCAGCGCCATCTACTATAAATCTTGCGAACTAAATTGACTGTGGCGTGCTTTCAGCTGCTCGTTTCTCGTTTATCGTGTATTGATAATTACTACCTAATGTCATATATAGTGACTAGATGGCGCGCAGTGACGGTTTAACTTATATTGTAAAGTAGCATGTAAAAAGGCGGCAATTAGACGGAGAATTTCGTGACAGCAACAGGCCTTTCATTTTTCGACTCCCAAAAACCTATATCAAATATACACAAGTTTGAAGACACTCAAACATATGGTGACCCAGAACAAGAAATTGGACACGCCCGCGCCGGTGTAGAAGATCTCAAAACAACTTGGGTGGAGGCCGCGTTCGAGGCGCACGACTCCGACGAGCGACGACGCCACGACGCGGGAAGACGCCAACGCCTTCGCCATCTTGACTTGCCGTTGCCGGAAAAATTGCTGAAACGCAAAATCATTCCATCTAGTACCCAAGGGATCGTCGTCTCCTTACAAATATAAGCAGGAAGTCGTAGGTATTCGAGGGTTTCTGCCTACTCGGGTAAGTGAGACTGGTGATTTTATTACCGGGCAAAATTTCACAAATTTTTTTCTAACTTTACCGCTAAATTTTCACTATGTCCTCGGACAACGAAAGCTCCGACACTATTATAATGGGGAGCAATTTATTAAAGGAATTAATTAAAAAGAGAGGAGTTGAAAAGGGTAAATTAACTTTGTATAAAAAATATATCAATAGGTTAGACCTAGAATCTTTAACAGCGGAACAATTAATTGATCTCGAGGTGAGAACACAAAGGGCTCATACAATATTTGCTAACTTCGAAAAATACCAAGACAAAATTGAAACTCTCTGCTCTGACATAGAACAAGAATTGGAAGAGAGAGAGGCCTTTGAAAATGTATATTATGAACTTACTTCTAGAGCAAAATCTTACCTAAACCAACAGCCTGCGGCTCCATGCAATTCTACCCAAAATAACTCAATTATAATAAGTGAACCAAGCGATGCAGTAAAATATCCTGATATTTCTTTGCCTTCATTTTCAGGGTTAATCTCTAACTGGGTCGAATTCAGAGATGTCTTCGACGCCTTGATTAACCAAAGCAACTTAAAGCCAATTTTAAAATTTAAATACTTGCGCAGCTGCTTGAGTGGAAGCGCTTTGGAGGTTATAAGTTCGGTGGAGTACTCTGATGAGAGCTATGCTATTGCTTGGCAACTTTTGTGTGAACGCTTTAATAACCCAAAGATGCTTGTTTACCACCACCTAAGGGGGCTTTTTAATATAGACACTGTTGCCACTAATGCATCTGCACTCAGAAATTTGGCTGACAATATTTCAAAACATTTAAGAATTTTAAAATCATTGAATGTTCCAATAGAAGGTTGGGATCTATTAATCATTTTCTTCCTATCCGCCAAACTAGAACCAAGCATGCAAAAAAAATGGGAAGAAAAATGTAAGACACGTGAACTTGCTACTTTACAGGAATTTAAAACTTTCCTGCGGGTCCAAGGAGATCTCCAGGAAACTTTAAGCCAAGCCGGGACCAGTTCCACTGAGCCGTCAAACACTGCGGCGTCGCGGAAGGTCTTGCTGACCACGTCCTCTCCAAACTCACTTCAAAAGGTAGCAGGTAGTGTAAAAGTTCCCCGAGGTCAATGCCCGAATTGCAAGGAAGGTCATTTTATTAACCAATGTCCGAAATTCTTAGCTCTGAATACACAGTCACGTATAAGGACAGTCAACAAACTGGGCCTATGTGCAAACTGCCTAGGCTCTAACCATATATTACCAAATTGTAAGGCATCTCATTGCAAAATATGCAAACGAAAACACCACACACTGCTTCATATTACACCAAATCCTTCTAATACAAACACACAGCCCGCAACTTCAACGTTGCCTAGCGTAGAACCCAATCTACAACCAACTATGTCTAATCAACAGTCGGTCAACTTGTTTACCAACCAGGTTGTCAATACAACTATGGGTACAATTAACGATAATAAGTTACCAAATTATTCTAAAAGTGTGATTTTGTCTACAGCACAAATTGATGTGCTTGACAATTTTAACCGACTTCATAAAATGAAGGTTTTACTCGATTCTGCTTCTCAATCCAATTATATTACCAATTCGGCCTTCAACAAATTAAATTTACCTACACAGCAATTAAATATGGATGTTGTTGGCTTTAATGAAAATATTACAAAGGTAAATAAATTGTGTCAACTAAAAATGCAGTCTAGGGACAAGTCATATTCAACTGAGTTGTCCTGTTTTATCGTACCCAGCATTTGTACCTTACCATCATATTTACCAATTACACAACCTTTGAATATACCAAAAAGATTCAATCTAGCAGATACCACCTTCTCCGAAGGAGGTGAAATTGACATTATTATTGGAGCCGAGCTCTTCTACCAAATACTCTGTATTGGTCAGCACCACTTGGGAGAAGGGCTACCAATTCTACAGAGAACTCGATTAGGATGGGTGGTTTCAGGTTCCATGTCTGTGGCAAATAAATCTTACCAAAAAAGTTATTGCAATTATGCTTTAAATTACAACAACATTTTTAATGACAATATCATACCAGTGACAGCAAAACCTCCAAATGATGATATCACAATATGTGAAAAGGCTTTTGAAGCACACACAAGAACATCTGATGGTAACTTTGTTGTCACAATTCCCTTACAATTGCCTGTCACATCCTTGGGGTCTTCAAGACCCATTGCATTTAAAAGATTTAAGGCATTAGAATCTAAATTTGAAAAATATCCTGAATTTAAGCATAAGTACACAGAAATTATGAACGAATTTATTCAAGCAGGGCATATGATAGAGAAAACTACCTCTGAGCCTTGTAATTATTTGCCACACCATGGAGTCATAAACTCCCGAAAAGTAACTACTCCTTTAAGAATTGTAATAGATGCTTCGCAGAAGACAAGTTCTGGAGTGTCATTAAATGACATACAGTGCAAGGGTGTAGTAAACCAGGACAGTTTAGAGAATATCTTGTTAAGATTTAGAAAACACAAATTTATTATTAATGCTGATATTAAAATGATGTTTAGAAAAATATATGTGAATCCTACACAACAAAACTTACAATGTATCCTATGGCGAGATAACCCTAACCAAAGTATACTTACATACAAATTAACTACACTCAGTTTTGGTTTAAAGTGTGCTCCATACCTAGCAACTCGATGCTTGCAACAATTAGCAGAGGAAAACAAGGAACAATTTCCAACCGCTGCCTCTGTAATAGCCTCTGATTTCTACATAGACGATTTGCTTCACGGAGGAGACGATGAACTCCTGGTAGCAAACACTGCTCTTGAAATTAACCAAATTTTACAAAATGCTGATTTTCAACTAAGAAAATGGAGAACTAATTCAGATATAATACTATCAAAAATTAAAGAGCACACTCTAACACCATCAACTGATAAAACCTTAATCATGCTCAGCCCTCATAAGGTGCTGGGACTTGCTTGGTCAAATATCAATGACACTATTCAATACACAGTACAAATCGAGCCAATACCAACAATTTTAACTAAAAGAAAAATTTTATCCACAGCTTCTGCCATTTTTGACCCACTGGGTCTATTGAGTCCTGTACTTATAATTGCAAAATGTTTTATACAACGTTTGTGGAAACTTAAGATTGGTTGGGATGAGAAACTTCCTAGTGAACTCTGTCAAGAATGGGCAACTTTTTATAATAAACTAAATCTTATTAATTCTATAGATATTCCACGAAAGGTACTTGTTGATAATTATATCTCTTGGGAGTTACATGGATTTTGTGACAGTTCATTGACCGCTTATGGAGCAGTCATTTATATACGTTCCATAGACAACTGTGGTAATATATTAGTACGAATATTATGTGCAAAATCTAGAGTTGCAAGAGATGAAACAATCCCTCGGTTGGAACTTAGAGCTTGTTTATTATTAGCTAATTTATACAACAATGTAAAAACAGCCCTAAAAGGTGAAATAACCGAAAAATATTTTTGGTCAGACTCACAAGTGGCATTAGCATGGATAGATTCACAATCAAAGAAATTACCAATATTTATAAAAAATAAAATTACAGAAATTAAAAAACTAACACAAATAAAAAATTGGCATTGGGTCTGTTCTACTGACAACCCGGCAGATTTATTATCACGAGGAATACACGCTGATAAGCTATCCACTTGCGACCTCTGGTGGCAAGGCCCAATGTGGTTGTCAAAACCCTTGAGTGATTGGCCAAACCAAACTAATAATGATTCTATACTTGACAAACACAAGATAGATGAAACTTTATGTAATATTTCTACTAATGCCCCTAGTAATAGTAATGTATTAATATCTAAATTATTTGAACGCTGGTCAAATTTCAAAAAATTAAACAGAGTATTTGCATTTGTGCAAAGATTTATTAATAATTGTAAAAATCCAAAAAATAAAATTTTAGATTGCTTAACAGTACAGGAGCTAAAAGAATCACATGACAAATTAATAAAATATGCACAGATTCAGTCATATCCTATTGAATATAGTTTACTTAAAAATAAAAAAGATTTACCGAAGTCATCCAACTTGTTGTGCTTGAAACCATTTATGGACACTAATAATATCATGCGTGTGGGAGGACGCTTAAGCCAATCTGACTACTGTCATGATAAAAAACATCCTATCATTCTACCACCTAATCATACACTTACATGGCTCATAGCTCTTGATATGCATATAAGATTATTTCACGCTGGCCCTCAACTATTGTTATCATCTTTGCGTGAACAGTATTGGCCTATACATGGTAAACAAATAGTAAACAAAATAGTACACAGATGTGTGACCTGTTTCAGAGCTAAGCCTAAAACGGACTCTCCAATCATGGGAGACCTTCCCCCCTCGAGAGTTAATCCTGCACCAGCCTTCCTCAATACGAGTGTTGACTATGCGGGGTTCTTCAATATTAGAGATAGGAGAGGACGGGGTTACAAGACAAGTAAATGTTATATTGCTGTTTTTGTATGCTTAGCAACAAAGGCGGTTCACCTGGAGCTGGTATCGAGCTTGGAAACTTCTAACTTTCTAACAGCTTTCAAACGGTTCATATCCCGACGTGGAAAACCTAGAAAAATGCTTAGCGATAATGGCACAACCTTCCATGGGGCTAACAATGAGTTAACTGAACTATATAGTTTTTTAAACGATAACTCTACCGAAATTATAACAGCCAGTGCTGATGAGGGAATCCTATGGACGTTCCTGGCTGCCTTCACACCGCACATGGGCGGATTGCATGAAGCCTCTGTTAAATCTTGCAAATATCACTTAAAAAGAGTCTTAGGTAACGCTTTACTAACATATGAGGAATTTGCAACTGTTCTCACTCAAATAGAGGCCATACTCAACTCTCGTCCTTTATGCCCAATACCTAACTCGACAACAGACGAAATATTTTGCCTGACACCAGCTCACTTCCTGATAGGTAGGACACCTATTTCGATACCTGATTATGACTATACAGATATACCGATGAATCGACTCACTCACTACCAGCAACTGCAGCAACTACAACAAGATTTTTGGCGACGATGGTCAAGAGACTACATAAACATGCTGCAGACACGCTCTAAGTGGAGAAGTTCCAAAGGTCACGGACTGCGCGATGGGGCCATAGTTCTGGTGAAGGAGGACCGGCTGCCACCAAACCAATGGAGACTTGGGCGCATCATCAACTGTCATCCAGGCCGAGACCAGGTGACAAGAGTTGCTGAAATCCAGACCAACAAGGGTATCATCAAACGCGCGTTCAACAACATCTGTCCCTTGCCTATAAACGGAATAGATTAAAAATGTGGGCCACTATACCTAGCTGTGGAGGATGTCTCAGCGCCATCTACTATAAATCTTGCGAACTAAATTGACTGTGGCGTGCTTTCAGCTGCTCGTTTCTCGTTTATCGTGTATTGATAATTACTACCTAATGTCATATATAGTGACTAGATGGCGCGCAGTGACGGTTTAACTTATATTGTAAAGTAGCATGTAAAAAGGCGGCAATTAGACGGAGAATTTCGTGACAGCAACAGGCCTTTCATTTTTCGACTCCCAAAAACCTATATCAAATATACACAAGTTTGAAGACACTCAAACAGCTCCTTTATTAAGTGCCATTACCCATCAGCCTTTTTTACCAAATCTACAGGAATCATATACTTTTCGGGATAAAAAGTACCCTATGTGTTAACCCAAGGTATCAGCTACCTCCATTCCATAAAAATTGGTCCAGCCATTTAAGTATGAAAAAGTAACAAACATACTCACAACTTTTCCCAGTTTCATACAATTTATAATGTTGGTGGGATGGGATGAGTATAGATTATTATATTTTAGTACTAGTTTTTGCCCGCGGCTTGGCCTGCGTGAAGTTCCGATTTCGGGTACTCCTCCTAACAGTGCTTTTTCCCGTGATAAAATCTATTATATGTCCTTCTCAATACTTCTAACTATGTGTATGCGAAATTTCAGGAAGGTCAGTGCAGAAGCTCTGTAGGGAATTAAAGCATAACAAACAAAAAAACTTACTTTCGCATCACTACATAGTATAAAACAAAGTCGCTTTCTCTGTCCCTATGTCCTTTCGTATTCTTAAATCTTTAAAACTACGCAACGCATTTTGATGCAGTTTTATTTTAATAAATAGAGTGATTCAAGAGGTTGGTTTTTATGCCCATGCGAAACCGGGGCGGGTCACTAGGTTACAATATCAGTTGGAAACCATACCTGTCGTCGTCATCCATGTCCGGGAATAAATCATCATCCATGTTGATGGACATCCCATTCTGCTGCTTCTGGAAGTCCATATCGATGTGGAACTCCGTTGCTGTGGTCATTAACTCTCTGAAAAAAAAGACAAAAGGTTTGTCTTGAGTCGGGAAGTCAATCTGATTTATTAGATTAGTTTTTTTTTTCTTTTTTTTAATGTATTAAAGTTTGTATTTAGTTTTTTAATTTAGATTCTAGATATAATATTTACCTTACTTTAAATATATTATGCATTATTGTTTTCCTCTAAATAGAAAACATATTTATTCTTAGTAAACTTTGTGATTGCATTTTATTTCAGTCACATTATGGAATACCTTTTTTAAAACTGTCTTAGGATTTTAGTGTCTATATAAATATGTAATTTTTGAGTTCTAAAGTTCATTTCTTGAATAGCTTGATAGCCTAGCCAGGTGTGCGTGTTCGTCACTTACGATAGCGCGGGTCAAGCGGCGACAAGTACGCGGCCATGAATGGATTGGTCGCCATTAGTGGCATTTCTATTTTGAGCTCTATGCTTTGAAAGGATTCAACTGTTATTGATAGATGGACTAAAAAAATCTAACAGTGTCGGCAACTAACACAACTAGATCTTGTTCCTAAATGAACTCCTCGTCAGAACTAGGTGAAAAATGGCTTTTTTACGGGACGAAACAGTGGTGTATGCCGGTAACCACATGGCATTTTTACATCTAAATACACAGATACCTGAAATGTACATCTTGAGGTTGGAGAATGTAGGTATAAGGTGTCTAGATAAAATTTTACTTACTTTAAGTTGATGCCCTTAGAAAGTTGAACGGGATCTTTAAATACGTTATCCATATTACTAGAAGATAAAATAATTGTTATATGATAAAATGAAACTAAACTACAAATTAAAACTTTGAACGATTTATAAACAAAACAAGTGGTTGGTTGGTAACAAGTTGATAATGGAATGGTGGTATCTGGTATCTACCATAGATAGAAATAGAGGTCAGTGTCATTGTCACCTTGACTTCTTGTCTTGCCAAAAACTTTTTTTAAATAGTTTTAGGGCCCTGGAAACAAGTTCTTTAAGGCCTTTATTGCTAAATCGCTTTGACGTTGCAGCTTACTATCACCTCTAAAAACCATGCAAGAACGATTGAGTGAGGGAGATGTCGCCTTACATCATGTATTGCGCTGTCTAGCTCACATACTGGATCTTGCATGGTTTTAAAAGACAGTTAGGTAATAGTAATAAATAAAATGATGTAAGATGCAAGGCGACATCCCTCTACTCACTGGATCTTGCATGGTTTTAAAATATGATAGTAGGCCACCTGGTGGCTTACCACCTACCACTATCTCTTAAAACCATGCAAGATCCAGTGAGTAAGCGAGACAGCGCGATACACTGGTGTATCAAGCTGTCTTGCTGGTTTTAAGCGACGGTAGTAACCCCCCAGGGGAAGGTGCAGGGTGTTGGCTTTATTTTTCGCTAGGATTGGGTGGGCATGGGATGATGGGAGGTTAAGCCCCGCATATGTGTCAAAGAGATGGCGCTATACAAAATGTAAGGCGGTATCCCGCTTACTCGTTTCAGGCCTGCGTAAAAAGATCATTGTATGCTTGTATCCATCTAGACTCCAGAGCCGTACATACATAAAACATTAAAAAAACATACCGCTTTCCGCTTTTGTCATTTGATTTGTTTGACATTGACACAAGAGCGTATATTTCGCAAGTTTTTCTTTATTTTCGCAATTTTTTCTCCAATTCCGGTTTGCAAGTCAATGTGAGAGGTTGTGTGGTTCAATAACAGTTTCGTTGCAAGCAATTGGGCTAAATTTCGTAAATTATCGGCAGCGTGAGCCGGGAAGAGTATTGACCAAAACTAATAAGTGATATTACCAACCCTTCAACTACATACATAATAAGGTAGGCTGCATAACCTTCATTTAAAGTTTCAAATTCAAATTAACCGAACAAATTGTACTTCTGTAAGTTTTCTATAACAATTTTCGTCTACCTACACTTTTTGCCGTAAATGTACATCAATATTTGATTCTTGCAGACCGGTAGAGTTCTTGTACAATTACACATATGGTAAGTGTAGTTCAAAACTTTCTTACCCTTGTCTTAGATCAAATGCTCCCCTTTTCAAGCTATCATAATGCTACATTTTCCTGGTGACTCCTGCTAACTGCGCTGTATTTCGATACCTACCCTAGGTCTAATAAAAACAGGATTTTAAGGCATGCAATAAAAATATCGGCATTTTTTAAAGATCGGCCGCTTGCTTGAAATGCTATTGCTAGTGAAAAAAAAAACTAGTTTTAAGACCCAAATAATAGTTATGGGCCTACAAAACTACTTTCTCTGTATTATAAAAAAACACCTGAATTAGGTGGGAATTGCTATGTTTACTACTGGACATGAGATAACTCAGCTAGGGTAAAAAGTAAATGGTTCATTATTTGCATGCTCCAGAGGTAGCTATCATACTTAATATATATCATACAAAACCTCAATTAACCTTATTCTTTTGGTTTTCCTG
The DNA here is from genome assembly GCA_947044815.1 of Apomyelois bistriatella. Lineage (NCBI taxonomy): Eukaryota > Metazoa > Arthropoda > Insecta > Lepidoptera > Pyralidae > Apomyelois > Apomyelois bistriatella. The sequence goes on from OX345717.1 coordinate 4,662,343, forward strand.
TGAAAACTGGGTTATGGACTTCCGATGTAATGTACAACATGCAATAAATGAAGACCTCAATATAATGTTGGGATTGCCTTTGTCACGAGGAGCCATATCTATTTACAAATTTTGGAGGGCAGCTATGTCTAAAAGATAGCTGTTGTATTCTGGTTTTCCAAGCCATAAATTATGCGATGACTATCCATACACCTTTGAGTTTCCCCATGAGGCTGGCATAGTCACACTTAAGTGGCTGAAGCCTCAAAAAATAAAGATAAAAAAAAATGACAAACGTTTATTTGGTACAATAAAGTTTACAAAGAAAAAATAACAATAATATAGGGAGTTTGCACCAAAATGGACCCGCTCAGCATTAGTGGTCACTAGTCTTCCTCATGAATGAATTGAATTAATATCAGTCTCCATTGTAATAACCAATAGGTACTGCAAAATCTAGGACCTATTTTTTTTTCCCTTTATTCACAGAATCAACAGCACTTAATACAATTAGTATAATAGATTTCAGTTACTCCTAATGCCAATTACAGATTCACATTTCTTAAACAAAACATTATTGCATAAGCATCACATCACTATATAGTATAAAACAAAGTCACTTTCTCTGTTCCCATGTCCTTTTGGTATGCTTAAATCTTTAAAACTACACAATGAATTTTGATGCAGTTTTTTTAAATAGATAGTGATTCAAGAGGAAGGTTTTTATGCCCATGCGAAGCCGGTGCGGGTTGCTAGTTATTAATAAAATTAGAGTAGATTTTTCAAGACAACTGTTAAACTTTTTAAATTAGATTGACAGACAGACCGTGAGGGTAGTATAAAATGAATTTTAAACAATATTACCCCCAACTCTTTGTATTCTCATTGTTTTTAAACACACCATTGTTTTTTTTTTCTCTGTCCCTTAGTAACAAATTACTTGTCTATAAGGCCATAATAAATCCAATTTGGACATATAGAGTGAAGCTCTGTGGCAATGCTTGTAACTCTAATATAGAGATCTTACAGAGGTTTCAAAATATTGCACTAAGAACCATTTCAAATGCGCACTGGTTTGTGAGAAACACGGAAATACTTGAATATCTGGAAGTGCTAACCGTAAAGGAGGAAGCCTGCAAAAAATGCAGCAGATACAAAATAAGGCTCAATAAGCAACAAACAAACTGGCTAAGTGTAAAATGCACAGATGAATTACCACCATCTCCTAAAACCATGCAAGAACGATTAAGGGAGATGTCGCCTTACATCATGTATTGCACTGTCTCGCTTACTCACTGGATCTTGCATGGTTTTAAGAGATGGTAGTAGGCCACCAGGAAGATGTAAGACGCCTGAAAAGAAATATTGGTCTTAGACCAGAAAAACTAACTGAATAGTCTCTATCTTTATGTGGTGCTGTTTAATGGAATCTCACCTATCTTATCCCAACCACATGAAAACGTGATTATGGCTAACAGCTGATAGCAGATTCAAAATATTGAATAAAATTTAAGTCGAGTGTGTTAGTGGTTAACATTTAGTTTTTCTGGCTGCCTAAAGGCTCACTCTCGCTTATATCGCGCCAAAAAGTAACCTTTGTTTAAGTCCCGATCTTTAACTAACCAAATTTCTTCTATATCGGTCTAGCGTTTTACCTGTGAAAGCATAACAAGACAGTCAGACGTTCGCATTTATAATATTAGTATAGATAGTATAGATTTACTCCTAAACATACTACCTGGTTACTACCGTCTCTTAAAACCATGCAAGATCCAGTGAGTAAGCGGGATAGCGCGCTACGTGATGTATGACGACATCTCCTTTACTCACTGGATCTTGCATGGCTTTAAGAGATGGTGGTAAGCCACCAAATTGAATAAAGATTATTTTATTTATATTTCAATAACAAATACATCTGGAGGCCTATGTATCATAAGGACACGCTGATTTCAGCTATAAAGGCTTTGAAATTGAAATTGAACAATTACATCCCAACCAAAATAAAACTACCTTTGTACTTATTACTACGTGGTGGTAAACTTAAAATAAGTAACAATTGACGTCAATAAGTGATAAGAATATCCTATATTGTAAATAGACAATTTGAATTTGAATTTATTGTGTTTTATATTCGTATTTTTGTGTACATAAAGAAATAAAATATTTTTGTATAATTGTAGCATAAAAAATGGGTGACCCGAGCCCTCACCAATTGGTCACGTGCCCATACAACAAGTCTCACCAAGTGGAGCACTACAGGATGCACATTCACCTGCAGAAGTGCCGCAAGCAGCACCCTGACTGCAACAAGGTCACCTGCCCCTTCGACTCCACGCATATCGTCAATGACGTCGAGCTTGATGTGAGTCTCAACATTTGTTTGACTTTTGAATACTTTTTACGGCCATAGAAACTAGTCCTTTAAGGCCTCTCTTAATTTTATTAATCTTCTTCAGTCCTACTTTAGTCCAGTCAAGTCAAAAGTCAAGTCAGTTGTCTAGTCTAGTCAAGTGATGATGAGTCAGAGTCAGATGGCTAAGTGAAGCGGTGGAAAAATTTCACTTAGCTATAACTTGGAGATTTTGGTGACAAAGGTAAAAGTCACGTAATCGACACTGTACCACTTCCCAATACTCACGCTTGTTCCCGAACACTTTGCGAATAATAATCCACCAATATTAAGCACAAATACTCGAAAAACCCTAAGTTTAGGAAATTAAATACAGCGCGGACATAGCGACAGTTTACTTTCCCTCCAAAAACTCGTTTGCAATAACTTTATTGTACCAAAAAATAGAAAGTAAAAACAAAAGCGTATTAAAAACAGAAGTACAATGGCGGACTTATCCCAGAAAGGGATCTCGACGTTTTCTTCATATTTGTACATTATGTATGTCTATACATTAAGTAATTTTTACTGAAATGGATAGAGGGACACTTGAATAGAATAAAAGAAAAAAAAGTTTGAAATTTTTTGTCTGTCTGTCTGTCTATGCTCTTATCTCCGAAAGTACTGAACGGAAAAACATCTAAGTTGGTTTCATCAAAATCGGTTCATTAAAAAAAGGTTATCGTCATATGAATTAACTCAAGGCATGTTTGCCTGCAAATATATAGATAGCAATTTCGAACGAATTTACCAAATTGGAAAATGCTTTTTTTATGTTGTTTATTGTCATGACAAGCTTCGTATAAGAGAAAAGGAGGATTGCCGCGGGAATTTCGATTCCCTAAATTCCGACGATAACGGGAACGAAGCCCACGCGCACGAAGTCGCGGGCTACATACATAAATAAATAAATTACTTTTTTTCCCCAGTAGTTTTCGATTACATCGCGTGCGTCAACAAATACAATCCTAGAAGTATATATAGTATGTACAGTCGGTTGCAGAGAAATCTGATCCCCATGCCACAAGTATCACTATTGAAAGGGGGTCATATTCCTCTGCAGCTCACTGTAAAGTCGGTTGCAGATAACCCTGACCCTTGGTCGCTACTGTAGGAAACTAGGAACCGTACACGGTCCCTCTTATCTGCACCAGACTGTACTTTGCAGATTTCTAGGAAACTCAATCAGTTTATGCCCCGGCATCCCGGGCTAGCGACAGACGCTGTAGGTATTGATTTGTGAAGGACGCATGTATTTTTAGACAGGCTTTACAATTGAATTGAAAAAAAAACATTTGTTACTCGAACGAGGCTTTTGTTTTCGACCTCTCTCTCATCTGAGCGCTTCCCCGGTTGCGTCCTTAGCTTTTTACTTTAGGTTCAAAAGTCCGCTTTTCTGCTTCATCTCTACTTCCGGTCTTCGGAATCCTTGGTTGTGGATTAACACGCAGATCATTCACTGCGGCGACAGTGACGTCGAGCCAGAATTTCTTGTACTTGTCCCTCCTTCTTCCTTCTGGCGGAGGTGGCTCAACACTTGTTTTGAACGTAATTTGAGATTTGTAGGGTCCCTTAACTCAAAAGGCAAAATTAAACTGAATCGTTATAAGATCACGTTGTGTGGTGCAAGTTGGAGGGATGTCGCGATCGTAAAGTATGTATTAAGGGTAATAAGAGGGCAAATAAGTCATCCTGAGATATTTGATTTGGTGCAACTGAGGGTTTCGGATGGCTACGTTTTCGCGCGTTATTCAACCTCTCATTCACCAAGTCCAACCTACTCGAGTTTGCTGCTTTACCACGTGCTTCAAAAATATTAAATAATGTTGCAAACGAAACTGGTTTTTTTTACGAAATCCTGCTGAAACTCATTAAAGTAGTGCAAACATATTTCGAGAAATCAAATTTTTCTACAAAATAAATAATTTAATTGCATGTAACATCGTATTGGTGTAAACTGTAAAAGTGTTATTATGGTTCTTAATAAATAAAATAAATATTCACTTGGTTGCCCGTCTGTCTGTCTGTTGAAACTTTTTCGTAAAGAACGCATAAACACATCAAGTTGATTCGTATTCTAATTCCCAAATCAATCAATCTCATTTTTGTGTAACTTTTAAATATATGTTTGTTTCAGTTCCACGTGTCGGTATGTCCTAAACGGTCGATGCTCGATACCCAGATGTTCGTCATGGATGATGACTACCGGCCGGCGGTGGAGGTCCAGCCCGTGCCGTCAGTCATCCCCTGCGAAGAGAACTGGGACGAGGTGAGTAGAGATGGTTATTTTCAGCAGGACGTCCAAGTGCGTCGGTGGTCTAGCGGTCTACGCGACCGGTTTATGTGCTGGAGGCTGCCGTTTCAAATCTCAATTAAATTAGTAATCTTTAGAACCGTTGCATCTTCAGCTTTATCACTTTGGAGCTCAAGGTCCGTTTTTCAACTTCTCATATCGACCACACGATCTTCAGTATCCTTGATTGTGTGAGACCAATATTTGCACGCGTGCTGTCAATCCAGCATTGGTCCAGGCACACCTATTCTCCACATAATTTTCCGCTAATGCTACTACCATACTTGGCTATTCGCTTACTTGTCAAAATATTCGACGAATAGGCAAAGTAGGCAAATAATGTATAAGTTTTGGAAAATATACCGTCCAAACATGGTCAACTAGGCAAACATTCGAATACAAATAGCCAATAAGTGAGGTCCAATCGGTGGTAAAAGAGCCCGTGCCGTCAGTCATCCTCTGCTAAGAGAACTGGGACGAAGTGAGTAGAGATGGTTATTTTCAGCAGGACGTCCAAGTGCGTCGGTGGTCTAGCGGTCTACGCGACCGGTTTATGTGCTGGAGGCTGCCGTTTCAAATCTCAATTAAATTAGTTATTTTTAGAACCGTTGCATCTTCAGCTTTATCACTTTAGAGCTCAAGGTCCGCTTTTCTGTTCCCATATCCACTTCGCACGCAATACATAATGTAAGACGACATTCCATTATTCGATCAGAAAGTCTGTTTTGATATAGTCTCCATTAGACGTCGTGTTATTTTATTGTACACACAAGTTGTAGTCTATGATTAAATCATTGATTTCATATTAAATGCAGGCTCTCTCTGTGAAATTAAGTTGAAGATGAAACTAGGAAACGCTCGGATGAAGTATATATAATATATTTGCTCCCTTGTAACGAGCATAAGAGGTTGTCAATGCTATTTCTAATGATACTGACATTTTTAACGAGACTCTTGAAGGTCATGATGGTCGTCCAAATATATTTAGAAATTAATTTTATTTTAATGCGATTATTACCTAAGTATTTAATTTTTTTTTTGTTATATTTTTTGGCCTACTATCTATATTTTTTTCGAAAGCTAGCATACGCATAACATCGCATTGGCATGTTAGCTGTAAAGGTCTATTGTTTCTTGTTTCTATTTTAAAATAAATGTTCAAAACTCCTTCAGGAAGCTTCGACCTCCTACGATCCAAGCCAGGCCAAGAAAGGTGCCCACATTATCACCAAAATCAAAGGCGCCACGCCTTCCGAACGTCGAAAAGCGAGAATGGAGGGTATTAAGAACTTCAGACCACTCGAAGAGGACAAAAAGTAAATATAACTGTTATATATTTTAAATTCGGACAAATTAGTATTTAATTTATGCCTAAGTTTAAATGCGTTCGTATTAGGTAAACCGTAAAAGGCGAATTGAAAACTAAATGACGTTAAGAACAATCTTATGAACACTGTTTAAAAAATATTTAAAGAAAAGTAGTCCCTATTGTTCGCCTAATAAGAACACATTGGGCGCAAAATGGCTTGTACTCAAAATGGTTAGTCGCAAAATGACTCGTTTTACAGAATATTAGGTGCGAGTTATCTAGGTCTTATTTCTTTGTACAAATGCCTGTTTCTTGCCAAGTGAAGCTTCTATGTACTAACGCTCACTTATTTTTGCCGTGAAACAGAGCTCGTATTGACGTGATTCAGTTTTCAGGGTAAGAGGCAGTGATTTTAATGGGAAATTTGCCGTTTTGATAACTCGTCATTTTGCGACTGTTGTCATATTGAGAATTGAGCGTTTTGCGCTTAACCCAAATATTTACGCTTTTTGATGCTGTTGTATGGCGGAAAATGATAACCCTTTTTACTCGAATTTTGTAACTTACATACGCTTTCGTTGTTCAATTTCAAATTGTCAACCTCATAGCTTTACTTGATCGAAGCTACTTTTCGCAACCAGTTACGAAGATGTGTCGTAAACAGTTACGAAAGATACTTCGTAACCAGTTTTGAAGGATGTTTCTTTACCAGTTACGAAAGATATTTCGCAACCAGATTTGAATGTTTCGTAACCAGTTACGAAAAATAAACATCTAAATTAGACACAGGTAACCTATCACGAAACTATGTTAGTTGCAAAATTTGAAATGCTCAATATTTCAAAACGTTTTTGCTACAAGCAGTTTAATTAATTGTTAATTTTGAATGTCTATCCTCATTGAGGCTTTACAGCGTATTATAATATTTAAAGTATATGAATATGGACCATGGCAACTTGGATCAAAACTACCACCTTATACCATCTAAAAACATACAAAAGATTAATTAAGTATCGCGACGCCACTGCGATGGCCCAACTCTTGCAACCAGGGTGTGCAAGATCTTCAGACCTGTCAGATGTCATTTAGAAGTTGATAATTAACCGGAAGTGTCAATTTGTTTTCTAATGGGTTGTTATTTAAAAAAATTAGCTAGTAAAGTTCAGCTATGTGAGTAATATTAGCGTTAAAAAGAATTCCATTAGGTAGGTTTAAGTTATATATTTATTTTTCTTGCTTGTATTAATTAATAAGCTTTGATTAATTAAATTATCGTTCTAATTAATATACAATTTCTATACGAAATTTTGAGTTATATTAAATTGGAATGATAATGACTGTAGTCACAACCAGTTTCGAATCGATTTCCACCATTAATAAACTTTGACTAAACGCAATATTTTTCACTATTCTGACTCAACAGCGAGATAAACTCCTTAGGCCTACCATCTATACTTTTAATAGTTTACTTTATAATGTCATACTTTTAATGACCTAGGCACTTTATAAGACCTAATTACTTTACTTTTTTGAAAAGCCTTTTCTATCACTATCCATTGGTAAATAATTTAACATATCCGCGGTGCGTTCGACCTGACAGTGCCTCTAGTGCTATACAGGGTGATTTTTGGAACGCAACCTAATTACTTAAAAATCAACTCTTTCCATACATAAAAAAAAATGTGAAGTACAAAAAAAACATTTTTACCTCTCATGCAAATATTTGTTATTTTTCTTATTTCACCTCATTTTTTTTTATTTTTGACCAAGGTTTTGTTAGTAAACACGCTGTGAAAAAATTTAGCTGGCGTTTTATAAAATCATCCTGTATGTAAAATATCACTTGGAAAATGTACAAGAAATTGACTGCAATCTACTTAGGTCAAAGTAAGGATTTAGGGCGGTCGGGACCCTTCAACTTTCGATAATTAGGGCACTAACTGTGATTACTTTTGTTCTTACTAAGTGACCTAACTAATAGCTAAAAGCTATAATAAAATTTCATTATTTTCTATAATAATATAATTTTATAAAAGTACTCTGACTTTTTTGTTTAATTTTAATTAAACCAAAATATTTAAATAGGACATATATTTACCCCCTTATTCATAAACCTTTGTTAAGTTGATTTTGATTAACATTTTGTCTCTTTCTTGTTTGGATAATTTCAATAGGAGAGAAAAGGACAAAACATATTTTTAGGTAAAATTGGCTTAATGTTTTATTTTTATTAATAAAGGGGTTAGAATATAAACAAAATGCGGCCTTATCGCACACTTTGTAGTTTTTAGTTATTGAAAAAATCTACTCTCAGGTGGAATATCCATTTTGATAGTCTATTTATCGAAGTATATAAAAACTTGTACAGAAATAACATTGAATACACAATAAAGAACAAAACAAAAGGTGGATTTATCCAATGACTATTCCAAATCATCGCCTAATCAGATATTATTCTAAAGTCGATTTAGTTATTATTGAATTTGTATAATTTTAAGTTTATTTTGGGCTTTTGTTTTGTTGAGTTTTTAATTCGTTAGAACTGTAATATTATCCAACACATATTAAATTTTGATTCATGAAACGTCAGAAGTTTAATTATTATACAATACTTATTGCTTATCATTGGTTTACAATATTGTACGTACTAAATCATTGTTTAAGTCATAGTTAGAAGTTTATCTAATTATTATTCAATACTTATTGCGAACAAGCTTTAATTATTGTATTTTTTTTAGCTTTTGCCCGCGTTTACTTCCCATGGGTACAGGGCTTTTCCCGGGATGAAAGGTACCCTATGTCCTTCTCCTGGTTCTAAGCTACCTCCCCACCAATTTTCAGCCGTTCTTGAGTTATAAATTGTGTAACTAACACGACTTTCTTTTATATAATATAGATAGATAAATATCTGAAACTACTGTACTGGCGAAAATATTTCAATATAACTTCATATTGTCAGAGTATCTTTAGACTTCCATTATTGTATTTACAGTTCACAATACTTCTATTATATTTAGAAGGAACTAAGTTATATTTTGATGTATGGACTCATACTACAACTAAAATTAGTATATTAGTTTAGGTTTAAGCGCAGAATGTCGTATGTTCTAATATAAGTTATTCTTTGACGAGCTTAAGATTTTCGAACGGTGAGATGTCAAGTAGAAAACTGGTCGTGACTAAGTTTGTGCTCCTCCCCGCACAAGACTGTAGTCACGGCTAGGAATAAGTATACGTCCACCGTGCTTTTTGTAAAAAAATTAAATTCATTAATTTTAGGTTTATTGTGTTGGAAATAAACTGAGCAAATTAACATTCAGAAATGAAGATATATATAAAACCAATCGGTCTAAAAAATAAAATATTACGGCTCTATTTTTTTCTTATTATATTGAAATGTATCGTTAATTAATATAAAAAATTGTTGCCAGTGGATAACTATTCCAATTACAAATCTATCTTCTAAATAGCATTTACTAGGTACCAAGGAGATTCAAAACCAATGGATGAATCGTAAGAAACGATATAATTTAAGTATTAGGCTTTTAAAAAGATTGAATTCCCCATAATGGTTATAAGCTTCTTGGTCCTTCTTTGTATAGCATTTGTAGGTATCTAATTGTTTACTAGTCAATAATGACGTTTAGTATAAATGTATAAGCTAAAGAAGTTATACCTCTATATTATTCTTGATGTTCTATTTTCTGACCAATGTGTACTAATAAAATAAAAAATAATAAAAATATGTATTTTAATATCTAAATGTTATATACGTGTTAGTTGCAGCTCAAATATTGTAAAAAGCTTGTCGGTCTTTGCACAGTTCTTGAAAAAAAAACGTGGCTCTATGATAACATAATATCAAATAGATACAGTAATATTTGAAATTAGAAACTACCAGAATATTCAAGATAAAAAAGAAGCATTTAAATCCATGCCAAAGATATAGGCATTTGAATTTGGATCAGATTACGTTATGACTCAATTTGTTTGGAATATTTTTAAATCCCTTTCTCTGGACTTTGTGATCTTGCTCACATTGCATATTGGACTTTACTAGACATGCTTTAACGATCAAAATTCCGCAAAATATCCACCGACAATTTCGTCAGTGGGTCTGAACGTACGGGTCCGCCCTCACATTTGATTTTGATAGTTATTGTTTAGTTAATAAAGTCTAGTTTCCATATTTTTTATGACAAAGCAAGTTTTTAATTTTTAAGCCAGTGTTATGATATTTTTTTTATTACGAAACAATGCATTTTGTGTTTGTTAGTCGAGTAGAGCCATGTCAATATCAGTCGGGCATGTTAAAAGTACAGGGTTTTGAGTACTAGAGGGTAAGATATATGTAGAATATATATAAAAATAAAGCAAAGCTATAAATGTATTTCATGTTATAATAAGAAAATCGGCTAAATTTAATAGGCATTAAGTCTTATTTAATGTTTTTTTTTTCTTCATAAAACGCGGGCACATTGATAAAAAGAGATTTAGTACTGTAAGATGCTAATGGCGAGGTCGCCATGTCTGACTTAGAAAAAATAGAATTGTGTACTACCATACTGGTTTTGATAACAATAAATTACTATATAGTCGTACCGTTAGCATAACTGACTATTTTGTTAATGGCAGGGTCAGTAGGGAAAATAAAAAGAAAGATAGAATTTCTTTCTACAGTTACATTTATTTCATTAATTATGCTTTAAATATACTTTCCAATTTCCAACTCTGTATTGAACTATTACTATTCGTTGAAAACGATAAGTAAAAAAAATCGGTTGTCTGTAAAGTCGGTTTACTGACGATAGTTGAACGTGACAACGTCATAAGAAATTCGCTTGCACTTCAAGCCTTAAATGGAACGCCTCAGAGCGAGGTAACGCCGCATTGCGTCATGTTTTTTCGTGCGTGCAGTCGGCTCCATCGAATTATAAGACGTTGTCACGTCAAAAGCTTTAAATTTCGCAATTATTTTGTTACCGTAAATCGACCTAAATTTCGATATGGACAAGTCTGTAAAATTATACTAATTCCCAACCGACGTGTCAATAGAGGACATTGACCTATGATATAGATATAAGTTTATTGTGGCAAGTTATGTCCACTTGTGGAGTCCCGATGTTTATCGACGCGGAATTGGCTTTTTGGTTAAAAAAAAAACTTTTATGTCAACTTAATAAGGGCCAACGAAATGCAATGAAAGCCGATGTAAATAGCATTAGCGACACCTTATATATAATCAGGCAGCATTCGGAAAATGCACGCGGCAGCATGCAAGCAATCGTGCAGATAATGATACATGCAAACAATCGTGCAGTCAATGATACATGCGAGCAATCGTGCAGTCAAGGATACATGCGAGCAACCGTGCAAACAATGATACATGCGAGCAATCGTGCAGTCAAGGATAAATGCGAGCAACCGTGCAAACAATGATACATGCGAGCAATCATGCAGTCAAGGATACATGCGAGCAATCGTGCAGTCAAGGATACATGCGAGCAATCGTGCAGTCAAGGATACATGCGAGCAATCGTGCAGTCAATGATACATGCGAGCAGTCGTGCAAACAATGATACATGCGAGCAATCGTGCAAACAATGATACATGCGAGCAGTCGTGCAAACAATGATACATGCGAGCAATCGTGCAGTCAAGGATACATGCGAGCAATCGTGCAGTCAATGATACATGCGAGCAGTCGTGCAAACAATGATACATGCGAGCAATCGTGCAGTCAATGATGCATGCGAGCAATCGTGCAGTCAAGGATACCTGCGAGCAATCTTGCAGTCAAGGTTACATGCGAGCAATCGTGCAAACAATGATACATGCGAGCAATCGTGCAGTCAAGGATACATGCGAGCAATCGTGCAGTCAATGATGCATGCGAGCAATCGTGCAGTCAAGGATACATGCGAGCAATCGTGCAGTCGAGGATACATGCGAGCAATCGTGCAGTCAAGGATACATGCGAGCAATCGTGCAGTCAAAGATACATGCGAGCAATCGTGCAGTCAATGATACATGCGAGCAATCGTGCAGTCAAGGATATGTATCCTTGACGGTACAGTCAGGTGCAGTCAAGGATATGTATCCTTGACGGTACAGTCAGGTGCAGTCAAGGATACATGCGAGCAACCGTGCAAACAATGATACATGCGAGCAATCGTGCAGTCAATGATGCATGCGAGCAATCGTGCAGATAATGATACATGCAAACAATCGTGCAGTCAATGATACTTGCGAGCAATCGTGCAGTCAAGGATACATGCGAGCAACCGTGCTAACAATGATACATGCGAGCAATCGTGCAGTCAATGATGCATGCGAGCAATCGTGCAGTCAATGATACATGCGAGCAAACGTGCAAACAATGATACATGCAAACAATCGTGCAGTCAATGATACATGCGAGCAATCGTGCAGTCAAGGATACATGCGAGCAATCGTGCAGTCAAGGATACATGCAAACAATCGTGCAGTCAATGATACATGCGAGCAATCGTGCAGTCAATGATACATGCAAACAATCGTGCAGTCAAGGATACATGCGAACAATCGTGCAGTCAAGGATATGTATCTTTGACGGTACAGTCAGGTGCAGTCAAGGATACATGCGAGCAACCGTGCAATCAATGATACATGCGAGCAATCGTGCAGTCAATGATGCATGCGAGCAATCGTGCAGTCAATGATACATGCGAGCAATCGTGCAGCCAATGATACATGCGAGCAATTGTGCATACAATGATACATGCGAGCAATCGTGCAGTCAAGGATAAATGCGAGCAATCGTGCAGTCAAGGATACATGCGAGCAATCGTGCAGTCAAGGATACATGCGTGCAGTCATGCAAACAATGATACATGCGAGTAATCGTGCAGTAAAGGATACATGCGAGCAATCGTGCAGTCAAGAATACATGCAAATAATCGTGCAGTCAATGATACATGCGAGCAATCGTGCAGTCAAGAATACATGCAAACAATCGTGCAATCAATGATACATGCGAGCAATCGTGCAGTCAAGGATACATGCGAGCAATCGTGCAGTCAATGATGCATGCGAGCAATCGTGCAGTCAAGGATACATGCGAGCAATCGTGCAGTCGAGGATACATGCGAGCAATCGTGCAGTCAAGGATACATGCGAGCAATCGTGCAGTCAAAGATACATGCGAGCAATCGTGCAGTCAATGATACATGCGAGCAATCGTGCAGTCAAAGATACATGCGAGCAATCGTGCAGTCAATGATACATGCGAGCAATCGTGCAGTCAAGGATATGTATCCTTCACGGTACAGTCAGGTGCAGTCAAGGATATGTATCCTTGACGGTACAGTCAGGTGCAGTCAAGGATACATGCGAGCAACCGTGCAAACAATGATACATGCGAGCAATCGTGCAGTCAATGATGCATGCGAGCAATCGTGCAGATAATGATACATGCAAACAATCGTGCAGTCAATGATACATGCAAACAATCGTGCAGTCAAGGATACATGCGAACAATCGTGCAGTCAAGGATATGTATCTTTGACGGTACAGTCAGGTGCAGTCAAGGATACATGCGAGCAACCGTGCAATCAATGATACATGCGAGCAATCGTGCAGTCAATGATGCATGCGAGCAATCGTGCAGTCAATGATACATGCGAGCAATCGTGCAGCCAATGATACATGCGAGCAATTGTGCATACAATGATACATGCGAGCAATCGTGCAGTCAAGGATAAATGCGAGCAATCGTGCAGTCAAGGATACATGCGAGCAATCGTGCAGTCAAGGATACATGCGTGCAGTCATGCAAACAATGATACATGCGAGTAATCGTGCAGTAAAGGATACATGCGAGCAATCGTGCAGTCAAGAATACATGCAAATAATCGTGCAGTCAATGATACATGCGAGCAATCGTGCAGTCAAGAATACATGCGAGCAATCGTGCAGTCAATGATGCATGCGAGCAATCGTTCAGTCAAGGATACATGCGAGCAATCGTGCAGTCGAGGATACATGCGAGCAATCGTGCAGTCAAGGATACATGCGAGCAATCGTGCAGTCAAAGATACATGCGAGCAATCGTGCAGTCAATGATACATGCGAGCAATCGTGCAGTCAAAGATACATGCGAGCAATCGTGCAGTCAATGATACATGCGAGCAATCGTGCAGTCAAGGATATGTATCCTTGACGGTACAGTCAGGTGCAGTCAAGGATATGTATCCTTGACGGTACAGTCAGGTGCAGTCAAGGATACATGCGAGCAACCGTGCAAACAATGATACATGCGAGCAATCGTGCAGTCAATGATGCATGCGAGCAATCGTGCAGATAATGATACATGCAAACAATCGTGCAGTCAATGATACTTGCGAGCAATCGTGCAGTCAAGGATACATGCGAGCAACCGTGCTAACAATGATACATGCGAGCAATCGTGCAGTCAATGATGCATGCGAGCAATCGTGCAGTCAATGATACATGCGAGCAAACGTGCAAACAATGATACATGCAAACAATCGTGCAGTCAATGATACATGCGAGCAATCGTGCAGTCAAGGATACATGCGAGCAATCGTGCAGTCAATGATACTTGCGAGCAATCGTGCAGTCAAGGATACATGCGAGCAACCGTGCTAACAATGATACATGCGAGCAATCGTGCAGTCAATGATGCATGCGAGCAATCGTGCAGTCAATGATACATGCGAGCAAACGTGCAAACAATGATACATGCAAACAATCGTGCAGTCAATGATACATGCGAGCAATCGTGCAGTCAATGATACATGCAAACAATCGTGCAGTCAAGGATACATGCGAACAATCGTGCAGTCAAGGATATGTATCTTTGACGGTACAGTCAGGTGCAGTCAAGGATACATGCGAGCAACCGTGCAATCAATGATACATGCGAGCAATCGTGCAGTCAATGATGCATGCGAGCAATCGTGCAGTCAATGATACATGCGAGCAATCGTGCAGTCAAGGATACATGCGAGCAATCGTGCAGTCAAGGATACATGCGTGCAGTCATGCAAACAATGATACATGCGAGTAATCGTGCAGTAAAGGATACATGCGAGCAATCGTGCAGTCAAGAATACATGCAAATAATCGTGCAGTCAATGATACATGCGAGCAATCGTGCAGTCAAGAATACATGCAAACAATCGTGCAATCAATGATACATGCGAGCAATAGTGCAGTCAAGGATATGTATCCTTGACGGTACAGTCAGGTGCAGTCAAGGATACATGCGAGCAACCGTGCAAACAATGATACATGCGAGCAATCGTGCAGTCAATGATACATGCGAGCAATCGTGCAGTAAAGGATACATGCGAGCAACCGTGCAAACAATGATACATGCGAGCAATCGTGCAGTCAATGATGCATGCGAGCAATCGTGCAGTCAATGATGCATGCGAGCAATCGTGCAGTCAATGATACATGCGAGCAATCGTGCAAACAATAATACATGCGAGCAATCGTGCAGTCAAGGATACATGCAAGCAATCGTGCAGTCAAGGATACATGCGAGCAATCGTGCAAACAATAATACATGCGAGCAATCGTGCAGCCAAAGATACATGCTATCAATCGTGCAGTCAAGGATACATGCGAGCAATCGTGCAGTCAAGGATACATGCGAGCAATCGTGCAGTCAATGATACATGCGAGCAATCGTGCAGTCAAAGATACATTCTAGCAATCGTGCAGTCAAGGATACATGCGAACAATCGTACCGTCAAGGATACATGCAAACAATCGTGCAGTCAATGATACATGCGAGCAACCGTGCAGTCAAGGATACATGCGAGCAACCGTGCAAACAATGATACATGCGAGCAACCGTGCAAACAATGATGCATGCGAGCAATCGTGCAGTCAATGATACATGCAAACAATCGTGCAGTCAATGATACATGCAAACAATCGTGCAGTCAATGATACATGCGAGCAACCGTGCAAACAATGATACATGCGAGCAATCGTGCACTCAAGGATATAAATTGAGCAGCATTCTGAAAATTATGCTTGCATGCAATCGTGCAGTCAAGGTGAAACAAGCAAGCAGCATTCGGAAAGCATGCAAGCAATCGTGTAGGCAAGTGCTTAATCAATAAGCCATAAACATTCAATATTCGGTACAAGCAAGCTGCATTCGGAAATTGGTAAAAATCAGTGTCTTAATAGGTCGAAGCGCATTAGGTCAATGGGTTATCGTAAACTTGCCACAAAGTTAATTCGTCACGAAAAAAAGTATGCGTAAACTTGCCACACTTTTATTTTTTTATAGTTAATTCGTCACAGTCTAATATTTAGTATAGTAAATTCGTCACACTGATTATTTTTGTACAGACAGCAAGAAAATTAAACAAAAATTTAAATAACAACATTTATTTCTTTCATCACAGTTTTGGGATATTAACCTTACCTACATCTATTACAAAAATCACAGTTCTATCTGAATGATTTACTTAAATATTACGTACAAATATAACCAAAGAAGAAGCAAACAAAAATAAATTTGCTGTTAATTTCTAGGAAGGTTCTCAAAATTTACAGCTGTTTTATTTAAAATATTATGTAACAATTTGTAAAAATCACAGTTCTCTTTATAAATAGAAAGCGGCTGATTTGCCTAGGTAACATGCACAACCTACCTACTACCTACCTACCTTATTGATATACCTTACGTGTATAACATAAAAAAAAAAAACAAAATATATCTACTTAATGAATCACAGATAAAATCACAGTATTTTTTGTCATAATTCATCACTTGCCTTCCCCTAAAATCAAAGATTAAAGTCGTAATTTAAAACTTAAGTATAGGATTAACTACATCTATGTAACAAATTAGAACAACCTACAATAAAACAATAGTAAAAAGAACTTTTATTATATAAAGTAAAGATATTGCTTTTTGTTTATAACATTAGTTTTCCTTTGAAATCATACATTAAAATTATTAATTTAAATCTTAAATGTAGAATTAACTACATCCATGTTACATTTCTTTAAAATGCTGCATATAAGAAATTTTCAATATAAATTCAGACAGGGGCATGTTATTATAATTTTCTAAAAGAGTTTTTAACTCCCTGTCATATGCAATTGACCTGCGCGTTCTTAAGTTTGATGGTATGGCTAGATTCAATTTTTTTATTTTAGTATCTACATAATCAGCTTCCTTTTTGAGTGTTTCCAGAAACTGAAGCATTCTAGGTTTTTTTTGAGGCATCATATTGTTCAAACGCTTATGCCATGCTTCTGCGAGATTTATTGTCCTATGACGAGAACCATGTATATTCCAAATAAATTGTATATTTTTATTTTCTAACCACTGGGATACGAAATAATCATTAAATGTTGTTACTGTTTCACTCTGTGGCGCATCTTCCATAATCCACAACCAACCGTCTTCAATGTCTTCTAGCTTTACATGCGCCAATGCAGCACACAAAGCCAAGTGTCTCTTTTCGTTGATGCTGTTCATATTTAAGGCGTGAGCTTTTTTAGCCAATGCTTGTTTGAAGTGGAAGTTACATCCTTGTAGTTTAATATGTGGAAACATTTTTTTTATGACGTTGATAACTGCAATTTCAAAATCGACAATCATTGTCACCGGGTTCCAATATGGCAAATTTTTCTTGAGAGCAATAAAAAGTCGCTCATAAGACCGTTCTTGCTTATTAGGCATTAGAACGTATATGAGAGGAACTACGTTTGTAAAGTTTTCGTCACTTCTCACATCACCATGTATGCAGTAAAGCTGATAAAATGGTTTACAGCAGCTTGAAAAAGTTCCATCCGAAAAATATGTTCGAATATTTCTTACAGCTTCACGAGCTGTCTCAGTACAGAAAGCTATTATTCTGTTCTCAGGATCACTGTCGTCGTCAAATAATAAAAAACAATCTGTATATTTGAACGGGATTATTACATCTTCACATTTAGCAAAATGTGTTTTGGGTACGTTTAATTCACGATTCCTTACGATATAAAGTGATCTTGAAAAGTGTTTAAATTTCGGTAAGGCACTTAATAAATCGTAACCCGCGTCTTTTTTTGGTTGAAAAACTTCTTCAAATAGTTGAGGCATAGGTGTGCTGGTGTTTGCTGCTGCTTCTTTACAAAGATTCTTTGTCTTGATAATCTCTGTTTTCACTACATTTGGTTTACACTTATGAGCCGCTTCATGCAAAACTCGAACGCTATGATTCTCCGAAATTTTTATACTTGCACTGCATGCACGATTCGTACATCTCCAAACAGTTCCAAGCTTAGTTTCCCGATGAAAGGTGTACATATAACCACCTCTCACAAGCATTCTCCGTCCCCTTTCAGTTTTCGTAAATGTGACCTGAAAAGGTGTTGAAATAGTATCATAAATTTATCTATACTTAATACTATAAAGAGGAAAAAAAGCTACTGGACGGAATTTGATAACTCTTTCAATATAAGAATACTCTTTACTCTTAACAACAACGGAAATAAATGCCGCAATTGAAGTCACGGGAAATAGTCAGCATTTTATAAAATCACCATAAAAATTACTACATGCTTTAAAACTAAACGGGTATAGTATAGAAATTTGTAACTGTGTTTGTCTACAGAAAACAATAAGCATAATACATGTCAAATTTCACAATGTATGATTAATCACACCACCGCTGGCGTCTGAGCCGTCGGCCATTTTGTTTAAAGTTTGTCATGCGTCATGTCTAGTTAAGACAAGCAGCATAAAACGGTATGATTTAAAATTATATCTAAAGTTTTAAACTGTACCTTTGCTAATAAATAAAATAAGAAATGTGACTCTTTTATTCAAATATTTATTTAATTATAATTAATAGTTCGTATTAGATCTAGTGCAGTTTAACTTGCAGATTATAATTACTAGAATCAATTAAATAAACACTTGATTAAATTGACATTGCTGTGAAAATAATGAGGGGTCAGTTAAGTATTAATTTTGTTTTAAAACCATAGGCTATCTAAAGTTAAATTAAATAAAATCATTGTTTAATAACTGTTATTAAAATCGAACTCCTTTTATATAAGAGCATTTGAGAGATAAAATAATAAACAAATAGCACATATTTTTTTTTGTATAGAATTAAATTTAAAAATACTTACACCATGTCCTCCCGTACTTGTTCCCGGCTGATTATCCATTTTTTCAAAGATGCACAAATTACAACATTTAAAATTGCACAGTAATTTTGCAAAACACGTCACCACCCTCTCGCAAGGTCATGTGAGTCACTGGACTGATAACAAGAATGCATTGACCGAAAGGGTTAGTTGTTACATTTAGAAAGAGATAGTTGCAGCGAGCGAGAGAGATAAAAGCATGTGCAGGAGTGCTACCTAGCTGTCTGATTGTAAATTTTCTCATCCTCATATAAAGGATTATTTAAAAAGCACCAACAGCCTCCTAGGGTATGAATGAACTCAAGATAACTATCAACATTTTGCAGCTAAAAAAAAAATGATGTCCTATTTGAATTGATCAAGTGATCATTAATTTATTCAATAATAATTCATACATTGCATTCCAATACATAGATCACATGACAATAGAAAAATAAAATTGAGTAATATAGAAAATTAAATTATATAATTTGGCCATCATTAAATTCAAATAAATAAACCCCTGTATGTAGTTGAATACTTTAGACATTTGTAGTAAATAAATGTATTTAACTTGTTGTCCGCTTCAGTTCCGCCCATGGTACATACCTTCATCTTTACAAGAGTGGTTTTTTTTTGTAAATCTAACCTGTCGTCATGTCATAAAACCAAATAAACAAACTCTTCGGCATTTTTCATATTAGCGTAGATTTAAACCACTAAATAAATAAATCACTTTGCTTGCTGTCGGTACTTTGCTAATTGTGGCAAATTAACTATAACGCATACCTACCTGTGACGAGTTAACTAATACTTTTTTATGTATGTGACGAATTAACTTTGAATGTATGGAGTTTTAAAAACGTGACGAATTAACTATGTGGCAAGTTTACGATAACCCAGGTCAATGTCCTCTACCGACACGTTATTTGTATTTAGTATAGTTTTGCTCATAGAAAAAGAATTAAATTCAATTTTGTTTGTTTTTTCTATTTCTTGTATGACGACACAAATGAATGTCAGTTTGTAGATCTGTCTATTCTGTGGTTATTGTTGTTAATTTTAATGTAAGGGTACTTGTAAATAAATGTTACCATAGTGTATGTTTTTTTTTAATTGTCACTACAATATGCCTATTTAGTGTAGGCCAGTGGCTATAGAACTCTGACATAAAATAAATGAATTATGAATTAGTCTTTTTAGAATTTAAGTTTAAAATAATTTTAGATTAATGAAACATGCCTCATTGTTTAGGGTACTACTGGTCCTAGAGTTGCAAATAAACCAAAATGCGTGGTTTAAAATAAATTAAAAACGGTTTTAAACCTTGCCATGTGATTACTGCTTCAACAAATAATTTTTTTAAAAGAAAAAAATAATAGATATTAATTGTAAACATTTTTTTTTTGTTAGGTTTTCTTACACATTACTCGCGTCATTTTAAATCTATGTTAAACCACAAAAATTGGTTTAAAACGTTTTAGATAAAAAAAGATGGTTTCAAAATGAATAGTCTTAAATGTTTAAAATACTTTTTGCATCTTTAACTGGTACTAATTGAAGACTATAATGACTATGTGCGTCTGCTCTGAGGGCCACTAACTCAGAATTTCTTGAAAACATGTTCAGGATTTAGTGAACATTCCCAAAGAATTGTGAAAGTTGGAGCCAGATCTTGTGAGATGAATATGTTTGGTAAGAAAAAAAAACAACTCTACTCATTTGAAAGTATAGTATAATCAGTGTTGTAGGTTTACTAATCTATGAGCAGACTGAACGTTATTAATAAAAGAATTATCAACAAGAAATATATAAATATTTATTCAACAGAATCTAAATAATCTTTATCCATTCTTTCAAACTTCTCCTTCATATCGTCCGGAACCTCGACTGCAGATAAGTCTTCCGCTCCCACCTCATCTTCCTTTTGTATCAAAATGTCCACTACGTTCTCACATGCCAGCAACGCCTGCGGGTCCTTCTCCCACTTATGATACTCCCTTAAAATATAATATACTCCATTATCACGTAAAACCTCCCTGCCTTTTCGTTTCGTACAAAATTTCATCAACGTTTCCAATATCATTTTACGAATATCAACATCGGGATCACGTTTCTTCTCTTTCGGCAAGTATTGTAATGCGATCGGGAGTTTATCCATCTCCTCATCATCAAAGTCTTCATTACCCATTAGCGGATGCAGGAGATAAGTTAGTAAATCCAATTCGGAACTAAGTAAATAATCATGGTTTTCTGTGTCAAATGATAGATTCCGTACGGTGCCAACCGCACCACCTCTCCGTATTAGCGAATGTTCAAAATTGCAAAATGGTAATAATTTGATCAACGGTACATGTGGATTTTCTTCTAATAACCATTTTCTTATTCGTACACTTTGGCTTAAATTACTAAACATCGGTGATAAATAATGCAAATTGGAAAATTTCTTATTGTAATCTAAGTTGACAAAAGCGTTTAATAAGTCGTTTAGACGAGGTATAAATGTATCTAGACATATTTCTAGACCTTCTTCTACTCTAGTTATGTTAGTTAAGATCATACACGCAATATCTGCGTATTTTTTATCAGGATTTAGCACATAACCTATAAGTAAATCGAGTATGTTTTTGTAGTTGGCGGGCTTGTATTTTAGGAGTTCCGAGGCACCTTTCGGTTGAGCTGTTAAGTTCACTAGAACTGAGAGAGCAATCTTAGTAATATCTTCGATTTTATCTTCAATTAATTCGATAATACACTGGATAATTTGTTCGTTTTGCAACAGTGTGTTTACGCCGTCATCTTTCCCAGATAAACCGAGGAGATAGTCCAAAGATACGTGTTTCAAGTCCAAACGAGAATTTGGCTGCAAGAATTCTAACATTTCATTGAGGGGATCTTTAGCCATTGTATAGTTTTCTAACAATTTTATTTAATGAAAATAAATATTTCACCAATCCAATCACACGAAATGAAATGACGTTATGACGTTGACAAACTTTTAATCTATATAATACGTTTTACGGCCATGGAGACTAGTCTTTTAAGGCCTTTCTTCATTTTATTAAACTTCTTTAGTCCTACCTTAGTCAAGTCAAATCAAAAAGTCAAGTCAGTAGTCTAGTCAAGTGAGTCAGTCACATGGCTAAGTGAAGCGGTGGAAAAATTTCACTTAGCTATAACTATTAAATTTAATTTAATTAATTTAATTTATAACTTGAAGATTTTGGTGACAAAGATAAAAGTCACGTAATCGACACTGTACCACTTCCCAACACTCACGCTTGTTCACGAACACTTTGCGAATAATAATCCAACAATATTAAGCACAAATACTCGAAAAACCCTAAGTTTTGGAAATTAAATACAGCGCGGATATAGCGACAGTTTACTTTCCCTCCAAAAACTCCCAAACTTTTAATCAATGTCATAAAAGTGGCAATTTTTTTTTTTCGAACTTGGTCAATTTCTCATTATGCGGTCAAGCTACCAGCACCATCTGTTACCAAGTAGCATAACTATGTAAGGTATTTATATGTGATGGTTTCAGTAAACAGTCGCTAGCTTTAGGATTTCCCTTAGTTGCTCCTAGCGAATAGTGAGGTCCCAGAGTAAGATAATCATAAAGGATTGTAAGGTAAAAAAAACTATTTCCCTTCAAAATCTTACTCATTCTGCGTTTGCAAAACACTGATGATAGTAGACAAGTGCCCCTAGTATTAGTCTAGTGACTGCGTTAGCGATTTTATATGACAAACCTGTACAGCGCCTCTGTCGGATAGTAAGGCAACTAAGAAATTCCATACAAAATAAAAAAGCTCATACTAAGGGTAAAGGAGATTTCGCATTATGCCATAAAGAAATAATTTTTTTTTTCATTTTAAAACCACATTGACTGATTACTATAATGTTACAAACATAGGAATAGCGACATCTAACACATAATACACATATAAAGGAAATAAATGAAAACCCAAATAAATTTTAAAATTTTATTTTGTAAATAGTGCTTCATTACATGATACAATGAACAAAATATTTACAATTATCATTAAAGACGTATTTTAACTTAAAGCTACAAGTGATTTTTAAATACTACCGATTTAGAACGTACATACCCATATTTTTTTTAATTACTAAAACGATTACTAAACTGCGGCAACATTAAAAATTACCTAAACGTTTTTTTTTTTTTTTAATATTGATTGCCTCTACCATACTATAGTAATAAACACATTCATTCTTTTTTTGTGCAATGATAAATGCAAATAGATTGTTTTCTTTTTATTCGCAATTGAATATTAGAATGTATTAAAATTAGATTTTTGTCAGTGCAATTTTTTTCCGGTGGCAAAAAGCGGAACTATGGAAATTTCGTACAACGTGGGTTCAACTTTGTGCAAGAGACATATATTGTGGCGCCATCACGACTGGCACGGATGTTTGTTCAACTATACTTAAATTATATTATCCTATCACAGATGGCAGCACATGTCAACATTCTAATTTATTTGGTTCAATATAATTAGCAATAATATACCTAATTAACTATTATAAGAATGTGAAGCAGTGCAATTATTTTATTGTTAATTCTCTTAAACTCTACATGGACGATAAATATTAAAATTTGTAGGTAATTTAAAACAATTGATAAAAGTACTACATAAAATTTGTTTCATTATAGAGTATACTATAATACCTCCAACGGCAAAGATTCAACATTATACCTAATATATAACAATACATGTATTAATTAGATTTATAAAACAATAAAAAATTTGCACGGGAAAAATATTTCTTCCTAATTTCTAGTAGGCGATTATTATTATCTACTAAGGACGGATTTTGCTTCTACAAGCAAGACATTAAAACAAAAAATACTAATAAGAAAACTAAAAATAAACTACAAAATCTACCTACTAAATTAATTCTAGTTTCATTCAAAATTCAAAATTATTTATTCATTCAAATGTTTACAAAAACCTACTTACATCAAATCAAATTATAGCCATAGTAACCACTCACCATAGATGAAATAGATAATAAGCAAGTATTATAATTTTTTTGTTGTCATAGTCACTGATTCGCATTTTTTTAAAAATATATTAATTCTAACTTAAAAAAAAATATAATAGTGGCATTCTCTGCAAGTCAAAACTTTTGGCGCGATTTTGTAATTCTTTGTCGCGGTAAAAAAAATAGCATATGTACCTAAAATTATTTTTTTAATCAATCATCCTTTATATTATGAACTAGCTGTGCCCGCGACGTCGTCCGCATTCGAATTTTAATTATTTTAGATTTTTACCTAAATTCTTGTAATAAAATGAAATAAAAAATATTAATTTTCTTTCAAATTCTAATCCAATCATGAGATATTTCAAACGCAGCAGACGCTAGCGAGCCTAAGGGGGCGATTAATCATGTAGTCCAACGATCATTTAACAGGGGCGAGTTAACCCTCTGCCACCAGTGTGCAAGGTCATCACGAATCTGTCCAATCCCAGAATCTATCCTATACCGAACAAATGATTTGAGCGTGGAACCCAAACGATATGAATTAAACCCAAGGAAAACAGACATCAAATAAACAATTACAGCATCATGCGTGGGCACCGAACAGTCAGCTAAGGAAGCACCGGTTGCTTCCTAAGCGCTAAGATGAGTGAGAGAGAGAGCAGTCATTACGGGGCTCCAAAGCAGGCAGCCAAATAAGCAACCGAGAAAGCGCTAGGATGAGAGATAGAGAAAGCAGTCATTAGAGGGCTCTGAAGCAGTCAGCCGAGGAAGCAACCGGGAAAGCGCTAAGATGAGAGATAGAGAAAACAGTCATTAAGGGGCTCCGAAGCCGTCAGCCGAGGAAGCAAACGGAAAAGCGCTAAGATGAAAGATAGAGAGAACAGAGTTGTTGAGCTTAGGAATTCCTTCGGACACCTTCCGGCACCATCATCAGACCGTGGATATCATTTCCCAAGTAAGATCTTACCAAGGTAAATCAAATAGTCAATAATCAAGCTCAAATACGATGGACTTATCTTGTTTAGTTTAGGAGTTACTTTGAACACCTTCCAGCTCCATCATCAGTCTCTGACATCACATGTTAATACTATCTAGACAAACTCTGATATAATCGAAAGTTTAGATTAAATTGGTATATTTAATTGCATTGGGAACCACCAATAATGATTTTGATTTATTTTAAATAAAACAGCGATTTTTTACATAACTTGTTCTTTAAATTGATGTAAATTTTTTATTTATGTACCGATTTGAATGAAACAAAAACTAAATGTTAAATGAAGAATAGCGCAATATATTGCCGAAAACCGCATTCAAATCAGTAACACCGATTCTGAGATTAGCCTGCACAAACTCACAGACAAACAGACAAAAGTTCTAAAAACTATTGATTTGGGTTCTGTTACGTTATTAGACACCCCTAATGTTAGTATTTCATATTTATCTTCAATGTACAGACACCACCCACTTAACGATTTTATTATATGTATTGATGTATTGACTACATACATATATAAAATATTTTGAATTCAACGCTGGATTTTCATGCGCCCCTAAATAAATTATTTATTTTTTTGGAATATTTTTTATGAAAGTTCAAAATCAAATCTATACGGACAACACAGGGGATAATAATTTCAAACAAATAAATCATGGGGTGATGGACGCTGCTTACGTGATGGACCTTGCCTCGGGGCCCAAATACAGATATTCATTTTTAATTTTAGTTCGTAATAAGTTTAGTTTACTAGGTTTAAAATATTAAGAGTAAATATGTTTTATTGTATAGAAGAAGTAATAAAAAAAACTAAAGAAAACTAAACTACCGGCGCTCAGCGGACTTTTCTGTCTCTTTCCAGCAAATCCAAGATGCTTTCAGTGTAAAGAGAATAGCAAGATGGTCATCAATCCTTCGGAAATTGTTTTTCTTTAAATCATCAATTTTTTGAGGTTCATTATTAAAAACCTTTGTACCTACATACTAATTTTTCTTTAGGGTCGGCAACGCACTCGCGTCGCTTTTGGCGTTGCAAGCGTCTTTAAGGCTATGGTAACCGCTTACCATCAGATAGGCCGTATGTGTTAATAAAATGTGTGATTAAGCAGTGCTGCCCTTTTGCGGATTGGTTTTGAACCTTCAAAAAAACTGTCCTAACTTAAAAATAATTAATTGAAGCATTTTAATAACTTAAAAAATAGATTTCCTTATGCACACTACGACGAGAATGGCGAAAGTTGATGTCTTTAGAATGTCCGCGTCTGAAAAACATAAAAAATGTATTAGATGAAAATTTGTCGAATTATTTTCATTCGATTTACCGGTTTAAATGACACAGAGCCCCTAGTATGAGATTTTCTTAACGCAGACGCTAGCGACTGCGTTAGCGATTTAGTATGGCAAACCTGTACAGCGCCTCTGGCGGATAGTCAGGCAACTAAGAAATTCCATACAAAATCCTAACGCAGTCGCTAGCGTCTGCGTTAAGAAAAACTCATACTAGGGGCACAGATTCCCAAATTTTTCACATTCCCAAAATTATTTAGATTCCCTTGGGTATTTGTTCGATTCCCACGGGAAGCATACTTTGTTTACTTGTTTCCAGTTGGTTAGGACATTGCAGACTTGAATCACCTGACTGTCTGATAATAAAGATGATTCCGTGCTTCGGAAGGCACGTTAAGCCGTTGTTACCTTCTGCCATCTTGTAGTCGTTTTAACTCTGCCTCTGACGTGGTTCCTTTAGGCGGTTCTGAACGACACCAGGGTGGGCATGGTCGATTGACCGTGTCACCTACACGAAGTGACTTACCATTACATGATTGCATAGATAGGCGACACTATAGATAACTTGTAGGGAGATCAAGCAGGTGCGACTGGAAAGAGATGCGAAATGCTAGTACAGCGCACTCTCCCGAGATTCGGCTCGTATCACCGAGAGGTTGGTAGAGCTATGGGAGTTGGAGGGAAGTTACCATTACAAGTGTGATCTTTCTCCTTGATCCCGTTCTCTGAGTCGCACAGGCAGATCTTGTCTTGTGGGGAGAACACCTTCATGTGGGGGGGGGAGGCGCTCGTGACGTTCGGGGAGCCGCAGATCAGACCCTCGTTGCATTCGTCGCTGTTTGAGCACACGTGGTAGAGACCTGGAATTTTAAATAAATATATAGGTATAATTAAGTAAAAATTTAAGCGTAGAGAGTAACAGTACCCCTAGCATGCGTCAGCGTTAGCGATTTTGTATGATAAACCTGTACAGCGCCTCTGGCGGATACTAAGGCAACTAAGGGATTCCATACAAAATCCTAACGCAGTCGCTAGCGTATGCGTTAAGAAAAACTTACACTAGGGGCAAGTCAACGAAAAAATTAGTAAAGTAGCCTAGGTTACTCTTTATTTTACACCAGTCATCTACCATTGAAAATCCTGTCAAAATCCGACCAGCCGTTCTAAAGATTACCCGGAACAAAGAGACAGACAAAAATTTAAAAAAGAATGTTAAAAAAAAATGTTACTTTGTTGTGTTTACCGTGTATCCATAAGCATTTAGTAAAAGGCGGTTATTTAAATATTACAAACAGAGTGGGTACTTTAATTTATTTATTTGTATAGATATATTCTACGCCAGTCGCTCCATTGTAATAACCAGTACCGTTAAATCAGGACCATGATTAATAGCATACACTGAGCCCCTAGTATGAGTTTTTCTAAACGCAGACGCTAGCGAATGCGTTAGCGGTTTAGTATGGCAAACCTGTACAGCGCCTCTGGCGGATAGTAAGGCAACTAAGAAATTCCATATAAAATCCTAACGCAATCGCTAGCGTCTGGGTTATGAAAAACTCATACTAGGGGCACAGGTATATTATGTTTACGAAATGTAACGTAAACATAATTATACTGACTCTTAATAGTTGGTAAAATCGCGTGCCTTTACACTAGTTTCCAACACGAAAATTTGTAAGCATTAATCTTAGTTATTTTATATGTTAATTATGAAAATACTTTAGATCCCCGCTCACGATAAGGTAGTAAGGTTATAGTATACCTTTAATTATTGTTGACCTTTGGCCTTTGAGTTTAATTGACCCTGGTTTAGACTTCACTATCTCTAACGTTTTCCTAGTTTGTATCATGTTACAAGGCCAATCGACCCTGCACACCTTGATGTCAGAGCTTATAAAAACCTTCTCTCGGCCTCTGACGTGGTTTTTTTTAACGACACGACAGCCGGGACCAACAGCTTAAAGTGCCTTCCGAAGCACCGAATCATCTTTATTATCAGACAACCATTCAAGCCTGCATTGTCCTAACAAAACTGGAAACAACTAAACGAAGTATCGAACTAAATGGTATGGAACCTGTGACCCCGGGTCTACAGGCAAACGCCTCAACCACTGGACCACAGAAACAGCCTAATATTATTTACTAGCGACCCGCCCCGGCTTCGCATGGACATAAAAACCTTCCTCTTGAATCATTCTATCAATTAAAAAAACCGCATCAAAATCCGTTGCGTAGTTTTAAAGATTTAACCATACAAAGGGACATAGGGGTAAAGAAAGCGACTTTGTTTTATACTTGTAGTGATGATAGTGATTATACAGTAGCTAATATTTTGCACTGATGTGTGTGGTAGGTATATAGTCGCTAAGGGAACCACATCGAGGCCGAGAGGCGGTTTCGAAGAACTGACACCAGAGTGTGCTGGATTCTTGTAACACACAATATGATCAGGCTTAGGTTATGTACGGGCTACATTACATTATAGTACTTTATGGTAAGTAACTTAGCAGTGTATTTCCGAGATTTTTGTCGCCGACTGTATTTAGACAATGGGTGACTGTACTTAGGCGCTTTTCGATTGGCGTGCTCCTTATCGAAAAGCTAGAAGTCAAGAAGCACTAATTAGAGCTTTCTCGTGCACAAAAGAAATAAAACCATAGCTTATGCTGTGCCCCTAGTATGAGTTTTTCTTAGGATTCGTTAGGATTTTGCGTGGAATTTCTTAGTTGCCTTACTATCCGCCAGAGGCGCTGTACATGTTTGTCATACTAAATCGCCAACGCAGTCGCTAGCGTCTGCGTAAAGAAAAACTCATACTAGGGGCACTGATACCATCGACAGTTATCAAAAATAAAAATGTAACCATAGATTATTGAACATCAATTTACCTTTGCATGCCAATTTCTGATAAACAAATATTTTTTAAAACGTTAAACAACATAAGTCATACCTATTACATAACTACATAGATTTGAAAAAACTGCCTGTACGCCCCTAGTATGAGGTTTTATAAACGCATTTTGATTGGCAAACCTGTACAGCGCCCCTGGCGGATAGTAAGGCAACTAAGAAATTCTATACAAAATCCTAACGCAGTCGCTAGTGTCAGCGTTTATCAAATGTCTTCGTCTTCTTCGTCCGAGCGTGTTTCCCGGTTACATCTTCAGCTTACGCTTCAGAGCCCAGGGTATGCTATTAATCATGGTCCTGATTTGGCGGAACTGGTTATTACAATGGAGCGACTGCCGTCTGACCTCCGTAACCCTTTTTACAGAAACCAGACCCACAGGAACATGACCCGGGTGTGTTAGTGGCCAACACTGCCAGATTTTTCAGGCTGCCTAAAGGCATCTGACATAGCCTAACGACTGTCATCTACCGATAACAGCCGGGACCAACGGCTTAACGTGCCTTCCGAAGCACGGAGGAGCTCAAGATAGAAATGCCACTAATGGCGACCAATCCAAACATGGCCACGCACTCGCCGTCGTAGTCGCTTGACGCGCAATATAGTCGCTGCGCTAGGCTTTCAAGCTCAGTTCTCATACTAGTGGTACTGTTAAATCCAATGTGTAAACTTAACCTATTCCTTATTCAGTCTTTGACCTCCCTTTCCTATCAAATTTCCGGCTTTTCAAGAAAGAGAGGATATAATTAAGGTGCGATAGAGAGGGACGCAAGATTGACCTTTGGCTGTACGCACGCAATGTTGTTGCCTTTTTTTTGGTAAAAATACATTTCGTATTCTCACGAACCAGTGTGCGTTTGTTTTTATATAAATTTCTATTTTAACTCATAGATATTTATTCGTTGTCTCCTGTAGAGTCAAAGAATTTATGATCGCGCGCGTAAGGCAAATTTTTTAATCTACGTTGAAAGTAGAAATGTTTATTCTCTATGTTTGTTTAAATTTTGCCAGGCCCAAAACCAATTGAAAATGAATTTTAATAACAAGAATTAAACCTCATTATTAATAAAAATCCCGCTTATGTTTATGGTGAAATAAATCTGAATTATTGAAAAACCCTTTTTTAAAATATCGATAACCTTTGTTTATATTAAGTTATTGAGTGTAGAACGACATTGTCGTATAAGTGTACTTATTATGTTGTTGTGTTTTATGTTGTATCATCAATGGCCAGTACCCCTAGTATGAGTTTTTCTTAACGCAGACGCTAGCGACTGCGTTAGAATTTTGTATGGAATTTCTTAGTTGCCTTAATATCCGCCAGAGGCGCTGTACAGGTTTGCCATACTAAATCGCTAACGCAGACGCTAGCGACTGCGTTAAGAAAAACTCATACTAGGGGCACTGGACATCCCTGGCTATCCAGCGTGGCAATGCTGCTAGCATTATGGGGACATTTAAGCCAGGAAGTCGACCTAATTTCTTAGATTAGTTTTTTTTTGTTAGTATTTAAGTTTGTTTTTAGTTTTCAAACATAAGAAATACAATCTGTTAGTACATACATTCTTAACCAAATATTTACTTATATATTCAATCATTTATTCATAACAACACCAAAATACATTTTATTTACAAAAACCGATCAAAGAAAACCTCGTAGGGTTTATCTGGGCTGTAGTGAGTCATCATACATACATTTGCTTCAAAAGAATATAATAAGTTGGTTGAAAGCTGTGTTTGTAAATACGCTACTCAGTAGCGCTACAAGCTACGAGATTGTAGGGTATGCTACGAAAACTCGTAGCAGATACAACAGTTTTCTACGAAAGCTCGTAGCATGCTTCTATTGAATTTCGGTGCTACGAGATTTCATAAACGCAGACTGTGTTAGGAATTTGTATGGAATTTCTTAGTCGCCTTACTATCCGCCAGGGGCGCTGTACAGGTTTTTCATACAAAATCGCTAACGCAGTCGCTAGCATTTATAAGTCTCAATACTAAGGGTACAGATGTTAGTGGCTAACACTGCTTTTTCAGGCTACCTAAAGGCATTTGACACAGCCAAACGACTGCCATCTATCGATTACAGAGGCTTAACGTGCCTTTCAAAGCACGAAAGAGAGAGAGCAAAATAGAAATGTCACTAATTTCGACCAATCCAAGCATGACCGCTCACTCGCTGGTACTGATGTCAGCAAATCGTCATCATCATCATTTCAGCCGCAGGCTGTCCACTGCTGGACATAGGCCTCCCCCAAGAATTTCCAAAATGATTGGAAGCGGCCTGCATCCAACGCCTGCCTGCGACCTTCTTCAGTGCCCCTAGTATGTAGTTTGCCGTACCAAATCGCTAAAGCAGTCGCTAGCGTCTGCGTTAAGAAAAACTCTTACTAGGGGCACTGGTCATCTGACCATTTGAGGCTTAGCTGATGAAGCTACTTACTCTTAGCCTGCGACTCGCATTGGCCATTGACCGGCGAGGAGTTGTCTCCACAGAGACACCTGGTGGCCGGGTCGTAGTGGGTTCTCACGCAGGAGCTGCTACTGATGCCGGCGCAGTCAGCCTGTCTTGAGCACGGCCGGGCTGTGATAGAAACAGATGGATTAATCATTTATTCTACATCCGCGGAAGACCAGCATTATAGAGTCAGGTCAGACCATTTTTTATTTTATTTTAAGCCGAAATGGATCTGAAACGCATTGGAAATAACTTTTGGTATTCTACCAACAATTTTTCAAAACGAAGCCGTAACGCATTGGTTACGCAGCCGAAACGGTTTGGTTGACGTATTCTGGTAATGGACACGTAACGTTCCGTTACCGGATCAGCAAAAGCAAATGTATTACAAAAGCAGCAATGTACGCGCAACTAAATTTTTTTTTAGTTGCCACATCTTATGCCTTCCATAACCGGCTCTATAACCAACCGTTTGTGTTTCAGCTGCCAACGTAAAGTTACTGGAATACCGTTTGCTATTACATACGCAACTGTAACGAAGGCGAATCGCAGCCGATCTGTTTCGGTTAAAAAATAGCAGAATTGGGGGGCTGGTATTCTCAGCTTAAGCTTTAGAACCCAATGTGTCCACCCCTAGTTAGAGTTTTATACTATGTAGTGATAAGGAAGTAATAAGTATAAAATATACTATGGATATAGAAGTATGAATTCTTCATTATGATTTACAAACAAATTACCAAACAAAAATAATAAGTATAATGAACGGAAACCCTACTTCGTAAACCGCAGCTTACATTAATTCCAATAGAGCCTAATAGAGCAACATAATTGCATTAAGAAACTACTTCTCTAATCAATTAAAAAATGATCTTGGCATTTAACAACCATTATCATGAACACAAAAAATAAAAAAAGTAATAAATGTCACCAAGTGAAATTAGAACTTTATTCCAAGCGCCATTGAAATTAAATTTGAACAGATCGAAACATTCTAATTTCAAATTCAAATGGCAACAGATAGCGGCCATGTCCGGCACGGCAGCGCAGTGGCGGAAAATAAAAGCCAGTTTATCTTGACCCCTCTATTGCTCTATAGAATATAGTTTCAAGGTAATTTTACATAAACTATAGGGTTAGGAAGGTCATCTTAAATTGGCACTATGGAAAGGCGTAAATCTTACCTTGCTTCCGTGTTTTATCCTACGGCCATCTTTGTTTGAAGTATGGAAGTGGGTTAACATAGACGAATGGTATTTTGTGCGTAATATGTTTGTTTTAGATTTAATACCCACTTAATTAACGTAGTTAGTTAATAGGTCGAGGGGGTTACTACCGTCTTTTAAAACCATGCAAGTTCCAGTGAGTAAGCGAGACAGCACTGCATGATGTAAGGCGACATCTAAGAGATGGTGGTAAGCCACGAAATTTGATAAACGCAGACGCTAGCGACTGCGTTAGCGATTTTGTATGGCAAACCTGTACAGCGCCTCTGGCGGATAGTAAGGCAACTAAGAAATTCCATACACAGTGCCCTTAGTGCGAGTTTTTCTTAACGCAGACGCTAGCGACTGCGTGAGGATTTAGTATGGAATTTTTTAGTTGCCTTACTATCCGCCAGAGGCCGTACAAAATTGCTAACGCAGTCGCTAGCGTCTGCGTTAAGAAAAACTCGCACTAAGGGCACAGAAGAAAACTTAAAAAAATATAAGTAAAATAATTGTATTCCCGAAATTATTGTGGGAACGAACTTAACACATTAAAAATTAAACAAAAATCCATTTCCTTTTTTTAAATCGCGTGTCATATCGTAGTCAATTTACACAACAATAAATAAGCTCACAAAGAAAAATATGCTTGATTTTAAAAAAGCAATTTGATAACTCTAAACAATAATTTGCGGCATTTTAACTTTTATTCCTTGGGTTTCAAGATATAATTATGATAATTTGTTCGTGTTCGGTATGTGTACGTGGTGTACGTAATGCCGCCATGTTGGTAATGTCAAGTTTAGTTTTTTTTTGTGGCATAGTTGTGCATTATACGTTTTATTTTTAGAATGTGGAACAACGTCATACAGACATTATGCCATATTTATTTAAAAGTCTACGTCACTTAATCGACACTGTGCCACTTCCCAACACTCACGCTTGTTCACGAACATTTAGCGAATAATAATCCACCTTTATTATGCACAAATACTCGAAAAAACACACATTTTGGAAAGTAAATACAACGCGGACATGACATTTGACTTTCCCGCCAAAAACTCTATTATCCCAATCCCAACTTCCCAGTTATAATATCACAACTAATACTATAAATGCGAAAGTGAGTTTGTATATTTGTTTGTTTGTCTTCATGCTTTATCTGCTGAACCAATTTGCTTGAAACTTCGCATACAAATAGTTAGGTAGGAGTACTAAGAAGGGTACCTTTCATCCTGGTAAAAAGCACAGTTCACGAAATTCAAGCTAGCGAAGCCGCGGGCGAAAGCTAGTATAAATATTATAAAAGTGAGTTTGTTTATTTGTTGGTTTGTTCCCAAGGGATATTTACGTGGGCGAAGTCGCGGGTGAAAGCTAGTTAAGGTATATTAGTGATAGTATTTCTATAAACAAAGTAAATGGAAGACGTCGTAGTCACTATCACTGCATAGTATGAAACAAAGTCGCTTTCTCTGTCCCTATGTATGCTTATATCTTTAAAACTACGCAACGGATTTTGATGCGGTTTTTTTAATAGTTAGTGATTCAAGAGGAAGGTTTTTATGATCATGCGAAGCCGGGGCGGGTAGCTAGTAACTTATATAATCTGTGGTATTGGTTTGTATTGGGATTGTGACTATGCTTTTAGTATTGTATTTAGTTCTACCGTTGCGTGCTGTCTATATTTCAATAAATCATTTTATATCAAAGCTAAGGAATCTTGTTCGTGTCAAACAATATCATGAATTCTGTATTGTCTTGTCATGGAATACGATACGATACCCCTTAGTCCCATTTCGTAGTAAGATTTCGTAGCAGGCTTAGACATCTATATATATAAAAATCAATTGCTGTTCGTTAGTCTCGCTAAAACTTGAGAATGGCTGGACCGATTTGGCTAATTTTGGTCTTGAAATATTTGTGGAAGTTCAGGGAAGGTTTAAACGGCGAGTAAAGTGCAGGTTCAGGCGGTACGGAGTTCAACGGGACAGCTAGTAAGAAATAAAAATCCCATTACGAAGCCAGCTTCGAAATTTTTATTTCGAGGTCATTGATTTGTCATTGATTGATGATTGTCACTTTGTATAAAAGAAAAGCCGGGCAATGCCCACGGAAATTTCGGGGGCAAATCCTGAAATTCCCACGATAGCGGGAACGAAGCCCACGCGCACGAAGTCACGGGCTACAGCTAGTTCTTTAATAAATTGTGTTTGAATTTTCACAAATGTTTAAAAATATTTTTATAGTATACTCAACCTACGTTTTATATTAAATTTTCTTGGCATAACTGTACTAATAAAACTAACTGAGCGGTAATAAACTGTTTTATGTTAAACCTTGACGTGTACTTGAATAGTTTAGCATAAAAGTAGATAAGACATTGCGGACGTCTGTTTTTGCTGGACTAAAAAATATGGGGGTAGAATGGGGGTAAAACCCTCATTTCTTTAACTGCAAGACGTTCACTAGGTTATAGGCTGTATATTTACAAGTATTTTATTGAAAACTAGCTGACCTGTCGAACTCCGTACGCGAACACACTTTTCTCACTTCTAAAATCATTCCTGAACTTCCACAAATATTTCAAGACCAAAATTAGACAAATCGGCCCAGCCATTCTTGAGTTTTAGAGAGATTATAAATAAATAAATATATAGGGACACGAGTATTTGCTTCGTGGTTAGCCCCAAAGTAAGTTCGAGACTTGTGTTATGGAAACAAACTATATAATGATTTCTTATGTTTTCGCGATTGTTACACATTAAACTAAACTATTTTATACGGTTTTCTATCGCGTTTATTGCTTACTTATTTATACCTAACGTTTCAAGCACTTTACAGAGCTCATGGTCGCAGGCAGACAAACTATATATCTATTTACCAATACCCCTGACATCACCTGGATGAATTATTTGCTATTATTGGATACCCAGTTTATTTTATTGTCCCGGCTATCTAGTCATATCGAGACGTAGACCTATATAGATACTACTAACCCATATTTAGTAAGACGTAAATAAAAAAAGATAAAAAATATTTGCCTCCCGCGCGCGATTTGAAATTCTTCGAGTTATTTGCCATATTGTGGCAGCGGCCATCTTGGATTAGAAATTTGTTATAGTGATGTAGCATTTTATTACTCAAGCCCTTTCATTTGATCCCTTTTATGGGGGAAAAAAATGAAATCCGTCATTTTGTGACTTGGAATTTCCATCAAACATAAAAAAGTACATCCCGACTTTTCGGTTTATCTGTTTGGGAGCTACGATGCCTTAAACATGCAGACACGTCAAACCCGTAACACCCCGCAGTTGAAAAGTATTGCGTCCCTAATTAGCAGACGTGATGTGGTCAAGGAAATATTTATAAATTGTAAGCAAATCATTATTGCAAATTCATCGCGTCACGTCTGGCTAATACGTGTTTGTAACTAAGTCTTAATTTAGTATATATAGTTATTTTATTTTGTTAATATTATCCAGTCGTCGAGAGAATAAACGGTGTACACTTCACCTCGTCTCTCATTTCCTGCCATAATACCCCGACGTGATGTAGCACGAAGAACATCTGTCATTGCCGTAGCAACAGTGGTGACCCCGACGTGATGAAGGACATCCGTCTGCGGTCGAGCACAGCTCCCGCCACAGTGGGTACCCCGTCAAAACGGGAGCGACGCGATCGTCGTCACAAGGCAGCAACGGCTGGGTCAAGCAGCGAAGTAGCGTGCGCATTTCCACCGGCCTTCCACAAGCGGAACTCACCGGTTTTCGGAAATTCAAGAGGCAATTTGACCACTGGAACTTGCAAGAATGGATCCTACCAGTCCAGTGAAGAACGCCCCGCTTATGGACGCAATTAGAAGCCAATGTCGCACCGCAGTTACAACGAGACAACCCCAAATCAAGCAATGCGGTATCCAAACTTCACATAGAAGAAAGCGACATCCTCAGCAGCCGCCGAACATTAAAAGTTGGCTACAAAGAAATGAATGATCAACTGCTACGAGGAAAGCGACAAATTGCACAAATTGAGTCAAATAGCTCATTGCAATCAAAATGCGCTACGATGAAAACACTTTCCGTCATAAATTACGTCAGTATGGCCAAAGAAATTGAACTATCAGCTGGCAAACGTTGCATTACGCACAGATCGCAATTTTGCCGACTAAGCAATCGCGATTGCGACGACCAACTAGGTCAGGTTCATTATCGAGGTGTAATGACAAATAAGTAAATATATATTTATCAAAATCACAATGCAAGAATAAATAACATAATATTAATAGCCTGCACAGAAAAGAAAACTCGAGCTACTTCAAACTCAACGTTGAAAATGGAACAATTAAACAAAGGAAAATTCGACACAGATGACGTGAAGAAACGATGTTAAGAGCAAATTTATTGGAATACTGCAGATTATTGGTGGAAATCTCCGGAAGGAAAATAAGTGGATAAAGTTACAGAGCTGACAATGCCTGCAAAATTCATCAACCTTCCGCCCATACGCTCTATCGACAAGGAAAATGGCAAACTATGCCAATATGTTCATCCGTTGTGTCCAGAAAAGAAACCCCAAAATCCTCAGGTAAGTGCCGAGTGAAGAAGTTTGTAAAGGAACAATATTAGCCAAAATGAAAAGGGTTAACGAGATGCCATCGGTTCTATTCGGATTACGCTCCAGTTATCGACAAGACCCTGGTTGCTGTCCGCGAACTCAATATGGATCAACCTTTTAAGGCTACCTTCTTCCGCAATGCATAAAGACAACGTTCTAGAGTTGAAAATTAATCAGGAGTCATCAATATTCAAGAAATAGAAATAACACGTACGAGGCAACTGCGCCGTCTTCGATTCAATATTTGTTAATTTATTGTAATTTTCTTTTCTCTTTAAAAAAGGGGGAGTACTATTGCGTCCCTAATTAGCAGACGTGATGTGGTCAAGGAAATATTTATAAATTGTAAGCAAATCATTATTGCAAATTCATCGCGTCACGTCTGGCTAATACGTGTTTGTAACTAAGTCTTAATTTAGTATATATAGTTATTTCATTTTGTTAATATTATCCAGTCGTCGAGAGAATAAACGGTGTACACTTCACCTCGTCTCTCATTTCCTGCCATAATACCCCGACGTGATGTAGCACGAAGAACATCTGTCATTGCCGTAGCAACAAAAAGCACTATCGTTAAAAGAAACCTTTTACGCGTAACTTAAAACTAATTGCCTTATTTGAATACACCTTTCAAGATGGCGATCGATTCAGGTAATAAATTAGACCGGAAATGGCGAAACGTGTTACATTTTAGCATTCAAATGAATATAATGTTCCTTTTCTCGTCGTTAAAAATATTTACAACAATAATCATCATTAGCGTGCGTATTTTCCAGTATCCTATAACGTTATTGTTATACAATAGAATTAGATAAATAAAAGATGATATTCGAAATATACACTTATATTTAATTCGAGAGTTATACAATGAAAGTTAGGGTCGTGGAGTACAAGCACAAAGTTGGTGACGGAAGTAAGATCAGCAGTAATGTACTCAACTGGCAGATGTCAAGTGAAATAGGAGCAACAACTACCAGTCGAGCCATTTATAGGGCGCTCGGAGACGCCGCGGTGAGGGGGGGGGGGGGGGGGGGGGCTGCAGGGGCTGGTAGTGTCCGCAGCGCCACACGGTAGCCGTGCTACTTTCGTAGTACAGCTACGACGTGGCATTATCGCGGATAATGAGAATGATTTTGTGCTTTAAGGGCCTTCGCTGCGTGTCGCGGGCGCACTGCGCGTGTCCCCGCTCCGCGTGTTTGTTTCATATCATCTCATCTCGCAGCGCTGCGTGAGGCGGACAGCGCGGGCGACGGGCCACGCTCGCGTGTACGCGCGACGGAGCACGCGAGCGGAGCTGTTTCTACAAAATCATTGAGCGCCGCTACGTTATCCGTATCGCACGCGCCGTGCTTGTACAGTCTTTTTTCAAATTCTCCACACAACAATCTAGACGTGACATATGGGTTGATTGGCTAAAGCTTTTGTTCACGTCGTCGTCTTTTGGCTAAGTAATATATTAATAAATAATCCATAATTATCGACTGTACTCCTACGCGATCGAAATTGTACTGGCGGCGCTGCGAGAGACGGGAGTCCGTGGAGCAGGCGGGCGCCCACGACACGCAGCGAAGGCCCTAAAAGGTCCCAGCTGCCATCTCATTCTATCATTAAAGAAACAAGCCAGAGGCTGTTTCGAAAAACTCTGACACCAGAGAGTACAAGGTCATTGACTTTATAACACACGATATGACTGAACGAAAGTTTCTACAGATTATATATTAAATCTTTTGTTCTAAGTATATTTTCAAAGGTCACTAGACTAGTTGGTAGAGCTCTAAGAGTAACTGTTATCTATACAGCGCGTGCAAGGTGAATGTCCTTTTATAGAATACATCTAGACTTAGATTTAGATTCTTTAAATAAGATTACATCTCAATATGACTAGATAGCTGATATGACTATAGATTTGAATAAATTTTGGTACAAATATGTATGGGTTGGTTATATTGGCAATTCGCCCATAGGGCAATGGATGATCGGGGATGCTGAAAACCGGGGGAAGTGGAGGAGAAGCAGGAAAGCGGACCTTTGACTCCGAAGCAGTCAGATGAGGAAGCAACCGAAAAAGCGCTGAGATGATAGACAGAGAGAGAGAGTATATTGGCAATTTGGCATACACAGATTTCAAAATAATACCAAAGACCCGAGGGCCAAACATTCTTTTTTTTTTTAATTTTAGAGATGTCTAAAAAGCTGTATGATATTAAGGAAGCAAAGCTACGAAGCGACGAAAGTATGGACTTTTTTATACGGGTTCATGATGTTATGTTGCCACCTAATTTGAATTCGGCCAAAATACTGTGTTGATATTTTTTTTAAATATTCGTCTCATTTTCCCCGAGCGCTCTCGAAGAAGTGTCGCAATGCAAAGCAATTTGCTCTTGTATTTATTTATTTCATTTCGATTTTACGAATATAGTTTCGAAATTTGAAATATCTGCTAAAACGGTTCAGTCGTTCTAGAGCTTTGCGCTTAGTAACACGTTTGGCGATTTTTCCTCACGGCTCTCACATAATAGCGCGCTCTATAATATCAAAAAGGAACGATAATAACTCTAATGGGGCTCTACTAGAACACCATTTGTAAATGTCAAGTATAAATGATTGATTTCTATTATTAAGCTGTTATACCTCGGGGTAAATTACAGGGGGTTGCCTCTAACACAATGGACATTGCTATAATACTTAAGATATTAAATATAGTCGGTTTTTTTTAAGGGGTAGCAGTAAGTAGGTACGTCACTTAATGACCGAGTTATTTCCGGTTTAAGAATAGAACTCTCCTTTTCAATCGGCTTTCAATGTTTTCACTAGCTTTATTTCTATAACTAGCTTTTGCCCGAGGCTTCGCCTGCGTGAATTCCCGGGATGAAAGATACCCTATATCCTTCCCAATACTACAAACTATGTGTATGCAAAATTTCAGATTGGTATAGTAGATTTTTAGTTAGTGTTGTAACTAACAGGACTTATATATATGTTACCGGCCGGCCGGTTAGATTTTGAGGACTTATTTTTATTCAACATCTAATTTTACACTTTCTATACAAATAAATATATTCTTTCTTTTTCTTTCTTTCATACCCGATTTTAGGACAAACCAGTTTTCCTAGGCCCAAACTAGATTATTCTTTTTGTGATATATCAAAATCGTACGCTCGCTCGCTTA
Organism: Apomyelois bistriatella; assembly: GCA_947044815.1. Taxonomy (NCBI): domain Eukaryota; kingdom Metazoa; phylum Arthropoda; class Insecta; order Lepidoptera; family Pyralidae; genus Apomyelois; species Apomyelois bistriatella. The sequence continues at coordinate 4,703,122 of OX345717.1, forward strand.
TATTGGGGTTCACAAGATAACTATAACCTAACCAAACGACCTTTATGTCGCTTCAAAAAAAGGCAAAAAAATTAATCGTCGAAATTTGAGACATTCTAGTTTGGCCTAGAAAAACCTATTTTGTCCGGACATCTGGTTTGGCCTGTAACAATATATAGATGTTATTTTTCCGCTAAGTTCTGAATCCATTGGAAAGCGTCATTTCCATAGAGGTCTGCTAGATTTCCATGGTATTTGATGAGGGGACAGTTTTCTATGATATTCTTAACGTCCTGTTACTTTCGGGCGCGATATAATGTCGGAGCCGCGAGCACTATCACTACATAGTATAAAACAAAGTCGCTTTCTCTGTCCCTATGTCCCTTTGTATGCTTAAATCTTTAAAACTACGCAACGGATTTTGATGCGGTTTTTTTAATAGATAGAGTGATTCAAGAGGAAGGTTTTTATGCCCATGCGATGCCGGGGCGGGTCGCTAGTATATAATATACGCCTCTATGGGAAATGTAGAGCGACGATCATTTTGTAATACTATGTTTTATGTGATCCAAAAATTATGTTGTCATTTATGAAGCTGTGAAATAATTATTTTATGTACTCACCCTAAAAACTTATAAAATAATCCGTAAATAATATTTAAAATACTTACCAGTGAAGATGAACCTATATTACATAAACAGATACATTAAAAAAATAACATTATTTAGTATCATTGTAATGTAAAAAACATGCATATATTTTAAAACCCACAAAGTCCAAGACTCCGACATGATTATATTTCTGTTATTAGTGATGTTTTAATCAAATTGTAATAAATTATGTTCCAAAATAAAAGTACCTACTTACTTAAAAATTTTAATAATAAAAATTTATTGTACAAAATACGAATAGTAAGTAAAAATGAATTTATTTTGTCTAAAAAATGAATTTATTTTGTCTAATTACATTTAAATAAGGAACTGAAAGGCAGCTTAAAATGCACAAAACAACGAAAAAATTTTGAGCGATGTTTAAATTCCTTGATCAATCAATTGACCATCTACGTGAAAAAAAAAAGAAATTTTCGGAGACTTGGACCAACAACATTATTTAAAAAACGGTATATATCTATTCACAGGAAGTGGAAAAAAATAATAATAACGTGAAAAAGGTCTAAAGTGTGCACAGATGAAAAAGTGAAATGAAAAAAAAACATTGTCAAAGACAACACTCCATAGGAACACCTGATGTCGTTGGACAAAATGGCGTAAAAAAATATATAAAATATTTAGTAATATTGAATTCGTGTAGAAGAAGGAAAGACATTCTAATGAATAGTTTTACAAATAATATTTAATTATTTAATAGGCATTATTTCGCCAATTAACATAAAAACCAAGTCTGTTTTTAATTATTTTATCATGGTGATTAATTAAGTAATTTCAATTTTAGTTTAGTTTCACGGCAGATCATTATGCTACTGGAAAATTACTTACCTGGTGGCGGGGTCGGAGTTACTTCTTTAGGAGGATCCTGGCTCTTGCCAAAGGTAGTCAGTGCTTCATAAGACTTCTCTGTCAACCCTGCCAGTATCAGGGCTAAAAGGGTTGACGCTGCTTGCCGCTTGCACCACATCTCGACGCGCCAAAAAAGTATCATTGTCTATTAAATTTTTGTTTGTGGGACGTGAAAATTTACGTTCTATGTCGGGTGTAATTTTTGGAATTCTGATTTTAAATGTGTCAGTGTTCGAATTTCGAAATGAAAATATTCCCTTGAATTTAGTTAATTTGATTATTTGTAAATTGAATGATTGATTTCATTCTCTCGCAGTAATAAATACGAGTTTAGGTGGAATCAGGTAGATTTTTTTACAGTTACCTAAAAGGTAACAAAAGAATTCAGAAAAACGAAATCGTATCGAATCGCCACGTCAACGAACTTTTAAGATCAATAACTATTTGTACTCTTGCATTGTACTAATAATAATTAAATAATTGTATTATAATTTTCTTTGTTTTGTACAGTAACATATTGCGCGCATTTTCAAGATGTGGTGTTGATTTGAAAGTTATTAATTTGTAGGAGATATTTATATACCTACTAGGACATTGTATTTTATAATTATTCCTAATATAAATTAACCCGCGGTAGTATATTAGAAAAATTAAGAGATATTTTGTGATTTAGATGGATCTATTTGCGCCAAAATAGAATTTATTTTTAATGCCTTTTCGCCATCTTCTTTCCTATGTACCTAAGATACTAAAATACTCACTTCTATCTTGCATGAAAATGGTTTCATAAAATAAAAACAATATGAATGACTAACATTTACTAAATAACGAAGTAATACAGCTGGTTTCCCATCAACGATGGCTAAGCAAAATGTACAGCGGTTCTATTTTTAAATAGCAATTTTATCGATACATGTTAGTGATTTTTTTCGATCACTGCACTATTGCATATTTTTGCCTCATCTTTGCAGAAAAACCAGTCACTTAAACTGACGGCACGAACCTACTGGTGCAGCCATCGAAAATGCCTTTAACTAATGTTAGTGTATGATAATGTATGAAAAGCATTGCTTGTCCCACGATATAGAAAAATCTTACCGGGCGCAGGCGTAGTCGTTGGAGGTTTTGGCGGGTCTGTATTCGCCTTTCCAAAAGATGAAATTCCAAAGGCGTCAGACGACTGAGCATTAAGCCAAACAGCCAAGATAACGGTTAACACACTCATTAAAAGGCATTTACACCACATTGTCACTGCAATAGTTACGTCCTATAGTTTTGTCTATGGTGTGTTGAAATTGCGCCAATTCTGATTTTGAAAATGTGCTCAAATGTTGCGAAATTATTATTTTTTTTGTTTTGTGTGCTTTGTGGCAGCGTTTTTTTTTAATATTTAGCTTCCTAATTGTGTTGTTGCAAGTGTATGTAACTAAGTAGATTAGTGAAAGTTTTTGCGGCTATAACAACGACTTAGTAACTGTCAGCATATCAACAGTTGATTTTTATAAGCAGCCGCATTGACGACAAATGTTTAGTGTTTATTTGAAGGTCGGTTAGTGTTCTGTTGAATGGGTAAAGACACTGAAATACGTTGTATTACAAATATAAGGTAGATTTATATAAAAACATTTTTATTAGAAGAGACGGCTTTGAGCGTGTGCTGTCTCGCTCTAACGTCTTGAACATATCTAATTACATTTACAACGTAAATTATAAACAAAAATAGAAATATTACAAAATATTGCGTATTTACAAGGCAACAATAAATTGTTTTAAACATTTACGGTGTTCTATTTTAAAAAAATACTTTCGATAAGTGTTCTTTTTTCAAATTTGAATGTAATCCACAACGCGGTCTAGACGCGGTTTTGCGGATTTCAAAAAATGAAACATTTTTTATTTTTCTTACCCGGCGACGGAGTGGTGGTCGGTCGGCTCAAAGGACTCTCGGTTCGAGAACCACCGAATACTGGACTGAAACCTCCATTTGTTCGATTGATTAGTACCAATAACATCAAATATAAAATTTTTGTCGGCATTGTAGAGTTCAGAGGAAACAATTTTTTTCCTAAGATTTTTTTTTGGAAATACCTTACGGTTTGTTTGTAAGTATATAGATTCCTAGTTATTTTCTCCAAGATAAACTAGAAAAAGATTTTGAACAATAATGTCACGAAGATGCAGCCAATAGTTAAATAGTTTTTAATCGTAATGAAACCATTCATTTAGGCAAAATAAAGGAAATTTGTAAATAGAATAGTTTTATTTGAGCTTGATTCCGATATTGTATATATTTGACGCGAAAATGCTGTAAATAATTACTATGACTAAAATTAACGATTACTTTCCAAACCTAAGTTTATGTATTTAACGCGTACTGACTCACGCGTTTTATATACTTATCATCGATCTGTTTTCGTTTATAAAATTTGTACGTGCGAATAATTAAAACTAGCTTTGTTACTGTATTTTCAGTATCAAATGGATATCAAATAGAAGATAAAATTACTGTCGATTTAAATATTAACCCCCGTATTAAGAAACGTTTGTTAAGCCCATTTTAAGTACAATATGTTTTGCCTCTTTTTCTCTTAAATGACACTTCATGTGAAAAAACGAGACGCAACACATTTTAGCTAACATGGGCTTAATACGGGGGTAAGTATCGTGAGTGACGTGAGATAAAAAAATTGCATTATAGTGACATAATTGTTATATATTACAATATCACAAATTATGATAACTGTGTATTAAATAATATTTCAGTGCCTTTTGAGCCTTGGCATTTTTTAAATAATGGGACAGTAGACCAATAGACTTTTGTCATGTAAACCAATTTTAAACATACACATTAACAAGAACAAACATTTTGATTTTGGAAAACTTTTGCATTCAGTGTACTCTATTAATTGAAAGTGTTAGGTGTCAGTGGCTCACTGTGTCGTGCTGCTAGGTGTCCCATTAATTAAAAAGGTTACCAGGCGGTGTGGTCGGCGACGGCGATGGAGGGCGAGTATTTGAGACTCCGAATGTACTAAGCGCCTCAGAGGAGTCTCCAGTAAGCCACGCTAAGAGCAACGGCAGGATCAACACAGCTGCTTGAGATCGGCACATCTTGAAAACCCGAGACATTTACATTTATTTTTAATTTTATTAACAATTTTGGGTTTCAGAAAAATACTGGCTGGTAAACGCAACCGCTTTTATTTGACGTGACTTTTTACGCTCTAAGTCCTTGTCTATGTCTGTCAAATTTGGAATTGGCGCTTCGATAAAATTCCCGCGCATTTGAAATTAGTGTGATTAAAAGATGTAAAATTGTGAAACATCTTAGGAAAATATTTCGGAAATTGGGAATTATATTTTCTTAAATAGACTACAATGAAATAAATACTTTTTGAAGTTGACACGTCATAATAATTATTATAACTCTTTTCTAGTCTATTTAAGAATATTTTTTATATATAGATTATAACGTACATAAATACAAGGTTGTTTGATTTTATACATTGAAATAGGTAATTAAATACAGTTTACAAGGAAAAAGGTTTATTTTTACATATGATTAAAGACTTGATTTTTATGCCTTGCTGCCCTGCCACTTTTATCATATCGGTTTCGCTCAACCGGTATTAAAAAAATGGTCTTTTGGCTCTTTAAAAATCCAGTTTCTATCTATGCTTTTCACAATATCATACCCTGCTGGTACGGAACCCTCGAGGCGTAAGTCTCACTCGCGCTTAGCCTATTTTATTTATTTTTATGGCGGCTCACCATGTATTGTGTGAAACGGATTTTTTTCCGACGGCTATAGTTACGCGCTACGACCATACGCTACGCCGCCGTAGCTGATGCTACGAACATCTACGAAATTATGTTGAAATAATACATCCATACTTCCATACTAATATTATAAATGCGAAAGTCTGTCTGTCTGTCTGTCTGTCATCTCTTCACGGCTAAACTGCTGGACCGATTGTGATGAAATTTGGTAGGGATGTAGTTAACGACCTGAGGTCAAACATAGGCTACTTTTGGACGCGATATAACCGAGTCCCACGCGGGCGGAGCCGCGGGCAACAGCTAGTAAGATATATAACCAAAATATTTTGATGAAATTACATTAGTTACAAAATATGTTTTGTATATATAATGTGATTGTATCCTGAGGATCCTCGATAGCCTAGCGCGGCGCGCGTGTTCGTAACGATAGTGCGCGTCAAGCGACGGCGACGGCGTGTTTGGATTGGTCGCCATTAGTGGCATTTATATCTTGAGCTCCTTCGTGCTTCGGAAGGCACGTTAAGCCGTTGGCCTCGGCTGTTATCGGTAGATGGCAGTCGTTAGGCTATGTCAGATGCCTTTAAGCAGCCTGAAAAATCTGACAGTGTTGGCCACTAACACACCCGGGTCATGTTCCTGTGGGTCTGGTTACCCTGTAAAAAGGGTTACGGAGGTTAGACGGCAGTCGCTCCATTGTAATAACCAGTACCGCCAAATTAGGACCATGATTAATAGAGTACCCTGAGTTTGAAGCGTAAGCTGAAGATGCAACCGGGAAACACGCTCGGACGAAGAAGAATGTGTTTGTATCCCCTCTCTCTCATCGTAGCATTTTTCCGATAGCATCCTCAGCTGATTGCTTCAGAGCCCAGGGTCCGGTTTCCAGCTTTTTCCCCTCCACTTCGCCTGGTCTTCAGAATTATTGGTTGTTGTTTTTTAAAGATTTTATGAAGAATCGTATTGGAATAATTCGGGTGAAAAAAAAAGTTTAGAATAACCTTTTTCCTTGTAGTCAGTATACTCGTACCTAAACTTAAAAAAATATATAACTAACTATTGAACACTCAAACGCCTTCTTTTGGATCTCGAGCTATCCCTCTCTGGCTAATAAGCTAGATTGGCATTAAGATAAGGACAAAACGATTCATTACATAGAATCTGTTTGAGTATTCCGCAGCTAGTCTAGTCTATGTGCAATTTTTAAGCAGCGGTGATATTTTATATAAAAAATAAATAAAACGAATTGGATTATTTACTTTTTTGTTGCATTAATATCCTTACCATTTTATTCATAAAATATTAACATTCTATTAAGCACATTTTAACAAAATAAATATGTAGTTATATTAACATGATGATAAGTAATATATTTTTTGTCAGACAAAAAGTAAATAATCCATTTTAACACCATTTTACACCAAAATTAAGTTTAAAAAAAGCTAATGATTTTGCAACATATTTTTAAATAGAGATATTAAGATTTCAGGGCATATTTCCTAATTTTAGGTATGAATAAGTTAACTTAATTAATAACTTTAATTTAAATAATAAATTCTCAAGTAATCTAAATTTCAAAATTAATGGGAGACAACAAATTCAAACAAAAAATTGTATCTTTTTGTAATTAGTATAGTCGCCTGTACAGTAATAAATTTATTTTTTCTATTAAATGCAATAATGGTGTCATAACGTACGTAATAACATGTAATTTATCACGAACAATATAAAAAAAAATCACAGAATATCGTCGTTTATAAATCACACGTTATTCAAAATAAGAATACAAAATAGTGCGGGAAGCGAGTGCGTTATTTAATTTTTTAATTTCGCATTTAGAATTTTTAGACCAGAGACAAACTTTAGTTATTTTTTTTTATGGTTGATTTTAACACTGTGTTCGAACTATTTTATTTAGTTACTGTTTAGTTGTTGGCTGCTTTGAGTGCGACGCGATACTGAAGGTGGCTTAAACTCAAGGTTTGGGGTTGCATGTCTTAGACGGTAATACGGGGTGTGCGTAAACTTGAAAGGGGTTGAACATTGATTAAGACTTTTTATTTTTGCTACGTAATAATTCGTGTAGGAGACTATAGACTAGCTTGTTTGATTTTTATATTTGCTACTTAATACTTCGTGTAGTAGAGTATAGACTAGCTTGTTCGTAACGATCGTGAATGTCGAACGATTATAAGCATGGTATCATTTGGATTGGTCGCTAATTGTGACATTTATACTTTGGGTTTCTTCGTGCTTTGGAGGCACATAAAAGAATTGGACTCAGTACCCCTAGTGATGAGATATATATTTTTAACTCAGACGCTAGCGTCTGCCTTTATGAAATCTCCATACTAGGGGTACATTTGTTTTAGCTACATTCAGTCGTATATGCCTTTCGGCCATCTGAAAATCTGACAGAATTGGCTATCCCCGAACCATGTTCCATTCGGTCTGTTTTTTCTGTAAACGGAGGTCAGACGGCAGTCGCTCCATCGAAACAACCAGTTCTTTTTTTTAGATACTGTTTAGTACCTTATACAATATGGTACTAAACGTTTCTTCAAAAATTTTAAAATTAGAAAATTTCTTTTATTATGTTATAGTTTCTAGAGCAATCGAAAATGTTTTCGAACACCCTGTAAACAACAGTAGAATTAGGCTCTCCCCCACCCTATATTATAATCATGGCGTGGTAACGTAGTGCTATGCCAGATTATATATGTAAGTATAGCAGTAGTAACTACCTACATACACATATATGTACTTACTCCAATCTTACTTTTGAGCCGTACCCCTAATATATTTTGTATGACAAACCTGTACAGCGCCCCTGGCGGATAGTAAAGCAACTAAGAATGAAATTGAAATTTACGGAGGTAAGACGGCAGTCGCTCCATTGTAATAACCAGTTCCGCCAAATCTAGGACTGCGATTAAAAGCGCACCCTGGACTCTAAAGCGTAAGCTGACAGTGCAACTAGAGAGTCTAGTCTAGAGAAAAAAAACTCGCCTCACGGTCAATCGACCATGCACACCCTGGTGTCAAAGTTCTTCGGAACCGCCTCTTGGCCCTTGACGTGGTTCCTTCGATGGTGAAAATGTCTGTTATCTCTTCACTCCAGAAATTTATAATCATCTTCCTAGCGCTTTACCGGTTGCATTCTAAACGCGATGTCTTGTTATCCCTCCATTAGGTACTTTAGTGGTAAGTATATAGTATTCTGTAATCTGTGTAAGTACGAACTAACAGTAGTCCTAACTTAAGTCATAATAAATAATTACTAACAAAATTTTATCACAGAATCTCCTAAAAACGAATTTAAGGACACTTAGAAATAACAATTTAATACAACTACAGTGTAAAAACCACATAAATCTAATGATTGATGCCATCCCAAGCGTAGAGAAATTGCTCTTCATCGCTCTCCGTCGATGGCAAGGTGCCCAGAAGGCTGGCAGCATTGCCACTGAATAGCAATGCTGATATTTTCCCCTAAGAAAATACCTATATGTATAAACATGTAAGTTTGACTATTTGACCGAACCAACAAGCATGGCGATCACTATTGCATGCCTGAAATAACTTACGAGAAGCTTAACACATACTTACTGGGAACTTAAGAACCAACCGAAGTAGGTAGTAAGTGCTGGCGGATATAAAAACATAGAATAGAATAGAAAAACTCTTTATTGCACCAAACAAATGTATACATATTTTTTTTAAACTAGCTAAGGTACAAAGACGGCGGACTTATCGCTAATGCAATCTCTTTGATAATGGTTTAAATTTGAACTGTGGTTTGCCTGTAGACATGTGCCCTAGTATGAGTTTTTTAGTATGACAAACCTGTACAGCGCCTCTGGCGGATAGTAAGGCAACTAAGAAATTCCATACAAAATCCTAACGCAGACGCTAGCGACTGTGTTAGAAGAAAAACTCATACTAGGATTAATAGGGTCAAGGGTTCGATTCCGATTTTCGGGAAATTAGTACTTTGTTTCGTTGTTTTCAGTTAGGTTAGGACATAGCAGTGCCCCTAGTATGAGTTTTTCTAAACGTAGACGCTAGCGACTGCGCTAGCGATTTAGTATGGCAAACCTGTACAGCGCCTCTGGCGGATAGTAAGGCAACTAAGAAATTCCATACAAAATCTTAACGCAGTCGCTAGCGTCTGCGTTAAGAAAAACTCATACTAGGAGTAATAGGGTCAAGGATTCGATTCCGATTTTCGGGAAATATAGTACTTTGTTTCGTTGTTTTCAGTTTGGTTATGACATAGCAGGCGTGAATCACCTGGTTGTCTGTACCCCTAGTATGAGTTGTCCTTAATGCAGACGCTAGCAACTGCGTTAGGATTTTGTATGGAAATTCTTAGTTGTCTTACTATCCGCAAGAGGCGCTGTATAGGTTTGTCATATAAAATCGCTAATGCAGTCGCTATATAGATACAATAAAGATGATTTTGTGCTTTGAAAGCACATTAAGCCGTTAATACCGACTGCCATCTGGTAGTCGTAAAAGGAACCACGTTAGTAGCCGAAAGGGGGTTTCAAACAACTGGTAGAATTAGATTTATTAATTTGCTTCTTTTACTTTTTTTGTTAGGTAAAGTACAGAAACCAAAAAATATTTAAGTATTTTCCACAGCAGTTGAAGTTGTTAATTAAGTTTATATTAAAATTCAAGACATCACATGCTTTGCAAAAAAATTAATTCGCTGTGATTGCGACCACACCCTAAAAAGGTTATTATGTTCGATAGTAAAGTGTTTTGAAAATTTTTGTTTGGAAATACTTTAATTCATGAAATGTACAATAATTGTAGGAAAAGACAACCAAGGGTTAAAAAATTTTATTGGAAACTATACTATCTATAATTATATTATAATAATAAAATTTATTTGCCAACTAAGTGTTACATTTTGGTCTCAGAACTTCACTATCACTACATAAGTATAAAACAAAGTCGCTTTCTCTGTTCCTATATTTTGCTGAAATTTGGAATGGAGATTTCTTAGACCCTAGAATAACACATTGGCTATATTTTATCCCGGAATCCCCACGGAAGCGAGCCCGGGGCAACAGCAAGTATTTGATATTTTTTGATAGGAAAAGTATGAATAAACTTTGTGGGATTGGTTGACTACTAATGTTATTAAACGCATTAATGACGTAAACCAAGATTTATTGCAAAAATAACATTATAGGTACAAAAACCAAAATTAAAAGGTATATAAAAGCAATCTACAAAAAGCAATTTCTTAACCTTTAATCACATAAAAGGCGGGAAGAAAGGGCGGTAAAACTGACATGACAGGTCGTGTGCATGCATAGACAACACGGAGTGTCGGACATGTTGTTTTATAGAGTAATTTTCCTGTAATTTTCGTACCTAGAATCTAGGTCACATGTTTTTAACCGAGTTGAAAAAAAAAGGTTTACCTAGTCTATGAGAGATACCCAAATTTTAATTTTACCATTTTCTGAAGACTTGCAGAACCATTGGATGTTAAATCTATTATTTTCATCCAGCTGCTTCTCTTCCCGCGCAAGCCGTAAAAGTCGACTGAGGGAATCGGCGAATGGGGGAATCATGACTAGGCGATGCGGCTAGCAACCCATCACTATTGATTTCCTGTTTCAACTACCATTATTCTAAACGTGGTCTAAGGTCTTATGGCCCTAGGCTCTGTCTACCCCGTATAGGATAAGGACGTGATTATATGTATGTATGTAACTAGCGTATTATACCTACATATAAACCTTCCTCTTGAATCACTCTATTAAAAAAAAACACATCAATATCCGTTGCGTAGTTTCAAAGATAATTTCTAAGCATACATAGGGACAGACAGCGGAAAGCGACTTTGTTTTATACTATGTAGTGATAGTGATGGTGATATAAATATACATGTGCTAGTTATCTATATGTATGATAAGATTTAATTAAAATCTTCCAGTAGGTTTCATTGCCAAAAAATGTTTGGCAAAATTTTAGGATAGGCCTCCTGCTGACGTCAACTCTTCTCGGGAATATTATTGCTTTTTGAATAAGTCGAAAACAGTGGTGCAAGTACCAATGAAGAAGGTCGTAGGTCAACATGTTGCTTCATTTTATTATAGTCGCCTCGTAGATTGACAGAGAAAAGTGTTATTTAGTTATAAGTAGTTGTATTCCTAATATCAATGAATTTCGAATGGCGCGCGGCAGGCAAACTTCTTTAATCTATGCCTAATATCCTTGTTACTTACCTTAACCTGACTGATAGGTCGGCAGCGCTTGGCATTTCTCCCAAAATTCCAATTCAAATTTCGAATTAAACTAAGAAGGGCAAGCACGCACATGCCATGAAACAAGGGCGATTAAAAAATAAAAACAGAATCTTATCCAATCTAAAATATACCTTAAGTGTTTCAAAATAAAGCTGAAATTCAACAGTTGATATGTTGTTATATTTTTTAATTTGAACCTGTTCGTGTTATGGCAAAGGTCGTGGTTCCTACGTAGAATTTATTGGTGCTGTATGTGGCTTGGCCGTTGGTCAAATAACAAAACATATACGTCAAGAGGTTTTTGATGTACCGCAGTAGATATTAATTATTTTAATCTATACTAATACTAGCTGTTGCCCGCGGCTCCGCCCGCGTGTAGGTCGCTTTTGCGTAACCTGTGGAAGCTACAACTATCCAGACCTATAGTTAATTCTATTAGTATCCTATTCCCGTGCCAATTTTATAAAGCCATTACATTGCTACGATATCATTAAATATTAGGGCCACTTCTTTCTCAAATACCGTTTTTAAAATCAATAGGAATCAGTATAATAGTGGTAAAATTCTGAAAAAATTATATGTTTTTAGTTGAGGATCTAACAGAGTGAAATTCGCTTACAGTAACACAATCAGACAAAATCCGCTCGATAAAAAACATCAAAGTTGCCTCCCTTTAAAGTTTATTTTCAATACTATGCCTAATATCCATACTTCCATACTAATATTATAAATGCGAAAGTCTGTCTGTCTGTCTGTCTGTCTGATAACCGAGTCCCACGCGGGGCGAAGCCGCGGGGAACAGCTAGTAGATAATAAAGCTGAAGAGTTTGTTTGTTTGTTTGAATGCTTATAACTTGAAAACTACTGGTGGCTTACCACCATCTCTTAAAACCATGCAAGATCCAGTGACTAAGGAGGATGTCACATTACATCTTGTATCGCGCTGTCTCGTTTACTCACTGGATCTTGCATGGTTTTAAGAGACGGTAGTAACCCCACCTGGTCGGATTTGCAAAATTCTTTTTGTAAGTATATGAAAGCCTGATTCTTAGGGAAGGTTATAGGCTATAAGTACATACACAATAATAGCGAGTAAAACCGCGGGGAACAGCTAGTCCACAGTATGGCGATCAAGCTTTTAGCTTCTTTTGCCATTATCAAGTTTTATTTGATAAACTCATACTAGGGGCACGGACGTGACGCGTTGAATTTGCAATAAAGATTTGCTTACAATTTATATATTTCCTTGACCACATCACATCTGCTAATTAGGGACGCAATATAACATCTTGAAGGTGTAAACTAGGTTTCCAATTTGTGGCTTCGATTTCCAGTAGTTTCAAGGCATTTCTCACCCTTCAAACAGCACTGTTTTGGCGGCAAAAATAGGTCAGAGTGAGGTATCGCTTTGATACTTTCCTCACGCCTATTTTTAACGACCGCCTTAGAAAGTTATTATAGGTATTTAGTTATCCATACTAATCCATATCCATACTTCCATATCCATATCCATACTAATATTATAAATGCGAAAGTCTGTCTGTCTCTCACCTCTTCACGGCTAAACTGCTGGACCGATTGTGATGAAATTTGATATGGATATAGTTATGCACTAGGAGTCAAACATAGCCTACTTTCGGGCGTGATATAACCGAGGCGCACGCGGGCGGAGCCGCGGGCAACAGCTAGTATGGAATAAATAGATTTGGCTCGTTACAACCTGAGTTTTTTTTTTTTTTTTTTTAATTTGTATCGTAGTACCTCAGACAAAGCCCAAGCCTGTTTCTACTTTTGATATATTTTTGTTCCATAATTTAATCTATTCAATTTTATCTGTACTTAAACTACCCCGTCATAAACTTCTTTCCATTATTTTTGTTAATTGTCCTAAAAATTCCTCTACAATATTCCAAAAAATAATTTTCTTTTATTAATTTAGGCAAATTTTCCAATATTATTTTTTCTTTTAATTTCAATTCTATTTCCAACCTTTTCTCTCCAAATATCGGGCAGTCACCCAGAAGATGAAGCACCGTCTGTTCGGCTTGGGGATCACATGAGCAGGCCGGGCTGCTCCGACATTTAAAACGGTGGAGGTATGCCGCGATACCGCCGTGACCCGTGAGAACCTGCGTTATTAGCCCCATCGGCTTTAATTTCCGCACGGTTCTGTACGCATTTGATGCTGCCGGGAAAAACATCTTGGTAGTGCCCGCGGTAGCGCCCAAGCTGTACCTTTGGTCCCATACACGCAACGAATCCTGGCGTAGAATTCGCCTCACGTATGAGACCGGACACAGGTCGTAGTTCGGTTCACCTCTGGGGCCCTCAGCGGCCTCTTTAGCGAGTTGGTCAGCCCTTTCGTTCCCCTCCAACCCCGCGTGTGCCTTGACCCAAAACAGTTTTATGGTCCTGTTTTGTAGGGAAATGGTCCTTATATTTTCCCTACATTCTACGGCTAGCGGGTGGAGGGAAGTGCAGTTAGTTACTGTTTGTAGGGCTGACATAGAGTCGCTATAAACCCCAAAGGTGTCCGCGTTGAGTGTTATGGCTCTCCTCGTCGCCTCACATATCGCCAGGAGCTCCGCCTGGTACACCGAGCAGTATGACGGCAAGCAGAGCTTGACGGCAGCAGTTTCTTCCTCACCACTCCATATGGATAGGGCGGCGCCCACCTTGCCGTCAATCTTGCTGCCGTCAGTATAAATTTTGACGTCAAAAACACTATTCTCCTCCAATTGTAGCTGGTCTACCAAGCAGAGAAACTCCAGTCCGACACGCTCGGCTGGATGGGGAGAGCCTATAACTGGGGCCATTCGCTCGATCTCTCCGTCACCCATCCCCGGAAGAGGTGCCCCCCTTACAACCTGAGTTGAAACCAAAGAATTTGAAATCGCGGCAAATTTTTTTAATCTATGGTTGGAACTGTGTAAATCTTTATTACCTAAAATTAAAAAAAATATATAGCTGACGATGACTTAACTATCAGGGAAATTATTCGAAAACTACCAGAACAAACCTAAATTAATTTTAATATAGTAGAAATTTCCACTAAATTTTTAAAGTTGAATCGTTTCTTGATGACGGTTATGCAAAATTATTTAATTTTCCGCATAGTTAGTGACTTTTAATTACTGTATATTTAAGCGGTTCCATTTATGTGAAAATAACTATATAATTTAATTGTATTTTTTATTTTTAATATTATTTTATTAGTAGCTGTTGCCCGCGGCTTTGCCCACGTGGGCCTTGGTGATATCGCGATTAACTATAATTCATACTAAATTTCATCAAAATTTAGTATAGCAGTTTACCCGCGTTTACAGACAGACTGAACAAATAGACAGACAGACTTTCGCATTAAAAATATTAAGTACTTAGATAAGTAGATATGGAAGTATAGATTAGTATTGATCAATATATCTAATTATATATTTTAATTGTACTTACTTTATTTATTTTAATAATACCATAAAGTTAAACGACGACAATTTTTTTTTATATAGTTTATGAATCTGTGATCTCAACATATTCATATATCATCCAAACTAATATTATATGCGAAAGTGAGTTTGTTTGTTTGTGTTACGCTTTTACACATAGATAGAAGAATGAAGAAGGAAATAGGACCTTTCATCTCGGGAAAAAGCACTGTTCCCGTGGAAAATTCACGCGGGCGAAAGCTAGTATGTAAGCGGAGTCTTGTTATTAGCACTGTCCAACATTCTTATTGTATTCTATACTATACTACACTATATTAAGCTGTAAGACACCCGAAAAACAAATAAATAAATAAAACACTTGATATTTGCCATGTTTTTTATTTTTTCAATGACGTTATTAATATTTTATCTTAATAATAAATATATCACTGTTATTATACTACTTATTCCCGTCGTGATGATGGTAGCGGACGATGCTGTAAAAAAATAAAAAAAAAATCGTGGAATAAATTTAAACAAACGAGTATTATGATACTGTGCCCCTAGTATGAATTTTTCTTAACGCAGACGCTAGCGACTGCGTTAGCGATTTAGTATGGCAAACCTGTACAGCGCCTCTGGCGGATAGTAAGGCAACTAAGAAATTCCATACAAAATCCTAACGCAGTCGCTAGCGTCTGCGTTAAGAAAAACTCATACTAGGGGCACTGGTCGTGAGTAGTCACTATCGAGAACTTTCTGCCCCATCGGCCATCGATTATTCGCGCTATGTCCTCCCCACTGCTATTCGAAGTGCTAAATCCGTTGGATTTCAATATGTTTTTTATTTATTTAACCTATATTGTACAAAATACAAATGTAAAGAACAGTAGGCGGATTTGATGCTAAAAGCATTATCTAACACTCAATAATGTCCATAATCCAACTAATATAATAAATGCGAAAGTGAGTTTGTATATTTGTTTGTTTGTTACCTCTTCACGCCCTATCTACTTAACTAATCTTCGTGAAATTTCGCATACACATAGCTAGGAGTATTGAGAAGGACATAGGATACCGTTCATCCCGGGAAAAAGCACTGTTCCCGAGGGAACCCACTCCCAAGCCGCGCGAGAAAGCTAGTGTAAATATAGTTTTATGTAGAATACTTACTACAAGTGTGTGACTGCTCGTTGTATTCAAAGTCGAAGGTGCATTGACACAGACCATTCCGACACTCTGTGAGGTCGGAGCCCTGCGGCAGGAAACATTCGCTGCTGCGGGCGCAGGTCTCGAAGAGGCCTGGAGTTTTATAAATTTCAATATATCAGTACTGCAGCAGTAGTATGAGTTTTTCTTAACGCAGACGCTAGCGACTGCGTTAGGATTTTGTATGGAATTTCTTAGTTGCGTTACTATCCGCCAGAGGCGCTGTACAGGTTTGCCATACTAAATCGCTAACGCAGTCGCAAGCGTCTGCGTTAAAAAAAAAACTCATAGTAGGGGCACAGCTTAGATGTATTTACCCGTTCGTTTAGTTTTATTGAAATTACAATTCTACAAGAAAAGAATACTAACTTAACTATACAATTGGCATACTTAATTTATTAATTTTATTTAGGTAGCACGCGGTCAATCGACCTTGCACACTGGTGTCAGAGTTCTTCGGAACCGCTTTTCGGCCTCTGACGTGGTTCCTTTAACAACTACCAGATAGCAGCCGTGACCAACGCTTAACGTGCCTTCCGAAGCACGGAATCATCTTATCAGACATATCAGGTAATACAAGCCTGCAATGTCCTAACCAAACTGGAAACAACTAAACAAAGTACGCTTTCCGTGGGAATCGAATCCACGATCCCCGGGTCTACAGGCAAACGCCTTAACCTCTTGGAAGCTCACCTAACCTCACGGATGAAGTTAATAATAAAAGTATTCTCTACCCTGCCAGTGTAAAGAGAAACAGGGTATTTTTGCGGTGCAAAAAAGTTTAGGAAACGAGAGATAAATCCGGTTGAATTACCTAATAAGAAACTATACATAGACTAGACATAGTATAATTATCACTACATAGTATAAAACAAAGTCGCTTTCTCTGTCCCTATGTCCCTGTATGCTTAAATCTTTAAAACTACGCAACGGATTTTAATAGCTAGAGTGATTCAAGAGGAAGGTTTTTATACCTATACGAAGCTGGGGCGGGTCGCTAGTTATTGTATAAAAAGGAGCACCAACCCCACTCCTATCACTGAGACCCAGCCCGCAGAATACCAGTCAGTATCTTTAGTTAAAAAAAACACTTACCTAAATTATGTTTTTATGATGGTTACTTAAAGCATTTGCCTAGATCCGGGGGACGTGGGTTCGACTCCCGGACAAAAGTATACTAGTACTTTGTAGTTGTATCCAGTTTTCTTAGAACGGTACAGGCTTAAATGGCCTGATTGTAAAAAGCTCCAGATTCAACTTTGAAAGGATCAAATGGTACTTGCCAATTCTAGCCCAGCACCTCCCATCTCTGTAGTGGTAGTCGCTATCGCAGTCACAGCTGCCAGACAGACAAACGGAGTTTTCTCCTAAACTCGGCACGCATTGGGCTGTCACGTTGCATTCAGAATTGATGTCTGACACGGCTGAAAAAAGGTATAGGGTAAGGTAACGCAGTTTTAAGATTTTGTATGGAATTTCTTAGTTACTTTACTATCCGCCAGGGGCTCTGTACTTTGTCATACAAATTCGCTAACGTAGATAGTCGGTAGCGTCTGCATTAATTTCTCTGTTCTGTGCCCCTAGTATGAGTTTTTCTAAACGCAGACGCTAGCGACTGCGTTAGCGATTTAGTATGACAAACCTGTACAGCGCCTCTGGCGGTAAGGCAACTAAGAAATTCCATACAAAATCCAAACGCAGTCGAAAAATTCATACTAGGGGTACTGTGGTACATACTGTAGTGTTGACACTAATGAAACAAAACAGCAGATACTAAGTGAACAGATTACATACATAGGTACATATCATCACGCCTGTCTCACGCAGGGGTAGGCAGAGACTAGAGATTTCCATTGGCTACGATCCTTACATACCTCTCTCGCTTCCTCCACACTCATCACTCGTCATACACGCTCGCCTGTACATTAAACACACTAATACATTGCATATACCAAATGGGCTTGTACTTTGACAGAGGAACGCAGCGTATGGCTATTTCCTTCCTGTACGGAGGCAGTGTTGCTCAAAGATTGGAATTTTTGGAGGGAAAGTAACAGTCACTATGTCCGCGCTGTATTTATTTTCCAAAACTTAGGTTTTTTTGAGTAATTGTGCATAATATTGGTTTATTATGATTCGCAAAGTGTTCGTGAACAAGCGTGAGTGTTTTGGGAAGTGGTACAGTGTCGATTATGTGACTTTTATCTTTGTTACCAAAATTTTCAAGCTATAGCCAAGTGAATTTTTTCCACCGCTTCACTAAGCCATCTCTAGTAGACTCTAGACTTACTTATTTGACTGGACTAGACTACAGACTTGACTGACTTAAGTAGGACTGAAAAAGACAAAAAAATTCAAGATAGGCCTTAAAGGACAAGTTTCCACGGCCGTAAAAAGTATTAAAAAAAAGAACTACATTCCTGATCCAAAAACTTATCTACCTACCTATTTCCAAGAACTTTAGGTTACAAATCGCTTACCAGGCCAGCATTCGTCGTTGTATTCCACGAAGTCGTCGCTACATTGACAAGTGCTGGTCTCCCCGTGGCAAACTGTGTTGTTTATGACACAGTCGTTGTCCGCCACGCAGCTTCCACCAATGACTGAAATGAGGAAAACCTATAGGTATCTTCCATACATTTAAAGTGGACTAAATTTATTTGTTTTTGTATGTTATATAAGGTGAACATAAATCAACTGCAAATATTTTAAGGGCAGATTCAGACCACTACACTGAACAACTTTTCCAAATAAACTTATATCGAAATACGAACTTTTTTTCCACTCTCCATATTTATATTGATTAGATGATTCTTAATTTGATATAAGTTTATTTGGAAAAGTTGTTCAATGTAGTGGTCTGAATCTGCCCTTAAAATATTTGCAGTTGATTTGTGTTTACCTTATATAACACTAGCTGTTGCCCGCGGCGACTCGGTTATATCGCGCCCAAAAGTAGCCTATGTTTGACCTTAGGTCATTAACTGCATCCCTACCAAATTTCATCATAATCGGTCCAGCAGTTTAGCCGTGAATAGGTGACAGACAGACAGACTTTCGCATTTATAATATTAAGTATGGATACACATACATACAAGTGAACATGTGTGAATTCAAGTTTCTGTTTGTGATTTCTAAATCACTACATAGTATAAAACAAAGTCGCTTTCTCTGTCCCTATATAGGGATATAGGGACAGAGAAAGCGACTTTTATATATGCTTAAATTTTTAAAACTACACCACAGAGTACTTTTGTATAATAGAACTACACAACGGATTTTAATAGATAGAGTGATTCAAGAGGAAGGTTTTTATGCCCATGCGAAGCCGAGGCGGGTCGCTAGTTAGGTATAAATGCATAAGTGTAAAGGATATTGTCCTCTTGAAGCTTGTCTGCTGATTTACTCGATGACATGATTTTAGATTCTAACCTAAATTTCTACAATAAAATTGATTCCGAGCATATGACACTAAGCGCAGCGTCGGACACCCACCGACCAGATGGTCAGATGACCTGAAAAAGGTCGCAGGCAGGCCCTGGATGCAAGCCGCTTCCAACCGGTTGTTCTGGATTCTAGAAATTCTTGGACCAGGCCTATGTTTTTTTATTTTTTATTTATTTAACTTCATTACATACAAATGTAAATGGCGGACTTAAAATATATACTTAAAACCTATGTCCAGCAGTGGACAGCCTGAGGTGATGATGATGTAACACCAAGAGCGCAGAAGTCGTCAGAGCTTGTAGATATAAATGAAACTAGAGATTGAAATAATACCTATATCTATGGATTATTAGATAAATGATAATTTTATGGATTAAACACTTACTAGGAGCGCAGAAGTCGTCAAGAGCTTGATATCCGCTCTCACAGGAGCATACCCCGTTTGAGCATATCGTGTTCTCTGCGGCCGTGCACTCCGGGTCCGCTTGGCAAGCATCGCCAAGACCTGGATAGTAAAAATTATAAGTTTTGTGTTTTACACGCATTTCATAATATGACACCAAGTCCAACAGTAGATAGGACAGCGGCCGAAATGATTCGCTTTTTATCCCAGGAGTTTTCCAGGGTAAAAGAGGGTTCATTTATCCCATATGGTAGACTGAGCCTAGGGTAATTGGTACTACCTATGTGGTGATACCGATTTCCTGAATTATTTATCAGTAGAGATGAGTGGGAAAGCATTCCGGTGGTGTTGTGTGTTTCACCGACAAGACTTACCCAGTCCAGTAGTGAGACACAAGCCCTCATGCTCCACCAGCCCTTCGGGACACGTGCAGTAGCCCACATCATCAGCTCCGACCACACACTGGATCTCCAGAGCGCCGGCCAAGCAATCGCTGTTAACTTCACATTGTTCTCCTAGACCTGTCAACAAAACTTTAATTTAGGACTATACATCGAAAGCCTTGTAACTGTCTTCTAATGCCTAGCCTAATTAATAAATGTATACGGATCATCATCATTTGAGTAGTATTACCATGCACACCCTGGTTTCAGAGTTCTTTGGTACCGCCTCTCGGCCTCTGACGTGGTTCCTTTAACGACTACCAGATGGCAGCCGGGACCAACGGCTTAACGTGCCTTCCGAAGCACGGAATCATCTTTATTATCATACAATCAGGTGATTCAAGCCTGCAATGTCCTAACCAAACTGGAAACAACTAAACAAAGTATATAAGGTGGACACAAATCAACTGCAAATATTTTAAGGGTAGATACAGACCACTATTTTGAACAACTTTTCCAAATAAACTTATGTCCAAATATAAAATTATTTTTTTCATACTAAACTAGATTTCAGCTGATTCTCAATTTATCAAATTTTTTTTTTTCATATTTCGATATAAGTTTTTTTGGAGAAGTTGTTCAGAATAGCGGTCTGAATCTGCCCTTAAAATATTTGCAGTTGATTTGTGTCCACCATATACATATACGGATAAATCACACAGATTTAGCTAGCATGTTATGTTTTGCGAATGTGGTGTTATAAGATCATAATACTTTGAGAAAATGATGTTTTGCGAACATAACGTTTTGAGAATGTGATATTTTACGATTTGAGATAGAGAGAGCGAGACAAGAATGTGACAAGAATGACCAGCGCCAGCGAACTGCCTACAGATCTGTCTGCATGTCCTCGTCCTATGTGCAGACAGAACACGTCTGACGTGTACTCGTTTCTTGTTCGGACTTCTGGGTAAACACGCCCAAGTCGCAGAACACGTCCGACGTGCACGCGTCGCTAGTTGTCCTAGCCACTGGAGAAACATGCCCATGACAATACCAGAATACGACAGCCAAACCGTTTCGGCTGCGTAACCAATGCGTTACGGTTTCGCTTTGACAAATTGTTACCAAAAGTTGTTTCCAATGCGTTTCAGTGCCCCTAGTATGAGTTTTTCTTAACGCAGACGCTAGCGACTGCGTTAGCGATTTAGTATGGCAAACCTGTACAGCGCCTCTGGCAACTAAGAAATTCCATACAAAATCCTAACGCAGACGCTAGCGAAGAAAAACTCATACTAGGGGCACAGATCCGTTTCGTTTTAAAATAAAATAGCAGAATTGGGCTGCTGACCAGCGAACTGCCTGCACATCAGCCGGTCCTCGTCCCACACGGCGCGGGCGGGGTCGCACTCGCAGCCCCGCAGCCCCCACTGCTGCGGCGGCCCGCAGCGCGCCCACACGCCGAACGTGCGGCAGAACACGTCCGACGTGCACGCGTCGTTTCTTGTCCGGGCCACTGGGGAAATATGAAAATTGTAATAATCCGAGTTTGAAAGTATACAAACACGAAATGAGTATAATAGGCAATTAGTTAGTTAGGAGGAAATCGCATGTAGGCTCTAGGCTGTGACTTAATGTCATGAGCAGGGTGGGGCACTAACCTAAGTTGACTTTTTTATTGAGATTACTAAAATTATAACTATTTATGGAAAATATATACAAGCTTCGTACTAAGTAATGAATAATTAATCAGTTGAATTAATTACCTTTTTCACAATTTCTCATGTCCTCCCCGAAGAAGAAGTTAGCGGGACATGTGCATATTCCGTTCAGCACCACAGCAAACAAACCCTGGCATTGCGCCTCGGAGGAAGGAGAACCCAGCTCTATTAAAACAAAAAAGTATATGATTATTAAAATAAAAATAGTTATAATTAAATGTCTATGTGCATTACTCCTACCTTTTTTATCTTTGTTAGCGCTTTTATCCTTTTTGGTGCAGTTTCTTTCTTCATATAACGGTAAGAGATTCATTTTTGGGATAAGTCCGCCATTGTCTTTTTATTTATTTAATAGATATTATATTAACTATGTCTTTTTATTATAAAAAAGCCACATAGGAAATTGGAATAAGGTTAAGGAAAAGAAGAAAATAATACAAGCAAACAAATATGTTTGCTATTAGTGATAATATACACTTATAATTTCCAAATGGTCATATTTACAAGTTTAGAAGCTAAAGAATAGAATACTTCGCGTCTTCTCATTGATGTTATGAATAATAGGGGTAACAAAAGCAATCTCAAAGAGAGTTCACATCAGTATGGCTGGTTGGTTATAAAAATAATGCCGAATCTCACAAATGTCTTATCGGAATCATATTTTTTTTCTAAGAAGCTGCTAATACGGAATTCTTGGTGCTTTTCCAATTCACGATTGACGGATTTTCAATTGGACATAAACCCAGCCCAGCAACAACGTACCTGCCAAACAAATGCTTCCTTGAAGATAATATCCTGGAGGACAAACGCAGACCCCGAAAGCCGAGCAGATGAAGGGATCCGAGCACGGAGTTAGCATGTCGCAGGAGGTGGTATGAGCTCTAGTGACAGAGGAGTAAGATACAATATCCCTTGTACTGTTTGCTATCTGATGAGACGTTCTTGAACTGACATCTGTAAATATAAAAAAATAAATAAAAGAATATTGAAAAATAAAAAATGTTTCAAAGAATTGCGATTTTATAAAGTAGGTACTTATCAACGTTTTTTCGCGAATTAATGTCAAATTAACACAATTTTTAACATAAGAAACATACTTTAGCAAATATACCATATTTAATTTATTTATTGTGATAAAAACGATTATTCACCAGTTACAATTATCACATTAGCATCGTAAATTTCCTAATTCATTACACAATTAAAAGACAATAATCGAATTACGATAAATCACTATCACTTCACTATCATCACTATCACTTCACTATTAGTATAAAACAAAGTCGCTTTCTCTGTCACTATGTCCCTTTGTATGCTTAAATCTTTAAAACTACGCAACGGATTTTGATGCGGTTTTTTTTAATATATACTTAGAGTGATTCAAGAGGAAGGTTTTTATGCCCATGCAAAGCCGGGCGGGTCACTAATTATTTATAATGCAGTCAAGAACGCTAATATATTGGTCAAAGTATGTTTCGTATGTTAAAAAATTGTATTAATTTGACCTTAGTTCGCGAAAAACCGTTAAATAACATACGACACAGCATGCTTTTGAGAGAACATTTAGGAAATCAAAATGAAGGTGTGTTATGAGTTTCCAGTGAGATTTTATAAACGCCGAATGCCAGCGATTTTGTATGACAAACCAGTACAGCGATAGAAAGGCAACTAAGAAATTCCATATAAAATCCTAATACAGTCGCTAACGTCTGTGTTCATGAATCAAATACTAGGGAAAGGCTGCACTATAATATCAAGTTAATGATTATAAATATTACTAGATAACTAGACCATTCCCTTCCATTTTGATGTACTACTCTCGTATACATACATACATACATATAGTCACGTCTTTATCCCATACAGGGTCGACAGAGCCTAGGGCCATAAGACCTTAGACCACGTTTAGCATGATGACAGTTGAAACAGAAAATCAATAGTGATGGGTTGCTAGCCGCATCGCCTATGACATGATTCCCCCATTCGGCGATTCCCTCAGTCGACTTTTACGGCTTGCACGGGAAGAGAAGCAGCTGGTACATTCTATGTTTTTCTTTTTCTCCCAGACCAGCTCGTATTGAAAGCATAATTGGACATTATATACTTGCCGTTTTCATGTGCACATAAGAAGGTGTTCTGATCACAGACTCCCCCATTGAACTGGCAATCCTGATTTACGACGCACCCATCGCCGACAGCTATAAAAAATAAGCATTTAAGTTCTTATCACAAATTCTGTTTAAAAGTAGGACCAGTACCCCTAGTACGAGTTATTCTTAACGCAGACGCTAGCGACTGCGTAAGGATTTTGTATGGAATTTCTTAGGTGCCTTACTATCCGCCAGAGGCGCTGTACAAGTTTGTCATACAAAATTGCTAACGCAGTCGCTAGCGTCTGCGGTTAGAAAACTCATAGTAGGGGCGGGCAAAAAAACACGGTGGACAAAAAATGTGCTCTTGGTTGAGCCACACATTTTTGGGGCTGGGCTTACTCACCCGCAAATTTTCACCCGCACCCATTATAGTTCAAGACAGATTATACATCACTAGACCTACTTAACATAACAGAATCATTTACATACTACTTAAACTATGCCTTTTTCTTCTCAATCTTCTCGAAGGATCTTGTGCTTTGATTATTTATTCAACTAAACCATAAATAGATATTTAATTCTACGAATGGAAGTAGCGCGGTGAGCGGTAGGTAAGCTCTTGGTCGAGTCTTACATAAAGACGCGGGGTGGGGCACTAACCAGGAAATTCTAAGGCACACCCTAGACGCTTAATCATGCATGATGGAAAACCATCAAACAAAGGGATGGTACTCGAAAGTTGAATTGACTGATGATTTCCAAACAAATCATCTTAATTTTTTTAATTTTAATAAAGAATTTTGCGATTATATGTTTCGAAATCAGTCGTTTCAATTGTTCCATCGTTTATATTTAAATTCAAATCAAGGGGCTTAGCCAAAGTCACAATACAAAATGTATGTGATTTACCGCAGCTTATGACAATCCCATACATTTTGTTCTTGTCGACATTCGTCAGCGTTTTGAAATTGTCACTTGGGTACGGGTGCTGCAACTTGATTTATTGGAAATCAGTCGATTCAATTCACCTTTCGAGTCCATCCCTATGATTAAAGGAAAACCATCATGCATGAATAAGCGTCTGATGTGCGCCTAACACTCACCATGTCCAATCTTCCTGCATTCCCCTCTCTGTCTCAGGTAGTACCCATCCGCACACCGACAGGTACCGTCACACACCAAGCTGTTGGGGTCCATCATGGCCGGAGACATGCACTCGTCGTCCACTGTACATGCTTCGCCGAAGTCTTTGGTTGGCCAGCATCGTCCGCGGAGGTAGTGGTTGCCGCGCTGGCAGAAGCAATTGCCTGCTGGAATAAAAACTACATTTCATTTTACGTATAATTAGGGTTCTGTACCAAAAGGGTAAAAACGGGACCCTATTTCCACAGATCATAGAATGCTATGCTATTACTAAGACTCCGCTGTCCGTCCGTCCGTCTGTCACCGCGCAATTTTGTACTTCTATGATTCTTAGAATTCGGAAATTTAGTACAAGGTGTAAAAAATATTTAGAAGGGTGATAATTATTACATAATTTGCGACCCGCACCGGCTTCGCATGGGCATAAAAACTTTCCTCTTGAATCACTATATCTATTAAAAAAAAACCGCATCAAAATCCGTTGCGTAGTTTTAAAGATTTAAGCATACAAAGGGACATAGGGACAGAGAAAACGACTTTGTTTTATACTATGTAGTGATAGTGATGTAGTGATGCAATAATAATATACATAAGTGTATTTGTTTTAATAAATATAGTATCGTTGAGTTAGTATCCCATTACAAAAGTCTCGAACTTACTTTGGGGCTAACTCAATCAGTGTGATTTGTCCCTACTATATATAAAAAAACTAACCATTGTCATCTGGATATCCCCGCCGACATTCGAAGGAGTTGAAGAGACCGGAGCATTGGAAGTCTTCTATGCACGAGGAGGCGTGGTATGGGGCAACTGGTAACAAAATATCGAATTATTAGCAATGCTGCCAGCCTTCTGGGCACATTACCGCGTGGCGACACCATGCCGGGACTGTACAATCTGTAAATAGCTTTATATTTTCTTTTATACTTATTTATGTTATTAGTTAGATACTTATATCCTTAGATTTATTATAAACTAGCGACCCGTCCCGGCTTCGCATGGGCATAAAAACATTCCTCTTGAATCACTCTATCCATTAAAAAAACCGCATCAAAATCCGTTGCGTAGTTTTAAAGATTTAAGCATACAAAGGGACATAGGGACAGAGAAAGCGACTTTGTTTTATACTATGTAGTGATGATTACTACTGCATAAAAAAATAATTTTCATTTCTCATACTCGGTAAGTAGTGTTTTTCTGATCTGAGTATAGGGTGGAAAATTTTTCATTCACATTTATAATATAAGTAGGTATGAAAGTGTGGATATAGAAGCTCAAATTTTACTTCTAGAAAATAAAGATTTTAATAACCAATTTGGTAGGTAAACCAGGCGCCGATGACGCGAGCTATACGAATCCTTAACCTCATGGCGAACGATGTAGACTTGTTCTCCTGTGGGTCTAAAAACGCCACTTTGAGCAATTCATCGAATCGAATTCATATTAAGAATTCCTTAGCAATTCTTCAGCAATTTCTATTTCTTTCAATTTTTCAAAAAATATAGGAGTTGCTACCGAATTGCTAAGGAATTCGTAATATGAATTCGATTCGATGAATTGCTCAAAGTGGCGTTTTTAGACACCCTGTTCTCTGAGTGAATTCACAAAGGTAGCATTGTGACATTATTTGCAATAGACAGTAATGTAATTCTTTATTTGTTATATTGTTTTTATATTTTTGTATCTCAGCTATTGTATTGGGATCTTCCTGTGATGATAGTTGTAAGGTGAATAAATAAATGAATAATTTGTAGAAGATATTTGTATGATAATGATGGTGATGATGATGACTCACTATCAGCACAAGAGGCGCCTCCCAAAACCACCTGCTGTCCCACAGGACAGGCGCAGGCTCCGTTGACGCAAACGCTGCCTTCCACTCCGCATTGATCATCCGTGGTGCAAGTCCATTGTGTTATAGACAATCTTGTGAACAACAGCAGAGCTGAAAGTTTAGGTTATATTTAAAGTCATACTCATCATCATCATCATCATTTCGTCACGGTCAATCGACCATGCACACCTTGGTGTCAGAGTTCTTTAAAACCGGCCTCTGACGTGGTTCCTTTAACTACTACCAAATGGCAGCCGGGACCAACGGCTTAACGTGCCTCCCGAAGCGCGGAATCATATTTATTATCAGACAATCAGGTGATTCAAGTCTGCAATGTCCTAACCAAACTGAAAAAAATTTAACAAAGTATGCTTCTCGTGGGATTCGAACCCACGACCCCGCGGGGCTACAGGCAAACGCCTTAACCACTGGACCACGGAGGAGCTCGATAGCCTAAAGCGGTGCGCGTGTTCTTAACAATAATGCGCGTCAAGCGACGGCGACGGCGAGTGTGCGGCCGTGTTTGGATTGGTCGCCATTAGTGGCATTTTTATCTTGAGCTCCTCGTGCTTCGAATGGCACGTTAAGCCGTTGGTCCCGGCTGTTATCGGTAAGGTAAATAGCAATCGTTAAGCTTTGTCAGATGCCTGTAGGCTGAAAAATCTGACAGAGTGTGGCCACTAACACACCTGTACCCTTAGTATGAGTTTTTCTTAACGCAGACGCTAGCGACTGCGCTAGCGATTAAGTATGGCAAACCTGTACAGCGCCTCTGGCGGATAGTAAGGCAACTAAGAAATTCCATACAAAATCCCAACGCAGTCGCTAGCGTCTGCGTTAAGAAAAACTCATACTAGGGGCACTGGATCATGTTCCTGTGGGTCTGGTTTCTGTAAAAAGGGTTACGGAGGTCAGGCGGCAGTCGCTCCATTGTCTGGTTCTGAAGCATAAGCTGAAGATGAAACCGGGAAACACGCTCGGACGAAGATATTAACTAAATACTGCATACGCATTTATAACTAGCTTTCGCCCGCGTTAATATCCCACGGGAATAGTGCTTTTCCCGGGATGAAAGGTATCCTACGTCCTATTCTCAATACTTATATCTATGTGTATGCGAAAGTTCAGGAAGATTCGTGCAGTAGATAGAGAGTGAACGCGTAACAAACAAACAAACTCACTTTTGCAATCATAATATTAGTTAGGAAATTAGGATTATAAATGCGAAAATCTGTCTGTCTGTCTATCTGTTTGTTATTTTGATGAAATTTGTTATGGGTATAGTTAAGGACTAAACATAGGCTACTTTTGTTGCACGATATAACCAAGTACTACGCGGACAGAGCCGCGGGCAACAGCTAGTAGATAATAAAATCATAATTAGCTTACCAATTACATGTAACATATTAATTCCGAACATTATATTTTTAAATTATTTTGCACTAATTATAAAAAAAAAATAAGTACTTATATAAATATTATTAAACTACTTATTTAAAAAAATATATCACAAAATACACATCACGCTCGTTGTCTTGTACTTATTAAAATGGGCAATTTTGTGTATTATTTATCACAAATCTGATAATTATTTATGAAGTTCAGAATCTTATAGACACGGCAAATTTAATGAAATCTCTGCCCTTAGTGCGAGTTTTTCTTAACGCAGACGCTAGCGATTGCGTTAGGATTTTGTATGATTTTTTTTAGTTGCCTTACTATCCGCCAGAGGCGCTTTACAGCTCTGTGCCCCTAGTATGAGTTTTTCTTAACGCAGACGCTAGCGACTGCGTTAGGATTTTGTATGGAATTTCTTAGTTGCCTTACTATCCGCCAGAGGCGCTGTACAGGTTTGTCATACTAAATCGCTAACGCAGTCGCTAGCGTCTGCGTTAAGAAAAACTCGCACTAAGGACACTGTTTCATAAAGTTACCTAATTAACACTAACTTATCTATAGCCGTAAACCTTTGCTTCAATCTATCCAAAATGCTATAATACACTTTTTTCCTACTAATATTAAAAACGTGAATGTTTGTATGGATGTTTGTTACACTTTTACAGAAACAGGACATTGCTTAGACCCTGGAACAATGAATAAGGCTTTGCTTTATCCTAGAATTCCCACGGGAGCCAAGCACCGGGCAACAGCTAGTACTTAATACTTCATTCAAAATCACTACATAGTATAAAACAAAGTCGCTTTCTCTGTCCCTATATCCCTTTATATACTTAAATCTTTAAAACTACGTAATAACGGATTTTAATGTTTTTTTGTTTTTGTTTTGTTTAATAGAAGAGTGATTCAAGAGGAAGGTTTTTACGCCCATGCGAAGATGCTAATTAAAATATAAAAAGAAATAGAATAATTATGTACTATAACAATGATAAAAATTATAAGTAATACATTAATTAATAACTTAAAAAAAAGAAATAAAATTAAAATTAATCTAATATTTCAACTCTAATTATCATGAGCTCTACATTAAGTCAATATACATTATCAAAAATATTCAGGTGTTCAATCTATGATAAGAGGATATAATCATAAGCATTAGTAATGGCGAAATAATAATTTACTCGGATGATCTGTGCACCTAGTATGAGTTTTTCTTCTTTTTGTTTAAGTTTAACGTAGACGCTTAGCGACTGCGTTAGCGATTTTGTATGGCAAACCTGTACAGCGCCTCTGGCGGATAGTAAGGCAACTAAGAAATTCCATAGAAATTCGCTAACGCAGTCGCTAGCGTCTGCGTTAAGAAAAACTCGCACTAAGGGCATAGGGGTACAGTTAAGTTGTTTCTAGTTTGGTTAAGACATTGCAGGCTTGAATCAACTGTTGTCTGATAATAAAGATGATTCCGTGCTTCGAAAGGCACGTTAAGCCGTTGTTTACGGCTGACATAAGGTAGTTAATGGAACTACATCAGATTGCAAGAGGAGAAGTGGTTTCGAAAATTTCTGTCACCAGGGTGTGCATGATCGATTGACCCACCTACACGAAATAATAATGATGACTACGTAACCAACGCACCCAAACTCTAGAGGAGTTCGGAGCCTTCCTTTTTGTAAGTTGGTTAAAAACAAATTATTATACTCTAAGCTGTCATATTTATTAACGCACCCCCCTATTGAACTTGTAACTCGAACAACAAAAGAAAATGTTTTTCCACTGGCGCTGCGTGAGTCCTTGAGCTAATTACTGAAGGTCGAAAGCTACAATGGAAGCTTATACAGAAGCTTACAACACAATGTGCTTATTTTGTTTCGAAAACGTGTCAAAATTAATGATTACAAAGACTTTTTGATGTATAAACTTATGTATGTACTTTTTGATGTATATACTTATGTATAAGCGTATGTTAAAACATAAGTTTATAAGACCCGCCCCGGCTTCGCATGGGCATAAAAACCTTCCTCTTGAATCACTCTATCTATTAAAAAAACCGCATCAAAATCCGTTGCGTAGTTTTAAAGATTTAAGCATACAAAGGGATATAGGGACAGAGAAAGCGACTTTGTTTTATTTGTATAAAATTGTAGTGATAGGTATCAAAAAAAACTCGAGAGGTGTCAAGCATAGATTAAAAAAAAAATTGCGTCACGAGCGCGATTCGAACTTCTTTGGGTGTCAAGGGACCGGATAGAACGAAGCTTTCTATGAGAGAGACAGACAGAGAAACACGCGTACGCCGCACAGCTTACAACTATAGGAAAAAGTGTCGTTACATACAACTTTTCGGTCTTAATTTTTTCCGTCTAGCCCCCTTTCGCAACGCACAATAAGGAACTTCGTTCCAAAACTTCGTTCCAATAACAAAAATATAATTATTAACAACAATAAGTACTTATATGATGTGCTGGAGGTACCTACATAAAACCCAGCGCTGGTCTTCCGTGGGAAACCCCTTTTTGAATGATTACACGCTCGAATGCGCATGAGCACTCATACTTCTTCAACGTCTTCTACTCTTCAGCTTCAGACCATCTTCAGCGTACGCTTCAGAGCCCGGAGGTACGCTTTTAATCGTGGTCCTGACTTGACAGTACCGCTTAATACCTAGAAGATCTTTTACAGGGAAAAGAGACTAATACAAATAATATATATAATAATAAATACAGACTAATAAACATGACCCGGGTGTGTTAGTGGCCAACACTGTCAGATTTGTCAGATTACCTAAAGGCATCTGACATAGCCTAACGACTGCCATCTATCGATAACAGCCGGGACCAAAGGCTTAACGTGCCTGCACGGATTAGCCCAAGATAGTAATGCCACTAATGGCGACCAATCCAAGCATGACCACGCACGAGCCATCGCTTAACGCGCGCTATTATTACAAAACAAATAAATATTCAGCCGAATTGAGAACTTATAGTTAATCTAGCAGACTATAGAATAGATAATACCGTTTTGTCTATGGTTACACATTATCTAGTTATTTAAACGTAATCTTATTGATTACGATAATCCCCCACCTGAGAATTGTTTTGATAATCAGTCTAATGAATGACACACAGATTCGTAATTTAATTATCACTACATAGTATAAAACTGTCGCTTTCCCTGTCCCTATGTAGGTACCTTTGTATTCTTAAATCTTTAAAACTAGGCTACGGATTTTGATGCGGCTTTTTTTAATAGATAGAGTGATTCAAGAGGAAGGTTTTTATGCCCATGCGAAACCGGGGCGGGTCGCTTGTTATAAATGTAAAATACCCAATTACTTGTCGGTCTTTCTAAATGAAACTAGGTATGTGTAGTGCAAAATCAATTAAAATAATTAATATTGAAATGAAAACAATATGCAGTCACAAAGCGGGAAAAATTGTAGAGTTAAAAATCCATATCCATACTTCCATATCCATACTAATCCATACTATCCATACTAATATTATAAATGCGAAAGTCTGTCTGTCTGTCACCTCTTCACGGCTAAACTGCTGGACCGATTGTGATGAAATTTGGTAGGGATGTAGTTAACGACCTGAGGTCAAACATAGGCTACTTTTGGGCGCGATAAAACCGAGTCTCACGCGGGGCGGAGCCGCGGGGAACAGCTAGTATTAAAATATGGAAAGACATCTAACCATTTCGTTTTCTGACATAACGTTAGTATGGCCAGTGTTTCCTTATTTTAAACTTCCTGTTGCCGGCGACTTCGTGCGCGCGGGCTTCGCTACCGTTCCCGTAGCAATTTATTCGTTCCCAAAATTCTCTCGGGAAGGAAATCGTCATTTTTTATACCAAGTTTGTCATGACAATAGTCAACACAAAAAAATATCAAATTTGGCGCATTCGTTTGAAATTGCAATTATATGCAAGCAAACTACATATTCCAGTACATCATGCCTTGAGATCATTCAAATGACCTTTTTTTAATGGACCGATTTTGATTAAACAGTCTTTAAATGTTTTGCTGAGTTAAAACAAAGTGAAAGTTTTAATTAAATCGGTTCAGTACTTTCGGGGTCAAACAGGGCCCCTAGTATGAGTTTTTCTTCTCTAAGAAATTCCATACAAAATCCAACGCAGTCGCTAGCGTCTGCGTTAGGATTCTGTATGGAATTTCTTAGTTGCCTTACTATCCGCCAGAGGCGCTGTACAGGTTTGCCGTACTAAATCGCTAACGCAGTCGCTAGCGTCTGCGTTAAGAAAAACTCATACTAGGGGCACAGAGGCTACTTTTAGGCGCAATAGAACTGAATCCCACGCGGGGGGTGCCTCGGGAAATAGCAACTCCTAAAAAGTATTAGTAAACTTATCTTTTTAGCAGTCGGTTAAAATGTAGTGACTTGGCCTTGCAATGGTTCTAATATATTACACTACATAGTAACACTGTAAGATGTTATCGTAACGGCGCGGCGTGAGGGGTCGCTAAAAATAGTGACTTCGCTCTTTATCAGAATCAGTCAATATAATTATTTAGTAGAAAAGCCTATTTTAAGTCATGACGTAGAATTTAACTTCATAGAACTTCTTTAGGAACTTAATGCGTGTTAGTAACGATAGCTCGTGTCAAGCGACGGCTAGCGCGGCCTCGGTTGGATGGGTTGCCACTTACTACTAGTGGTATTTCACGATAAGCCTTGGCCTTGATCATGTTTCTATTGGCACAGAATACCTAATGTACCCCTAGTATGAGATTTTATAAACGCAGACACTAGCGACTGCGTTAGCGATTTTGTATGAGAAACCTGTACAGCGCCCCTGGCGGACAGTAAGGTAAGAAAGAAATTCCACACAAAATCCTTCGCAGTCGGTAGCATCTGCGTTTATATAATCTCATACTAACGAAAGTTATATAACTTATATTAGTACTTTTCAAGAAAATTCTATTCATTGCCCCTAGTATGAGTTTTTCTTAACGCAGACGCTAGCGACTGCGTTAGGATTTTGTATGGAATTTCTTAGTTGCCTTACTATCCGCCAGAGGCGCTGTAAAGGTTTGCCATACTAAATCGCTAACGCAGTCGCTAGCGTCTACGTTAAGAAAAACTCATACTAGGGGCACAGTGCCCTTAGTGCGAGTTTTTCTTAACGCAGACGCTAGCGACTGCGTTAGGATTTTTTATGAATTTTTGTAGTTGCCTTACTATCCGCCAGAGGCGCTTTACAGCTCTGCCGTACAAAATCGCTAACGCAGTCGCTAGCGTCTGCGTTAAGAAAAACTCGCACTAAGGGCACTGGTAACTAGTTTTTTTATATAACCTGAGACGGCAATGCCTTAGGACATCACTTTTAATGCGCAGCTGGGTTCCTTAGTTCAATAACCCTCTATCAATTATAGAAATGGTACAATAGACATTCGTGAAAGGTCTGTATTGGCCAGACTAATCAATTATTTATTGTGATTTGGCGTTTTTTTTTTGTTCTATTTGTGACTTGATTTGAAGGTCTTTCTTATTTATATTAGGGTCGCCATGAAAATCCTAGGGGGGTTACTACAGTCTCTTAAAACCATGCATGATCTAGTGAGTAAGGGAGATGTCGCCTTACATCATGTATTGCGCTGTCTCGCTTACTCACTGGAACTTGCATGGTTTTTAGAGATGATAGTAAACCACCAGCGTTGACAAACTTCACTAGACACTGACTACTGACTTAACTGAAGAAGTTGAAGATCATTCAAATAAAACTTGTAGCAGCTATAGCTTTGATTGCCATTTCGTGGATTAGTGCCACAACAAAGAAAAAAAAAAGAAAAACCCAGGCTCTATGCCCGAAACCCGGACATGTCAACAGGTTATTATTTAAGTAAAAAAGAAACATTGAAAACTATAACTAAACCCGGACTACAAAATGAAACCCCGCCCGGACACCTCTAAACTAGGACAAATCCGGGGAAACCCGGACGGATGGCAACCCTATTTGTAGGGCTCATAGCTCTACCTTGGTTTTTACCGACTTCAAAAAAAATGATGAAGTTCTTAATTCGTCGGAATGTTTTATTGTAAAATCAGGCTTTAAATATACGAATACTAGCGACCCGCCCCGGCTTCGCACGGGTGCATATTATAGGTTTTACTTACATAAAATCCTTCCTCTTGAATCACTCTATCTATTCAAAAAACCGCTTCAAAATCCGTTTGCTTAGTTTTAAAGATTTAAGCATACAAAGGGATATAGAGGCAGAGAAAGCGACTTTATTTTATACTATGTAGTGATCACAGAAGTCATGGTAGGGTACTACCATGACTTCTGTGCCCCTAGTATGAGTTTTTCTTAACGCAGACGCTAGCGACTGCGTTAGGATTTTGTATGGAATTTCTTGGTTACCTTACTATCCGCCAGAGGCGCTGGACAGGTTTGCCATACTAAATCGCTAACGCAGTAGCTAGCGTCTGCGTTAAGAAAAACTCATACTAGGGGCACTGAAAACACTTCTTTTTTGGTCAGTCGTGTAACAAAAAGCCACGTTAAACGAGGTGATTGGCATTAATTATTTTAGGTTTCTCATTTCCGACCTTCCATTTGACCCCGGATGACCTGCGGCTTATGCTAAAGACCTAAATGCCACACGCACTACCAATACCTATTTCAACGACCCCTGTGCCCCTAGTATGAGTTTTTCTTAACGCAGACGATAGCGACTGCGTTAGCGATTTAGTATGGCGTATAGCATTCTATAATCTGTGCCCCTAGTATGAGTTTTTCCTAACACAGACGCTAGCGACTGCGTTAGCGATTTAGTATGACAAACCTGTACAGCGCCTCTGGCGGATAGTAAGGTAACTAAGAAATTCCATACAAAATTCTAACGCAGTCGCTAGCGTCTGCGTTAAGAAAAACTCATACTAGGGGCACTGTGATATGGCAAACCTGTACAGCGCCTCTGGCGGATAGTAAGGCAGCTAAGAAATTCCATACAAAATCCTAACGTAGTCGCTAGCGTCTGCGTTAAGAAAAACTCATACTAGGGGCACTGTGATATGGCAAACCTGTACAGCGCCTCTGGCGGATAGTAAGGCAACTAAGAAATTCCATACAAAATCCTAACGTAGTCGCTAGCGTCTGCGTTAGCGATTTAGTATGGCAAACCTGTACAGCGCCTAAGGTCTTATGGCTCTAGGCTCTGTCTACCCCGTTTGGGATGAAGACGTGATTATATGTATGTATGTATGTATGTACAGCGCCTCTGGCGGATAGTAAGCCAACTAAGAAATTCCATACAAAATCCTAACGCAGTCGCTTACTAGGGGAACTGTAAAGGGTAGGTATGTAACCAGTACCCCTAGCATGAGTTTTTATTAGACGCTAGCGACTGCGTTAGCAATTTTGTATGACAAACCTGCCTGGCGGATAGTAAGGCATCTAAGAAATTCCACACAAAATCCTAACGCAGTCACTAGCTTCTACAAAAACTACTTACAAAAACTCATGGTCTTATAATGTTTATGAAATCTCATACTAGGGGTACTGACCGAGGATCGGAATCCGGGACCTCTAGTGGCATCGGTGGGCATGTTGACCACTAAGCCACAGAGGTAGTCATAAGTACTATAGGTACTAGCAGCTAGCACTTTATACGGCTCTATGCTAAACAGGTATAGTTTTCCAATGTCCCTAGAGGCGCTTGTCTTTGTTTTACTCTAGGTTGAACTGATAAACTCCTTTTTTAAAAGTCGGTTGAAAAGAATGTTTTTATTAGTACTAGCTTTCGCCTGCGGCTTCACCCGCGTGAATTTTGACATAAAGTGTGAAGAGGTAACAAACAAACAAAAATACAAACTCACTTTCGCATTTATAATAATATTAGTTGGGATTACTTTTCTACTTAGAAGCATTAAACCATGAGATTTTATAAACATAACGCTAGTATTCGTTACTTTTATTTTGGAGTTGAGAAAGTTACGCCATCTATGTTTAATTTTAGACACTAACTTTGTAATTAATATTTGCTACTCACCGATAGATGGCGTTGCTGAAAGTACTGATTTCATTTCATAATTTTATATTGCTTCGTTTTGGATTTTATAACAATAAAATCCAATAACATACATTTGTAGTATTTTTATTTTGCAAAAATAGATTATGAATAGATTATTTGTATCATTATTTTTTTTACATATTTTGCTTGCATCACTTGTATTAAAATTTCGTCATCGTCCTCATCAGGTTCCGTGGTGTAGTGGTTATCACATCTGCTTTAAACGCAGAAGGCCGCCAGTTCGATCCTGGCCGGAATCATATCTTTTGCACATTTTTTATTAAAACCCCTTTTTTATTATTTTATTTCAATCTGCAAACAAGCATACGGCCCTCGCTTACGACAGCTACAGAAGGTCATGGTTATGAAACTTCATTAGTTTAACACAAAACATTTTCGGATTATGTCATGTGAGACCTACCTACTTCATCTTACATAGGTAAATTGATATTTAATGAGTCATATTATGAGGAAATCAATTTATTAAATCAAACATTATTGCACAAACGGGTTTTCCATTGCAACGTCTTTGACTAAAGCAACTATAGGTACATCCTAGTATGAGGTTCTAGAAACCTAGTATAGCATTCTATAATCTGTGTAGAAACGCAGACGCAAGCGACCGACTGACATTCTTAGTTGCCTTACTATCCGCTAGGGGCGCTGTACAGGTTTATCATACAAAAGTCGCTAGCGTCTGGGATTGTAAAATCTCACTACGGGCACAACATCCGGCGTCTGCCTGCGACCTTCTTCAGGCATCTCGTCAGTGTGCGATGCAACGCTTGCCGGATTTCGGCAATCTTTGGGGGAGGCCTACGTCCAACAGTGGACAGCGGCTGAAATGATGATTTTCTATTCTACCTAATCTATTGTGAAGAACTCAAACTCAATCAGTACCTCTAGTATGAATGGGGGAATCATGACATAGGCGATGCGGCTAGCAACCCATCACTATTGATTTCCTGTTTCAACTACCATCATGCTAAACGTGGCCTTAGGCCTTATGGCTCTAGGCTCTTTCTACCCCGTATGGGATTAAGACGTGATTATATGTGTGTATGAAAACAAGAAAATTCCATACAAAATCGCTAACGCAGTCGGTAGAATCTGCGTTTATACGCATATAAACTCATACTAGGGGCACAGGGGGTTATTAAGGAAGATGTCGCCTTAAATCATGTATTGTGCTGTCTTTCTTACACACTGGATCTTGCATGGTCTTAAGAGACGATAGTAAGCCACTTGTCTCTAAAAACCGTGAAAGAACGATTGAGTAAGGGAGATGTCACCTTACATCATGTATTGCGCTGTCTCGCTTACTCACTCGGTGGTAATAATCAAATCATCAATCCACCATCTAAATCGTAAGCTGAATTTCAACTAGGAAACACGCTCCGACGATGATCTAATAGTGAAGATCGTCATTTACCTACCCAAGTAATGTTATAACAAGCTACGTCGGAGAATCCATTAATTTGCATTTATATCGATGTTCATTACACACACAAAGATTAAACAGCTGATGTAGAAGAGACACTGGATTTTGAGTTATGTTTGCTCTTCACTATCACTAAGTACATAGTATAAAACAAAGTCGCTTTCTGTGTCCCTATATCCCTATGTATGCTTAAATCTTTAAAACTACGCAACGGATTTTGATGCGGTTTTTTTTAATAGATACAGTGATTCAAGAGGAAGCCGGGCGGGTCGCAAGTTACGTATAATAAAATCTGTCTTAATTAGGTTGAATACATACATATAATCACGTCTTTATCCCATACGGGGTAGACAGAACCTCATAGTAATAATGCTGCAAATAAATTTGATTTGAACACCTTAGACCACATGATGGTAGTTGAAACAGGAAATCAATAGTGATAGGTTGCTAGCCGTATCGCCTATGTCATGATTCCCCCCTTCCACGATTCCCTCGGTCGACTTTTACGGCTTGCGCGTTATAAGGTATCTATTTACATTTTATGTTTTTCTTTTTCTCTTAGACCATGGAAGGAAAAAAAAAATAATAAAGATATGAATTACTTTTGCACTCGTTTAATTACTTTTGTAATCGTTAATTAATTGGGCATACCTAAGTAGGTACCTACCTAGTTTACTTTGAAACAAATAGATATGAAATTAATCAATTCTAATAATACCTAGCTTTCGAAATTGATAGAAAAGGAAATTGTAAAACGACAACTACACCAGTCTGTAAGGTCAATTGACCTTGTTACAAGATATCAATAAATGAGTTCGCGAATTGGAAGCACTGTAAATTAATTAGTCTTTGACACCACAATAAACTGGTTTGACTGGACAAGCCGAATGTTATTATTCTTGCCAGTTTAGTTTAGTAATCTATACTTATTACATGTGTACTTAGAGTAAATAACGTAGTGATTTCGAAGAACGTAGGAGTTGAATATTTAAATAAGTGTTGTTACTTGGAATAGTTAAAAAATAACAGTGATTTTTAATTGCGATAATTATTGGAACTAATAGTAAGTTGTTATTACGAAAGGCACGTAGAAGGTATGTACACTTTAAAATGCTTATATTTCAAACTAGCTTTTGCCCGCTGCTTCGCCCCGGTGAACTTCCCTCGGGAACAGTGCTTTTCCCGGGATGAAAGGTACCCTATGTCCTTCTCCTGGTTCTAAGCTACCTCCCCACCAATTTTCAGCCAAATCAGTTTGGCCGTTCTTGAGTTATTAACAGTGTAACTAACACGACTTTCTTTTATATATAGGAGAAGATAGATAGATAGATACATACATGTACCTATTGGTACTTACCTATATTTAAAACTTTTAACTTAGGTATTGAATAATATAACAATTACTACTATATAAATACAATAAATACTTATTTTTTTACAATGATTTCTGACGCCAGTTATTTTTTTTTATATATTCTCCTCTCAATCTAATGAATACCTTATGATAGAGCCTATCCTATCAGATAGACGCAGGAACTCTTCCATCCAAAAAGAGTTAACGCCATTTAGGTTTGTGTTAGAAAGTAGATACGATAATCTTATTCGAGAGAAATTTAGCATGAGAGTAAACTTTTTATTTAAAATATAATTTACTGTTGTGTTTAAGAAAGTAAAATAAATAATTAAAAGAAAAAAAAAGTTTTGATTTACTTTGACATTTCTAAAAGAGTATCTGATTTGATTAGATGGATTAAGCTTTCTACTAGATACTAACACTCCCTTGGTCGCCCTATAACAGGTTTATATCTACATTGCTAAATAATATAGCATTCTATAATCAATAGATAGATAGATAGATAATACTCTTTATTGACCAATAACATACAAATTATACATGTTGATAAAAAATACAAACAATGTGTACAAAGTGGGACTTATCGCTAACTAGCTACGCGCCACGGCTTCGCACGGCTATAAAAACCTTCCTCTGGAATTACTCTATCTATTTAAAAAAATACCGCGTCATAATCCGTTGCGTATTAGTTTCAAAGATCGACTTTATTTTATATTATGTAAAGATGCAATTTCTTCCAGCCAACTTTAAGTATGTCTATGTGTCTATATGTAATTTTCACGGCAAAATTGCTGGACTAATTTTGATGAAATTTGGTACCAATGTCAAACGTAGCCTACTTTTGGCGATATAACCGAGTCCCACGCGGGCGGAGCCGCCGGCAAAACTAATGAGAAATAAAGGTTATTTGTATTTGATATCTTGCTTAGTATTTTGTAGGTAATCTACGTATGCTCCTGGGGCAGAGATAACCCCTCTGGCCCAGGGTCATTTGCCCGGTAGATAGGATCCTCGGAGTAGGTCCGTATGGCAGACATTTTTAACCCGAATGCCCGAAAGATGGGTTTTGTTTTCCCAGTGTTGTATGTATGTTTGAAATTTTTTTTTTCGACCTATTTGGCCTTACGTACAGATTTTAACTCAAAACTAAGTACATGATTAAAAGTGGGAATGGTCAGGCGCGGTTTATCTTTGATTTTTTTAGAGTTCCGTACACAAAAGGTTCCTATTTAAGTCCACTGTCCGTCCGTCCGTTTGTAACGCTATGTCTCATGAACCGTGATTGTTTATAGACAGTTGACATTCTCACAGTATGATGTATTTATATTGCCGCTATTTTTTACGTTTTGTATAGATAATGGTACGGAACCCTTTGTGAGCGAGTCCAAATCGCAATTGGCCGTTTTGATTTCTGTTTATCCATACTAATATTATAAATGCGAAAGTCTGTCTGTCTGTCACCTCTTCACGGCTAAACTGCTGGATCGATTGTGATGAAATTAATTTGGTAGGGATGTAGTTAACAACCTGAGGTCAAACATAGGCTACTTTTGGACGCGATATAACCGAGTCCCACGCGGGGCGAAGCCGCGGGGAACAGCTAGTTTTACTATATTTTACATTTTAACGTTTTTTTTTTCAAAAAAATATTATTTTTGCAGGTTTCCTCAAAGCAATGGACTGAATTTTAATTCAAGATGTACATTTTGTCAATTTTCCTGTTTGTGGGCGCTGTGGCCGGACA
Organism: Apomyelois bistriatella; assembly: GCA_947044815.1. Taxonomy (NCBI): domain Eukaryota; kingdom Metazoa; phylum Arthropoda; class Insecta; order Lepidoptera; family Pyralidae; genus Apomyelois; species Apomyelois bistriatella. The sequence goes on from OX345717.1 coordinate 4,744,294, forward strand.
AGCCAAAGGTGTTTTGATACAGATTATTAATTTTTAGTGTTTGCTTTGTAGGTATCTAAGTCCTAATTATAAACTAGGTATTTCCTTAAAGATTACAGGAAAATACATATACTTAACATTCTTTGTCTATTTGTTGTAGTAAGTAGATACTTATAAAGTGTTTTTTTTTTCTTCAAACAAACAAATAGGCAATAATCCTACGATTCACTTGAAGGAAAGCGGTCACCGTAGCCTATGAGACGCCTCCAACACCAGGGTGTGTCGCGAGCACGTGGCTGAATACTTTGCTGAGTTCAACCAGTGCCCCTAGTATGAGTTTTTCTTAACGCAGACGCTAGCGATTACGTTAGGATTTTGTAGGGAATTTCTTAGTTGCCTTACTATCCGCCAGAGGCGCTGTACAGGTTTGCCATACTAAATCGCTAACGCAGTCGCTAGCGTCTGCGTTAAGAAAAACTCATACTAGGGGCACAGGTAAAATAAATTTATTTTTTATTTTTTCAGAGGGCGACACCTGCGTAGACCAATATACGAACACAGTCGGGGTATGCACCAATGCAGAAAAATGCAGATCTGCCAAAGAAGATTTCCAGTGCGTAGTATTACTAATTAGTAGTATTTACTAACAATACAGTACATACAATACTTCATACGTTTCTAACGCTTTGGAGCATCTTTAGCTAAACATATGTCAACACAAAATGCGCTTAGTCAAGCAATACTGTGCCTCTAGTATGAGTTTTTCTAATCGCAGACGCTAGCGACTGCGTTAGCGATTTAGTATGGCAGACCTGTACAGCGCCTCTGGCGGATAGTAAGGCAACTAAGAAATTCCATACAAAATCCTAACGCAGTCGCTAGCGTCTGCGTTAAGAAAAATTCATACTAGGGGTACTGTGCCCCTAGTATGAGTTTTTCTAATCGCAGACGCTAGCGACTGCGTTAGCGTCTGCGTTTAAAAAACTCATACTAGGAGTGATTGTGCGATAGCAAAGAAAAACAATCATGTTTTTATTTTATTTTAATTTCAATTTATTCTAGGAAGAACGGCATCAACCCTACGTTCTGCAAGTACAGCCAGTTCGGCGTGACCATCGTCTGCTGCCGAGACACCACCACCATACTGCAGACCGCTCCACCACCCAAAGACGAGTATGTCTAGTTATTCTTTAACCAATTATAAGTTATAACATTAAATTTAAAATTAAAAACCCACGACACAATTTGTTTTTAGTAGTGAGGGTCGACTGATATTAGGTATTTTCCCCAATTATACCCCCAGTGCCCCTAGTATGAGTTTTTCTAAACGCAGACGCTAGCGACTGCGTTAGGATTTTGAATGGAATTTCTTAGTTGCCTTACTATCCGCCAGAGGCGCTACTCAGGTTTGCCATACTAAATCGCTAACGCAGTCGCTAGCGTCAGCGTTAAGAAAAACTCATACTAGGGGCACAGATCTTTTTCACAGCTCAACCGATATTCATTGAACATAAAATTTTGTAATGTGCACGTGACGCGCTTTCATTTGAGACCGCACTCGAGTATATTTGCAGACATTCGGTGATTCTTCCCCACATTTACCCCCACAACATCTAAACGGCTCAACCGATTTTCATCAAACATGTCTAAGAACACTCGCCAATAAATCAACTTAATTACAAAAAAAAATTAAATTGAAATCGCTTCATCCGTTCGGGAGCTATGATGCCAGAGACAGACAGATAAACAGACAGACAGACACGTCACACTTTTTGCCTCGGGGGTTAAGGTGGACTCAATACAACTGCAAATATTTAAAAGGCAGATTCAGACCATTAAACTGAACAACTTTTTCAAATACACTTATATCGAAATACAAAAAAATGTTTTGTCTTCCTATACAAATTGAGAATCAGCTGATTTATTAAGTATGGCGAGTGAAAAAAATATTTTCATATTTTGACATAGGTAAGTTTATTCACAAAAGTTGTTCAGTAGTTGTATAGTAGGTCCGAATCTACACCTAAAATATTTGCAGTTGATTTGAGTCCACCTTATATATGTTTTGTCAAAAAATATAGTATCGTTGAGTTAGTGACCCATAACACAAGTCTCGAACTTACTTTGGAGCTAACTCAATCCGTGTAATTTGTCACTATATATATTTATTATTTATTTAGTTTACAAACACACAAATTTGTTAAATATCATTGTATTTTTTTACTATTATAGTGGTCCTCCAATCTGGGGAAATTCCAATTCAAATGGACCAGACAACAGAAGAGTCAGCGAAAGAAGTAAGTGTAAAATGTCAGTCAGTCAATAGCTGTGCCCCGTAGGTTTGCCCATTACTACCTACCAACATCTTTAAAACGGCTGGACCTATTCTGACGATTTTCACTCGCAGATAGCTAACATTATAAGGCAAAATTTAAGCTAACATATAGAAAAGAGTAAAAAAAGAGTTTCTTACTGTGACTGTCGCGCATTCTCCTACGGCGGTCCTTCCTCGCTGCCCCGCGACGTCACATTACAATAAAATAAAATCTATGAAATTAATAGAAAAATAAACATAGTTATCCTATACTGATAAACGAGCACCATCATCATCATCATTTCGTGTAGGCGTCACGGTCAGTCGACTATGCGCACCCTGGTGTCAGAGTTCTTCGGAGCCGCCTCTCTGCCCCTGACGTGGCTCCTTTAACGACAACCAGATGGCAGCCGGGACCAACGGCTTAACGTGCCTTCCGAAGCACGGAATCATCTTTATTATCAGACAATCAGGTGATTCAAGCCTGCAATGCCCTAACCAAACTGGAAACAATTAAACAAAGTATGCTTCTCGTGGAAATCGAACCCACGACCCCCGGGTCTACAGGCAAACGCCTTAACCGCTGGACCACGGAGATAGTTAATATTTGTATAGGTACTTATATATTTTCGAAAACGGCTCTAACGATTTCTTTGAAATTTTAAACATAAGTTTCGGTCGCCCAGGTACTAAAATATATTATATATAGGTATATTTCAATTCTGTTAAAACCAGAGTGCGAGCAGTACAGTCGAGGAGTGACAGAGAGGGTGGACTTCATCCCGCTGCTGCCGAACCCTGAGACGATGTCGATATCGTCAGCTAAATGCGACTACGCCGGCGTCGAACTCATTGTAGGTGGGGAGAATGCTAACCAAGGGGAGTTTCCGCATATGGTAAGAAGATTTCACAGATTTAGTCTCAACTTTAAGGGCTCCTTCTTTATCAAATACCGTTTTTAAAATCAATAATAATCAGTATTAAACAGTCGTAAAATTCTGAAAAAATTATATGTTTTTAGTTGAGGATATAGCCGAGTGAAATTCGCTTACAGAAACACAATCAGACAAAATTCGCTCGATTAGAAAAAACAAATCTTAGTTGCCTCCTTTTAAAGTTTATTTTCAATACTATGCCTAAAATAATAAACTTATTGACCTGACTTTTATACTAGCCCAGATGTCTCCAAATTAAGGCTAATGCCAGTTCTTCGCAAAAAACGCGGCAATTATTACAGCTTTGATTGCTTTAACATTTAGACTAACTGACAAAGTTCAAGCTCAAAAAAGACCCGATTTCACTACAAAAAGAAATGTGGGATTCTCCATCAAAATTATTAATTCAATTTATTAACAAAACCTCTTTCAGGCCGCCATCGGCTTCACGAACTTCGACAATGGGTACTCCTTCAGCTGCGGTGGGAGCCTCATCAGCCCCAGGTTCGTGCTCACCGCCGGCCACTGCACCAGGGACGCCAACGCGAGGGACCCGGAGCCTGTCATCGTGAGGCTCGGAGACCAGAACATAGATCCTAGTGTCAATGATGGAGCCAACCCTGTTGATGTGAGTTATCTATCAATTCACTCTAGATAAGCCTGAATTACCTTAACCATTCGTGAGTCTCGCACTGCCCCTAGTATGAGTTTTTCTTAACGCAGAAGCTAGCGACTGCGTTAGCGATTTAGTATGGCAAACCTGTACAACGTCTCTGGCGGATAGTAAGGCGACTAAGAAATTCCATACAAAATCCTGACGCAGTCGCTAGCGTCTGCGTTAAGAAAAACTCATACTAGGCGCACTGGCCCTTAAAAAATTTGCAGTTGATTTGAGTCCACCTTATATATTTTGTCATCAACGATAAACTTAAACAACAGACTTCAAAGAAACACCTGCGCGAGTACAAACGAAAGACAACATTATTTTATAACTTAGCTTCAAAATGCTGTAACAGCTAGCGCATTCTTTACCCAAACTTTGTCTTCCAGGTAGCAATCCGCAAGATCCACAAGCATCCGAACTACAAACCCCCATCTCGCTACAACGACATCGCGCTGCTGGAGTTAGCCTCGGACGTGGAGTTCGAGGCCGCGATCAGGCCGGCCTGCTTGTGGACGCAGCGCGGCTTCGGCGGACACACGAAGGCTGTAGCCACCGGCTGGGGGGTCACTGACACTGGTAATTCTTTCTTCAGCCCATTCGACAAATAGTATGACAAAACAACTGCCTCCACCTCCCATGGCTCTACCAACCTCTCGGTGATACGAGCCGAATCTCGGGAGAGTGCGCTGTACTTGCATTTCGCCTCTCTTTCCAGTCGCACCTGCTTGATCTACAAGTTCTCTATAGTGTCGCCTATCTATGCAATCATTGCATTTTAATAAATCTCCCCCATCTTTAGGAGGCTTACGAGCTTAGTATGACAAAACAAAGAAACTACAAACATAGATAATACTGTAAGAGTGCATTAGCGTTAACCTAAATATAAAGTGATTGTTGACAAAAGTATAGTTGGTGCTGCGACTAAATCGCAGCCCTTTGAAATAGGGAGACATTAGGTGAAACCGGTGAGCGTGTATGACGAGAGTGATGAGTGTGGAGGAAGCGAGTGAGGTATGTAAGGATCAAAGCCAATGGAAATCTCTAGTCTCTGCCTACTTCTACGGGAGAAAGACATGATCATCATCATTTCGAGTAGGCGTCATGGTCAATTGACCATGCATACCCTGGTGTCAGAGTTCTTCGGAACCTCTCGGCCTCTGACGTGGTTCCTTTGACGACTACCAGATGGCAGCCGGGACCAACTGCTTAACGTGCCTTCCGAAGCACCGAATCATCTTTTTTGTCAGACAACCAGGTGATATGTATTTGTAGTAGTAGGTGTGTGGTATTTGTGTAATCCTCTACAAATTCCTTTTTTATAATTTCGAAGACGATGTAATATGAGAGAATTCACTAAGGCACACAGTAAAAATAAAACTATATTTAACTCCAGTAACCAGACAGACGTCCAAAGAACTTCAGAAGGTGTCGCTGACGCTCCTGGAAAACAAGGTGTGCGGCCCACTGCTGGGAGACATCCGGAACTGGGACGGCTTCGTGGACTCCCAGATGTGCGCCGGGGAGCTGCGCGGGGGCAGGGACACGTGTCAGGTATCTACGTCTATACTGACTCCGTAGTATGAGTTTTTGTATGACAAAACCTTTACAGCGCCTCTGGCGGATAGTAAGGCAACTAAGAGATCCATACAAAATCCTAACGCAGTCGCTAGCGTCGGCGTTTAGAAAAACTCATACTAGGGGTACAGGTCACCAACTTCTTCGTCCGAGCGTGTTTCCCGGTAACATCTTCAGCTTACGCTTCAGAGCCCAGGGTACGCTTTTTATCATGGTCCTGATTTGTACTGGTTATTACAATGGAGCGACTGCCGTCTGACCTCCGTAACCCTTTTTACAGAAACCAGACCCACAGGAACATGACCCGGGTCTGTTAGTGGCCAACACTGTCAGATTTTTCAGGCTGCCTAAAGGCATCTGACATAGCCTAACAACTACCATCTACCGATAACAACCGGGACCAACGGCAAAGTATTTGACTTAATTTTTTTTTCTTATTGCAGGGTGACTCCGGCTCCCCAATACAAGTCGCGTCCAAAGATAACCAGTGCATCTTCTACGTGATAGGAGTGACGTCATTCGGCAAGAAGTGCGCTCAGAGCGGTCAACCGGCCATTTACAGCCGGGTGTCGAGTTTCTTAGACTGGATTGAGAGAGTTGTGTGGCCGGGGGAATAAGACTGGTAGATTCCCAATGACCACCTAAATCTGGGGCCAACGGGGCGAAATTAAAAACATTACATTTCTTTAACAGTGCCCCTAGTATGAGTTTTTCTAAACGCAGACGCTAGCGACTGCGTTAGCGATTTAGTATGACAAACCTGTACAGCGCCTCTGGCGGATAGTAAGGCAACTAAGAAATTCCATACAAAATCTAGCGTCTGCGTTAAGAAAAACTCATACTAGGGGTACAGAAGATAATAAAACAGAGAACAGACATCTAAAAAAAAGAAGTAAACAAAACATTGGTAGATGAATTGGAACATATAAACCTTTTTCTATTCTAACAATTTGATGATGATAAAAGCGATCTCACCATTGAGGTACACAGGATTTATTGTTTTGAGTTTCCAACACGCCTTACGCGAAAGTGATTAGTGTAAGATCTTGTATGAAGTGTAGGTAAAGAGGATGAGCCCTAGGGCTCAGGTGGTCGCCATACTAATCCAAAAATAGAATTTATACTGGCTGAATTTACACTGATAAAGTTACTTGAGTATTTTTTTTTAATCCACGGTATATTGTTATACAAGTCTTACTTTGGGGCTAATTCAATCTGTGTGATTTGTCCCTATATATTTATTTATTTATTACGATCGGCAACTTGCACGTGACACCCCTAATGTTGCTTAGGCTGCGTTAAGTCAAATGATCGAAATACACTAAATCACGTACACGTTTTGGCTTATTGTGCGTTTTGATGAAGTCTGTTTTAAACAAAGAGATATATAACCTGCTAGTATTATTCTTTCCACGTAAGATTAAGTTATACTAAAATAACATAAAATATTTTGATACATTAATGTTTAAGGGGCGGCCATTACAAGTTCGCCTCGAGCACAATTAGGTTTCTGAAGGGCCGCCCCTAGGAGTACGGTAGCTTAGTTAGTTAGTACGGAGCACTAAGGAAGTCATTATCATTATTGCCCAAAAAATATATTAAAAATCTAATTTTATAAAAAGTTATGTAAGATAGATATAATTTATGATAGATACAAGTATAATATAATTTTGTAATAAATTTCATAATGATATGTGGAAATAAATTATAAGAAATATAAACTTAATAAAATTTATGAAAAATATATTTTTTATTTCTTTGACATCACAGCTTTTTATCATTTTTAAGTATTAGTTAACAATAAATAAAATTACAGATTTTTAAATATTATTTCTTTATACATACCTAAATATAATGTATTTATTGAAACTATTACTTTATTTACTGATTTCCCTTAAAAAAATACAAAATGTGGACTTCATGGCAAGACTGCCAGTCAAACCTTAGACTTAATTGCTGAACTAATTTTAGTAAAATTTGCTAAGTATATAGATTAATGACTGTAGTAGTGATTTGACTCAAATTTTGTGAATTGACGTTTTTGAAGAAAATGCTGCTGTGGAGTTTGTGGCGCCACTTCTTCTCCACTTGCGCTTTGGAAGTGGTGGTAAACTTAAAATAAGTTACAATTGACGTCAATAAGTGATAAGAATATCCTATATTGAAAATAAACAATTTGAATTTGAATTTGAATTTGAGTCGAACATAAGCTACTTGTTAGTGCTATGGTATATAACTGAGTAACACGCGGGCAAAGCTGCAGCCAACAGCTACTTTTTATTAAATGCTTGTGAAAATATATAATCTATACTATAATATTATAACTTATCACCGTATGTTTGTAATCAGGTTTAATATACACATTTATCATACAAAATATATTTGGCAAAAAAGCCACTAGAAAAATGTAAAAAAATTTACTAAATGGTGGAGTATGTCCGAACGGATATAACCACAGTCCCCTACGGTTTGCATCACGAATATGATGGCTGGTGTACGCTATCGTGACCATCCACGTTAACATGTATATGTTTATTTTCTTGTGTATACAGCTGTATGCAAAGAGGACAGAGGTAATGACGAGCCAGAACGTTGTACAATGGAATATACCTCTGTATTTGTTGCTTGTTATATCCTGGAACAATATTTCAGTTTTATCACCGTTAACATAACACATAATAACTAAGTTAAGGCAATGCTTGGAACCTGTACTAAAAGTATACTGGTTCTACTAGTCCATATCCATATTAATACTATAAATGCGAAAGTCTGTCTGTCTCTCACTTCTTCATGGCTAAACTGCTGGACCGATTGTGATGATATTTGGTATGGATATAGTTATGCACTAGGAGTCAAACATAGCCAACTTTCGGGCGCGATATAACCGAGGCGCACGTGGGCTGAGCCGCGGGCAAAAGCTAGTAAATTAAGGGGCTGTGTGTTCTAGTTGCTGTAATCATAATATTTACCTTCCAATAAAGAGATCTAGCAACGAAAACGTGGTCCACATCGATCAACGACGACATTAGTGTACAGAATCCCACATTAAACATACCAGCAGTACCATTTAAACTGAGTTCTTGGCTCATAAACAATATAGAGGAAAGACATCCTAAAGTAGCATGAACAGCGCTATCAGTGAAGGCGCGAAAAACTTGTGAGTCTGAAAATCTAGATTTAAACACTAGGTAGTCTCCAAGATACGCCGCTATACATATATTAAGCGTTAGAAACGCTTTTATCGGCTTCATTTTTGATCCATTGAAAAATTTAGGTTATGTTGTTCGTTTGGCTCATTTATTTTAATGTCCTCATGAGTTATGATTTCGAAAACTTTAACATTGACTTCGAGATTTTATTTATTACATTGTTTTTAAACGATTTTTACTTGTAGTTGGTTTATTGACACTGTATTGTATTCACTAATGATAAGTGATAACTGATATGATAACAAGTCAAGTACCTATCAATTCCATTCTGACATTAGTGAGATGACTTTGACGTTGACAATGACAGTTGCAATAATAAACTACACACAAGCATTCTTTTACAACTACCCTCGCAAAAAAGGGGTTTTCTAGAAGGGGTTTTTTTGGGAGTTCATTTATTTGCGAATAAAGTGTTACAAGGTGGTCTTAAACGAAATAAAGTGTATATATGACTTAATCATCTTTTATAGGTAGTGCAAATAGGCGGCGCCATAAAGGTATAATTATATCGAACTTAGGTAAAACAATGTTAAACTTATACAAAATTACGTGCACGGTTTACCACACAATAAATATATTTAAGTAAATCCCATTAAATTTATAAATTTTATGCGAAGGGGTCATCATCCTAGCGTGTTTCCTAGTTGCATCTTCAGCTTACGCTTCAGAGCCCATGATAAGCTTTTAAAACTAGATTTGTTTACCTATATTTAAAATAGTGTGTCAAAATATTGAAATAATTATTAACTTAAAATTCCTTGTTTTAGACCGAAAATTATCAAATGTCCAAAAAGATGATGCAAGTATTAGAATTATTTCTGCAGCTTCACATATTTTGCACCCGTTTTGCATCTCATCTTAGCGTTTTTCGGTGTCCGTGGTTTGCTCATCATCATTTCGTGTAGGTGTCATGGTCAATCGACCATGCACACCATGGTAAGACGTTTGCCTGTAGGGGGTTAAGTCAAGACGTTCGATTTCCATACTTTATTTAGTTGTTTCCAATTAGTTGGGTAGGTAGTAAGGTTATTTAGTTGGGTCCAGGGAGACAGCGCAATACATGATGTAAGGCGGACGACATCTCCCTTACTCACTGGATCTTGCATGGTTTTAAGAGATGGTAGGTAGGCCACCAGTTTGCTTGGAACATTGCAGTTGTGAATCACGTGAGAGCCTGCTTCAGAAGGCACGTTGAGCCGTTGGTCCCGGCTGCCATCTGGTAGTCGTTAAAGGAACCACGTTTGAGACCGAGAGGCGGTTCCGAAGAACTCTAACATCAGGGCGTCACTTAGTTATACCAAAAAGAAAAAAAACTTACAAATACTTAATTGAAAAGTAATCTGAAGGTGTAAAACTAGTAAACACGCTCGGAGAAGAAGAATCGAAAAACATAATCATATTCCTATTGCAATCGGGTAAAAATAAAGTATAATGAACTATACTCAGATACGGCCGCACCAAATTCTTATCTTTTCCATTGAAATCGTGATAAGGCTTGATAAACTGCAGGAGTACATAACGCGGTTAGGTCTATATAGTCGGTTACGGTTGTAGGTGTAAGTTTATGTAATCTGTGGTCACTGCAATTTAAAGAAAATGCCAGAAATTGTGCACGTGCAGGCTGGACAGTGTGGAAACCAGATCGGATCTAAGGTACGTACCTTTTTTTAAAGCTGTGCCTTTCGCTTTTGCCGACGCCTTCTGACTAGGATGTTTTCTCTTGGTTCGCGCACGAATATGCCAAATATTTTTATATTGTATCTGGATTCGGCGAGCTTAAGCTGAAACACTTGGGAAACCAGACCAAAGGATCGTAATCTGTGCCCCTAGTATGAGTTTTTCTAAACGCAGACGCTAGCGACTGCGTTAGAATTTTGAATGGAATTTCTTAGTTGCCTTACTATCCGCCAGAGGCGTAACTCAGGTTTTCCATACTAAATCGCTAACGCAGTCGCTAGCGTCAGCGTTAAGAAAAACTCATACTAGGGGCACAGATCTTTTTCACAGCTCAACCGATATTCATTGAACATAAAATTTTGTAATGTGCACGTGACGCGCTTTCATTTGAGACCGCACTCGAGTATATTTGCAGACATTCGGTGATTCTTCCCCACAACATCTAAACGGCTCAACCGATTTTCATCAAACATGTCTAAGAACACTCGCCAATAAATCACCTTTAATACAAAAAAAAAATTAAATTGAAATCGCTTCATCCGTTCGGGAGCTATGATGCCAGAGACAGACAGATAAACAGATAGACAGACACGTCACACTTTTTGCCTCGGGGGTTAAGGTGGACTCAATACAACTGCAAATATTTAAAAGGCAGATTCAGACCATTAAACTGAACAACTTTTTCAAATACACTTATATCGAAATAGGTACAAAAAATTTTTTTTGTCTTCCTATACAAATTGAGAATCAGCTGATTTATTAAGTATGGCGAGTGAAAAAAATATTTTCATATTTTGACATAGGTAAGTTTATTTGGAACAGTTGTTCAGTAGTTGTATAGTAGGTCCGAATCTACCCTTAAAATATTTTCAGTTGATTTGAGTCCACCTTTTTTGTCATAAAATATAGAATCGTTGAGTTAGTCTCGAACTTACTTTGGGGCTAACTCAATCCGTGTAATTTGTCACTATATATATTAATTATTTATTTAGTTTACAAACACACAAATTTGTTAAAAATCATTGTATTTTTTCACTGTTATAGTGGTCCACCAATCTGGGGAAATTCCAATTCAAATGGACCAGACAACAGAAGAGTCAGCGAAAGAAGTAAGTGTAAAATGTCAGTCAGTCAATAGCTGTGCCCCGTAGGTTTGCCCATTACTACCTACCAACATCTTTAAAACGGCTGGACCTATTCTGACGATTTTCAACCGCAGATAGCTAACATTATAAGGCAAAATTTAAGCTAACATATGTTAGCATATTATGTTATTATGTTGTTTCTATATAGAAAAGAGTAAAAAAAGAGTTTCTTACTGTGACTGTCGCGCATTCTCCTACGGCGGTCCTTCCTCGCTGCCCCGCGACGTCACATTACAATAAAAAAAAATCTATGAAATTAATAGAAAAATAAACATAGTTATCCTATACTGATAAACGAGCACCATCATCATCATCATTTCGTGTAGGCGTCACGGTCAGTCGACTATGCGCACCCTGGTGTCAGAGTTCTTCGGAGCCGCCTCTCGGCCCCTGACGTGGCTCCTTTAACGACCACCAGATGGCAGCCGGGACCAACGGCTTAACGTGCCTTCCGAAGCACGGAATCATCTTTATTATCAGACAATCAGGTGATTCAAGCCTGCAATGCCCTAACCAAACTGGAAACAACTAAACAAAGTATGCTTCCCGTGGGAATCGAACCCACGACCCCCGGGTCTACAGGCAAACGCCTTAACCGCTGGACCACGGAGGTTGTTAATATTTGTATAGGTACTTATATATTTTCGAAAACGGCTCTAACGATTTCTTTGAAATTTTAAACATAAGTTTCGGTCGCCCAGGTACTATAATATATATATATATATATATAAATATTTCAATTCTATTAAAACCAGAGTGCGAGCAGTACAGTCGAGGAGTGACAGAGAGGGTGGACTTCATCCCGCTGCTGCCGAACCCTGAGACGATGTCGATATCGTCAGCTAAATGCGACTACGCCGGCGTCGAACTCATTGTTGGTGGGGAGAATGCTAACCAGGGGGAGTTTCCGCATATGGTAAGAAGATTTCACTGATTTTTGTCTCAACTTTAAGGGCTCCTTCTTTATCAAATACCGTTTTTAAAATAAATAATAATCAGTATTAAACAGTCGTAAAATTCTGAAAAAATTATATGTTTTTAGTTGAGGATATAACCGAGTGAAATTCGCTTACATTAACACAATCAGACAAAATTCGCTCGATAGAAAAAAAAATCTAAGTTGCCTCCTTTTAAAGTTTATTTTCAATACTATGCCTAAAATAATAAACTTATTGACCTGACTTTTATACTAGCCCAGATGTCTCCAAATTAAGGCTAATGCCAGTTCTTCGCAAAAAACGCGGCAATTATTACAGCTTTGATTGCTTTAACATTTAGACTAACTGACAAAGTTCAAGCTCAAAAAAGACCCGATTTCACTACGAAAAGAAATGTGGGATTCTCCATCAAAATTATTAATTCAATTTATTAACAAAACCTCTTTCAGGCCGCCATCGGCTTCACGAACTTCGACAATGGGTACTCCTTCAGCTGCGGTGGGAGCCTCATCAGCCCCAGGTTCGTGCTCACCGCCGGCCACTGCACCAGGGACGCCAACGCGAGGGACCCGGAGCCGGTCATCGTGAGGCTCGGGGACCAGAACATAGATCCTAGTGTCAATGATGGAGCCAACCCTGTTGATGTGAGTTATCTATCAATTCACTCTAGATAAGCCTTAATTACCTTAACCGGTAATCGTGAGTCTCGCACTGCCCCTAGTATGAGTTTTTCTTAACGCAGACGCTAGCGACTGCGTTAGCGATTTAGTATGGCAAACCTGTACAGCGCCTCTGGCGGATAGTAAGGCGACTAAGAAATTCCATACAAAATCCTAACGCAGTCGCTAGCGTCTGCGTTAAGAAAAACTCATACTAGGGGCACTGGCCCTTAAAAAATTTGCATGCTTGCATTGTTGATTTGAGTCCACTTTATATATTTTGTCATCAACGATAAACTTAAACAACAGACTTCAAAGAAACACCTGCGCGAGTACAAACGAAAGACAACATTATTTTATAACTTAGCTTCAAAATGCTGTAACAGCTAGCGCATTCTTTACCCAAACTTTGTCTTCCAGGTAGCAATCCGCAAGATTCACAAGCATCCGAACTACAAACCCCCATCTCGCTACAACGACATCGCGCTGCTGGAGTTAGCCTCGGACGTGGAGTTCGAGGCCGCGATCAGGCCGGCCTGCTTGTGGACGCAGCGCGGCTTCGGCGGACACACGAAGGCTGTAGCCACCGGCTGGGGGGTCACTGACACTGGTAATTCTTTCTTCAGCCCGTTCGACAAATAGTATGACAAAACAACTGCCTCCACCTCCCATGGCTCTACCAACCTCTCTAATACGAGCCGAATCTCGGGAGAGTGCGCTGTACTTGCATTTCGCATCTCTTTCCAGTCGCACCTGCTTGATCTACAAGTTCTCTATAGTGTCGCCTATCTATGCAATCATTGCATTTTAATAAATCTCCCCCATCTTTAGAAGACTTACGAGCTTAGTATGACAAAACAAAGTATACAATAAAGAAACTACAAACATAGATAATACTGGAAGAGTGCATTAGCGTTAACCTAAATATAAAGTGATTGTTGACAAAAGTATAGTTGGTGCTGCGACTAAATCACAGACCTTTGAAATAGGGAGACATTAGGCGAAATCGGCGAGCGTGTATGACGAGAGTGATGAGTGTGGAGGAAGCGAGTGAGGTATGTAAGGATCAAAGCCAATGGAAATCTCTAGTCTCTGCCTACTTCTACGGGAGAAAGACATGATCATCATCATTTCGAGTAGGCGTCATGGTCAATTGACCATGCATACCCTGGTGTCAGAGTTCTTCGGAACCACCTGTCGGCCTCTGATGTGGTTCCTTTAACGGCTACCAGATGGCAGCCGGGACCAACGGCTTAACGTGCCTTCCGAAGCACCGAATCATCTTTTTTGTCAGACAACCAGGTGATATGTATGTAGGTGTGTGGTATTTTTGTAATCCTCTACAAATTCCTTTTTTATAATTTCGAAGACGATGTAATATGAGAGAAGTCACTAAGGCACACAGTAAAAATAAAACTATATTTAACTCCAGTAACCAGACAGACGTCCAAAGAACTTCAGAAGGTGTCGCTGACGCTCCTGGAAAACAAGGTGTGCGGCCCACTGCTGGGAGACATTCGGAACTGGGACGGCTTCGTGGACTCCCAGATGTGCGCCGGGGAGCTGCGCGGGGGCAGGGACACGTGTCAGGTATCTACGTCTATACTGACTCCGTAGTATGAGTTTTTCTAAACGCCGACGCTAGCGACTGCGTTAGCGATTTTGTATGACAAACCTTTACAGCGCCTCTGGCGGATAGTAAGCTAAGAAATTCCATACAAAATCGCTAACGCAGTCGCTAGCGTCTGCGTTTAGAAAAACTCATACTAGGGGTACAGGTCACCAACTTCTTCGTCCGAGCGTGTTTCCCGTTACATCTTCAGCTTACGCTTCAGAGTCCAGGGTACGCTATTAATCATGGCCCTGATTTGGCGGTACTGGTTATTACAATGGAGCGACTGCCGTCTGTCCTCCGTAACCCTTTTTACAGGGAAATCAGACCAACAGGAACATGACCCGGGTGTGTTAGTATAGTATAGACATAGCCTAACGACTGCCATCTACCGATAACAACCGGGACCAACGGCAAAGTATTTGACTTAATTTTTTTTTCTTATTGCAGGGTGACTCCGGCTCCCCAATACAAGTCGCGTCCAAAGATAACCAGTGCATCTTCTACGTAATAGGAGTGACGTCATTCGGCAAGAAGTGCGCTCAGAGCGGTCAACCGGCCATTTACAGCCGGGTGTCGAGTTTCTTAGACTGGATTGAGAGGGTTGTGTGGCCGGGGGAATAAGACTGGTAGATTCCCAATGACCACCTAAATCTGGGGCCAACGGGGCGAAATTAAAAACATTACATTTCTTTAACAGTGTATGAGTTTTTCTAAACGCAGACGCTAGCGACTGCGTTAGCGATTTAGTATGACAAACCTGTACAGCGCCTCTGGCGGATAGTAAGGCAACTAAGAAATTCCATACAAAATCTAGTGTCTGCGTTAAGAAAAACTCATACTAGGGGTACAGAAGATAATAAAACAGAGAACAGACATCTAAATTTAAAAAGAAGTAAACAAAACATTGGTAGATGAATTGGAACATATAAACCTTTTTCTATTCTAACAATTTGATGATGATAAAAGCGATCTCACCATTGAGGTACACAGGATTTATTGTTTTGAGTTTCCAACACGCCTTACGCGAAAGTGATTAGTGTAAGATCTTGTATGAAGTGTAGGTAAAGAGGATGAGCCCTAGGGCTCAGGTGGTCGCCATACTAATCCAAAAATAGAATTTATACTGGCTGAATTTACACTGATAAAGTTACTTGAGTATTTTTTTTTTTAATCCACGGTATATTGTTATACAAGTCTTACTTTGGGGCTAATTCAATCTGTGTGATTTGTCCCTATATATTTATTTATTTATTACGATCGGCAACTTGCACGTGACACCCCTAATGTTGCTTAGGCTGCGTTAAGTCAAATGATCGAAATACACTAAATCACGTACACGTTTTGGCTTATTGTGCGTTTTGATGAAGTCTGTTTTAAACAAAGAGATATATAACCTGCTAGTATTATTCTTTCCACGTAAGATTAAGTTATACTAAAATAACATAAAATATTTTGATACATTAATGTTTAAGGGGCGGCCATTACAAGTTCGCCTCGAGCACAATTAGGTTTCTGAAGGGCCGCCCCTAGGAGTACGGTAGCTTAGTTAGTTAGTACGGAGCACTAAGGAAGTCATTATCATTATTGCCCAAAAAATATATTAAAAATCTAATTTTATAAAAAGTTATGTAAGATAGATATAATTTATGATAGATACAAGTATAATATAATTTTGTAATAAATTTCATAATGATATGTGGAAATAAATTATAAGAAATATAAACTTAATAAAATTTATGAAAAATATATTTTTTATTTCTTTGACATCACAGCTTTTTATCATTTTTAAGTATATTAGTTAACAATAAATAAAATTACAGATTTTTAAATATTATTTCTTTATACATACCTAAATATAATTTATTTATTGAAACTATTACTTTATTTACTGATTTCCCTTAAAAAAATACAAAATGTGGACTTCATGGCAAGACTGCCAGTCAAACCTTAGGCTTAATTGCTGAACTAATTTTAGTAAAATTTGCTAAGTATATAGATTAAAGACTGTAGTCGAACATAAGCTACTTGTTAGTGCTATGGTATATAACTGAGTAACACGCGGGCAAAGCCGCAGCCAACAGCTACTTTTTATAAAATGCTTGTGAAAATATATAATCTATACTATAATATTATAACTTATCACCGTATGTTTGTAATCAGGTTTAATATACACATTTATCATACAAAATATATTTGGCAAAAAAGCCACTAGAAAAATGTAAAAAAATTTACTAAACGGTGGAGTATGTCCGAACGGATATAACCACAGTCCCCTACGGTTCGCATCACGAATATGATGGCTGGTGTACGCTATCGTGACCATCCACGTTAACATGTATATGTTTATTTTCTTGTGTATACAGCTGTATGCAAAGAGGACAGAGGTAATGACGAGCCAGAATGTTGTACAATGGAATATACCTCTGTATTTGTTGCTTGTTAAATCCTGGAACAAAATTTCAGTTTTGATCACCGTTAACATTTTAATAACTAAGTTAAGGCAATGCTTGGAACCTGTACTAAAAGTATACTGGTTCTACAAGTCCATATCCATATTAATACTATAAATGCGAAAGTCTGTCTGTCTGTCAATTCTTCACGGCTAAACTGCTGGACCGATTGTGATGAAATTTGGTATGGATATAGTTATGCACTAGGAGTCAAACATAGCCTACTTTCGGGCGCGATATAACCGAGGCGCACGCGAGCGGAGCCGCGGGCAACAGCTAGTAAATTATAAGGGGCTGTGTGTTCTAGTGGCTGTAATCATAATATTTACCTTCCAATAAAGAGATCTAGCAACGAAAACGTGGTCCACATCGATCAACGACGACATTAGTGTACAGAACCCCACATTAAACATACCAGCAGTACCATTTAAACTAAGTTCTTGGCTCAAAAACAATATAGAGGAAAGACATGCTAAAGTAGCATGAACAGCGCTATCAGTAAAGGCGCGAAAAACTTGTGAGTCTGAAAATCTAGATTTAAACACTAGGTAGTCTCCAAGATACGCCGCTAAACATATATTAAGCGTTAGAAACGCTTTTATCGGCTTCATTTTTGATCCATTGAAAAATTTAGGTTATGTTGTTTGTTTGGCTCATTTATTTTAATGTCCTCATGAGTTATGATTTCGAAAACTTTAACATTGACTTCGAGATTTATTTTATTACATTGTTTTTAAACGATTTTTACTTTTAGTTTGTTTGTTGACACTGTATTGTATTCACTGATGATAACTGTTATGATAGATAACAAGTCAAGTACCTATCAATTCCATTCTGACATTAGTGAGATGACTTTGACGTTGACAGTGACAGTTGCAATAATAAACTACACACAAGCATTCTTTTACAACTACCCTCGCAAAAAAGGGGTTTTCAAGGGGTTTTTTGGGAGTTCATTTATTTGCGAATAAAGTGTTACAAGGTGGTCTTAAACGAAATAAAGTGTACTTATGACTTAATCATCTTTTATAGGTAGTGCAAATAGGCGGCGCCATAAAGGTATAGGTAATTATATCGAACTTAGGTAAAACAATGTTAAACTTATACAAAATTACGTGCACGGTTTACCACACAATAAATATATTTAAGTAAATCCCATTAAATTTATAAATTTTATGCGAAGGGGTCATCATTCTAGCGTGTTTCCTAGTTGCATCTTCAGCTTACGCTTCAGAGCCCATGATAAGCTTTTAAAACTAGATTTGAAGATAAATAGAGCATCTGCCGTCTGACCTCCTTAACCCTTTTTACAGGGAAACCAAAAACCAGTCGGGACCATCCGAAGGAAGAAGTCGCGGGTAACAGCTTAATATGTAATTGTATACCTTTGTTTACCTATATTTAAAATAGTGTGTCAAAATATTGAAATAATTATTAACTTAAAATTCCTTGTTTTAGACCGAAAATTATCAAATGTCCAAAAAGATGATGCAAGTATTAGAATTATTTCTGCAGCTTCACATATTTTGCACCCATTTTGCATCTCATCTTAGCGTTTTTCGGTGTCCGTGGTTTGCTCATCATAATTTCGTGTAGGTGTCATGGTCAATCGACCATGCACACCATGGTAAGACGTTTGCCTGTAGGGGGTTAAGTCAAGACGTTCGATTTCCATACTTTATTTAGTTGTTTCCAATTACTTAGTTGGGTAGGTAGTAAGGTTATTTAGTTGGGTCCAGGGAGACAGCGCAATACATGATGTAAGGCGGACGACATCTCCCTTACTCACTGGATCTTGCATGGTTTTAAGAGATGGTAGGTAGGCCACCAGTTTGCTTGGAACATTGCAGTTGTGAATCACGTGAGAGCCTGCTTCAGAAGGCACGTTGAGCCGTTGTTCCCGGCTGCCATCTGGTAGTCATTAAAGGAACCACGTTAGAGACCGAGAGGCGGTTCCGAAGAACTCTAACATCAGGGCGTCACTTAGTTATACCAAAAAGAAAAAAAACTTATAAATACTTAATTGAAAAGTAATCTGAAGGTGTAAAACTAGTAAACACGCTCGGAGAAGAAGAATCGAAAAACATATATAACCATATTTCTGTTGCAATCGGGTAAAAATAAAGTATAATGAACTATACTCAGATACGGCCGCACCAAATTCTTATCTTTTCCATTGAAATCGTGATAAGGCTTGATAAACTGCAGGAGTACATAACGCGGTTAGGTCTATATAGTCGGTTACGGTTGTAGGTGTAAGTTTATGTAATCTGTGGTCACTGCAATTTGAAGAAAATGCCAGAAATTGTGCACGTGCAGGCTGGACAGTGTGGAAACCAGATCGGATCTAAGGTACGTACCTTTTTTTAAAGCTGTGCCTTTCGCTTTTTTCGCCGACGCCTTCTGACTATGCCAAATATTTTTATATTGTATCTGGATTCGGCGAGCTTAAGCTGAAACACTTGGGAAACCAGACCAAAGGATCGTAATCTGTGCCCCTAGTATGAGTTTTTCTTAACGCAGACGCTAGCGACTGCGTTAGGATTTTGTATGGAATTCCTTAGTTGCCTTACTACCCGCCAGAGGCGCTGTACAGGTTTGCCATACTAAATTGCTAACGCAGTCGCTAGCGTCTGTGTTAAGAAAAACTCATACTAGGGGCACTGGGTGTGTTAGTGGCTATCACAGCGCCGCTAAACAAGTTTACACTTCCAAAAACGCTTTTGGGTGTCAAAGGCGCGGTGCTAACTCGTGTATATATAATACCTAGTAATGTCACTGCCTCGCTTACCCATCATACCGCAGACAACATACTGCTACTTGGCGGCAGACATAGTTGAGGTAGGGTCAATGCGCCTTGTAATACGCACGATATCAACGTTAGGTACGCATCTTCTATCTATACATCTGTCTATATCTATCTATCTAATCAAGAAATACTGCACTGTGTCTGTCTGTCTGTTAGAGCTAAACTCAAAAACTACCAAATGGATTTTCTTCCGGTTTTCACTAATAGATAGTGATTCCCAGAGAAGGATTTAGATATACAGGGTGTTTGGAAGATGGGTGCAAAGCCTTAAATCATAGTATAGACAATTTAGAAACTTATAAACGAAACTTGTCTTATATGACACAGCGACCCGCCCCGGCTTCGCATGGGCATAAAAACCTTCCTCTTGAATCACTCTATCTATTAAAAAAACCGCATCAAAATCCGTTGCGTAGTTTTAAAGATTTGAGCATACAAAGGGACGTAGGGACAGAGAAAGCGACTTTGTTTTATACTACTTATGTAGTGATAGTGATTTTATTTAAATATTTGTGTGTAAACAAAGGATGCTAAAGTTTAAGAGGAAAAAAAAATTAAAAGCAGGAATGCAGTCGACGCAACCGGAAATGCGCATGGAGAAGAGATGACACTGCAGTGTCGTAATAGTTACTGAATATTAATATATTATGATGATCTAAAATGTCAATGATTTTCGAACGACCTCGGATATTTTCTGATAGCAAACAAAGATAAAATGGATAACAAAATAATAAATGACAAAGCGGTGACTATAGCTGGGATGGTGACACATGAAAACATTTATTAAGAACTAGCTTTTATTCACGCCTTTAGGGATAATTCTCACGGGACCCATACATTTTCATCACTATTCACTACATAGTATTAAAACAAAGTCGCTTACTCTGTCCCTTTGTATGCTTAAATCTTTAAGACTACCCAACGGATTTTGATTCGGTTTTTTAATAGATAGTGATTTAAGAGGTTTTTATGCCCATGCGAAGCCGGGGCGGGTCGTTATTACATCCAGGTCATTACCTATCATAATGATGCATTGTCATTGGGTTCGATTCCCGCGGGAAGCATACTTTGTTTAGTTGTTTCCAGTTTGGTTAGGAAACTGCAGGCTTGAATCACCCCACTGTTGCCCTTAGTGCGAGTTTTTCTTAACGCAGACGCTAGCGACTGCGTTAGCGATTTTGTACGGCAGAGCTGTAAAGCGCCTCTGGCGGATAGTAAGGCAACTAAAAAATTCCATACAAAATCCTCACGCAGACGCTAGCGTCTGCGTTAAGAAAAACTCGCACTAAGGGCATTGATAATAAAGATGATTCAGTGCTTCACAAAGCACGTTAGGCCGTTGGTCCCGACTGCCGACTGGTAGTCGTTAAAGGAACCACATCAGAGGCCGAGAGGCGGTTCTGAAGAACTGTTCTGTTTGGATTGGTCGCCATTAGTAGCATTTCTTTCTTCCTCCGTGCTTCGGATGGCACGTCCCGGCTATGTTAGCGATAGAAAACAGTCATTAGGCTATATGTCGTATGCTTTTAGGCAGCCTGAAAAATCTCAGTGTTGTCCAATAACACAACCGGATCATGTTCCTATTATTGGTTTCCCTGTAAAAAGGGTTACAGAAGTGATACGGCAGTCGCTCCATTGTAATAACCAGTACCGCCTAATCTGGACCATGATTATTAGCGTACCCTGGGCTCTGAAGCGTAAGCTGAAGATGCAACCGGGAAACACGATCGGACGAAAAAGGTTATCGTTATATACAGACAATCTCGTCAGCTCGCGAACATATTCAGGGAGCTGTTGCCGCTTTCCCGCATCCAGTACAATTTGATCTATACCTAAGTACCCGAGTATTTATTTTAGTATTATACTTTCAGTTCAATTTAATAACATTTATAATAGGTTTAGAAAAACAAAAATAAAACTAAAATAAAAAAAGCTAACTAACTTAAAGATCTAATAATTGTTCTCTTGCGGCATAATGCCAAGAACTCCAGCTGCATTCCCGCGCTGAGCGACCGCTATTCTCTGCGCGAGAAATGAGCCATCTCTCTTGTCATCTGCGGCATCGACGAGCATGGGAGCCAAACATTTGAAAAAATTCCATACTTTCAGTTCTGGGAGATCATATCTGACGAGCATGGGATAGACCCCAACGGCATCTATCGGGGGGAAAGCGACCTCCAGGCTGAAAGACTGAACGTGTACTACAATGAGGCTTCCGGTGGTAAGTTCTATGATAAGATACATATCATTACGCCTGTCTCAGGGGTAGGCAGACAAACCTCCAAATGATGCCGAAGATTATTTGGAGGTCCGAAGGAGCAGAGAACGGATCCTATTCTCTGAAAAAACTAGGTGTAGATGCAAGCAAGAGAGAGAGATCCTGACAGTCCTTCGCTTTCTCTTTTCGTCAAACGCGACCTAGACCGACTTTTGGGGCTAAAATCTACCATTTTCAAGAGATATCTGCGATTTGGTCGCAGTATATTTTCGAGGTCGACCTTGACCGACTCTTCCAGTCAACTCTGCTTCGTATACTTACCTTCATGTCTCCTTTCATTCATCTTCTCTACATACTCAAACCATCATACAAAATGCATATAAAGTCCTTTACTATGCCCCTAGTATGAATTATGAGATTCAGTCAGACTATTGGAATTTTAAGGGAATTTCTTAAGTGACTTACTATCCGCCAAAAGCGCTGTACACTGCCCCTAGTATGAGTTTTTCTTAACGCAGACGCTAGCGACTGCGTTAGGATTTTGTATGGAATCTCTTAGTTGCCTTACTATCCGCCAGAGGCGCTGAACAGGTTTGTCATATAAAATCGCTAACGCAGTCGCTAGCGTCTGCGTTTAGAAAAACTCATACTAGGGGCACAGGTTTGTCATACAAAATCGCGAACGCAATCGGTAGTCTGCGTTTATGAAACCTCATACTAGGGGTACTGGTGGCATCATCAGCTGGTCTCCTTCACTCCACTTCGTACGGTCTTCTGCATCCTTCACTCTTTTTTTACCTTATTCCACTTTCCTATGTGTAGCCGGTACAATATTTAAGTTCCTTCCACGTAGATCTATTGCCAGCCATTACCTGCGTTACAACCCTACTGGTCATATCCTCTTCACACAATGCATCCTTAATTGGGGTTGATAATTTGCCTAAAACCTGTCGTGATTCTCCAGGTAAATACGTGCCTCGTGCAGTGTTGGTGGACCTGGAGCCAGGCACCATGGACTCCGTGCGCTCCGGACCCTACGGCCAGATCTTCAGACCGGACAACTTTGTTTTTGGACAGAGCGGGGCTGGTAATTTTTTTTTCTTCTACTCATCATTATCATTTCAGCCGCAAGCAGCCCACTGTTGGGTATAAGCCTACAAAGATATCAAGAATGATCAACCTGCGGTCTGCATCCAGCGCTTGCCTGCGACCTTCTTCAGATCATCTAACCATCTAGTCGGTGGGTGTGTGATGCTGCACTTGCTATAATGCGCCATTTAAGAACAGTGATTCTTTTCTACAAATACTGTCGTTATTCCACTTAGTCTCGGCTACTCTGGTGGTTGCTTAAGGAGTTAAACAAGTAGCAGTTTCAAAGATACTGACATCAGGATGTGCTGTGCTGGAGCCAGGTGCCATAGACTCCGTGCGTGTGGCCTACGGTCAGATCTTCAGATCGGACAACTTTGTGTTTGGATAAAAAGAAGTATTTTTTCTTAGCTACTTCTTCACATCATTATTTCAGCCTCAGGCTGTCCACTACTAAACATAGACCTTCCCCAAGGGTTTTCAAAATGACCGGTTGGAAGCGGCCTGCATCCTGCGTCTCAGATCATCCGACCATCTGGTCGGTGGGTGTCCGATGCTGCGCTTGCCGGTGCGTAGTCGCCATTTGAACTACATCACATATAAATAAGGATCACTACTTCGACCTATTCTACTCACCTCTAGACATTATCGGCGTGCAGTTCGCGTGGATCACTCTTGTTGTCATCGCTCATCGGTTGTCTGTGATGTGTCCGTGATTACTCAAGTGACGGCTGAAAATCAGTGCTAGACATCCTTGCATGTCTAGTGTAATACTGAGCCGCCACCTATTGAGATATTTGTCACATTTCATGTATGTTTGTTTGTTATTTTTGTCCTTTGTTGATTTTTATGTGTGATGAATGTCTTAATAAATGTCTATTCTATTCTATTCACTTTCTCAAGATTTTCGCACTAATGCTATATAATATTTCAGGAAACAACTGGGCTAAGGGTCACTACACAGAGGGCGCTGAGTTGGTGGATGCCGTTCTAGATGTCATCAGAAAAGAGGCTGAGAACTGCGACTGTCTTCAAGGTAAAATACCACTTCGAACCCAACATTTTCCGTTGAAAAGAAATTGTTTATTCACAATATAAGATATTCTTATCACTTTTTGACTGACTTTGATTTTCATAAAAATGTAGACGTGCGCAATCCGCAACTTATGTGCCGGGTATACTATAAAGTATTCTGTGAACGCTATAACCATCACTGTAATATCCTTGGTTTTCAGGGTTCCAGTTAACACACTCGCTCGGTGGTGGTACTGGTTCAGGCATGGGGACCCTGCTTCTGGCCAAGATCCGCGAAGAGTTTCCGGACAGGATTATGAACACATTCAGCGTTGTTCCCTCGCCCAAGGTCAGTTTAGGATGCGAAGACTGATGAATGACTTGCTTATCAAGTGGGTTACATACAAGGTCAATAGACCTGTACGTCCTGGTCCTCAAATGCACTTACGGAGTTTCGAAACCTAAGGGAAACATGCGGTATAAACACCTTTACAATGCATGTTTCTTGGACATAGTTAATTGGATCTTGCAGAAATTTCTTATCAGCGATAATAGATCAATCTGTGACATAGGTGCACAGTTTCTTTAACCAACAGAAAATAGCGGCCCATAAGGTTTCGGTTTGCTGACCTCCAAACATCAATTCGAAGATGGTGATGATGAATGCATGTTTCCCGGTTTCCAATTTATGTCTCCCGTGGGTTTTTAAACCACACAGAGGCAGACGTCCGAGTATCAGTAATTCTTAGCAGACAGAGTTTATAATTTTCGCATTAATACAAGAACTCCTCTCTTCAAGCGCCTTCACCACTCGTAAGGTCTACATGAAAAAGGAAAAAGAGGAAGTTCCAGACACCGGGTTCCTCTAATGCTGGAAGTTTATCTGCTATTCAACATTTTATTATATTCCTGTTCGCCTTTAGGGTTTCTTTTTCTTTGTATGTAATGGCCACTTCTGCTGCCTCTTTTGAACGTTTCACAGCCATACTTTATATTAATTACGTGCCAGCAGCGAAGAAAAGTTAAAATATAGTGCACCTCTAGTATCAGTTTTGAGTATCGCAGACGCTAGCGACTACGTTTTTTATTCAAATAAATTATATTGATTGATTGATTGAAAGGGTTATTAATTGGACATTTCCAGGTGAGCGAAGTGGTCCTGGAGCCGTACAATGCGACGCTCTCTGTGCACCAGCTGGTGGAGAACACCGACATGACATTCTGCATCGACAACGAGGCGCTGTACAACATCTGCTTTAGAACCCTCAGGCTACACAACCCCAGCTACAGCGACTTGAACCATCTCATCTCGGTGAGTATTATTTCGGTCGCTCTAAATAGACTGCGAGCCATTTTTTCTTAGGACTCTTACTTAACTGGAAAATGATTGAAATACTGGACATCTGTGAGTATCTTCTGTCTCCGTTTGAACTGATTTATCACGAACACTGACTTCTTCTGCATTGACAATGTGTCTTCATGCAACATCTGCTTTAGAACCCTCAGGCTACACAACCCTTGCTACAGCGACTTGGACAATCTGATCTCGATGAGTATTATTTCCATATTCATAGGATTGGAATTACGAAATCGCAGTCGCACTATACAGACTGCGAGCCCTTTTTCTTACGACTCTTACTTAATTGGAAATGATTGAATTACTGGACTTCTGTGAGTTTCTTCTATCTCCATCTTAACTGACTTATCATGAACACTGACACTTTTCTGCATTGACAATGTGGCTTTATGCAAATCTGCTTTAGGACCCTCTCATCTCGGTGAGTATTTTCACATTGATATAAGCATAGAATTCCGAAATAGCCGCTTTAAACAGGACTTCTGTGAGTTTCTTATGTCTCCAAACTTATCACGAACACTGACATTTTCTGCATCGACAACGAGGCGCTGTACAACATCTGCTTTAGAACCTTCGGGCTACACAACCCTAGCTATAGCGACTTGAACCATCACATCTCGATGAGTATTTTCATATTGATAAGCGTAGAATTTCGTGATCGCCGCTCAAAACAAGACTAAATCGCAGTAAAGAAACCTTAGACTTGGCTTGCCTAGGGACTTAATTACTTTTTATAGAGAAACTAGCGACCCATGCGCTTCACATAGGCATAAAAACTTTCCTCTTGAATCACTCTATCTATTAAAAAAAACTGCATCGAAATCCGTTGCGTAGTTTTAAAGATAGCATACAAAGGGATATAGGGACAGAGAAAGCGACTTTGTTTTGAGTTGTGAGTGATGATTATCAGCTCCGTCGAGACTTGGCTAGTTTTTCAGGATATTTTGATGACCTTCAAATTAATCAGCCCTTTTACGAGTAGGTATCTTAGGACGTGTTGTGATCATTGCCGTAATTAGCCTTTTCTGCGCCCTAGCGGAGCTTCTATAACTGCGCCCTCTAATAGTCCTGCCTGGTCTGTGCCCCTAGTTCATACTAGGGGTTTTTCTTAAGGTGATACCTCGGTGAACACTAGCGCCACCGTCATTTAAAAATCATTACTCACTGAAAACACAAGTTATCAAAAATCCCTCTGCTGTAATTAAAATTCTGGATCTGAAGTTAATTTTAAACATATTAAATTATTAAATTAAAATTCCCTATAGTTACAAATTGCATTATTGCTTAAAACGGCCACTTTTAGCAGTTTTGCAATTTGTAACTTTATGGAACAAACTTGTGTTTTCAGTGAGAAATGATTTTTAAATGACGGTGGCGCTAGTGTTCACCGAGGTATCACCTTAACGCAGACACTAAGCGTCTGCGTTTAGAAAAACTCATACTAGGCCGTACTGGCCATTTTTGCGCCCCCCAAAATCTACGCGCTGTGCCTGGGCACCAGTGGCACCGCCCTATTTACGGCACTGGTTGTGATGAGTTGTATGTCATGGGCTCTAAAGCGTAAGCTGAAGATGCAACCGGGAAATCAGACAAGACTAAACAGCCAACGTGTTCCAGCTGACGATGTCTGGAGTGACCACGTGCCTGCGGTTCCCCGGACAGCTCAACGCCGACCTCCGCAAGCTGGCCGTCAACATGGTGCCGTTCCCGAGGCTGCACTTCTTCATGCCAGGTCTGTTTAACACAAAATCCTTTTTCATCATCAGTGTTAGTTAGTATGATAGTATGACCTACCTACCTTACCTTTGGTACCTTTGGGCCGGGTACGATTCGGGGTGGCATTTTTGACTAATAATTTTGGTTATATTTGTTAATTTTTTTATATTCCTATGTTTGTATTTTAAGTGTAGGTACATGAATAAATACCTACTTTAATATATTTACAACTAGCTGTTGCCCGCGGCTCCGCCGGCGTGCTCCTCGGTTATATCGCGCCCGAAAGTAGGCTATGTTTGACTCCTAGTGCATAACTATAACTATATCCATACCAAATTTCATCACAATCGGTACAAAAGTTTAGCCGTGAAGAAGTGACAGACAGACAGACTTTCGCATTTATAATATTAGTATGGATATGGATTACTAAAATATGAAATGATAGTATGTATCAAATAACTCCCGGTAACACTTCTGTTCGTGCTACTACTAACGCCATCTAATTAGTTAATTGCTTACTTTGAAATGTCTATATTTTTCTTTATCTTTAAATAGTATAAAACAAAGTCGCTTTCTGCTGTCTGTCCCCATGTAGGTATGCTTAAATCTTCGAAAGTACGCAACGGATTTTGATGCGGTTTTTTAATAGCAAACCGCATGTAACCGCATCATAGGTACATATTTCACCCGTGCGAAGCCGGGGCGGGTCGCTAGTAGTAAGATAAAGACAAGATATCCCTCTAACAAACGAAATAACTCCATTAGAGAGGACTGTGCCCCTAGTATGAGTTTTTCTTAACGCAGACGCTAGCGACTGCGTTAGGATTTTGTATGGAATTTCTTAGTTGCCTTACTATCCGCTAGAGGCGCTGTACAGGATTGCCATACTAAATCGCTAACGCAGTCGCTAGCGTCTTCGTTAAGAAAAACCCATACTAGGGGCACTGTTTACCTATTAATAATTCCTATTTGGTTACAGGTTTTGCTCCGCTGACAGCTAAGAACTCATTCAACTACAGACCACAAACAGTCCCTGAACTTATGAGTCAAGTAAGTTCTGAATAACTACCCAATTCAAAATTAAGTCAAGGTCGAATTTAGGGAACTACATACCTGATAAAGACCGTAATTTTTACCAGTGCCCCTAGTATGAGTTTTTCTTAACGCAGACGCTAGCGACTGCCTTAGGATTTTGTATGGAACTTCTTAGTTGCCTTACTATCCGCCAGAGGCGCTGTACAGATTTGCCATACTAAATCTCTAACGCAGCCGCTAGCGTCTGCGTTAAGAAAAACTCGTACTGGGGCACAGAACGTCTCGAACAAATTAACCGACTTGGTATTACATGGATCTCACAACTTTTGACGGTACAAAAACTAAGCGAAACTTGGTTTTTTAAAAGTTTTGTTTTTGATGGCATCGTCTACACATTGGCGGACACACGACTGCTATAGCAGGATAACAATAAAACTTCTATTGTGTTTTCAAAAACGTCCGCGAACGTGTTAACTGTACTCTCACCTTTACTCTTCACTGTGACCCTAGTATGGGTTTTTCTTAACGCAGACGCTAGCGACTGCGTTAGGATTTTGTATGGAATTTCTTAGTTGCCTTACTATCCGCAAGAGGCGCTGTACAGGTTTGCCACACAAAATCGCTAACGCAGTCGCTAGCGTCTGCGTTAAGAAAAACTCATACTAGAGGCACTTTCAGCCGTCACCCTTTGAGTAATCACGGACACATCACAGTGCCCCTAGTATGAGTTTTTCTTAACGCAGACGCTAGCGACTGCGTCAGCGATTTAGTATGGCAAACCTGTACAGCGCCTCTGGCGGATAGTAAGGCAATTCCATACAAAGTCCTAACGCAGTCGCTAGCGTCTGCGTTAAGAAAAACTCATACTAGGGGCACAGACAAGGTAATGCTTGTTGTTCAGATGTTCAACCCCGGCAACATGATGACGGCGTCGGACCCGCGGCACGGGCGCTACCTCACGGTGGCCACCATGTTCCGCGGACACATGTCCATGCGCGAGGTCGACCAGCAGATACTGGCCATACAGAGCAAGAACTCCAGGTGACTACATCCTCCACCCCTACTCTACTATGAGATTGTGTAAACGCATGCGCTTTCTTTCGTGGCTTCTCTGTACAGGTGGCTTTTTTTTAAATAGTTTTTACGGCCATGGAAACTAGTCCTTTTAGGCCTTTCTTGAATTCATTAATCTTCTTCAGTCCTACTTAAGTCAGTCAAGTCAAAAAGTCAAGTCAATATTCCACTCTAATCAAGTAAGTAAGTCTTGGCTAAGTGGAGCGGCGGAAAACCTTCACTTAGCTATAACTTGGAGATTTTGATGACAAAGACAAAAAGTCACGCATTCAACACTGTACCACTTCCTAACACTCACGCTTGTTCACGAACACTTTGCGAACAATAATCCGCCAATATTATTCACAAACACTCGAAAAAACCTGAGTTTTGGAAATCAAACACAGCGCGGACACAACGACAGTTTACTTTCCCTCCAAAAGCTCCATTGCTCCATACAGGTGGCTTATATTATCTATACTAATATTATAAAGCTGAAGAGTTTGTTTGTTTGAACGCTTATAACTTTGGAACTACTGGTCGGATTTGAAAAATTCTTTCTGCATATGATAGCTTAATTCTTGGGGAAGGATATAGGCTATTACATACACACCAAGGGCGATTGAAACCGCAGGGAACAGCTTGTCTTAAGTATCGGTCCTAAATTATAGGAAGCACGTCGAACCTTTAAGTCCTTTTGTACTTACCCCATCCTTACTCACCCACACTGAGATTTCTGAAGAAGGACTACATGAGCTTCAGAACATCACCTGGTGCGAAGTTCCTGTAGGCCTCCAGGTCAGGGTACGCTGCTTCAAAGAGGAATGGACCTCTTTGGAGGTCTTTTTCTTGCTGGCCAGTGAGTCACAGCAACACAAAATGTGGCTCATGGACTCCGCTGCTTTCGGGGAAATTCGGGGCTTTCGACATGTTTCAGTTTAAAGAGGTGACTGCGGTTTTCAAAATATCCGGTCCGCTCCTATTATTGTTCTTGTCTGTGTTCTTTTAAACCTACAGACCTTCCTACGCCACCGGGTGTCATTGGGCACCAATCGTCGCCTTCGAGTGTGCAAGTCCACTCAGTGTATTCTATTCCGCCTTTTGTCTCCTCTCGATATTTTCTTTGGTGGCTTTACTACCATCTCTTAAAACCATGCAAGGACGATCGAGTAAACGAGACAGTGCAAATACATGATATAAGGCGACATCTCCTTTACTCAATCTTTCTTGCATGGTTTCAAGGGATAGCAACATAGTGATTATACACTCTTTGGAGATGGCAGTAAGCCAGCTGTATCTACAGAGAAGCCACAAAAATGAATTTGTAATTGTTTTGAAAAATCAAACCGTTCACCACCCTCTTTTTCATTTTATTTTATTTTATCACTTCTACTGTCATTTTCTATCAATTTTTGTTAACCCCCGACGCAAAAAGAGGGGTGTTATAAGTTTGACGTGTCTATCTGTCTGTCGTATTATTCGAGATGATGCTGATGTCACAAATTTATTTCTTTCCTTATCTAACCTTTGAGTTGACATAATTGTATAGTCATATCCAATTTATGGAAAATTTTGACGGCTCCCGTTTCCCGTCTGATCGCCGCTTAACGGTTTTTTGACAAACGACGCGTCTGACTGTCAATAGGGGGGAATGTAGTTTAAAAAACAATAGAAAAAGACATATACAACCTCAAAAAAACCAACTTTAAATCCATTAATCCAGACCTCCGTGGCGTAATGGTTAACATGCCTGACCGCTACTCAGGAGGTCCCGGGTTCGATCCCCGGTCAGGTCAAGATGAAAAATGATCTTTTTCCGATTGACCTGGGTCTTGGATGTTTATCTATATATGTATTTGTTATAAAATATAGTATCGTTGAGTTTAGTATCCTATAAGACAAGTCTCGAACTTACTTTGGGGCTAACTCAATCTGTGTGATTTGTCCCTAAAATTAATACCTCTTCCAGCTACTTCGTAGAGTGGATCCCGAACAACCTGAAGGTGTCAGTGTGCGACGTGCCCCCGCGCGGGCTCAAGATGTCCGCCACCTTCATCGGCAACTCCACCGCCATCCAGGAGATATTCAAACGCATCTCCGAACAGTTCACTGCCATGTACAGGAGACGGGTGAGCCTAATCTGTACCCCTAGTATGAGATTTTATAGACGCGGACGCTATAGAAACTGTTAGGATTTTGTATGTAATTTATTAGTTGCCTTATTATCCGCCAGGGACGCTGGTGGCTTACCACCATCTCTTTAAACCATGCAAGATCCAGTGAGTATGGGAGATGTCGTCTTACATCATGTATTGCGCTTTCTCGCTTACTCACTGGATCTTGCATGGTTTTAAGAGACGGTAGTAACCTCCCTGTACAGGATTGTCATAAAAAATGATCCAACGCATTCGCTAGCGTCTGCGTTTATAAAATCTCATACAAGGAGTAATGACGGACTGTATTTATTATATTACTCAATAATGTAGGGTGTCCGACATTTCTACTCAAATGTCCGGCCAAACTGGCTGGTCTGTGCGGCTATTAGGTTTGGCGATCTGGCAACCCTAGCCTAGATGATAGATGATTCACAAGTCACGCGACTGTGTTGAAAATTGCTATGGTGCATCGTTGATGCCGAGATGGTCCAAGAGATAAGAGGAAGAAGGGGAAACTACGATATGGCGCGTTATCAATGCAGCATACCATCAAGTGAGCCGGCTCTCGCTACGGTAATTTATCGATGGAGGGTCGTCATCGAAATTGAAATACTATCCGCTTTAGAAACCTTTACAAAGTGGCAAAAGTAGCCGTTTTTAGTATTTTTAACAAACTATAGCGGATAGTATTTCAATGACTTCCGAGGTTCTAATGTAAGTTAAGGATACTAGCAAAAAAAGTTGCGAGAAGATTTCTGATAAGCTCACGTGCAGAAAGGGATTTTTTTTCGGGAAA
The DNA here is from genome assembly GCA_947044815.1 of Apomyelois bistriatella. Lineage (NCBI taxonomy): Eukaryota > Metazoa > Arthropoda > Insecta > Lepidoptera > Pyralidae > Apomyelois > Apomyelois bistriatella. The sequence goes on from OX345717.1 coordinate 4,776,697, forward strand.
TGGTGCTAGTGAGACTGAAGGAAAAGCCTTAAGTTATAATTTACCACATCATAGTTTCCCGACTCCTCAAACATTGTCTTTGCAGGCCTTCCTCCACTGGTACACTGGCGAGGGTATGGATGAGATGGAGTTCACTGAAGCAGCGAGCAACATGGCGGACCTCATCTCTGAATACCAACAATACCAGGTAACAAGACTGATTGTATATTTTTACATCATTTTTATGCTTCTTCATATTTATTTTTACTAATGTAAATACAAAAAAAAAATGTATTGAATTAATTTCTAAAATTATTTAATAAAAATCTATCTAATCTACAAACTTGGGGGAGGCTTATGCCCAGAAGTGGGTTGTAGACAGCTGTACCCCTAGTATGAGATTTTAAAAGCGTTAGCGATTTTGTATGCCGAATACAGCGCCCCTTGCGGATATTAAGGCAACCAAGAAATTCCATACAAAATCACTAACGCAGTCGCTAGCGTCTGCGTTTATAAAATCTCAAACTAGGGGTACAGGCCACTAAGAAAAAAAAACATTTTTATTTGACAGGAAGCGGAAGTCGAAGACGTAGAGTTCAACGAAGAAGAGGAACTTGAACAGGAACCGTATGAGGAAAACGCGCACGATCAAGTGCAAATCGCCCGTTAGAGGACTAGGTTTTATCACCCCTAGCCCTAGCTACGCCATTAAAACTATTTTTATTTATTTCTAATTGCTAACGTATTTAACATAGATTTAAAAAAATTGCGTCGCTAGAGACCGCGCGCAATTCGAAATTCTTTGGCATTTATAAAATAAAAATGATAGTATTACGCGCGTATAATACATATTCTTTCTAATTTGTGCGTATAATCCTTTAGAGCATTAAACCAATCTACATTAAACTAATCTACGCGTACTTATTTCTATATGAAAAAGTCATTCTGCGCACGGGGTGAGGAAACACATACAATAAGTATTAACACTAACGCATTATTCTAACACGTCGCTACGCACACACTTAAATAAATTAACAAACACAAGCAAAAAAGTACACCCATACAAGTATTATAAGCAGTATGACCGGCGGTTTTATATTCTTACTTTTGGCAGAGGGGGGTCGCCTGTCAGAGTCCGGTCAGGTTGGTTTAATACAGCTTTATACTATCGACGTGTCAGCCAGTCAGGATGGCCGTGTTAACACGGTTGTAACGTCAGAGGTATGGAGGTTTTAGTAGATTTATCTACGCGCTAGTGTGATAACTACGTGGTTAATTACTGTAATTTTTATTCTATTTTTTATTTATTGTTAATTAGACCGATATCCCATATTGTCATTGTTATGTTTTGATGCCAGTGTATTTCTAAATATGTTATTGAAATATATACATTCATCATTATTATAACAGCCGTAGACAGCTAGTCCAATGCTGGACATGGGACTCGCACAAAGATTTCCAGAATCCAGAACAACTGGTTGGAAGCGGCCTGCATCCAGCGCTTACCTGAGACTTTCTTTAGGTCATCTGACCATATGGTGGCCTACCACCATCTCTTAAAAACATGCAAGAACGATTGTTGAGTAAGGGAGATGTCGCCTTACATGATGAAATGCGCTGTCGTGCTTACTCACTGGATTTTGCATGGTTTTAAAGAGATGTAGTAAGCCACATGGTCGGTAAGTTCACCCTTTATCAAAATATTAAAATTGGTGATGTTGAAAAAGTTTGATGCTTTAGTAAGAGAAATACCTACTTATGGTCATAGGACCATAACTGCAGAAGGCTTCCATTTATGTTATAAGATAAGTACATGGTGATTTATAACGGCTATCCACATGGTTGTGTGTTGATTTGAGTATTAAGAATTACTTGCTTAACTGTGAATAATTTATTTTATTTTCGATTGTTTTAGAGTGTATTTTGGGATTGTTTTATACGAATGTTTTTAAGGAAAATAAATAGAGGTTATTTTTAATTGGTCGTTTTATTTTGTGTCAATGATAACCAATTGTATACGCTTTATTAACTACATTCTAAATAGATTTGCGTTGTGTATCGTAAATGCGTTAAGACCATGGAGTAACTCTACACCATACATGTTTGTTGTCGTGAGGCCTACCGTTCGTAATACTACCAAGTGTGGAAATCGATTATTTGCGCACGAGTGTTGCTGCTAGTAACGCAGCTAATAGGTTTTTTGTTGGTTTTCTGTTTTATATAATGATTACACGTATCACACTGTAAGGAGCTGTTCACATATGATTATCTATTTTATTTATGTACTAGCGACCCGCCACGTATTCGCATGGGTATGAAAACCTTACTCTTGAATCACTATCTATTAAAAAAAGCGCATCAAAATCCGTTGCGTAGTTTTAAAGATTTAAGCATACATAGGGATATAGGGTCAGAGAAAGTGACTTTGTTTTATACTATGTAATGTAGTGATAGTGGTTGATAGAATATTAATATTTCAGCCGCAAACCGTCCTGCTGCTGCTTCTGTGCCCCTAGTATGAGTTTTTTATAACGCAGACGCTAGCGACTGCGTTAGCGATTTAGTATGGCAACCCTGTACAGCGCCTCTGGCGGATAGTAAGTCAACTAAGAAATTCCATACAAAATCCTAACGCAGTCGCTAGCGTCTGCGTTAAGAAAAACTCATACTACACTGTACAAAGGCCTATCTGTAGATCTAGACTGGTGGATCCGAAGTTTCCTACGTCCATGCAAAATGGGTGAGCTGATTGCTCAATTTTTATGGGAGGATTGTTATTATTACAATTTTTACCCGACTACGGCGAAGCCAAAAGGAAAGAATTTTTTTTTGTATATTTGTTTGTTACCTCTTCACGCCCTATCTATACCAATCTTCCTGAAATTTCGCATACACATAGCTAGGAGTCTAGGAGTATTAAGAAGGACATAGGGTACCTTTCATCCGGATAAAGCACTGTGCCCGAGGGAAATTCATGCGGGCGAAGCAGCGGGCGAAGCAGCGGGCGAAAGCTAGTATTATATTAATATGATTACGCCCGTTTTCCGTAGGGTTAGGGAAAGACAAGACTTCCTAAATCTAAAGCTACTAAAGCTTCCTAAAGAAAGCTATGTGTACGCGAACTTTAGAAAGATTGGTTCAGTAGATAAGGCGTGAAAGCGTAACAAACAAACAAATATACAAACTCACTTTCGCACTTATAAAATTAGTTTGGATGTATGTATGTCCCCTGGGGAAAATTTTACAAAATCTTTAGGCGTATAGTATTCTGTAATGTGTTATACACGGTGTAAAGAATGAAATGTAAGAATGAAGTAATAAATAAATAAATAATAAATATATAGAGGCAAATCACAGAGATTGAGTTAGCCCCAAAGTAAGTTCGAGACTTGTGTTATGGGATACTAACTCAACGATACTATATTTTATAACAAATACATATATTCTAAGATAAACATCCAAGACCCAGGTCAATCAGAAAAAGATCATTTTTCATCTTGACCTGACCGGGGATCGAACCCGGGACCTCCTGAGTAGCGGTCAGGCATGTTAACCATTACGCCACAGAGTAATTATGACACTTTTCCAACCCAATGAAATAATATACAGTATGTAAACACCCTAAAGTTTTATTAATACGTTGCATGTTCAAATCAAAACAGAGGACGTTTTCTCCAAGTTATTTTTTTTTTCTTAGAATTTTCACTTGATTCTTCTAACCGTGGAGCGATGGCTGAAAGTGGGGTGTTTGGCAAGATTATATTTTTATGTGAGTACTATTCGCTCGCGGCTTTGACTGTGAGGTACTTTGTGTAATAAATGATACACTAGGTAATAGGAGATTTTATAAACGCAGACGCTAGCAACTGCGTTAGGAATTAATACATTGAGTATTAATTTATTGCTTCCTTAAGTAAATTTACAAGGTAGATACAATATATCCGCATATCGCAGATCTTGTTACAGACACATTTCAAATTGTATTTTTATAGCTGAACAAAGAGTTTTTATTTTACATACTAAAATATCAGAAACCAATAACAATCTTTTTCCAGATTCCCTAGCTACAACGTTTGGGAGATTTCCACATTACGACAAACCAATCAACCCTGTATACAGACTACCCATCGCCCGATCAGATATACCAAGAGACGTCTACGAATATTTAGGAGACAGGCCACTTCTACGAGGCACAGACGATTTCATAAAACTACCAAAAGAACTATTCGAAAAATGGTTCGCACACACCCAATCGACCAACACTGGTAGAAATGACGAAAACCTATCAGAGATTACTACTCCACAGGTCATTGAAGCTCTTCCACACAAAACTAAAAGCAAAAGGCCTGATGACGAGACAGATGAATTTGACAAAACTGATTCTAAAAATGTAGTTAAGAAGGTTAAAGATGTTGAAAATGAATCATCTCGTGTTAATGAAAATTTTAACGTCCAACAGTATAAAGATGATTTCAATGATCAAGGAAACAGCGAGGCAGCTGTAAAACATAAGTTATTTGGACTTATAAGTGAAACGAAAGCTTCTATTGATAAAAAAATCGCGCCGGTACAAAATGTGCATGACGCTTATAAAATGAATAGGTTATATAAGATTGGATACTTAGTTAGTAATATTAATAGGACACAAGACAGCTTGTCGGACTTTTATAAGTATATCGAGAAGAATATCAAGACTTGGGACGTAATGAAGACTTTGAATGCATATGATCAGGTAACTAAGCTTATTTGGCTGAATGATTTTGTTATTTTTTACACTTTTTAGGACCACTGCCATTACAACTACCACAGAATACAATCTTTAGACCAAATTTCATGAAAACGGGTTCAAAGTCAAAGCAATAAAAATGTTCCAAAAAACCTTAAAAAAAGCATTAGAATTTCTTCCTAACTATGTATTATTACATTTTAATACCTTAAAGTTTCGGGTCATCTTAAACCTAGAAGCAGGTTTTTTTTTATTTACGTCCTTATCCAGCTATTGACAACGATCCCACTTGATATTAAGTACACATGCACTTAACATCAGGTATAACTCTGTATCAAATCGCAGAGTTGACATGTGTTGTGAAGATGTCGAACTAACCATTCGCAAATCACTCAGCAAATGTAATTAAAAAAAAAAAAATAGGTAAACTTTTAGCGAATTCGACTTTTATAACCCTATTTCTACCCGCATCTTTCAGGTAAAAACAGCGGACGAGTTCCTATCCAAAGCCCTGTACATTCTCAACCTGGTGGGCTCACCAGCGTCAGCCCCCAAACTGGTACCACCAAACAACAGGGTCAAACTAAGTGGTATAAAACCTCATAACATGTCCAGCCATCGTCCTGCCACGTTTGAGGAGACGCCCTCAGATATCTCTAGATTAGCGTGGTCTTATTACGATGGCATTCCCTAAAATGTGACCTAAGAGCATCAAGCCACGCGCTCTAATCTATTTATTTATTTTCAAATTCATGTACACAGAAAAATATACAAGAGAAAAAACATAGAATATTGAACATTAGTACAAGGGTGCTGCTTATTTCTAAAGAAATCTCTTCCAGCAGACCCAAGAGAGGAAACGAGAAGAAAAGGGTAACAGGCGTGTACTAGAATATTATTATATAATAAACATACATACATAAGTACATACATACTTAAATAAATATATACCATATCTAGGTTTTATTTAAATTCATATATCCAGTGATTGACCACGATCTCATCTTATTCAAGTAAAAACAACAAACTTATTAAATAAACCTTAAAAACTATACTTAAAAAGAACTTAAAATAAATAATTATTTGCATGCTAAGTGAATTTTCCGGATAGATTGTTAGTAAACTTTTATAAAAGAGCCCAAAAGCCAATTTCTGATGTTAAATGCAGATTTAAATAGTCTAAAATGGAGCTATGGCACATTAAGTTTGGCACAAAGGACCCAAATTGTATGTTGACCCGAAATACGTCTGCTGGCAGTGGATTTCACTGTATTGCCGTAGTGAAACAGTTTCCCACATTATGCGCGCGAAATGAGGAAACACACACATAATTATTATTCGAACATGTCACTACGCACACACATGGCAAAATTGTCAAACATACAAAAATACACGTATACAAGTAAAAACGGTATGATCAGCGGTCAGAGGAACGTTAACTATAATATAATGGACTACCTCCGTGGCGTAATGGTTAACATGCCTGACCGCTACTCAGGAGGTCCCGGGTTCGATCCCCGGTCAGGTCAAGATGAAAAATGATCTTTTTCTGATGGACCTGGGTCTTGGATGTTTATCTATATATGTATTTGTTATAAAATATAGTATCGTTGAGTTAGTATCCCATAACACAAGTCTTGAACTTACTTTGGGGCTAACTTGATCTGTGTGACTTGTCCCTATATATTTATTTATTTATATTTATTTATTAATGGCCGCACGCAATTCTGTGCCAGTGGTCTTACGAGAAATACGCCTGTCGGTTGCCATTCCAGTTGGTTTGATGCTCTAAAAACCAATAAGTAGTAGTTTCTAGTAGATAATAATTTTCGTTAACTCGAGTAACATTTATTTTCATCCAAATTAAAAGTGAAATAAACGTTACCTGCTAACAAAAGTATCATTACGTTAAAACAAGCCCTGTCTGTTTAAATTCAAATTCATTTATTACTTTTAAACATGTTGTACAGTAAGGTTTTACAAATCACTATTAGAAACAAACATGTCCGACGAAATTTCGGAGGAAATCACGAAAAATAAAATAATATTAATTTATAATTCATTTTATTCCTTAGTAATAAATAAATACAAAATATTTACAGATCATTGCAAATATAAATACGAGATTTTGTCTTATTAATAAAATAATAAATTACATTTTAATCTATCGTTGTTTATTAACAGTGCGACTTATTATAAAAAATATTAAAATATAAATTCCTTAATTATCTTAATAATAGAGTATATAGAGATCGATTTGTTGTCACAATAAATGTGATGCTTATTAAGAACTAGCTGTTCACTGCGGTTTCACTCGCCATTAGTGTGTATGTACTATAGCCTATAACCTTCCCCAAGAATCAGGCTTTCATATACAAAAATAATTTTGCAAATCCGACCAGTAGTTTTCAAGTTATAAGCGTTCAAACAAACATACTCTTCTTTCTTCGCTACAGTTTTTTCATACAAAATCGCTAACGCAGTCGCTAGCGTCTGCGTTTATGGTCGTGGTACTGACTTAACCCCGAGAATCAGAGAAAAGAACCCCGAGAATTTGAGAAACTCCGTTAAAACGGTTAACAAGCTAGTCCGCTAATTTGGAGGTTTTGGGTTTGATCCCAAGTCAGTTAGTTTTTGCCAATGGGGTCCCAAACGTTCCATGCTGGTCTGGGTGAAAAAGAAAAACATAGAATGTACCAGCTGCTTCTCCTCCCGTGCAAGCCGTAAAAGTCGACTGAGGGAATTGGCGAATGGGGGAATCATGACATAGGCGATGCGGCTAGCAACCCATCACTATTGATTTCCTGTTACAACTACCATCATGCTTAACGTGGTCTAAGGTCTTATGGCCTTAGGCTCTGTCTACCCCACTATGGGATAAAGATGTGATTATGTATGTATGTATGTATGTAAGTGTTAATATCTTAAGTTTTAGGATGGGGATAATTGGATAATTCTGCGATAAATAAGTATTTTGCCAAAGTGACATTATGTTTCAAAACCGAAGAGATATCAACTAGGCTATAACTGCTAATTCGCGCTACAAAAATAATATGTAGTACTTACTTATGTACTTACAATTATTTTATATTAATATTAAATATTCCACTTCAAGGCGAACTTAATACTTATTTGATAAACTTAACCATAACACGCTAAGATCATTAAGGAGGACTGGATTCTTAATGCAGACGAATTTTGTGTAAAACGCCATCTAGCGTGGAATAAAATACAATTTTGTCGAAAAGCAATTCACATGGAAACTTACCGATTTAATTTTTCTACTCACCGCTAGATGGCGTATTACAGAATTACAAATGCAATCACCCTCCTAACTCCCGCGTATTAAAGTTAGTTTATAAGGACATACACAATATGGCATCACTTTGTATATAATCATGATTTTAACTTGGATCTTATTCCCGCCTTATTGACATGTAAGACTAAATTTTGAGGTTATAATACATAGGTTTGTCGTCAATAATGTTGTTCATATCACCCAGTTTCGGATCGCACATTGGCCACATCGCACTCATTTCTATATCACCACTGCTGGGCACGGAATGCTGATTCGGCATTGGGCCCTGTAGACAAAAATCATTCGCTCCATTAATAAATAAAAAATATTAGAGGTAGTTGTACAAATTCAGGCTAATAACATAAACGGGACGAAAGTGGCGTGAGAGCTGCGCACGTTAATATTTATATGAAAATCGGCTACTGCGCATTCAGTAATTTCAGTTTGAGGTAAACTTAATCCATATCCATACTAATATTATAAATGTGAAAGTCTGTCTGTCTGTCTGTCTGTCTATCTGTCTGTCTGTCTGTCACCTCTTCACGGCTAAACTGCTGGACCGATGGTGATGAAATTTGGTAGGTATGTAGTTAACGACCTGAGGTCAAACATAGGCTACTTTTGGACGCGATATAACCGAGTCCCACGCGGGCGGAGCCGCGGACAACAGCTAGTAATTATATATATTACTCGCGGTTTCACTCGCCATTAGTGTGTATGTACTATAGCCTATAACCTTCCCCAAGAATCAGGCTTTCATATACAAAAAGAATTTTGCAAATCCGACCAGTAGTTTTCAAGTTATAAGCGTTCAAACAAACAAACAAACTCTTCAGCTGTATTATAATAGTATATTCCATTCGTCTGTCATTCAAATCTCATACAAAAGGCGGTTTCTAATACTCTAGTCACCAGGGTGTGCGAGGTGACAAACAATACATGGTTCACAAAATATGCATATGTAAATAATTGAATGAGTGAAGGAACGAATGAGTGAAGGAAGGAATGAGTGAAGGAAGGAATGAGTGAAGGAAGGAATGAGTGAAGGAAGGAATGAGTGAAGGAACGAATGAGTGAAGGAACGAATGAGTGAAGGAACGAATGAGTGAAGGAACGAATGAGTGAAGGAACGAATGGGTGAAAGAACGAATGAGTGAAGGAACAAATGAGTGAATGAACGAATGAGTGAATGAATTAATCAGTGCATGAATAAATGACTCACCGTCCGTCCGTCTGTCCTTCGTTTGCCCCTCGACCGTTTCGGCCAAGGCTTCTTCAGATGCACGTAAGTAATGTGCGCTCGCTTTTCGCTCGCGTGCTTAAATCCTTTGCCGCACATTTCGCATTTGAACGGCTTTAGACCCGTGTGGATCTGAAACAAGGCAAGCCACTTGAGACGATACCTCGGTGAACACAAGCGCCACCATCATTTAAAAATCATTATTCGCTGAAAACACAAGTTATCAAAACTCCGTGTTATGTAATTAAGGTCCTGGATCTGAAGTTAATTTTAAACATATTAAATTATTAATGTATAGTCCCCTATAGTTACAAATGCAATATTGCTTAAAACGGCCACTTTTAGCAGTTTTGCAGTTGTAACTATTGTGAACTATCCATACTTCCATACTAATATTATAAATGCGAAAGTCTGTCTGTCTGTCTGTCTGTCACCTCTTCACGGCTAAACTGCTGGACCGATTGTGATGAAATTTGGTAGGGATGTAGTTAACGACCTGAGGTCAAACATAGGCTACTTTTGGGCGTGATATAACCGAGTCCCACGCGGGGCGAAGCCGCTGGGAACAGCTAGTAATTTAATATGTTTAAAATTAAGTTCAGATCCAGAACCTTAATTACATAACACGAGAAAAGTGAATAATGATTTTTAGTTGATGGTGGCGCTAGTGTTTACCAAGATCTCGTCTTAAGAAGACTAGTTAAAAAAAACATAGTCGAACGTAGGCAACTTTTAGGCGTGATAAAATCGAGTCCCGTGCCGGCGGAGTAGCTGAGTAACAGCTAGTGTTCTATAATTTGCACTAACAAATGCTTCTAAATGAGTATTATAGAACGTTCTAATTTATATTAGACCTGTTCTATGTATACAAATTTTCTGCACCAACCTATTCTTTTGCCAACAATCACAAGAGATTGCATTAGCGATAAGGCCGCCTATTGTATTATCTATGTTTGTATATTTTTACTGGTGCAATAAAGAACTTTTGTCTTGTCTTGTCTAGAAGCAAGGATGCTACAAGTTAGTGTTGCCGAACTATCGATAGCACTATCGATACTATCGATAGTTTTCAAGCAATACTATAGATAAATATTGCGACATAGATATTGCGGCTAGCAACCCATCACTATTGATTTCCTGTTTCAACTACCATTATGCTAAACGTGGCCTAAGGTCTTATGGATCCAGGCTCTGTCTTCCCCGTATAGGATAAAGACGTGATTATATGTATGTACGTATACTATAGATAAAGAATAATACAATCGATACTATCGAAAACTATCGTAAGGCTATCGATGGTCGACTATTGAGCGGCAACCCTATTACAAGACAACATGAAACTCACAAATATGTGCCCCTGCCGATTGCTGTGCGTAGAGAACTGTTTCCCGCACAGCGAGCAGCCGTATGTGTGTTTGTCTGTGCTGTGCACGCGCCTGTGAGACACTAGTCGTTGTTTCACCCGGAACGCCTCGCCTGGGAGTGTTCTAGAAGCTAGAAGGTCTACTACAAGCCAACAAGAGACTCACAAACATGTGCCTCTGCCGATTGCTGTGCGTAGAGAACTGTTTCCCGCACAGCGAGCAGCCGTATGTGTGTTTGTCTGTGCTGTGCACGCGCCTGTGAGACACTAGTCGTTGTTTCATCCGGAACGCCTTGCCGCAGGACTCGCATTTGAACGGCCTCTCGCCGGTGTGGACCCACGTGTGGTCTTTTAGTAGGGCGTAACTCTGAAACAAGAATATAATTGATTGAAATAAAGATATAGGTACATGGCCTGTGTCTTTATTAACGGCCTAACGTGTGTTCCGAAGATGGAGTGCCACTAATGGCGACCAATCCAAGCTTGGCCGCGCTCGCCGTCGCTTTACACGCACACAGACTGAGTTAGCCCCAAAGTTCGAGACTTGTGTTACGGGATACTAACTCAACGATAAAACACATATAAAGATAAACATCCAAGACCCAGGCCAATCGGAAAAATATCATTTTTCATCTTGACCTGACCGGGGATCGAACCTGGAACCTCCTGAGTAGCGGACCGACATTTTAACCATTACGCCGCTGAGGTCGTCTCATAAAGTAAGTAGTACTATTCCTGCAGTCCCGAGCGCCTTATAAATGGCTCGACAGGTGGTCTACTATCATCTCTTAAAACCATGCAAGATTCAGTGAGTAAGAGGGATGTCGCTTTACATCATGTATTGCGCTGTCTCGCTTACTCACTGGAACTTGCATGGTTTTAAGGACTGTAGTAACCCCCCTAGTGGTTGATCGTCCTCTCTTGCTCGACATCTGCCAGTTGAGTACCGTTACTATTGCTTTCAGTCCCCAAGTTTGTGCTTAAACTATCCACGACCATAACTTGAATTGTATCACTCTTGAAATAAATACCATTGTTATATTTATATTTGACATCTTTTAGGTATTTATCTCATCTTGTATAACTTTATAGGAAGACCAATAGCTACAATAATATTACAATAGTAAATTGACTGTGATATAAAACAGATGAGCCACTACAGGTCCTCACGAGTAGATATATGATAGTATAAAAAGGAAATAAAACTGTACCTGGAACATTCTACCGCAGACCTCGCACATACAGGGTGATTTCATGCTGGGGTAGTTCGTCCGGTTCTTGTCGGGGTGCATCCGCCGGAAGTGGCCGTGGTAAGCGCGGGAGTCCTCCAATTGTAGCCCGCACTGCAATACAATACAACTAAATGAGAGTTTTGGCGGGACGGTAAAAGTAACAACATGTCGGTGTTGCATTTATTTTCCAAATTTATTCAAATAAGGCATTAAGACGATACCTCGGTGAACACTAGCGCCACCATCATTTAAAAATCATTATTCACTGAAAACACAAGTTATCCAAAATCCGTGTTATGTAATTAAGGTTCTGGATATGAAGTTAATTTTAAAGATATTAAATTATAATTCCCTATAGTTACAAATTGCAAAACTGTTGAAAGTGGCAGTTTTAAGCAATATTACAATTTGCCATAGGGAAATATACTTTAATAATTTATTATGTTTAAAATTAATTACAGATCCAGAACCTTAATTACATAACACGGATTTTTGATAACTTGTGTTTTCAGTGAATAATTATTTTTAAATGATGGTGGCGCTAGTGTTCACCGAGGTCCAACATTAACAAAACATGTTATGTACGGTTATGTACTCATATTTTAGGTTTACGAACTTTATTTCTCAAAAGAATCATGCAAATACAATAAATCACTTCAAGAGAAATACATTTCACAAAAACATACATAATATGTTTACACATAATATTATGACGAGCGGTTTCTTCATTATAAACTAACTAGCTTCTCTTTTCCTTTACCTTTTCTTCTCGTTTCCTCTCTTGGGTCTGCTGGAAGAGATTTCTTTAGAAATAAGCAGCACCCTTGTACTTATGTTCTTTATTCTATGTTCTTTTCTTTTGTATATTTTTCTGTGTACATGAATTTGGAAAATAAATAAAATAAAAATAGCTGTCCCCGCGGCTTCGCCCCGCGTGGGACTCGGTTATATCGCGCCCAAAAGTAGCCTATGTTTGACCTTAGGTCATTAACTACATCCCTACCAAATTTCATCACAATCGGTCCAGCCGTTTAGCCGTGAAGAGGTGACAGACAGGAAGACAGACTTTCGCATTTATAATATTAGTATGGACGCGCCCAAAAGTAGCCTATGTTTGACCTCAGGTCATTAACTACATCCCTACCAAATTTCATCACAATCGGTCCAGCCGTTTAGCCGTGAAGAGGTGACAGACAGACAGACAAACTTTCGCATTTATAATATTAGTATGGATACACAAAACTTAAAAAATAACAAAACCTATCACAGATTCACACTTAATAATTACAATGTCGGGTAGTTATGGAAACGAGAAATTCTGTGTGACGTCGTCTTCATCGAAACATCGCTCGACAACCACGGACTCATATTTTTGAATTATAGCCTAGCACAGGACCTTAACAAATATAATAATTGATAATGACTGCAATTTTTTGTGTGATCTTAATATAATAAATTCAAATTGTTTATTTTCAATATAGGATATTCTTATCACTTATTGACGTCAATTGTTACTTATTTCAAGTTTACCACCACACAAGTGGCGCCACAAACTCCACAGCAGCATTTTCTTCAAAAACGTCATTTCACAAAATTTTAGTCAAATCAGACGAGTTTACATTTGAATATTTTATTTACCTGTTCACAAGGTATGGGCCCTTCCGCTTTCCGCACTTGGCTAGGATACAAAGATCGGTCGTCCTCGTCGTCTTCTCTCTCCTTCGCACGCATCTCCCTCTCCCTTTCTTTCGCGTCTTTAGTCTTGCGACCTATAGAAAATAATTAAACAATTTTAAATCTGTATTAACAGACTTAATTAACACTGAGAATGTAAAATTTGTTTTATGTGGACCAAATAGTAATTTTGAAATAAATTTATTTTTATTAGCGACCCGCCCCGGCTTCGCATGGGCCTTACATTTGAATCACTCTATCTATTAAAAAAACCGCATCAAAATCCGTTGAATCGTTTTTAAGATTTAATAAATACAAAGGGACATAGGGACAGAGAAAGAGACTTTGTTTTATACTATGTATGTAGTGATGATAATTTTAAAAGAATTACAGACAAATCGTCATCTACACAAAGTTAGATTGCTGTGAAATGAGTTAAGAGAGTAAAACAATTTTTTTGAAATTTTCATCCATATATTTAAACAATATAAGACGTAATATTATTCCTAACCTAACAAAAGTGTCCAGCAATTTCCTAACGAGCGCTAGAATAGGTTTTTTTGAAGGCTGGCCAGAGTGAAACTAAAAAACCTAATGTTTAAAAATGTGTACATTAAAACAACTCTATTAGCGGCTGGTAATGTTTTGTTTTTAATAATATTATTGTCTTAGGCCAGCAACGAGTCTATTGACGTATTGTTTTTTTTTTTTAATAATGAAGCTATTTCCGAACAAGAGGTTAAAACTAATATTAAATTTAAAACAATATTTGTATACCTCTTTTTTACCACGATCCACCCTAAGGTTGGCTGGAAAAAATTGCATCAGCGATAAGTCCGCCTTTGTACACATCCATATCTGTCTGTCTTGTCTGTCTGTCTGTCACCTCTTCACGGCTAAACTGCTGGACCGATTGTGATGAAATTTGGTAGGGATGTAGTTAACGACCTGAGGTCAAACATACTACTTTTGGGCGCGATATAACAGAGTCCCACGCGGGGCAAAGCCGCGGGGAACAGCTAGTTATTTATATTTGTATCAACATGTATAATTTATTTGTTAATGGTACAAGAGAATATCCATCTATCTATTTGTTCTTACCCTTCTTCGGCTTGTTGGACTCCCGGCCTTCCTTGTCGTCAGTACTATGTCTCGCAGAAACACTGATGTGTCTTCGTAGCGCTTCGGACGACACAAACCGAACGTTGCACAGTTCACAGAGAGGCCCGTCCTCCGGTATCTGGTAGTAAAACCATACGGAGTTTTTGGAGGGAAAGTAAACTGTCGCTATGTCGGCGCTGTATTTAATTTCCAAAACTTAGGTTTTTTCGACTATTTGTGCTTAATATCGGTGGATTATTATTCGCAAAGTGTTCGTGAACAAGCGTGAGTGTTAGGAAGTGATACAGTGTCGATTACGTGACTTTTATCTTTGTCACTAAAATCTCCCATGTTATAGCTAAGTGAAATTTTTCCACTGCTTCACTTAGCCATCTGACTGACTAGAATTACTCACTTGACTAGATTAGACTATTGACTTGACTTTTTGACTTGACTTGACTAAAGTAGGCCTGAAGATGATTAATAAATTGAAGAAAGGCCTTAAAGGACTAGTTTCCATGGCCGTAAAAAGTATTATAAAAAAAAAAGTAAAACCATACTACAGTGACGCTCATCCCATAAAGACACTTTCCCCCGTATTAAGAAACAAATTCAAATTGTTTATTTTCAATATAGGATATTCTTATCACTTATTGACGTCAATTGTTACTTATTTTAAGTTTAATACCACTTCCAAAGCGCAAGTGGAGATGAAGTGGCGCCCCAAACTCCACAGCATCATTTTCTTCAAAAACGTCAATTCACAAAATTTGAGTCAAATCAGACGAGTTTACATTTGAATATTTTTATAATTACAATAAGTTTATTATTAAATTATTAAATATTCATTCATTTCGTGTAGGTGTCATACATGCACACCCTGGTGTCAGAGTTCTTCGGAATCGCCTCTCAGCCTCTGACGTGGTTCCTTTAACAACTACCAGATGGCAGCCGGGACCAACGGCTTAACGCGCCTTCCGAAGCACGGAATCATCTTTATTATCAGACAGTCAGGTGATTCAAGCCTGCAATGTCCTAACCAAACTGGAAACAACTAAACAAAGTATGCTTCCCGTGGGAAGCATACTTTGTCCGGGTCTACAGGCAAACGCCTTAACCACTGGACCACGGAGGATTATTAAATATTGAAAACGTTTGTTAAGCCCATGTTAGCTAAAATGTGTTGCGTCTCGTTCTTTCACATGAATTGTCAGGTAAGAGAAGCCCATGTTAGCTAAAATGTGTTGCGTCTCGTTCTTTCACATGAATTGTCAGGTAAGAGAAAAAGAGACAAAACATATTTTAGTTAAAATGGGCTTAACAAACGTTTCTCGATACGGGGGATAGACGTTGCCTACCCCGGGTTTCCTTGCATTCATAAATTTTATTTTCACTCAAACAAACATTATAAACACGCGCCCCATGCCTTATTAAATTTTTACTTCACTGAAATTAGAAATATAAATAAGAATATAGCGCACGAAAAATGTGTCACTAGTTTGGCTTGCAAGCCAACGTTTCACACAAAAAAAAAGGGCGGGGAATTTGATTGCGTCATTTATTATGAACGTCAAGATGACGGGATCACTTTTTGCTTTTCCAATCTTGTTTTAAA
This sequence comes from Apomyelois bistriatella, assembly GCA_947044815.1. NCBI lineage: Eukaryota > Metazoa > Arthropoda > Insecta > Lepidoptera > Pyralidae > Apomyelois > Apomyelois bistriatella. The sequence continues at coordinate 4,792,925 of OX345717.1, forward strand.
ACTCATTTAGCACCATTTGGCACCTTTAATAATAATTTAGGTACTTCCTTGGTCTTGAAGATATTGAAGATCTAAATATCCCGCTATTTTGACGCGTCAAAATGACGGGATCAAGCTGTTACCGAGAAACTGCTAATTACAAATTATATATATAATCACGTCTTTATCCCATGCGGGGTAGACAGAGCCTAGGGCCATAAGACCTTAGACCACGTTTAGCATGATGGTAGTTGAAACAGGAAATCAATAGTGATGGATTGCTAGCCGCATCGCCTATGTCATGATTTCCCCATTCGGCGATTCCCTCAGACGACTTTTACGGCTTGCGCGGGAAGAGAAGCAGCTGGTACATTCTATGTTTTTCTTTTTCTCCCAGACCAGCGTGGAAGAAACTATAGCCCATTGATGGAAAACGCAGTAAACAGCTAGTCATAAATAAATACTCACCTGAACATCATCCAATCTGTGTTTGAGCTTCTTATGCAGCTGTATACCCTTCTCGCTGACGAACGAATACCCGCACAATTGGCACACGAAGTCTGACGGATGCTTGATTCTGATGTGGCCCATGTATGTCGTGAATTTACTGTAACAATATATCAATCAATCATTTATTTATTCATTTATGTGTGTCCTACTTTGAGTTGTGCAACGCTTTGGTTGTTGAACTGTAATGTTGTACAATTTTCTATGATTAAATAAATATATAAATGAATTAATTTGCATTAAATACACGTTCCCTTTCTGGGATAAGTCCGCTATTGTACTTTTGTTTTATTATCTTTGCTTTTTTATTCACTTTTGTTTTAGTACAATAAAGTTTTATTACACTTAAGCGAAAGCCGAAGCTTAAAGTCTGTGCTGATCTTCATACTATTTTATGTCTTAAACTGTTGGGATAGAGCTCTATTTCCAGTGAAACCTCGGGTACACCTCAAGGCAGTGTTTTAGGACCCACACAATTATATTTCTTATCCTTACTAATATTATAAACGCGAAAATGAGTTTGTTTGTAACGCTTTCACGCTCTATCTACTGCACCAATCTTCATGAAATTTCGCATAAACATAAATAGAAGTATTGAGAAGGACATAGGATACCTTTCATTGCGGGAAAAAGCACTGTTCCCTTGGGAAATTCACGTGGGCGAAAGCTAGTCCATACTAATATTATAAATGCGAAAGTCTGTCTGTCACCTCTTCACGGCTAAACTGCTGGACCGATTGTGATAAAATTTGGTAGGGATGTAGTTAACGACCTGAGGTCAAACATAGGCCACATATGGGTGCGATATAACAGAGTCCCACGCGGGGCGGAGCCGCGGGGAACAGCTAGTTTACTATAAATACTCACACAAACTCATCCGGGCAATGAGGACACTTGTACTTGGTCCCCTTATGCCATCTCTCGTGCAACCTCGCCGTTTGTCTGTGTGTCGTCTCGTACGGACACTGGTTACAACTGAACCTTTGCGTGTAGAGTAGTGAAAACATGACCCTATTCTCTTTATGTAGAGTACAAAATTGTTTCTCTGTGCAAGGCTTGAATTTTATGCCTTAAACCGTTGGGATAGAGCTCTTTCCAGTGAAACCATCTCGGGTACCGCTAGGCAGTGTTTTGGGACCCACACAATTATATACATACATACATATAGTCACGTCTTTATCCCATATGGGGTAGACAGAGCCTAGGGCCATAAGACCTTAGGCCACGTTTAGCATGATGATAGAAACAGGAAATCAATAGTGACAGCATGCTAGTTGCATCGCCTATGTCATGATTCCCCCATTCGCCGATTCCCTCAGTCGACTTTTACGATCTCCCAAACCAGCATGGAAGGTCACAATTACATAATATGTCTTATTTACAATAAATACTCACACAAACTCGTCCGGGCAATGAGGACACTTGTACTTGGTCCCCTTATGCCATCTCTCGTGCAACCTCGCCGTTTGTCTGTGTGTCGTCTCGTACGGACACTGGTTACAACTGAACCTTTGCGTGTGGTGAGCGGTTATATGTTTGCGTAAAGCGTGCGGATGTTTGAAATGGGTCTTGCAGATGTCGCATTGGTATTCGCCGGAATCCTGTTAAAAATCTGTTGTCTGTAAATTCGGTTTACTGACGACAGTTGAACGTGACAACGTCATAAGAAATTCGCTTGCACTTCAAGCCTTAAATGGAACGCCTCAGAGCGAGGTAACGCCGCATCGCGTCATGTTTTTTCGTGCGTGCAGCCGGCTCCATCGAATTATAAGACGTTGTCACGTCAAAAATTGTCATATTAATCATCATCATGGGGTGCCATCTTCGGACTAAAGTTTGGAGGTCAGCAAACGAAAACCCTCGAGGCTATGGACCGCTATTTTCAGTTGATTGTATCGAAGTCCGGTCCAATCTTTTATATCTTCAAACCACTTTCGTCAAGGACGGCCAGGAGATCTTATTATCTTATTAGGAGGACATATTAATGAAATGATTTAAATAAATAAACCGGTCAAGTGCGAGTTGAACTCGCGTGGAGAGGGTTCCGTACAATTCCAATGTCAGTTTTTAAATTCAATTCTGGTATTTCAACTAACTACTCCTATCGCCATCTAGTGGTGTTTTAGTGAACTAAAACGTTTTATATTGAATTTACCACTTAATTGTCAATTGACAGAGTTCTTGTAGGTTTTCCTGTAATCTACAGGCAATGACCTATATTCCGTATGTTTTTCAAAATTTTAGGCTCAATAGTTTCGGAGATCAGTGTCAGTAAATCGCTAACGCAGTCGCTAGCGTCTCCGTTAAGAAAAACTCATACAACTATTTATATTACAATAATAAAAAAAATATATTTGAGATCCTCATAACAAGCCCTTTCATTTGATATATAACAAGGTAAGGTTTGCAAAACTTATTTTTTTAAATTCCTAAGTTGTCCCCGGAATATGACCCTTATTTAAAAAAAAAATATTTATTTACTTTGCACATCTGTGTTTGGGTCACAGAAATACGCCATCCTACCAATTTCATCTGTTTTGGTCCAGTAGGTTCGGAGAAAATTGGCTGTGAAAGACGGACGGACGGACAGACAGACGCACGAGTGATCCTATAAGGGTTCCGTTTTTACATTTTGTACGGAACCCTAAAAATATAAATAACTGTTCGTCTTCACTCGCACGCAGTGTGTTTGTATTCAGGGCTCGGAAACCTGGTTAAAACGAAAAACCAGCTCGTTTTTCTGCCCATACATTTTTACAGCGACCGCTAGCATTACGGTTCCGCTCAACCGTTATTTCACCAAAAATAACGGTCTTAACCAGGTATTTAGGACCCTAAAATCGGCCGCTATATTTATTAACCAGGTTAAAGACTGTTATTATTGGGTCTTTACCCTTAAATGTACCCATGTCTGACATAAAATAAATGAATTATGAATTTAAAATACCGGTTCCACCCTGTATAGCCAATAACCTACCCCAATAACCAGGCTTTCATATACAGAAAGACTCCGCCCAAAGAGTGGTAGACCGAAGAAGTCCGACCAGTAGTTCAAATGCTCTATCCATTTCAATCAAAATTACTAACTGTATAGACAAAATATTTTAACTATCTATACTAATAAAATAAAGCTGATGAGTTTGTTTGTTTGAATGCTTATAACTTGAAAAGTACTGGTCGGATTTGCAAAATTCTTTTCGTATATGAAAGCCTGATTCTTGGGGAAGGTTATAGGCTTATAGTACATACACACTAATGACGAGTGAAACCGCGGGGAACAGCTAGTTTTATTATATGTAATTATAGATATATACTCACCACAGAATGTCTACTCATGTGAGAATTATAAGCGTCCTCATCCAAAAACCCCTTGAAACACTCTTTACACTTAAAAACTGAATTTTTATAGTTCGCACTATCTTGCCTCTTCAGTATCTCGGCCACTTGCTCCTCAAATGTAAGATCTGTTATAGTGAACAACGTTTCGTTCAAATCATCGTTCAAAAACGGCTTTCTTCTCCTATCAATTTTCGGTTCACCGTCTTTAACTTTCTTACTTACTTTCTTAACATCCTTCTTTGGCTTTCTAATCTTCTCCTTCTTCCTTTTCTTCAAAGGCAAACTATCATCCGACGAATAATCTTTCTCTTGTACATAATCATTATCATCGAAATTTTCATTATCAAATTGAATCTTATCTTCGTCTTTATTAGGATCATTTTTCACATCGTCAAAAACAAAATCAGTTTTTTCATTGGCTTCGTTGATATAAATCTCATCTGCTTCGTCTTTTATATCAACTTCGAGTTCTAACGGTTTTTGTTCAACTGTTTCATTAAATTCTACATTTAAATCGTGGTGGTCAGGTACAAAGTGAGTTATAACTAAATTAGACGTTAATTGGTTGTTCTCTCTATTTATTGCTTTGATATTTTGTACAGAAAGCTGCAAGAAATACCACAATAAATGTTAAAGAAGAAAGTATGAAAAATTGTCAAGAAAACAGAATCTTTATTAACCGATATCACAAAGAGGTTCTCAATTCGTCGGAACGGTTTTATTTTTTATAAAAGAAAGTTGTGTTAGTTACACAATTTATAACTCCAGAACGACTAAACTGATTTGGCTGAATATTAGTGGGGAGGTACGAGTAGCTTAGAACCAGGAGGAGGACATCTGGGTACCTTTCATCCCGGGAAAAAGTTTCAGATGGAAGTTCATGCGGGCGAAGCCGCGGGCAAAAGCTAGTATGACATATTTCCGGACACTTATTACCCGGGTCTTTTTAGGACCAGAGTGAATAGGCTATTAATGAACCAGCGAGCTCTATCTTAGACCACATCTGCAATTACCATCAGGTGGGATCTTGGTCAATCGCTGGTCATTTATAACATTGAAAAAAAAAAACAATAAAAAAATAGAACAGTAAATTTATATATATAATAGCTTTCGCCCGCGGCTTCAACCGCGAGAATTTCCCACGGGAACAGTGCATTTTCCCGGGATGAAAGGCATTCTATATGTCCTTCTCAATACTTCTATCTATGTGTATGCGAAATTTCAGGAAGATTGGTGCAGTAGATAGGGCGTGAAGAGGTAACAAACAAATATACAAACTCACTTTCGCATTTATAATATATATTGGGACTAGCTGTTCCCCGCGGCTTCGCCCCGCGTGGGACTCGGTTATATCGCGCCCAAAAGTAGCCTATGTTTGACCTCAGGTCGTTACTACATCCCTACCAAATTTCATCACAATCGGTCCAGCAGTTTAGCCGTGAAGAGGTGACAGACAGACAGACAGACAGACAGACAGACTTTCGCATTTATAATATTAGTATGGAAGTATGGATGTTGGGATAGCAGTGTCTCCTAACACAGCTACTATATAAGAATGTTACAAAAACGTACTAATATAGCAAATATTATTTTTTTATACTTACATTATCATGTTTGTTGATGATCTCCGTCATGAGAGAATGGGCTCGCAGGCTTTTGTTTCTGAACTTGCTGCAGTTCGAGAGCCTCTGGGCACATTCCACACACAGCTTCTGAGGTAAATACTCCTCTTTACTAAACTGGAATATACATACTTTGTTAGCTTCTACCAGCGGCTTCATACGCCTATGATTTTAAGTAAATCGGACAAGTACTTTTTCCCCAATTTTTTAACGCAAGCCTTGGGGAATCGTATGAGTAGTACCTATTTTTGTCTACTTTTTACTGCAATCTGTCTTCTATCGCATGTTAAGCAGTATTTTGTTGCTTCTTTCGATAAAAATCTTTTCGTGGTCCAATTCCAGTGATTTGGCCATATCAATAACATCGGGAGTGTATTTTCAAAGATTTATATATAGCATACATACATATCATCACGCCTGTCTCCCGTAAGGGTAGGTCTCTGACTAGAGATTTCCAAAGATTTATAACTTTTAAATAGTACTTTATGTGCTTTTCGTTACTCCTAAGTATGTATGTGGAAATTTTCAAAAAGTTTATTAGAGAAGTACAAGACTTGTGTGTGTAAACTCTTACAGCCGTATTATGAGACGTCTGATAAGCCCATTTTAACTAAAATATGTTTTGGCTCTTTCTCTCTTACCTGACACTTCATGTGAAAGAACGAGACGAAACACATTTTTAACTAAAATAGGCTTTACAAACGTTTCTTAATACGGGGGTTAGTGGCGGGCATGCTGAGACCAGTAGCAGGCGGCAGTAGTTTGTATAAACTAACTGGCGGCACGCAATATAAACTGGTAAGTACTAGAAAGTTTGTCTTAAAAATGAGTTTAAGATAAAAAAAAATGCTTACCGACAAGCCTGTAAGGTTTTCATACGCCTGTTCCAGCTTATACTTTTTTATTGATAACAGCTTACTGTCCATGTCGAGACATATTCTACAGACCTATAAAAAAAAACACAAATTAACACTTTCACTGCTGAAATCACATCTCACGAGTAATAATACCCAATTGCAAAAAAAATTATAACAATACATGCTGAATTGCTGACCCCGTAAACTCTGTACGACCTACCCTTTACTGAACTTCCGCAAACATTTCAATGTCAAAATTAGCCAAATCGGTCCAGCCATTCTCGAGTTTTAGCGAGACTAACGAACAGGGGGGTTACTACCATCTTTTAAAACCATGCAAGATCCAGTAAGGGAGATGTCGCCTTACATCATGTATTGCGCTGTCTCGCTTACTCACTGGAACTTGCATGGTTTTTAGAGATCATCATTCATCATCATTGTGTATGACATTTGTTCTTCATGGATCAGATGTCTGTATTCAAATTCCTCAGCCAGTTGACAGCGGCAGGCTTGTGAAGCTCCTTCATTCAACCAGAGCGTCGATTCTGCTAACGTTAAGACAAAATCGTATCAAAATAGTGTTTCAATAGTAGTGCTTTTTACACACTATTTACAAGAGTTATGACAGTATGATGTGATGTGAATGTAGTGTGAGGTGTGACCATCAGCAGTGATATAAAAAAATATTACATTACTTGTAGCTAGTGTATAAAAAAGCACTACAATTGAAACACTATTTTGACACGATTGTGACTTAACGTTAGCAGAATCGACGCCCTGGAAAACGGTGTAGTGGGCATTTGTTTACCACATGGGATAGGATTTTAGAGATGATAGTAGGCCTTTATATACAAGAGAAGATGGTGCTGATGAAGGCGCATGCATTTTTTTTTTATACTCTTCCACTGCAATCCGTCTCTGATTGGACATTGAGCAGTATTTGTAGCTTATTATATCACTAGCGACCCGGCTTCGCATGGGCAAAAAAACCTTCCTCTGGAATCACTCTATCTATTAAAAAAAAACCACATCAAAATCCGTTGCGTAGTTTTAAAGATTTAAGCATACATAGGGATATAGGGACAGAGAAAGCGACTTTGTTTTATACTATGTAGTGATACAATTCTTTCGTGGTCCAAATCCTTGGCCACCCCAGTCATATTGGTACATGAAATAACAAATTACAAATATTTTCGTATGTAATTTTAATTATTTTTTTTTTAATTTCATACCTTCAAACTAGCTGGTTCACCATAATCACTGTTGGTTGTAGCCTGAAACAAGAATAATTAAAGAAAATTAAACACATTGAAACTATAGACTCAAAGAACATTCATACTAATCCATACTTGCATACTAATATTATAAATGCGAAAGTCTGTCTGTCTATCTGTCTGTCTGTCTGTCTGTCTGTCTGTCTGTCACCTCTTCACGGCTAAACTGCTGGACCGATTGTGATGAAATTTAGTAGGGATGTAGTTAACGACCTGAGGTCAAACATAGGCTACTTTTGGGCGCGATATAACCGAGTACCACGCGGGGCGAAGCCGCGGGGAACAGCTAGTCTATAATATTTTAATGTTTTAGATATATTTGTCAACTACATATGCCTAAAGAAATGAGATTTAATAGTAATATAGCGTAATAATATTATGTTATTATTCAAATCACAACAAGATTTTATGGAGCCAAAAGGAAGGGTAAAGATTTTTTGACTAGACTACTAATCTAGGACTGAAGATTATATATTGATAAATTGAAGTAAGGCCTTAAGGACTTGTATCCGGGGTGCAAAATGTATTATAAAAAAGCATCTTACCGGCACAACAAAAGGAACAGCTTTTGCTCTCACTTTCCTCATCCCACTTTTTGTCTCATACATATCGTCACTCAAGAAGTGTTCGGAGCAGACGGTGCTGCGATCTCTTGGCTCCCAATTCTCTTTGTTCAAAGCGCGAAGCCACGTTATGCGGAGTGATGGATCCGTTGGGAATCTGAAAGAAAGACCACACTTTCGAATTTCAACGACAATCTTGGTTCTGCTTTAAGAAAATTCTTTAGATATAAGCAACACTTTTATACTAGTTACTATACTGATGTAGTATTCTGTAATCAAGGCATCACTACATAGTATAAAACAGTCGCTTTCTCTGTCCCTAGGTTCCTTTGTATGCTTAAATCTCTAAAACTACGCAACGGATTTTGATGCGGTTTTTTTAAATAGATAGAGTGATTCAAAAGGAAAGTTTTTATGCCCATGCGAAGCCGAGGCGGGTCGCTAGTAATTTATATATCAATGAAGGGAGTTCATTGACATCATTGATAAAACATTCAGTTGCCCATAATTAGATTGAACTACAAAACACACAAAACTAAGACAGTAAAAACATTTGATTTCTAGTTATATGACTATATCATAATCAGGAGATTATTCCTTGTTATGTTATGTACCTACTTACTGATTTGTATGTTTGTTTGTTATGGCTATATGATAATCATGATATTATTCCTTGTTATGTACTTACCCATGAAATGTAATCCCCTGTGACTTCGAAATATATCTAGAATCATTTTTACAGCCCGTTACAGAACACCGCATCGTAAAAATACAATTTTTTTTAACGATTCGCTATCTGAGTGTCTGCACCATTGCACTTCTACAATATAGTCTTTTAGTTGTTACAATCGTTTTCGTATTATCTAGTCCTTGACTGATGAGATCACTTCATAAATTAATTTTAGACAGAATTATTGAACTTATGAATTATAATCATATATAAATCACAAACATCTATTCATAAAAATGCTTAATTAGATTCTTTCTGAGTTTCTGATTATTTTTATAAGTTTATATAGCTTTTTTTTTTGGAGTTTTTACGGCCATGGAATCTAGTCCTATAAAGCCTTTCTTGAATTTATTAATCTTCTTCAGTCCTACTTAAGTCAGTCGAGTCAAAAATTCAAGTCAATAGTTAAGTCCAGTCAAGTAAGTAAGTCTATTCTGAGTCAGATGGCTAAGTGAAGCGGTGGAAAAATTTCACTTAGCTATATCATGGAGATTTTGGCGACAAAGATAAAAAGTCACGTAATCGACACTGTATCACTTCCCAACACTCACACTTGTTCACTAACACTTTGCGAATAATAATCCACCAATATTATGCACAAACACTCGAAAAACCTAAGTTTTGGAAATTTAATACAGCGCGGACATAGCGACAGTTTACCTTCCCTCCAAAAAAACCCAAATAGCATGAAATATGTTTGTAATAAACACAACAACCAAAACTTTTTTTTTTTGAATGTATCATACGGCCATGGAATCTAGTCCTTTAAGGCCTTTCTTGGATTTATTAATCTTCTTCAGTCCTACTTTAGTCAGTCGAGTCAAAAATTCAAGTCAATAGTCAAGTCCAGTCAAGTAAGTAAGTCTAGTCTGAGTCAGATGGCTAAGTGAAGCGGTGGAAAAATTTCACTTAGCTATATCATGGAGATTTTGGTGACAAAGATAAAAAGTCACGTAATCGACACTGTATCACTTCCCAACACTCACGCTTGTTCACGAACACTTTGCGAATAATAATCCACCAATATTATGCACAAACACTCGAAAAAACCTAAGTTTTGGAAATTAAATACAGCGCGGACATAGCGACAGTTTACTTTCCCTCCAAAACTCACAACCAAAACATAAGTAAAAACCACAATGTAAACAAAAAAACAGACACCTTTTTTTGCAAGTGAGCGCATGCCTTTATGAATAAAAATGTGAAGTGCTTTCGCAACTGTAGTTGCGTCATTAAACTTACAAAAATATTAACAAGTAAACTTTAGTTCTATATTCAAAGATAGTACTTAATTAAAAGCTATATTCAAAGGTAGTACCCATGGAATATAAAACACACATATAAAACCTGTGTTTTATATTCCGTGGTAGTACCTATTCATAGATAATTAAAATAACCCCGAACTTGCAATTAGGAGTTTTGGCGCCAAGCTAAAGTCGCTCAGTTATCGTCATTGTATTTATTTTCTAATATTTGTGTTTTTTCGAGTATTTGTGCATAATAAAGGTGGATTATTATTCGCTAAGTGTTCGTGAACAAGCGTGAGTGTTGGGAAGTGGTACAATGTCGTATAAGTGACTTTAAACCTTGTCACCAAAATCTCCCAAGATAAAGCTTAGTGAAACTTCCACCGCTTCACTTAGCCCTTGACTAACTTGACTAGACATGACTACTGACTTGACTTGACTGTGACTCGACAAAATGAAGAACATACATACATACATATCATCACGCCTGTCTCCCGTAGGGGTAGGCAGAGACTAGAGATTTCCATTGGCTAAAAAAAAATGAAGAACATTTATCTAAAACTTGATACTGGCAAAAATATGTTTGATTGCCATATTGTGGATTATATCCACATAAAAAAAAAAACCCCACAATGTTATAATGAATTTTTGCATAGTTGGGGGTTTTGGAGGGAAAGTAAACTGTCGCTATGTCCGCGCTGTATTAAATTTCCAAAACTTTGGTTTTTTCGAGTGTTTGTGCATAATATTGGTGGATTATTATTCGCAAAGTGTTCGTGAACAAGCGTGAGTGTTGGGAAGTGATACAGTGTCGATTACGTGACTTTTTATCTTTGTCACCAAAATCTCCATGATATAGCTAAGTGAAATTTTTCCACCGCTTCACTTAGCCATCTGACTCAGACTAGACTTACTTACTTGACTGGACTTGACTGTTGACTTGAATTTTGACTCGACTGACTTAAGTAGGACTGAAGATGATTAATAAATTCAAGAAAGGCCTTAAAGGACTAGATTCCATGGCCGTATAAACTATTCAAAAAAAAAAATCTAATTAGTTATTAGAGGTGAGACATACTAGGTAAAACGCGGACTGAGTCTTGCGAGTACGCGTCCAGAAAAAGACTAGGTCCACGAGTATTTACGAGTACGCGACTCAATGGACTCATTGCGTAACCAAATGATTCCCGTAAATGCGCGTCTTGCGTATATGGACTAAGTAGTTTTACAAGTATTGAGTCTTCACACTTCGCATTTTTTTTATCCAATTTTTTTAATATTGACCTTCCCTTCATACTTTATACAGGCTTAGGACTGTCAGCAGTTTTTATTAAAATTTCAATCAAAAAGTGTATTTAAGTAAAATATATATTAGAAGTTTTCAATCGATTTTATATACATTAATTACTTTTATTTACATTTTTTTATATACAAATGTAAACTCGTCTGATTTGACTCAAATTTTGTGAATTGACGTTTTTGAAGAAAATGCTGCTGTGGAGTTTGTGGCGCCACTTCTTCTCCACTTGCGCTTTGGAAGTGGTGGTAAACTTAAAATAAGTAACAATTGACGTCAATAAGTGATAAGAATATCCTATATTGAAAATAAACAATTTGAATTTGAATTTGAATTCTTAATCTTTTTTTATTTATTATTTTGTTTTCTTGTTTTTTTTTTCAATACGTTTATACATAAGTACTTACTCTCATATTGAATTTTCGGCGAAAGCTAACAACTGTTTGTTTTTAAAATTGCAAATTGTAAGTAAACAACAAGTATTATTATCACACCAAAACAAATATGCAACCAAAAGAAAATGACCTTATTGTGTTTGTAATAAAAGTGTTATTTGAATAAACAATAACTCGCCGAAATACATCGCTCGGCGGCTAGGTGCGGCAGCGGGCGAGTCGAGCGATCCCGAAGTTTCACGACGACGTCTTCCGAATATAGTCCCGAACGCTCGCATCCTAGTTTTTGAGTTGCGCGGACCGGTGAAGTCGCCGTACTCGTAAATACTCGATACGCTAAAAGACTCGCATGCGGGAACGCGTACTTACGCGTTCAAGCCAAAACCTATTCCAAAAACCTGTTCCAGTAAATACGTCTCACCTCTATTAGTTATCTCTATTTAGTAGAGGTGAGACATACTAGGTTAAACGCGGACTGAGTCTTGCGAGTACGCGTCCAGAAAAAGACTAGATCCAAAGACTAGGTCCACGAGTATTTACGAGTACGCGACTCAATGGACTCATTGCGTAACCAAATGATTCCCGTAAATGCGCGTCTTGCGTATATGGGCTAAGTAGTTTTACAAGTATCGAGTCTTCACACTTCGTATTTTTTTATCCAATTTTTTTAATATTGACTTAAAACTTCCCTTCATACTTTTTACAGGCTTAGGACTGTCAGCAGTTTTTATTAAAATTTCAATCAAAAAGTGTATTTAAGTAAAATATATATTAGAAGTGTTCAATCGATTTTATATACATTGATTACTTTTATTCACATTTTTTTTATATACAAAGTGATTCTTGATCTTTTTTATTTATTATTTTGTTTTCTTGTTTTTTTTTTTCAATACGTTTATACATAAGTACTCACTTTCATATTGAACTTTCGGCGAAAGCTAACAACTAATAACCGTTTCTTTTTTTTAATTGCAAATTGTAAGTAAACAACAAGTATTAATATCACACCAAAACAAATGTGCTACCAAAAGAAAATGACCTTATTGTGTTTGTAATAAAAGTGTTATTTAAATAAACAATAACTCGCCAAAATACATCGCTCGGCGGCTAGGTGCGGCAGCGGGCGAGTCGAGCGATCCCGAAGTTTCACGACGACACGTCTTCCGAATATAGTCCCGAACGCTCGCATCCTTCCTAGTTTTTGAGTTGCGCGGACCGGTGAAGTCGCCGTACTCGTAAATACTCGATACGCTAAAAGACTCGCATGCGGGAACGCGTACTTACGCGTCCAAGCCAAAACCTATTCCAAAAACCTGTTCCAGTAAATACGTCTCACCTCTACTATTTAGTTTGTGTTTAGTTTGTGGTTTAGGATGCGGTGCAATCATGTTAAAAACATTATTTTTGCGATAAATTAAGTGAACTATACTTCCAAAATGCGTTGTTGTGTACCCAGTTGTACTAACGACACAAAAAGGGCAACGAAAAGCCATGGAATCACGTTTCATTTGTAAGTATCCTTATAAGAATAACGTCGTTTGTATGTTTACATTTGTTGAAATAATAATGTTTTAAACCTCCCTTACTTACTTTCTTGATTCTACAACCCTTTATGGGTTGAGACTCATAAAGGGTTTTAGAGATTGCGGAGGAGCTTCTTCCTCCGTGAATTCCTTCGTATTGTTTAACATGCAGTTCGTTAATCAGGAGGTTCTAAGTTCGATCCCCAGTCAGGTCAAGATGAAAAATGTTTTTTTCTGATTGGTCTAGGTCTTGGATATTTACTTAATTATATTTATTGGAAATTTGATTTGAAAATCTATTTTCAGGTTCCCAAAAGAACCCAACATTCGGACAAAATGGATGACAGCACTCAGCTTCACGGACTGGGAGCCAAAGGATCGGAGTGCGATATGTTCAGAACATTTCCATAAGGATGACTTCTACCTGACTAAATATGGGCTAAGGAGGATCAAAAGTGCGGCAGTGCCGTTCGTTGCCCAGGTATGTGGTTTATTGCCAGAAAGTGAGCACTTTCTAGTGGGCTGTAGGAATGATTGACTCAGTAGTCATTAAAAAAAAGCAAAACTTGTATACTTTTATTGTTTTTAGGGCTCTGTACGTCACAGAAGCTAAACCTTTATATGTCTGTCTGTCAAACTTTTCTTTCTAAGGAATGCATGAACACATCAAGTTTATAAAGTGAGTTTGTTTGTTTGTTACCTCTTCACGCCCTATCTACTGAACCAATCTTCCTGAAATTTCGCATACACACAGCTAGGATTATTGAGAGGGATATTTCTTTTATTTGTACTTAAATTTAAAGGAAAAGAAAAAAAAAATTTACAAAGGAATGTGGAATTTTTTGTATTATGTGGTGGTACGGAGCCCTCAGGGTGCGAGTCCGACTCGCGCTTGGCCGATTATTGTGCACAATCTGTGCATCTTCCCAATCATGCACGATTGATAAGTTTTTATTTTTGATGATCATTTGACTTAGAATCCAGACACAATTGAATAACTAGTGTTATTGTGAAAGTTGTGTTCGCGATCCGAACAAGGGGATTAATATGCACAGTAGAACAACCACTTTTATAAGTTACCTCGGCATTGTTCAATAGCTTAGAAAAGCGCAACCGACCACCAACTCAGTTTGAATGAAGAAATCAGTGAAATAACTAACTTATTGCTACTACATAAGATTTTATATCGATAACCAGCTGGAGTCGTGCTATCTCGCTTATCCGACTACTGATAGGACGCGACGACATGCCAGTGCTGCGAACTAAAGACATGGCGCGTACGCATTAGTCAATAGCGGACAGTTATTTTCGCGCCACGCAAATAATTGATTTCTGCGAAGGTACATCAGGTAACTTATAGAAGTGATACTAACTGTATCTTGTCTTTCTTTTTGTTTGTCCTATTTTGTAAGTATTCAATTTACTTATTGTATGATACATTGGTGACGTGTTATAATTTGTTTCTTTCTATTTTCTAGCTCTCAGATGATGATTTGCAAGCCCCTGCTGTACTGAGTGTGAGTTATGTTTTTATTAGATTATTAGCTGTTTTTTGTGGATTCACCCGCCCTTGGTGTGTATGTACTGGGGCCACAGATATATATGTACACCAAATAAGGGGTAAGATTAACTTTACTTGCTAAGTTACTCTTACTCCTAATCTAGTGTACATATATCTATGTGATCCACTGTACTAGAGCTTATTACCTTTATCAACAATCAGGCTATCTCAAGTAGAAAGAATTTTTCGAAATTTTCAATCTGTGTTTTTAAGTTATAAGCGTTCAAACTAACAAACTTTTTAGCTATATTATTAATGCTTATCGTGGGAAATGTACATTCATAAGGCCTTTGTGAATGGGCCAAAGGCAGGTGAAACTGCGGACATCAGCTAATCTGTAATAGATTGTGAATATGTTTCCCAAGACTGCTAATGAAACTTTGATATCAAGTAGTTCTAAAATTTATTTTTAACATTCAATTATGCCATTGCAGGTGTGTAGAGTATGCCTGTCAATGGACTCGAAGCTGTACGATTTGAGAGATTTCAAGCTGGATTCGATGCTTGAGCAGGTTACAGGGCAAATGGTAAGTATTGCATGTTTTATGAAGTTAAACGATTTTACTCTATTTATTATATTTAATAGTATCATGGTCACATATGTCGCACAAGAGATGAGCGTTGGGGAAAGTGGGTGCTTGAGTGGAGGCCCAGAACCGGACGTAGAAGTGTCGATAAACGCCATGCCAGATGGTCCGATGACATGGTCAAAGTTGCCGGAAGTTAGTTGGATGAGGAAAGCACAAAACCGAGAGGAATGGCGTTTTTTGCAAGATGCCTACACTCAGCATTGGGTGATGATGCGCTGAAGATGAAGATCTTAGTTACTCTTAATATTATTATGTTCATTGCAAATTTTATTCTATCACCACCACATGGAGATCGTAATGTTGTGTTTTAAATTGGCTTGTGTCAGGTACAATTTTTTCAATGCCTACACTGTTTCTATCTGTGAGAACCTCGGATCGGCTTCCACATTTCAAGTCGCGTCGTATAAAAAGAACGCTGGGGGATAGAGGTGGGGGTAAAATTGCTCAACACGGGAAGCCAAGGAACCAATCGCGTGCGCCGGACCACACCCGCCGCAAGCGCAGCTCAACAGCCAGCGTTCTTTTTACATAACGCGACCTATACATAATTTTATTAGCCATCAGTGTTCGTTTTTATTAGAATGGACTATAAAGCTGGCTTACTATCGTAAAGTGACCCAAAGTCACATCAAATCATGTATTGCGCTATTTCGTTTACTCACTCGTTTTTGGATCGATTGTAAAGGTCATTTATCACGGTGGGACGTCGAGAAGATTCTTGTGTGGTAGTGTACAATACGCGCGGGGTGGAGAGCGAGTCTGCCGTGTTATTTAATTAAATTTAATTCAATTTTTTTTTTCTATATTACTTTAGGTAACTTAATACTACCGATGCACGGTAAATCTCGAAAGAGATTGTGATTGCATTGTAGAATGAACCAAATTGTATATGTGTATCTATTAATAAAAAAAAAGATGCTAAAACAGTCAACCTTGAGTCAACCAAAGTTAAAAAAAAAATCTATCAAGGTGTGTTAAGTAGGATTTTAACATGACATGTCATTATTATTAAAAAAAGGAATGCTGGTTCGCTAACATACATAATCTGTGCCACAGATAACCGAAGAAGACAAGCTACCACAGAAATTATGCTGGGAGTGTGCACACCGGATTTCAGTGTGTTCCCGGATTAAAACCAAAGCGCTGAGGAGTCAGGAACTCTTGTTGACCGTTTTGGAGACCTCTTCATATGTGAGTATTGATGTATTGTTGATTCTATAGCATTTTATCTTTATCTAAATTAAGATAATAAAAAAAAAATGTTCATTTATCTGACTAAAACTTGAGAATGGGTGGGCTGATTCGGTTAATTTTGGTCGGCGATAAAAGTGCATATTTAGGCGGTAAGGAGTTCGCCGGGTCAGCTAGATATATATAATAGCAAAATAAAGCAACAAAAAAAAAAAAACATTTTTTATCTAACCATGTGGGTCTAAAATCGCCACTTTAGCAATTCATCTAATGGAATTCACATTACGAATCCCTTAGCAATTCTTCTATTTTTTGTAAACTGGCCAAATAAACTGCAATTCCTCTTCAAAAAAATCGATAGAAATAGGAATTGCTAAAGAATAGCTAAGGAATTCGTAATATGAATTCCATTAGATGAATTGCTAAAGTGGCGATTTAGACCCACAGATTGGAACAGGCTCCCCGAGAGTGTCATCACTGCACCTTCAGTCAACGCGTTTAAATATAGATTACACAATTCATAAATCTCAACTTAAGATGCACACGCATCAGCTTCATATGCTGCTAGTGTGTTTAAGAATGTGAATTAATGATTTTAGCCTAAGGCAGTCCACTGCTGGATATAGGCACCCCCTGAGGATTTCCAGAACGACCGGTTGTAAGCGGCCCGCATCCAGCGCCTGCCTGCGACCATCTTCAGGTCACCTGATCATCTTTATTGGTGTTTAACGGACTTCGTAAATCCGAGTCTGCTAAATCTTGATTTTTATTTTTCCTTATGGTGGACATTCGTAAATTATCCGTCCGTAAATATCTGCTTATGTACCTCACTGTAAATAAATTAAAATAAATAAATAAACCAAATAGCAGCTTGCATTGTTGTGCTCCCGTTTGAAGGGTGAGTCCTCTCCATACAGAGACATATTAACGCCATCTACCGATTACTTTAGACACTGATTCTAACGCCCGAATACTCAAACGCTACTCACTTATGAGAGCTGCTCAAGTATTGTCGCGCTGAACGTCAGCGATATGACAGTGACAGCATGATACTTGAACAGCTTTGAGTATTCGGGCATTAATCAGATAACTTTTTAAATAAAGCACTTAACCAGTAAGTGGTAATGATTCAGTCTTTGCTTGACAAAAATAAGCGGACTCTTACCTAGTTTTTTTTTTTTCAAATCCTGTTAGCCGAAAAAAGAACTAAATCTTTTTCTTAGGCAATGGTTATAGTATAAAAAAAATCTATTCTGTTATAAGAATTTTAGAGTTCATTTTTGCAGATCACAATAGGCGACATAAAATCTATAAACCGGACACAGAACCAGCTGAATTCGACACTAATGCAGAAGATATACGACCCAGATTGGTCTGACATGGTGGTTGTTGATGACGAAATCGTGGTCAAACCAGAGGACAGGAAAGAGGAGATCAAAATTGAAACTGATGAGGTATTAAAATCGTATTTTTTTAATCTTCCATGCTGGTCTGGGAGAAAAAGAAAAACATAGAATGTACCAGCTGCTTCTCTTCCCGCGCAAGCCGTAAAAGTCGTCTGAGGGAATCGCCGAATGGGGAAATCATGACATAGGCGATGCGGCTAACAACCCATCACTATTGATTTCCTGTTTCAACTACCATCGCTAAACCTTTTCTCCATCTTTTGTTTAAACAAAATACTTTGAAGCTATTAGGCACACATCATTTTGGATTACAATTTAGATCAGAACCTACACATGTTATCCATACCAATATTATAAATGCGAAAGTCTGTCTGTCTGTCTGTCTGTCACCTCTTCACGGCTAAACTGCTGGACCGATTGTGATGAAATTTGGTAGGGATGTAGTAACGACCTGAGGTCAAACATAGGCTACTTTTGGGCGCGATATAACAGAGTCCCACGCGGGGCGAAGCCGCGAGGAACAGCTAGTAGTCTTATATTTTGTCAATGAATGGATTGTAATATGTTTTGTGTGTTAATAAATAAATAAACATGGTCGGTCTTATGGCCCTAGGCTCTGTCTACCCCGTATGGGATTAAGACGTGATTATATGTATGTATGTATTTTTTAATGAATTAATTTTTCTATTGCATTTTATTTTTTTTTTTTTAAATTGTAATTATTAAATGGATACGTCCGGAAATGCGAGAATCTTCTACAGCCAGTGCCAACTTTTTGCCAACTATAGGGCTGCATTATTTTAATTTCGTAACATAAACAAAATAACATCTAATTTCATAGGTATGTGAGAGTTAATCTATACTTATACTAGCTGTTCCGTGGGACTCGGTTATATCGCGCCCAAAAGTAGCCTATGTTTGACCTCGGGTCATCAACTACATCCCTACCAAATTTCATCACAATCGGTCCCGCAGTTTAGCCGTGAAGAGGTGACAGACAGACAGACAGACTTTCGCATTTATAATATTAGTATGGATTATAAAAAGGAAAATTTTGATTATTTGTATCGAATAGGGTACGAAACTACTGGGCCAATTTAAAAATTCTTTCACCGTTGGAAAGCTACTCTATCTCTGAGTGACATAGGCTATGTATGTACCACAGGCGAAGTGGGGGTGGACTGCTAGTCTGAAATATACATACATTTCGCTGTTAGAAGAAGAGGCAGATTTCACACACAGATTTTGGTTTTTTTTTTTTTTATTCTTTGGTACAAAATTACCAACCGCCGTATTAAGAAACGTTTGATAAGCCCATTTTAACTAAAATATGTTTTGTCTCTTTCTCTCTTACCTGACACTTCATGTGAAAGAACGAGACGCAACACATTTTAACTAAAATAGGCTTAACAAACGTTTCTTAATACGGAGGTAAATATTATTCGAAGGTTTTGGTTAATTTTTATCTATCTATATATATAAAAGCGAAAAACACTCACTCACTCATCACGAAATCTCCAAAACTGCTGAGCCGATGAAGATGAAATTTGGCAGGAAGGTAGATTGTGACTAAGAGACGTCCGCTAAGAAAGGACTTTTGGAATTTTTTTCCCTAAAGGGGTGAAAAAGGGGTTGCCAGTTTGTATGAAACTTCGTCATTTTTGGAGTAAGATACATGAAATCATTAATTTACATTTGAAGTTGGTTAAAAATAATAATGCACCAATCAGATTTTGAAAATTATATCCCTAAAGGGGTGAAATAGGGGTTGCCGTTTTGTATGAAACTTTATCATTATTGCAGTGAGACACATGAAATTTTTAATTTGAATTTGTAATTGGTAAAAAATAATAATGCATCACTCTGATTTTGAAAATTACATCCCTATAGGGGTGAAATAGGGGTTGCCGTTTTGTATGAAACCTTGTCATTATTGCAGTGAGACACATTAAATTTTTAATTTGAATTCGTAATTGGTAAAAGATAATAATGCACCAATCAGAGTTAGAAAATTATATCCCTAAAGGGGTGAAATAGGGGTTGCCGTTTTGTATGAAACTTTGTCATTATTGCAGTGAGACACATGAAATTTTTAATTTGAATTTGTAATTGGTAAAAAATAATAATGCATCAATCTGATTTTGAAAATCACATCCCTATAGGGATGAAATAGGGGTTGCCGTTTTGTATGAAACTTTGTCATTATTGCAGTGAGACACATTAAATTTTTAATTTGAATTCGTAATTGGTAAAAGATAATAATGCACCAATCAGAGTTAGAAAATTATATCCCTAAAGGGGTGAAATAGGGGTTGCCGTTTTGTATGAAACTTTGTCATTATTGCAGTGAGACACATGAAATTTTTAATTTGAATTTGTAATTGGTAAAAAATAATAATGCATCAATCTGATTTTGAAAATCACATCCCTATAGGGATGAAATAGGGGTTGCCGTTTTGTATGAAACTTTGTCATTATTGCAGTGAGACACATGAAATTTTTAATTTGAATTTGTAATTGGTAAAAGATAATAATGCATCAATCTGATTTTGAAAATTACATCCCTATAGGGGTGAAATAGGGGTTGCCAGTTTGTATGAATCTTTGTCATTTTTGAAGTGAGATACATGTAATTAAAATTGAAAATGTCTTGGTATAATATTTTGTATTGTATTGAATTGTATTGTACATACACAACTAAATTATAGAAGACAGATATATAAGAACAAGGACAATTGATAAATCAACGCCCAGCCTAAACCATAAAAGCTATAAACTTTAAATTTGGACCGAAGTTTTATGTTAATGTAGTGCTCAGATAAGAAAGGATTTTTCAAAATTAGACCGCTAAAAGGGTTAAAATTGAGGGCAGTTTGTATGAAAAAAAATTAAAATCTTCACTGATGTACTTGAAACTTGGCAAGAATGCTTCTCAACAAAAATAACTAATAGCGTGTTTCAGCGTTTTTTGAAATTCAACCTCTAAAGGGGTAAAAAGGGGAGGTTAACTAATTTATCATCACAAAACCGAAACTATAAAAGCCATAAACATGAAATTTGGTTAGTGCCTTCATTATTATACTATATACTGCCCACATAAGAAAGGGTTGTTCACAATTCCAACCCTTACATCCAAAAAAGGGGTGAATTTACGTACCAATAGACAAATTCCATTTAAAATTTCGCCAATTACTAACAACGCATGGTCGGTAGAGGTCGCGGATTATTTTTTTGAGTAGAGGGTTCTAATTTTATTCTGCTAAACATGACTTTTTTTTTACTTACTTTTTTTTCGTTTTGTATTAGTTTTTTAGAATCCAATTTTTTTGCTTGCAATATTTTAAAAGAAATGTTTCAAGAAATAGCTGGAAGTAACTGGATCGAATCTTGACACAAAACATACAATAATTTTCTGTTTTCGTTTTTTATTTGTTTTCTAGAATTATTTCAAACAATAATTTTCTGTTTTCGTTTTTTATTTGTTTTCTAGAATTATTTTCTTACTTTTTTTTCAATTTTGAAAAGGCGTTCCTTTTCAAAATTGAAAAAAATAAATTCATTTGCAAATTTATTTCCGGATAAACGATGTCGCAACCCCAATCAAATCAAATATAATAAATATAATAATCTATTTGTCATTGATGACATTGAAGAAGAAGATTAATCAAATGGTTGACTGGTAGAGAACGCTCTAAGCGTTAATATATCAGTATTTTGTAGTTATCTATCTATCTATACAAATAATAGGACAGTAAAAATCGAGTGTATATATACATTAAATATTTTTCTAAAAAACTGATACGGAGCGATTAAAGAAGAGTAACAGAAACAAAAAAAAAAATTTTTTGGAATTTTTGTCCCTCTGGTACGTTATAACTTAAAAACTACTCAACAGATTTGAACGCGGTTTTCACAGGATTATGAGCGTTGTCAAAACTTTGTTTTGTCAAAATCGGTTAAGGGAAAAAGAAGTTATGGTCAGTTGAAGTTTACTTTTAGCACTGCTTCAAAACTTTTAAACAAAGTTGAATGCGGTTTACATAAACGTATATAATTTAGATAAGGCTAGAATTTCTACTTTGTTTTATCGATATCAATAAGAGAAAAACACACTCCAGTCTCTATTAAATTTTAATAAAATAACACATTGAATGTTTGTGGGCGTATAATTTAGTTACATAAAATATCAATAGATGGTGCTGACTTTATTTTAATTATTTTTTCGCATATGGTATAGCAAATTGAAAATTTTCCTTACGGCAATTAAATTGATTTAATTAAAAAAAATTTGGTTGTTGATTTAGTTTTATTGGTTGGTTTGTTTATCGGTCGTGTTGTATTGTAAGCTATTTGAATTTATTGGTTGGTTTGGTTCAAAAAATAATCAAATCGGCAAGTCAGTTCAGTTGTTGTTTGACGGAACATACGGTCGTGTCGTAAGGTTTAATTTAACTAACTTATCACTTTTTATTGAGATTTTCTCCACTTTTCACGCCCACTATAACTTTAGGAGTGGCTTTTAGGTCCAAATGACCCTGTAATAGGCTGCGTCTACTCTTATAGAGACAAAGATGTGATAGTATGAATGTTAATATTTTCAGTTTGATATCGTAGCAATGTAATGGCTTTATAAAATTGGCACGGGAATAGGATACTGTAGTTTTAAATTGAGGACATTTTGCTCTCAGAGCATTTTATATTGCAGTCGATGTGCACACAAGGACAATTAGCTTCCAAAACCTTCTGATCCGTAAAGATTTAACTATAGGTCTGGATAGTTGTAGTTTCCACAGGTTACGTGAAAAGCGACCTACACGCGGGCGGAGCCGCGGGCAACAGCTAGTAATCTATATATATAAAAGAAAGTCGTGTTAATTACTCCACTTATAACTCAAGAACGGCTGAACCGATTTAGCTGAAAATTGTCAGGGAGGTAGTTTAGAGCCAGGAGAAGGACATAGGGTACCTTTCATCCCGGGAAGTCCACGCAGGCGAAGCCGCGGGCAAAAGCTAGTTTGTAATAATTATAATAAACTTTCTTTAAAAATAAAAATAAAATTGCAGATACCATTGGACGAAATTGAAATCAAAAACGAAGAAACTGACTCGAACGAGATATTTTTCCAAGACTTCATGGACGGTTTTGATGACAGTGACGATGATAAAACTCTGAGCGAGGTGTTCGCCAAGCCCAAGGCTAAAGTGAGGAAGAAACGGCAGAAGGGGAAGGTCAAAGTGGAGAAGAAGAGGAAATGCGATGAGGACGGCAGCCCTACTTCTACTATGGACAAGTAAGTAATTTTTCTTCCTCTTGTTCGGATATTTCATAATTTAAAAAAAAATAATACGTTAATAAGTGCTGGCCTAAGACAACAATGTAATTTAAAAAAAAATCATTGCCTTCCGCTAATGGAGGTTTTTTCATCTACACGTTTTCATACATTAGGTTTTTATTTTCATTCTGGCCAGTCTAGTAAAAAATCCTATTCTAAATTGCTGGACACTTTTTTTCATAATTCATAATTCATTTATTTTATGTCAGACATGGGTACATTTAAGGGTGTTAGTATTAAATTAGTTACTGTGCGCCATGCTGCGCCGTCAGGCATACAAAATTGGTATTAATTTTATAAAAAAATGGTATACTAGTAAATAACATTCATGCAATTCATGTCAATTAAATTATCGAATTAAGTTAATTATCATAATGTCAGTCATTTCAAATTTACATTATTTCCATTTAAATTTAATTACATTGAGATATTGCATTAAAAAGATGTCAATTAAATATTAAAACATTAAAAAAAATATATGTCATAGGAAAAAAAAGACAAAAATAAATTACTAAAATACGATTACATGCAGTCAGTTTCTTGTAATTTTTCAAAATTGTCACTTAAAAATTCTTCCACTGAATAATATGCTTTTTCTACTATTGTTCTGTAAAGTAAATTTTTAAAATTCTGAATTTCTTTACAATTTCTGATAGATGATGGAAGTTTGTTATATATTCGTGGTGCCATTGAGTATATACTATTAAGTAGAAATGCGCTTTTTGTACTTATGAGGTACAATTTATCAGGGCGACGTTGACTTTCGACTTTTGGTAGGTAGGAACTAACCATTAGTTCTTTTATTGTTTAAAAATATGTATGAACATTAGGGTGTCCCTTATTTTTCGAAGTTTTTATTTTCTAACGCATATGCCTTAGTTTTGTTCGTTTGCTTCTAAAACGCTCAGAAATCAATTTTCAACTTATTTGGAGCATGTTAACCCGTGCCGACTTGCATCGAATCAAATTCATAAAAGTTGCGCATAAGTAGAGGCGCGTACTTACGGCATTTGTCATATGTACTCAGGGATAATCGTAATTAACGAGTATTATTTTACATTTAAAAGATGGCAGTCGAATTAAAAAGCAATTTAACAAAAGTATTGTCTTGGTTGGTGCTATAAATTATCAAATAACAGGTACAAGAATACTCTTAGTCCATCAAGTTCTTGCAGTATCTTATTTTTTGATTTCGTGAAGATAAATTGACTATTAGTGATAGCGCAAATCTCTTTTGTAGTCTTTTATATTTAAGAAGAAGCTAGAATCCCAACCAGAGCTATACCCAGCTGTGTAAAAGAACTTGTGGACCTTCACAATACTTGGAAGGAGTTGCAAAAAATTTAAAAATAAAACTTGATGTTTACAAGTGAGGATAATTTCCAAAACAATTATTATATTTTTTTTTCAATATAGCTAGCGACCCACACGATGGAATTAAAATAGAAAAAGACAAATATTTTTACAAAAACATAGAGAACTAGGGCGTCCAAGACATTTAGCGGATGTAGACAAAAAGTTAGCTAAAAAAGTAGAAAGGACAAGAGAAAATTAAGAGAAAAAAAAGACATAAACAAGTGTGTTACGGGAGTTTAATTTTTATTCCTTACTCTACAAGATTTTTTTACATTACACAAACGCAAGGACAAGATGAACAAGTTCAAGGCTTTCATCAGCTCTGATGAAAGCCTTGAAGAACTCTTGCCATCCCTATAAGAGGAAGGAAAGATTTGATCCGCGCCTAAGTGAGTTGCAACTTTAGATAATTAATTTTTATATCAAGCATAAGGAATCTTGTCTATATACTTCTGGCTGTAGTAGAAGCACTATATCTAAGCTGTGATGATTTTCAGATAAACAAATCTTCTATTTAATGCTAAAAAATCAATAACAATGACAAATTGATCTCCAAAGCAGCCCTGATACAGTTCAGTCATCATCTTTGGTATACTTGTAAGAAGAAATTATCGTTTTATCACTCTTTGATGATGAAGTTAATGAACAAACCAATAGAAACATTGTAGCGAACTTACAAAGAACAAGTTTGTATGACTGCGAAGAGTACATTCCATTGAAAAAAGATACTTTACGTAGAAATACCATATATAGGAGTACTATTACCTATTATGTGATTTTTAAACTTATTATAAAATTGCCTTATTTTTTGATGCAGGAAAACCAATAAGTGACTTTATGTCTGTCCAAAGCATAAATTTACTTTCTCGATTAAATATTGATGACAACTTCCTCCAGCCAGACGCGTTTACGTGAGACGAAGATGCCTATTTAGAAGCAAAAGAAGTTGTTTTTTTAAGGGATAGTTAATGATACAGTCTAAAGGGCTGTAAAACTTACTTCTTCACTTTATTCATATTAGTTTTATCGCTGCAAAGCAATTAAAAACAATTAACCTAAAGCAACTAATGTGCAAAGAAAGAACAAATGCAATTTTCACTACGCTGTGTGCAACAAGAACACAAAAATCTGTATCCAGACGACAAAAAAGAGACCCTTAAAAGGAGAAATACTGTTTGATCTGTAGTTTAACTTCTTTCAATAAATATTTAATAAAACATAGATATTTCTGTTACTTATAGATAAAGCTTAACGTCAGGGTTAAAAATAAGCAATTTTCGATATCTTCATGGTTATGTCGGCACGGGTTAACCTTGACGTACGAAGATAAAATTTTGTATTAAAGTATGTCTAGGTAGTAGTAAAAGAAAAATGGGGTATGCGTTTGGATATCTAAAAAAAAAATTTTTTTGCTCATATAAGGGACACCCTAATGAACATTTTAAAATTAGATTAGATAAATAAAAGACGGCCTCGGCTTCTCCTCGTCCTTTTAAAAGCACTTGGCAAGGCCTCAGCTATAAGCGTGCCTCATTGTTTTAAGGAAAGCTGTTTTATGTGATTTTTATTTTTGACTAGCTGTCCCGGCGAACTCCGTACCGCCTGAACTTGCATTTTACTCACCGTTTAAACCTTCCCTGAACTTCCTCAAATATTTCAAGACCAAAATGAGCCAAATCGGTCCAGCCATTCTCAAGTTTTAGCGAGACTAACGAACAGCAATTGATTTTTATATATATAGATTTGCAATTAAGAGTAATAATTACAATTAATTAACAAAAATATTATGTTTCACTTTACAATACAATTATTGTATTGTAAAGTGAATCATAATATTTTTGTTTATATGTGCATTTTTACTGATTGCACATCTCTCGCACACAGCAGCGCCATCTACTTTATAAAGCGCCATTTTTTGACGTTTTCTACGGAAATCGCAACTTTTCGGGATAATAAGTACCCTATGTGTTAATACAACGTATCAGCTACCCCTGTACAAAATTTTATAAGAAATGGCTCAGCCATTTGAACGTGAAGTAGTAACAAATATACAAATTTTCGCCTTTATAATATTAATGAAATACACAGGTGTCAGTAGAATACATTTCTATAACTCTTAATTCCATAATTTAATATTAATTTTGTAAATGCGAAAGTCTGTCTCTCTGTTACGCTTTCACGACTAAACCACCGGACCGATTCTGATGAAATTTGATATAGGCTACTTTTGGGCGCGCTAAACCGAGCTGAACTGATGGGCAACAGCTAGTACTAATAAAGCCGAAGAGCTTTGTTTGAAGTAAAGTACTTTATCAAATGGCCCGCTTTGCTCAAATAATAACCATTTTGGAACATAATGTTGGATTCTCATAATGATTGAACTCTTAAAAAGTTGGGATTCTCATATCCATATCCATACTAATATAATAAATGCGAAAGTCTGTCTGTCACCTCTTCACGGCTAAACTGCTGGACAGATTGTGATGAAATTTGGTAGGGATGTAGTTAACGACCTGTGGTCAAACATAGGCTACTTTTGGGCGCGATATAACCGAGTCCCACGCGGGGCGGAGCCGCGGGGAACAGCTAGTATACTATAAATGCGAAAGTCTGTCTGTCTGTCACCTCTTCACGGCTAAACTGCTGGACCGATTGTGATGAAATTTGGTAGGGATGTAGTTAACGACCTGTGGTCAAACATAGGCTACTTTTGGGCGCGACATAACCGAGTCCCACGCGGGGCGGAGCCGCGGGGAACAGCTAGTGTAACCATATAATCTCACTTAGGTACAAAACATCGGACGTGAAACGTCGAAAAACGCAAGAGGCACTAGATGAGAACCTTTTCAACATAACGACACTGACATACGAACAGCAGATAGAGGAGATAGCGTCGCGGCAGCAGTCGGACGCGTACAAAAGCGCAGTTTTCAAATGCAACGTGTGCTATCGCGGGTTCCACATCAAGGACAGACTCGACGCGCACGCAGTCAGGCATACTGATGTGAGTATCTCCATTTGAGACACTTAAAAATGACACTAAGTTTTCAATTAAGACACTTAATAATGTAACACTAATTTTTCAATTAAGACACTTGAAAATTAGACACAAATTTTTATTTATACATATTGATGTGATTATCTACACTTAAGGCACTTTAAATTGACACACACATAAAATTGAGACACTTATTTTTTACTTAAGACATCTAAAGTTGGCTGGAAGAAATTGCATTAATATAATATATAGATATATAAAAAATAATTTCCACTGATTCACCTCCCCCCCCCATATTATTTGCAGACATTAGGTATTCTTCCCCACTTTCAACCCCACAACTTCTAAACGGCTCAACCGATTTTCATCAAACATGTTTAATAACACTCGCACATAAGTCACCTTTAATCCAAAGAAAACTAAATTGAAATCTCCTCATTTTATCGGAGCTAGAATGCCAGAGACAGACAGGCTTATAACACCCTTATTCTTGTGTCGGGGGTTAAAAATGGTTGTAATTGTTACAGCAAAGTGGTGCCTACGAATGCTTCATATGCAAGACTAGACTGAAGACCGGGCGTGCGCTACGAAAACACATCACGGCTCAACACACAGAACAGTACAGTTGTAAGGGCTGTCCGTTTGTCACTAGAAACAGGTACTTTACATGACTAATCACCCCATGACATTATTTGCTGATGATAGCACAGTGACAATTAAATATAACGACATTAATTCATATGAAATCGACATAAATTCTACATTGAAATCAATAATTATGTGGCTAAAAAACAACAATTTAAAAATTAATATTAATAAAACAAAAATTATACAATTTAGTCAAAGACCACAAAATAACAAAATTGTTAAAGTTTGTTATGACGATAATATTGTACAAAATGTCGATTCAATTAAATTTCTAGGCCTAATTGTAGATGCTAAATTAGATTGGAAAAACCATATAGAAGATCTTAGTAAAAGACTTAGTAGCTCAGCATATGCAATGTTTCGACTCTCTAAGGAGGTAAACACAAAAGCATTACTTGCTGCATATTATGGACTGGTTGAGTCTGCACTCAGGTATGGCGTGATATTTTGGGGCAACTCGACAGATAAAGATGTGGCTTTTAAGGCACAAAAGCGCTGTATTCGAGCAATGTTTGGTTTAAAAAATACGGAAAGTTGTGAACCACTATTTTCAAAACACAAAATTCTGACACTTCCTTCATTATATATATTAGAATTAGGTATATTTGTTAAAAGCAATCAGAAGATATTTGCACATTTATCAGATGTTGTGGTTAGAAATCGACGCGGCGGCGACAGACTGTGTCTGCATCCGTCTAGTACAGAACTAATGCATAAAAGTGTTATGTGCATGGCTCCGAAAATATATAATAAAATTCCGAAGGAAATAAGGGAATTGAAGCTAAGTTTATTTAAGTCAAAACTAAAAAAGATTTTAATTGACAAATGTTACTATAATATTAATGATTTCATAATAGACAATTTTTAATTTGATAATTTTTTTAAGTTTTTTGTGCATGTATTTTTAACAAATTATTTTGAAAAGTGACATAAATTATATTTTGACATTTAATATTTGCACACCGAAATTATCGGTAAAAACATGTCGTACAATTTAAATGTAACACCACATTGCAAATACATGTAAATACTTTGTTGTTTGTAACTCACACATGTTTTACGCAAATAAATTTTATCTTATCTTATCTTATCTTATCTTTTATTTTACAGGTTATTTTATTTTATCTATACTAACACTAGCTTACGCCCGCGGCTTCGTCCACATAAATTTCCCCCGGGAACAGTGCTTTGTCCCTATGTCCTCGGATGTTTATCTATATATGTACCGTCACTGCATAGTATAAAACAAAGTCGCTTTCTCTGTGCCTTTATCCCTATGTATACTTACTTAAATCTTTAAAACTATGCAACGGATTTAGATGCGGTTTTTTTTAATAGATAGAGTGATTCAAGAGGAAGGTTTTTATGCCCATGCGAAGCCGGGGCGGGTCGCTAGTTTGTTATAAAATATAGTATCGTTGTGTTAGTATCCCATAACACAAGTCTCGAACTTACTTTGGGGCTAACTCACTCTGTGTGAGATTTGCTTGTTTGTTTGTATCGAATGGGCTTCGAAATTATTGGACCGATTTGCGAAATTCTTTCACAGTTGGAAAGCCACAAAAAGCAATCATGACGAAATTGTTTTTTTTTTTCAAACCTTGTAGCGCCATCTATTGGCAAGAAAAATCATACTTCATACTAATATTATAAATGCGAAAGTGAGTTTGTTTGTTTGTTACGCCTTCACGGCCTATCTACCGAACCTATCTTTCTGAAATGTTGTATACATATAACTAGAAGTATTGAGAAGAACATAGGGTACCTTTTATCCCGGGAAAAAGCACTGTTCCCGAAGGAAACGCGGGCGAAGCCGCGGGCAAAAGCTAGTAACTTTATATTTTTCTTAGGCAATGGGACCACATTGTCTAAGCCTTTATTGCTTTAGTACATACACCAGGAGCGGGTGAAATCGTGGGCAACAACTAGTAATCTATATATTTTTTTTCTAGGGGCGTGGCGCGAGAACACGAGAAATGGCATTCAGGAACTAAATATCAGTGCCCGCATTGTCCTAGCGAATTTGAGTAAGTTTATTATAATTATTTATCGTAACGATAGCGCGCGTCAAGTGTCGGCGTGCGTGGCTAAGCTTGGATTGGTCGCCATTAGTGGCATTTCTATCTTGAGCTCCTCCGAGCTTCGGAAGGTAGGTTAAGCCGTTGGTCCCGGCTGTTATCGGTAGATGACAGTCGTTAGGCTATGTCAGATGCCTTTAGGCAGCCTAGAAACTCTGCCAGTTGTCCACTAACACACCCGGGCCATGTTCCTGTGGGTCTGGTTTCTGTAAAAGGGTTACGGAGGTCAGACGGCAGTCGCTCCATTGTATTAAGGTGATACCTCAGTGAACACTAGCGCCACCGTCATTTAATAATCATTACTCACTGAAAACACAAGTTATCAAAAATCCCTCTGCTGTAATTATGGTTCTGGATCTGAAGTTAATTTTAATCATATTCAATTATTAAATTATAGTTCCATATAGTTACAAATTGCAAAACTGCTAAAAGTGGCCGTTTTAAGCAATAATGCAATTTGTAACTATAGGGAATTATAATTTAATATGTTTAAAATTAACTTCAGATCCAGAACCTTAATTACAGCAGAGGGATTTTTGATAACTTGTGTTTTCAGTGAGTAATGATTTTCAAATGACGGTGGCGCTAGTGTTCACCGAGGTATCACCTTAACCAGTTCCGCCAAATTAGAACCATGATTAAAAAGCATACGCCTGGTCTCCGATAAAGCTGAGGATGTATGGAAAACACGCTCAGATGTAGACAGCAAGCATAAAAATATCGGTACCTGACGCTAATTATATCTTTATGTGTATATTTATTTACGTATATATACTGCGCCTTCGCCTTTTGATTTGTCTTGGTTTTGTTCTCCATCCACCCTAAGGTTGACTGGAAGAGATTGCATTAGCGATAAGTCCGCCTTTGTACATTACCTAGTTTTTAACAAAATTATGTATACACTAGCTGTTCCCCGCGGCTCCGCCACGCGTGGGACTCGGTTATATCGCGCCCAAAAGTAGCCTATGTTTGACCTCAGGTCGTTAACTACATCCCTACCAAATTTCATCACAATCGCTCCAGCAGTTTAGCCGTGAAGAGGTGACAGTCAGACAGACAGATAGACAGACAGACAGACTTTCGCATTTATAATATTAGTATGGATTAGTATGGATTTGTTTGGTGCAATAAAGAGTTTTTCTATTCTATTCTAACGTAATAAAATACATTTTGCCTTAACATGCCTTCCGAAACACGGAGGAGCGAAGGAAAGGTCAATGAAACCTGCTGTTAAACCGCAAAAAAAAGTTATTCTTGAACTACGATAGTCATAATATAAGTTGGACCCAGTTAACAAATGTCCAAAAAAAGTCAAATGTAATTGTTTTTTTTTTTATTAAAAAAAAAGATATGAAACCGAACAATATTTGCTAACATTTCGGCTCTTGGTGTTGCCATCATCAAGTGGCTCTACTTTTTAAGCGCTTTCGTCTGTCTCCCATAAAATATGATCGAGTGAAGCTTTTTTTTTCAGTAAATTAACTACCTACATGGGCCACATTCGTATAAAACACGTGTCGGACTTCGTTTGCGAATTATGCGGGTATACGTTTGTCAGCAAGAAGGGGATTGATGTACATAAGAAGAAGAAACACAGACTTGCGGAGAAAACTGTGAGTTATGCACCTTATTCTCTCTAGGGTTGCAGCTCTTAAATGGAACTGGGCAGGACACCTGGCTAGAAGGAGCGATGGTAGGTGGAGTAAGGCTGTAACGGAGTGGTACCCTAAATACGGAAAGCGAAGTACTGGACGTCCAGCGGCTAGATGGGTCGATGATATTAGGAAGGTTGCTGGCAACAACTGGATTGCGGTGGCTCACAGTAGGGATACATGGCGTACAGTCTGTTCCAATCAGGAAAAAAAACTTTGTAAACAAACCATAAAATTATCGATTTCATCAAGAATCTTTCTTCCAAGACACAAAAATTTCACATCCGTCACTTAGAAAACGCCGTCGCCAACTTATCAAATATCATTTAAGTAGTAATTGGAGATAAAACTTGCAAAACTATTAAAATATGATGATATGAAAAACTTTAAGGTTATTTGTTTCTTTTTTCTAATGCAAAGATTAGGGATGGGTATCGGCATTGAATGATAATGATCGAATATAATGAACGAATGACAGTTATCGATTATCGATTGAGGAATCGATACAACAAGATCCGAAATAACAAAATCGCCCTGATTAATGTTATTAAACCGAATACTGTAGTATTTTGAACAAAATAATGTATTTATTGATGCACAAAATACATAAATTCGTAATTTGAGCCCTATCTGCGAGAACATATTCATTTTAAAATATTTTGTTTCTTTGTTTTTATATTCATAAGTATATACCATGGAGTACTTACTAAGGGGAGATGCCATATCATGTGTTTTGTATAAAAATATTGTACCCATTGTGGTTCTTTCATTCGTTCATTCACTCTTTCGTTCAGATAGTATGGGGTACAACGCTAAATAGTAGTAAGGTCATTGACGTTTCATTGTTTACAAAGTTTTTTTTCCTGATTGGAACAGACTGTAGGCAGAGGGAGGCTTATGTCCAGCAGTGGGTTGTGAACAGCTGATGATGATGATGCACCTTATTGTAATAGAAATAAAGTCTAATTTCAATAGTTTGTTGGTAAATATTGTAAACTTTATAAACATTGAAATAAGCGTCATCTTTCAAATTAGTTTAATTAAAAATCGATTGCTATATTTATTTACCATGTTATGTTACAGACCGTTATTTTTGGGTCTTAAAAATTTATTTATTTCCATGACATTATTTTTTTAACCCCGACGCAAAAAGGGAGGTGTTATAAGTTTGACGTTTGTGTCTCTGGCATCATAGCTCCCGAACGGATGAAGCGATATAAATTTAGTATTTTTCAAAAACAAGAATAAAATTTAATTTACAAATTAAAAAACCCCACGACACATTTTCTTTTTAGTGGTGACGGTTGTAATGTGCACGTGATGCGCTCTCATTTGAGTCCCCACTCAAGTATATTTGCAGACGTTCGGTTGTTCTTCCCCACTTTCACCCCCACAACTTCTAAACGGCTCAACCGATTTTCATCAAACAAGTCTAAGAACACTCGCCCGTATGTCACCTTTAATACGTAAAAAACTAAATTGAAATAGCTTCATCCGTTCGGGAGCTATGATGCCAGAGACAGACAGACAGACACGTCAAACTTATAACACCCCTCTTTTTGCGTCGGGGGTTAAAAATGACGTTTCGCGGCATTTTCTATTTAATTTCGTCCCAGATGCCTTTGGAAGGTCCATACTGCTCGGTGTGTGATGTCACATTCGTGTCTGAAGACGCTCACGACAGACATCTCAAACTGTCCTCCAAGCACAGCAGCGACAATGACCCGTAAGTACAATCAATCAATCAATCAATCAATCAAATTTGACGACCTCCGTAATGGTTGACATGGGTTCGATCCCCGGTCAGGTCAAGATGAAAAATGATCTTTTTCTGATTGACCTGGGTTTTGGATGTTTATCTATATATGTATTTGTTATAAAATATAGTATCGTTGAGTTAGTATCCCATAACACAAGTCTCGAACTTACTTTGGGACTAACTTTATGTTTGATTTGTCCCTATATATTTATTTATTTAATTTATTTGCAAAATGTATGTATACAAGGTGTTCGATATGTAGTGAACTAAGTTTCGAAGTTTTGAGAAGGCGATAGAACCTTCAATAACTCGAAAAAGCATTTTTATTTGTTCACGTGGGCGAAGCCCCGGGCAAAAGCTAGTGTTCTATTCGCACCAAGCTTGTCTATCTGCCTAATTTTGTAATCGCAGACGCTAGCGATTGTGTTAGCAATTTCGTATGAAATTTCTTAGTCACCTTACTATCCGCCAGGGGCGCTAACGCAGTTGCTAGCGTCTGCGTTTAACAAATCTCATAATAGGGGTTATAGGTGGCTTACCACTATCTATTAAAACCATGCAATAACGATCGATCAAGGGAGATGTCGCCTTACATCCTGCATGAACTTGCATGGTTTTAAGAGACGGTAGTAACCCCCCAAGCACTTGAATTATTCTCTTCTCCAGTAACCGCATCAGGAACGACTCTCAAAGCATGCACACGGAGAAGAATGGTCGCGTGATGAGGAAGATAGAGCGGAGGCCGGTCGTACACCCGCGGGATTCGACCGCCCAGGCGGACCGCTCCGACCAGGCGGGGCCCGTGGCCTGTGAACAGGTAGGGTATAGTGTGACTAGCGACCCGCCCCGGCTTCGCATGGGCAAAACCTTCCTCTTGAATCACTCTATCTATTAAAAAAAAACCGCATAGTACATAAATGAAGAATTAAATCAATACATAATTATTATAATCATTTTTATTAATGTTTTACAAGTTTTTACTATACTTAATACTTTTGTATCAAAGAAATAATTAACATGTTTCAGAATGAAAGTGAACAAATGAATTCCAAAATTTTAAACTTCACTTTTTTTTAAAATTAGTACTCGAAGTTAAAAGTAGGAGCATTATACTTAATAAATAGCAATAATGCCGTTTTTTTCAGATTCAAGCCGGTTACGGAAAGGCTCATAAATTAAACCCGCGCTACTAAATAATTGTTTGCACAAACTAACACGTAATGATTTATTTACACGAAACAATCGATGCACCACAATAAACGCGTCGGATCTTATCACCTTTTTTTTCGCTCCCATTGGTCATTGTCACGCGCGAACGGCACGCGCCATTCACAGGCCCCGCCCCTTTTCTTTCTTGTCGCAACTCGTATGACATCCGCATCCGCATTAAAATCCGCATTGATTTATTGCGGATGCGGATGCAGATGCAGATGTCGAAATCTTTGCGGAAGCTCCGCATTTGCGGATGCGGATGCGAATATTCGCAACATCCCTGATTCAGACCACTAATCTGAACAACTTTCATAAATAAACATGTCGAAATACGAAAAAATTTTGACCTTCCATACAAATTGAGAATCAGCTGATCTAGTTTAGTATGGAGAGTGAAAAATAAAATATAAGTTTATTTGGAAAAGTTGTACAGTATAGTGGTCTGTATCTGACCTTACAATATTTGCAGTTGATTTGTGTCCACCTTGTATATATTTATTAATAAGAATGACTTGCATGTTATATAAGGAAATTAAGACTGATTGTAATTTTTTCTGGCATTTCGGAATTAAGGCTTTTTTATTTTTTTATTTCATTTTATTTATTTTATTTAGTAGTAGTAGACCGGCCAGGAGAGCCGGCCTGAGCAGGCGGGGCCCGTGGCCTGTGAACAGGTAGTGTATTGCTATCGTAAGCCAACTAGCGCCACCAATCATTTTATTTCTATTACTCTAAAATCAGGTAAAATTGAAAATATCTAAGACATAGCACATAGCTAGTAAAAAACTTTATTTTTTGGTATTTTTTTTTTATTCAACAATTCATTTTTTTATTCTGAATACAAAGCGAAGAAAAACTCGCTTTTGGCGGTTATGAGGTTTTTTCCAAAATAAAATAATGATTTGTTGAATAAAAAAAGAGGGTTATATCAAAAATACTAAACGTTATTTACTAGTGGCCTGTCTTCTTAGATTTTTTTCAATTGACTAAAATTAAGTTCAGATCCAGAACCCTTGGGTCGTGGGTTCGATTCCCACGAGAAGCATACTTTGTTTAGTTGCACTTTGTTTAGGACAGTTGCAGGCTTGAATCACCTGATTGTCTGATAATAAAGATGATTCCGTGCTTCGGAAGGCACGTTAAGCCGTCGGTCCCGGCTGACATCTGGTGGTCGTTAAAGGAACCATGTCAGAGGCCGAGAGGCGGTTCCTAAGAACTCTGACTCTGACACCAGGGTGTGCATGGTCGATTGATTGTGACAGCTTCACGAAATGAATGTATTGTTTCAGTGCGGTATCCAACTTAGAGATCTACGTCTCTACGCCCAGCATTTCAGACGAGCGCACCCGGACAAGAATCGAACCAAATACCCCGCGATGAAGACACCCTGCATGTGCGAGCAGTGTGGCCGACTGTTTCAGGTAATGTCGCATAATACGTCATAGTATAGTGAAGAAAAAAAGGAATTTGAACCAAATCTACAGCACATTAACATATATTTAATAAAAAAAACCCACGACACATTTTCATTTTTAACCGACTTCAAAAAAAAAGGAGGAGGTTCTCAATTTGTCGGTATGTTTTTTTTTATGTATGTTACCGGATTACTCGAAGACGGCTGGACCGATTTGAAAATTTTTTTTTGTTCGAGGGGGTTTACTTTCCAATTGGTCCCATGTTCAGCAGTTTAGGATCTGATGATGGGATCATGGAGAAATCGAGGGAACTCTTCAAGTTTTATTGCGATTTGGGTAGTTTTTTATATATTCCATGTCTTCTTCTTCTTCATCGTGTCGATGTCTGATAGATTTATATGGTATCGGACCAAAACTCCGCCACCCTAATTGCGTTATCCGTGCCCTGCATAAGGTCCTCGACGGTACACCTGTGAGGGCACGACGGACACCGCAACAAATGCTCCATAGTCTGCAGAGGATGACCACACAGGCAACGGGTGTCAGTAGGGTTACGTGCAAAACCCCAATCCACCATGTCGCCTTTGCAGCGGCCGATCTGGGTTATCAGTCTATTCAAGGATTTCCAGACTGGCCAGGGCAATCCCCCACCAGGCGGGAGCGTCTCTGTTGGGGTAATATAATCTGGAGGAAGGGCGAGAAAATTTTTCCACAGTTCTACACGTGCTTTTTTTTCTGTGTGGGGGGAGCTAAGGGCAGATGTTGATCCCATGAAGCTGTTACGACTTTTCAGCCTAGGTTATCCCTTT
Source organism: Apomyelois bistriatella (assembly GCA_947044815.1). Taxonomy (NCBI): domain Eukaryota; kingdom Metazoa; phylum Arthropoda; class Insecta; order Lepidoptera; family Pyralidae; genus Apomyelois; species Apomyelois bistriatella. The sequence continues at coordinate 4,830,266 of OX345717.1, forward strand.
CTGGGTAATTAAACAGTAAGTGATGTATGTCAGTTTCCTGTTTAAATTTCTCCAATCGGCAGGCTACCTCCCTACGGATGGAAGGCGGGGCTATAGGGTAGATCTTCCTGATAGGCGTTGGTTTCAGGCACCCGGTTATTGCTCTGCAAGTGTCATTAAGAGCCACGTCAACCTGTTTGGCATGAGAGGACCGATGCCACACAGGACATGCATACTCCCCCGCCGAAAAGCACAAAGATTAAGCCTGTCGTCCTCATGACGTCCGGAGCGGCACCCCACGAGGCCGTGGTTAGTCTGCGCAGTATGTTATTTCTGGCAGACACTTTAGATTTCGTGTTTTGACAGTGGTCTCTGTAGGTAAGGGTACGATCCAAAGTGACACCAAGATACTTTGGGTTGCTGCAAGGTTGGATGTCTATACCTCGCCAGTTTAAGTGGAGGGGGCTCCTAGCCTGCCGGTTGCGCAGATGAAACGCACAGGACTGTGTTTTGGCTGGATTGGGCCGAAGAGCGTTTCTTACATAGATAGCTGTCGAGATCGCAATGGTAAGATTCTCCTCCACAGCCTCGAAGCTTGTCGCTTGTGTTGCTAGAGCCAAGTCGTCGGCATAGATAAAGCTTTCCGTGTTTGGTGGGCAGGGTTGATCGTTCGTGTAGATGTTGAAGAGAGTAGGTGCTAAGACACTGCCCTGAGGCAGGCCATTCTTTTGAAACCACCATCTGCTCTTTTTGTCGTGGAGCTGAACTTGGAAGCGACGATTTTGAAGTAACTCACGGAGCATACAAACCAGATGGAAGTCACTGGTCATAGCAAAAACCTTCGATAGCAGCGTCTTTATGAACGGTATCGTACGCCGCCGACAAGTCCACAAAAGCCACCCCAGTTATCTTTTTAGCTTAAATATGCTTCATATCAAACATTTTAATAAATTTGAAGTTGGTACCAATTTTACGAATTCGTTGACTAGCTGCTGGCTCATAGCATATTTTATTAAAATAATCGGCACCGACTTCAGATTTATTAAAATGTTTGATATGAAGCATATTTAAACAAAAATGTATTAATTATTTCATCCTTTTTAGTTGAGGAATTGAAGTCGGTTTGGTTTTTTTGGCAAAAACAATTATAGTGATGACGGTCGACTGATTTACCCCCCAGACATTTGGTATTTTCCCCACTCACACCCAGAGCTTTGTAACAGCTCAACCGATTTTCATTAAACATATTATTTTGTAATGTGCACGTGATGCGCTTTCATTTGAGACCCCACTCAAGTATATTTGCAGACATTAGGTATTCTTCCCCATTTTCACCCCCACAACTTTTAAACGTACACTCGCCCGTAAGTCACCTTTAATACGAAAACAACTAAATTGAAATCGCTTCATCCGTTCGGGAGCTATGATGTCAGAGACAGACAGCACGTCAAACTTATAACACCCCTCTTTTTGCGTCGGGGTTAAAAAACGTACCCTGGGCACTGACGCGTAAACCGAAGATGCAACCAGGAAACACGCTCTGACGAACAATATCAAGCTGAGAGTGACTGTCTTGTTTTTGATCTCACCTTCCTTTATGCCAAGTTACATATCGTTCATGCGATTTTCTTCGTCCGAGCGTATTTCCCACTTGCATCTTCAGCTTACGTTTCAGAGCCCAGAGTACGCTATTTATCATGTTACTGATTTGGCGGTACTGGTTATTACAATGGAGCGACTGCCGTCTGACCTCCGTAACCCTTTTACCGAAACCACAGGAACATGGCCCGGGTATTTTTAAGGCTGCCTAAAGGCATCTGACATAGCCTAACGACTGACATCTACCGATTATTACCGATAGCAGCCGGGACTAACGGCTTAACGTGCCTTCCGAAGCTAGGAATCATCTTTATTATCAGACAATCAGGTGATTCAAGCCTGCAATGTCCTAACCAAACTGGGAACAACTAAACAAAGTATGCTTCCTGTGGAAATCAAACCCTCGACCCCCGGATCTACAGGCCTTAACCACAGGACCACGGAGGCAGTCACTAATGGCGACCAATCCAAACATGGCCGCGTACTCGCCGTCGCTTGACGCGCGCTATCGTTACGAACACGCGCGCCGCGCCAGGCTATCTCGCTTCTCATCGTTCATGCGATAACACTATCTAATGCCACATTTACACTCAGCCTTGTAGTGCAGGGACGTGAGCAGGAAAGTGGGCAGCGCGCGAATGTAAACAGGGCGTCGATTCTGCTAACGTTAAGTCACAATTGCGTCAAAATAGTGTTTCAATAGTAGTGCTTTTTTACACACTAGTTACAAGAAATGTATTTTTTTTTATATCACTGCTGATGGTCACACCACACACTACATTCACATCACATCATACTGTCATAACTCTTGTAAATAGTGTGTAAAAAGCACTACTATTGAAACACTATTTTGATACGATTTTGTCTTAACGTTAGCAGAATCGACGCTCAGGTTCCTTGCGTTGTTACTGCCCGCGCCGCTGCCGCTGCGAGTGAGGGCTCACATTCAGCTTACAACCATACAAGATCCAGGGAGTGAGGGAGATGTCGCCTTGCATCATGTATTGCGCTGTCTCGCTTACTCACTGGATCTTGCATGTTTTTAGAGATGATAGTAGGCCACCAAATGAGCAGTAAAGAAGTATGAAAGCTGAGTGTGAACGCTCACTCGCGTCGTTATTGCCGCAGAAGTATTTAGGGAAATATTTCCGGCAGCGACAGGAGCAGTGGCAGGGGCTGAGTGTAAATGTAGTATAATATATTTCAGAGCATGGCCCTCCTAAAGGACCACATGTGGGTCCACACCGGCGAGAAGCGGTTCAAGTGTGAACGGTGCGACAAAAGCTTCACTCAGAAAACCAACTTAGTGTTTCACATGAGGGTACACAGCGCGACGAGGCCGACTTACGAGTGTCCTCTGTGCGGGAAACACTTCGCGTTTTTCAATAACAGGAGAAGGCATATGTTTGTGAGTGTTTTTATGTATTACTAGCTTTCGCCCGCATTAATTTCCCACGGGAAAAGTGCTTTTTCCCGGGATGAAAGGTACCCTATGTCCTTCTCAATACTCATAGCTATGTGTATGCGAAATTTCAGGATGATTGGTTCAGTAGATTGGGCGTGAAGAGGTAAACAAACAAACAAATATACAAACTCACTTTCGCATGTATAATATTAGTCGGGATAATAAAATGCAGGAGTTTAACGATACTATTCGATTACAGGAGTGTATTGATGCTATAAATGTGACTTTGACTTACAAATATCATTATTTTATTAATAACCACAATCGGTTATTTCTTAAAGGGATAAATTAGACAAAAGTGAATGTTTCTACGAAAATTACTGCAGTTGAGATAGTACTAGAGTTAAGGATAGTTAGTATGTCTAGGTTTTCATTAGTTTCACTCAGAAAACCAACTTAGTGTTCCACATGAGGGTCCACAGCGCGACGAGACCGACTTACGAGTGTCCTCTGTGCGGGAAACACTTCGCGTTTTTCAATAATAGGAGAAGGCATATGTTTGTGTTTTTATGTATTACTAGCTGTTCCCCGCGGCTCCGCCCCGCGTGGGACTCGGTTATATCGCGCCCAAAAGTAGCCTATGTTTGACCTCAGGTCGTTAACTACATCCCTACCAAATTTCATCACAATCGGTCCAGCAGTTTAGCCGTGAAGAGGTGACAGACAGACAGACACACAGACTTTCGAATTTATAATATTAGTATGGACTAGCTTTCGCCCGCATTAATTTCTGTCGGGAAAAGTGCAATGTCCTAACCAAACTGGAAACAACTTAACAAAGTATGCTTCCCGTGGGAATCGAACCCACGACCCCTGGATCTACAGGCAAACGCTTAAACCACTTGACCATGTCTTTTTTTTGGCAGCAATTGAAAGGGGCTGACTTGTCTTCCAACTAATTTAATTTAAGTACATAAAAGAGACGAGAGATGTTTACTAAAATGTGGAAATTCGAAACTGAAGATACCTACCGAAGATTCGGCTTCAGTGGAAACTTGTCACTATATAAGCATACTAGCGACCCGCCCCGGCTTCGCATGAGCATAAAAACCTTCCTCTTGAATAACTCTATCTTTAAAAAAACCGTATCAAAATCCGTTGCGTAGTTTCAAATATTTAAGCATACATAGGGATATAGGGACAGAGAAAGCGACTTTGTTTTTATACTATAAAACCTTCCTCTTGACTCACTATATCTTTAAAAAAACCGCATCAAAATCGTAGTTTTAAAGATTTAAGCATAAATAGGGATATAGGGACAGAGAAAGCGACTTTGTTTTATACTATAAAACCTTCCTCTTGAATCACTATATCTTTAAAAAACCGCATCAAAATCGTAGTTTTAAAGATTTAAGCATAAATAGGGATATAGGGACAGAGAAAGCGACTTTGTTTTATACTATGTAGTGATAGTGAAGTAACCTAAAAATAATTTTGTCGACAGATCCACACGGGCCTGAAGCCGTTCAAATGTGATACATGCGGTAAGTGTTTCACCACAGCTGGGGAACAGCGGGCTCATGTTGAACATGTACACCTCAAGAAGCCATGGCCCAAACGAGCCAGGCCTCGCGCCAGAGATGACTGGCAGAAGTGCAGTCTCACTATGGAGGACTAACTTTATATTGCAATAGGTAGTATTGATAATTCTATTTGTTTTAAAAAATAGAAAATAATTATTTTAAATAGAAATAAAATTCCAGTCAACTAGCCTATTAGTACAAAATATAGTTGTTTCACACAAATTGATAATAGATGGCGCTTTCAGTATTTAAAAGTCGATAAGTGCAGTCTAACTATGGAGGACTAACTATATTGTAATGCAAGTTTTGCTAAATCTATTTAAAAATCCATCTCAATTAGAACAAAATGTGGTTGTTTCACAGTAATAGATAATAGATGGTGCTTTAAATATTTCAGGATATGTTGGTTAAATCAACCTTATCTAGGTTGTAAATCTAATCCGTGATATAAGAACATAATAGCCACCGTTCTTGTCTCTCAATTTAACTTATTTGCCAGTTGACAATTTTGCTAGTTAGACTCTTACACCCATATTCTCAAACTCCCCTCGTCCTCACTCTACCTCAATGGTATTCATAGTTGACACTAGCTTCCTCACCTTAAGGAAATTACTCAATGGAGGTGAGGAAAGAACTGTCAAAATATAAGGTTGGTCGAGAGGTATCTTAAGGAAGCCTCGAACGTTTCGTTTAACAAAAAGTAGGTGCTTTTATTGAGGACCAGATTTAAAAAAAACTTGTACCTACTATAATAAGTCCTTTGTGTATTATGTATTTTGCTGTTTTATAATAAATCTATGCCAGTAAGCTAAAATTAAAAATGAAACTATTGTCAAAAAATCTCTTAACGTTAAAAAGTTCAGCGGTTTACCAACATACATAAATGAAACGGGACGTCATTCCTTGACTCATCCTCACTGGAGTTTCCTCAAGGAAACAATCAAGAATACCATTTTCAAGGAAAGTTGGAGGACTTCCTTGAGGCGTCCTCGAATGAGGTTGAGTGGAGGCGACCTATAAGGAAACGTTTGAGAATATGGGTGTTAAATTAGTTTAAGACATTCTTGATTAATTAGTTTCCTCATTTGCTAGTTTTGCTAACATACCAGTGTTGCAACAATGACTACATTCCATTTAAATTTAAAAGGCCTTTTGTGTCCTTAAGATTGAAAGTTGTCACTATAAGAGATTTTTTTTTAATTTAAAAATATAAAGTGTGCAGAATCTCAAGGATAGATTATATTGAAACTGAATGAAAATGAGATTTTTTTGGGAAATTTGAGGAATTGTTTTGAAAAGTTTTGCAATTTGTAACTATAGGGAACTATAATATAATAATTTAATATGTTTAAAATTAACTTCAGATCCAGCACCTTAATTACATAACACGGATTTTTGATAACTTGTGTTTTCAGTGAATAATGATTTTAAGTTGATGGTGGCGCTAGTGTTCACCGAGGTATCTTCTTAAGCGAGAATGCTTGTGTCAGACATACCTACTGAAATGACATTTGAAATTTATTTATTTCGTTAACAATTGTAACATAATATGTAAAAATTTTAAATAGTTGCAATTTAATTTAAACACACAGACGCCCGAATACTCAAACGCTAGTCAACTTTAAGAGCTGATCAAGTATCATGCTGTCGCGCCGTACGTCAGCGATATGACAGTGACAGCATGATACTTGAACAACTCAAAATTGAGTAGCGTTTGAGTATTAGGGCAAGAGATTCTTTATTTTAAGTAACTCATTTACAATGGACCAAAGAATTAATATATAACACTAGAATGCTTAAGGAGGACAAAAGCCGTTCCGAAATGAAAACTAAAGTTTGTAGGTGTCTCTTTCTAGTAGATTGTTTAAAATTGAAGAGGAGATGGGACACCTACAAATTTTGGACCTCTCACTGGAACATTAGGTATTTGTATGTAGGCTTTAAAGACAAATCAACTTTGTATTAGAGTAATAAGGATTAATATTGAATGTTGTTTTTTGCTATTATTATTATTCGTAAGCATTAGTTCTAGTGTTGTATATAAATTCTTTGCCTTTGGCAGCCAATTTAGAATATATAATACTCTTTCTTATATTGATCTCGTTAGTTTTTAATTTACATTTTATATCGTGTCTGCCTTTTAAATAAGTTTATTTGTCGAAGAAAAAGAAACTATATTTAATACCAAGCTTCCGAAATCAATAAAATTATTTTAAAGATGTTTGCAACGTTAACTTTGTCTTCAAAACTTCAAAATTCATCAACAGATGGCGTTAATTTAGGAATAGATCGCGTTAGCAAAGTTTCTATAATATGCAGTAATTAATTCTAATGTTTCACAAAGAACACTCCAAGATACTATTTGTATTATTATTTTTGTAGTTGGCGTGATATTGTATGTGCGTTTGTGTGTGTGTACGTAGAATAGTTTAATCCGTATTGTACATAATAGCGAAAGTTATGTGTGAATTAGATTTAGAAATTGCAATACTATAAGCTAGAAATAGATTCTTTTATAACAAGGTTGAAGCTTATTCCAAACTAGCTGTGGCCCGGGGCTCCGTTCCTGTGGGAATTCCGGGATAAAATATAGCCTATGTGTTTTTCCAGGGTCTAAGCAATCTCCATTCTAAATTTCAACCAAATCGGTACAGCAGTTTTGTGAAAGAGTAACAAACATCATTTATAATATTAGTAAGATAATGGAATTTCTGTATTTGTTTTATTTTTTACTAGCGACCCGCCCCGGCTTCGCATGGGCATAAAAACCTTCCTCTTGAATCACTATCTATTAAAAAAACCGCATCAAAATTCTTTGCATAGTTAAAGATTTGAGCATACATAGGGACAGAGAAAGCGACTTTGTTTTATACTATGTAGTGATTTTTAGATTATTATTTTATTGACATTATTCAAGTAACAAATTTTAGTTTTAAAACAATATGTACATAAAAATATAGTGTTTGCATTTATTTATTATTAGTATAGCCTAGATGAGCCTAGTGGAATTATTGCTAATTATTTACAAAGAGATTATGTAATTGAAATAATGAATATAATTTTACTATCTTATGTGTTTGTTTTAATTATTCATCACTGATGAATATAAATAATTTACATACATATAATCACGTCTTTATCCAATACGGTGTAGACAGAGCCAAGGGTCATAAGACTTTAGACCACGTTTAGCATGATGGTAGTTGAAACAGGAAATCAATAGTGATGGGTTGCTAGCCGCATCGCCTATGTCATGATTCCTCCATTCTACGATTCCCTTGGTCGCTTTTACGACTTTATAAAATATAAGGGTAAGTAAAACAAAGGTATACAATCAATTAAATATACATACTTTAATTAAATCTACTAATAAAATATCAATCAATCAATCAATTTATTTGCAAAATGTATGTAAATATACAAGATGTTGCATTAAAAAAAATTCCAATTACATTTTACCCGTGCCAGAGGTGTGCAAATTTTACAATACTACAAGTAATACTTTCAAGTAATCACAATTTCAGTTAGAAATTACCTTTTACGAAAGTTAACTTTTGAGATAGCTTTTTGGGGTCTTTCTTTATGTATGCCAAGACCAGAAGGTCGTGGGTTCGATTCCCACGGGAAGTATACTATGTTTAGTTGTTTCCAGTTTGGTTAGGACATTGCAGGCTTGAATCACCTGATTGGCTGATAATAAAGATGATTCCGTGCTTCGGAAGGCACGTTAAACCGTTGGTCCCTGCCATCTGGTAGTCGGTAAAGGAACCACGTCAGAGGCCGAGAGACGGTTCCGAAGAACTTGTGGCGACACTAGCGCCACAACAATATCTACAAAGACGCACCACAGATGGCGTTAAAAGCAACAATCTCAGAATTGCATACAAGATGGCAAATTACTGTAAGTCTAAATCGCGCTTGCAAAGTTTCTACGGATTGGAGCATAAATACAATCTCCGACAAGACATCGTCGGAGCCGCGGTTCCCCAGGCATAACACCCCAGCCTGGCGGGAAGATCTTCCCTTTGTGGCGGTCGAGCATATAAACACTATCGCTCCCGTCACACACTCCAAACTGGTGACCCCGACGTGATTGGAAGCAGCCTTCTCCATCAATATTCTCCGATCCATCATCTCGCTACCTCTCAAGCCTCAGCAGCCAGCAGTCTCACAGCAAGCCAACTACGATGGGGTGTATCTACAGGTCCAACGCAGCCGACGCACCGAGCTTCCTGGTCCTGCAACCACCCTCACTTCAAGACTTCAGCGACCGGCCATCCACCGCAGCCCACGTCTGGTATTCATCGGCCGGCCAACCGCACCAGCGTGGCAGTTCTGCAGGACATCTACCGGCGCCAACAGGTCTACATCGCTCACTACAGTCTCGACTCACCGCAGACTACGAGCAAGCAGCAACAACGTACCCGACTCACTGGGACGTCAAGTCAAGCAACTGGCACTTGCAAGCTAACATCATAAGCACAGACTGCACATGAAGATTTATCAGACCTTCGGTCTTGGAAGGGAGTCCTGTGGCGACACTAGCGCCACAACAATATCTACAAAGACGCACCACAGATGGCGTTAAAAGCAACAATCTCAGAATTGCATACAAGATGGCAAATTACTATGTAAGTCTAAATCGCGCTTGCAAAGTTTCTACAGATTGGAGCATAAATACAACCACCGACAACACATCGTCGGAGCCGCGGTTCCCCACTTCCCCAGGCATAACACCCTAGTCTGGCGGGAAGATCTTCCCTTTGTGGCGGTCGAGCATATCCCTGTCGCTCCCGTCACATTCTCCAAAAACTCTTACACCAGGGTGTGCATGGTCGATTGGCCGTGTCACCTACACGAAATGAAGATGATCCCATTTCCTATGTGGGTCGGCACAGTATGTAAGTTCCTTCCTTATAGATCTATTTCCAGCCATTTCCCGTGTCACACCACTCCTGGTCATATCCTGATCACACAATCCATCCATCTCTTTTTTGGTCTTCCTCTACTCCTAGATCCCGTAATCTTCAGATCTTTGCATTACATGGCTTTCCTCACGACATGACCATACCATCCTAAGCTATAGCTTTCTAGCTCCCCCCTCCTATGGCTTTCTAGCTTCCTCTTTCTATAGCTTTCTAGCTTGCCCCTCCTATAGCTTTCTAGCTTTCCCCTCCTATAGCTTTCTAGCTTCGCCCTCCTATAGCTTTCTAGCTTCCCCCTCCTATAGCTTTCTAGCTTCCCCCTCCTATAGCTTTCAAGCTTCCCTTTCTATAGCTTTCTAGCTTCTCCTCCTATAGCTTTCTAGCTTCCCCACCCCCTATGGCTTTCTAGCTTACCCCTCCTATGGCTTTCTAGCTTACCCCTCCTATGGCTTTCTAGCTTCCCCCTCCTATGGCTTTCTAGCTTCCCCCTCCTATGGCTTTCTAGCTTCCCCCTCTTATGGTTTTCTAGCTTCCCCCTCCTATGGCTTTCTAGCTTCCCCCTCCTATAGCTTTCTAGCTTCCCCCTCCTATAGCTTTCTAGCTTCCCCCTCCTATTGCTTTCTAGCTTCTCCTCCTATAGCTTTCGAACTTCCCTCTCCTATAGCTTTCTAGCTAAATAATGCCAATAAGGGTTCTCTATTCGCAGGGTTGCCACATCTGCATCTGATCGTCGTCGCTGGCCTCTTGTTGCGGCAATACCTGCAAAACCAAAAAAGATAATTATGAAATACAGTTTTGGCGGGAAAATTGAAGTCTGTGTATTTATTTTCCAAAATATTATATTTTTCGGAGTATTTGTGCATTATAATGGTGGACAGTGGCGTGCATATCATAAAGACGTTTAGACGTTGCCCACCCTGGACTTTTGTAATAAAAATAATATTTTTTTTTTATATCCATACTAATATTATAAATGCGAAAGTCTGTCTGTCTGTCTGTCACCTAATCACGGCTAAACTGCTGGACCGATTGTGATGAAATTTGGTAGGGATGTAGTTAACGACCTGAGGACAAACATAGGTTACTTTTGGGCGCGATATAACAGAGTCCCACGCGGGGCGGAACCGCGGGGAACAGCTGGTAAATAATAAATATTATTTGACCGAATGACCAGTAGGTCGACCGCCTATCTCGATTCTCTCCTCTCGTAATGGCTACTTGTATCGCTTTCGCGACATTTCGCTCCGTTTTACGCACAAAACGCTTTTAAAAAAAAAATAATTTTTTTGCCAATGTATAACAAAAAAAAAAATTTAAGCTTTTTGTGCGTTAGACGGAGCGAAATGTGGCGAAAGCGATACAAGTATCCATTACGAGAGGAGAGAATCGAGATAGGCGGTCGACCCACGGACGACCGGTAAAACGCTGAGATAAGTGAGACAACATACCGGCCGCCGTTCCCCGCGGCTCCTCTTCGGCCAGGGCTTCTTCATGTGAACGTACGCGATGTGCTCGCGCCGCTGGCTCGCGTGTTTAAACGTCTTACTGCACATCTCGCATTTGAATGGCTTAAGGCTTGTGTGTGTCTGGAAATGATTGATGAAGAAATAAACTAAATAAAACTAAACTTAATAATTTTATTTTGACGTGACAACGTCTTAAATTAGGTTGCGGCTGGGAGTCACTTATGAAAAAGTGTAACGCTCGGTAACGTTACGATGAGTCACCGAACGAGAGAGAGGCCCGCCGAATGTCTTGCGTCTCTCTCCCACTCAACTATGATCGGTCTCAGATTATATTCATATCAATAAATATTCTACCGAGAAAAAGACGTTGTCACGTAAAATCTTCGCCCGTAAAACCGACTTTACAGGCAACCATTTTTTTTATTTAAGTTTAGTTTTATTTTTAATTAAGTTGTTGTATAAGTACCTATAATAATATAATACAATCTATTATTTTTATAATAAACAGATAAATCTGATAAACTAATCGTATTTCAATAAGAATAGTCGAGGGCGTGGTTCGATGGTTCTCGAACCACGCCCTCGACAATGTGTTATTGAATTTGGTTGGGTTAGAATTAAATAAATCCAGATCGGGGCAGACAGCCAGTTTGTTTATCTCTAGCCGACCTAAGTCGACGGCCTATCTCGATTCTCTCCTCACGTAATAGCTACTTGTATCGCTATCGCCACATTTCGCTCCGGCTAACACACAAAACGCTATAAAAAATATTTTTATTTCTTGCATTCGACAATTTAAACAATTAATAAACAATTTTTTTTAAAGCGTTTTGTTTGTTAGGCGGAGCGAAATGTAGCGATAGCGATACAAGTAGCCATTACGAGAAGAGAGAATCGAGATAGGCGGTCGACCTACTGATCGAATGATAAAACTGTAACTATAATTTCTAGTACAATGTGGTACAGTAAGAAATGCTGGTACTGCTCGATTAGGGACTTTTAAGTTAATTTATTTTTTACTATTGACCCACCCCAGCTTCGCGAGGGCATCCGCATCAAAATCCGTTGCGTAGTTTTAAAGATTTAAGCGTACATAGGAATATAGGGACAGAGAAAGCGACTTCGTTTTATACTATGTAGTGATATAAAATAAATAAATAAAAATATTTATTGATCAAGGTACAATACAACAAAGTCGTTAAATAACTAATACACTTAGTAATACACTGTAAAATGTTCAATAACAAGTGAGAGAAGTAGAAAACGTACACAACGGAAACACGAACACCGAATCCAAACTAGGGCTAGCCTGTATTTTGGCGGTTTCGCTCATATCCGACAAGCCGTACCTCACTTAATTTAATATGTAGTGATTTGTATATTTAGTACTAGCTGTTGCCCGCGGCTCCGCCCGCGTCGGAGTCGGTTATATCGCGCCCAAAAATAGACTATGTTTGATCTCAGGTCGTTAACTACATTCCTATCAAATTTCATCACAATCGGTCCAGCAGTGTAGACGTGAAGAGGTGACAGACAGACTTTCGCATTTATAATATTAGTATGGATTTATTTATTTATTTATTTAATGTCTGCAAATATACTCGAGTGGGGTCTCAAATGAAAGCGCATCACATGCACATTACAAAATAATATGTTTAATGAAAATCGGTTGAGCTGTTACAAAGCTCTGGGGGTGTAAGTGGGGAAAATACCCTAATGTCTGCAAATAATATGTGGGGGGGTAAATCAGTCGACAGTCACCGCTAAAAAGAAAATATGTTGTGGGTTTCTTTAAATTTTAAATTTAAGATTATAAATAGTGATAAAATACGAGTTATACTCACAAAAGTGTGTCTATGCAAGTTGGAGCGCGAACTCAGCCGCTTCCCGCATTCCGGGCACGCGTACGTCTTCCTCACGGGCGCGTGCAGCTTGAGATGCTGCACGAGCCGGTACTTCCTCTGGAACCGCTTGTGGCAGTGCGAGCACGAGAACTGCTGCTCCGATGTGTGGGTGTGGCTGTGGTCTGTTAGCAGGGCCAGGCTCTGGAAATATATAAATCTATAGACGTTAAGGGCGATACCTCGGTGAACACTAGCGCCACCGTCATTTAAAAATCATTACTCACTGAAAACACATGTTATCAAAAATCCCTCTGCTGTAATTATGGTTCTGGATCTGAAGTTAATTTTAATCATACTCAATTATTAAATTATGGTTCCATATAATTAAGCAATAAGGCAATTTGTAACTATAGGGAATTATAATTTAATATGTTTAAAATTAACTTCAGATCCAGAACCTTAATTACAGCAGAGGGATTTTGATAACTTGTGTTTTCAGTAAGTAATGATTTTTAAATGACGGTGGCGCTAGTGTTCACCGAGGTATCACCTTAAGCGCAAAATGCCCAGAGGTAGCAAAATGTCCAATTAGCATAGTATAATGCGCAGAATGTCCAGTTCGCTATATGTCCAAAACAGCGGCGTGGAATATTAATTATCTTATCTATCTAATAATAAATATCAGAAATAATAGTCTTATAACGCCACTTTAAGCAATTCATCGAATCGAATTCATATTACGAATTCCTTAGCAATTCTTTAGCAAGTCTTATTACTTTAAATTTTTTTGAAGAGGAATTGCAAGTTTAGCTGGCCATTTTTCAAAAAATAGAGGAATTGCTAAGGTATTCGTAATATGAATCGATTCGATGAATTGCTCAAAGTGGCGTTTTTAGACCCCCAAGTCCTTACCATAGACTCACCTGGAACATCTTGCCGCACACCTCGCACATCGACTGCGGTCTCACTCGCACAGTGCTCGGGAAGTTCGTTCGGTTCTTGTCGGGGTGCGCGCGACGGAAATGTTGGAAGTATAACACGGCCGTCGGCAGTTTTTCATCGCACTGCAATACCGTCAACAATATGATTATGTTGGTACTTTTCCTTCTAAAGCACATATCTTACCCCACATTTACACTCGGCCCCTGCCACTGCTCCCGTCGCTGCCGGAAATATTTCCCTAAATACTTCTGCGGCAATAACGACGCGAGTGAGCGTTCACACTCAGCCTTCATACTTCTATACTGCTCATCTGGTGGCCTACCATCGCATGCGAGTGGCAGTGAGTAAGCGAGACAGCGCAACACACGATGCAAGGCGGCATCTCCCTCCCTCCCTGGACCTGGCGCGGCTGTGCGCTGCGAGCCTCGCCCGCAGACAGCGGCGCGCGGACGACGCGACCAACCTGCTTACATTCGCGCGCTGCCACTTGTCTGCTCTACAAGGCTGACTGTAAATGTGGCATTAAGTATGGATCCTAAATTATAGGAAGCAAGTGAGACTTTTGAGTCCTTTTGTACTTACCCCATTCCTTATACTCCCACACTGGGATTTTTTTGTTTGTATGTTATAACTTTATTGTACTAAACAAAGGTGAATACGCAAGCATAGAAATAAAATAAAAATACAATGGCGGACTTATCCCAGAAAGGGATCTCTTACAGTCAACCAGCGAGTGACAAAGAGGATGCTTATAATATAGTAGTAGACGTTAGAAGTACAATACAATACTTACATGATACACATACATATATTAATAAAATAAATAAACCTACACAAAATCATAATCCATACTATCCATACTAATATTATAAATGCGAAAGTCTGTCTGTCTGTCTGTCACCTCTTCACGGCTAAACGGATGGACCGATTGGGATGAAATTTGGTAGGGATGTAGTTAAAGACCTGAGGTCAAACATAGGCTACTTTTGGGCGCGATATAACCGAGTCCCACGCGGGCGGAGCCGCGGGGAACAGCTAGTAATATTATAAATGTGAAAGTCTGTCTGTCTGTCACCTCTTCACGGCTAAACGGATGGACCGATTGTGATGAAATTTGGTAGGGATGTAGTTAACGACCTGAGGTCAAACATAGGCTAAGCCGCGGGGAATAGCTAGTACTATATAAATAGTATATACAAATACAAACATACAATTAACATTCATATAATAACCACATACAAATTTCTATTAGCACATAATTTTTTAACGTCTAAGTTTACCACTGACGAATTAAAAAGTTGGGTTTTGAAAGAATTTAAGGTTCATGCAAGTCTAATTTCCACAGGAAGTGAATTCTAGAGCTTAGGTCCCATAACCGCAAACGATTTCGTAAGAGGGACTGCATGAGCTTCAGAACATCACCTGGTGCGAAGTGCCCATAGTCCTCCACATATAGGGAACCCTGCTCCAAAGAGGTCCATTCGGTCATAGCAACACTAAATGCGGCTAATAGACTTCTGCTTCTGCACATACCCTACATTCGGACATAACTAGACTATATATATTCGTAAAAATAATAAATAATAATAAATAAATAAATAGGGACAAATCACACAGATTGAGTTAGCCCCAAAGTAAGTTCGATACTTGTGTTATGGGATACTAACTCAACGATACTATATTTTATAACAAATACATATATAGATAAACATCCAAGACCCAGGCCAATCAGAAAAATACAATTTACCATCTTGACCAGACCGGGGATCAAACCTGGGACCTCCTGAGTAGCGGGAAATTCTTAAATGGTCGGATTTGATTTTTTTTGTGCATATGATAACTTTGTTTCTAAAGAAGGTAATATGCTAGTACATTCACACCACGACGCGACAGAACTTACTTATAATAAATGCGGAGTCTGTCTATCTATCTGTTACGCTTTAACTGCTAAACCACTGGATCAATTTGATGAAATTTGGTGTGGATAACTATATCCATTTTGGACGCGATATAACCGATCAATACATTTTAATAAAGAAACTGATATTTTTTATGAAAGCCTGCCGAAACTCATTAAAGCGGTGCAAAATGATGTAGATTGAATTTATTGAATTTATTTCTTGAATTTATTTATTGAAAAGTAAATACAACGGTTTTTTACACCAATTACAGTACTTAGAAGGCTAAACTTATAACTAAATATACCGTTATATAATATTATAATGTTCATTTTTCATATTAGTAAAACTTAATACATACAAGTCGAGTCAATAGAGTAGATGAATGTAAGTAAGTGAATTTTCAAAATATACGTGAATAAACAATTTATAAGTCACCTGTTCGCAGCATATTGGCCCCTCTGTGGCGTTTTCTTCGTGTCTCCGCCGAACCCTATTCGGCCCTCGAGGAGGCCTAGACGGCGACACTTTGACACTAATATAAATAAGAAAAGACAGTTTTGCAATTTATAACTGTAGGGAACTATAATTTAATATGATTAAAATTAACTTCAGATCCAGAGAAGAAAGAAGACAGTTAATAACATAACACGGATTTTTGATAACTTGTGTTTTCAGTGAATAATGATTTTCAAATGACGGTGGCGCTAGTGTTCACCGAGGTATCGTCTTAATGGTACAATAAAGAGTATCCCCCGTATTAAGAAACGTTTGCAAAGCCCAGGTTAGCTAAAATGTGTTGTCTCTTTCTTTCACGTGAAGTGTCAGGTAAAATAAAAAGAGACAAATCATATTTTAGTTAAAATGGGCTTAACAAACATTTCTTAATTAATATTATATCATGACATCTTTTATTACTTGACATTTTTATTAAACAATTTTAATAATCTTCAATATTTAAAAATAAACTTATTGTTATATGTTATAAAAATATTCAAATGTAAACTCGTCTGATTTGACTCAAATTATGTGAATTGACGTTTTTGAAGAAAATGCTGCTGTGGAGTTTGCGGCGCCGCTTCTTCTCCACTCGCGCTTTGGAAGTGGTGGTAAACTTAAAATAAGTAACGATTGACGTCAATAAGTTATAAGAATGTCCTATATTGAAAATAAACAATTTGAATTTTGGGGGTTTATATATCTATTTATCTATCTATGGGCGTGATGATATGTATACATGTACTTACGTGTGTTTGGGTGAGAGCAATCTATGTTTGTCAAGAGCAGCGGCGTTCAGAAATCTGATATCACACGTCTCACACACGGGACCATCGGGCGCCACCTGGGGGGTTACTATCATCTCTTAAAACCATGCAAGATCTAGTGAGTAAGCGGGACAGCGCAATACATCATGTAAGGCGACATCCCTCTTACTCACTGGGTCTTGCATGGTTTTAAGAGATGGTGGTAGGCCATCAGACATTAGAAACGCTATCAAAAGATAGTCATTATTATAATATCAGGCGCATTTTTTTTAAAATTAAGTAGGTAACTGAATCATCACTATATAGTATAAAATAGTCGCTTTCTCTGTCCCTATGTACCTTTGTATGCTTTGTATTAAATCTTTAAAACTACGCAACGGATTTTGATGCGGTTTTTTCATAGATAGAGTGATTCAAGCGGAAAGTTTTTATGCCCATGCGAAGCCGGGGCGGGTCGCTAGTATTAAATAAATGAATGCTATTTTTATATTTAATATTAGTTTTCGAAGTTCACATGCAGTGAGATCCTGTGACGTCATTAATAACTTAGGGCGTTGATATTTTACTGAGAAATAACAAACAAACAAAATTTGACTCAAATTTTGTGAATTGACGTTTTTGAAGAAAATGCTGCAGTGGAGTTTGCGGCGCCACTTCTTCTCCACTCGCGCTTTAGAAGTGGTGGTAAACTTAAAATAAGTAACGATTGACGTCAATAAGTGATAAGAATGTCTTATATTGAAAATAAACAATTTGAATTTGAAACAAACATACCGTCTGTTCGTCAAAGCGATGTTTCAGCTTCTTGTGTAGCTGCACGCCCTTGTGGCTCACGAACGAATTGCCGCACAACTCACAGACGAAGTCGGACGGGTGCTTGATTCGGACGTGGCTCATGTATGTTGATATTTTACTGAAAATATAAAAAACAAAAAAAAAACGTCGTGTCGTATCCATACTTCCATACTAATATTATAAATGCGAAAGTCTGTCTGTCTGTCTGTCACCTCTTCACGGCTAAACTGCTGGGCGGTTGTAATGAAATTTGGTAGGGATGTAGTTAACGACCTGAGGTCAAACATAGGTTACTTTTGGGCGCGATATAACCGAGCCACACGCGGGGCGAAGCCGCGGGGAACAGCTACTCAAGAAATAAAGGAACTTGCTTAAAGATAGACAAAAATGGAAGGAACTCCACCGACAAGAGCCTAGCACTTAAAGTATGATGGCGGAATTTTTACGAATAAAAAAAAAAATACGGATGAGTTGATTTTTTTTTTACAACATCATAAGAGTCCCAGAAATACATTTCTGTAAATAAAATATTTTTAAACCCCCGGGAAAAAAACTAGATTTTTATAAATTATGTTAACAGAACTTAAATATGGCAATGTAGAAAGTGAAACATTCGCATAGAGCCACGACTTACAACTGCCAATGTCACTGTCATTCAAACTGACTTGAACTCTGTAGATTGCGGTCTACATAAAGAAAGTGCAAAGCAATAAATATATTGACTTTCCTAATATCCTAACCGAGTACTCTACTATAATCAATTAAATCAACTGTCAATGTCGATTTGACAATGCTAGCAACTGTCAGAGTGACATGATGTTTCAGTTCAGTTGTGGTTGGGTGGGTTTTGTTTTAAATATGGCGATGGAAAATGAAACAAAAGGACGACTTTTAAAAAACGGAATAATTAAAAAACCCCGGGGTTTATAATTATTTAGTGGTGGTAAACGTGTAATTAGTTAAGTGTTCTTGCTAATGCGATTTGTTTCAAGTTATCTATATTTTTTGTTTTTTTTCGTACAAACGATGTATGGGGCTTCGCCAGGATTCTTTATGATGATGATAAAAAACAAATATTGAAAAATTTAGTGTTGTTCACTTAACCAGGGCTCGGAAACCTGGTTTAAATAAAAAACCAGCTCGTTTTTCTGTCCATACATTTATACAGCGACCGCTAGCATTACGGTTCCGCTCAACTGGTATTACCCCAAAAATAACGGTCTAAACCAGGTATTTAGGGACCCTTAAATCCACCCTATACTTATTAGGACCCTTAAATCCACCCTATACTTATTAGGACTCTTAAATCCACCCTATACTTATTAGGACCCTTAAATCCACCCTATACTTATTAGGACCCTTAAATCCACCCTATACTTATTAGGACCCTAAAATCGACCCTATACTTATTTACCAGGTTAAATACCGTTATTTTTGGGTCTTTAAAATACAGGTTCCAAGCCCTGCACTTAAGACGATACCTCGGTGAACACTAGCGCCACCATCATTTAAAAATCATTATTCACTGAAAACACAAGTTATCAAAAATCCGTGTTATGTAATTAAGGTTCTGCATCTGAAGTTGAATGTAAACATATTACATTATTAAATTAGAGTTAGTGGCCGTTTTAGGCAATATTGCTATTTGTAACTATAATTTAATATGTTTAAAATTAACTAACGTTAAGACAAAATCGTATAAGGTACCCGCGGGTATTAAGGCCTGGCGGGCAATAACGCCTAAGTTACAAAAAACGTACGAAATAGAGGAATTGACGATCAAGCTTACACTTATACATGCTCAGAGCGTATACAAGTCGCTGCAAAGTGGCGGATGAACGCTTGCACTTCTCCCCCCGCCAATTTCATTTAAAACATTCAGCGGTGTGGTTACGCGGCACGAATTATAAAAATTGGCTCCAGTAAAACGTAAGTTATTTTGAAAATATCAAATATACAAACCCGTATTGACTGTCCGTTTATTAATAAATGTATGCTTGTCCCTAAGTTACCGTATTAAATGACTTGTAGTTGTAAACAATTTTATTATTATTTTTTCTGTAACCACGTGGTTGGTGGATATTAAGGCCTATAAAATTTTACTATAGGCCTTATTATACTCATATTTTTTAAACTGCTATATAACTAGGAGCGTTTTTTTAAATATTTGTTTGTGGATAGTATGTACGTAAGTAATTATACATTTTAACTTATTTATCATTGTTTTAGTGCTTACAGTCACGATTTCTCCCAAACGGGCATTGTGGTAAAAAGACGGTCTGATCGCAGCTGTTAGAGCAGTAAAAATAAGAACTTTGACGACTTACGTATAAGGCTGCAAAGAGATCTATTCGATAAATATAATCAAGAGAAAATAAGTAGTAAAGATACGAAAGGTAATAAAAAAAAAATAACAGGACGAAAACTTTACTGATGTCAAGACAGGTAAAATGGAAAAAATGAAATAAAAAGACTTTAAACCCTAAGAAAGCTAAAATGATATCTGCAAAAAAGTCTGCTACAGTCATAGGTAAATCACAGAAACAAGTAAGTTGGTACTATTACGCCTGCAAAGAAGATAGAATGGACGATACAATGAGGCAATGCTCGCGATGCTCCAAGTGGTACCATGAAGAGTGTGTCGGTTTGACTGCAGAAGATACTGATGACTTTCAATGTCCTAATGAATGCGAATAAAGGCAATTTATTTAATTTTCTAAGAATATTATGCTTCCTATTGCTTTATGTTAATGATTTTTGATCTCAAGAATACCAATTTACATAGTTTAAGTTGATTTTTGGATAATTTAAAGTATAGGCCTTTTTACCCTACCCTATTATAATAAGGCCTACAGACTGCGTTTTTTAAAAACCTATTTATTGTTTTCATTTTAAGCTAGAGAAGCTAATTTTTGTTTAAACTCTGTAGTAATTTATATTCATGAATGATTAATAATAAAACTGATTGATTATGTTGGATATTTTTCATTTTATAACAAATTTCCCTTAGCTAGGCCTTAATACCCTCAGGTACCTTATAAATAGTGTTTCAATAGTAGTGCTTTTTACACACTTTTTACAAGAGTTATGACAGTATGATGTGATGTGAATGTAGTGTGTGGTGTGAACATCAGAAGTGATATAAAAACAATATACATTTCTTGTAACTAGTGTGTAAAATAGCACTACCATTGAAACACTATTTTGACACGATTGTGATTTAACGTTAGCAGAATCGACACCCAGGCTATTTGACTCGTATCAATTTTGATGCAAAAAAAAATTTAATTTCTTACATTATTTGACCCACGAAATCGAAATATATCCATCTCCGCTAAGAAAAATGCAAGATGGCATTATAATTTGAATTTCAAATTTACTTAAAATTCGGAACTGTCAAAACGCGCGCCGGCCATCAACCGCCATGACGTGACGCAACTATTGTGGTAAACTGACGTTCAGACCTATTTTTGACTTCTGTCATTCGTCCAAAGTCAGTAATTCGAATGATTTTTATTTTACATGATATTACTTACGTCTTAAAATGATCTTTTTCTGATTGATCTGGGTCTTGGATGTTTATCTATATATGTATTTGTTATTAAATATAGTATCGTTGAGTTAGTATCCCATAACACAAGTCTCGAACTTACTTTAGGGCTAACTCAATCTGTGTGATTTGTCCCTATATCCATACTTCCATATCCATACTAATATTATGAATGCGAAAGTCTGTCTGTCTGTCACTCTTCACGGCTAAACCGCTGGACCGATTGTGATGAAATTTGGTATGGATATAGTTATGCACTAGGAGTCAAACATAGCCTACTTTCGGGCGCGATATAACCGAGGAGCACGCGGGCGGATCCGCAGGCAACAGCTAGTATTCTATATATTCCATATTCTATTCTTTGTAGATATAGATTGTGGCGCTAGTGTCACTATAAGTGTAAAACTTACTCGAATTGCTCGGAGCAGTGCGGACAACAATGCACGGTCCCATTGTGGTAGTTTTCGTGGTTCCTGGCAGCATTTCTGTTGATAAAACTAGATAATTAAAACATCATTATTGTACCTACACGAAATGTCCATAACATTTCTTGTAGGTGTCACGGTCAATCGGCCTTATGGTAAGTCTATATTGTCTAATATACAAGTTTGAATAAAATTAACTTACTTTATAAATATTCACAGTAAAATATACACAGTTTTCTATATCATCATTTCGTGTAGGTGTTACGGTCAATCGACCATGCACATCCTCATGTCAGAGTTGTTGGTGGTTCCTTCAACGACTACCAGATGGCAGCCGGGACCAACGGCTTAACGTGCCTTCCGAAGCACGGAATCATCTTTATTATCAGATAATCAGGTGATTCAAGCCTGCAATGTTCTAACCAAACTGGAAACAACAAAGTATGCTTCCCATGGGAATCGAGCCCACGACTTTGCAGGCAAACGCCTTAACCACCGAACCACGGAGGTAATTACTAATAAAACCCTTATCCTTGTACTAAATTTCAATTTGTTTGTATTTGAGTGTATATGAATTAAATAAATCCCAACTAATATTATAAATGCGAAAGTGAGTTTGTATATTTGTTTGTTTGTGACCTCTTCACGAATTTCGCATACACATAGCTAGGAGTATTGAGAAGGATACATATCATCCCGGGCAAAAGCATTGTTGCCAAGGGAAATTCACGCGGGTGAAGTCGCGGGTGAAGTCGCGGGCGAAAGCTAGTAAATAATAAACCCCACCTTCTGGTAGTGACGTACGGACATATCCGACACTTGAACTGCTGCGCGTGCGACGCCAGGTGCGTGCGCATGTCGCGCGGCGACTTGAAACGCAACTTACATATATCGCATTCGTGCGAACCGGCTTTCTGAAATAAAGACACAGAGAAATTACATACATACCATACATACATATAATCACGTCTTTATCCCATACGGGGTAGACAGAGCCTAGAGCCAAAAGACCTTAGACCACGTTCAGCATGATGGTAGTTGAAACAGGAAATCAATAGTGATGGGTTGCTAGCCGCATCGCCTATGTCATAATTTCCCCGCGATTCCCTCAGACGACTTTTACGGCTTGCGCGGGAAGAGAAGCAGCTGGTACATTCTATGTTTTTCTTTTTCTCCCAGACCAGCGTGGAAGGAAATTACATACAAGAGATGAATAAACCAAATGAGCACTGGGTTTTTTTTTTATTTACAAGGTACAAAAACAGACACTCGCAAAACGTTAACGACGAACGCCAAGAACAAAATGTATGGGATTGGCATAAGATTGACCACGTGATTTACCGCAGCTTATGTCAATCCCATACATTTTGTTCTTGTCGACATTCGTTAGCGTTTTGAAATTGTCACTTGGCTACGGGTGCTGGTTTCATCATAGGAGTCTTTGATTAGTTCCAATAAATCGCCACAAGTGGCGCATTGATCAGCACGGTACATTCTAGAGGTAAGACATACTAGGTAAAACGCGGACTGAGTCTGCGAGTACGCGTCCAGAAAAAGACTAGATCCAAAGACTAGGTCCACGAGTATTCACGAGTACGCGACTCAATGGACTCATTGCGTAACCAAATGATTCCCGTAAATGCGCGTCTTGAGTATATGGACATTATAGACTAGTTTTACAAGTATTTTATCCAATTTTTTTTAAATATCGACTAAAAACTTCCCTTCATACTTTATACAGGCTTACTTAGACAGTCAGCAGCTATTATTAAAATTTCAATCAAAAAGTGTGTTTAAGTAAAATATATATTTATGAAATAGCTGGAGTATTTAGAAGTTTTCAATCGATTTTATATACATTGTTTATTTTTATTTACATTTTTTTTTATATACAGTGATTCTTAATCTTTTTTTTTATTTATTTTTGTTTTCTTGTTTTTTTTAAATACGTTTATACATACTTTCATAATGAACTTTCGGCGAAAGCTTACAACTAACAACTGTTTGTTTTTAAAATTGCAAATTCTAAGTAAACAACAAGTATTATTATCACACCAAAACAAATATGCTTCCAAAAGAAAATGACCTTATTGTGTTTGTACTAAAAGTGTTATTTGAACAAACAATAACTCGCCGAAATACATCGCTCGGCGGCTCCGGTGCGGCAGCGGGCGAGTCGGGCGATCCCGAAGTTTCCCGACGACGTCTTCCGAATAGTCCCGAACGCTCGCATCCTAGTACTTACGCTTCCAAGGCAAAACCTATTCCAAAAACCTGTTCCAGTAAATACGTCTCACCTCTAGAAGATTCCTGATTGTGATTCACACGTGTTCACTCGTGATGTGTTCCTCCGTTTTACGCACAAAACCTTTAAAAAAATTTTTTTTGTCAATGTTAACAAAAAAAAATTTAAAGCGTTTTGTGCGTAAAACGGAGCAAAATGTGGCGAAAGCGATACAAGTAGCCATTACGAGAGGAGAGAATCGAGATAGGCGGTCGACCTACAGTTGTTTAGATTGAAAAAAAACCCTTTATCGAGTTCTGATCTACACAAACTCTTTAGCTATATAAGTATAGATTGATTTGTTTAATTACTTACATCTGAATGTTTAAACATATGCATTGTATACGAATCCTCCTCGCCGAAACCTTTGAAACAAACCAAACATTTGAATTGAGAATTTTTGAAATTCGAAGACTCTTTCCTTTTTTGAATTTCCCGATGCTGCTCTTCTATATTCAAATCGGTTATTTCAAATATCGATTCATCCAGCGTGATCCCTTTTCGCCTTTTATCAATTTTCGGCGATTCGTTTTTTATTTTCAATTTCTTTTTAATTTTCTGCCTCACCGGCCTGTTATTTTTATGTTTTGTTATCTTAAGCGGTTCATCTGTATGAAATTCTGGCGTCTCTACAATAATATTATTAACTTCGTTGAATAATTCCGGTGATATGCTCCTTTCGTCGATTGAATTGTCAGAAAATAGAATTTCGTTTTTCAAATTGTTAATATCCTCATCATTTAATTCATTCTTGACATCCAAATCAATATCTATTTTTTTCTCTGTGTTGCCATCATTCTCTTGCAACGGAAATACGTTAAAATCCTCGTTGTTGAGTACATGTGATAGTGTACTTGTGAGATCGTTTTTAAAACGGTCTATATTTAAAATAATGTCTGTTGTGAGCTGAAAAAAAAATTCGATAGGATAATCAGGAAAATATAAATAAAGAGTTTTTGGAGGGAAAGTAAATTGTCGCTATGTCCGCGCTGTATATAATTTCCAAAACTTAGGTTTTATCGAGTATTTGTGCTTAATATTGGTGGATTATTATTCGCAAAGTGTTCGTGAACAAGCGTGAGTGTTGGGAAGTGGTACAGTGTCGATTACGTGACTTTTATCTTTGTCACCAAAATCTCCAAGTTATAAGCTAAGTGAAATTTTTCCACCGCTTCACTTAGCCATCTGACTCTGACTCACTTGACTAGACTAGACTACTGACTTGACCTGACTAAGGTAGGACTGAAGAAGATTAATAAATTAAAGAAAGGCCTTAAAGGACTAGTTTCCATGGCCGTAAAAAGAATTTTAAAAAATATATAAATAAAAAATGGACTTAATGGAGGCAATCGGAAGGCCATTGAGGTGCCCTCATTTTGGGTTAAGCATAGTTAATCACTAGCTATTGCCCCCGGCTCCGCCATACTGTTGACTAGCTGTTCCCCGCGGTGTGTATGTACTATAGCCTTCCCCAAGAATCAGGCTTTCATATACAAAAATAATTTTGCAAATCCGACCAGTAGTTTTCAAGTTATAAACGTTAAAACAAACGCTTCAACATTATGGATCTGAGTAATCTGAAAATAAATGATTATTATTATTATTATTATTATATGAGTATAGATTAATTCCATAAAAAAACCGGCCAAGTGCGAGTTGAACTCGGGTGGAGAGGGTTCCGTACAATGCCAATGTCAGTTTTTATATTCAATTGTGGTATGATAATGTGAAAAGATCATGAGATGTGAGTTAACTACTACCACAGAATTAGTTGCTACTACTATCCCTATCTAGTGGTGTTTTCCTTTCTTTTTTGTTTAGTGGAGAAAATTGGCTGTGACAGACGGACGAGTGATCCTATAAGGGTTCCGTTGTACATTTTTGTATGGAACCCTAAAAGTATATTAAATCATTGGTCAAGAGGAAGAATATAACAGAAAACTTACATAACTTTGAGACTTCGCCACCTCCATCATCAGACCGTGGCTGCGGTGCGCCTTGACCCTCAGTCGCCAGCTCGACAGAACCCGATGCGCGCACTCCCAACACAGCTTTTGCGGGGCAATGTCGGAATTCCACAACTGTAGAAAATAATAAAAGTCCTTTAATTTTGGCAAACTGTAGGTCGACCGCCTATCTCGATTATCTCCTCTCGTAATGGCTACTTGTATCGCTGTCGCCACATTTCGCTCCGCCCAACACACAAAACGCTATAATTTTTTTTTTATTGTTAGTGACAACGCATCCGACAATGTAAACAAAAAAAAAATTATAGCGTTTTGTGTGCTAGTGTGTTATACTACTGGAAATGTATTACTGGAATTGTATACCTTTATTGTACAAAATACAAAAAGTAAAACACGATAGGCGGACTTAATGCTAAAAGCATTATCTAACAGTCAACCTTTGGGTAAAACAGAGAGCTTGAATGTGGATGTAAAATTGAAAGTGGTGTAAAAGTCATATACATATAATAGTGTAGTAAGTAGTTGATCACTACATAGTATAAAACAAAGTCGCTTTCTCTGTCCCTATGTATGCTTAAATCTTTAAAACTACGCAACGGATTTTGATGCGGTTTTTTTAATAGATAGTGTGATTCAAGAGGAAGGTTTTTATGCCCATGCGAAGCTGGGGCGGATCGTGAGTAAATAAATAAGTTATCCTCATTCAGCTGCCTTCACGGTCCAGTGGTTAAGGCGTTAGCATGTAGACCCGGGAGTCATGAGTTATTCCCACGGGAAAGTCATTTCAAGTTTGGTTAAGACATTGCAGGCTTGAATCAACTGATTGTCTGATAATAAAGATGATTCCGTGCTTTGTAAGGCACGTTAAGCCGTTGGTCCCGGCTGCCATTTGCTAGTCTTTAAAGGAACCACGTCAGAGGCCGACAGGCGGTTTCGTAGAACTCTAACACCAGGGTGTACATGGTCGATCGACCGTGACACCTGACACGAAATTATATAAAAAACTTTGTATATTTTACTGTGAATATGAATAAAGTAAGTCAATAAATAGAAATTACCATATTATATTTATTCAAACTTGTATAATAGACAATATAGACTTACCATAAGGCCAGTGACTTCTTCATACGCCTTGTTCAAATTATAAGCATTCATGTCATACAATTTTCGTCCAATAGCCAAACATATCCTGCAAGTCTGAAAATAAACATTTATTTAAAGCCTCAGCAAACAAGTGGCCACTTTCATGTTTAAAATAAATCAGTTTATCCCTTTTTAGGGTTCAGTATGTTAAAGGGTAAAAACGGAACCCTCATAAGATCACTGTTGTCTATCGATCAACCATTCTTTTTTCCCTAAGGAATGCATGAACATATCAAGTTGAAATATTAATTTCAATACATACACTCGGGCGTACGGGTTCTTTCAGCTGTAAAATAATCAAACAAATATGTCAACGTGATCAAAAGGTATGACTGAAAATGTTGCAACTTTCCATAAATTTAGCTATTTCCTGTTGAAACTGAATCATAAAATTTTGTAAGAACCACTATCATATAGGACATCTCTCTGTCATCTTAGCACTTTCCCGGTTGCTATCATACATACAGGACATTTTTTGTCGGTGGAGTTCCTTCCATTTTTGTCTATCCTCAGCCCCGGATCTAGGGGGGGGGGCAAGCCGGGGCCTATGCCCCGGGCGGCAAAGGGGGCGGCCAAATTCACATCACGGACGTGCCACGGACCAATGGACTACTCATCATTTATTTAACTTTGACCACGGAATAAATAATGCACAAGTACAGCAATTTCATGGCCATATCAACTTGAACGATACTCTGAGCGCGAAGTGAGACGTGCTGCACGAACATTTATTATTCGCGAGGCGCGTAGGCATAGTTCAAAATACGCGCCCGGCTCCCGCTCGCCTGCAGGAATCGCAGATCGGTCGGGGCAGCACGCGTCTGGTTACCGTGAGTGCGAAAGAGATAAAGCTATAGCACGACAGTGTTTTGTTTTAAAAATGTGAGTTGTTTGTTTATGTTTACTATTGAGTACTTGCGGATCTGCCGAAAGTAAAATACTGATTATAATTAGTGAAGACGCGACGCATCAATAAATCTATCACAGCTCATCGATCGCTTTTTTAGGTAAGTATTTTATCATAACTATTATATGTTTTTTAAGTTACTATATTTATTTTTAAAATTAAATTTAATACCTACGTGCAATCACTTAAGAACGTTAAGGTGATACCTCGGTGAACACTAGCGCCACCGTCATTTAAAAATCATTACTCACTGAAAACACAAGTTATCAAAAATCCCTCTGCTGTAATTATGGTTCTGGATCTGAAGTTAATTTAATCATATTCAATTATTAAATTATAGTTCTATATAGTTACAAATTGCAAAACTGCTAAAAGTGGCCATTTTAAGCAACAATGCAATTTGTAACTATAGGTAATTATAATTTAATAATTTAATATGTTTAAAATTAACTTCAGATCCAGAACCTTAATTACAGCAAAGGGATTTTTGATAACTTGTGTTTTCAGTGAGTAATGATTTTTAAATGACGGTGGCGCTAGTGTTCACTGAGGTTCTTCTGTTTTGAGTAGGCAGTTAGGTCTTATGACCCCACATACCCTAGATGTGGGGTCATAAGACCTAACTGCCTACTAGAAAAAGAAGAAAGATCTATACCTAATATAAAAATGAGTCGCTGAATGTATTGCTAAGTGCAAAACTCGAGAACGTTTGAACCGATTTCGCTAATTCTTTATTTAGAATATTTTTTGAAGAACGAGGATTGTTATATACGGAGAGAAAACTATAAAAATAAAAAAAACGGTCAAGTGCGTGTCAAGCCACGCACAAGGTAGGGTTCCGTAGGGTTGCCTATAACTTTGAAGTTTATTCTTATAACTTAACTCTGATAATTTTTCTTCAAAGTTCATTATATATGCTACTGTTGTAAATTTTTTCACCTTTTAACAAGGAAATTAATTATGTACTTAATTTGTTTATAGGTTGTAATTATGAGTGCACCAAGAAAAAAACTATCAGGAGCGGAATATAGGAAAAAGACTAAATATAAGGAGTTGCAGGGAAAACTAAACTAAACTATTTGCGATCTTCTATGAGCCAGGAACGCTTGGTCTTGCAATCTTAGCAATAGAAAATCGTATTGCACACGAGTTAAATTATGACAAGGCTATAGATTCCTATTTGCTGAACAAAAAGCTCGAAGAGTAAAATTGTAATTTCAATTCACAAATTTAATAATAATATACTTATTTCATTTTTATTATGCATATTTATTTCAATTTTAAACCCTACCCTGTTAAATAATCCTACATATTGATAGCTGAAATTATATGGATGATAAAGGTGAAAATAAACATAAGTAGGTAGGCGGGGCGGCATATTTCAGTTTTTGCCCCGCCTAAAAAAAGTTGAAGATCCGGGGCTGCTATCCTTTGCCAAATCCTTTATTTCTTGATACGACACGACATTTGTTTTCTCTTTTATTTGTTTCATATAACTATGCCTTGGTCTGTATGGACTGGGAATAAATCTAAAAACCGTAAATTTGTTGTTAAATTATAAGAAAAAAAGATAATTAATATTTAAAAACAAATTAAAGGAAAACAAGTGTTAAGATTAAATTAAAATTTTAAAAAAACTTACGAACCATTTTGTTTTTATTACTCTAGTATATTTGCAGAAATTCAGTTACCCTTCCCCACTTTCACCCCAACAACTTCGAAACGGGTTGTAAGTTTACTAGAAATGGCAAGCATGAGAGTGATATTGAAAAGAGTGGCTGCTGGTAATCAGGTAAATGGGGCATTACATTCCTTTATGAGCAGTAGAGTTGTGTCCAAAAAAGCATGTCTCGCTGTTCATGGGGCAGTGTTAATACCGACCCTTATGTATGGTAGTGAAAGTTGGGTATGGCAAAAAAATAATGAAAGTAGAGTGAATGCGGTTGCAATGAGAGCTTTAAGGAGTATGTGTGGTTTATGCTTGAGCGATAAAATAAGAAATAGTGAGATTAGAAAAAGATGCGGTGTAATTGAGGATGTAGTGACAAAGATAGAAAAAGGGATGTTGAGATGGTTTGGACATGTAGAGAGGATGGATGAAAGGAGACTGACGAAAAGTATATACAAAGCAGAGTTGGCTGGGAGCGGCGGTCAGGGTCGGCCTCGTAAAACATACTGCGACCAAATCGCAGACCTTTTGAAAAAGGGAGACATTAGGAGTACCCGAAATCGGCGAGCGTGTATGAAGAGAGTGATGAGTGTGGAGGAGGCGAAAGAGGTATGTAAGGATCGTAGCCAATGGAAATCTCTAGTCTCTGCCTACCCCTACGGGAGACAGGCGTGATGATATGTATGTATGTATGTAACTTCGAAACGGCTCAACCGATTTTCATCAAATATGTCTAAGAACACTCGCCCATAAGTCAGCTTTGACACAAAAAAACTAAATTGAAATCGCTTTATCCGTTCGGGAGCTATGATGCCAGAGAGAGACAGACAGACCGACAGACAGACAGACACGTCAAACTTATAACACCCCTCTTTATGCGTCGGGGGTTAAAAAACTTGTATAGTTTTTTCCTAGCTGTATGTGTCCTACGCTGGGCATGAGCCTTTTCTTCTATGCGTACCTATTCTGGCCTACTTCTTTTCAATCTTTTCTTTATTTATATCAGTTCCCTTTTGCCTGTGGTTTCGCTCGCGTGAACTTCCCTCAGGCTAGTTCCTAGACAGTGCTATTTCCCGGGATGAAAGGTGTCCTTTGCCTTCACAATACTTTTTACTATGTGTGTGCAAAATTTCAAAGAGATTGATTCAGTAGATCTTGAGTTATAAGTGTTGTAACTAACATAACTTTCATTTATTTTATACTAGCTGTTCCCCGCGGCTTCGCCCCGCGTGGGACTCGGATATATCGCACCCAAAAGTAGCCTATGTTTGACCTCAGGTCGTTAACTACATTCCTACCAAATTTCATCACAATCGGTCGAGCAGTTTAGCCGTGAAGAGGTGACAGACAGACAGACAGACGGACAGACAGACAGACAGACAGACAGACAGACTTTCGCATTTATAATATTAGTATGGAGTATGGATATATATAAATATATAATTTAAAGATAAGGCTCCCTGAGAGTGTCATCACTGCATCTTCAGACAATGCTTTTAAAAATAAATTAGACAATGTATAAAATCTCCAAACTTAAGATGCACACGCATCAGCTTCATATGCTGCTAGTGCGTTTGAGAATATAAATAAATAGTAGCTTTATTGTCTCACCTGCAGCAGTTCCGGGACAGCGCCAACCTTGAGTTCCCCGGACGGTAGAATCTCATCGTAATTAAAGTGAAGGGAGCAGACAAACAATTCATTATTTATTTTGTTGTTATCTATTACTTTTAGCCATTTTTTCCTCTGTTCCGTGTTTTTAGGAACACTGCAAATAAATAATATTTTTTTTTTATAGCTTTATTTTAATTTTTGTATTGTGATCATTAAAAAGCATTATAAATCACTATCACTATCACTACATAGTATAAAACAAAGTCGCTTTCTCTCTCCCTATGTCCCTTTGTATGCTTAAATCTTTAAAACTATGCAAAGGGTTTTGATGCAGTTTTTTTTTAAAAGATAGTGATTCAAGTTGAAGGTTTTTATGCCCATGTAAAGCTGGGGGGTGGTTGGAATGCGGGCGGGTCGCTAGTTTGTAAATAAAATATATTCTAATGTTTTTGTGGTTTCCATTGTGTTTTCATAATGTGGAATGGGACATTTACTGAACATTCACCAGAAAAACCCTTACAAACTAGAAGAGTAATAAGAAGCCTTTCGTCGTAAGTCATTATTTTTTTATGTAGGTACACAAAAATATGAATACAGGATACAATATAAAACATAATAAATACAAAGATACTACTTATTTCAATAGAAATCACTTCCAGTAGACTTATTTAAGATTCGCAAGCAGAGGGAGCGTTATATTTTTAAATACCACTCTTTTTTTATATAGTTTAATACTAGCTGTTCCCCGTGGCTTCGCCCCGCGTGGGACTCGGTTATATCGCGCCCAAAAGTAGCCTATGTTTGACCTCAGGTCGTTAACTACATCCCTACCAAATTTCATCACAATCGGTCCAGCAGTTTAGCCGTGAAGAGGTGACAGACAGACTTTCGCATTTATAATATTAGTATGGAAATTATGGAATAGTATGGAATTAGTATGGAATGGAATATGGATATAGGTACTGTTGTTACTTACGCATACAAATCTTGTTACTTACGCATGATAAGTGATTTCTTCACATCCAATATCCTTTGTTGAATGGTTTGAGCATCCAATTACGGCGCACTGCATTTTTATTTAGAAATGATTGAAAACCATTAGAATAAGCAGATGTAACAGCTTACATCCTTTACTACAGGTAATTAAATATTTAAAAAACTAAATGATAAAAGTGAATTAGTTTTGGTACATATACTTTACTGTTTATTTATTGTTTTTAATAAATAAAATAAATATGATCAGTATATAGAGGAAGCACAAACACACAAACAAACATACAACACAACACAACCGATCAAAACCGGTGGTGGGTGGTGACGTTGACACTGACAGTTGACAACCAACACATTGGATCTCTTTTCAAAAATATTTTTACGGCCTTAACGACGAGTATTTTAAGAGCATACGTCTATTCTTTATGTGGAGGGTTATCACAGCGGAGCGGAAAAACGGGTGGCCTACTACTACTACCATCTCCTAACACCATGCAAGATCCAGTGTGCAAGCGGAACAGCGCGCTACATGATATAAGGCCATATCTCCCGTACTCAATCGTTCTTGCATGGTTTTTAGTGATAAGAGTAAGCCACCGTGGGTATATGGTTCCCATCAACCTATTTTAGCAGGGGAGTTACTACCGTCCTCTTAAAACCATGTTCATAAGATTCAGTGAGTTAGCGAGACAGCCCCATACATGATATAAGGTGACATTTCCCTTACTCACTGGATCTTGGTTTATTTATTTACAATGGGTGCGACCACGGCTAGAATCTGAAGTTTAAATTCCGCCAGTTGAAATTTTGATACAATTTACATAGCCTACATTACCCGCGTTTTATTTACGAGACTTTAACTGTCGCTATGTCCGCGCTGTATTTAATTTCCAAAACTTAGGTTTTTTCGAGTGTTTGTGCATAATATTGGTGGATTATTATTCGCAAAGTGTTCGTGAACAAGCGTGAGTGTTGGGAAGTGATACAGTGTCGATTACGTGACTTTTTATCTTTGTCACTAAAATCTCCATTATATAGCTCAGTGAAATTTTTCCACCGCTTCACTTAGCCATCTGACTCAGACTAGACTTACTTACTTGACTGGACTTGACTATTGACTTGAATTTTTGACTCGACTGACTTAAGTAGGACTGAAGAAGATTAATAAATTCAAGAAAGGCCTTAAAGGACTAGATTCCATAGCCGTAAAAACTATTCAAAAAAAAAAAAGAAATCAAATGTAATGTCAGTCAGGTCAGGAAAGTAAAACAAACAACAAATTAGGTACCTAACAAAAACAAATAACAATATAAACTGAAATTTCATAATCTATTTACTAATTTAACGATAATATTATTTATCTGATATAATAATAATTTAATAATGATCATAACGATACCATGATTATGTTTGCCCGCAGGACAATACTTACCCTTGCTGCAGAAATAGTGTTACTTCACAAATTATAGTTTCTTTGCTTTGCCTGCATTTCACAGGACAATATTACTCGTAAATTAAATACAATGAAAAAGAGATTTTTTTATACATATCAACAAATTGAATAAACATTGCTTGCCAGCGACTTCGTTGAAAACAAAGATTTTACGATATAATACTTTTGTTACCAAATGCAGACAGTTTTGTTAAATGACTACATAATATAAAACAGTCGCTTTCTCTGTCCCTATGTCCCTTTGTATGCTTAAAACTACGCAACGGGTTTTGATGCGGTTTTTTTTAATAGATAGTGATTCAAGAGGAAGGTTTTTATGCCCATGCAAAGCCGAGGCGGGTCGCAAGTTAAGAATAAAATTCAAAAATATTGGCGGACATGGCAGTGTGTAGAATGTGTCTAGCTAGCAACTTAAACCTGTATTCTATAGTGAATACACCGCTACATGGGGTATATGAGAAAATAACTAACATGCCGGTAAGTTTTTGTCAAGGATTTAAGGTTTAGCAATGCGCATGTGTCACTTTTGGTCCTACATGAATCCATAAGCTATGGTAACCCCTTACCATCAGGTGGGTCGATTACCTGTTGGGCTTCTGCAAGAGTTCATTTTAGAACTAGAGTGTTGTCTCATTAGGCACTTATTGGTTGTATAATCTGAAGGCTTGGTCGAAGTGACATCGTTTAGTAAGAAAATAATGAAATTCATCAACATTTTCTAAGAACACTGAAATATTAGTTCTTTAACCCCTCTGCTTACAGCATCCAGACTAAATAGAAAAACTTGTTATGTAGCATATTCGCGCGAGATCCAAACCAAGCAGCGAAAACATTTAAGTATTGATTTAATGGACAGTTAAAAAATAATTAAACATTTAAGGTGTTGCTCTTGATGATGACTTTTGGACATTTGTGTTATTTTGCTCAGTACGTCCATATTCATTAAGTTAAAATTTCAGTGTTTTAAAAAAATGCTAATGATATTTGTTATTTGAAACTGGTTATTATTTATTTTTAAATTTTGTAAAAAAATTCTAAAAATATTTCAGCTGCATGCAGAAATGAGACCGATGGCCATTTGTTACATATGCTACGCTCAACTGAACAAATGCTACAATATGATTGTAACCTCAGTAAAAGCTAATAATATCCTAACAGAGATTCTTCAGAGATATATGGAGGTAATCACTATCACTATATAGTAGAAAACAAAATTGCTTGCTCTGTCCCCATGTCCCTTTGTATGCTTAAATCTTTAAAACTACACAGCGGATTTTGATGCAGTTCTTTTTAATAGATAGAGTGATTCAAGAGTAATGTTTTTATACCCATGGAAAGCCGGGGAGGATCGCTAGTTAAAATATATAGTTTTTTTTTGTTTTAAAAGCTTTTATTTCTTAGATATGTCAGCCTCATTATACCCTATTCAAGAGATTTATATGTAACTAGCTTTTATCTTTCTCAATACTTCTAACTATGTGTATGCAAAATTTCAGGAAGATTGGTTTAGTGGTAACAAACAAATTAATGAACAAACAGACACTTCCACATTTATATTTCTAGGTTTTGCCTGCGGCTTCGCCCACATAAATTTCCTTTGGGAACAGTGCTTTTTCTCAGGATGAAAGGTACCCTATGTCCTTCTCAATACTTCGAAATTTCAGAAGGGCGTGAAAGCGTAACAAACAAACTTACTGTCGCATTTATAATATTAGTTGAGATAATGCCACTATACCCATGTTATTGTAAAATGTCATTTGAAATACTAACAAAAATCCTACTTCCATACTATCCATACTAATATTATAAATGCGAAAGTCTGTCTGTCTGTCTGTCTTTCTGTCTGTCTGTCTGTCTGTCACCTCTTCATGGCTAAACTGCTGGACCGATTGTAATGAAATTTGGTAGGGATGTAGTTAACGACCTGAGGTCAAACATAGGCTACTTTTGGGCGCGATATAACCGAGTCCCTCGCGGAGCGAAGCCGCGGGGAACAGCTAGTAATATTATAAACGCGAAAGTTGTATGGATGTTTGTTACCCTTTCACAGGAAAACGGCTGAAACGATTTGGCTGAAATTTGGAACGGAGATTGCTTAGATCCTGGAAGAACACATAGGCTATATTTTATCCTGGAATTCCCACGGGAACGGAGCCCCGGGCAATAGCTAGTCTTTATCTTTACATAGTATAAAACAAAGTTGCTTTCCGCTGTCTGTCCCTATGTATGCTTAAATCTTCCAAACTATGCAACGGATTTTGATGCGGTTGTTTAATAGATAAAGTGATTCAAGAGGAAGGCTTTTATGTAAGCAAAACCTAAAATAATCCACCCATGCGAAGCCGGAGCGGGTCGCTAGTATACAATAAAATACTTACCATTTTTCAGATCACGCCGAAATCTGTAGCGATGCTGTGCCCCGTTGGAAGCATGCCTTTATCACCGTCGTATAGCATTTCTCCTCTGAACCATTTTTGCTACCCTGATATGTCAGAGGGTACCAGTCAGATTGTTGGGTTCGAAGAGGCTAATGGTACCTATATTTTCTTTTTTCTTTTTAGGGTTCCGTACAAAAATGTAAAAACGGAACCCTTATAGGATCACTCGTGCGCCTGTCTGTCCGTCCGTCCGTCTGTCACAGCCAATTTTCTCTGAACCTATTGGACCAAAACAGATGAAATTTGGTAGGATGGCGTAATGCTGTGACCCAAACACAGATGTGCAAAGTAAAGAATTTTTTTTTACAAAAGAAGTACCATTTTCGGGGGACAAATTAGAAGTTTAAAAAATAAAGTTTAGCAAACCTTACCGTGTAATATATCAAAAGAAAGGGATCGTTCCGGATTCGGAATCGAATTTCAAATATATTTTTGTTATTATTGTAACACAAATAGTTTTTTTTAGATTTTATTCAGGAAGGAAGACAAAAATTGACCATTCCCCCCCTGATCACAGAAACTACTGGGCCTAAAATTTTGAAAAAAAATACAAAATATAGTTAATTGCCTGTAGATTACAGGAAAACCTACAAGAACTCTGTCAATTGACAATTAAGTGGTAAATTCAATAAAAAAAGTTTTAGTTCACTAATACACCACTAGATGGCGATAGTAGTAGTTAGTTGAAATACCACAATTGAATTTAAAAACTGACATTGGCATTGTACGGAACCCTCTCCGCGCGAGTTCAACTCGCACTTGACCGGTTTTTTGTTTTAAGTTCTAGCATAGAATAAACAATAGTACAAGTCGCGTCATAAGTAAAAAAACATAAAAAATCTATGTTTGTTTGTATGTGTAATTAAATTAATTAATTTCAGTTTCAACACAATATAACTCTGATGAGTACACGACGGTCGAGAGCAGCGATACGGACGGTTCAAGCGAGAAACAACCTTATTCATATGAGAGGAAAGGTCTAAATCACAATATTTCATTTTTCTTAACATATTAAAACTATTGTAGCATTCCATTTTATCTTGCTTAAATAAAAATATTAATTGGATAAAAAACAGTGTTAAAAATCATAAACATTTTTTATTATTTATTTTCAGGTGCTCAAAAACGACAGGCTACAAAGAAAACCAGAGAAAAAGATTCGCTTGGACATTTAAAGACCCGAACCGGCGAGAAACCTTACGAATGCAACATTTGTAAAATAAGATTCAAGTTCGTGGCTAATTTAAAAGTACATTTGCGAAGTCATAACGGCGAGAAACCTTACGAGTGTAATATTTGTTTACGTAAATATAGTGAGAAAGGCTCTCTGAATAGACACTACAAAGTGCATTCAGGCGAGAAACCTTACGAGTGTAATATTTGTCAACGCAAATTTAACCATAGTAGTAATTTGACTATACATATAAGAAAACACACTGGTGAGAAACCTTACGAATGCAATGTTTGTCAGCGGAGGTTTAATCAAATAAGTAATTTGAGGACCCACTACAGAAAACATACTAACGACAATCCTTTTCAATGTAACATGTGTTCGAAAAGTTTCAGTCAAAACGGGAATTTGGTAAAGCATTTAAGAAAACATACGGGTGAGAAACCTTACGAATGTAATGTTTGTTTGAGAAAGTTCAGCGAGAAAGGGTCGCTTAATAGGCATTCTAAAATACATACGGGACAGAAACCCTACGAATGTAGTGTATGCCAACGAAGGTTTAATGATAACAGTAATTATATTAAACATTATAGAAAGCATGCTACGCATTAATTATATAAACTAACCCCCTTATTCATAAAAATAAACGTTTGCTAAGCCCATTTTAACTAAAATATGTTTTGGCCCTTTCTCTCTTAGCGAAATTTACCGTGAACGAAAGAGCCAAAACACATTTTAGTTTAAGCGGGCTTAACTAACGTTTGTTAATTTTTATTAATAATGGGGTAAGTCATTACTGAGAAAATTACGAATAATATATCTCTAGTATTATAGGTTAGAATTAATTTATATAAATATAATGTTATTTAAAAAAAATGTTTTTTTTTTTATTCTACCCGACAGTTATAGTTGAACAGTCGCTTTTTAGACAGAACTTGGTATAAATATATTGTACTTACCAAAGTACAAACTTTGTTATAGGTCGTTCGTTCTGCTCCTCTCTTTATGACTAGACTAGCTGTTCCCCGCGGTTTTACTCGCCATTAGTGTGTATGTACTTAGCTTATAACCTTCCCCAAGAATCAGGCTTTCATAAACAAAAAAGAATTTTGCAAATCCGACCAGTGGTTTTCAAGTTATAAACGTTCAAACAAACAAAATCTTCAGCTTTATTATATTAGTATAGATAGCCGGTACGACTACATCGCAATTGGACCAAGTGGCTTACTACGATCTCTGAAAACCATGCAACAATTGAGTAAGGGAGATGTCGCCTTACATCATGTATTGCGCTGTCTCGCTTACTCGTTCTTGCATGGTTTTAAGTGATGGTAGTAAGCCACCAAATCTCCATTGAACTTGATCTCGATTGGACTGGGTACGTTACTTACATATTGTTGTGTTCCGGCGAAGGGTGAAAAAGGCGGTAATATTACTGGGTATTGTTGTAAAATTCTAGGCCACGAGTTGGCAGGGCTCTAATGACAGCCTCAAGTGATGTCTTCTTCGTCCGAGCATGTTTCCCTGTTGCATCTTCAGCTTACGCTTCAGAGCCGAGTGCGCTATTTAATACATACATACATATCATCACGCCTGTCTCCCGTAGGGGTAGGCAGAGACTAGAGATTTCCATTGGCTACGATCCTTACATACCTCTCTCGCCTCCTCCACACTCATCACTCTCTTCATACACGCTCGCCGATTTCGGGTACTCCTAATGTCTCCCTTTTTCAAAAGATCTGCGATTTGGTCGCAGTATGTTTTACGAGGCCGACCCTGACCGCCGCTCCCAGCCTGTTTAATCATGGTCCTGATTTGGTGGTACTGGTTATTGCAATGGAGCGACTGTCGTCTGACCTCACTCTTTTGTACAGGGAAACCAGAAAAATAGGAACATGATCCGGGTGTGTTAGTGGACAACACTATGTCAGATTTTTCAGGCTGCCTAAAGGCATCTGGCATAGCCTAACGACGGGTTATAGGACATCTCTGCCATCTTTCTATAACAACTGAGACCAACGGCTTAACGTGCCTTCCGAAGCATGAAGGAGCTCGAGATAGAAATGCCACTAAAGGAGACTAATCCAAACATGGCCGCACGCTCGTGACTACTGACTTGACTTGACTCTGTGACTCGACAACATGAAGAACATTTATATAACTTGATACTGGCAAAAATAACCTATAAGTTTGATTGGCATATTGTGGATTATAGCCACTTAAAAAAACCCTATTCAGACCACACAGCTAAAAGAAAATAGTATTATTAGAATTTAATTCAGATTAATTTATTAGCAACTAGCTGTTCGCCGCGGCTTCGCCCCGCGCGGGACTTTGTTATATCGCGCCCAAAAGTAGCCTATGTTTGACTTCAGGTCGTTAACTAATTTCATCAAAATCGGTCCAGCAGTTTAGCCGTGAAGAGGTGACAGACAGACTTTCGCATTTATAATATTAGTATGGACTAGCGATCAGCCCCGGCTTCGCTTGGACATAAAACCTTCCTCTTGAATCCCTCTATCTATTAAAAAACAGCATCAAAATCCGTTGCGTAGCTTTAAAAATTTAAGCATACAAAGGGACATAGGGACAGAGAAAGCGACTTTGTTTTATACTATGTAGTGATAGTGAAGAGGGAATAGGAAACATGAAATAAAATAAAACATCAATTAATCGTAAATATTTTATTTTAAAACGTAGACAACAATCTATAGTATCTTAAATTAAGAAATAAACAATAAAAATAATTATTTAATTAAACAACATCAACTTAAAAAAAGATTAAATCTCCTTTACATGATAAAAATAACAAGATACGCGTACGAAACTATTATACATCCGATGTTTAGACGTTTTTCAACTTATTTTGTGACGGTATCTGATAAAATCTGAAAATTCCCATTGAAAAAATTTCTGCTTACCTACCGTAAACACGGTTGAAACGTGTCGTGGGATACATGAAGGATATGACTCGTTCAATCCTGCAATTTTACTTAATAATAGCTGCAACGAATCTTATCAAATTCGCATATCAAATGTATAAAAAAAATATATATAAGGTCGAATTGAGAAACATCGGTTAAAATTACAGTTTGTAAGAGTAGGTACTTCTGTGCTACAATGAGATTTTCCTACACTAATGCTGCTAACATTTGTATTTGTATAGGTATGTATGATTAGCTGTGTGTGGCGGTTTCACCCGCCCGTGATGAGTAAGTATTAATAGCCTTTACTATCGCTAAGAAAGCGATCAAGAGCAAATACTTTTTCAAATCTGAAATCTGACTAGTAGTTTTGAAGCCGTCCAAACAAACAAAGCTTTACTATCCGCACACGTAAAGCACTGCTTTACGGATTACCATGTGGTTTTAACATGTTCTTTATCACACACTAATATGACAACGGATGCTTTGACGGTCTGGCCCTGTTGTTAGACGTAACATGTTTCTCAAGCTGTACGACGATACTTAGCTTGAGAAACATGACACAGTATCAGATACTCAACGAAAAATTTAACTACATCGTAGAATTAAGTACTGTCAGCCGAGTGCTTTTTCAAATGTGCATTTAAGGTTTTCTTCTCTGTAAATTTACGCTGACAGAAATCACACGAGTAAGGTTTCTCACCAGCATGCGTCCTCAAATGTATTTCCAATGTAGTTTTCGCCGCCAATTTCCTATTGCATATATGACATTGGTAAGGTTTCTCACCAGTGTGTCTTCTTACATGTTTCACCATATGAGACTTCTGAGTGAACTTACGATGACATATATAACATTCGTAAGGCGCGACGCCGGTGTGTGTCATCAAATGTCTTTTCAAATGCGCGTTGAGACGAAACCTTTTCCCACAAACGTTGCACTGGAAGAGTTTCTCACCAGAATGCATGCTCGAATGTATTCTCAAACCGTCAATAACCGCAAACTTACTATGACACACATCACACTCGTAAGGTTTCTCACCGGTATGTAATATTACATGTCTTCGAAATTCGTTACCAGTCCCCCATCTTTTTCGACAAATTTGGCATTCAAAAGGCTTATGTTCTTTTATTAAATGCTTTCGGATGTGGGTTTTCTGAAGGAATGATTGTTTACAAAATTCGCACACGTACTGCATCTCGTTATCGACTTTGACGAGTTTTAGAGATTGGAGCCGTTTCTTGGCCGTCGTTTCCTCTTCAGAAACATGTATGTTTGTGAACTTGTAGCCTGAGTAAAGAATATGTAAC
Source organism: Apomyelois bistriatella (assembly GCA_947044815.1). Lineage (NCBI taxonomy): Eukaryota > Metazoa > Arthropoda > Insecta > Lepidoptera > Pyralidae > Apomyelois > Apomyelois bistriatella. The sequence goes on from OX345717.1 coordinate 4,871,813, forward strand.
ATAAACAATCTTAAATATTATGACGTCAATGTTGCCGGTTTTTTCTACAATTAGACCAACCTTTAGGTGACTTAAAACTAAAAATTAGATTAAGCTGTTTAGATTACCTTATAATTTAATGCTTAAGTAATAAATCATGTAGTAGTGTGTACGAGGACTTTAATCGTATGAATATTAATTTAAGCATGAATTATAAATTGGGCCGGGTCAGTGTTACGGAGCCTTAAAAATATAATGAAATAGAGTTGAAATAAATATAACAATTGTTTACCAAGTATTTATTTATTAATTGCATTCTAGTTACACAACAAGAAAATATACAATTTGTTAAATAAATCCAATTAACAACATTTGCCTCACATATCACACATCGTTATCATCTCAGCGATTTTCCACTTGATTGCTTCGAAAACCAAGGTCCTTATGTGCGATATTTTCCCCTCTCAAAAATCTGCTTAAAACATAACCTTGCCAATTCGGTTTGTCCCTTTCGCCTTTAAACCCACAGGAGTGACCACTGAGAGGCGACAAAAGTTTATATATACTGATTGAACAAATAATTTTTTCAAGTGTGTGAGTAGCAACGTAATCGAAAAATGCATTTAGTGTGTTTCATCACCCCAAGCGCAGATTGTGGCAGACATATTCAGGTAGAAAAAAAGTGCGTCTTCGCTTAATTCAATACTCTAAGATAATTTCTCTTTAAGATGTTTCTCTAGATGAATTTTTAAATTAACCTTCTGATTGAACCTACGCTGACATATTTTACATTCGTACGGAAGCTCCCCAGTATGCGTCATTAAATGTCTTTTCAGATGGCTGTTCGTATGAAACCGTTTCCCACACACGTAGCATTGGTGCGGTCTCTCACCAGTGTGTTTTTGCAAATGTTTCTTAACTTGACATTTATAATAAAATCGAACGTGACAATAATCACATTCAAAGCATTTTTCGTCTGTATGTGTTATAAAATGACGTTGCAAAATCCATGCCTTTGTAAAACTTTTTTCACACACTTCACAAACAAAAGGCCTGTGTTCTCTCAAATGATTTCGGATTTGTTTTTTTTGGACGAATATTTTTTTACAAAATTGACATACATATTGCCTGCGATTGCTTATTCTTATGCATTCTAGAGACTGGATTCTTTTTATTGCTGTTGTCTTGTCTTCAGCTTTCGGAATCGGGTAGCCTGAGTGGAAACAATGTTAAGGTGATACCTCGGTGAACACTAGCGCCACCGTCATTTAAAAATCATTACTCACTGAAAACACAAGTTATCAAAAATCCCTCTGCTGTAATAATGGTTCTGGATCTGAAGTTAATTTTAATCGTATTCAATTATTAAATTATAGTTCCATATAGTTACAAATTGCAAAACTGTCAAAAGTGGCCGTTTTAAGCAATAATGCAATTTGTAACTATAGGGAATTATAATTTAATAATTTAATATGTTTAAAATTAACTTCAGATCCAGAAATTTAATTACAGCAGAGGGATTTTTGATAACTTGTGTTTTCAGTGAGTAATGATTTTTAAATGACGGTGGCGCTAGTGTTCACCGAGGTATCACCTTAATTAACTCTTTGGTGAACATTATAGCCTCACGACGTAATTCGACGACAACTTCTATTGTTGTATGTAACCCATTCACATTACATTTATAAACATTTACAAAACTTTGTGAACCCATTTTAACGAAAATGACTTTTGTCTTGTTCTTTCACGTTCAATATTGGTTAGAGGGAATGGGGATAAAACATAAAAATTTGCTTAACAAACATTTGTTATTTTTTAGAAATAAGAGGGTTAGTGTTTAGCTAAGGATTAAAGGAATAACAGTATAAAAAGTTACATATTACCTGAGAACTTTAACGCAAGGACGTTGACGTGTTTTCGACCGTGTCAGGCTATTTTATAACTGTCTAGTCCAGTCCTATTTTTCATTAAATGCTTATAAATGAAATAAATACAATATAACTAATGAGTAATCTATACTAATATAATAAAGCCGAAGAAATTGTTTGTTTGTTTGAACGCTTATAACTTGAAAACTACTGGTCGGATTTGCAAAGTTCTTTTTGTATATGAAAGCCCGATTCTTGGGGAAGGTTATAGGCTATAGTTTATACAGACTAATAGCGAGGGAACCGCGGGGGTTAGTATATAAAAAAACAACATAACACATGGAAACAAATGTTTAAATGGTAAGCCCATTTTTTACATTTTGCTATATTATATAACATAGCGTAAAACTTAGTAAAAAAATATGCATAATGTCATGTTATCTGAAAATAAAAGATTTTATTTATTTTTTATTTATTTTATTTGCTTGAATGCGCTGATGCACTTACAATTTGACAATTTATCTATCAATTAATACTAGTAAATACTAGAAAAATGTTAAAAGCAGTTTAACTACGTCACCAAAATTCCCGGCAAAGAACGAACTTAAACGAGGCGTGCTGCGCAGGTTAAAATTTGTATGAAAATCGGCTACGGCGCATATGATTATTACTTTTTTAGGTCAACTTATTTGCCGCGATTTGTTCTTATTACTTTCAACTTCGATTGGTTTAACTTTTTATTTGATCCGACGAAGGTGCGTGTGATTCTGTTGTCTTTTTTTCAACCTTTTCACAATCAGAAGCCTTCTTGGCATGTTTCTTTTGATGCGTGTACAAATTCCCTTTTTGATTAAACCTACGTTGACAAATAATGCATTCGTAAGGTTTCTCGCCGGTATGTTTTTTCAGATGCGTCGTTAAATTGGCCTTTTGGCTGAATTTGCGATTGCACACAGTACACTCGAAAGGTTTCTCGCCTGTGTGTTTCCGTATATGTATTTGTAAAGAAGCACTTTGACAGAACCTAGCACCACATATATTACACTGGTAAGGTTTCTCCCCCGTGTGTTGTTTTAAATGCGTTTTCATATTACCTTTTCTATTAAATCTACGATGACAAATATCGCATTCGTAAGGCAGCTCTCCTGTGTGTGTCCTCATATGTCTGTTCAAGTCGCTTGTTTTACATAACCGAATGCCACATACACTACATTGATAAGGTTTCTCGCCTGTGTGTTTAATCAGATGCCTCTTCAAATTGAACAATATTGAGAACCTGCATTGACATATATCACATTCAAAAGGTTTCTCGCCAGTGTGTATTTTTAAGTGTTGGCGTAAATGACTGTCTCTGAGAAACCTCTTTTTGCAAACATCACATTCGTATGGTCTGTGTTCTGGTAAATGTCCTAGCATCTGTCTCCGCTTGGGGAAAGTAATTTGGCAAAATTGACATTCGTAATATTCTCCAACACGTTCTAAGCATCTAAGTCGTTTAGATTCGATTGATTCGTCATTAATTTCTACTTTCAGAAGACCGTGTGCTGAGAACGCTTTAGATTCTGAATTAGTTCCTTCTAATGTTTCGGACTTGAGCTTTTTCCGAAATTTTATATTTGCTTTCCTTTCTTCACTCTTTTCCATTTTTGTCAACTTTGTGCCGAGACCTGAGTAGAGAATAAAAACTTTGATAGTGACCAACTCTTCCCAATAAAATATGGAAATTAATTTGAATATGGAAGCAAACTTATTTGAGTAATTCAATAGGACATTTATTTTAATATATTTATTGGGATAAGTTGTTTTATTATAATAATCATTTGGATTTTAGAATTTCTCTGAGCTATAAACAACGCAGACGAAAATGATGCAAAGTGTAAATGAGGACTTCACCGCAAGCACAGGAAAGGTGAGTAAGGGTACAGTAATATAAATGTATTATACCAACCATGCTAATTTAAACCTATTAACAACATCGCTTAAGTTCATAATATCACCCACGCCAACAATATTTTTTAAATTAACCTGTCTAAAGAAAAGACCTTTGTATCTATTAAAGATAAGTTCAAACTAGTTCAAAGTAATTATAAGATCGCGCACTATTTTAATACCGCGTTGTAAATTATATGTTTTTGAATGCATTTAAATAAACCATAAAATATGAAATTATGTATTTTTTTATTTCATCAGAGTGACACAAAAATAGTGGAGATAATTGATGATGGGTTGAAATATCTTAATTGAAAAGAAATTGAGGTTCTTCTGATGGTGCCCGTGCTTTTATAATGTTATCGTATGTTAAGCAACTAGAAGCGTGATCATGGTCACCACCATAAGTGGCTGTCGTCTACCATTTAATTATTAAGTTAAAATAAGTAGGTTAAGTCAAAGTTATATTTATTTTATCTTTAAACAGCAAAAGAATTATATTTTTTTTCCCCCCCCGAATGATTTAATTTCAAAATTTATTACAGGCATGTTTATTTTGACTATATGGAGTCAAGTCGATACATAAAAATATTGACCATGAAAATAATGTAAATAAAAACTAAAAAAAAAGACAATTTTCAAAGCTATATAATCTCCGTAACAATACATTTTTCATATTATTTTCACTTATAAGCATAATTAGGTGTGGAAATTTAAATCCCACGGGTTAAAATGCAGACACAGTTTTTTATATAATATTAGGAGCTGCCTCTAAACTGAAAATTGCATTTTCTGTGTTCGTCAAAAATACTTCAGTTTCATACTCGTATGTTAGTTAATTTTACCATAATTATGTACTTTCCTGTGTGTAACCAAATGACTACTTTGAATAAATCTCCGATGACATATATCACATTCGTAAGGTTTCTCGCCGGTATGTATTCTATAATGTTTCTCTAAAGCATTTTTGAAAGCAAACCTGCGTTGACATACATTGCACTCAAAAGGTTTCTCGCCTGTGTGTTTTTTCATATGAACATTTAAGTTGCTCTTTTGATAAAAACGACGTTGGCAGATATGGCATTCGTAAGATTTCTCGCCCGTGTGTCTTTTTAAATGTACAGTCAAAGTGCTATTTTGAGTAAATCTTTTATGACAAACATTACATTCAAAAGGTTTCTCTCCAGTGTGCACCCTAAAGTGTACCTTTAAATCAGCACTAACAATAAATCTTTTACCACAAATATTACACTGAAACGACCTCTCATCAAGTTTCTCATGTCTTTTCAAATGACGTTCCATTACATCTTTTAGTACAAACTTAGCGTGACAAATTCTACATTCATAAGGTTTCTCGCCGGCGTGATTTTTGAGATGAACTTTTAAGCCTCCTTTTTGATTAAATGAACGATGACAAATATCGCATTCGTAAGGTTTCTCACCTTCATGAATAACAGCATGAATTTTCAAATGACCTGTTGTACGGAATCTCTTCCCACAAACGTTACACTGATAGGGTTTCTCACCTGTATGCATTCTTAAATGAGAAGTTAGGTAATATTTCTGCGCATAGCTACAATTGCAAACGTGGCATTTGTAAGGTTTCTCGCCGGTGTGTGTTCTAACATGTTTTTTTAAGTCGACCCCTCTATCATATCTCTTTTGACAGTAAGTGCATTCGTGTGGTTTATGTTGTTTTAAATGGCCTCTCATGTGATTCTCTTTTTGAAACACAGACTGGCAGAACTGACAGACGTAGCGTCTTAGGCCTTCGTCTGTTGTCACTTGTTCCAATGATTTAATGCGTTTCATTTCTGTTGATGGCTGTTTATCACGTGATTTGTGATCAATTGAAGTATCCGATTTTGTTATCTTTGTTGGGGACACACCTGCGTAGAGAATTTTAATTAAGATAGTTGTTCGACATATAAAGTCACGTCTGTCTTAAGAGGACTTCACGGCATTGATAGTTGAATTTAGAAAATCGCGGTCTTTGTAATTGCATTAATGAATTACAAATTAATCAAGATTTGGTTAATGAGAACGAATAATTCAATAATTTTTGTCCAGCGGAATATTAGCTAAATTAATATTAAAATTTACCTACGATATATATTGGACGGTAAAGCCAACTATAGTTAAATTAGTTTCATCTTTTATGGTTAACAATGAAAACCACAATTGCATAATAAAACATTTTTATAAAAATGTAGAAAGAGGAAAAAGATGATAGGATAGAGATAAAAAATGACGTGAAGAAAATTTAAAATAGTTTATTTATAAGGTTCTATTTACAATGACATAAGAGACACAAACATGAGATCAAAAATAAACGAAAAGCTTCTATACTCTAAGAAAATTGTGACGATATTTTATAGACCACATTCTAATTAATTATATAATAAATAATAAATTTTATGACCAAGATTTATTTATTTAATAAATAAATATGACCACAATTGTATAAATATGACAATGTTCAAATTTTAATGTTCCATACTTATTATAGTAAGATAATATTAAATGACTATGTACAAGCCAACTAACAAGACTAAAGCCGACTTACATTTTAATTAATCATTTTTTTTTGTATATTTATAGAACTTCTTGTGAACTTGAAATTTGTACTTAGTACTTAAATTTTAAAGAACTCATCACCACTTTGTCTACCTACTTGTTCTTTTAAGCATCATGTGACTTCTGCTTATCTAAATAAATAAATATAACCTATTTTAACCACCGTTAAAAAGGAGACGAATCATTTTAATCGATATTATTAACTTTTTAAACTTTTCTCAGTCTCATGTTTCTTCACATGCCGCTTGAAAGTTTTTTTAAGAGCAAAACTGCGTAGGCATATATGACATTCGTATGGTTTCTCACCAGAGTGCAACTTCAAATGCGATGCCAAGACATCTTTTCTTTTAAATCTACGGTGGCAAAAAACACATTCGTGCGGTTTCTCGTCAAAATGTTTAGTCATATGTTTGGTCATATTATTTTTTCCAGAAAATTTATGATGACATATATTACACTCGTACGGCTTTATGCCGGCGTGCATTTTCAAGTGCGTCGACAGAGTGCCACTTTGAGTAAAACTTTTGTCACAAATACGACATTTATGCGGTTTTTCGCCCGTATGCTTCAGCATGTGCACCTTTAAATTTGAACTTCTATTCAAAACCATTCCGCAAACATTACAAACTACGGGTTCGTTCTCCTTCACTTTAGGTTTAAGATCACCATTATTAGCAAACACAAAATGTTTGATCAAATGTTTTTCCAAGTTAACCTTTACTGTAAATTTACGCTGACAAATGTCACATTCATATCTTTCATTGAAATCGTGTATTTTGAAATGTGCTCTTAAGTCATCCCTGTGATTGAATGAAGAAGGACAAAAAATACAATCATAAGAAACTTGTCTACTATGAATTTTAAAATGTCTCTTCAAATGGTCATTACGGCTAAAACTAGCACCGCATTCACTGCAAAGGAAAGGTTTTGAAGAATTTCCCTTATCATTTTTATCGATCTCTACAGTATGAGTTTTTAAATGTTTATCGAATGCAATTTTTTTAGAAAATGTACGGCGACATACATCACATTCATATTTAGAATCATGAATTCCAGTTTCATGGGTTTCCATATGATCCTGCAACTTTATTTGATTATCAAAAGCCTCGCCGCACTCTTGGCAAATCATAGGTTTCGTTTCACCTTCCACCTTTTTAATTCCATCGCAGTTTTTATTATTTTCATTGTTACTTTTATCAATGGTTTGTTTTTCAGATAGGGTTGAGACATAATTTAGACCATGAGTTTTGAGATGCGACTTGAGATGGTCAACGCGTTTAAAACTACGTTCACAATAGTTACATGAGAAAGGTGATTCGCTTGTATGTATTGCCATATGCCTTTTTAAATGGTATTGCAGACTGAAACTTGCTGAACAATACTTGCACTCGTGTGGTTTGTCGCCCCTGTGGGATTTTATGTGTCTCCTTAAACTGTAACTGCGGCCGAAGCAGGCATCGCAATACGTACAACGGAACGTTTTTTCGCCAGTACCCATCTTTATATTACCTGCGTAGAGAAAGTTTAATAGTACTACTACATATATCATAGAAGTTTACTGTTAATGCCGAGGACTTTACCACAAGAATGCTTGTATAAAAATATGATTTATATAGAAATTGTTTTCGCTTAAAGGTCACGCAGACGAATGTACGAAAATAAACTTGTTCTATGTAATTAGTCTGTGAGTTCATGTATTGACAAGTAAACTGAGTTGGCTAGAGATAGATTACACTTTTTTTAGAATTATTCCTCAAATCACCACTGATATATCCCACTGTAAATATCATATAAATCTGATATTTACAGAGAATAAATCTATATGATATTTCGGGAACAATCTATCTGTTAATGGCGAGAACCAGTGTTAGTTTTTTTATTTTCATAGAATCCATGTGAATAAATGTTTATATTCATAGCAAAAAATATATATAGGTATATTTTTCGCCTACAAACCTAAAATTCAATAACAATACCAATTAAAACATAATGAATACGATGAGCTATGCGGAAAAATGTCAGATACGCCAATAAATTGTTCGTATAATTGATTCATTTTAATTTATTATATATTTTGAGGATAATTAACTTTACAATAATTACAAAATTATACTCTGATAGTTAAGATCTTTTACGCCCATCCTTCAACCTTCTCCGTCTTGTGTGTACGTAAATGCTTTATCATTGTCTTTTTCAGAGCAAACTTTCGTAAACAGATATAACATTCGTGCGGTTTGATACCACTATGTAGCTTGTGGTGCAATGTCAAAGAATCCTTCCTTTTGAACTTACGATGACAAATATTACATTCATGAGGTTTCTCACTTGTGTGCGTCGTCATATGTTTAGTAAAATTACTCTTTTCGAGAAATTTGTAATGACAGATTTCACATTCGAAAGGTTTCTCGCCAGTATGTCTCTTTAAATGCACAGTCAGCGAGCTGTTTTGAGTAAATGTCTTATGACAAATATTACATTCAAATGGTTTCTCGCCGGTGTGTTGTAGCATATGTCTCTTCAAACTGTGTTTTTGATTTAAGACAACCCCACACACGTTGCATACTACTTTCTCGTTATATGTTTTTTTCGGTGATGTTTCGCCAATATCTTTTACTTCAACTTTAGAATTTTCGCTGTGCGTCATCAAATGTTTCTCTAAGCTTCTCTTCAAAGTAAATTTTCTGTGACAGACGTCACACTCGTATCTCAATCCATGAGTTGCGAGATGTATTTTCAAATTATTTAATTTATTAAACGTAGACGGGCAAAAACTACACTCGTGTAAATTTTTATTACTGTGTAGTTTTAGATGCCTCGTCAAATGGCTGCTTCGTCCAAATCTGGCTCCGCACTGATTGCAAAGATATTTTCTCAACTCGATCATATTTTCACCAACATGCTTGCTCACATGTTTGTCAAGCTTTTCCTTTTCAGCAAATCTCTGCCGACAGATGTGACACTTGTAAACTATCTCGTTAGTATGTGTTTTCAGATGAGCTCTCAAGTTAATCCTCTGGTTGAATTTACAATGACAAAAAATACATTCGAAAATCGCGTCACCACCGTGTATCAAAAGATGCCTCTTCAAATGATTGTTTCTCGCGAACCTAAGCCCACACTGGCTGCAACAATAATATTTCTTGTCATTATTCGTTTCCTCTTTAACAAAATCATTAGAACAACTCTGTTCTTGAACATTCTCAGTGTGCGAACGCAAATGATCATTGAACACATCCTTTTTAGAAAATTTACGGAGACAAACATCGCATTCGTATTTTTCCTTATCAATATGTTTCTTTATGTGTGTTCTCAATAGACCTTTTTTTATAAATGTTTTTTGGCAATAATCACACTCATAAATTGTCTCGCCAAAGTGGAATGTCAAATGCTTTTTTAGTTGCCTACTTTGACTGAATGCAGCATCACATTCCGTGCACACGTAAGGCTTTAAATCATTAAATAAATTTCGATAATCGTTACTAATTGACTTTTTATCCAGTAAGTATCGTTGTTTGAATTTACTTCGTAATTTATGTATGATTTTACATTTTGGACTATTCTTCAGATGCGATTTCAAATTATCTTCATATTTGAATCGATGACTGCAATTCTCACAACAATATGGCGCTTCGGCTGCATGAGTTGCTAAATGTTTTTTAAAATTATACAATCTACTGAATTTCGCAGCGCACAAATTACATTGGTGAGGTTTCTCACCCATATGTATACTTATATGCCTCTTTAAATGGTACACGCGGGCGAAGCTAGCACTGCAATAGGTACAGTCAAAAGGTTTCTCGCCTGTATGCGTTCTGAGATGTCCTAACATATGACTTTTATGAGCAAAAAGTTTCTGACAAAATTGACATTTGTAATGCTTCTTTTCCTTTATTAAAATATGTTCTAGCGACAGTTGAAATTGCTTAGATGCTTCGCCGGTCATCTTTTCACCACCTGTATAGACAAAGTCAAAAATCATCGATATATTTTAGGGGAAAAAAAGTCACCGCTTGGTGATTAAGAGGACTTCAACACAAAAACGTTAAATGAGTATCACCATGTATTGTAAATGTAAAAATATTTTAGTCTGTGTAATTGGTGATATTGGGATGAGAAGTGATCACCAATAGTAAAACAAAAAATAAGCCAACGCCTGCTAGCCGTCAGTGCGAGAAAGAAGAAAATCATTCGTCCATCTAAAAAAGAATTAAATAGAAAAGTAATTTGTAATTATACATTTTTTGTATTTCAATGATATAGACATATAAGATCATAAGAAGTAACTTAGACAAATTTATTTTCAAATATAAACCGATAGAACAGCTTCTCAATTTTTTTTTCTTAATTATATAATCATCAACAATCATAATGATTACGCCTAATAATATAATATGCGCCTTAACGATTTCTTCATTGGCCTGCTACTAATCTATGATTTATTGACTTTCTTAGGTAACTAACGACACTACTTTTGTATACTTTATTACTAGACTACTATACTAACTCATCATGACAATAAAAAAAAATTACATACAATTTGGCATTATAATAAATTAATATTGTCTTATCGAGTACTCCTTGTTTATTTAACTCCATTACAATGATGTAAAGGATGGACTTAGGCTATTTCTACCAGTCAACCAAGATAAGGTGCGGTGATTTTTTTCCTCTTCTTAACTTATACCAACTTACTATAAAAATCTACACGCAATTTTCAACCTTGTCGACTTTGTGTGTATTCAAATGTTTCTTCATGGTTTTCTTGAGTGTAAATCTGCGCAAACATATTTGACATTCGTGCGGTTTCTCATCGGAATGTATTTTTTGATGCATAATCATCACATCTTTCCTCTTAAACCTACGATTGCATACGCCACACTCGTGAGGTTTCTCATCAGAGTGTTTGGTCATATGTGTTACCAAATTGTTCTTTTCATAGAATCTATGTTGACATATGTTACATTCAAAAGGTTTAATCCCACTATGTCTTTTCAAATGTGCCCTTAGAGAACTGCTTTGTGTGAATCTCTTTTGACAAACACTACAGTCGTACGGTTTCTCGCCTGTGTGCAACAACATGTGTCTTTTAAAGTCGTACTTTCGGTTTAGAACTATTCCGCACAGGTTGCACACTATCGTCCCTTCTGAAGCTTTTTCTCGCTCTCTTTTTACTTTTTGATTCCCATTAGATTCATCGTTATGCTTTTCTAAATGTCTCTGCAGGCTAATCTTCTTCATAAATCTACGCTGACAAATTTCACATTCAAATCTTTTCTCTGAAGCATGTGTTCTTAAATGTAGTTTCATGGCAGTCCTATCAACAAATTTAGATGCACAAAATTCACATTCTAACACGGTGCCATTGTTATGCGTTTGTATATGCCTGTTTAAATGGTATCGTCGAGAGAATCTGAACCCGCAGAGATAGCAAAGGAAAGGCTTTAATTCATATACAGACATAGTTTCCCCTTTGATATGTTTATTCATATGTTTTTCCAACTTCTCCTTGTCTGAAAACCTCCGTCGGCAAACGTCACACTTGTGAATTGTCGTCTTAGTATGCGTTTTTAGGTGCATCCTCAAATTATTTTTCTGATTAAATTTGCAATGACAAAATATGCATTCGTAACAAGCATTGCCTCCGTGTACTATCAAATGTCTTTTCAAACGGTAATTTTTAGTGAACCTAGCGCCGCACTCGTTGCATTGATACCGTTTATCGGCATCAGACTCGATTTTACTAAAATCGTAATTTGACTCTCCGTCAACTTCTAACGCATGCATTTTCAAATGTTCATCTAATGTATCCTGTTTAGAAAATTTAAGTCTACAAATGTCGCATTCAAATTTTGTCACATCAATGTGTTTAATTATATGTATTCTCAAATGACACTTTTTAATAAACTTGCGTTGACAATAATCGCATTCGTAGTACACCTCTCCGTAATGTTCTACCCAATGTTGTTTCAACTCTTTGTTTCGGCTGAAAGCTGCTCCGCACACTTTGCACACATAAGGTTTTAAATCACCACATACATCATCATAATAATCAGAAGCTGTCTTATTATTTTTTTCGGTTTTAATCTCTTGTTCATTTTTGATGTTTGCACCTTGAGTATGAGTTTTTAAATGTGATTTTAGATTGTCTTCGCGATTGTATCTACGTTTACATATATGACATTTAAAAGGTGTTTCACTTGTATGTGTCCTCATATGCCTTTTCAGATGATAAACTCGACCAAAGCTTGCAGCGCAGTGTATACAGTTGAAAGGTTTCTCACCAGTATGTATTCTAAGGTGACCGCGCATATGGTTCTTGTTAACAAATATTTTTTTGCAAAATTGGCACTCGTAGCGCCGACGATTCTTTATTTTAACATGCTCAAGAGAGAAAAACAGCTTTGACTCTGTCGCTTCAGGCATCTCTACATTAGAGACGACGCCACCTGCAGAAAAATTGATAAATAGTACTATATACACGGTTTTTTTAACAAACAATTACTGTAGCGGAGGACTTTATCACAAGTATTCTATAAATTATTGGGTTGTGTGTATTTGATTTAAAATTTTCTTATTAGATTTTGCGTTCAAAAATGGCATTCCGAATTGAGATGCCGTAAACGCTCAGCTGTTTATCGTCCTCATTCGTTCATTGGTCAAGCCAAGGATCGGTCCTTGGTTTGGTTAAAATAATAAACCAGCTCATTTTTCTGCCCATAACCTCTGCCCTCAATTTTCACCGAATTATTAGGCTCCACTTGAACCTTTGCCTAAAAATAGGTACCTGTCTCCATCAGGTACCTAAAATCGACCTCTAAATATAAAATGGATCGCTACATATTTTGCTAAGAGCATAACTTGAAAATTTAGGTAAAAAAAAATCCTATGAATGGATTTAATCGTTGAAAATCGGGGTAGGTTATAATGAAGACAAAAGGTAAAATATTTCTTGGAGAGAAACCTGAAGAGGCAGTTATTAAAAAAATGTCTATTGTCTATTATGTAGTTATAGTATTTTAAATAAATTTCCCCATGTAATATTTGCAAAGAGGGAAATGTTGTCTGTTACTGCACACCTGGCAGATGTAATTTTATATGTTAATATCAGAGTTCATTTAAAATCGTTAATACAATAAATAATATACATATAATCACGTCTTTATCCCATACGGGGTAGACAGAGCCTAGAGCCATAAGACCTTAGGCCACGTTTAGTATAATGGTAGTTGAAACAGGAAATCAACAGTGATGGGTTGCTAGCCGCATCGCCTATGTCATGATTTCCCCATTCGGCGATTCCCTCAGACGACTTTTACGGCTTGCGCGGGAAGAGCAGCTGGTACATTCTATCTTTTTCTTTTTCTCCCAGACCAGCATGGATAAATGGAAAAAAAAGTACACTCACACAAGTACAGGCACACACAAAGGAGTCGGGAGCAACGACCATCTTGATTCACGTTTTTCGTTACGGCTAAGAGCCTATTTTTCTGCTAAGGCGCTAATACATGGTTCATTTGAAAAGAAAGACTGATAAAGAGTGACGTAACTGATGTTAAAAATAACCACAAAAATAATCATAACAAATTTATTTGCCTATACATTATATGTTACAGTAATGGTTAAAAAACAGAAGCATTTACAAGAGAAAATTGTAAGGCTTAGGTTCAATAGTATGCGTTTTCAAATGCGTAGTCAGAGTGCTCTTTCTATTAAATTTTCTATAACAAACATTACATTCAAAAGGTTTCTCGCCAGTATGTATAGTCAAATGCCTTTTTAAATGGTAAATACGCACGAATCCGGACCCGCACTCAGTACATTTGTAAGGTTTCTCTCTTGTATTCTGCAAATCGTTCGCCCTGCCCGGCGCGTGAGTCTTCAAATGTTTCTGCAGTGTGTTCTTTTGTGCGAATTTGCGTTGACATATATCACACTGGTAAGGTTTCTCGCCCGTATGTCTTTTCAGATGCTGACGGAGATTGCTCGAGTTATTAAACCTACGATTGCAAACATTGCATTCGTACGGCACCTCGCCGGAATGCGTTCTCAAATGGTTCCGTAGATGATGCGGACGGCTGAACTGAGTGCCACATTCATAACATTGAAAGCGTTTCTCGCCGCTATGTATTATCATATGTTGTTTTAATAGTGGGTTCGTTCGAAATCTCTTTTGGCAAACTTCACACACGTAAGGCCTATGTTCTTTTATATGAGCTTGCAACTCATCTTCCGTAGCAAATTTTGTTTGGCAAATACGACACGCACGTGGCCTTTTCAAGGTTATTTTACGTCCTTTTATAGTACGGTCTTGGTCATCGGTTCTCCGTTTCTTTACGAGTTTGATACCTGCAAAACGGTAAGGTTGGATTTTTTTTACTTATAACCGCACTGCAATTACTTTTATACTGCAAATGTTCGTTGTCGGCTACTAAAAAATCTTTTCACGCACTTAGCGTGCGAATTACACGCCTGACGTGTTTTGCGGTACTTTACGTGATTGCGGGTGCAAATAGCTTTACAATGCTATAGTTAAAACTCAGAATCACATTGCAAGAGGACTTTATCACAAGCAAATACAAGTTGTTTAGTTTAACATATTAATACAAAAAGGTCGCAAAATAATAATGTATTTTAAAAATAAAACACACGTGGCGTGTTCTACATTACAATAATAAAAAGTAGATTTAGCTATAGTTTGCCTGTAACCAGTTTCAATAATTATTACTGTCCAGTACTATATCACATGTTTCAAGTAAACGTTTTGGCCTACATGTTCCTCCTATAACCAAAAATCCTTGTGTCTTCTCAAATTTATCTTCATAATTTTCCACATCAAATTTACGCTCACATACATCACATTCGTAACATCAGTGGTGTTTTTTTAAATGTGTATTCAAATTTCCTTTCTGATTGAACCTGCGATGACAAAAACTGCACTCGTAAGGCGTCTCGCCAGTATGTACTAACACGTGTCTAGCCAAATGTATACTCTGCTTAAAACATTTACCACACACATAACATTGAAATGGTCTCTCATTAGTGTGTGTTCTTAGATGTGATATTAAATGATATTTATCTTTAGACCTCCATCGGCACACATCACATTCGTAGGGCTTTACATCTATGTGCCTTTTGATGTGGCTTCGCATGTGGTCAGCCTTATAACTTCTCCATTTACAAACTTCGCATTCGTATGGCCTATGCTCTTTCAAATGTGCTCGCATTTGTGGCCTTTTCAAATATATTTTTTTACAAAATTGGCAGATGTATTGAATCTGTTTGTTTATTTTTAAGGTCTTCAGGGAGTGACATCTTTTGATTGCTACTATTGTATCTTCGCCTTTTAAGATAATCGGGAACTCCGGACCTGCGTTAAGAAGGAAGTGTTTATAGGTACTAGTGTCGGTAAAGACCTAAATTATATAGTATCGAAGCTATGTAGCATACAAATAGAATATTTCGGTTGACATACTTTGTGTTACTAGAGCTGTTGCAGTCGATTGAGTTGTAACATACATTGGAAACTTTACAATAGAATAGAAACGATGGGTCCCTGGGGCCCTGAAGCGAAATTATTTTTAAGAGACATCACAACGCGTCTCGTGGAGGCAACAGGAGACTTGAGAGCTGGCAGCTGTTTTGCTCAACGTTTAAGTCTCGCAATAAAGCGGGGAAACGCTGCCAGTATTCTGGGTACATTGCCTCCCTGTGGCGCGTTGGAAGACTATTTTTATTTATAATTTGTTAATTGTGATTAATTTTTGTTATATTTTTTTGGCAATAAAATTTTATCCAATAGAAAATATTGATTCAATAATATGTTGCTTATTTCTACAGAAATTTCATCATCCACCTTTCAGAAGACTCGCAACAGATAGAAATACAAATATTTCATTAGTAACGAAGTCATAATTCGACACAGTCCCTTAAGGTTTTAGGTATACCGATTTGAACGGCAATTATCTATAACTATCTATTAAGAACTATAGATAGATAGAATACTTTATTGAGATCAAAAAGACTTAGGTACTAGTTTCGATAAAATCCTAAATTATATAGTATCGAAGCTATGTAACATACAAAAAGAAGATTTCGGTTGATTATTCTGAGTTGTTGAATTCAATCGAGTAAATTTGTATTAATTCATGTACAATCTGGGGGAGATAAACCCAACCCATTTACAATACTGATATTGGAATCAATACAATAGGAAAAAAAATACAATTGTGCTTATTTCTACAGGAATTTCTTTCAGCCGTCTTGCGTATATATAGATTTCTGTTTACTTGTTACAAAAATACATAAATACAAATGTTTTCTTAAGACTAGTTATAACGCGACTCAACCCCTTAACGCATTATTTGAAAGGCCGTCATCGACTACTATAAAAAACGTATCTAGATATATATTATTGAGATGATATAATTATGGAGATTAAAAATACACACATTTACAAATTGATTTAATGAACACAAAGAAAATTGTTGTCAATACTAACAAACACCAGTAAAATGAGGTAAAATCAAACATGGTCATCAGCATGTGTGCAACAACTATCTCAAAAGGTGAGAATTCAGCGATATGTTTGCGCTGAGAACTCTACTCCGTGCTTCGGCAGGCAAGCGTTGGTGCCGGCTGTCATCACTAAATAAGTCGTTAAGCAATGACAGTTGCCTTTAGGCAGTTTAAAATCTGACAGTGTTGGCCACTAACACTCCCGGATCGTGTTCCAATCGGTAAGGTTTTCCTGTTAAAAGGGTTACGGATGTCAGACGGTTGTCGCTCCATCGTAATAACTGGTACCACCCAAATCAGGACCATGATTAAAAAAGCGTACCCTAGGCTCTGAAGCGTAAGCTGAAAACGCAACTAGATAATACGCTATATAAATATTATGATTATAATAGTTTTTGACTTTTATCCGTTTAGACGCATAATGTCGAAATGCAAAATGGTAACCGCTCACAAAATTATAAAAGAGCAAAATGGTAACTACACAAGACTGAAGCACTTCACAAAGTCAAAGCTGTCATTGATTTTCGATACAGCAAAGTAAGTTAAATGTAAATAATTGCCACAATATAATTACGCCTTTGTACAAATTTTTATCTTCGTTTCTGTACATTCTAATGATGGATTTATGTAATTGGTGCAATAGAGTGTTTATTCATTCGTTCATTAACGTCGCCGCAACATTTGAAATTATACGAGTTAATGTAAAAGTTTGCCAAACTATTGTCTTAAATATCGTTGCAATATTAAAAAGATTAGTTAATTATAATATCAGTTTAAAATAACAATAAACTTTATATAGCTAGCGATTTAAATCACAAATAAAGAGACGAGGGTTCGTAAAGCCGTCAGCAAGACTAAAGAACTTTAACCAGGGCTCGGAAACCTGATTAAAATAAAAAAACCAGCTCGTTTTTCTGTCCATACTATACAGCGACCGCTAGCATTACGGTTCCGCTCAACTGGTATTACCCCAAAAATAACGGTCTAAACCAGGTATTTAGGACCCTTAAATCGACCCTATACTTCACCAGGTTCAAGACCGTTATTTTTTGGTCTTTGAAATACCGGTTTCAATCCCTGCTATTAGATTCAAGACTCATTGAAGATCGCGGCGCGTGTATGTATGATTCCAAGACACCGCTTACATTACAGAGACCTCAGAACGCTGAACTTTGATCCCCAGAATTTCCAGCGCCTTATAACGTCTCATTGTTAAAGATGAGATTTCATATAGTATCAGATAATAATAATGATATTTATTTGCCAACTAAGTGTCATTTTGGTCTTAGAACTAGATAAACTTCAATATAGACAGATGATGAATATAGACAGCGAATTAAACCACAAACATATATACGTACCGGTCTAAACACGGTAAGGCCGAGCGTACGCCCACCAATTGAGGGGGGGGGGGGGGGGGGTATTAAATAAATTAATCTACACGGAGAAAACCACCGCGTGACTTTGCGTTAAAGTCCTCTTACACAGTCAAATTTATTGGCAACGTAAAATTTTATTCGTGATAATAAAAATATTGTATTATACGAATTTAGTGTAGAAGATGGCAGGATGAACTAGACGCATTCAAGAGTGCATGGCAACAGGCAGCAAGCGGCCGAGACGCGTGGAAGACAAGAGGGGAGGCCTTTTCCCAGCAGTGGGACACTTAATGCTACACAAAATTGTAGCATGCGTCCATATTTAAAAAAAAAAATTGCACGTATAATACCCGTGGTCACGACTAAAAATAGGCGGTAGGTAAAAAAAACCTAACGGTTTGTACCCGAATTTATACCCGATTTGGGTATTAACCCAGGTATTTACTCAGGCAATTACCCGACTTGGGTATTAACTCGAGTAAGTACCCGGGTAAATACCCTTCCTTTGGGTATTTTGCCGGTATTTACCCGGTAGAATTTATTAAGGGTTGAAATGTTAATGTATGTCATCTCCGATGGTACGATCACGTCTTGCCGGCAATCTACGATGGGAACAAGTCTGGCCATGCCGTCTCCCCCGGGGCCCGGTAGAAGGGGCAAACCCTAAACGTGCTGGATTGATGTCGTGACGCGGGATATGTGGGCAAATGAACTCACCACAAGGAATGCCGAAAACCGGGTGAAGTGGAGTAGAAAAAGGAAAGCATGTATGCAACCAGGAAAGTGCTCTGACACCAGTGCATAGTCGATTGACCGTGACTCTACACGCAATGAGGACAATAAGCGCTGGGACTAGGAAGAATAAGAAACTTTTGATGTATGAAATGTGTTATACGCGCTTAAACATGTCATATAGACAAATAGCGTCAAGTGCGAAAAATCATCAGTGTCACGTTAGCCTATAAAAATAAGGAAGTACTTATAGCAAACCGCGAATGTTTCCGTACAAATTTTACGTTGCCAACGTTCATGTAAAATTATCTAAATAAAACATATCGAGAAACACACTCCTGCAAAGTCAGGCGTTATATAAAATGGCGTATCTGACAAAATTACAAAAAATATTGTGAGGAAGCGTGTTGGCAATATACGATGTAAGGCGACATCTCGCTTACTCAATTGCGTTTGGATCGCTTTTAGAGTTCATATAAAATCCTTGTAACAAAAATAAAAAACATTTTACTTTTTTAAAAATGGTAAAGAACACAAGACGATTTAATACTGTTCTAAATATAAATTATATTGTACCTACTATGAAATTACTTAAATTGTGACAATCTACATTTTGATTTGTATACTTTGTCGTGATACGCCAAAATTATCAAAAAATACACGATTTTTTTGAACCAACCAAATATTTTCCAGTAAACGAAACTGAATATCATAAGCAATTAGCCATGAAAAAGGGAAAAAAACGAATGATTTCAATACTGCATGTATTAAGTTACTGTTTATTCTTGATAAAACAAAATTAACTGGTTTAAAAAAATCTGCCTTTTACACAAGGAAAAGTGTACAGATACACAAGTGCCCCTAGTGTGTGTTTTTGTTAACGCAGACGCTAGCGACTGCGTTAGCGATTTTGTATAACAAACCTGTTCAGCGCCCCTGGCGGATAGTAAGGCGACTAAGAAATTCCATACAAAATCCTTACGCAGTGGCTAGCGTCTGCATTTATGACAAGTCATACTAGGGGTTCAGGTGCCTTACCACCGTCTCTTAAAACCATGCAAGTTCTAGTGAGTAAGGGAGATGTCGCCTTAGATCATGTATTGCGTTGTCTCGTTTACTCACTGGAACTTGCATGGTGAGAGATGATAGTAGGCCAGCAGATAAAGAGTACAGAAGTACGTCAAAAGAATACATCACTGAAAACTTACCTTAAAAAAATACCATTTGTTTTAATATAAACCTACAAATGATTTTGACTATCAAAATTCGAGTTCGATTACCTAGCACGCGCGCGTTCGCAACGGTCGTGCATGTCAAGCGACGGGGAGCGCGACCTGACTTGGATTACTTCATTATCGTATTGTATATTCATACATCTGTACTCTTTTTTGTATTTGTACTAATGCTTAGTTCACACGATGTAAGCAGTCAAAAGAAAATTACTAACAATTTTTTATAATAATTTTAAAGATTCTTATAACATTATTATCAAGACTAAGCAGTAATTAAATTTTTTGTACATAATTACATTTTGGTATAAAACGTTTCGCTTCCTCATTTATAATTCGTACGGCGAAACAGTGGAATTCTCAACCAGCAGACGTATTCATTCCCGGACACAAACTAATTTGGGTCTTTTCAAGGCTAGAGTGAATAAGCTATTAATGTGCCAGCGAGCTCCATCTTAGACCGCATCTGCATTTAACATCAGGTGGGATCGTGGTCAATCGCTGGACATCCATACTTCCATACTAATCCATACTAATATTATAAATGCGAAAGTCTGTCTGTCTGTCTATCTGTCTGTCTGTCTGTCTGTCTGTCACCTCTTCACGGCTAAACTGCTTGACCGATTGTGATGAAATTTGGTAGGGATGTAGTTAACGACCTGAGATCAAACATAGGCTACTTTTGGGCGCGATATAACCGATTACCACGCGGGCGGAGCCGCGGGGAACAGCTAGTTGTTAATAAGTGAACAATTTTTTTTATAAATATCGGAATTTTTTCCTTTTTATCATCAATATTTTCCAGTTTGCTTTCCAAACAGAAAGGAGCCTGAGCACAGCTTTTACCATTAAAGGCTCTTAATGTTTCAGCTTGGTTCGCGCACGAATAACATAACATAACGCATGACAGTTTTTCCATTTTGTCGACCTCCGTGGCGTAATGGTTAACAAGCCTGACCGCTACTCAGAGGGTCCCGGGTTCGATCCCCGGTCAGGTTAAGATGAAAAATGATCTTTTTCTGATTGACCTGGGTCTTGGATGTTTATCTATATATGTATTTGTTATAAAATATAGTATCGTTGAGTTAGTATGCCATAACACAAGTCACGAGCTCACTTTGGGGCTAGCTCAATCTGTGTGATTTGTCCCTATATAGTTTGAACCAAATAGGGTTTTATATGAATTTTGAACGAAAAAAGTGGACTGTATCTCGAAAACAAAACGAAGCGTAATTTTGCAATCCTACAAGATACAAAACTAAATTTTATTTGATTGCTAATCAGCTTACCTGGAGCCTGGCGTTCCGATGCTCTGCGTCGAGTTGCGGTCTTGGGCGGACTCAGAGCTGGACCAGATGAGCGTTACCTTCAACCACTATTATGACGCACACACAGTTTAAAGCCGAACAGCAATCTTTATTTTTGATTTAATGGCAAAATAATAATAAATGACTTGGTAACTTGATAAAAGTGCCTGAGACCCGACAAATCCGAGAGTTTTAGCGTGCGCGCGCGACGACCGCCAACAACGATTCTCTAAACTTCTAGAATGATCGAACACGGGGTTGCCATACTACTTATCGAAAAAATGGACAACCCGTGTTACCATTATTATTATTTATTAATATGACAACATTAAACATTCCGCCCACCTAAATGTGACGGCATGCTCATAGATGCCGCGATATTTACGATAACAATAACGACAAATACTTTTAAAACTACGAAAAGATGCTGTTGAAAACAGTACATTAATTAAAACTTAACGATTAACGACAACTAAATTTACACTTAGCCTTGTGCTAACAAGGGCTAGGTGACCGATAACTTAATATTTTAGGAAACTAAGAGTCAATTGCCATGGGCAAAGGACAAATTTTAACGATTGGTCTTTTGTACTGACCGACGGCAGTTTTTACCGTTACTACTCGACAAATTCCATCTGCACCAGGGTGCAGGGCAATGATACGACCTAATGGCCATTTTAGAGGATCTAATGTTTCATTAACTATAAGCACCATTGTACCTACAATAAGGTTAGGATAAGTTTTGTCCCATTTTGCTCTTTGCTGTAGCGTGTGTATGTATTCACTTTGCCATCGGTACCAAAATGACTGATGGATTCTCTGAATTAATTTCCACCGCTGTTGAACGCTAACATTTAAATGTGTGAGGCTTTCCTCGGACATAATCGAAAGAGGTTCCAATGTTAGGAAATGTCCCGGGGTTAAAGCTGAGAGATCATTAGCATCCGAACTAAGTGGTGTCAAAGGTCGCGAATTTAGCATAGCCTCTACCTGTGTCAATACAGTATAAAATTCCTCGAAAGTCAAACGTTGTGTGCCGATAGCCCGAGCGAGATGTGTCTTCACTGACTTGATTCCCGCCTCTGCCAATCCATTGAAATGCGGACTCCCAGGAGGACTGAACGAGAACTTAATCTCCTGAGACTCAGCGGCTTTTTGCATCAGAGAACCAAGATAGTTACTAGCACCGATAAAATTTCTGCCCTGATCGGAGACGAGATGGTTGCATCGACCACGACGAGCGATAAATCTACGCAAAACGGCGAGGAAAGCCTCTGTTGACAATTCCGATGCGAGCTCAATGTGTAAAGCTTTGGTAGCGGCGCACACGAAAACACAGATGTACCCTTTAAAGGTTTTGACACCACGACCACGACCAAGAGCTATACTGAACGGTCCACCATAATCGACAACTGAATTTGAAAAACATTTAAGTTGGTTAACACGGTATGAAGGAAAGTTTCCCATAAGCGGAGCAGGAGCAAGTTGGGGACGAACTCGAAAACATTTAATACAACCCGAGATTAACGAACGAATAGCGCGCTTACACGATAGTATCCAAAAATTCTGTGCAAGGAGATTTTGAAGAGTTTGAGCACCAGGATGCATAAAGCGAAGATGATATTCCTGAATTATCAGAGAAGTGAGGCGATGACAACGGGGCAATAAAAGCGGGTGTTTTGCTTCAAAGCAAATTTTTGCATTAGCAAGGCGACCGCCCACCCTGAGAAGACCCGCCTCGTCAACGAAAGGTGATAATTTGCGAAGACTCTTAGGGAGTGAGTTGGAAGAATCCTTTTTTAAAAGTTCCAACTCCGACGAAAATACACTCTCTTGCACATACTTAACCAAAAAATTAAGCGCTCTTTGAACCTCAAACGGTTGTAAAGACCCTTCGACACGATTTTCAATAATTTTGCATTTACAATTCTGTGTAAACCGAAAGCAATAAGCTAAGACACGTTGGAGTGTCTTCAAAGATGAGAATCTTTTTAAAAGGTTTTCGACAAAATCGTCATTGTTAGACGAAACGAGAACGACAATTTTTTGTTCATCGTGAACAATATCTTTATTTGCTATCAACGCTGACTTGGGCCAAGTTTCACTACGGTTTTTTAGCCACGAAGGTCCGTTCCACCAGCAACTTAGATTAACTAAGTTACTAGGTAGTAGCCCTCGAGACCCACAGTCTGCTGGGTTGTCAGCAGTTCTTACATGATGCCAGGAGTCGGGAGGAACAAGCTCTTGAATGTGATTCACACGATTGGCCACGAACGTCTTCCATTTCGACGGACACGACTTAATCCAGGTCAACGCCACCGTTGAGTCCGACCATGCGAAGATCTCACTTATCAAGTGAAAGGGCTTCAGAGCCTCCACGACTGACGCTATCAAATCCGATAATAGAACTGCTGCAACCAATTCAAGACGCGGTATCGACACTTTACGTAGTGGTGCAACTTTGGACTTGGCACAAACCAATTGGACAGCGATATCTTCTTTTTTGCTCATCATACGAAAATAGACTACAGCACAAAACCCACGCTCTGACGCATCACAAAATCCATGAAGTTGTAGTACGTCAAATTCCTCGACCATACGGCGAGGAATAGCCACAGAGCTCAATGATGAAAGTTGGGCCTTAAGTTCCTGCCATTCTAACCTAATATTTTCCGGAACGTCGTCATCCCATGAAACACCGGAAATCCAGAGTAATTGCATTAGGTACTTAGCGAGAAAAGTGACGGGAGAAAGAAAACCCAACGGATCGAAGATCCGGGCTATTTCCGAAAGAATGGTGCGCTTTGTGCAACGCCCGTGATGAATACTCGATACGAGAAAACGAAAAGAATCTGATTGAGGTTGCCAAAGCAATCCCAATATTTTAAGTGAGATGTCAGACATCTCATCGAAATTTATAAAATCCTGTGAGTAGAGGTCTGAAGATGGAAGATTTTCCAGAAAATCACTGCTGTTGGAAGTCCACTTTCTCAGATGAAAACCACCTGACGACAATATTTTTGTGAGTTCCTCCTGAATCGAGCGAGCTTCTTCGACAGAGGCTGCTCCTGTGACGACGTCATCAACGTAAATGTCGCGAGTGAGAACAGCAGCACCATTTGGATAAGCGCTTGTAGCGTCTATGGCAAGCTGAGCAATGGTACGAAGAGCTTGGAACGGTGCAGAAGAGACACCATACGTCACCGTCTTAAGGCAATAGTCTCGAACTGGACTCGAGGCTGAGGGCCGCCACAGGATGCGCTGATAGTTAGCGTCTTCACTGGGAACTAGAATCTGCCTATACATTTGCTTGACATCGCCCGTAAAGACGATGGCATGCCAACGAAAGCGCATAAGCAGATCGAAAATGTTGGTTTGGAGTTTAGGACCAGCTAGAAGAGTGCAATTTAACGAAATCCCTTTGCTATCTTTGGCGCTGGCGTCGAAGACAACGCGCAAAGGTGTAGTCACTGAATCACGCAGTATACCATGATGAGGGATGTAATAAAATTGACCTTCACTTGTAGCGGGAGGGTCCACTTCTTCTAAGTGGTTACGAGACTCATAATCTTCCATAAATTCAACATAAGACCTTTTGAACTCAGGATTGCAATTTAATTTGCGTTCCAACGATAAAAATCTCTTAAGAGCAATTTCACGAGAATTGAAGAACGTAGGTTTATTCGCAGGATCAACAAAAGGTAAAGGTACCACGAATCTACCCTCTTCATTGCGATAATAATTTGAACGATAATAATCTTCGCAACATTGATCCTCCTTCGATACGAAAGGTTTAGTCGGAGAACTAACACTCTCTAATTCCCAAAATTTCTTAATAGAATTATCGAGTGACAATGTCGGTGAAAGATCCGATACGAAAAAACAATGTTTATTATTGTTACGACAAGAGATGACAGCGTTTGATGTGAGTTGACTTTCGTCACACTCACCCATAACGATCCATCCGAAGACGGTATTCAAAGCGGTAGGTTGTCCAGGCTTTCCTCGCCGAAGGCCAGGTAACAATGACGAAGCGAAAATATCTGCATTGAGCAGCATGTCCACTGGCGCCGAGCGAACAAAGTCAGGATCCGCAAGCGACAAATTATTTATGTGCGACCACCTCGACGTATCGATAGGTTGGGTAGGCTGATCAGCACATATCGACGACAAAACGAGAGCTTCGAATTTAATATTCGACGACAAAGTTATATTACCAAGCGGCTTAATTTCACATAAAAGTGAGCCGAGTGGTTGAGCGACAGAACTGCCAATACCATAGACAGCATGTTGGCCACGACAAATATTTAACCCTAGCCTTTTTGCGCAGGATTTAGAAATAAAATTACATGTACTTGCACAATCAAGAAGTGCCCTTACAGGTTGGAAGTTACCGGAACTATCCTTAATCAAAACTTTAACAGTAGAAAATAAAGTAGTGTTTTCTCTGTTCACTGAAGTTAACACCGTGTTACTATTGCAGGTACTTATATTACCACTAGGCGGAGAGTTACCAGTCTCTTTGGGTACAGGTGATTGTATGTTCTTAGTGAAATGTAATAAAGTGTGATGTGAACGATTACACACACTACAATGAGAAGCACGACAAACTTTCACTCGATGGGCATTTGAAAAACATAAAATACACAGACCCTTTTCTTTAACAAATTTAAACCGATCAAAACTATCAAGTTTCAAAAATTTTGTACAACTGGTAAGATCATGTCGTTCAGTACAAAATACACAAGAAAGATTCGAAACGACTAATGCTGTTTTATTTTTAGTCAATGGTTTAATATAAGATGGCTTGATGTTTGAATTTTCTAAAGCTTTGCTTCGTTTATCGATAAAGTTTTTCAAATCATCAAACTTCGGAACATCAACATTCGAAGTAAGTTGTAACTCAAATGCTTCATGAGTAGCTATATCTAATTTCGACCATAATAAATAATACAGCATGAAATTCTGATCAGGAAGATTAAATTTTAACAAAATACTTAAATTCTCATTGAATGTCCGGAATACTCTTTCTAAGTCATTTTTATTTTTGACTGGTTCACAATTCAACATCTTTTCATAGTACATAACTGCAATTTGTCTCTTCCTATTATAGTAGTTAGACAAGGTATCATATGCATGAACATAGTTATCACTAGACAAAGGAAAGCTTTTAATTAATTCATATGCGGAACCCTGAACACTCGACAAAAGGTAATGTAGTTTTTCTACATCACTGATAGTGTTCCGATTATGAATCAACGAGTCAAAAAGTTCCTTGAAGGATACCCAATTCTCCAATTTCCCATCGAACGGTTTAATGGATATTTTAGGTAGTTTAGCTATGTTATTTTCTGAAATTAAAAGTTTATTTTCAGTTTGTTTACTACTGGTACCCTGTCTTAACCTACTTTTCACAGAACTCAAACGATTTTCGAATTCTCTTGTGACTTCATATTCCTCAAGACGTTGTGCCTTTTGAAGTGGTCGCAAGATTCGTATTTGCGCTTCATGAAAGTCCTTTTCAATATCTTTAAAATCGGACTCAGTATAGCCTAGCAATTCTGAATTTTCGATATGCTCTAAACGCATAATACAATAATCCCGCGCGACACGAAAAGCATCTACAGTAACGGGTTCAAGGTCACTATTATTGTGTTCACTCATTTTGCTTTAAAATACTAAATTTAACATACAAAACAAAACAGCGATAAGAAAACCGAGAATGTAAACAACAATATTACAATAATTTGAAACCCAACAATACGTCACTCGAATTGACGTCGACGTTTTGACTTTGACAGATGAGTTTAACGTTATTGGATACAAGTAAATTTAGCCAACTACTATAATTACTATGGTGACTTTAAGCGAAAGTTGTACTGCCAACTTAACGATAACGAAAACGACAAATGAAAGATGGCGTACAACAAACAACTAACGTAAGTACCAACAAAAACGACAAAATGGTCAAGGCAAATTATCAAGTACCTCACAAGAAAAATAAAAATGAAATGATCTTGCAAAATTACGAAAAATTACGCAAAAAAACAAACGACAATACGCATTTTTTTTAATGCTGATGGGCCAAAAATACGATAAATTCCGGCCGATGGACCAAAAATACGATAAATTCCGGCCGATGGACCAAAAATAATGAACCAAATAGGGTTTTATATGAATTTTGAACGAAAAAAGTGGACTGTATCTCGAAAACAAAACGAAGCGTAATTTTGCAATCCTACAAGATACAAAACTAAATTTTATTTGATTGCTAATCAGCTTACCTGGAGCCTGGCGTTCCGATGCTCTGCGTCGAGTTGCGGTCTTGGGCGGACTCAGAGCTGGACCAGATGAGCGTTACCTTCAACCACTATTATGACGCACACACAGTTTAAAGCCGAACAGCAATCTTTATTTTTGATTTAATGGCAAAATAATAATAAATGACTTGGTAACTTGATAAAAGTGCCTGAGACCCGACAAATCCGAGAGTTTTAGCGTGCGCGCGCGACGACCGCCAACAACGATTCTCTAAACTTCTAGAATGATCGAACACGGGGTTGCCATACTACTTATCGAAAAAATGGACAACCCGTGTTACCATTATTATTATTTATTAATATGACAACATTAAACAAGTTATTTATTTATTTATTTTATCTGAATTCTGCGAATTAACGCGTAGATTTATAAGATGTTGTATTATTTTTTAAAGTATATAACTACAAGGTAAGTTGTTTAGTAGAGTTCCTGATTTAAGTAACTTGGTTGGGTTATTCAATGAAGAGGTACATACTACTTACATCGTGTAAACTAAGCCACATTAAATTAATTGCCTAGCAACAAAGGCAGACTCGACGTTCTTAGCTCTTTTTTTTTTTCACTATTATTTGCATAGAGAGTGGAGTATAAGAAATTATGTTATTAAATGAAGACCTTTGTATGAAGTGTATTTTGCAAATAAATAATTATTTTATCAATGTACAAAAAAAGGAAACATTTTGACCTAGACAACTTATGTGCGAGTGTTTTTTAGACATGTATGATGAAAATCGGTTGAGCCGTTTTAAGTTGTGGGGTTGAAAGTGGGGAATAATAACCAAATGTCTGCTTATTATTCTTTTCGAGTCGAAATGGCTGTGCTTTATATAAATACTAGCTTTCGGTCGCGGCTTCGCCCGCATGATTTTCCCCCAGGAACAGAGCTTTTTCCCGGAATGAAATGTACCCTATAGAACATAGGCCTACATCTCAAGACTCCTAGCTATGTGTATGCGATATTTCAGGAAGATTGGTTCAATAGATAAGGCGTGAAGAGATAACAAAGAAACAAATATACAAAATTACTTTCGCATTTATAATATTAGTTGGGACATATTTTTAAATATGCTCCGACCAGTACCTAGCCATTAATTTCTACTAGTATACCCTAGTGCGCATAACGTGCACATAATGAAAATTGGTTAAGCTGTAAAAAAACTGGGGGTATAAATGGGTTAAATAACTAATGTCTCCAAATATATGTGGGGGGAGAAATCAGTCGACCCTTACCACTGAAGACAATATGTGTCAGGGGTCTTTTTATGTAGTAGTCTGGTAATAAATGTTTTTTTTTTTTATATTTTTGATTTAATGTTATTAAGTCACTTGTGTATCAGTGCTACAGAACATTAGTTCTCTGCATTAAGTCTGCCTCCGTCATAGACAAATATAAGAAAAAAAACTAAGACTCACGTTTCTTCTTAGGCTGCGGGGGCAATTTCTTAACGACTGTCGGCTTCTTCTCCGCTGCCAGCTTCACAGGAGGCGACCAATCTCTGTCTTCACCCTTCTTCCGTTTTAACTTAGTTTTGGCTGGACGCAATGGCCGTTCGTCCTCTGATTCCGCGTCTATATTGTCTTCTACCCCAGAACCTGTAAATATATTTCAAATAACTGTGTCAGCGACTTTGCCTACTTAAGCTTATTACCACACACAAAAATGGGGATTATGGGTGTCATCACAGAGATATTGCAAAGCATATTCTTATTAGCCGACTTGTGTATCCTAACTTCACTACATAGTATAAAACAGAGTTGCTTTCTCTGTCCCTATATCCCTATGTATGCTTAAATCTTTAAAAATTACGCAACGAGTTTTGATGCGGTTTTTAAACAGATAAGAGTGATTCAAGAGGAAGGTTTTTATGCCCATGGAAAGCAGGGCGGGTCGCTAGTCCATACTAATATTATAAATGCGAAAGTCTGTCTGTCTGTCACCTCTTCACGGCTAAACTGCTGGACCGATTGTGATGACATTTGGTAGGGATGTAGTTAACGACCTGAGATCAAACATAGGCTACTTTTGGGCGCGATATAACCGAGTCCCACGCAGGGCGGAGCCGCGGGGACCAGCTAGTATATTATAAATGCTAAAGTGAGTTTGTTTGATACGCCTTCACGGCCTACTACTGCACCAATGTTCCTGAAATTTCTCATACACATAGAAGTATTGAGAAGGTTATAGGATACCTTTCATCCCGGGAAAAAGCACTGTTCCCGTGGCAAATTCACGCGGGCGAAAGCTGATTATTCATATTTCTATGCCTCTGGTTAAAGTGTTTGCCTGTAGAACCGAGGGTCATGGGTTCAATTTCCACGGGAAGCATTCCTTGTTTAGTTGTTTCCAGTTTGGTTAGAACATTGCAGGCGTCAATCACCTGATTGTCTGATAATAACATGATTCCGTGCTTCATAAGGCATGTTAAGCCGTTGGTTCCGGCATCCTCATGGCACCAAGGCACTAAGTTGTTAATCTATCATGTTTCTACTAATGTAAGCCCATATCGAACTGTTTTTACCTGTTGGTTCGTTCAGTTCCTCACACTCTTTCTCTTCCTCCTTCAAAAATTCGATATTTATGTGCTCAGTGTCTGGTTGTTCGAATGTTTTGTCGTCTATCTGCACTACGGGCTCGCCAAGATGAGGAAATTCTGAATTAAATAATATGTTAAATGAATTATGATATGATCAGACTGTGGTATGAATATACATTTTTAAATATGTTATTTATTGATAATTTATTAAACACACTAGCAGCATATGAAGCTTATGCGTGTGCATCTAAAGTTGGAGATTTTATACATTGTCTAATCTATTTTTAAAACTTCCATTGATGACTATCCATACACCTTTGAGTTTCCCCATGAGGCTGGCATAGTTACACTTAAGTGGCTGAAGCCTCAGAACAAAAAAAAAAGAGATTAAAAAAAAAAAAAACTTCCTTTGTGTTTTCAAAAGTAACACGTTAAGAGCCTGTTGGCTGGTAAATTTCATTACATAAACATACCACTGTGTACTTCGTAACTCATGCCATTGTCATCAGCGCCAGCAAATTCAAACTCTGTCTCTTTCTTAACCTTCCCAACATCTATTTCCAGTTGATCCTCTTCTTTTATTACTTTGATTGATAGCGGATGGGTCAGGTTGTAAGTATTACGGTTGATGCGAGCTACAGATTTCACGGTGAGCTGTGAGAATATAAGATAATGGTTAATTTTACCACAAGATTGTTAAATATCTCCTCTCTCACTCACTGGTTAAGATCCTCTTCTGGGATAATTCCGTCATTGTACTTTTGTTTTTAGTTATATGCTTTTGTATTTACTTTCTTTTTTTTTGGTACAACAATTTATTCCTACAGGAAGCAGATTTGTTATAAATTATTTGAATCATCTGATTGTATGATCACTACATAGTATAAAACAAAATCGCTTTCTCTGTCCCTATATCCCTATGTATCCTTAAATCTTTAAAACTATGCAATGGATTTTGATGTGATTTTTTTTTAATAGGTAATGTGATTCAAGAGGAAGATTTTTATGCCCATGCGAAGCCGGGGCGGGTCTCTAGTACCTTATAAAGGTGAGACTGTGCTTCAGAAAGCATGTTGTTGTTGGTCTCAGCTTCCATCTAGTGGTTGTTAAAAAAACACTGACACCAGGGTGTGCATGGCATCTTTTGGGGTCCTCAACCACAGGAAGCATATTGAACCTTCAGGTCCTTTTGTGCGCATAGTAATGTGGCCTTATAGTCCGATTGACTGATTGCAAATGAGACTCAAAAAAAATAGTAATATGGCCTTATAACCCTCACAATACAAACCTTATTGTTCATTAAAATGCCGGTGAGCAGTTCATCCGCCTTCACAGACTTCTCCATGAACGTACGGCATCTCCGGAGATGAGCGTGGCAGATGTAACACGCTGCCACTGGCTTCATGTTGTCCAGCAACTGAAATTTTAATTATAAATATTAAAAATGCTGAAGAGAAAATAATTAAACCAAAGAAACTGTATGGTCTTCTTTATCTATAACCTACCCTTATTCCAACCTCTCTAACTAGCGACCCGCCCCGGCTTCACAAGGGTGCAGTGCCATATATTATACATATAAACCATCCTCTTGAATCACTATCTATTTAAAAAAAACGCATCAAAATCCGGTGCATAGTTTCAAAGACCTGAGCATACATAGAGACAGACAGCGGGAAGAGACTTTGTTTTATACAATGTAGTGATATTGATAGCTGGTAGCATAAATAAATAAACCTACCGCTGATCGTTTAATTAATTCTTAATACTATTTCTATTTGTAGACACGTACCTCGGCATCCGTAATCTTTTCATAAACCGCTTGCAAGGGTGTACCCACGATGGTATACATTCGGACATCAGTGCCAAGGCACATACGGCATATTAAAGTTTGAGGCATTTTGGAAATACTAGTTTAATGAGTCACAAATTAAGCACTAAGTTTTGCGTGGTTTATTCATTAGTTCATTACCATAGCGGGTTTACTCAAATACTAATACACTTGCTTTTTGCTATCCGCTTTAAGTATTTATCACATTCTTATTATACAAACTTATATACTTCCTTATATACTTAATATATAAAAATAGCGTTTGAAACAATAAAAGCTTAAAATTTATATTTGTTGGTCGCAGAGTAATTGGGATGGAAAATTGGAAATGCGATGTAATTATTTTCTTTAGCTATTTAACTTGATTTGATTGAGATTTTTGTTTGAGATTGCTTTGCTTTGCTTGTATCTCTAGTTAGTTTGTGCTTTGCTTGACTCAAGCTCTGGAGGCCATATTTTTTCCATAGATACAGTGTTGCCAACCCCAGCATAGAGTAAAACTCATAGACCTATTAAATGTATGGACGGGAAATACCTACAAAAAAAACGTGTATACCTACAACCAAAGTGTAACATAAAATGGAGTCGTATATAGGGATGCCCAAAAAAATGTCGATATATCGCTATCGAGATATCGAGACACTGACTATAGTTCCCTAAACAACTTACAACCATTTTGATTGATAAAAATTGTTAATTTCATAGAAGTAGATACTCAAAAACTAAAAACTTCTCTATATTTATAGTGTTATTGCTTTGTCAAATAAAATCTAGGGGGTTAAATAACATCTCTTAAAACCATTCAAGAACGATTGAGTAAGCGCGATGTCGCTATACATCATGTACTGCGCCATCTCGCTTACTCACTCGTTTTAAGGTGGTGTTTAGAAATGATATTAAGCACCGGATATTGTGAGAAGAAACGTTTTAATTTTAAGATACACCTGTCACTTTCTTAAAATATTTTCGGGAAGTTAGTTAATAGTTTTAGTGAGTTATTTTACCCCGTCATGCCCCGGTGTCAAAATTACATACACAACGGGTAAGATACAGTTATCTTGGCAAGGACTTCAGGAGATCAGTAGGAGGTATCAAGTCAAATTAACAGATAATCTGCAAGTGCTACAGTTATAATAATAATCATTTATTTCAGGTAACAACATTAATACAAAATAAAATAAGTAATGCCTATAAATAAAAAACTAATGCCATATTAATGCTTTACGAATAGCCATCTCATCTATAACTAAGGCGCAAACCAGTGGATAAAGACTTTGCTCAGCTTTTCTTTTTAAAGTATCAAATGCTTCTTGAGTAAAGCCTGGTTCCGCATTAACATTTTGGTACCACTTGCTTAGAGTGCGGACGTGAGGTAAACACGTATTATATTTTTGCCTAACGAAGTTATACGCTTTTGGTGAAAAAAAATGAAGTGTAAGAGTAAACTTCCTTATCTCTTCAGAATATTTCCTCTCTAAAGGCAATCCTCTTGACTTTGCAATTTGCCTTTTCAGGATTTTTTTGGGACCTGCACATTCTTTTAGTAGAAGCGCTTCTTCTTCATTATTTACTAGTTTTACTTTTTCTAGCTCTTGAATAATGTCAGTCAAAACAGCTACTTTTTCATCGCGCCTGCGAACTTTTTCATTAAGCCGTTTGATTATTTTTCTTTGTTCGGAACATTTTTTTTCAATGCATCCATTTTTTCTTGAGTTTTTGCACTTTCAGTTTGAATCTGAAAAAGAAAAATATCATTAAAGTTTCTAGGTTATAGATGGGTACACAGATGTACCTAAAACCTTATAAGGTACTTTTCATTCATTCTATATCTATCTATACTTCCATATTCATACTAATTCATAGTAATATTATAAATGCGAAAGTCTGCCTGTCCGTCTATCTATGACAGTGTAACAGATATGTTACGCTTTCACAGCTGGATTGATTTTGATGAAATTTGGTATGGATATAGTTATACCCAAGGTCCAACACAGGCTACTTATTGCCGCGGGCGGAGCCGCGTGCCACAGCTAGAAGATAATATTTTAGCAATTAGCAACATACCGAAGAAGTACACTGGTGTTTTGATTGAGAGCTGCATGTTCGACCTGAAAGTAAAATATTATTCATAACTATTCCCGTTGTGATTTAATTAAACTAATAGGTAATAAAAAATCAAAAATAACTAACCAAAGAAGGCAGCGTTTTTAAAATTGTTTCTTGAACTGGAACCTTAATCTGAAAAAGTACAAAAAATTAGACCTTGTAAAAATTAGAGCAATCAATGTCAATTCTTATTTATTACACTCTTTGGTCTCTCCGAAGTTATAAGTTTGCACAATACAATACATTATTTTATGTATTGTTTATCGATATCAGCTGTGCTTGATTACACATCACTAAGTTTATGCAGTTTGTATGTACCTAAACCTTTCTTATGAAAACAAACAAGAAACCAACCTGGAAATATATGATGATCTAAAATATGTATTCTATAATATTAAATACGACTACTAGTAACATAACATTTAAACAGATTGACGAAATAATAAAAATAAACCACAAAAACAGGCAACTTACTTGTGCAATGTGAGTTGAGGGCGATTTCTATTTTTTCTCGCACTGCACCACTTTATACAACACTTTGTCATAATGTATAACAGATATGTGGGTCCAAGTGTTCAAAAATAGTTTGTTATCTAAACAAAACACAACCAATCGCTAAATTTCACTTTCGACAAACATTCGTTTGACAGCATATGTACTATCTACTAGTGTGAAATAAAATGGCGGAGAAGGCACGCGCGGCCAAATTCATGACGTCATGCCAAAATATAGCCAGAAACTAGAAAACATTAAATATATCCATCTCATTCTTCAAACGGCAATATCAATTTGATAAAATGAGACAAACATATATTTTATATTGTTATGTCGAAAATCATAATATTTATATAATCTATTGTAGCTATAGAACAATAGTTCTTGTCCATACATTTAGTAGGTCTATGGTAAAACTGTAGATTTGCTTGAAAAAAACTGTAGAAAACTGTAAATATAAAATTAAAAAACAGTAAATCTACAGTTTTATCTTATATTATATTTTGTATAATTGTATGAATGGAATACATTATATGGAGGGTATTAAAAATAAGAAAACTCGTATAATTATCAAAATTTTAATCAAATTAAATGTTGTAACATTTCAAGTATCACTAGCTACTATGTTATTTTCAATTTCTAAGTCTTCCTGATTTTCCGTTTCATTTTTATTTTTATTGAATTCGTACATATTTTTGTAATGTTCTTATTGACTAGTTCTAAGAGATTCCTAGGGGAGTTTTTGGAGGGAAAGTAAAATGTCGCTATGTCCGCGCTGTATTTAATTTCCAAAACTTAGGTATTTTCGAGTGTTTGTGCATAATATTGGTGGTTTATTATTCGCAAAGTGTTCGTGAACAAGCGTGAGTGTTGGGAAGTGATACAGTGTCGATTACGTGACTTTTTATCTTTGTCACCAAAATCTCCATGATATAGCTAAGTGAAATTTTTCCACCGCTTCACTTAGCCATCTGACTCAGACTAGACTTACTTGACTGGACTTGACTTTTGACTTGAATTTTTGACTCGACTGACTAAAGTAGGACTGAAGAAGATTAATAAATTAAAGAAAGGCCTTAAAGGACTAGATTCCATGGCCGTAAAAACTATTCAAAAAAAAAAAGAGATTCCTAGTTTACCGATTCACATACATTACCACTACAAATATAAAAAGACCACCTACCAATCATAGGGTGGGGAACTCATTTAAGGGGAATTTGAGAGGAAGGTAACTTCTGAGAGCGTAACTATATGGAGCGTCTACTGTAGCAGGTTTTACTGAAGCTGACTTCGTGTACAGACAAATAAAATAGATGACGCTAGCATCTTGCATAAAAACTGTAGATTTCGAGGCTTAAACTAAAAACTGTGAGAATCTCCTAAAAACTGTAGATCTACAGTTAAAACTGTAGGGTTGGCATCACTGCATAGATATAGATAGATAGTGTAAAATTTAGTGTTGCCGCTTGATAGTCAAATATTGATAGCGTTTCACTTAATTGATAGTATCGATACTATTTATAGATTTAAGTTTATTCTATATCAATAGTATTCATCTTCCTAATCCTAATCCATACTAATATTATAAATGCGAAAGTCTGTGTGTTTGTCTGTCTGTCTGTCTGTCACCTCTTCACGGCTAAACTGCTGGACCGATTGTGATCAAAGGTAGGGATGTAGTTAACGACCTGAGCTGAGGTCAAACATAGGCCACTTTCGAGCGCGATATAACCGAGTCCCACGCGGGGCGAAGCCGCGGGGAACACCTAGTAATATTATAAATGCGAAAGTGAGTTTGTTTGTTGCAGGAAGATTGATTTAGTAGTAGGTAGATAGGTCGAGCAGGGCGGGCTCTGCCCGCTCTCTGAGTAAGGGGGATGTTGCCTTTCATCATGTATTGCGCTGTCTCGCTTCCTCACTGGAACTTGCATGGTTTTTAGAGATGATAGTAGGCCACCTGTCCCACGGAAAAATCATGCAGTGTTGAACACTACACTACACTATGCAGGTAGTGCATGCTGGCAGTGTAGTATCTCTATTTAGTTTGTGCTGGCAGTGGCAACACTGTATTCATGATGGCGGATTGCGGCGTTGCCGAAACGGTTTTGGCGTGTTGATCAGGATAAAATAAGAAATTTATCCGTGTTCACTATAAATTGAACCCTAAATCTGTTTTCTTAATATGTTTTCAATGGCTAATGTGTTAGACACAGTGAATCGCTTGTGTTGTGTTTAATGTAACAACTGGTGATGCGTTGCCCATTCCCTGACTCTTTGTGATCATTAATTCAGTGCAATAAGTGTGTAATAATGGAATACCGGACTGCTATATGCAGGCTATGCCTGATTACAGACGAACACATGTTCGCCATAGGTGGAACGCCTCTGCAAATAGTTTACGAGAAGCTCACGAACATTCAGGTAAGAACTACAACTACCTCATTGACACAATCGATATTCAAGCGTAATCCTATGCATAATCTTACTGTCTGATTACTTAAATCGAATAGTT
This sequence comes from Apomyelois bistriatella, assembly GCA_947044815.1. Classification (NCBI taxonomy): domain Eukaryota; kingdom Metazoa; phylum Arthropoda; class Insecta; order Lepidoptera; family Pyralidae; genus Apomyelois; species Apomyelois bistriatella. Next base: position 4,909,124 of record OX345717.1, read on the forward strand.
TCTACAGATTTCCGTATCACAACAATTTAGACAGCGACCAGAGAATCGTAATTTTTTATTAGTACAGGTAGCGGATGCTGATGCCGCCTGTTACATTGTACCAAGGAAGGTTGGCGTCCAAATATAAGCGTTTAAAAAATACCATATTTTTATGTTGAAATTGAGGGAAAATATAGTATAAATATATCCAACTAGCTGACCCGGCGAACTTCGTACCGCCTTTCTCAATATTTTTTTCCGTAAGAACCTTGTACAGAGTATTAGAAAACTACAAAAAAAAAAAGCCAGATCGGTCAAGCCATTTTCATGCTATGTCGTGACAACGGAAAACGGGTTTCATTTTTATATATAGATAGATTAGGTATTTGCATTATATAGGGTTTAGAACTGTTCAAGCAAGCTCATAAAATACAGCTAAAGATTCACCCTGGTAAACGTTATGATAAAAGACAGATCCTTAGTATACTCATTCAAAAGTAGGCTCAATGGTTTTCCAGAAACATATATATATAACTAGCAGTTCCCTTTCGGTTCATTCGACCTTTGGTTTGTATGTACTATAGCCCAAACCTTCCCCAAGAATCAAGCTATCATATGCAGAAAGAATTATTTAAATCCGACCAGTAGTTCCCAAGTTATAAGCATTCAAACAAACAAACAAACTGTTCAGCTTTATAATATTAGTATAGATTTATTTAAAAACATTGGTTTAGAAGATCTTAAAAATATAAGTACACTAACTTTCCCCTGCAGATAACTGATTAACTGATTCAGATGTGATTTTTCCAAAATTATTTTTTATTTACTGCCTCTGTTTTTTTCAGTAATGATTTGTATATATACTGAAATTTTTTTGGGATACGGTAACCACTTACCATATCTTATTGATTACAGTTCCTGGATGACGCCAAGCCAGTAGTAGCGTGCCACATCTGCCACGCTCAGCTCAAGAAATCATGGAAATTAATGGTCACATCCCTAAAAGCCGACAATGTGTTTACCGACTACCTGAAGAACAATACCATGGTGATTGTTTGGTTAATCTTTATTTACAGGCTTTCATTCATTAACTCACAGTCCACCCCGACTTCCTCCAAGGTACATATATAGCCTACTAGCTGTTCCCCGCGGCTTTGCCCCGCGTGGGACTCGGTTATATCGCGCCCAAAAGTAGCCCATGTTTGACCTCAGGTCGTTAACTACATCCCTACCAAATTTCATCACAATCAGTCCAGCAGTTTAGCCGTGAAGACAGACAGACAGACGGACTTTCGCATTTATAATATTAGTATGGATGTCCCCTCGGGGATAGTATCACTTTTCAGCAGTGAAATATTTTTTCTAATCGGTCCAGTAGTTTTGAAGCCTATTCGATACTAACAAACAAACAAACAAACAATCAAATCTTTTATTGTGTGGGTTACAATGCTGATGGACCCTGCACATTCTGGTGTAAATTTTTCAACAACCGCTTCTTAACCTTCAGATGACTTTCAAATCCCTCCAAAAAAGAAGGAGTAAGCAAGACTGAAGACGTAGCTATGTGCATATATACATGTAGATATGCGCAAATACACATAAATTTTACGAGAATGTATTTTTTTTCACAGATTGATGTGAAGTCCTTCTCTCTCATTGACCGTCGGGCCTACAATCTGGGCAACCCATTGGTTACCACATTGGTGGAACTGACGGACCGTGCCCCTGAAGAGTACAAACTTGAGGTCAAGAAGGAGTCGGAACTGTCATGTATGTATATTTTATTTATTTATTTTTTAAAGTCTGACAGTCAATGGTGTTTTGAAAGTAGATGGCCTATTATGATAAACGACAGGGTGCAACTAGCAAATAATAAATACAGTAAAGTATATAAACAACTACATGTGCACATAATCATAAGTCTACCTCTGTGGCGTGATGGTTAACATGCCTGCTTGCTACTCAGGAAGTCCCGGGTTCGATCCCCAGTCAGATTAAGATGAATAATACAGTAGAGTATATAAACGACCACATGTGCACATAATCATAAGTCTACCTCTGTGGCGTGATGGTTAACATGCCTGCTTGCTACTCAGGAAGTCCCGGGTTCGATCCCCAGTCAGATTAAGATGAATAATAATATTTTTCTGATTGGCCTGGGTCTTTTATGTTTATCTAAATATGTATATATATACTAATATTATAAATGTGAAAGTGAGCTCATGTATTTGTTTGTTTGTGACCTCTTCACGCCCTGTCTACTGAACCAATCTTCCTGAAATTCGCATACACATAGCTAGGAGTATTAATAAGGACAAAGGGTACCTTTCATCTCGGGAGAAAGCACTGTTCCCGAGGGAACCTCACGCGGCGAAAGCTAGTTTTTTATATAATATCATTAAGTCAGTATCCCATAACACAAGTCACGAACTTACTTTGGGGCTAACTCAATCTTTGTTATTTGTCCCTATATAAAAAAAAAGTTGTAGTTTTACTGTAAGCTGATTTTATACTCAAAATATGTACCTTCTTGCAGTCTTCCCCGGACTCAATGAACCGGTCGTGCTGATAGACAGCAAGACGGACGTGAGCACTCCTCACGTGGACCTGGAGTTCATGAAGGAGGAAGTCGAGTGGATTCCAGGTAAATAACTATCATGCGCATCTTTATTAACTCGCTATTAATTTGAAATCACTGTCTTCATTTCTCCATATTCATCTCCTCTTTTATCTATATTATGTACTAGCTGTTCCCCGCAGCTTCGTCCCGCGTGGGACTCGGTTATATCGCGCCCAAAGTAGCCTATGTTTGACCTCAGGTCTTTAACTACATCCCTACCAAATTTCATCACAATCAGTCCAGCAGTTTAGCCGTGAAGAGGTGACAGACAGACAGATTTTCGCATTTATAATATTAGTATGGATGAACTAGCGACCCGCCCCGGCGTCGCATTGGCAAAGTTTATAAGACTGGTGTATGGATGTTTGTTAGTCTTTCAAAGAAAACTGCTGAACCGATTTGCTGAAATTTGAAATAAAGGTTGCTTGGACCCTGGCTTTACATTAAACCGGAATTCCCACGCGAACGAAGTCCAGGGCAACAATGTTTACCATTTCGGGTTTCATTTACAGAAACTGTGGACGTAAGCAAAGCGGACAGCGATTCGGAAGACGATATCCCCGTGAAGAGGCTCGCGAGACGGCCGGCCGCCAAGCGAACGCAGTCGAAGCGCCAGCCGGCCAAACGTCAACCCGCCAAGCGGTCGCAGACCAAGCGAGCGCCGGCCAAGCGACAACTTAAGGCGGTCACGTTTATTGAGCCGTGAGTTATTATTTTTACTATACTCACTAGCAAGCAAGGGAATGGACCTCTTTGGAGCAGCATACCCTGACCTGGAGGTCTATAGGAACTATTCACCAGTGCCCCTAGTATGAAGTTTTCTAAACGCAGATGCTAGCGAATGTGTTAGCGATTGTGTATGACAAACCTGTACAGCGCCTCTGGCGGATAGTAAAGCAACTAAGAAATTCCATTCAAAATCCTAACGCAGTCGCTAGCGTCTAGAAAAACCGAAGGTTCGACGTGCTTCCGATAATTTAGGACCCCATGAGAAGATATGATACAATTTTTAAGTTATTTAGTATATTCAGGCATTACTCAAAGGAAGTCAATTTCTTACCAAGTTATAGGCGCAGGCTGGTAGTAACTGCAGGAAACACCCAAAGTAACTCTGTAAGTAATTATTAAAATATTTGTTGTGATCCCCGGATCGTTCCTGGTCCAACGTATCTTCGTCCGAGCGTGTTTCCCGGTTGCATCTTCAGCTTACGCTTCAGAGCCCAGAGTACACTATAAATCATGGTCCAGATTTGGCGGAACTGGTTATAACAATGGAGCGACTGCCTTCTGACCTCTCCTCCGTAACCCTTTTTCTGTCTGCTTCTTAAATAGTAGATTTTTTTTAAAAGTCAATTTTTGCAATGTTGATTTCTTAAAAGTACTATCTACAGTATGTACTAAAATCGAACTAAAATTGCTTGAAAACTCAAACTAAAAATGAATTCTAGGCCAAAAGACGAGGAACTCAAAGAGGAGGACAGCAAGGAATACGAAAGCAAAGAAGATTTGGGCAAAGAAGATGATGAAATAAGAGACGAGGGGGGTCATCAGGACGATGACGATGACGACTCGGACTACGCTCCTCCGCTGGTGACCAAGGACGAAGATGAAGAGGATATCGAAAAACCTGAGCCGAAGACGCGAAAACGTGAGTCTTTTTTTTTTTTTTTTCTCTAAGAACGACCAGAAAAATATATACGTATCATCCCTGTTGCCCGGGGTAGGCAAGGACTAAGAATTTTCTATTGCTATGAGCCGAAAAATAACAATAATAAAATTGTTATTTGAGAAAAAACAAATCAATATATATAAAAATCAATTCCACTTATCGTTGTAATTTTATAACTCGAGAACGGGCTCAACTATCCAAAACAAATGTTTAGGCTTTGTTCGGACTATTTAGTAGATGGTTTATGTGAAGTTTGCACAAAATCGGTTGAGCGGTTCTTCATTTATCACAGTTTTTGTTCTTCTTCATCACACAAATGAATTCTATAAATGGCGGATTATACGTAGCGAAGCACGTACCAGGCCGCTAGTTATATAGTTTTAGAATGAATGAAAACTGTATCAACTCATGACAGTAAGGAATGGCAAGCACTGATCTTTTGTTGGGACATGTTAAGTTGCTAAACTTATACCTCCCGACACTCTTTGTGTTGCTAGCGTCTTTTAGTAATTAATAAGGAAGGTTGTAGGGTAAGAGACGCAGGGAAATTACTGTTTACTGTGGGGTATCCTAGGCGTAAATTGTTTTCTGACACTTAATGATTGCCACCTAGCGATAACAGCCGGGGTCAACCGCTTTACGTGCCTTTCGAAGCACTGAGGAGCTCAAGATATAAATGTCACTAGTCAGCTTGTGTGCGGCTATGTTTAGATTGGTCGCCATGACCAATCTAAACACTAGCCGCACACTAACCGTCGCTTGACATGAGCTATCGTTACAAATACAATTGTGACATTATTGGATACTGTTTCGGCACATTATAGGTCTATCGTCTTTATTATCAGACAATCTAAATCAGACAATCAAAATGGAAACAACTAAACATAGAATGCTTCCCATGGGTGATGGTTAAAGCTTAATTTTTATTATATTGCTTACTAGCGACCCGCCCCGGCTTCGCATGGGCATAAAAACCTTCCTCTTGAATCACTCTATCTATTAAAAAAACCGCATCAAAATCCGTTACGTGGTTTTAAAGATTTAAGCAAACAAAGGGACATAGGGACAGAGAAAGCGACTTTGTTTTATACTATGTAGTGATGAAGTGATTACGGCAATGGAAGTACATAATCTGTTCAAATGCCAAGTCTCAACCCATTGTGGTTCTTTTTATGATTTAATGATATTTTTAGGGGTCCATATTAATTTTTAAGTAAGTTTGTAAGTAAATCACTTTATTGTTCTATAGAATTGCATACTTGGATTACAGACTGTGACTAGATATACAATAGGCAAATACGATATATAATATTTATCTGGTCGGTCTTAGAATTTTCCTATTGTGTTCTTGGTAGGAAAGACCACGATTTGATTGGAAAGTTTCCTTATATTACTTTTATTGGTATTGATTTACTTTTATGCCTATGCGGAAGTCAGACTTTTCAGTTGCAGCCGTCGATTCATTTACAGCCAGTGTGAAATTATTTTTGCGTAGTATCACTTTTTTTTTTGTTCATATCAATATGTAGGAACTGTTTATACAATGCAGGGATTTATTCTTCTAAAAAGAGTTCGATATTTAATTAGTACTATTATCTATTCTGTGAATTCGATACACCAAACTAGTCTTAATCATAATTAAGACCATATTAATAGTATCAGTAAAAAAATTGCCTCAGACAGCGCGCGTATGTGAAGCATACGAAAAAATACAAAGAAGTCAAATCGAGTTTTGAATGGGTGTCCAATCAAAAATCAATAAATCAAATCAATCACCATTTCGTTGTGATTAAAAATTTTGAAATGAAAGATGTTTTTTTTTTTTAATTTTGATAAATACTTATTTATTTTATTTTATTTTTTTACTAATACAAACGTTTAATTCTTCAAAACTCATCCAGAATACATATCAGTTTGGAAACTTTCCATAATCGTTGGTTTTTCGTCCAAAAACAAAAATGTTTTGTTTTTTTAACTCTTCGACCGCCACAACACCCAAAAGTTTGGTAACATCATGGTATAATAACTCTGGATTGGCAAGTATCTTGTCTTGATTGGTTACACATAAATCATTTATTTATTTATTAAAACTTTATTGTTCTATATGTACAAAATACTTACCCCCGTATTAAGAAACGTTTGTTAAGCCCATTTTAGCTAAAATGTGTTTCGCCTCGTTCTTTCACGTGAAGTGTCAGGTAAGAGAGAAAGAGACAAAACACATTTTTAGTTAAAATGGGCTTTTCAAACGTTTCTTAATACGGCGGTAAAACTTTATTGTTCTATAAATACAAAATAATTATACAATTGGCGGACTTACGATAGAAGCATTCTCCACCAGTCAACCATAACCATCGCACTTTTTGATTGGTTGTTGGTTATTACGGATAATATGCCATTTTAATTTTCTTTAGGTGGCACCACACTTTGTTATTCGTATTCGCCTATTTGTCCTATTTGACAAATAACATTCATTAGTATATTTGCCAAAATGTAGAGGTATACCTTATTTGTTTATTCGGCAAATAGGGCAAATATCAAATGCGGCTTACCATGTCTGAATATTTGGTATTTGTCGTAAATTTTGCCAAATACGCTAGCGCTAATAGCAAATAGCCATGTGTGGTACCAACATTAAATTCCCGCACTCACCAAGTGAACATATAAATGTATAAGTGCTTAGTGACCGTATTTTCTGATTCAAGTAACTATGAAATAAAAAATATTCATACAAATTTATATAGTAGAAAGTTGTCACATGTTTCGTGGAAAGTTTAAAGAACATTTGCTGTTCTTTAAAAAAAAAAAAAAAACAATTACCTTGTTTGTTAGAGATCCCTTACTGGAATAAGTCCACAATTATATTTTGTTTTAATTGTATGCTTTTTATTCAATCAAGTAAAATAAGTTTATTACAACCAACAAATCCATGGAATACAACATATACAAAATTTCAACCCCTCTTCCAATTCGACCATAGCCTAGGGGGTAATTTTTCATCGTTTTTCACATTCGTACAATCATAATCATCGGGTCATCATTATCATAGGGTTTTCCAGTCACGTCACAAGCCATATTGCTTCTGAGATTGTTTAACTATTGTGCAATGTTAATTAAGTAATATTTTTTCAAAAACAAACTTTCAATGACATACAAATTTTTACCCCAATTAAATGATCAATTTTTAAGAATTTTGGTCTACATTTATCTCGATTTAAATCGATTTCTGCTGTTAAAGAATGAAAGAAAAATATGAAATGTTTAAAAAGCTAGCTTCTTTCTCGATCAAGAGTATGGGCTCGAAATTATTTTCAATAGGCTAAGGGGCCCGTATTTTCGGAATTTATTTATTCATATACAAGCCCAATTACGGCTTAAAGGTGGCTCGAAAACCTCTGAATCTTATTGTCCTATAAGAGTATAAGAAAAGTGATTTTCTTTTGTATATAAATTTGAGCTTTATTTATTTTTACTTTATGTATTTCAAGATTTTAACTAAATTATTTTTAAATAAAAAATAATGCCCCCTTTTCATCCCAGCAATAAAGCTATGTAGTTTTAACACAGTCTTTTTTATTCCGATAGATGATATGCGTGTATGATTTGACATGTGAAATTGCCCTTGTCCACATTATTGAATACTAGCTGTTCCCCGCGGTTTGCTCGCCATTAGTGTGTATGTACTTATAGCCTATAACCTTCCCCAAGAATCAGGCTTTCATATACATAAAGAATTTTGCAAATCCGACCAGTAGTTTTCAAGTTATAAGCGTTCAAACAAACAAACTCATCAGCTTTATTATATTTTATTGAATATTTAATTTTATCAGTACTATAGTGTACTATAAAATAATAATTTTTGGCGGTGGCGTTCGAAGAGTTAAAATTATATATTTATTCGCAGATTTTTATTAAAATGGCGCGTTCCCACTTGTCACGTGTATTTCACGCTGGGCGTGTGTTATCTGTGTTCACACTTTGTATATTAGAAATTATTGAAAATTATTGGACTTTTAAATTTGGTCTTTACTCTTACACACCTCGCGTGTTTTTTCGGTTCGTGTCAAACGCTGAACACACACACCTAGCGTGTTTTGTCATAAAATTTCCGTTTTCATTTTTGTCACCGATACGTTAATAAAGTATACTAAAAGACGATTACGTGTGAGATTGTGTATTCATGAGAATGTTAAATGGTACAAATATGTCAGTTGATTGACTGACACAGTCTAACCAATGGCATTTAGCGATAATAGTCGGGACCAACAGCTTAATGTATGTATGTATGTATGTAAAAACTTTATTGTACAGAAAGAACATTGATGATACAACATAGAACACAACAAAAGGCGGACTTATCCCTAACAGGGATCTCTTCCAGTCAACCTGTATAATAAAGGAAAAAGAGTACATGGGCATTAATGTCGACTTATGTAGTGGCGACTGATTGTTACGAACGCGCATCGAGCTGAAGGTCAACTGTCAAAGGGTCAAGTAACAACATTGTATTTGACGACAAGTCTCAGCGTTGACATATGGCGTGTGTCATTTTTGAACACACTCATAATTTTTAAAGGGTAAGAGAGGCCACGAGTTTGCAGTGCACTAGTGAGACCCTCAAGGTTTCATGCCCACCCTGGTGTCAGAGTTCTTAGGAAACGTCTCTCGGCCTCTGACGTGGTTCCTTTAACTACCAGATGGCAGGGACCAACGGCTTAACGTGCCTTCCGAAGCACGGATTCATCTTTATTATCAGACAATCGTGTGATTCAAGCCTGCAATATCCTAACCAAACTGGAAACAACTAAACAACTTATGCTAGTTTGACGTCGCACTGGAGGATATGTGTGCAAGTCTCCCATATAAGGATGGGAAAACCGGGCAAAGTGGAGGTGGATTGTTGAAAAATCAGGAAAGTGGAGCCAGGGTTCCGAAGCGACCAGCTGTGCAACCGAAAAAACGTTAAGATAAGAGAGGGAAAGGCTCAAATTGTGATATTGAACAACAAAAAAAATCAACTTTGCATTGGAGGTGAAATTTATCAATTCTATAATGTTTGCAAGTTCTGTCAGGAATCCATATTTTCAGGTTTTAGGGTAATTTAAATCATGTGCGGCGGTCCATCATCTCAGCGCTTTCACGGTCGCTTAATTTATGAGGTTCATAAGAACTTAAGATTCGGCATTACTTTTATAACCGTTTTGTGTCCACCTTATATAAGGTGTATTTAAATCAACTGCAAATATTTAAAGGGCAGATTCAGACCACTAAACTGAACAACTTGCCTAAATAAACTTATGTCGAAATACGAAAAATTTTCTTGACCTCCCATACAAATTGAGAATCCGCTGATCTAGTTTAGTATGGAGAGTGAAAAATAAAATTTCATATTTCGATATAAGTTTATTTGGAAAAGTTGTTCATTATAGTGGTCTGTATCTGCCCTTAAAATATTTGCAGTTGATTTGTGTCCACCTTGTATATTATACCATAGACTGTTACGATACTTCATGTGAAAAAACATAACATGGAGTGTCTCTTCTGTATTTGTTTTATTCTGTGACCGCCATTTTTAGTGGGAATGCGCTATATAAACGCCTGACTTTGCTTTGTACCCTTTGACTGTCACTGGTAACATTAATTATTTATCAAATGAACAGTATGTTTTTGCAAATAACCCATAAAATTTGGCACCTATAGTTGCCAGAGGCGGTTAAAGCGTTGATATGTATTTTTTTAATTCAATTGACAATGCAAATGTCATTCAAAACCGATTAGACATTATAAGTTGATGTAAAGTGAATTTGAATTCTAAATGAATGTGTCGAAATATCATTTTGCATTGCCAATTTCGTTTCTATTGTGTAAGAGGACTTTAACGCAAAGTCACGCGATAAAGTCGTTTGATATTGTGACGGTGTTCTATTTTCAAACTTTTGGAATATTATGACGCGCTTTAATGCCTAGTTGACACGGCGCGAACTATGGACTGTTTGCATATTATGCGTTTGCGCGTCGCGAGTCCTGTTCGCAAGGAGACAGTGATTCGAAATTTAAAATATGTGATTACTTTTTTTTTTTATCTAGGGCAATTGTTACTGGCTGGATGCGGGAGATTCTTTTCTCAACCGATGTTTTTGATACTTCTTTTATTATAACCTTTTAAATGAATGAACTTCAGCGATCTATATTACATTTTAAGAACTTTTTCCTGATATTTTTTATTTACGGTTTGGTTCTCTCCTATGTGTCATTTACATACATATAGGGTGTTAAACTAAACCTTTTTTTACTTTATCTTTAATTTTGAAATCTGTGCAACGTACCATTATTTTGATTTGATATTAGAGAAAATCTGCTGCGCTGCTTGTGCTTTCCAAATACGAAAGAAAAATAAAAACGGTAAGACATTTTACTCAGTTTCGCTATAAAGTTAACACACGTTAGAAAAAATTGAGAGATAAAACTGAATTTGATAAAACAAATTGTTACAAATTACCGGTATATTACTTACTAGCTGTTCCCCTTGATTTCACTCGCCCGTAGTGTGTATGTACTATAACCACAGATTACAGAATGTTATACTAGTACAGTTATTAAACCTCCATACAAAGAAACGAAATTAATAGTCTTCCCCATACTGAGACATATAAACGCCATCTATTTATCGCTTGGGACACTGTGGTTCTAAATCGAATAACTTATTAAATAAAGCACTAAATCAGTTTGTGGTAGGATGACGATACTTTAAAAAGTCGTGTTTTAATAAATTACACACTTTTTGCGTCATAAATAAGCGAAATCCTAACTAAATTGTTTTTCTTTTTTGCAATCCTTGTTACGCCACCTAAGCAAGAAAAAGAACTAAATCTTCTCTTTAGGCAATCGGACCACATGATATTATGTATTTTCGTAGCCTATATTGACAGGGCCTTGAATCCTTTGGTCAAAAATAGAACATAGGATATATTTTTAAACACAAAACGTATACTCGGAAAGTTATCACAATTGACACGTGACAATCGATTTTCTATTATTACGGATTCTATCGATATGATCCAAAATCATCTTGTTCGATGACCTGGTCGAAGTTGCCGATAGTAGTTGGATGAGGAAAGCACAAGACCGAGAGGAATGGCGTGCATTGCTAGATGCGACTCAGCATTGGGTGACAATGGGCTGAAGAGGAAGAAGAAAAAGATCCAATTACTAAAACAAAAAAAATAATAGGGTAATGTGATTTTGATCGCCGTTGCGACTGGATCGTTCTGGAACTTTTCCAGCGAGAGGCATTCTCATAGCAAACGTCATATTACTTAGTGTAGTCTTCTTCGTCCGAGAGTGTTTCCCTGTTGCATCTTCAGCTTACGCTTTAGAGCACAGGGTGCGCTATTCATCATGGTCCTGATTTGGCGGCAATGGTTATTACTTATTACCTAGTGTAGTGTTCAGGAAAATTATGGATGAAATCAATAGATAGGTCTGTAGCGAGCCTTAATACATATAACTAACCAACAGCTGCTTCGCCTTCTTGGATGTTGGTAGTACTTTTTTCTGGGTGAAAAGTATCTTATGCCCTTCTCCGTATCATCACCTGTGTGTACAAAATTACATGATGATCGTTTCAGTAGATAGGCCTGGAAGCGTAACAAACAAATAAATTCACTTTAGCATTTCAGCTTACGCTTCAGAGCCCAGGGTACGCTTATCATGGTCCTGATTTGGCGGAACTGGTTATTACAACGGAGCGACTGCCGTCTGACCTCCGTAACCCTTTTTACAGGGAAACCAGACCCACAGGAACATGACCCGGGTGTGATAGTGGCCAATACTGTCAGATTTTTCAGGTTGCTTAAAGGCATCTGACATAGATTAATGACTGCCATCTACCGATAACAGCCGAGACCAACGGCTTAACGTGCTATCTGAAGCACGGAGGAGCTCAAGATAGAATTGCCACTAATGGCGACCACTCCGAAGATGGCCGCGCACTCGCCGTCGCCGTCGCTTGACGCGCACTATCGTTACGACACGCGCGCCGCGCCATCGAGCTCCTCTTTAGCAATTAAATACCTAATAATACAAGTCAAGGTATACAAGAAGGAGGGACCAACGGCTTAACGTCCCTTCCGAAGCACACGAAACGAACACGCACACAATACAATACAATATAAATAAATCCACGAGTGCAGTGATATACACGCATCATCTATAAGCTGCTAGTGTATTAATTAAATAATAAAAATAAATACTCTTTATTGCACAATAAAATAGTAAAATTATATAAATCCCTTTAGAGTGCTGAGCTTCTCAATATCCTTAGATTTTTTTAGTCATTATTATTTAAAATCCTCTTATGCACATTAATCCACAATGCCCAAAGTAAATTATTTGACCATACAATTTAATATTCTCTTCAGTTAATAAGGTAAAGCATGTAAATGGGACCGAAACGGATCTAAAGCGGATGCTGTCACTTCAACGCGTCAGAATAGATAAACAGCCGCGATACGTGTGTCAATTTTGCCGAGAAACATTCGTGATTAAAAGCTTACTGCGGGCTCATTTGAAGGAACATCGGCCTTTTGGGTGCGGTGTTTGTCCAAAGACATTTAAAACCCATTGGCACAGGCAAATACATCAAAAAATACATACAAACGAGAAACCTTTTATGTGTAGTGTTTGCGGTTGTAGGTTTCAGGAGAACAGTTGTCTGACAGTACATTTAAGAATTCAAACTGGTGAGAAACCTTTCGAATGTAAGGTTTGCGACAAGTGTTTTAGACAAAGCACGCCTTTGCAAATACATTTATTGACACATTCGGGAGAAGCACCTTATGAATGTAATGTTTGTCATCGTAAGTTTTATGAGAATTGCAATTTAAAAACGCACATGAAAAAAACACGCGAAAAAGAAATAGCAAATTAATATAGAAATAGTAATTTACGTTTGCACTTTATTTTGTAGTTTATATGAGTTGCATTTATAATACTATAGAACCAAAGTCCGAAATTCATTTTTTTTTTACAAATGCAGACACATTTTGTCTTAATTGGGTCATTGCGATAAAGTCCTCCGTGGAATAGCAGTGAAACAACGATTTTTTTTTAAACAAATATAATTTGCCTATTTTTATTGTGAATATTCATATTCAGATGTTTTTCCTGTAACCGCAGCGAACACTGAACAAGCCGAAGAAACAGAGACAGGCATCAAACGAATTCAGTCACTTCAGTGCGTGAAATCTGAAGACCGAGTTCACTACGTTTGTCAATTTTGTCAAAAAACACTAGACAGTAAGAAACAAATGCAAAAGCATTTAAGGGAACACAAACCTTTCGAATGTGCGGAGTGTCACAAGAGATTTGATAGAAAGTGTAACTTGCAGCAGCATGAGAGAATTCATATAGGCGTGAAACATTACGCGTGCAACCTGTGCGGCGCTAGGTACATGCATCGCGGTGGTCTGACCATGCATATGCTCAAACATTCCGGCGAGCCGCTTTACGAATGCGATGTTTGTCACCACAAGTTCAATCGGAAAGGGAATTTGACAAAACATCTCACCAGGCACACTGGTGAGAAACCTTACGAATGTAATGTCTGTCATCGTAGGTTTAGAGAGAAACATCCGTTTAAACAACATATGAAAATACACACAGGCGACAAATCTCATCTTTGTAATTATTGTGGCAAAAGTTTCATTTCCAGGAATCATTTTTATAATCATTTGCAAATACATTTAAAACGTACGGGCGAGGGGCAATCCTCAAATGATGAGCGCAAAGTTCATCAGTGTAATATATGCCGACGCAGATACACAACGAAACAAATTTTGGAGACCCATTTAAGGGTTCATACAGGGGAAAAAGCACATCAATGCCCGATTTGTCAACGTCTATTTTCGATAAAACAAGGTTTACAGATGCATATGTTGATTCACACTGGTGAGAAACCCTATGCATGTCACATTTGTCCTTATAGATGTAATAAAAAGGCGAATTTGATGAAACACCAAGCGTTGCACACTGGTGTAAAACCGTTCGAATGTAATATTTGTCACCATCGTTTTACAGTGAAAGGCAATTTGATAAGACATTTGTCAACACATACTGGCGAGAAACCTTACGAATGCGATGTGTGTCATATGAAGTTTACTCTAAGTTACAATTTGAAATCGCACATGAAAAAACATTTCAAAAAGGAATAGCAATTTCAATATACATAAAGTAGCCTTGTTATAAATTTTGACTGAAACATAACTTGTATATGTTATGACCTTTTTATTTATCCAACTTTAGTCTATAGGTTAGGTTTTTTACTCACTATTTTCGTAAATCTTGGAACATGCCTGTGTAATAATTTGAATTTCTACTTCTAAAAAATTATTGTGATACTAATGTTATTTATAAATGTTGTTAATCGGTTAAATTTTACAATTGTGTTGTATCTTGTTTTTCATGCACCCATCTGACAGACCCCCTTTAAAAAAATATAAACATTACTAACGTTTGTAATTTTATTTTATGTGTTAGTCTTGTCTAGTTTTTTTTGTCGAAAAGTCTGATTTTAAAAAAAGAGACTATAACTACTATATCCATTTTAGTTAAAATTGGCTTTGCAAATGTTTGTTAATAAGAGGATAACTGTTCTGTGTATTCATAAGTAAACCCTTAATGTTTGTTTATCACGAATAAATTGCAAAACAATTTAAAATTTAGTTTCTTTTTTTTATATTTCACTAACAATTGGTATTTCATCTTAAGAGTTAAAAAAGAGAAAGAAATTACTGGAATCTGTGGCAGGGATAGCTACAAGTAGGCAACGCGCAAATTATATGCTCAGTTTTAATAGGCTATGGTGACCTTGCGGTCGTCTTACGCGTGTCGTGTGCTCGTTGACGTAATTTTGTAAGAAAGCTGATCCTCTTTAATCGCGTACAAGTGATGTTTGACACACCAATTAAAGAACTGTTGCATAAATCTACATATATCTTACATTTGGTGCCTTATTTGGAACATATAAATTAATGAAAAAAAATCTTGTGATTGCGGTAAAGTCCTCGAAACAATAACAGTAATACGTAACGTTTTGATAAGGAAAAAATATAACTTGCCTAATGTCATTGTAAATTTTCCTATTCAGATGTTTCGCCTACAAGGGCCGCGAACACTGAACAAATCGAAGAGACGGCGACAGGCATCAAACGAATTCAGTCTCTTCAGTGCGTGAAATCTGAAGACCGAGTTCACTACGTATGTCAGTTTTGTCAAAAAACATTTGACAAAAAGAAACAAATGCAAAAACATCTAAAAGAACACAAACCTTTCGAATGTGCGGATTGTCATAAGAGATTTGATAGGAAGACTAACTTACAACAACACGAGAGAATTCATACAGGCGAGAAACCTTACGTGTGTAATATTTGCGGCGCTAGGTTCACACAACGTAGCAGTTTGTCCAAACATTTCCTCAAACATTCCACGGACGCGCCTTACGAATGCGATGTTTGTCATCATAGGTTCAACCGGAAATGGAATTTGACAAAACATTTGACAAGACACACAGGCGAGAAACCTTACGAATGTAATGTCTGTCACCGTAGGTTTAGAGAGAAACATCCTTTTAAACAACACTTGAGGATACACACTGGCGACAAACCTCATCTTTGTAATTATTGTGGCAAGAGGTTTATCACCAATAACGATTTGCAAATACATTTGTTAAAACACACGGGCGAGAGAGATGATGAGCGTAGAGTCCATCAATGTAATATCTGCCGACGCAGATATACGACGAAACAAATTTTAGAAACACATTTAAGAACGCATACAGGTGAAAAAGCACATCAGTGTTCGATTTGTCAACGTGGATTTTCGACGAAGCAAACTTTAGAGACGCATTTGTTGATTCACACGGGTGAAAAACCGTATCAGTGTCACATTTGTCCTTATAAATGTAATAAAAAAGGAAATTTGACTAAACACCAAGCGTTGCATACCGGCGTGAAGCCTTACGAATGTAATATTTGTCATCATCGCTTTTCAGTGAAATGGAATTTGACAAAACATTTGACAAGACACACTGGTGAGAAACCTTACGAATGTGATGTTTGTCATCGCAGATTTAGAGAGAAACATCCGTTTACTCTTCATGTAAGAACGCATACTGGCGAGAAACCTTTTCAATGCAACTTTTGCTATTTGCGGTTTAGTGCTAACAACCAATTGAGAAGACATTTGCTGAAACACACTGACGAATGCGATGTGTGTCAACGGCGATTTGTTTCCAAACAAACGTTGGAGTTACATTTGAAGACGCATACCGTTGGTAGTGAATAACCACTCTAGCTATATTTAATGTTGAACATTTTTTTATTTATTTAATTAATGAAGGAAAATTTATAATTTTTTAATTTAAATCAATCTTAATTCGAGTATTTTAAATATATGAGTTGTTGTAAGTGGAGTTAAAATGTAAGACTTTCCCGCTATGGGCTTGAAATTAAATTGTGTGCTTTAAAAAAAAAGATATAATTAAATAATAATACGATATTTGCCTTTTTTATTGTAAAGATATTACTTACCGTCATATTTAAACCTCCTTAAGCATTCAGAAGTTCTCGCCCATGTTTTATCAAGTTTTTTTTAAATTTTAGAAATCATATATTTGTTTGGTGGTCTGTGAGTACCAACCTCAAGGTATCGTGCTATAGGCTACGGTAAACGCGAGTATATAGAAAAAAAATACAATCAAAGAAATATCTCGTTAAACGGCATGTTGACAAAAAATAAAATAATTTACTTTCTAATTAACACAAAACAATATTTATAAGAGACAACTGGCTTCATAATTAGGTGCCGTGCAACTGTAGAGTTCTTTAGGAGATGAAGACAATTTCGTGGATTGTATACGATTATGGTTTATATGTGCTCTCTATGTGATAAAAAAAAATATATACGGTCGAATTAAGAAACCTCTCAAAAAAAGGATTTTTGAATTCAGTAAAAAAAAGATAGGTTCTCAGTTGACAAATATATCGACTCCGAAATCACTTGAAGCGTGATTTTAAAAAAAAAAAACAAGTTAACACCTACATCAGGGAGTTTGGTTTGCGCTGAAAAACAAGACGTGATAGGTTAGCTACATCATTGTTCTTTTTTATAAAAGACTTGAATTCTCCAGATTTTTCCATATCCGGAATAGAAGCGGCCTGCATCCAGCGTCTTACGTATTCTCTAAAATTTTGTTTTAAAACAATTTACTTAAACAATTTAATTAAAAAATCTTAAATTTATATTGATAAAGGCCTATTTCAAATACACATTTTGATAAAATTGATCTATTAAATTAAAAAAATCTCATAACGCATTTATCTTCAAATGACTAAAAAATAAAGACTTATTCGCTATTGTATTCTATTCAACGGATTTTGCAATAAAATACTTTTTCTATTGATTTTATACTATTTTTAACAATGTTGGTTTACATAAGGCATATTCACATCTTAACAATATTGTTTGGATACCTAAGCATATTTATTATAACTTACAAAAAATATATTCTTATAAAAAATTAGTTAAATTGGCATAATTTGATGCTGTTCGATTCTGCCCGGTTTTTGGTTAGCAAAAATAATAATATAATTGAATGAAACGTAATAAACGCTTGCGATAAAGTCCTCAAACGAATAATTGTATGATGTTGTTGTTTATAAATTTTGCTTAGATGTCAATACGCCTAATAATTATGGAAATTTTTCTATTCAGGTGTTCCCTCGACATCGCTACCGAATACTCAACAACTAGAAGATACAACAACAGCAAACAAACGACTTAAGTCTCTAGAATGTGTAAGACTAGAGAACGGGCGTTATTACGAATGTCAATTTTGTCAAAAAAGAATCGTTGAGGAAAAAAAAATGCGTAAACATTTACGGGAACACAAGCCGTTCGAATGCGCAATATGTAATAAGAAATTCTTTAGAAAAACTTATTTGCAAAAACACTTTATTTCTCACACTGGCGTGAAAGCTTACGAATGTAATATTTGCCATCGTAAATTTAGTCATAAGAGCACTTTGAACATTCATCAAAAAACGCACTCGGGCGAGAAACCTCACGAATGTCATGTTTGTCACCATAGGTTCTTGACAAAAGGCAACTTGACCAAACATCTAACGAGACACACGGGCGAGAAACCTTTCGAATGTGATGTTTGCCATCGCAGGTTTAGAGAAAAACACCCTTTCACTGTACACATGAGGACGCACACCGGCGAAAAACATCACCTTTGTAATTATTGTGGCAAGAAATTCGGTGGCAATAATCAGTTACAAAGACATTTGTTAAAACATACTGGCATAGAATACAAATGTACTCTCTGCCCGCGCAGGTTCTACGTAAAGAAAACTTTCGAGACGCATTTAAAATCGCATAGTATGGAAAAACCGCACAAATGTACTATCTGTCAACGCGGATTTAATATAAAACAGCACTTAGAAGCGCACGTCAGAACGCACACGGGCGAAAAACCATTTGAATGTAACATTTGTCAGTATAGGTGTTCTACTAAGGGTAATTTGACAATACATTTAAGAAAGCACACCGGCGGTAAACCATTCGAATGTCATATTTGTCATCTTAGATTCACTCAAAAGGGCAACCTGAAAAATCATCTAACAATACACACCGGTGAGAAACCTTACGAATGCGAATATTGTCATCGTAGATTCAGAGAGAAACATCCTTTCACTCTCCATATAAGGACGCACACTGGCGAGAAACCTTTCCAATGCAACGTTTGCTATTTGAGTTTCAGTGCGAAAAATCAGTTAAAGAGACATATGATGAAGCATACTGACGCGTGCGACGTATGTCACCGACGATTTGTGTCGAAGCAAACCTTAGAAATACATTTAAAAACTCACATTAGAGGTAGTGATACCTTAGTGATATAAATCTTCCATAAATTTATTAAATCTAAAATTGTACATCAAATAAATCGTGTGCTAATTTCAAATTATTGAAATAGCGTGAATAGATCGTGATGATTGCAAATTAAGCGGTATGGTTTTCTCTGTGGATTTTGAAATGAGAATTTTACATTTTTAACTTGTGGCAATAGTTGCGTGAACAAATAAATGTTTGCTAGGAGAGAAATATTAGATCGTATGTTAAGATGTGTAGAACATATGCATTTAAGTAAACATTTTTTAGTTTGCTAAAGTTAATACTGTTTAGGTATTAAGTAAATTGGCCCCAAGTGCTATGAGGACGCCTAAAGCACTATTTGTATGTGTTTTCTATCCCTACTTCCCAACTAATATTATAAATGCGAAAGTGAGGTTGTTTGTTTGTTTGTTACCTATTCACGCCCTATCTACTGAACCAATCCTCCTGAAATTTTACATACATATAGCTAGGAGTATTAAGAAGGACATAGGGTATTTTTCATCTCGGGAAAAATCACAGTTCCCGAGGAAAATTCATGCGGGCGAAGCCGCGGACGAAAGCTAGTTTATTCATATGATAAAAGTACAACGCTTTAAATATTTAAACCCTCTTAGAATACGCGATTGAAATAGTTATGAAATAGAATTAGTACTATTATTTTAGCGTACTTATTTATACAATATTTATAAAAAAAACTTTTTTTTTTAAAGGAAACTATCAAATTCGTTCGGCTATTACTTTGCCATACAATTAATTAAGACGTTCGGCTATTTAAAAATATTGCATTAAACTTACTTTTATTAGTGGTTTATAGCAAGTGGTGCCTTAAAATGAAGAGATTGGTTGATTGATCTGATTATTTTTAAATAAGGCATAACGTATATAAGCAATACACAATATTAACTTGAACAATGTCCACAAAACTTAAGATATATTTTATTTATTTATTAAACCTTATTATATAATATGTTAATGACCGAGTTAAAGCCTTGGGCTTTTTCTATTTCATATTTGACAAACATTTTATTTTTAAAAGGTGCCTCTGAATAAGCAGCTATTATGTTTACTGCTAAAAATGCGGCTCGGACTCGCATGAATGTTTATTACACATACATTACATATTTATATTAAAAATAAGAAAGAAATGTCTGTTATAAGTCGTCACGTCAAAAATGCTTTTCTTTACGGTTTATGATTGTATGAACAAATGCTTTATTAGTATTGAAAATGCATCGAAACTCCATATTCGCGCTAGATATTGGCTTAGCCGTCATAAAACAAAATAAAGTGTATTCTAAAATCTTTCATTTCATATAACTTCCAACGTTGTTCAGCTGTTGGACCAAAATGTCGAAATGTCCTTTATAACTGTCATAATATTTTTTTAAATATCAGTGTTTTTGCATTTAATATTTTTTTACTAATTTTAAAAAAAAAATTGCATAAGGATAATTTATGTTGAAAATTGATTTACTACTACTTTTATATTAGCCTACGACTGTAGGCTTGTTTGCCTACTTAATAATAATAAAAATCCTTCTTATAAGGGGTTATGAGGCAGCAAAACAAAAAAACCTTTATGCAAGACATATAACTGAAATATTAAGTACAACCTGTGACGGTTATCACTAAGAAAGGCTTGACCGATTTTATGAAATTATATATTTTAAACGAGAACAACATTTTATATTTTAGTCGCGGTTTAAGGTCCAAATCGCACCAATATTTTTAAGAAATTATTGATTAATTAAAATAATATTAGTATTTAGTATCATGATGATATTAGGAATTTATCTTCAGACATTAAGTATAGGAAAATGAATTGTATTTTTATTATTTGTATTATTATCATTAAGTTATTTTACTCGTAGCTATTGCTAATTAAGATAATAAAAATTAATATCGCAAAAAAACAAGTGTTTATTTTAATTGTTTTATACAGTAACCTAATCGTTTTTAATTTCATAAAAATAAATAATCAAGAAGGTATCGTTAAGTTAAATTATTCGTTTCATGAATCGGCTTCTTGTCTTGGTCACAAATTAATAGGAAACAAACCACACTGAAATGCATTTCAAGAATTACACTATTTTATTAATTATTTGCTCTCCAGAAACCATGCTTACTGATGGACGTATTACTTTTTAAAAATAAGCAGAAATGCCCAATTTTATACGCATTTGGCTTAGGCTGGCAACAAAATAAATTTCTGCAATTAGGCATTAAAGTTCCCTTGAAAATTATAACTGCAATGCGTGTTGTTGCGATAGAGTCCTCAAACAAATTAACGTCTGATAATTGTGCTTAGATGTCAAGAAAAATATGCCTAATAATTGTGGAACTTTTTCTATTCAGGTGTTCCCTCGACAACGGTACAGAATAATCAACAAGTCGAAGACACAACAACAGCAAATAAACGACTTAAGTCTCTAGAATGTGTGAAAACAGAGAACGGGCGGCAATACGTGTGCCAATTTTGTGAAGTAGCAATTAAAGAGGAGAAAAAAATGCGTAAACATTTACAACAACACAAACCATTCCAATGCGCACTTTGTCAGAAAGCGTTCGAAAAGAGGGCTTATTTATTAAAACATTTCGTTGCACATACAGGCGTGAAGGCTTACGAATGTAATGTTTGCCATCGCAAATTTAGTCACAAGAGCACTTTAAATATACACCTAAATATACACACCGGTGAGAAACTTCACGAATGCCACGTTTGCCATCACAAATTTAATACAAAAAGCAATTTGACCAAGCATCTCACAAGGCATACTGGCGAAAAACCGTACGAGTGCAATATATGTCATCGTAGATTTAGAGAGAAACACCCATTTACTGTGCACATGACAATTCACACGGATGAGAAAACTCATCTGTGTAATTATTGTGGCAAAAAGTTCGGCGCAAATAACCAATTGCAAAGACATTTGCTGAAACATACCGGGCAGGAGTATAAATGTACTCTGTGCCCGCGCAGGTTTTACGTAAAGCGAACTTTTGAGTTGCACGTAAAATCGCATACTGGGGTAAAACCGTTCCAATGCACCGTCTGTCAACGCGGATTTAATATAAAACAACATTTGGAAGCGCACGTGCGTACGCACACAGGCGAGAAACCTTTTAAATGCGATCTTTGTCATTATCGTTGCTCTACAAAAGGAAATTTAACTATACATCTTACCAAACACACGGGAGTCAAACCTTTCGAATGCAATATTTGTCACCTTCGATTCACGCAAAAAGGGAATTTAAAAAGTCATATGACGATACACACAGGCGAGAAACCTTACGAGTGTGATGTCTGTCATCGTAGGTTTAGAGAGAAACATCCATTTAAGCAGCATTTAAGGACGCACACGGGCGAACAACCTTTCCAATGTAATCTTTGCTATCTGAGGTTCAGTGCCAATAATCAATTGAAAAAGCATTTGATGAAGCATACTGACGAGTGCGATGTTTGTCACCGTCGATTCGTCTCTAAGCAAGCTCTAGAAATACATTTGAAGACTCACATTGCAGATAGCGACTCCTTAGTCATTTAAGAATCTCATTTGATCATTTCAAAATTAACTTATTTTTTAATTTTATTTTTTTGCTTATCAATTTGTCGTCTAGAAACACTGTAAAAGACAAAATAATCTTCGATTTTTATAAATTTAATTTAATTTCTTTCTCAATCAAAATTTGTGCATAATATTACGTCCATATTTGTATTTATAAACATACTGGTTTGAGTAGTCTCGATTATTAAAATATTATTATAATTTTAGACATGATATTTTTTAATACTTTAGTCTTTTTAAACATATTATAAATTTATTCATATATTTATAACTTTCAATATTTATTTCTCATTCTCGATTTAATTTTTTTACGATCATTTAGGATACCTTTTCACGGGCAAATCCTATCGTCAAAAAAAATATTCTTAAACCCTCGCCATCACACATATTCGCTATTTTTAAGATTTATTACTTTAAATATACTGCAGCGGCATAATAATGCAAATAATTCACAAACGTATATGGATAAAGCTTTACGGACATTAAATAGATCATCTTTGGTTAGAAACAATACATTTCAGCAGTTAGTATTTTTCACAATACAAAATAAATTATAGATAGAACAAGGATGCTCTTAACCTTTAATTACCGGAGGGAGCATCAGAAACAATAACGTTGAGCCGCAGCCGGCTGTCGTTTGAATACTGAGACATTATAAAGATCTTTTCTTAAAGACAGAAGATTGAAAAAGGCAGATTGGCGTGTGCATAAGATAATAAACGTCCATTCTAATATTTTACTAACTCAAGTAAATCATTTATACTAAATTAACAATATAATTATTAAATAAAAGAGGTACGAGATTGAGTTCTGCCTCAATAGTGAATGGAACAATTAGGCATTAAAGTTTTATTAAAAACGTCACTATTGAACATAGCATAAGTGATATATATGAAAAATAAAACGAATAACTATGAAGCATGCGCGATAAAGTCCTCAAATGAATATTAGTATAATGTTTGTAAATTTTCCTTAGTTGCCAACCGAAGTTTGCCTAATAATTATGGAAATTTTTCTATTCAGGTGTTCCCTCGACAACGGAACAGAATACTGAAATCGAAGAAGCTACAACAGCAAACAAACGTATTAAATCACTAGAATGTATAAGGCTAGAGAACGGACGGCACTACGAATGTCAATTTTGTCAAAAAACAATTGTTGAGGAGAAAAAAATGCGAAAACATTTAAAAGAACACAAACCTTTCGAATGCGCTGTGTGTAACAAGAGATTCGATAGGAGGACTAACTTACAACAGCACGTAGTAACTCATACTGGCGTGAAAGCGCACGAATGTGACGTTTGTCACAGAAGGTTCAGTCAGAAGGGCGCTTTGAAAATTCATCAAGCTATACATACCGGCGAAAAGCCATACGAATGTCATGTTTGTCATCACAAATTCAATAAAAAAGGAAATTTGACTAAGCATCTAACGCGTCATACAGGCGAGAAACCTTACGAATGTGACATCTGCCATCGTAGGTTTAGGGAAAAACATCCATTTACTGTTCACTTGAGAATGCACACCGGTGAGAAATCACTGCTTTGTAACATTTGCGGCAAGACGTTTGGTGCAAACAAAGACTTGAAAATACATTTATTGAAACACTCGGGCGCGGAATTGTATAAATGCGATATTTGTCAACGTACTTTTGCAATAAAATCTACATTTGATTTGCACGTCAAATCACATGTAAACGGAAAACCTTTTCAATGCACTATCTGTCAGCGGGGATTTAATATAAAGCAACATTTAGAGGCGCATGTGAGAACTCACACTGGAGAGAAACCTTTCGAATGTAATATTTGTAATTATAGATGTTCTAGCAAAGGAAATTTAACGCAACACCAAGTTAAACACACGGGTATTAAGCCGTTCGAATGTAATATTTGTCATCTAAGATTTACACAAAAAAGTAATTTGAAAAAACATTTGACAAGACACACCGGTGAGAAACCTTACGAATGTGATGTTTGTCATCGTAGATTTAGAGAAAAACATCCTTTTACTCTTCATGTCAGAACGCATACTGGCGAGAAACCTTACCAATGTAACTTTTGCTATTTGAGATTCAGTGCGAACAATCAATTAAAAAGGCATTTGATGAAACATACAGATGAATGCGATGTTTGCCAAAGTAGATTTGTTTCTAAGAAAACATTAGAATTACATCTCAAAACACACACTGGAGGGGGTGAATGAACTTTAGTCTCTTAAATGGCACGTGTGCTGTATCTTAGGGGCTAAAAGACAAGTCGCTACTTGTCATATTTTTTTAAAGAATGCATTAAAAGATAGTATGTGTCCTCCACAAATCTCTATTAAGCTTAGGTATGAACGCACGCTTCTTTCGTGGACTATATATTTGATTGCCAACATATATAAAATATGAACATTAAACATATTAATAAGCTAGATGTCAAAATTAAAACAAAAACAGAAAATAAAAAGGTCGTCTGCTTTTATTGAATTTAACGCAATTTCAATATTTGCTAATTCTAGCTAAAATCCAGTGTTTCGACCGGATTCTTATAGTATGCAAATATGACCATAGCTTGTCGTGACCATAACCATTATTTATGGATATATTATTCATAATTTACCTATTTTCCGCCTAATAAAACCGCCTGTTAAATTTCGAGTATATTCGCAATATTTTTATTTGCAAATAAAATTGTACGATGTGCTTGCGATCAAGTCCTCAACTCAATAACATAGTATATGTTTGCTATAATTTGTTCATAATAATATAATATTAGATAGATACTTAAAATTTTGGATTTTTTATTCAGATAATCCCCGGGCGCCTGTACCGAATACTGATCTAGAAGAAACGACAACTGCAAATAAACGTATTCAGTCTTTATCAAAGAATGGGCAGCACTATGTTTGCCAGTTTTGTCAAATCATATGTGTTAACGAGAAACTTATGCAAAACCACTTAAAAGACCACAAACCTTTTGAATGTGCAATGTGTCACAAGAGATTTACTAGGGGAGGCGAATTACGTAGACATTTTCAAATACATACTGGCGTGAAACCTTACGAGTGTAATATTTGCGGCACTAGGTTCAATAAAAGTAATAATTTAAAGACGCATTTAACTTCACATTCTGGCGAGAAACCTTATGAATGTAAAATTTGTCATCACAAATTTAGTCTTAAGTGGAATTTAACAAAACATCTAACAAGACACACTGGCGAGAAACCATATGAATGCGGTGTATGTCATCGTCGTTTTAGAGAAAAATATCCGTTAAAGATACATTTTCAAACGCACACTGACGAGAAACCTTTCCAATGTAACATTTGCGGGGTAATGTTAAAATCAAATACCGAATTGAAAGTGCATTTAATGCGACATACTGGCGAAACACCGTTTGAGTGTGAGATTTGCCAACGCAAGTTCCCCGTGAGACGAGCATTGTATTGTCACGCAAAAACCCACGAAAAAACCTATGAATGTACAGTTTGTAATCGTAGATTCTCTTTCAAACAAACGTTGAACACACATTATAGAACGCATACGGGTGAGAAACCTTACCAATGTGCGATTTGTCAACGGGGATATTCAGCAAAAAAGGCTTTAGAAGCGCATTCGAGAACACACGGTGACAGTAGTAACATAAATGACAATTTATCATATCAAAAGAAACCATATGAATGCGATGTCTGTCAGATTACGTTTCCTAAAAAGAAGTCGTTAGAAAAACACCTGAAAACACACATTGAAGATGATTAATAAGGACGTCATCTCGAGCTCGACGTTCAGCTCCTGAAAGTAAAGAAATAACAGTTAACGTTACGTGACAGCTGGCTGTTGTTTAGGTACTTAGGCGCTTAAGTTACTCACTTCTTTAATTAGTCTAATTTTTTCTAGTTCAGTATAATTTGTCTAAAAATTTCAGTAACTAATAATACATTTCGATTAATTGTGTAACGGCCAATTAATCTCATTTAGTTTCTACATAATGATAAATACCTCAAAATGAGACGTTTTTTTAATTTTAACAATTAGGCATTAAAGTCTGAATCAGATAATAATAAAAAAAACTGCAATAAAGTCCTCAAAATTATACGTAGTATGTAGCTTGCTTAATTAGTACAATCTTGGATTAACTCTAATAATTTTTCTATTCAGGTGCTTCTTCCACAGAAATATTGAACACTCAACAATTCGAAGAAAATACTACAGCAATTAAACGAATACAGTCACTCGAACGCGTAATAATAGATGATTCTTTAGTCTACGTATGTCAATTCTGTCAAAAAACATTTGTCGAGGAAAAACATATTCGTATACATTTAAGGGAGCACAAACCTTTTGGGTGCGGCGTTTGTCAAAAACAATTTGACAGGCCGTATTACTTACAGAGACATATTAAAACTCATTCGGGCATAAAACCTTACTCGTGTCATATTTGCGACAAAAGATTCGGCGAGACACGGCTTTTAAAACAACACTTAGTGACACATACCGACGAGAAACCGTACGAATGT
This sequence comes from Apomyelois bistriatella, assembly GCA_947044815.1. NCBI lineage: Eukaryota > Metazoa > Arthropoda > Insecta > Lepidoptera > Pyralidae > Apomyelois > Apomyelois bistriatella. The sequence goes on from OX345717.1 coordinate 4,936,412, forward strand.
GACGTATGTCATCATAAGTTTCACAAAAAGTCTAATCTAAATAAACATATGACAAAACATACGGGTGAGAAACCTTACGAGTGTGATGTCTGTCATCGCAGGTTCAGAGAGAAGTTTCCGTTTAAAATACACTTAAGAATGCACACTGGCGAGAAACCCTTTCAGTGCCACTGTTGCGGTAAGCGATTTCGTTCAAATAACGAATTACAGGTTCATTTGAAAACACATACCGGCGGTAGTCAATCAAAGCCTAATAATGAACGTAAAAGAGTTGTAAAAAGAGAAAGAAGCGACCATTCCTCTAGGAAGTCTTATGAATGTGATGTCTGCTATCGTACATTTAATGTTAAAGCAAATATGAAAACACATCGTCGGACACATACTGGTGAGAAACCTTATCAATGCGCCGTCTGTCAGCGTACGTTCACTGCAAGTTACACTTTAGATAGGCATTTCAAAACGCACACTGGAGAAAAATCGCATGAATGCGACATTTGCCACCGAAAGTTTACAATGAAACAACACCTTAAAGTGCATTTGAGAATGCACACCGGTGAGAAACCGTATGAATGTAGTATTTGTCAACGTCGTATTCGCGCCAGATATACTCTAGACGTGCACATGAGAACGCATACTGGTGAGAAACCTTACGAATGTACTATTTGTCAACGTAAGTTTGCTTTGAAACAGACATTGGAAAGTCATTTAAAAACTCATAATAGTGAGAAACGTACGCAGTGACAGCAGTGATTAACTGAACAAAAATATTGATTAATCGATAATAATGCCTAGAGTAAATAGAGTCTACTTTTATTAAAGAAAAATATGTTTACATATTAAAACAAAAATAGTATTTAGTTTATAATTGCTGGTATTGAACCGCTTGTAGCTTATGTTTGTAGACTTAAATAGGTTGTCCATATTTAAAAATAAGTAAATTTTTAAGAAATAAAAATATGAATGTCACAAGCTGGTGTTTAGTTTTAAAATGTGCTTTCAACAGCTATTTCCTGTCTGTAAATTTGAAAATAATTTAACTTTTAATTACTCATGACGACCTTCGTAGTGTAATGGTTAATATGTCTGCCAGCTCAGGAGGTCCCGGGGTCCCCCCCGGTCAAGTCAAGATGAAAAATAATGTCTTGGATGTTTATCTATGTATTATTTGATATAAAATAAAGTATCGTTAGTATCCTATAATACAAGTTTCGAACTTTGGGGCAGATTCAATCTGTGTGATTTGTTCCTATATAAGGTGAATTTAAATCAACTGCAAATATTTTAAGGGCAGATTCAGACCACTAAACTGAACTACTTTTCTTAATAAACTTATGTAGATATACGAAAATTTTTTTTTGACCTCTCATACAAATTGAGAATCAGCTGATCTAGTTTAGTATGGAGAGTGAAAAATAAAATTTCGTATTCCGATATGTTTATTTTGAAAAGTTGTTCAGTATAGTGGTCTGTATCTGCCCTTAAAATATTTGCAGTTGATTTGTGTCCACCTTATATATTTGATTTAATTTAATAGCAGGGTAGCCCATGATGCTAAATGTGCAGTTACTACATTCAGACCTATATTATGATTTGAAAGATCAGATATAGTAAAACGAAAAAAAAGGTTATATTTTTTTTATCGCTGAAGAGCGTCTTAAGGGTTTCATAAATGTAAAAAAGACTTCGAATCTTGCAACTTCGGCTTGAAAAAAATTTCCAGAGTATTCTTTTTCTACTATTTTTGATTTATTACCGTAATATTAAAAAATAAAATCTGTCGCGCTCAAGTATGTTAATTAAGGTAACGATTTTTTTGCAAGTTTGCAATCTTACTACTTCACATAAATAATATAATTATTAAAATGGATACTTTTAAACAAGTAAATTAATCACCATACCTTAATCTAACGCACTTGAGTATTTCCATCAATTATTATTTTTATTGCGCCTTGCAATAGTTGCAATGAGTGCTCAAATTTTGTGGTGGTATTCAACCCGTCAGGTAACCATCATTACCTTAATCTGCTTGAGTAACTACCAAAATCCGCTCTTGGGCTCTCCTACTATAATAAGTACACTGATATCGCTCATTAAAATGTCCAAAATTTTATTTATATAAAATCTTAATATAGAATAGCAGGTTTTTTATATTGATGATTCTAATTCTATTGAAACAATGAAAACAAGTGGAATGTCTTTGTAATATTACGATTGAATTACTGTTTAATTGCGACATTATATTATCATATAATGAAATTATTTGTCTTTTTATACAAACCCCTCTTCATTATATATACCCTGAAATCCAGAACTCTTAAATCTAAAACAAATTGTCTAAAATTTAAATTAGTGGTGATTCTATCAATGTATGGAATACATGGCCCTGTCATCACTGCAAATTTTCACAGCGCAATTTTTTTTTTCCCGCGGATTCTATTCCTAGTACGCACTGCGATTAAAAGAATGATGGCGGAATTTGTACGAATAAAAAATTAAATATAGATAACTTAAAATAAATCGCATTAGTAAGAATACTTCACTAGTAACATGTTTACCACCTCAAAAAAAATTTAAACCCCGGGGTTATTTTAATATTCCATTTTATAAAAGTCGACCTTTAGATTCGTTTTCATTCGCCATTTTTAACGCAACTGAAACAATATGTTATGTCACCTTGACAGTTGTTAGCATTGTCAAAGCAATATTGACAGTTCATTATGGTAGGTTAGATTCATCGATTTAGTACCTGGGGGGTATACCATCTATTAAAACCATGCAAGATCCGATCCAGTGAGTGAATGAGATGTCGCCTTACATGATGTATTGCGCTGTCCCGCTTTCTCACTGGATCTTGCGTGTTTTTAAGAGATGGTAAGTAAGCCACCGGGGGGGGGGGGGTGGGGGGGGTTACCATCAACTTTTTAAGTAGCAGGCACTATCAAATGGTTTACTACCATCTCTTAAAACCATACAAGAACGAGTGAGTAGGCGAGACAGAGTGACACAGTAAGACGTCATCTCCTTTCATCATGTATTACGCTTTAAGAGATGGTGCCTACTACCATCTCCAATAACCATGCAAGAACCACTGAGTAAGGGAGATGTCGCCTTACATCATGTATTGCGCTGTCTCACTTACTCACTGGATCTTGCATGGTTTTAAGAGACTGTATATAGTAACCCCCCTGGGGGCTTACTACCATCTCTTAAAACCATGCAAGAACGATTTAGTAAGAGAGATGTCGCCTTAAATCATATATTACGCTGTCCAGATCCAATGAGTAAGTGAGACAGCCCAATACATGATGTAAGGCGACATCTCGCTTACTCACTGGATCTTGCATGGTTTTAAGAGATGGTGGTAGGCACCCTGGAATGTGTTCCTGAGCCACACAATTTATGTAACAAATGCCCTTATTTTTTGTATATCTTTCGTACAAATTCTACTACTTAAAATGAATATTTTTCTGAATACAAAAAATAAATAATTTCACTGTTAGGTTGGTGTAAGATTTTGCTTGCCGTCGAATTGGCCAAACAAAGAAAAAATTGCCACGATGACAGAGACAAAAATATAAAAAATATCGTTGGTCCTTTTCTTACTCATGGACTTCCCTATTTCGCCATCTCACTTTTTCACCAAGTAAAAATTAATTGCTTAATCACAGGTACAACTACTTAATCTATTTAATTTGACGACCTCTGTGGCGTAATGGTTAACATGCCTGACCGCTACTCAGGAGGTTCCGGGTTCGATCCCCGGTCAGGTCAAGATGAAAAATGATCTTTTTCTGATTGACCTGGGTCTTGGATGTTTATCTATATATGTATTTGTTATAAAATATAGTATCGTTGAGTTAGTATCCCATAACACAAGTCTCGAACTTACTTTGAGGCTAACTCAATATGTGTGATTTGTCCCTATATATTTATTTATTTATTTATGACCCTAACCTACCATAATGAACTATCAATACCGTTTTGACAATGCTAACAACTGTCAGGATGACATAATGTTTCAGTTGCGACAATAATGGCGAATGAAAACGAAGCTAAAGGTCGACTTTAAAAAAATTAAATCTTAAAAAAACCCCGGGGTTTAAAATTTTTTTGTGGTGGTAAACATGTTACTAGTTATGTATTCTTACTAATTCGATTTATTTTATGTTATCTGTATTTCAATTTTTTATTCGTACAAACGATGTATGGAGTTTCGCCATGACTCTTTCGATTTTTGTTAGTAAATAAAATTATTTTTTATCTTTATCGTCGATTCAGTTCCCGGCTGAGATGAGCGTGTAAAACGGACGTCAGAAAAAATGATTTACCGATACTACGGCGTCGATACCACATGCATATCCAATCTAATATTATAAATGCGCAAATTAGTTTGTTTGTTAAGCTTTCACGCCATATCTACTGAACCAATCTTCCTGAAATTTCGCATACACATAGCTAGGAGTATTGAGAAGGAAAAAGGGCGCCTTTCATTCCGGGAAAAAGAACTGTTCCTGAAAGAAATTTTTGCGGGCGAAAGCTAGTAATAATATAAAGTATAAGAAAGTTATTAGAGTGTGTTCATCTACACTTTTCTTACAGTCTCTTATTAAGGGGAAGCACTTTCTCTGTTCATGTGTCGTTGTTTACACTTATAGTTCACTACAGGTATTATCACATTACTATTTTGGAAGTGATACTTTCTTTAGACACGTTAAGCACTTTTCAGATGGAAAGTATTGAACTCGCGACACCGTCACCGACCACCTCAAAAGATAGACACGTAATAGTTCAAGTTTCCACACCTGCCGGCACTCCCTAAATGCTACAGTTTTTTATATTAAAACAATTAGGCATTAAAGCCCGAATTAAGATTCGTTTATCGATAATAAAAGAATTTAATTGTTATAAAAAAAGTAAAAGTTTCTTAGGTATACATAAGGTGGACTCAAATAAACTGCAAATATTTTAAGGGCAAGTTCAGACCACTATACTGAACAACTTTTCCAAATATACAAAGAAGATGAAATCGATTTTTTTTTAAATCTGTGTGGTTAATTAAGTATGATGAGAGTGAAAAAAATAATTTCATATTTTGACATAAGTTTATTTGGAAAAGTTGTTTAGTATAGTGGTCTGAATCTACCCTTAAAATATTTGCAGTTGATTTGTGTCCACTTTATATATACAATGAAGTCCTCAAAACTACATGTAGTGTGTATACCTGTTTTAATTTAAATTTTAGATTAACTTAAGTATTTTTGTCTTCAGGTACTTCTTACACAGAGATATTGAAAATTGGACAATTCGAAGACAAAACTACAACAATGAAACGTATACAGTCACTTAAACGTGTAACAATAGATAATTCTTTAGTTTACGTATGTAATTTTTGTCAAAACACATTTGCCGAAGAAACACATATTCGTATACATTTAAGGGAACACAAACCTTTTGGGTGTGGCGTTTGTCAAAAGCGATTTGACAAACAAAGTTCCTTACAGGGACATATAAAAACTCATTCGGTATTTAAAATTCACGCGTGTCATATTTGCGATAAAAGATTCGGTGAGCTAAGGCGTTTGAAAAGGCATTTGGTAACACATACAGACAGGAAACCGCACGAATGTGATGTATGCCATCATAAGTTTCTCATGAAGTCTAACCTCCATAAACATATGACAAAACATACGGGTGAGAAACCTTACGAGTGTGACGTTTGTCATCGCAGGTTCAGAGAAAAGTTCCCGCTTAAAATACATTTAAGAATGCACACTGGCGAGAAACCATTTCAGTGCCACAGTTGCGGTAAACGATTTCGTTCAAATGGCGAAATGCAATTTCATTTGAAAACACATACCGGCAGTACTTATAAACGTAAGAGCGTTGTGGATAGAAAAAAAAGAAGCAACCCTAACGCTGCCCAGTCTTATGAATGTGATATTTGCCTTCGTCCGTTTAAAACTACGAGGCATATGAAAAATCATCGTCAAACGCATACTGGTGAGAAACCTTATCAATGCGATATCTGCCCGCGTGCGTACGCTTCAAAATACAGTTTTTCTTTACACACTAAAACGCATACTGGTGAGAAACCTTATCAATGCGAAGTCTGTCCGCGTGCGTTCGTTTCAAAATACAGTTTAGCTTTACACACAAAAACGCATACTGGTGAGAAACCTTATCTATGCGATGTTTGTCCGCGTGCGTACGTTTCAAAATACAATTTAGCTATACACATTAAAACGCATACTGGTGAGAAACCTTATCAGTGCGATGTCTGTCCGCGTGCGTACGTTTCAAAATACAGTTTAGCTTTACACACTAAAACGCATACTGGAGAAAAATCTCACGAATGTGATGTTTGTCACCGAAAGTTTCTAATGAAACAAACCCTTCAAATACATATGAGAATGCACACAGGTGAGAAACCATACGAATGTAGTATTTGTCACCATCGCATGAGCGCTAAATATACTTTTAACATGCATATGAGAACGCATACTGGTGAGAAACCTTACGAATGTAATATTTGTCAACGTAAGTTTGCTTTGAAACGGACATTGCAAGGTCATTTAAGAACTCATCAAAAGTGAAAATCGTACACAGTGAGAGCCGGGGAGAGTTTAACCCAAAAATAAAAATTATCGATAATTAGCAAATAAGTAGCGTCTACTTTTATTAAAAACATGTGTTTAATATATAACACCAAAATATAATTAGTTTATAGTGGCTTTAACCCTTTCGCTGCCATTTACGAGTATACTCGTAGTGAACAATCATATATGCATTGTTATAAAATTCTAGCAGCGAAAGGGTTTAACTGCTTGTAGCTTATATTAGACATATTTTTTTTTTAAATATATAAAATACTAGCTGTTCCCCGCGGCTCCGCCCGCGTGGGACTCGGTTATATCGCGCCCAAAAGTAGCCTATGTTTGACCTCAGGTCGTTAACTACATCCCTACCAAATTTCATCACAATCGGTCCATCCGTTTAGCCGTGAAGAGGTGACAGACAGACAGACAGACAGACAGACAGACAGACAGACTTTCGCATTTATAATATTAGTATGGATTTATGCAGCGCTAATATGGCATATTATAGTTTTAGAATTCCGTTCATCTAAACGTAATCCGTCTGTCTATCTATCAAACTATTTTTCTGTCGATCGCATGAACGTATTAAGTTGAAATTCATAACGTTTACTCATACTTACGGTCGTTTCCGCTTTTAAATAATCAAATGGTACGAAAAGATATGGCCGTAAATGCTGCAAATTCAAAATTTTACGATTTCAGACGGCAATCGAAAATGGGGTACTTTCCATAGGAAGTAATACAGCTCACCGTCGTATTCGCGCCAAATTTTCATATGACGTGCACATGAAAACGTACACTGGTGAGAGACTTTACAAACGCTCTATTTGTCAACGTAAGTTTTCTTTGAAACAGACGATGAAAAGTCATTTAAATACGCATACTAGTGAAAACGTATACAGCGACAGAGGTGCTGAAAACTATCGATAAAAAAGAAGCATTCACTTTTGAAAATATAATTAGTTTATAGTTTAGCTCGTATTGAACCCCTTTTAGCTTATGTTTGTCGAATTAGTAGTAGACATACTAGTTTATAGGTCAATTTATAAAGAAAAAGTAACAGAAAATATATTTGGACGCTACTTACATGGGACGGAGTCGCGGGCACAGCTCGTTTTTCTTAAATATTTAAATTAATGTCGTCCGTTACTTTAATTTTATTGTACATAGCCTAAGCTTCGTCGATGACAATACTCACTACATTTCATAACATTAATTGTCGTTTCAAAATGATTGCTTTCTTTGATTTTAAATAGTTTGCGTCCCGTTTAAAATTCGAATCACTTGCTCCAAATAAAATTCCAATTTGCAACGCCACCTACCTATCAACAAATTTAATAAATGACTTGTGTTGAAATGAATCACTCTCCTAAAACAGTTTAGCTTACGTGTATAACACATAACTATTGTATCTATGCTTGCTATAAAGTCCTCTTACTGTTACGAAATTTGCTTACAAGTATCAAAATGTGGAAAAAATTTTGGTCTCATAATTTTCTACCATTTTAATTCAGGTTCGACAGAGGAACAGAAAAACGAAAATATTGAAGATAAAACAACAGCAATGGCACGAATGAAGTCTTTAGAATGTGTAAAAATAAAAGACCGGCAATGTTACGTGTGCCAATTTTGTCAAATAACACTTTTCGATGAAAAAGAAATGCTGAAACATATAAAAGAGCATAAACCTTTTGAATGTCTCGTTTGTCACAAGCGATACAACAGAAAGTGCGATTTACGTTTTCACTTTCGACTACATAATGGTACATTGCTCCACCAATGTGATGTTTGTGGTGCTTCATTTCTCAAATCTAGTTCTTTCAAGATTCATTATATGAGACATACCGGCGACAAACCTCACGAATGCAATATCTGCCATAAAAAATATAACACAAAGTTCAATTTGCAAAAACATCATAAAATTCATACCGGTGAAAAACCATACAAATGTGATATTTGTCATTTTAAATTTAGAACTAAATATGTGTTAACTGTGCATTTGAGAAAACATACCGGTGAGAAACCCTGCCAGTGCAATATTTGTGGAAAGAGATACAGGTGTCGTTCCCAACTGGCTTTTCATTTAAGACAACATTCTGATGATAAACTAACAAAAAAATTTCATTGTAAAATATGCGACCGACTATATGCTACAAAGAGAAATCTTCAGTTGCACGTGAGTAGGCATGTCAAACCCTTTCAGTGTGACGTGTGTCAGTACAAGTTCAGTACAAAACTTGTCTTGCAGAAACATATGAACACGCACTCAAGTGATAAACCGTTTGAATGTACCGTTTGTAAGCGTAGGTTCACGGCAAAGGCATCATTGGGTACCCATATGTATTTACACACAGGCGAGAAACCTTACGAATGTCCAGTGTGTCACCACAGATTTATTAGAAAACAAGATGCGCAACGTCATGCCAAAACACATGCTCGTAAGGAGTTATTATTAACGTCTGAGCACATACCTTGAATGAAATGACAAAAGTTAAAACATTTTTTTATAAAAGTAAACTTATTTTTTTCTTAGATCACTAGTTTCTATTCAATCGTCGTGGAAATTTCTGTGGTAATAGTTATCTTTAATGTTCATCTAGAACCGTGAAAATTGATGTACAATAAATTGAACGTTTAGTCGTTAAATTGATGGAACTTAAATATTATAAAATCGTTAGTCCGATAATATACTTATATCTACCAGTTTTACCACGTATTTTTTTTTTTTTCGTTTATTTGCGTACGTATGTGACTAGTTTAATCTGTCTTAGATAATTTAGTAATAATTTTTTTTTTCAAACGTAAATTGGACAATCGATGGTGTTTAGTTGATATAAAATGATTATATTTTTTCAAATTCAACAATTAGGCATTAAAGTCGACTCAGGCATAGTTAACCGGTGATAAAAGAATATAATTGATTGTTATTAGTACTATGTAAAAGCTGTATTGAATCATCTGCTATTAAAGTCCTCAAAAGTAAACATAGTATGTAGTTTACTTGATTTCAATTTGTAACAAATATTTTTTCTATTCAGGTGCTACTTCCATAGAAATATTCAACGATCAACAATTAGAAGATAAAACTACAGCGACTAAACGAATACAGTCACTCGAAAGTGTAACAATAAATGGTTCTGTAGCCTACGTATGTCAATTTTGTCAGAAAACATTTGTCGAGCAAAAACATATTCGTGTACATTTAAGAAAACACAAACCTTATGGTTGTGCCGCTTGTGAAAAACGATATGATAGCCGGGGTTCCTTACAAAGACATTTTTACAGTCATACGGACGTAAAACCTTACGCGTGTCATATTTGCGACAAAAGATTTGGTCAGAGACGAATTTTGAAACAACACTTAGCTATACATACCGACGAGAAACGGTATGAATGTGACATATGCCATCATAAGTTTCTTATAAAGGGGAATCTCAGTAAACATATGACAAAACATACCGGTGAGAAACCTTACGAGTGTGACGTCTGTCATCGCAGGTTCAGAGAGAAGTTCCCGTTTAAAATACATTTAAGAAGGCACACTGGCGAGAAACCCCATCAGTGCCACTGTTGTGGTATGGGATTTACAGTAAATAGAGATTTGCTTTATCACTTAAAACATACTAGTTGTGGGGGGTCAAATTCTAATGAGAATCGTAAGAGAATTGTGAATAGAGAAGGAAGGGCCGGTACCGCTTACGAATGTATTATTTGCTATCGCACGTTCAATTTGAAGGCCAATATGGAACGTCATTGTCGGTCACATACTGGTGAGAAACCATATCAATGCACTATCTGTCTACGTACGTTCGCCGGAAAATCGAATTTAAATTCACATTTCAAAACGCACACCGGGGAAAAATCTTATCAGTGTGATATTTGTCACCGAATGTTTACATTGAAAAACAACCTTGTAGTACATATGAGAGTTCACACAGGTGAGAAACCGTACGAATGTAGTGTTTGTCACCGTCGCATGAGCGCTAGATATACTTTTGACATGCATATGAGAACGCATACTGGTGAGAAACCTCACGAATGTATTATTTGTCAACGCAAGTTTGCTTTGAAACGGACATTGCAAGGTCATTTAAAAACTCATCAAAAGTGAACATCGTACACAGTGAGAGCCGGGCAGAGAAATGCAAAAAATAAAAATTATCGATAATTAGCAAATAAGTAGCGTCCTACTTTTATTAAAGTAAAATGTGTTTAATATATAAAACCAAAATATAATTAGTTTATAGTGGCTTTAACCCGTTCACTACGAGTATACTCGTAGTGAACAATGAAATATGCATTGTTATAAAATTCTGGCGGCGAAAGGGTTTAACTGCTTTTAGCTTATATTAGAAATTAAAAAAAAAAATATATATATAATATAATATTTATGCAGCGCTAATATGGCATATTATAGTTTAAGGGTTCCGTACCTCTAAACTCAAAAACGGAACCCGTGAGATCACATTATTGTCCGTCTATCTATCAAACTTTTTTTCTGTGGATCGCATGAACGTATCAAGTTGAAATTCATAACGTATACTCCGACTTACGGTCGTTTTCGCAATAATCAAAATGGTACGTTAATTAATACCATCAAAAGATGGCAATAAATAATGGGGTACTTTCCGTAGGAAGTAACATCAAACAGCACTTATTATAAACTAGCGACCCGCCCCGGCTTCGCATGGGCATAAAAACCTTCCTCTTGAATCACTATCTATTAAAAACCGCATCAAAATCCGTTGCGTAGTTTAAAAGATTTAAGCATACAAAGGGACATAGGGACAGAGAAAGCGATTTTGTTTTATACTATATATATGTATGATAGTGATCTAAAAACTGTAAATTAGTTGTAAAATTTGAAGAATATATATACAGAAAACTATTTTTTTTTTACAAACAAGTCTGACTCGCATTCAGTTGAATTTTTTGAGACTTTACATGGTCAAAAAACATTTATAAAAAAAAAATTGTCACAGATGGCTTGCTAGCTAATATTTGCTTTCAAAATGTTTGTAATTTATCTTTTTTCAGCCTGCAAGTTAAAATACCTAAAAATTTCACTCATGTACATTAAAATTTAGGTTTTTTTTTATTATAATGATTTGATGTTTATGGTGATGAGAATTCAATTGTTTGAGTGTGTGTTTATTTATTTGCTGCTAATCCGTAAAAAATAATATGTAAATTTTTTTTATTTATGAAATATATTTGTTATGTTGGCATCCGATAATAGAATAAATTAGGATCGCTGCGCTACCTTAGTTATATTACTATTAAATTACTCTGAAATTGCGACATCATATTATTATTGATTATATTGTACCTATAATTAAATTGTCTTTTATTCAAACAAAACCCATCATAAATATAGTCCTTAAATTCATATACATACCTTTAAGGGTTCACTGCGCTAAAATTCTAACAAAACGTAATAGTGTAGGATTTTGAATTTTTTTTTATTTTTTTTATTTTTAATTTACATTATAATTGAAAATACACCGTGCAAAGATAATATATTAAATACAGCTAGTATTAGTCCCGGCGAACTCCGTACCGCCTGAACCTGCATACCGGTTTATTCACCGTTTAAACTTTCTCTGAACTTCCACAAATATTTCAAGACCAAAATTAGCCAAATCGGTCCAGCCATTCTCTAGTTTTAGCGAGACTAACGAACAGCAATTGATTGTTATATATATATATATAAGATTTCGGAGTATATAGTTCTTAGTTGCATTAAAGCGCTTGTCAAATATTCAATTTCTAATTACGTCTGTCAAAAAATATACTGTCTTAACACACTACATATGACAAGCGTCGTTGCGATAAAGTCCTCAAAAAATCTACCATTTCACAAGGATCTGGGGGCCTACTACCATCTCTTAAAACCATGCAAGAACGGTTGAGTAAGGGAGATGACGCCTTACATCATGTATTGCGCTGTCCCGCTTACTCACTCGTTCTTGCATGGTCTTATGAGATAGTAGTAGGCCCCCTGGGTCTTGTTCTAATAATGGTCTAATAAAATTCATGAAGACAAGTCATCATGAATTTTAGACATGGCTCCTGATAGCATTGTGTTAATTGCCGATAGATCCTTATAAACTAGATTTTTAATTTACCTGTTTATATTTACATATTAATTTTATAATGCTAATGTTTTTGTAATCCTTATCATTCAGGTCCCTACACGTCAATACCGAACATTCAGATATACGAAGACAAAACGACTGCAAACAAACGCAATAAGTCTCTAGTGCGCGTGAGATTAGAAAACGGTGTATTCTTCGAATGTCAGTTTTGTCTAAAGATGTTTGGTAGCGAAAGGGAAATTTGTGTACATTTGAGGGAGCACAGGCCTTTTGGGTGTGCAGTTTGCCAAAAACATTTTGATAGGCCGTATTCTTTGCAGAGGCATGCAACTATCCACTCCGGCGTAAGACCTTACGCTTGCAATGTTTGTGATAAGAGATTTGTCAATTCGCGACACTTGAAGCAACATTTAGTAACGCACACTGACGAAAAGCCTTACGAATGTAGTACTTGTCATTTTAGATTTAATAGGTTGTCGAATTTAAATAAACATATAACAAAACATACAGGCGAGAAACCTTACGAATGTGATATTTGTAATCGGAAATTTAGAGAGAAGTTTCCTTTGACAATTCATATTAGGAAGCACACTGGCGAGAAACCTTTTCAATGTCATTATTGCGGCAAAAGATATTCGGCTAACAATGAGTTACAATTACATTTAAGAAGACATGAAGCCGGCGTCGAGCCAAAGCCCGGCAATATCAAGAAAGAGAGAAAAGTTGAAAGAAGCGCCCACGTTTCCGGGGCACCTTACGAATGTAACATTTGCTTCCGTAAGTTTAATATTAAGGCGAACATGAAAACGCATATTAGGACCCACACTGGTGAGAAACCTTACCAATGTCCCGTGTGCCAGCGCAAATTCGCTGCGAATACATCGTTACTTATCCATTCTAGAACGCACACTGGAGTAAAACCTTTCGAATGTAATGTCTGCTACCGTAAGTTTGCTATGAAATCTCATCTTGTAGCACATTCGAGGATGCATACAGGCGAGAAACCTTACGAATGCAGTGTTTGCCATCGTAATTTCCGCGCTAGATACACATTAGACGTGCATATGCGTACACACACTGGTGAGAAACCTTTTGAATGTAGCATTTGTCAACGGAAGTTTGCTCTAAAGCGGACTTTAGAAGGTCATTTAAGGACGCACACTAGTGAGAAACGTACACATACACTAATTCACCCACAAACACAATCCAGCTTATAGATTTACTGAAAAAATTAAAATGTAGAGGTGATCCTATGTAGGCTGAACCCATTTAGATGAAAAGTCGTTATGAAGCAAAAGAGTCGTTAGGGAATGTTATTGATTCCTATTCTAAAGTTTGTTTTCTAGCGCGATTTGACAATTTTATCGGTAACAACTGTAAAATTTATATATTTTTGTGTATATTGGTAAAAAATGGTATCTCCGTGCGCTTCCAATAATGTTGCTTTCTTATTACACAAGATTCAAGACATAATATTATATGTGCTATTTTTATATACGAGTTAGTAAAAGCCCGCTTTCACAGATAAATTACATAATATTATATCCACAGTGATATCAGAATTTTATTATATGTGGTGGTATATTTATTTAGAAGCCGTGTTATGTTCATCAAAATAGCATATCAAAATATTATTAAAAGAATATGCTATACCTACTTCTTCTTAGCGTGTCGACGTTCACCTTTTCTCTGGTGGCTTACCACCATCTCTTAAAACCATGCAAGAACGATTGAATAAGAGATGTCGCCTTACATCATGTATTGCGCTGTCTCGCTTACTCACTGGATCTTGCATGGTTTTAAGAGACGGTAGTAGCCAACCTGGATGCCCAAAACTGGGCCAGCGTTCTCTAGCATCTTGTCCTCCAAAACGGGAGAGCTCCAGTGTGTCAATGGCGTTGGTTGTGGCGCCGCTTTCAGCTCTCGAAGATCAGCCGGTACCGTAGTGTTGCTTATCGATAGTCCTCTTTTGATAGTTAGAAAAAACAGTGTCGATAGTTTATCGATAGTATTTCTATAGTCTATTAATTGAAGATGAATGAATACTATTTTATTGATAGTTTCTTTGTGTCAATGTTATCTATTTATAGCTGTACAGTACCCCTTGTCTAAGATTTTATAAACACAGATGCTTAGCCACCGCTTTAGGATTTTGTATGGAATTTCTTAGCAGCCTTACTATCCGCAGTTGCTTAGCGTCTGCGTTTATAAATTCTCATACTAGGGGTGTTTTGAACTTAAGCATATGCTGGTAAACTCTGTCTTTCACTTGTAATTTAATAATATGATTAAACCGTCGTGTAAGACCTTCGATTTACATTTAAGTATGTTGGTGAAATTTTAGTTTTACTTAGTGGAGTGGGAGACAGGTGATAATATGTAATTTTATTTCATCCAACTAATATTTTAAATGCGAAAGTGAATTTGTATATTTGTTTGTTTTTTTGACACCTCTTTACGCTTTATCTACTGAACCAATCTGCTTGAAACTTCAAAATATTTACACATCTAGTAATATGTAATTTTATTTCATCCAACTAATATTTTAAATGCGAAAGTGAATTTGTGTATTTGTTTGTTTTTTTGTCACCTCTTTACGCTTTATCTACTGAACCAATCTGCTTGAAACTTCAAAATACTTACACACCTAGTTGATGAGAAGGACCTTTCATCCCGGGAAAAAGCACCGTTCTCGAAATTAACGCGGGTGAAGCAGCGGGCGAAAGCTTAGTACTAATATAATTTTATTCGAAACTATGAAATTCATAGTTTCTAAATTTTTTACCTTCAGTCGCATAATGTCCACTGTATCAATAACCTTTAAATATATTACGTTTTAGATATAAACAATTTGGTTAAGATTTTATAGGTATATATCTTTGTTAACGCTACAAATAGCTTACGATCGTAAACCTTCATATTGTAATGTAAGTCAATCTATTAAATCAGTAAGTAATGATAAACAGTCGTTTTATTTAATCTCACATGTTTTTATATTATAAGTAGCCATATTAACTACGGGCTAGCGAATGGCAAGTGGTTACCAAGCCTATCTTTTTACGTGTTCCCAGATCCTCGGCTTACGCTTCAGCCCACAATGCGCTTTAACATGTTTAATTTTTATGTTAAGCCAACCAGCGCCACCAATCATTTTATTTCTTTTACTCTATAATCAGGTCAAATTGAAAAATATCTTTAATTTGCAGGAACTTAGCTGTAAACTGCCTACTTTGGCGAAATACTTTATCGACGAGGAACGACAATATTCTGCCTCCGTGGTGCAGTGGTTGAGAAGTTTGCCTGTAGACCTGGATGTCGAGGGTTCGATTCCCACGGGAAGCATACTTCGTTTAGTTGTTTCCAGTTTGGTAAGGACATTGCTGGCTTGAATCACCTGATTGTATGGAAGTCCTAGCTGCCGTCTGGTAGTCGTTAAGGTTAGAGGCCGAGAGGCAGTGCCAAAGAACTAAGACACCATGTGCATGGTCGATTGACCGTGTCACCTACACGAAATAATGATTATTACTACAAAATTTTGCCCCATATTTATAACCCTAATTTGTATTTTTTGAGTACTCTATACACAAGAATTTTTCGAAAAAAATATATTATTTTCAGTTTTAAAATGCATTGAAAACATATAATTACGAATTCTCTACAGGCTACCATAGTGACACTTGCAATAAATATATAGGGACAATATCACAGATTGAGTTAGCCACAAGGTAAGTTCAGGACGTGTGTTGTGGGATACTAACTCAACGATACTATATTTTATAGCAAATACATAATATATAGGTAAACATCCAAGACCCACGCCAATCAGAAAAATATAATTTTTCATTTTGACCTGCCCGGGGATTGAACCCGAGACCTGAGTAGCGGGCAGACATGTTAACGATTACGCTACAGAGGGCTGCAATCTTCATTTATCAAGCATCAACTTTCCTGGCTGATGTTGAAATGTAACATCGTAAGAATGTAAGTATCTTTTACAAAAGGTAAGTACTAAGTTTAAGATTTATTAGGGCCACAGTAAAAGTATACGACTATAGTTCGCGGCCTTTGATTATTTTATTTCGCGGCATATAAGTTGGCAATAAACTGAAATTACCTTGAATGCGCAGTAGCCGATTTTCATATAAATTTTAACGTGCGCAGCGTTGGAACCTATAGCTTTAATAGTAGAATAACGTGTCAAAACCATAAAAAAGAAATATTGACTTTATGTGAGTGCTTGTTTGTGTGGTCTAACTATCTTTGTCATTATATTTTATTTTTGAGTGTATTTGATATTGAAATAATAACAATAAACATTTGTTATTTATCTTACATATTTATTCAATATTATCCTAAACTAAATTATCCATCAGGGCGCACGTCCCGTTTGTTTCCAACTTATGTGACGCGTGTTATACCTGACACGTATATCTATAGACTTTAATGTGGCTCACTGTACAATGGATTATAAGAATTTGATTACCGTGTGATACTTTCTGGCTCGGACAGCATCACCGATTGAAATTTAGTCGAAAATAGTCGCAAAATATCAGAATTAGTCGGTTTCTAGTTTTTAGAAGTTTAGATGGTGGTAAGCCACCTGACTCGGACAGATTCACCTAGCGAAGATCTGTTTTCTTCTAGATTTAGTCTCAACTCAGTCAAATATAGTCGCCAAATCTCTGAATTAGTCTCTAAGTAATTCAAAAGATATTGAGCATTAGTTATTTGCCACCAAACTTTTTTTTAAACCCTGATTTCCCTACGAGAAAAGCGAGGGCACATAGTCGAAATAAAACATAATATTCAACAAATATATCTTTAATAATATATCCTAATTGACATACTTAATTGTAAATAAAAAAATATATTAGTTAAATTAATATGTGATGTAAAATTGTTAATTTTGTGATTGATTCTTTGCGATGATAGCTTTTTACTTCTTGATTATGTTACGCATGTACCAACTAAACAAAAATTAAAGTACATTAAATATGATCATGTATATAATATGAAATATGTAAAAGTAATAAAATTGTAAATTTGGAAGCCTTCGACTACCAGTCAATAAATTAAAATAAATCCAGACAATAAAAAAAAAACTACCGCCCGGTCGTCGAGGGATAAAAAATGTAATTTTATTCTATGTATTTTTCATAAGTTAATTTGTTGTTATTCCTTTGTTTTTATTTATTTATTTATTTATTTAGGTATACACAACAGATTACAATCAAAAATAACACAATACAGATTTAAAAAAAATATAGATCTGGGCCAGATTGTAACCCTAAACGTGTACACACAACATGACATGCATTTGAAAACAAAGTTCCACACATATACTTGTTTTTTTTCTTTATGTAATTTAATGCTTTGTGAATAAACTTCTAAAGCTGAATCACAACATACCATAAAATAAAGTCGCTTTCTCTGTCCCTATATCCCTATGTATGCTTAAATCTTTAAAACTACGCAACGGATTTTGATGCGGTTTTTTTAATAGATAAGAGTGATTCAAGAGGAAGGTTTTTATGCCCATGCGAAGCTGGGGCGGGTCGCTAGTATTACAATAAAATAGACCTTTCCATCAATAAAGACCTTTTAGGTCTTGGTTTACCGGTCTCTATCCCTATATATTTTACACCGCGACTTCTTTAATGCTTTCGATTTTATCGTGAGACTTAAGATGCTGTCTCAAGTTATAATCATCATCAAATTTTCTTAAACATATAATGCATTCGTGATGCTTGATACCTTTGTGCGTCCTCATATGAAGCTTCAAATGCGTCGGCCTATTAAACTTTTTTTCACAAAATTTACAATCAAACGGCTTATCACCAGTATGTATCATTAAATGAGTTTTTAAATTACAACTCCGCTGAAACCGTTTCTCGCAAACGTTACATTCAAAAGGTTTCTCACCAGAATGACACCCTAAATGACGCTTCAAATGACTCCTTTCTTTAAATCTAGCGTCACAAACATTACACGCGTAAGGTTTCTCACCAGTATGTACCCTCATATGACATGTCATGTGTTTCTTCAGCGAGAAACTGCTTTTACAAATGTCGCATTTGTAAGGTTTCTCGCCTGTATGCGTTCTCGTATGCTTCTTCAGTTCAGATGATTGAACAAACATGCGATCACATACATCGCATTTGTAAGGTTTCTCACCAGTATGTGACATTATATGTCTTCTTAAAGCCGTTGCTTGGGCGAATTTTGTTTCACATATATTACATTCGAAAGGTTTCTCGCCTGTGTGCGTTCTTAAGTGGTTCTTGAGTAGTTCGTTTCGGGTGAACTTCCGTTGGCATATTGTACATTCGTAACTCTTCCCCGGTCGTGCTTTAAGAAGTTTTGAATGTGCTTCTTTTTCTTCGTCTTGTGACGATATTTCTGTGAGACCTGCGTTAGTTTAATATAACATTATAAATATGAATGAAATTACTTTTAGAAGTCTCTACATTGATGTCAATTTCGGAAAATCTGCCAAATGTCAAATTTGGCTTAATATGTTTGAGTTTTAGTTGCTAATAGAACTTAAAAATAGGTTGCCTTTTTAAATACACAATAAAAACAGTACATTTTCATACCATTTGTTATCTTTTTTTTTGGGGATTTTCAATGAAAAATATTTTTTACTTCTGAAATAATAGAACAGAAAGTGATGCACTGCGTGGGTGATGCCACCTCCTCCATAACCAATTAAACAGGAAATAGCATCTACGTTTGTTAAATCTCATGGTAGACGCACAGAGTATCCGTTGTATAAAATGGTACGATTTTTTTTTAGCTGTTTATGTCCCAGTGGTGGGCAAAAGCCTCCCCACTAATCTTCCATGTATCCCTAGCCATGGCGGGGATCCTAGTGGACGAAATGTCGCCAGTTTTTATCAAAAGCCTACTGCATGTCTTCGGAAAGATGGGCTCATGTTTTGACTGCCTGGATTCCTACTGATGGGTACAGGAAGCGAGGAAGACCTAAAACTAGTTGGTCAGACGAATTACAGGAACGATTAGAAACAAACATTAAAAGTATATTAACCTTGATCCACGCTCTTTTCGACTTTGATAAACCCTGAGGATACATCTTCTGAATGTTCTCCGCCATCTTGCGCGTCAGCAGCGGATATTTCTTGTACTTCTGTTTGTATTGTGTCTAAAAATAAAAGTTTATTAAGGTGATACCTCTGTGAACACTAGCGCCACCGTCATTTAAAAATCATTACTCACTGAAAACACAAGTTATCAAAAATCCCTCTGCTGTAATTATGGTTCTGGATCTGAAGTTAATTTAAATCAAATTCAATTATTAAATTATAGTTCCATACAGTTACAAATTGCAAAACTGCTAAAAGTGGCCGTTTTAAGCAACAATGCAATTTGTAATTATAGGGAATTATAATTTAATATGTTTAAAATTAACTTAATTAAGTTGCAAATTGCTAATTGCCAATTGCAAAACTGCTAAAAGTGGCCGTTTTAAGCAATAATGCATTTTGTAACTATAGGGAATCATAATTTAATATGTTTAAAATTGACTTCAAATCCAGAACCTTAATTACAGCAGAGGGATTTTTGATAACTTGTGTTTTCAGTGAGTAATGATTTTTAAATGACGGTGGCGCTAGTGTTCACCGAGGTATCACCTTAAGACTACAGCACCCCGCGGTTTATTATACACAACAGCGCCATCTACTTCATAAAACGCCATCGACTATTGGACTTTTTGACTACGGAAATCGTGTATTTTCGGGATATAAAGTACCCTATGTGTTAATCCAAGGTATCACCTACCTCCATACAAAATTTCATAAAAATTGGACCAGCCGTTTGAGCGTGAAGAAGTTGCAAACATACTTTCGCTTTTATGATATTAGTTGGGATGGGACAGAATAGTTGGTATTACAGAACAGATAAATTATCCGAATAGAAATGTTTTGATGCGGATTTAGTTCCAGGATCAGTGTGGCGGCGTATTCAGTCTTATCTTCAATTCATACATGTAAACTTCACCACACCTTATTAGAAATGTATTACGTAGTAAACAACAAAGCCACCTAATATTATCGACCAATAACAGTGGCAATAAGGGACGCAATCTAATTCGCCGCCCATTTTTTCTGTGTAAAATGTTGGCTTGCAAGCCAAACTAGTGACACGTTTTTCGTGCGCTATGCCACTTGTTGTTAATATTTTTAAATTCTGTGGTTGGGATACTAAGCCCGCACATAAATATAACTACAAATAATTTAACATTATAGACGATTTTTTTCTTTTAAAACTTTAAGATGTCAATTTAAAAAAACGCAAAAGCATTTGTAATGTTAACTCATTAAAAATGTACTGTTTAAATTCCCCAAAAAAAAATTAAAAACTATTCAAAAGGTCAAATGTGCGAGCGAAACATATGCAAACGCAATAGCAACCTTAACTTTTCAACATACCCTCAGTTTCCACTTTAATCTCTACTTCCTCTTGTGACACGGGCTCAGATTTTATCACATGCGGTGTTCGTGTCACTTCACTATAGTCTTCGTGTATGATTGGTGTCATCGATAGTGTGCTGACAAGGTGTTTAGCATCATAGTCGATTGAGGCAATGGATTTTGGTGTGATCTGAAAATTTGTAAAATCATTTTTAAGCCCTACCCGCGAGAATTAATTTGCACAAGCAAAGCTGCAAGTAAAAAGCTAGTTTATACTTACTTCTGAATTAATTTCCAGTAAATAAGCGAGTATGTTCTCTGCTTGCTCCGATTTTATTATGAACTTATAGCACTTCTGAAGCTGAGTGTAGCAGATGTAACAAGCTTCCACTGGCTTTCTACTGCTATGTAACTAGAATAAAACTTTGTATGTATGTCTATCTGTTACTAATATAGTAAAGCTGATAAGATTGTCTAAAACTTATGCTTAAATTTACTTTAGAATGAGAAAAAAAAAAAAAATATATAAAAAATAAAATATATAAAATATAATATTTGAATATTTGAATATTATAAAATCTCATACCTCTAGTATGAGATTTTTTAAACGCAGACTCTAGCGACTGTGTTAGCTATTTTGGGTTAGAGTATACGAAAGGGTGTGCAAGACTTGGGACTTAGAAAAATTTTCGGAGTGATTTCGCTCGTCATATCGACACCCATTTTTTATTGTCCCATGTCGTAGACAACATTATTAGCATCACTTTTGGTCATGTGAAGATTTTTTGTGCGACGCTTATTTTCCGAGTTTTTCCGTATTTTCGATTTCGGCAACCCAAAAAGGGGTGAGGGCCCCAAAATCTTTCGACCCCCAAAATAAGCGAGCGAGTGTTCGACGTGCGCACTCTTTGCGACACTCTGACCCTATCTTGTATGAAAAACCTGTACAGCTCGCCTGGCGGATAGTAAACAGCTAATACATTCCATACAAAATCCTAATGCAGTCGCTAGCGTCAGCGTTTACAAAATCTTATACTAGGGATACTGGACAGATTTGAATAATTCTTAGTACAAATTATATCAAACTGGAAACAACGAAAAAATACTGGAAGTATGCTCCCTGTGGGAATCGAACTCGTGACCCCAGGGTCTACAGGCAACCGCCTTAATCACTGGACCACAAGGCAGTAATTGAATATTATGATACTTACTTGGTTGTTTGTAACTTTCTTATAAACCGTTTCCACAGGAACTAATGACAGCATACGAACGTTTGCCAGCAAGCATATTCTACATACAGAATCTGTAGACATCTTGATTTGATAATTTATTTGTTTAATTATTGTTTTCGATCATTCATGTTGTGATATAAATAAATATAGTTTTTGAAGCTAACAATTGTGATCCATAGTATCTCTAATTTCACATTCGCCGTAGTGTATATTTTCTTTAGTCGTTAGTGTGAAAAATAGGTAATTTTTTAGAAGATATTGTAAATATTTCATTGTTTTGAATACACACAAGCACTAATAGTAGATATAGGTAAAGTGATGGGGCTAAAGTTAAATTATACTTGATTGTTCTAATTTCAGTTTTGAGATTGAGTATTAAAATAAATAAATAAATGAAATAACAATATTCTTAATATCCTAACAAACTAAAATAAATAAACAAATAAAGATAGTCAGCTTTTTTTTGACATGTCTGTCAAAATTACTGTTTTTTTTTTAATAGTTTTTCTGGCCATGGAAACTAGTCTTTAAGGCCTTCTTGAATTTATTAATCTTCTTCAGTCCTACAGAGGTCAGGTGGCCTACTATCATCTCTAAAAACCATGCAAGTTTCAGTGAGTTAGCGAGACAGCGCAATAAATGTTGTAAGGCGACATCTCCTTTACTCACTGGATCTTGCATGGTTTTAAGAGACGGTAGTAACCCCCCAGATGGCAGTCGCTCTATTGCAATAACCAAAAATAATGCTAAGTGAAATTCTTCCACCGTTTCACTTAGCCCTTGACTTGACTAGACATGATGACTGACTACTAACTTGAACTAATGAAAAAGTTGAAGAACATTTAAATAACACTTGATACTGGCAAAAATAAGCTATGTCTGTTTGATTGCCATTCGTAGATTTGCCACAAAAAAAAAGTTTCCTGGACGGACAGCAATAAATGTCACTGTCATCTGTGTGACATGGACATTTTGGAATTGTTTTGGAATTTCCTGAATTTCGATAATTAGCATTATTTCAAAACAAAACAATAAATATTAATTTTAATACATACATATTGTTCATGCGTGAATTATTTCATCCGTTTCTTGTTTATTGTAGGTTACTAATAATAACCACCGTAGAAACATGCTGACATCTAAAGTAAGTACAATACTTCTATAATACCTATTTCAAGGTTGTGAAAAAAAATTACCTGTTGATAAAATTGCGCAATTATTAATTATTAGTAGCTGTGCCCCTGATTTTACTCCCTTTTGATAAAACCCTAACCTCTCAACAACTTGTAGCGTACAAATTTCCTAAAGAATTCAAACTTCATAACCACAACTAATGTAAACAGATTTGTAAACACACACAATATTAATTTGAAAAAGTTTATAAATCTACATGTAAATATTAATAAAACTATTTAGATAATATGTATTGATAAATAAAAAGCTAAATGAGGAATTTGGAATACAGAATTATAAAAACTCCATAGTCTTATTACAACATGAGTGCTATCTATGACCGTTTCTCTTGTACTTACGGCTTTCACTCACTCAAATAAACTAACTAGTGACACTGATGCCAATCACTAATATGCATCACCGCAACATAGCGACATAGGCGGCTATTTTCGTAGGTAATACTTTGTGAGGCTGTGTGTGACCC
Source organism: Apomyelois bistriatella (assembly GCA_947044815.1). NCBI lineage: Eukaryota > Metazoa > Arthropoda > Insecta > Lepidoptera > Pyralidae > Apomyelois > Apomyelois bistriatella. Next base: position 4,960,427 of record OX345717.1, read on the forward strand.
TAGACTCCATTATATTGTGCGCCTGGAAAGGTAGCATTTGGTGAACTGAATTTGAATTGAAATTATTGACATTGTTGTATTATCTCAAATTATTGAAATATTTATTTTGAATATTTCAATAATTTATTTCAATAATCGGCTACTGCACATTCAAGGGTCATTTCAGTTTCTTGCCAATTTATATGCCGCGAAGGTTGTAAATGTACCTCGTACTCGTACTAAGACGAGACTCATTGCAAGTTTTGATTACAGTTAGAAGTGTTAGTGGACTTTGGACCGCAGCCGGAAGCCAAAACTTTGGACAAGACAATAGATGTGTTGAAATCACAAAATGGCGTCAAAGAGGTCTGTTTCTAAACCATAGATTTCAGAATGGTGACTAAAGACAAAATGTTTCCATGGTTTTTTGAATTTTTAATAAAACCTCTTTATTTATTTAGCCCTAATATCATCACTTTCTTTACATTTGTTAAATATTTATTAAGATAAACTAATAAATTAAACCTATATATCTACTTGCACCAGAAACGAAAAAGAGCGGGGATCACCACTTCATTTTTATTTGAATTTCATTCAGGTACTATTTAAAGATGGAGCCTTCATGATCGAGACGACCCTACCAAGCTCAGTTGTCCTGGATATGGTCACAAAGACATCGGGCAAACGGGCTGTGTTGCAAGGATTTGGGGGTAATTATGCGTAGTTAATTATTTATGGGGTAAAACCATTATCATCTAAGAGAAGTGAATGCAGGTGTGCATGGTCGATTGACCACGTGTCACCTACACGAAATGATGATGATTTAAGAAAAATGCCAGTTCTCGTAGTAATTTCGAAAAAAAAAAAAAACAAATATTCTTTCTGCCACAATAATCCACCGATATTATGCACAAATACTGGAAAAAAACCTAAGTTTTGGAAATTAAATACAGCGCGGACATAGTGCCACATTTCTTTCCCTCCAAAAACTCTGTTAGTCTGTCACTTTAATCCATTCCAAATTTTTTTTTTAGACAACCAGTCAGCAGTGGCCATGATCTCCAGCCAGTCCTGCTGTTCCGGGCCCGTACTAGGCGTGGTCCGGTTCCAGAGCACGCCGGACGGTTTGGTCTGCGACGGATCCATAGACGGACTGTCGCAGGGCGAGCACGGCCTGCACGTGCACCGAGCCGGCGACCTTAGCGAGGTGCCTGTACATATAGTCACGTCTTAATCCCATACGGGGTAGACAGAGCCGGGGGCCATAAGACCTTAGACCACGTTTAGCATGATGACAGTTGAAACAGGAAATCAATAGTGTTGGGTTGGTAGCCGCATCGCCTATGTCATGATTCCTCATTCGCCGATCCCCTCAGTCGACTTTTACGGCTTGCGCGGGAATAGAAGCAGCTGGTACTTACATTCTATGTTTTTTTTTCTCCCAGACCAGCATGGAAGCCGGTCCTAGTGTATATGTTGGGGGAAATATGTCTTACTTAAATGGCTCCCCATTCCACACGGGGCCCTAGATCTTTGTACAAAGCTCTGGTCTTTGTATAATGAGCAAAATTTAAGAATAATACATTTCTCTGGGGAGCCACAAAAACTAGCATGGCTCCCCTCTCCACACGTAGCTTCGGATCTTTGTACAAAGCTCTGGTCCTTGTGTAATGATTTTTTTTTCTAGCTATTTATTTCCCACTGCTGGGCAAAAGCCTCCCCACTAACCTTCAATGTATCCCTAGCCATGGCCAATTTTTATCGAAAGCACTTTCGTTCGTCTGACCGTTTAGTTTTAGGTACAGAATATAGAAATATTAACAAGAAGTGGCATAGCGCACGAAAAACGTGTCACTAGTTTGGCTTGCAGACCAACGTTTCACACAGAAAAAATGGGCGGGGAATTTGATTGCGTCATTTATTGCCACTGTTATTGGGCGATAATATTAGGTGGCTTTGTTGTAAACTATGTAATACATTTCTAATAAGGTGTGGTGTGGTTTACATGTATTAATTGAATATAAGAAGAGAGAATACGCTGCCACACTGATCCTGGAACTAAATCCGTGTCAAAACATTTCTATTCGGAACATTTCTCTGTTCTGTAAGTTATAGGCCTTCCTCGCTTCCTTCAGTAGGAACCCATAGGCAGTCAAAACACGACATGTGCAAAAAAAATTAAAAAAAAAATTCTCAGGGTTGTCAATCTCTGGGGGGCCACTACAACCCGCATGGCTCCCCGCACGGGGCCCCCGGGGACCCCTCGGCGCTGCGGCACGCGGGCGACCTCGGGAACATTGTGGCCGATGAGACCGGACGCGCTACTTTCAGGATACAAGACAATGTGCTTAAGGTAGGAATAATAATTTATTTATTTGTTTGTTTTCCACATATACAATGTCATTACAGTTTAGTACCAATGCGACAGAGTAAGCATTTATGCTTACTCTATATAATCTTATATAAACTTTTGATTTTAAAAGTAATCACATATTAGAGCAATATTTCAATTTCAATTCATTTTGCAATTCATATTGTACAATTACAGTTCTAACCTACGAATAATAATTCTCTAGAAATGTAACGCTCCTACATTCACCGCTTCGATTCCGATTCTATTTACGCACACAAACTAACGGTAATTACAACGAAACACTCAACATGCTCATAGACAAAGATGCATGCGATTGGTCGCAACAAGGTCACGCGCCGTCGTCGGTGGGGAGCGGTCAACGCAACGAGCGATGAGGTACAACGCGTGGATGGTATTATGCAGTACGCTAAAATAAACAAGCTTGTTTACGTGTTAATTTTTTATTAAAGTATTTAAATACTACAATGACAATAAGTAATTATTTGCAGTATACTAGACACTATAATACTACTACTTCTACCAGATATACAAGTTTTAATTCAGGTTATAACAAGTTTTAACATATTCTAAAGTATCTATCTATGTATAAGTAGTAAGTAGGTACTACAGTGCGGCAAAAAGAAAACGAAAAGGCGCGATTTCGCTGTCGACTATCTTATAGAAAAAAAAATGTGGCGTTCCAAGCAAAAGGTACCTGGGCAGATTCTAGTTTCCGAGATATTTGAGTTTTTGTGTAAAAATTGGCTTTATCCTCTTATCACGATGAATCTCATTTGTTGGGAATCTGTGTCAATGAAAAACTACTGTACAAATGCATTATATCATCCTTCATACTAGAAACCCCTAGAAACGAACATATTTTTATAAGGACACCACGTGAGAGATACATACTGCATTGAAAAAAATCTAAGGTACATTTTGCATAACACTTTCCACTGATATCAAGTATGGACAATTAAAATGTTTATTTACTTACATATGAAAGGTGAGTCCTGTGTTTTTCATATCTGTATGGCTTTTACACCACGTCACGGCACAAGACGGCATTTTTAATGTATCGATTATCGCAAAAACACAGCAATATTCTCAGAGGAAACTTTTTACGACGCAACCGCACGGCTCGAGTCTGACGGCGAACTGTCGCGCCGCGCTGTTCATATTTTACGCCCCGCCCGCCGCGGTACATATCGCGTGGAATGATTTTTCGGCGTTAGTTACGCTTCTAGAGAATTATTTCGTAGGTTCTAACTATAAATAAAGTCACTGTCTTAAAATAGGTACAACATGAACCCTGTCGGGTATCGCAACTTAAGAGAAAGTGAAACGGCGAGCGGATAATAAATATTAAATAAATTTGTTGCATAATGTCATTATGTCATTTCCATAAAATTTGTCATTATTAGTAGCATTGAAATTTATCTCAGAGCAACATCTGAAAATTTTATCACAGAACAAGTCAAAGTCTATGCATTGTCTGGGGGGCCACTGCAATCCATGACCGCCTTATGGGCTGGTATCGGAAACATATATGAGTATCGATAACCTTCATTATATAAGTTACTAGCGACCCGCCCCGGCTTCGCATGGGCATAAAAACCTTCCTCTTGAATCACTATCTATTTAAAAAACCGCATCAAAATCCGTTGCGTAGTTTTAAAGATTAAAAGCATACAAAGGGGCGTAAAGACAAAGCGACTTTGTTTTATACTATGTACTGATTTCTGTTTCAGATTTGGGATATAATAGGTAGATCTTTGGCTGTGACGGAACGCCGTGACGACCTCGGCCGGGGAGTTTCGCCTAATTCTAAAATAGATGGCGACAGCGGAAAACCGTGAGTTACTTTTGTAATTTATGTTTTGAATGAATGAATAAATAATAAATTATATAGGGACACTATCACACAAATTGAGTTAGCCCTATAGTCCGGTCAAATTAGACATTTGACCCACGACAAATTCAGGGGAAGCTGAAAATTCTTACAATTGTTTAAATCATAATTATAAACATTGTCTTAAAAGTCCCAATCGATCCCATGTAAGGAAAAAAATTTAGCGGGGTAAAAAGGTCCAAAAAATGGGTTTTTCGCGATGTTCTTGAAAACGGTAAGTTTTATCGCAAATTTACCTCAGACATAATTTGTAGATTAGGAAATTTCCTATAAAAAAGGTATTAATAATTTTTTTCTTAAAAGCCACCGCTTCTGAGATATAACGATGCAAAAAATTGCAACTTGTAAGCGCGCGCCCATATACTTGCGCTAAGTACACTACCTCAGAGGTGGCGTGGAAACGTGTGCGTTTATAACGCTTGCAATTTTTTGCATCGTTATATCTCAGAAGCGGTGGCTTTTAAGAAAAAAATTATTAATACCTTTTTTATAGGAAATTTCCTGATCTACAAATTATGTCTGAGGTAATTTTGCGATAAAACTCGCCGTTTTCAAGAAAATCGCGAAAAAGCCATTTTTTGGACCTTTTTACCTTGCTAAAAATTTTTCCTTACATGGGATCGATTGGGACTTTTAAGACAATGTTTATAATTATGATTTAAACAATTGTAAGAATTTTCAGCTTCCCCTGAATTTGTCGTGGGTTTACTAATTTTTTGGTCTAATTTGACCGGACTACTAAGTAAGTTCGACTCTTGTTTTGTGGGATACTAACTCAACGATACTAGGTATATATCAAATACATATATAGATAAACATCCAAGACCCAAGCTAATCAGAAAGATCATTTTTTATCTTTTTGACTGGGAATCGAACCCGGGACCTCCTGACGGTTAAGCATGTTAACAATTACGCCACAGAGGTCATACCTTTACTGCAATAAACATGGTAGGTACAATTTAGATTTGATCCCTGACTATTGGATGTCATAAGAAAGCTTAAGTTCGTCCAAAGAGCTGTGGAGAGGGCTTTGCTCGGTGTTTCCCTACGAGACCGAATCAGAAATGATGAGATCCGTAAGAGCCCAGCGGATTGCGGGGCACATAGCGCGACGAACCGATGGCCGGTGGGGCAGAAAGGTTCTTGAATGGCTTGGACACCCACCGACCAGATAAATAAGTAAATCACTACATAGTATAAAACAAAGTCGCTTTCTCTGTCCCTATGTCACATTGTATGCTTAATTCTTTAAAACTACGCAACGGATTTTGATGCGGTTGTTTTTAAATAGATGTAGTGATTCAAGAGGAAGGTTTTTATGCCCATACGAAGCCGGGGCGGGTCGCTAGTAATACATATCACCACAACCACACAGATCGGCGCGTTTTTTTGTATGGCGGTTGAATAACTGTACTAGTTTAGTATTCTCTAATCTGTGGTATTAGTCATATATTTATTGGTTACAGAGTCGCCTGTGGCGTCATAGCCCGTTCTGCGGGTATATTCCAAAACCCGAAGCGAATATGCGCGTGCGACGGTGTCGTTGTATGGGACGAGAGAGACAGGCCTTTGGCGGGAAAGGGACGGAGGAAGTGTTGTGAGAAGCATGAGGATAAGGAGAAAGGGACGGGGGATGCGGTAAAACCGTGTTGTAAGGTTTAGGGTACTTAGTGCAGTCAGTATTGGACTCTGTGCCGTGGTTATAAAGGTGAATTTGGGTTGCTTGCTATTTGAGTTTTTTTTTTGTATTAATTCAATTCAATAAATAACTGGCCAGTAATAATTATGTTATAGGTACCGACAAACTATTATGTTTCCTTACATCCTTATAATTTTGTCCTGCTCATATTGGGGTATAATAATTTGCTGAGTTTATGCATCTATTTAGGTATACAAATTAAGCCCATTTTAACTAAAAATATGTTTTCTCTCTTTCTGTAACGGTAAATATCGGTAAGAGAGAAAGGGACAAAACATATATTAGCCAAAATGAGCTTAAAAGCGTTTTATTATTTTTTATGAATTATGAATAAGAAGGAATTTACCTATCTCGCTCATACTTCAACATGCATTCTTTACAGTAAGAATATACCATATATTGCATTTTTTTCAATCTGTATAAAATTCAAAGCGGATTCTTTTGTTACTTTTTCTATGTAAATATTGTTTTTGTTAGATTTATTGTCGGGTTTTATTGTTTGTAAATAAAAATATTTTTACAAATGCAAGTGTTTGAATTTAACATTATCGAGGGATAAAGCCTAAGATGTCCAGGTATATTATAAGCATTTTAGTATTTAAATGACTTTCGAGGTTCTAATGTAAGTTTAGAATACTAGCAAAAAAGTTCCGGCTGCCTTCTGGTAGTCGTTAAACGAATTAAGTCAAAGCTCGAGAAGCGGTTTTGAAGAACTTTGATACCAGTGCCCCTAGTATGAGTTTTTCTTAACGCAGTCGCTAGCTACTGCGTTAGAGATTTAGTGTGGCAAACCTGTACAGCGCTTCCAGCGGATAGTAAGGAAACTAAGAAATTCCATACAAAATCCTAACGCAGTCGCTAGCGTCTGCGTTAAGAAAAACTCATACTAGGGGCACAGAGTGTACAGGGTCGGTTCGCCTTATATAACTTATTTCCATGAGGAAGGTCGTACGTAGGTATGTCTGTTTTCCACTCATTTAGTCTATCTAGTAATCTATGAAAAGTGAAACAACAATATATTTCTATTTCATTTATTAATTCACTTCCCTTGTTGTAATCGTGTATAGTTAATGACACACATGTTTATTTTTAACGGCTTAGCCTTGATAATACAATATGTATATAATACACTAGCTGTTCCCCGCGGTTTCACTTGCCCGTGGTGTGTATGTAGGTATGTACTATAGCCTCACAATCTCCCCCAAGAATCAGGCTATCATGGAGAAATAATTTATCAAATCCGCCCTTTTTTTTGTTCTTAAGGTTTCGTTTTGTTCTTTTTTGTTAGTTTTATAGTTATAAGCGTTCAAACAAACAAACTTCAGCTTTGATAAAATAAAGCGAAGTACAGTAGACCACAAAAAAGTCCACTACTTAGCTATTTTCGTATGCTTATGTGGCCCACTGAAATAGAATGGCGGCGGTATTATACTTTTGGCAAAGGGTTGCCTGAAAGTGGCCACTCCTAGATGTTTACACATTGAAAACTTTCATTCCCGTTGTACCCCACTTCCGTGGCTACCAGTGGTGGACAACGGGAATGATTTAATAGTAGATGCCAACTTATGCATGCCAGAAGCTTGCACTACTTATAATATGTCAATTTTATAAGTCAGACTAAGCCGTTAACGATTTCATACACAAAAAATTACAGCATAACTACCCACTTAGCGTATTCAAAACAGTTTTATATTATGCTACCACCACACTTAGCTATTCGCGTATTTGCCAAAATTGCCAAATTATTAAATATACAAAGTAGGCAAAATAACGTAAAAGTTATGGAAAATATACCGTTCATACATGGTCAATAAAAAGGCAAATATTCGTATACAAGTAGCCAAGTGTGGTGGTAGCATTAAATACACACACAATCGCGTTTTCGTCTCGGACACACACGTCACAGAGTGGGGGTAAGATCAGTACTACTCCTAGCGGAGAAGGTCAGTCTGTCTGTGACCGACCGTGAGCCAGATAACACGTGTTGTAATGCGTAAGCGAGCCGAATATATAACGAATAACACAGTACAATACTTTTAGCGCCGCACAAATTTTCTGTTTCTCTTTATGATTGATTTATGGTGGACTGGTTGACTTTATTTATTTTTGTAAAACTTTATTGAGCCAAGAGCTACAATTTTCTGGGTTAGGGGGCAGCTCGACCGAATTAAATTGTTTATGACGTTCAAATTCGGACTATTTGTCCCCTAACCCAATTTTGCATTAGGTACAAGTTATCCATTTTATAAGAATTCGTTACTGGGCCTCGAACGAATTCTAATAAATTGCGTTAATTACGCTAAGCGGATATTTATTCTAGGTTTTTACATACTAATTATAGATTTATACAAACACGTTTCTCTTGTAAAAATACAACACGCCGCTTCCTATAATTCTCTGCCCTTTAAGGGATGTTAACTTCTCTAACAACTGCAGTTGAAATTCTTAGACGTACTCATGTTAAACAAATAACACAAATTTATTATATGAATTTCTTTAAAGCTTTAGTACAGTCAACAGCACATTGAATTAAGTTTAAAAAATTATAAAATAGCAGCAATGACTGCTTATAAACAAAACTAATAAAAGCGGGGCATACAAGAATCAATACTTCCATATTAACCATAGATTAAAAAATATTATGTATGGTAGGTAAACGAATTCAAATATAAATTTCATTTTTATTATTTAGATGTAAACAATTCCTCGGAAAAGAAACAATAATACTGAGTGTGCATTAACATACAACTTTCAAACATTTTTTCTGACATCCAAAAATCTCTCCCGAAAAATTTAATTTAACGTGGTGTACTCACCACGGCCAAAAAACAAAGGATTATTCCCGTTGTCCCCATTTCTTTGCCCCCAATGGTGGACTGCGACAATAAAATCGTCGTCTTCTACCAGTTGGGAACTTGGGCAGCAATCTTCATTTTTATCACTTCTCTGACAAAATCCTTCTTAACAAGAGAAAAAATACTTGTACAAAGTTGAACACATCAATTTATCTTAGGTTTTCCATAGGATAGGTGATACATGACAGTTTATTATTAGCTACAATGTATTAAATACACAATGATTGTAATTAACACCTAAGTAATTAAGATTATTATGATATTAAATAAAACCGAAGTACAATTGCCAGTAACTAGTAAGAAAGGAATTTGCGTTTTGTGATTGCTTGAATGAAAAATTTGACAAAAAAGCAGATAAATGGGTACTTAAGTATTACTTAATTTAACATTTGTATGAGTATCATAGGCTATATTATTATCAGTTATCTTTCAGACCCAAAAGTTTAGTCTTTTGAGTGAGTGATGGCATAAAACATACATAAATAAAATAATAAAAAACTAACTAAATAAAATGCTTTGAATAAAATTATTTTTATCTTTTACTAATTATGATTTTAAGAATATATTTTTCCACTTTTTAAGCTAACTTGTAACTGAGTGTACATTGGGCCACATTAATATATGCTTAGTTACTCTTAGACCTTATCTAGTATACTTTTCTATGTAGCCCACTGTACTGATATAAATGATTATACAAATAAAATATGATTTTTACTCACAAGTAACTACCAGTGTATTAATAATTGTACTTATTCATAAGTACAGTCATTATTTTATATTAAACATTAATTTGTTAATATATAGTCGGCTGCAGATATAAGAATACATTATGCATGTACCAACTTTAAGGAATAATCGCGGAATATCGAAAAATACTAAGATTCTTAAGTCCTTTTGGACAGCAGGACAAAAGATTCAATTAAAGGTAGAGCGAAGAAGACAAATCTGATGACTGTGTACTAATTTGGAAGCTGTCATTAAGGACTTAAGTCTTAAGTTTTCATCACAAAACAATGCGAGATGTAACATCCATTGAACCTAGGTATTAAGCAAGTAAATAAACATTAACATTCTATTGTGAAAATAATTATTTATTCAGATATTATACAGACTTATTACGTTTATTAAAAAAATCACACACATTCTCAAAACTTGACATTCCTCCGCTTCATGTCACACATCAGTGCCCCTAGTATGAGTTTTTCTTAACGCAGACGCTAGCGACTGCGTTAGGATTTTGTATGGAATTTCTTAGTTGCCTTACTATCCGCCAGAGGCGCTGTACAGGTTTGCAATACTAAATCGCTAACGCAGTCGCTAGCGTCTGCGTTAAGAAAAACTCTTACTAGGGGCACAGTGTATTTTCACGAAATAACTCCTAAAGCTTACAAGAAAGCGAGAGTTGTTACTTACACATAATAAACAATAAAACAAATTGTAAGTACAAATAAAAACGTACAGGCTAAAGATACATATTTTTCAAGTTATACTTCTTTTGGCGGGATTACGATAAATGATGAGTTAGTTTTTACGATGCGCGCGCACACCGATAGAAAAAAGCAACAGTATAAAGTTAGTTCCTAAATTTTTTAGCAACTAACATCTGTAAGACACTTCATAAGGTAATAGATAAATTTTAAAGAAGTATAACTTACGGATGTGTATAATTACTGACACACTTTTTTTTCTAAACAAAACAGTTTGATTTGAAAATTGATATTTTTTACTAATTAAATTCATGTACTCAAATATACTCAAATGAAAACTTAGGAAACTTAAAATTTTTGAAATTTAGTACAAGGGTGCTACTTATTTGCATAGAAATTTCTTCCAGCAGACTCGCGATAGGAAATTAAAAAGAAAAAGGCAGTTTATTCATATTAAGTACCTAATTTAATAAAAATAAAAGCCCGTTTATATTATTGTAGGTAGTTTGTTGGTTTTATTCAGTTCTATTTGACGGTTTATGTCGAGAAACATGTTACTTTTATTTTATACCTAACGTTATAAAATATGAATATAACAAAATTATTTTTAATTAAAAAAAAAGAGATTTATACATACCAAAGCAGGTAAATGTGCAAAAACATATTAACATTATTTATTTAATTATACTTTTAATAAAAATATTAATACTAAAAAATATGTAAAAAAAAATGTGTTAAAAAATATGTAAGAAAAATTGAAATTATTGTAACTATTGACCTGAAAACCGAAAAAATAAAAACTATTACTTCTAATTAATTTTTTGAAATGAATAATGTTTTATAAATGTAATTTTAACGCTTTAAAATCAACATTTATTTTACTGAGACACCGAAATTAAAATAATAAAAACGACTATTTATTTTAACTTGAAAAGGCTGTTAGATGTTGTTATTTCTTCTCATGATTACGTTTTTCTCAATTTATTATACTTAGTAAACCATAGGTATGTACTTGTCTTTCTTCAAACATTTTCTTAGTAGAATTACATCTTTACAAGGTTTCCTCACATTTAAAGCCAAACTCATTGTGTTTCACATGATAAAATTATTATATTATTTTTTTTATATATATATAATATATATATTAATTTTTTTTTTCAATTGCATAAAAAAATCTAGTCATTTTTTTCCTTGAACATCCATGATATTCAAGAAACATACTTAAATGCATACCGGCTACTTGTTTAATAGTTATAACACTTGTGGTGTAAACCATATTATCAAGTCAAACTTGACCACCTAAAAATATTATTATCATGTGTTTAATCATCTTTATTTAAGAACAACGCATTTACGTTACGCGACATTGCGCAGCAACAATCTAAGGTTTAAAGAGCTCTATTCTTATTAAGACAAAAGCCACTTACATGAGAAATAATAATTAAACTATACAATTTACAACGTTCGAAACACTTCATAAAACAAAAGAACATCACTTTGAAATAAAAAACAAATGAATTCCAAATTTAGTAACTACCTACGTTGTATTTCATTTATAAGTTTTCTAACTAATCTTGCACGCACTAACCGCGACACCATAGGGGTGCCTCGTACAACAATGAAAAATCCTCGTACTCGATGACTTAAAATCTCGTTCTTTGGCTATTCAGCTTCCTATATATTTGACACACTAAAATAACCGACTCCGTATATCGCTACCTGCCAAGTTGCCATGTCTCGTGTCTTACCCCCGCATTAAGAAATGTTTGTTAAGCCCCTTTTAACTAAAATATGTTTTGTCTCTTTTCCTCTTACCTGACTTTTCATGCGAAAGAAAGAGACGCGACAAATTTTAGCTAACATGGGCTTAACAAACGTTTCTTAGTGTTTCACATACTTCTATTGTATCACAAAAACTAAAAGAAATAACGCAGTGTCGCGCAACGCAAGTGCGTTTAGTCCTTTTTAGATATAACTTATGAGAGGTTATTACAACAAATTGCCTTCAGACAAAACTGGAAAAAAATCGTAGCCTGCAAACTCTTTTAACCCCGCGGGTTAGATTTAAAATCCATTTTAATATTTATCTTCAATCTACAGACGATTCAGAATCTTCGTTTTTGGTGCAAACGTAGAACGCTATAACCGGAATCGAACCTAGGACCATGCATGACCCCATACCGTAGAAACACCAGGAGTAACCGCCCGTAACATCGCGAAGATATCCTGAAAAAAAAAGTTGGTATAAATAAAGATTTATAATGGCACATCCTTTGTCTTGCTTTAAATAAATAAATAACATTCATTTATTTCAGACAACAAATAGGTCCATAACAATTATTAAAACAATAAAATCAAATTAAAATCAAATCAAATTACAACACAATCAAATTAAAATAAAATCAAATTAAAATCAAATCAAATTAAAATTTTGCCGACTTCACGTGCCCATAGTCACTCTCAAGGACCGCGATGGATTTTGGACATCACGAATATATCATTTTCTAGCTGACCCGACGAAACGCACTTTTCTCACCGTTCAAACCTTCCCTGAACTTCTACAAATGTTTCAAGACCAAAATTTGCCAGATCGGTCCAGCCATTCTCGAGTTTTAGTGAGACTAACGAACAGCAATTGGTTTTTGAATATAAGAGAAGAAGAATATTACCAGAGAACAGCTCTACCAAAATATGTAAGTACTTTTTTGTTCAACAAAAAATAATATTGTTAACCGACTTCAAAAAAAATGAGGAGGTTCTCAATTTGTCGGAATGGTTTTATTTACATAACTAGTTAAACTAAAAAATAAAATTAAAACTTACAACAAGTCCAGTCCCGGCAAATCATTACCCTGAAGTAGGCCCAGAAGACTGGCAGCATTGGCATGTTGGATGGCAATGCCGATTTTTTTCGGGATAACCTCAAATCGATTTAATTAATTCTAGAACATAAAGTATATCGAACTTTACTCACCAGCAGTAGGTGGTACTGACACGGCAGCGATGCTCTGGAACATTCTGACCAGTCCGTATGATGAAGCTATACGGGCGGTGCCGAATGCGTCAGCTAGTAACACCGGAACAAGTAGGAACCAGCAGCCGAGGCAGAGGCCGTATGCTCCTGGGGACACAAGTGATACACAAGGTGGACACAAATCAACTGCAAATATTTTAAGGGCAGATACAGACCACTATACTGAACAACTTTTCCAAATAAACTTATATCGAAATATGAAATTTTTTTTCGTATTTCGGCATAAGTTTATTTAGGAAAGTTGTTCAGTTTAGTGAATAGTCTGAATCTGCCCTTAAAATATTTGCAGTTGATTTAAATTCACCTTATAGATAGCGTTCCGCGTTTATACCCGCCCTGTAGTGTGTATCCCAAGTCCCAACTATTATTATAAATTCGAAAGTGAGTTGGTATGTTTGTTTGTTACCTCATGCCTTATCAACTGAACCAATCTTCTTGAAATTTCGCATACACATCAGCTAGTAGCCTACAAAGTTCCCCAAGAACAGTTTTTTTTTTATCTGTTACTCATTTCAAATCGGTGCGTCTAATGATTTCCATTTGATATAGTGTATACAATAAGCGGATCATACTTATAAATCTTGATTTTTTTGGTTTCTTGTTTATCAGATACATTTGCGTTTTGTGTTATTTACTTAGTTTAAATGACAGCGGCGCTAAAGGGCCATATTAGGCCGTACAAATGGTTCTGTGCCCCTAGTATGAGTTGCGAATGCGTTAGCGATATAGTATGGCAAACCTGTACAGCGCCTCTGGCGGATAGTAAGGCAACTAAGATATTCCATACAAAATCTTAACGCAGACGCTAGCGTCTGCGTTAAGAAAAACTCATACTGGGGGCACAGAGGTACGAATTATCGATCATTCCCTTTGTCCCCCACTTTCGGGCCTACCAGTGGTGGACAACGGGAATTATTTATGAGATTTGCGCGGACATCTTTTAAAAGGTATTCCATTGTCCACCATTGATGGACAATGACACTGTTTTTAATTATCTACATAATAAAGGTTTTTGATGTCAGTTAGTGGATTTTATAGGTGCCCAAGTTTACCTTTTGGACAAAATTTATTTTCAATATATTATTAGGAAAAGATTTATGTCGCTGTCCACCACTAGAGACGGAAGTGGGGGACAACGGGAATGATCGCGAATGATTAAGGGTTTTCCGCCATCGCCATATAAATGAAAGTTTTACAAAATTGGTTTTTTACTATTACTCCAGAACCCCTAGTGTGAGATTTTATAAACGCTTCTTCGTTAGCTGTTAGACTGTGCTAGGATTTTGAATGGAATTTTTTAGTTGCCTTACTATCCGCCAGGGGCGCTGTACAGGTTTGTCATACAAAATCGCTAACACAGTCGCTAGCGTCTGCGTTTACAAAATCTCATGCTACAGTTTATGTGTATTAATGAAAAATTCCCTTTTTGTATATTTATTCTATGTTAAACTTACCTGATGCGATGGCTAGCGACCACCACGACGTCAAACTTGGTAGTGTCAGCACAGCGACACCAGCCACCAATATACTGAAATTTAATAAAAAAAAAATTAAGGGACGTGCTCTTAGCAAACAATATCACTATCACTAATTACATAGTATAAAACAAAGTCTCTTTCTCTGTCCCTATGTCCCTTTGTATGCTTAAATCTTTATAACTACGCAACGGATTTTGATGCGGTTTTTTTAATAGATAGAGTGATTACAGAGGAAAGTTTGTATGCCCATCGAAGCCGGGGCGGGTCGCTAGTATAATACAAATAAATAAAATTCAAGTGTCTTTTTGCAATTTAAAAACTGAGCTCTTTTATAACTGCATATTATGACAGTAAAATGGACTTATAGCAAAAAACAATTTCATTTTTTGTTGTTGTTGTATTTGGCTGACGGTGGGACCGATTTTGACGAGACTTTCAGTAGCAGATAGATAACACTGTAAAAGCGTAATTACGCTTTTTTTTACTTTATTTTCTAAAATTTATTTACTTTGACACAAACAGTCATAAAAGACAATATTACAAAGAAAATTTTAGAGAAATGATTAGGATTCCAAGCTACCATACATGCAGAAAACAAATTAAAACCGACCTGTATAAATTACATGCGTTCAAACAACAACAAACTCGTCAGCTTTTTATTAGTACAACTAATTAGTTCGATCCCCGGTAAAGTCTAGATGAAGAATGATCTTTTTCTGATTGACCTGGGTCTTGGATGTTTATCTATATATGTATTTGTTATAAAATATAGTTTCGTTGAGTTAGTATCCCATAACACAAGTCACGAGCTTACTTTGGGGCTAGCTCAATCTGTGTGATTTTGTCCCTATATATTTATATTTACATATTTAATTAACTGCCTCCGTGGTCCAGTGGTCAAGCCGTTTGCCTTTAGACCCGGGGGCGAGGGTTCGATTCCCGCGGGAAGCATACTTTGTCTAGTTGTTTCCAGTTTGGTTAGGACATTGCAGGCTTGAATCACCTGATTGTCTGATAATAAAGATGATTCCGTGCTTCGGAAGGCACGTTAAGCCGTTGGTCCCGGCTGCCATCTGTGCCCCTAGTATGAGTTTTTCTTAACGCAGACGCTAGCGACTGCGTAAGGATTTTGTATGGAATTTCTTAGTTGCCTTACTCAGTGCCGTAAATAGCCTTTTTTGCGCCCTGTGCGAGCTTCTATAACTGCGACCTTGTTTTTTTAGATAATACAAATTTTCTGCGCCCTAGCGGAGCTTCTATAGCTGCGCCCCAAACTCTACGCCCTGTGCCTGGGCACCGGTGGCACGGCCCTATTTACGGCACTGGCCTTACTATCCGCCAGAGGCGCTGTACAGGTTTGTCATACTAAATCGCTAACGCAGTCGCTAGCGTCTGCGTTTAGAAAAACTCATACTAGGGGCACTGGTAGTGACACACAAGAAAAGAATAATGAATTAGTACTGATAAGTATTTTACCTGACGATGTACGCCTTTTTTCTACAAAACAGATGCAGGTCACACAACCAGCCAAGACCGAGTCGCCCGCAGAGGTCCAGCACTGCGCTGATTGCCACCAATCGTCCTGTTGAATAAATTCATACTAATAAACCCTAATTCCACTAATATTTTAGGCAGTTTGTGAGTATGTTTGTTACATCTTTTCGCTCAAACGGCTGGGCAAATTTTTACGAAATTTGGTATGGAGGTATCTGATACCTTGTATTTACTAACACATAAGCTATTTTTTATCACGAAAATACGCGAGTCCCGTAGGTTTGGTCAAAAAGTCTGACATTCAATGGCGCTTTGTAAAGTAGATGGAATGGATGGATGGAAGAATGGCGAAGCATTGTGGACTCCCTTTGCCTTGACCTGGGGACCTTGGACCTTAGGACACTTAGTCAAGCGGTAGAATTAAGGCCCCTTCTTATGAAGGTCCGTTGTCCATAAGCCGCGTAGTCGCGGCGCTCATTCATTTTGTAGGTATTTAGACATCATATTTGGGAAAATATCACTACAACATCAACTTCAGCGATTTTTCACTATATAAATACTTTTTCTAAAGGCTGATATAAAAAAACAGGTGAATACGTTTATTATTTTAGGCATAGTATTGAAAATAAAATTTAAAAGGAGGCAACTTTGATTTTCTTTTTCTATCGAGCTCATTTTGTCTGTGCCCCTAGTATGAGTTTTTCTTAATGCAGACGCTAGCGACTGCGTTAGCGATTTAGTATGGCAAACCTGTACAGCGCCTCTGGCGAATAGTAAGGCAACTAAGAAATTCCATACAAAATCCTAACGCAGTCGCTAGCGTTTGCGTTAAGAAAAACTCATACTAGGGGCACTGATTGTGTTACTGTAAGCGAATGTCACTCTGCTAGATCCTCAACTAAAAACATATTTTTTTTTCAGAATTTTATACTGTTTAATACTGATTCCTGTTGATTTTAAAAACGGTATTTGAGAAAGAAGGTGTCCAGTGACCTGCGGCAGCCTTGGTGTGTCCCGCGGCGACGGTGTAGGCCGGCAGGTAGTACAGCGCGTACGGCGAGCCGCTCGACATCAGCGCCACCGACGCGCACAGCAGACCGAACCGCCAGGACTTCAGGAGGGACACGTCCAGGTATCTGGGGGGAGAGGGTGATGGACATTATTTAATAATATCTATTAAATATTAATAATTAATTAATTTTAATGCAATATCTTAATGTAATTAAATTTAAATGGAAATAATGTAAATTTGAAATGACTGACATTATGATAATTAACTTAATTCGATAATTTAATTGACATGAATTGCATGAATGTTATTTACTAGTATACCATTTTTTTATAAAATTAATACCAATTTTGTATGCCTGACGGCGCAGCATGGCGCACAGTAACTAATTTAATACTAACACCCTTAAATGTACCCATGTCTGACAAAATAAATGAATTATGAATTATGAATAATATAAATTTTAAACGTATAAATAAATAATTGTAATTTGTGATTTGTATGCCGATCCTGGCTGGACATGTTATCTGTTCCTTTTAACTTAACATCGACACTGCATGTAATTTATGTGTATGTTACTATAATATGTTCAACAAATAAATCATTTGTTGAATATATTACCTATACCTTTTGGGCCGGCTCATTTCTCGCGCAGAGAATAGCAGTCGCTATTCAGCGCGGGAATGCAGCTGGGGTTCTTGGCACCATGCCGCAAGAACACCAATTTTTAGATTTTTAAGTTTTTTTTTTATTGTAGTAATTTAAGTTTTAGTTTTAATTTTATTAATATTAGTTATTTTAGTTTGTAGTTTTTTTTTTACATATAGGTTGTATGAAATTCAAATAAAAATTTCTTCATTAGTAGAAGTTTTGGACAAAAATTATTTTAAGGGGCTTACATTAGCCAACTACCTAGCCACCACCAATCATTTTATTTCCTTGGCTCTAAAATCAGTACAAATTGAAAAAATCTAAGATATTATTTTGTTCTCAACGAAAAGGAAAAAAAACTCATAACCGCCAAAAATGGTCACTTTTGGCGGTTAAGAGCTATTTTTCCTTTTCGTTGAGAACAAAATAATAATAAAGTAATATCTTAGATTCCAAAAATGCTCAATTTGGCGGTTGTGAGTTTTATTTCTGAATAACCCAAAGGAAAAAATAATGAAAAGTAATACCGAAAATAATAGAAATTATTAACTAGCGAATATAAGAATAAGACTATCTTAGATTTTTTTCAATTTGACCTGATTTTACAGTAAAATAAATAAAATGATTGGTGGCGCTAGTTGACTGATGTAGGCAGTAGGCCCCTTAAAAAAATATTATTAAAAATATTGATGTCGTTGTCCACCACTAGACTCGGAAGTGGGAGACAACGGGAATGTCGCCATTTAAATGAAATGTTGACAAAGATGCTTTTTAAATTTATTTTTTACCATCACACCGGTATATTGGGACTGCCTTCGCGTTTGCCTGTAGACCCGTTGGTCCTGGCTTCGATTTTCATAATGAGAATTAGTCCTAATGCGCCTAAACCGATATTTTGATTTTGGTTAGGACATTGCCTTTTGCGTTTTATATTTAAGTTCTTGTTAACCTATTTTCTGTATTCTATGTGCAATAAAGGGTTTTGTATTGTATTGTATTGTATTGTATTGTATTGTATTGTATTGTATTGTATTGTATTGTATTGTATTGTATTGTATTGTATTGTATTGTATTGTATTGTATTGTATTGTATTGTATTGTATTGTATTGTATTGTATTGTATTGTATTGTATTGTATTGTATTGTATTGTATTGTATTGTATTGTATTGTATTGTATTGTATTGTATTGTATTGTATTGTATTGTATTGTATTGTATTGTATTGTATTGTATTGTATTGTATTGTATTGTATTGTATTGTATTGTATTGTATTGTATTGTATTGTATTGTATTGTATTGTATTGTATTGTATTGTATTGTATTGTATTGTATTGTATTGTATTGTATTGTATTGTATTGTATTGTATTGTATTGTATTGTATTGTATTGTATTGTATTGTATTGTATTGTATTGTATTGTATTGTATTGTATTGTATTGTATTGTATTGTATTGTATTGTATTGTATTGTATTGTATTGTATTGTATTGTATTGTATTGTATTGTATTGTATTGTATTGTATTGTATTGTATTGTATTGTATTGTATTGTATTGTATTGTATTGTATTGTATTGTATTGTATTGTATTGTATTGTATTGTATTGTATTGTATTGTATTGTATTGTATTGTATTGTATTGTATTGTATTGTATTGTATTGTATTGTATTGTATTGTATTGTATTGTATTGTATTGTATTGTATTGTATTGTATTGTATTGTATTGTATTGTATTGTATTGTATTGTATTGTATTGTATTGTATTGTATTGTATTGTATTGTATTGTATTGTATTGTATTGTATTGTATTGTATTGTATTGTATTGTATTGTATTGTATTGTATTGTATTGTATTGTATTGTATTGTATTGTATTGTATTGTATTGTATTGTATTGTATTGTATTGTATTGTATTGTATTGTAGTGTATTGTATTGTATTGTATTGTATTGTATTGTATTGTATTGTATTGTATTGTATTGTATTGTATTGTATTGTATTGTATTGTATTGTATTGTATTGCAATCTTGAATCATCTGATTGTCTGATAATAAAAATGATTTCGCGCTGTGGATTGCACGTCCTATATTCTGAGAGGCGGTTCCGAGAACTCTGACACCAGGGTGTACATGGTCGATTGACCGTGTCACCTACAGGAAATGATGCTCGTTTTCACCAGCTTTGATGAGCTCGATAGCTCATCATTATTTCAGCCGCGGAGAATGCATAGCCTCCACAAGATCTGGCCTGAATGGCCGGTCGGCGCGTGGCCTGCAACAGCGCTTGCCCCGCAACCTTCTTCAGGTCAACTGATCATCTGATCGGTGGGTGACCGACGCTTGCTGGACGTGGCCGCTTCTGCCCCATCCGCAGCTCTGCGATATATGCCCCGCCAACTTTCGAATCTAATCTATTTCGTCACTAATTAGCAGTAGACGTAATGTGGCCAAGGAAATATTCATATATTTTAGGCAAATCTTAATTGTACACTCATCGTGTCACTTCGGACTTATACGTGTTAAGAACTAAGTCTTAATTTAGTATGTAAAGTAATAATTATTAAAGTATAATTATTTAATTTTGTAAATGTTATACAGTCGTCAAAAGAATAAACGGTGTACACTTCACCTCGTCTCTCATTTCCTGGGTATATAATTCTTACCTCGAAATATGCGTAATTGAGGCGATGCGGCTAGCAACACATCGCCATTGATTTCCTGTTTCAACTTCCATCATGCTAAACGTGGTCTTATGGCCTTAGGCTTTTTTCTAGGCTGCCATAAAAGCCTTAAGTACCTCGAAATATGTACGTAATTAATGCGATGCGGCTAGCAACACGTCACCATTGATTTCCTGTTTCAACTTCCATCACGCTAAACGTGGCCTTATGGCCTTAGGCTCTATCTACCCCGATTGCGATAAAATAGTGATTATATGTATGTATGTACCTCGAAATAGTCTGGACGCATCCTTTTTTCTCCTCAATTTCCACTTTGGGCAGCTCTTGCTCAGTCTTGGCGATGACTGGCTCCGACAGCTTGCTTTGTATGATCCGGCTCGGGAGTGGCGGCTTGATGTAAAGGGATCTGGGAACAACATTTCTTTTTTAATTGGGGAGCGTCCGGGCCGGGTTTCATTCGGGTTTATAACTATAGACGTTTTCACGATTTTAGGGTTCCGTATTAGCGTATAAAAAAAGACATGATCAAATTACTTCACCTAGAGACAGTAGTAAGAATACTCGTAAGTGCCGATGGATACATTCTTATATAATTAACTCATTTTATCATCACTACATAATCATAGTATAAAACAAAGTCGCTTTATCCGTGCCCCTAGTATGAGTTTTTCTTAACGCAGACGCTAGTATGAGTTTTTCTTAACGCAGACGCTAGCGACTGCGTTAGCGATTTAGTATGGCAAACCTGTACAGCGCCTCTGGCGAATAGTAAGGCAACTAAGAAATTCCATACAAAATCCTAACGCAGTCGCTAGCGTTTGCGTTAAGAAAAACTCATACTAGGGGCACTGTCCATATGTCCCTTTGTATGCTTAAATCTTAAAACTACGCAACGGATTTTGATGCGGATTTTTTAATAGATAGAGTGATTCAAGAGGAAAGTTTTTATGCCAATACGAAGCCGGGGCGGGTCGCTAGTAAAATTATAAGTTAACTTTAAATTGCTTATTAGTCTACAATAAGACTAGATTGTAATTATATAAGCGTATTTAAAGTATAGTTATATGTTTAATAAAAAAAATACACAAATTAAAGAGATATACTAGAAATAAAAATAACCTGACAAGTCTTTTAGTATTATTTGGTGGTACGGATCACTCAAAGCACGAGTCCAACTCGCACTTAAATGATTTTTGTTCTGGGCTCTAAAATCCGAAGTTTTCACGCGTGTTGTCCTTGTTACCAAATTTTTGAGATGGCGATGTCGCAATATGATAGATAAAGCCGTAATATAGTTATTACCCTAGGTATATGATTATATGCCGTAACATAGTTATACGAAAGCAATTCATTGCACACTAATCTAATAATAATTGATCCTCCGTGGTCTCACCGGCTGATTTTCCTTCGGCTCGCCTTGTAGACGCACGTGCTGTCGGTGGACAGGTCCTCGACGGAGTGCAGGATGGAGGAGGACCTCGTCGGACGCAGCCGGAGGCGGGCCACTTCCCGTGGTAAACCTTACAAAAAAATTAAAAAGTTAATTAGGTATGCTGTAAGGATCCGTTCCGTCGCGTATGGTCAAATTCGTTTGTGAATTTGCATGTGACTGAAAAATCGTCAAAATTGCATTCGGTCATGCAGCAAATGTAAACCTTTAAAGATTTTTATTATAGTTTCGCGTTATAGTTATTATATTATTATATCACTTATATTTTTATTATTATTTACAAAATAAAATTAAATAATATTTTTGACACAATTGAAATATTATCTAAAAATAAACCTAGAAACAACAAACTTATATTATTTTGTACTTGAAGACAAACTTTAGCATTTATAATATTTATTCAGTTAATCATAACAAAATTGTACAAAATTATAGTTCAACATCCAAAGCCTTGCACAACTTCAAGTAGGACACACATTCATCCATTCTTTGCACAAAATAGTAATATTTCTCTCACCAAACGCTCAAACGTCAGCAAATAGATCACAAGCCGCAAAAGTCGACCGAGGGAATCGGCGAATGGGGGAATCATGACATGCGATGCGGCTAGCAACCCATCACTATTGATTTCCTGTTTCAACTATCATCATGCTTAACGGTCTAAGGTCTTATGGCCCTAGTCTCTGTCTACCCCGTATAGGATAAAGACGTGATTATATGTATGTATGTAAAAAGATCACAATTAGCACAGACCTTGTACCGATATGACAAGAACGCGTTGAATCCAGTAACTCCGTGGTTTTTGGAGGGAAAGTAAACTGTCGCTATGTCCGCGCTGTATTTAATTTCCAAAACTTAGGTTTTTTCGAGTATTTGTGCATATTATTCGCAAAGTGTTCGTGAACAAGCGTGAGTGTTGGAAGTGGTACAGTGTCGATTACGTGACTTTTTATTTTTGTCACCAAAATCTCCAAGTTATAGCTAAGTGAAATTTTTCCACCGCTTCACTTAGCCAACTGACTCTGACTAGACTGACAATCACTTAATTGGACTAGACTACTGACTTGACTGACTTAAGTAGGACTAAAGATGTTTAATAAATTCAAGAAAGGCCTTAAAGGACTAGTTTCCATGGCCTTAAAAACTATTCAAAATAAAATCCAGTAAGTCCAATCTTAATTAACTAACTATGGATGGTATTTTATTTATATTTTGACTTACCCACAACGCCGAGCACGTCCAACACTTCAGAATCTTCTGAATCAGAATACTGCGATTGCATCGGTGGCCGGGCTACCTGAATATTAAAGTTTTTGTTTAAATCACATTTCCCTTGGTATTAATTTATATGCGTTTTGGTAACAACCTCAACTGACCCGCTATCGTTTATTTATGCCCATGTGAGTAATGTCATTAGACCCTGCACACATTACAAGTGCTTGAGATTTTCTAATCTGTCAGTGTTCGACTTGGCCTCAGTAAACAAATGGAAGTCGGTTTTTGTTTTTTTGGGAAAAAGATTTATTTTTGAGTCATGCTACCATGTTACACCTACTAAGCTCGCCATCACATCTTTTGCGAATCATCCTTTTCGAAGCACAGCTACTTATAGTTCGCGGCCATATAGATTTAAAAGAAATTGCCTCGAGAGCGACTTATATTCGGCGAATATAAGTCGCTCTCGAGGCAACGTACGGGGGGCTGCGCACGTTAAAATTTGTTTGAAAATCGGCTACTGGGTATCAAGGTCATTTCAGTTTATTCAGTTCGAATAATATTCGCGGCATATAAGTTGGCAATAAACTGAAATGACCTTGATACCCAGTAGCCGATTTTCATACAAATTTTAACGTGCGCAGCCCCCCGTACGTCCCGTGTGTGGCCAACTATGTACCGGGTATTATACCTCTATTAAACTTGGATGTATGATCTCCGAGAAGAGGTTTGTGCGCTTGTCGTCATTGAACAGGTTCTTCTGCAGTGTCAGCTCAGAGTCCGGCTGGAACAGGTTCTGCAGGCGGTTGTCTTTTATCAGATCTGTTTTGCCTGAAAAAAAAACATAAAACATTGCTG
Organism: Apomyelois bistriatella; assembly: GCA_947044815.1. Lineage (NCBI taxonomy): Eukaryota > Metazoa > Arthropoda > Insecta > Lepidoptera > Pyralidae > Apomyelois > Apomyelois bistriatella. The sequence goes on from OX345717.1 coordinate 4,984,519, forward strand.
TAGTGTTTGTATCTATAGTGTTGTATCTACTTAGTAGATATAGTGACGCTGTCTCTCACATTTAAGTTGGTAACACAGTGACATGACAACTAGTCAATTGTATGTGGGTTGCTGAGTGCGGACGTGTGCCAGACTTGGATGTGATGGTGAGACAGCGTCACTATATCTACTAAGTAAATACAACATTATAGATAAAAACACTACAATTGCTTTTTTCTGGGATGAAAGGTACCCTATGTCCTTCTCAATACTCCTAGCTATATGTATGCGAAGGTTAAGGAAGAACCTATAAACAAAAATAATTTTATTATCCATTATTAACATTATAGTCACAGTTAAATTACATAGTCCTCCATCATTCATCATTTCGTGTAAGTGACACGGTCAATCGACCATGCACACCCTGGTGTCAGAGTTCTTCGGAACCGCCTCTCGGCCTCTGACGTGGTTCCTTTAACCACTACAAAATGGCAGCCGGGACCGACGGCTTAACGTGCCTTCCGAAGCACGGAGGAGCTCAAGGTAGAAAATGTCACTAATGGCGACCAATCCGCCCTCGCCGTCGCTTGACGCCCGCTATCGTCACAAATCGCGCGCCGCGCTATGCTATCTCGCTCCTAGACCTCACCTTCTTGAATGTCATTCAGTAGTGTGGTGTTCTCCGTGGTCGTGGTGGTGGCGGGAGTCCGCTCCCGCGCCGTCGGCGGCGGGCGGTATAGCGTTGCAGCCACACACACATGGAGCATACCACCTCCTGAAATAGACATTATTGGTATTGTTAAAAGACGTTGGATATTCGCAACACTTACTTTATTTCAAAGACATTAAATTAAAAAAAAAAACCACGACACATTTTTTTTTTAGTGGTGACGGTTGACTGATTTAGCCCCTACATATTATTTACTCACCAAGCAACAAGACAGTCCCGTGCAGTCCATACATGTCAACTAGTTTCTCTATCAGCATTGGAAACACGAAGCTGCCGGCTGCCGTCCCGCTCACACATATACCGTTGGCTAGTGCTCTGGAAAGAGAGAGGTGATTTGAACCTATTTTAAAGCATGTTAATGTCCGGTCCCAAGTTGGCTGACCTCAGAAGAAGGCAAGCGAGGCGTACGTATGAACGTAAGCCCCCTAAGGATGAGGGAGAGTTATTAAAATACAGTGATTGCATACATAGGCGACACTATAGAGAACTTGTAGGGAGATCAAGCAGGTGCGACTGGAAAGAGATGCGAAATGCTAGTACAGCGCACTCTCCCGAGATTCGGCTCGTATAACCGAGAGGTTGGTAGAGCCATTGGGAGGTGGAGGGAGTGGTCCCAAGTTGGCAGTTAAGCAGTAACCAAAAATTCCATGTTGCATCTAGCTTAGGAATAGACCTGTCACTCTTCCTGTTTTTAGTAGTCGTAAAAAGCAACTAAGGAACGAAAAAAGGTCTACAATTCCCTCCGGTACAATCGATCAACTATCCCGATCGATAAACTTTCACAATCGGTCTGGTTAACCTAATGCTCTCCATTAATAATAGGTCTACATTCTCAATTCGTAAACTTTCCTTGCTTCTCTGTGCCCCTATAGTGTGAGTTTTTCTTAACGCAGACGCTAGCGACTGTATTAGGATTTTGTATGGAATGCCTTACTATCCGCCAGAGACGCTGTACAGCGGCCCTACCGCCTAACTCGATTGCTATCGCTATGGCTATGGTTTATGACGTCATCTTGTCTTTTCGAATCGCCTAGCAAAGCAATATTGCTTTCACATGTCCAAGGCCAAGACTAAGACAATGTCTTGGTCCATAGAATACATGTAAAAGCAATATCACTTTGCTTGGCAGTTCGAAAAGACAGGATGACGTCATAAACCATAGCCATAGCGATAGCAATCGAGTTAGGCGGTAGGGCCGCAGGTCTGGCGTACAAAATCGCTAACGCAGTCGCTAGCGTCTGCGTTAAGAAAAACTCACACTAGGGGCACTGTACGCCTAATGTCGGATTCCACAAATACAGCGCAAGGCAAGTACTTAGATGATGATTTTAACTTCACACGGAGAGTTCTATCTACCTCAGATTACTACGAAAGAATTCGTAGGTTTGTCGTAGGTAGTTTGACTATCAAATCTAGACTTACCTGTGTTTGTCAAAATACTGAGACACGATGACAATACCCGGGGTCGTGGATAGGCCTCCACCGATACCTAGAACAAGATAATAGGATTAACAAAACTATTCATTAGGAACGTCGTTGGGTTGCAAATGCAGCAGTCTAGTGCCTTAGCCGATAGGAAATCTTCTTACAGAGCTTTAAGATACCTCGGTGAACACTAGCGCCACCATCATTTAAAAATCATTATTCACTGAAAACGCAAGTTGTCAAAAATCCATGTCATGTAATTAAGGTTCTGGATCTGAAGCTAATTTTAAACATATTAAATTATTTAATTATAGTTCCCTATACAAATTGCAATATTGCTTAAAACGGACACTTTTAGCAGCAGACCCTTAATTACATAGCACGGATATTTGATAACTTGTGTTTTGCAGTGAATAATGATTTTCACTTGATGGTGGCGCTAGTGTTCACCAAGGTCTCGTCTTAACTTCGTCAGTGCATGGTGTCTAGTATCATTCACGACTTCATATGGTTATTTAACTGTTCTTTTACACGGCAGTATAGCCCATGTTTGAGCGTCATAAGAACAATATCAGAAATAAAGATGCTGATTCTGGATGTTGAATTGTATTTTGGAAACCTGCAAATTACGCAGCGAGCAAAAGAGCAATAAAACCGATCAAGTGCGAGTTGAACTCGCGTGGAGAGGGTTCCGTACAATGCCAATGTTAGTTTTTTTATTCAATTGTGGTATTTAATTACTACTATCGCTATCTGTTTTAGTGAACAATTTTTCGTAAGTGAGTTTTATATTTAATTTACCACTTAATTATCAATTGATTGAATTCTCGTAGGTTTTCCTAAAATCTACAGGCAATGAACTATATGTTGTATTTTTTATAAATTTTAGTAGTTTCGGAGATCAGGGGGGGGGAAATCTTCAATTTTCGTCTTCTTTTTATTAATATAAAAGCTAAGTTATTTATGTTACAATAATAACAAAAATATATTTGAGATCCTCATGACGAGCCCTTTCGTTTGATATATAAACCTGTAAGGTTTGCAAAATATTTTATAAATTCCTAATTTGTACCCCGAAAATTACCCTTATTCTAAAAAAAAATTATTTACTTAGCACATCTGCACATCCTCAACCCAAACAGGGTTACAGGATTACGTCATCCTACCAAATTTCATCTGTTTTGGTCCATGTTGGCCAAGACAAATCGTAGCCAGGTGGCAGTTTTCTGCAGGCTGGACAAAGGACGAGGAGGTGCATCTCTTCAGCCGTGAGCTCATCCTAACTTTAGATGCGTCTGTGCGTGTAGGTGCGTCCTACACGCAGTCTGCAGGAAGTTTTTCTGCTTTTAAGGCGTTGAGTTGCAGCGGTGTCAGGTGCATGGGGTGCCTTGGATCCTCTAGCATTTTTTGGCACTCTACGGAACTCGCTACGTCTCTGCAAATGTCGGGCGGGGTAATGCCGGTTAGTGGATACAGCATTTGGACCGGCGTCGGCTTTAATATTTTAATACTTATAAATTCTGATGAAGAAAGTCTATAAACCCATAACTATAACTCACCAGTCATGACCCCAAAGCTGAGCAGAAGATGCAGCAACCCAGTGCTGAAGTACGAGAGAGCCAGCCCCGTCGCGCAGAACAGGCCTCCAATGAAGACCACGAGGCGGCAGGAGTACTTCTCGCAGAGGGCTGATGACAGCGGGGCTGGGGAGAGCACAAACAAATATCCATATCCATACTTCCATACTCATATTATAAATGCGAAAGTCTGTCTGTCTGTCTGTCACCTCTTCACGGCTAAACTGCTGGACCGATTTTGATGAAATTTGGTAGGGATGTAGTTAACGACCTGAGGTCAAACATAGGCTACTTTTGGGCACGATATAACCGAGTCCCACGCGGGGCGAAGCCGCGGGGAACAACTAGTAATAATATATTTTTGATACTGAAAACAACACAAGTATCAATTAACAATGCAAAAAATATTAAATAAATAAACCTTAAATTTATCCATACTAATATTATAAATGCGAAAGTCTGTCTGTCTGTCTGTCTGTATGTCTGTCTGTCTGTCACCTCTTCACGGCTAAACGGCTGGACCGATTGTGATGAAATTTGGTAGGGATGTAGTTAATGACCTGAGGTCAAACATAGGCTACTTTTGGGCGCGATATAACCGAGTCCCACGCGGGGCGAAGCCGCGGGGAACAGCTAGTACTTAATAAAGAACTTAAAATATAAATAATTGGGAATCTAAATAGTTTAAGAGTTTAGATTGGTATCGAAATTTAAAATTAATAAAATAAAATAAATAAATTCGCCCGAGCTACATGGTAGACGGGCGGAGTACGGGGGTGTCAGGTTTTTTCGTTACGGAATTTCTTGATTCGCTCGCCGTGCTCAAAGCCCGCGATAAAAGCTATGCAATAGCTTAAAAATTAAATAAATATGTTGAATTTCTTTTACGACCATCAGAAGCACGGAATCATCTTTCTCATTAGGCATCAGGTCATCAAGCCCAAAATATTCTATTAGACTGGAAATAACTTGTAAAATATGCTCTGCCAAGTATGGCCATCGTTACACTGATCACGTCAGAGGCCGAGAATGGCTTTAAAAAAACTCTGAGACGAAAGGCCAAAGTCACAATCGCAAAACGTTAACGAGGTACGACAAAAAGAACAAAATGTATGGGATTGACATAAGATTAACCACGTGATTTAACGCAGCTTATGTCAATCCCATACATTTTGTTCTTTTCGACATTCATTAGCGTTTTGTAATTGTCACTTGGCTTCGTGCAGGTTTTGCAGGATTTATTGATTCTTCAGATAAATCATCTCATCAGATATACTCACCAAGAGCTAAGCACAATGTGGACAGCGCTGCCGGTATCCACGAGGCAACGGACTCAGAGGAGTCTGGGAACGTCTCCATGATCTCCACATAGAGCACTCCGTACGACTTGAACAGTCCGGCCACCCAGAACTGAATTATGAACGCGCCGAAGACCACCACCCAGCCGTATCCACCGTCAGGGGGGCCGGTGATGCTGGAAGGGAATTCAATGTGTTTTTAATTGAATAGCTATTTTATTTTATTTGGAAAACATACAGTCAATATATCTAAATATAAAGCTATTTATAATACTAAAGACCATTTACATGTTTTCGCATATAGATAGCAAAAGCGCTTGTCTATCATCATTGATTTAAATAAAAATTGCCGTAGACCGCGCGCCATTCGAAATTCTTTGGCTACCATTATTATTCTAAGCTTATGACTTAGATCGCTCCAACAGCGTCAGAAGGGAGTTTTCCTCCTGGTATCACTCTCTAAAGACTGAACAAAGACTCTCTCTCAGGCGTTGGAGTCAGAAGCAGTCCTGGAGCTGTCCTGAGTTTCCTACATACTCGATAACAGCGTCAGAAGGGAGTTTTCCTCCTGGTATCACTCTCTAAAGACTGAACAAAGACTCTCTCTCAGGCGTTGGAGTCAGAAGCAGTCCTGGAGCTGTCCTGAGTTTCCTACATACTCGATAACAGCGTCAGAAGGTATTTTTCCTCCTGGCATCACTGTCCAAAGACTAGGTAAAGACTCACTCTGAGGCGTTGGAGTCAGGAGCCGGCCTGAGTTTCCTGGACGCGGCCAGCAGCGGCCGGGCAGTCACCGACGACAGCGTCAGGAGAGAGTCCTCTTCCTGCTCCGTCGGCGACATAGCAGACAGATAGGCGCCTACTTGCTGCAATATAAAATTGATCATATTAATCTTCTGTAAAATTAATAACCTTATTAAATTTTGAGCTTTATCTCATAAAATGGGACCCATAAATTGTTGCTAGACGGCAGTCAATAATCTCTATCTTAAGCCTTTAGGTGACCTAAAATCTGACAGTATTGGACACTAACACACCCGTCCGAATCATGGTCCTTTTTATTTATTTCCATAAAGAAATAACAGCCATTGTATCGTGGGCTGTAACGTAAGCTGAGAATAAAACTGGAAACCATAGCTCGGTTGATGATGACACGTTGTGTTTGCCTAATGACCGTTCATATCTGGATTTCTGCAGTAAGGCGCAGCAACAATGTGGCTCATACCCTTTAGGAAATTATTTAGGAATGTAAGTAGGCTTTACCGTGGCTAACGGCAACTCAAGCAGCAGGCTGACTGGCCTTTCACGCTGTTCCGGAGGAGCTGACTGGACCGAGAGGAGAGAGCCCGCTTTGTCTGGTGACAGGGTCGCCTGGAGAGAGAAACAAGAAATCAAGAACGATTCAAAATTGAAACATTATTAACATCCTCCGTGCTCTTGCGACCACCAGTCCCAGCGGCTTTTGAACCCAATTTTTTTTCAATTCAGAATGACGGCAAGAGATCGTTTTGTTAGAATGACTTTAGTGCCTCAACAGCCTCCGTGGTCCAGTGGTTAAGATGTTTGCCTGTAGACTCGGTGGTCGTGGGTTTGATTCCCATAGCAGCATACATTGTTTAGTTGTTACCAGTTTGGTAAGGACATTGCAGGCTTGAATCACCTGATTGTCTACCCTTACCCCTAAGGGTAAGGTGGTGTGAATCAGCGTTGAAGATTGGCGACGACCAAGACAACTGAGCAGAAGGCAAGCGAGGCGTTACTGTATGTGAGCCCCCTAATTATGGGGAAGACTTAAAGATAGATAGCAGATAAGAAGACACATTAGAAAACTTGTAAGGAGATCAAGAAGGTGCGACTCGAAAGAGCCAAGCAAGTACAGCGCACTCTCCCAAATTCGGCTCGCATCACCAAAAGGTTGTCAGAGCCATGGGAGGTGTAGGGTGATTCGGCTCGTGTGACCGAAAGGTTGTCAGAGCCATGAAAGGTGTAGGGTTGTACCTCAGCGATGGTGTCAGTAGGCAGGTCGATGGAACACGAGAGCGGAGCTGTGCTCGGCGGGGCCGACGTCCCCAACACCTGCCCGTCGAATTTTGACAGCTCCTGAAACAAAAACGAAAACGTTGATGATGGAGTGTTGCAGAAAGACCGCGTAATAACTAGCAAATTCGGAACAGCCTTCAAATTCGTGATATAGCGGACAATCTTCAGGAATATTGTCTAATAGCGGATAGCCATCGCTATTCAGCGCGGGAATGCTGCCTGCGTGATGGGAACCCTGCCAGGGGGGCCCAATTTAGGTAATTTTTAGTTTATAAGTTTTATTTTGTTTTAGATTTAGTTTAGTTTTATTAAGTTAGATAATTTTTGTTTAAGTTGTCTTTCTTTTGTATTAACTGTTTTCTTTTATGTACAATAAATGCATGATGTCTAATATCATATGGTTTTCCAGAAGTCAGGCCATGTCGCCTTCTGCGGGGCTTTGTTGAAGGGGCAAACCCAAAAGATTCTGGCTTGAAGAGGATATGCATACTTGGAATATGGCTTGGACCATCAAGAATACCGAAGACCGGGCGAAGTGGAGGAGATGTAGGAATGCCGACCCTTGGCTCCGAAGCAACCAGCTGATTTGCAACAGGAACTGCCTAGTTGAGATTTTATGAACGCAGACGCTAGCGGCTGCGTCAGGATTTTGTATGGAATTTCTTAGACTCCTTACTATCCGCCAGGGGCGCTAGGTATAGTCGCTAAGTTCAAATCATTAATATGCTGAAAATGCAACTGGGAAACACGCTCGGATAATGAGTAGACCATACCTTAGCCCAAGAGTAAACAGTAAATGTTAAAAGTTTCGAGAAATCCAAGAATAAAACAAAATCAATAGTCGACCGTGACAGAGATATCGATTACTACAACGGTAACGTGTTAGGTATGTGGTACGGGACGAGTGAAACAACTAGTGGTTGGAATCGTACTGACGTTTATTGGCCAATCTGGTGTGGATCATGTGAGCGCAGTCACATAACTATAGCTATACATAACATCACGATAACGGGTAACTTCTAATAACGTTTTATCAGAATTGTTATCATTATGTTATGGGTTATGGTTACCTTGAAGCGACCTTGCTAATGGCGGTGTTTTGACTGGGTTTGGGGCACATGTATATGTAGGTATGTATATACGGTGCTACCCTTAGGGCGTGAGTCTGTCTCGCACTTGGCCAATTTATTTCCTTTTATCAATGTGTGTGGTAAATTATTAATAATAACTACTAAAAATTATAATATATATATATCTCTCAAAAAGATTAATCGACGCCTCATGTGACCAGAAGGCTGGCCTATGTTTGGCTCAAATGTTAAGCATTGCCATACAGCGTGGCAATGCTGCCAGCCTTCTAGGAACATTTCCAGTTGACAGTGATGCGGAGGAATACTTCGACGCATAGTGTTTTGTAAGATTTTTGTGTATAAAGATAGTTAAGTGTGTATATAGTTAGTTCTTAAGATTGTATAATAATTGTAAATTTGTGTCCATAAACTTTTATCGGTCCACCACTAAAAGTAATTAATTTCAATTGTTTATTTACATTTAACAAAACACGAGATTTCTATTGACTAGCTGTAGCCCGCGACTTCGTACGCGTCGGTTTCATTCCCGTTATCGTGGAAATTTCGGGAATAACCGGGAATTGCTCCCGAAATTCCCGCCAGTTTTTATCGAGCCTGTAGTTGTCGGACCAGTTTTAGGTCTTCCTCACTTCCTATTTATCAGTAGAAGCCCGCAGGCAATCGTGTTGCTGTCATCACTACATACTACATAGTATAAAACAAAGTCGCTTTCTCTGTCCCAATGACCCTTTGTATGCTTAAATCTTTAAAAATGCGCAACGGATTTTGATGCGGTTTCTTAAATAGATAGAGTGACTCAAGAGGAAGGTTTTTATGCCCATGCGAAGCTGGGGCGGGTCGCTAGTATAAAAGTATAACAATTGCCTTTTAATTTATTTATGGTTTTCATCAGTTTGTAAAAAATAGATTTTATTTTATTTATTTTCTTAAAATTTAACAACAAAACAGTTTTACGGAACCCTAAAAAGATGAGGTATATGGTTGACTGTAGTTGTTTATAAATGTAGGTTTGTCTGTCTGTCTGCGACGGAGGCGGTACCGAGTGGAACTGATCAATACTGACATCGTTTGCGGGCGACGCTACCGGAGGCCGGACCAATGAACCTTATACACAGAATGAATTCTTAAGTATTATTCATAAATGAATGAATTAATGGCTTTAAACGTGGTACAAAATGTTCGCTTCGCCAAAAAAAATTGCTGATAAATTACTATGAACTTCGTACGGACGAACTTCCTCTATTGATTCTATAAAAAAAATCTTACATAAAAATAGTGCGTCATTTCGTAATTCTATGAAAAAAAAACAACGTCCGTAGAATAGATAATGTAGTAGGCCTTGTAGAACAAACTCGTAGCGCTTAGATTTTTGTAGCGCGTCGTAGGTGCTGTAGATGCTACGAACTGTCTACGGCTACATCGTAGCTTTGTAGCTCTACGAAAGTTTAAAAAGCCTTTACCAAATTTTTGCCGGTCCTGTTTTGTTATCGTTTGGTTATGTTATGGTATCATCTAGAGCCTCAACCTTCTTCAGTTTTTAACAAAATTATGTATACATTTGTTTGGTGCAATAAAGAGTTTTTCTATTCTATTCTATTCTTCTTCATCCGAGCGTGTTTCCCAGATACTCAGCTTACGCAATAATGGTCTATATAGATATGACGGCGTTAAGTTTAGATTTTTTATTGTATTGTACCAAAACTACTTAGCCTCAAGGTATCACTATCACTACATAGTATAAAACAAAGTCGCTTTCTCTGTCCCTATGTCCCTTTGTATGCTTAAATCTTTAAAACTACGCAACGGATTTAGATGCGGTTTTTTTAATAGATAGAGTGATTCAAGAGGAAGGTTTTTATGCCCATGCGAAGCCGGGCGGGTCGCTAGTATACTATAAATCATATTTAGACAACCCACCCCGTCACCCACGTCCGTACAATGTTGTACAAGGTCAGAGCCCTGACTCAGAGTGACTCATTAAGTAATAACCGGAAAAAATATTTATAAAAATCACGCGTAAAGGGTTATAATTACCGTGCACGCTAAAGGTCACTAGGCTAAATAGAACATCTTTGAAATAACTTGACCTTTGTTAAGACTCATCCATTTTATTTACCTCCCCCTATAACATATTGAAATCAGGTTGCCTTTTATGCCTACTATCATCTCTTAAAACCATGCAAGTTCCAGTGAGTAAGCGAGACAGCAATACATGATGTAAGGCGACATCTCGCTTACTCACTGGATCTTGCATGGTTTTTAAATATGATAGTAAGGGACCTGAGCGATTGACATTGGTTAGGAAAGGCCATACGAATAAATAAATACATCCTTTTTGTTCTTCATCTTAGCGTTTTTCCGGTAGCGTTCTCAACCGTTTGCGAGGATATCTTTCCTGCTTTTTCTACCCCGCTTTTCGGCATCCTTGTCGGTGAGCCCATTTTCCCGCATATCCCGCGCCACGACGTCACGTTTCTACCAGACCTCGGGGAAAGCGATATGGCCAGACTCCTTGCCGGTGTTAAAAGACTATCGTACCCCCCCCCCCATTCCTACCCCCTACATTTGAAACTCAATATCATTTAAGGTTTCGTACCTCAACACGGAAAACGGAATCCATAAACGATCGCTTTGTTGTCCGTCTTTTTAGAATATTTTTTCAGGAAAGCATCAAATTATTAAGTTTAAATTCTATATCTAGATAGATCTCTTTTGGAATTGTAAAACTATTATTAAACTTTACTTTAGTTTATTGATAGTTACAGATCTAAGGTTAGATGAGGAGTTACCAACCTACCATGTTATAGATCTCACAAAACATTTACAAAAACAACTTACTTAGGTATACTACCTGTATCAAATAGCAGGTGTAATAAAATAGACAGCAAATCTAAATATAAATTTTATGCTTCAAAAGGTACACAATAAAGATTCAAGATGCTTTATTTGTTGAACATATTATAGTAACATACACATATATTACATGCAGTGTCGATGTTAAGTTAAAAAAAAGTATTAAGTTACAATCAAAAAAGCAATCTCTTCAAGTCAACCTTTGTAGTATCGACTTTTTTATAGAACACTAGCTGTTTCCCGCGGCTTCGCCCCGCGTGGGACTCGGTTATATCGCGCCCAAAAGTAGCCTATGTTTGACCTCAGGTCGTTAACTGCATCCCTACCAAATTTCATCACAATCGGTCCAGCAGTTTAGCCGTGAAGAGGTGACAGACAGACAGACAGACTTTCGCATTTATAATATTAGTATGGAAGTATGGATTAGTATGGATACTAAGAATTTCAAAGAATTTCGAATCGCGCGCGGTCTCTATACACGCAAATTTATTTATTTTATCTAATGAAGAATTTAGTATTGTTTCTAATCGAAGAAACAAGCGCAAATTCTGCCAGTAGGTCAGTCCAGTGCGGCTCGGGTCAATGCCTGCAAACGTCCTTCTGCATAAGTAATGTTAGTTATGTGCATTTTGGAGGCCGAGGAATAAATATACAGGGACAAATCACACAGATTGAATTAGCCCCAAAGTGAGTTCGAGACTTGTGTTATGAGATACTACCTCAACGATACTATATTTTATAGCAAACTAGCTGTTGCCCGTGGCTCCGCCCGCGTGCGCTTCGGTTATATCGCGCCCGAAAATAGGCTATGTTTGACTCCTAGTGCATAACTATATCCATACCAAATTTCATCACAATCGGTTCAGCAGTTTAGCCGTGAAGAGGTGACAGACAGACAGACTTTCGCATTAATAATATTAGTAGGGACCATTTGCGAAAGAGACATTTTGCGACTGAGCCGTATGGAATTAGTATGGATATGGCCTAAAAATGATAACTTGTTCAAGTTTATAATTTCTTCTTTGATTATTTATTCTCAGTTTCTTATTGGCAAAGTTTAGTCACGACACTCAGTACCGATTGGTACCAAGTGCAACATTGCAAATCTCGCAGCATTGCAATGTCTCGGATGACGCAGTTGGTGGCTGGCCAGAATCTATCGATTTTGTCTACCGTGCTTCCCATGGAAATACCAATTTTCGAACACTAGTTTCACTGTCTAGATATTTTCCTTATATCATGTGCTCTCATTCCCTAAGAAAAATATTTTGTGCTTTTCCTTGCTAACAAGCAGCGCTATCCCTACTTATTTTTGGCGAAAAAAGGGTATGAATGATTAAAATCACGATTTTTTAAAGTATCGTCATCCTACCACAGACTGAGTGCTTTATTTAGGTAATACTTGCTTTCGCCCGTGTGAATTTTCCACGAGATTAGTCCTTTTCCCGGGTTGAAAGGTATCCTATGTCCATCTCAATGCTTCTATTTATGTGTATGCGAAATTTCAAGAAGATTGGTGCAGTAGATAGGGCGTGAAACAAACAAACTTACTTTCACATTTATAAATTACTAGCTGTTCCCCGCGGCTTCGCCCCGCGTGGGACTCGGTTATATCACGCCCAAAAGTAGCCTATGTTTGACCTCAGGTCGTTAACTACATCCCTACCAAATTTCATCACAATCGGTCCAGCAGTTTAGCCGTGAAGAGGTGACAGACAGACAGATAGACTTTCGCATTTATAATATTAGTATGGACTAGCTGTTCCCCGCGGCTCCGCCCCGCGTGGGTACGGTTATATCGCGCCCAAAAGTAGCCTATGTTTGACTTCAGGTCGTTAACTACATCCCTACCAAATTTCATCACAATCGGTCCAGCAGTTTAGCCGTGAAGAGGTGACAGACAGACAGACAGACAGACTTTCGCATTTATAATATTAGTATGGACTAGCTGTTCCCCGCAGCTCCGCCCCGCGTGGGTACGGTTATATCGCGCCCAAAAGTAGCCTATATTTGACCTCAGGTCGTTAACTACATCCCTACCAAATTTCATCACAATCGGTCCAGCAGTTTAGCCGTGAAGAGGTGACAGACAGACAGACAGACTTTCGCATTTATAATATTAGTATGGATGTAGCTAGGAAGTTATTGGAGGACTCTATTAGTACCTAACCTACACTAAAAATCGGTGCGTTTCTTTGTATGGCCATTGAATCTGTACTAGTATTCTGTAACCTTTGCTAATATTTGCTTTATACCTTATTACGAGTTCGATTCCCATGGGAAGTATACTTTGATTAGTTGTTTCCAGTTAGGTTAGGACATTGCAGGCTTGAATCACCTGATTGTCTGATAATAAAGATGATTCCGTGCTTCGGAAGGCACGTTAAGCCGTTGGTCCCGTCTGCCAAAGGAACACGTCAGAGGACACCAGAGTGAGTGTGATCGGTTGACCGTGACACCTACACGAAATGATGATGATAACTGATTTTGAGTGAATCACAGATTACGAATATAGCACACCTAGTTATACTTAGGTTGACGTCAGAATAAACTCAAGTAACCCTCTAACTAAAAATAGATTTAAAAAGAAATTGCCTCGTCAAACCGCCTGCGATCTAAATAGGACACAATGTCAATAAATAAAAAAAAAATAGTTCATCTTACCAAATGTGGAGCTAATTATATCTTAAATCCCGCCATACTCATTGTCATATATTTTTTTTGCCAACACGAGACTATAATAATATTATGACTTGCAATGGCCAAAAGTTATCAAAATTACCTAAATGTAATTCTACATGCCCTTAACAAGGCCTAGGCGCTTACTTCAAACTAGACCTACAAAATATAAAACGCGGAATAAATTCAGTTTAATAAAAAAATCCCGTTTGTTTAAGAGGTTACGGTCCCTTGATTACAGGAGATAACGTACATAATTCATTTAAATTTCATTCATTTAATTCAGTATATAAATTTGCCAGAGTCGACTCGCTAAGAATAAGAAGAAGTATGCTGAATAAAGTACAGTACATATTTTTTGGTCACGGGAAATGTTAAATATATACTAGAAAGTTATAAGCGCCTAACAAACAAATCTCCAATTACTATAACTTCCGGGTCTCCGCTACCCTAGGTCATTCCGGAAATCCATAATTTTGCTGACCTTTCCTCATATACTTTAACTATCTAGTACGTTATACTTTTTGAATTTTTAAGTTCTCAATATAGATAGACAACTTACCTGATTAAAGATGAACTCCCGAGGAAGCGACATTGTAAGATGTCGGGAGGAGCAGGCAAGTGGAGATACTTAAAATGGTCCTCGGATTCCGTCGATTGTAGCCTTTCCGTACTTCTTTTGGGAACAACTACGGCAAATGCCGTATACATTTGTTTATCTGACTGATATACTCGTGTAGAAGCCGTTTTAATATCTTTTTTACGCCTTCCTAATCAAAATACTAAAACTCCTGGCAAAAAACTCGCGGCAATAATACTTTATTACGGAATAACCGACATTTTCTTAAATATCGTAAAAAAATATGTGCTCCCAATTACTTTTTGGCACGTTTTTTATTAGAATAAAAGATTTTTATATGATATGTCGTCGAAGCGAGCGTCCAAGCCGACGGTTCGATAACTTTTAAGATCGTGGTGAAGTTCGCCGCGCTGCGCAGTGCATAAAATCAATAGAAACAACGTTCCAGCACAACGTCGTTTTTGCTATGTAATTTTTTGTAGGCACTGCCAGATTTAATAAAGTATCTCAGAAATTCATAAAACTATATTTGTAAACAGAATATGCGTATTTTGCAGTAAATGTAATACGCTTATGATATTCTTTAAGAATTACGTTGGTGCTACTGTGAATTCGAAAGGTATGATGCCAAAACAAACGCAAAAACTTCGTTTCGAAACGTATTCTGATAAATTAAATTATGACATAATGGTAGCAGATTACGTATAGGTGGTACCTATAGACGAAGGCCTTTTCGAAGTCACTAGGAAGGAAAGACTTATGTAATAGTATTGATTACAGGAAACAATGAACAGCTGTCGAGTACTTTATTATGACGTACTTTCGATAGGCTTGCAAGGTGTGTGTAGGTAATTAGGTAGACCACTCATTAACAAGGAAATAACGAATTTACTTCTCAGCACTAGATGGTAAAAGGTGAATGGTTGTAAGCGCCATGGTTCCGGATGATTGAAATTACTTATAGCATTAAATTGTCTATAATTTTTAAACCGATAGAAGTCCTAGTAACTAGTCTATACGAATCTCGATAGATCGAAACGGTATTTTTTTAAATCATAACTGTGATAAAGTACAGTTATTTATGTCATCACTTTCATTTTACTGTCTATATTAAATACAACAAAATTACAAATTGGCGCCCAACGTGGTACTTACTAGTTATTTACCAAGTTTAAAATTATTGTTTTCTTTTAATTATTTTTTTTAGACTTTTTGTTATTTTTTTATCTCTGATTATAGAGTATACAATAAACCATATCTAACAATGATTTTTTCCTCTTACTCGACTTCGACAGGTTTTTTTAAATTTAAATTAACTAAAATTGGGGCTTAAAAATTAAATGACTTCATTGATATGAACAATTTTGTAAATAATGTATTTATATACAGACATATTTTTATACCTACAACATATACACTTTAATACATCCCAAAATACTTAATTGTACAAAAACTAGGTCAAGGTCAATCATTCATTTAAGCATCAAAAAATACGTCACTATTTTATATTTGATTTGAGCTTCCCGCCTAACGGTATAAAATGGCGCCCATTATAATAAAATTAAGATAGAAATAGGTCGTGGATCCCGCCTTAAAAAAAAAGTTGAGGGTTGAGGACACAGCCATCGAAAAATCTGCATAATATCGCGTCAGAGTTCGAACTCGTTCATAAATGCATTTTGATTATTTGATATTTTATTAATTTTATTGACGCATATCACCAGTCTATGAGGGTTGAAATTGGTTATTTATACAAATACCTACTGTCTTAAAGACAAAACTGTAGTCTATAACTTATAAACTACTAGAGACCCGCCCCAGCTTCGCATGGGCGTAAAAACCTTCCTCTTGAACTCTATTAAAAAAACCGCATCAAAATCTGTTGCGTAGTTTTAAAGATTTAAGCATACATAGGGACATGGGGACAGAGAAAGCGACTTTGTTTTATACTATGTGGTGATAGTGATGGCACAGGCGTTTCACTTGACTGCTCGCACAAATCGCCGTTTTACAAAAATTGCTGCCAATATCACAAACTATTCTTATCGAAATCTCCGTCAAAATAAGTCTGGGTTTCAGCAGAACAGCTCAGCAAGACATCAGACTTAACCATCAACCTCTCAGCCGTTTGTGTTTCAGTTGATTTCGACATACCGTCGCACAGTTTGAACAATTTCGGCGAATCAAGACAACAGCATGTTTGAGTCTCTTTTATAGTCAAATCTGGGTATTTCGTCTCCGTTATAGTCTCTTTATGAGATCGATTAGCATCTATAGGCAAAGTTTGAGTCTGTATGTCCGAAAGAGAAACAGTCTCGGAGAAAAATATCGAATCGTCTTCGCTTGTTACTGATTTTAAAGACAAAAGATCTTCGAAAACTGTTTGCGTTGATATTTCATCCGTCTTTGTCTCATACGCATCATTTTTCCAAAATATGACATCATTTTTCAAACTGTCTTCGAAATTCGAAGTTTGCGTCGCGGACGAACGTTTGGGACTGTCACAAAAAAATTCGTTCAATTTCTCCGCGTCAGTCTTTTGTTTTTTATTTTCAAATTTCGAATTCATCTTTCTTTTTAATGCTCTATTCTCCTTATACTGCTTATGCACGTCTGGATGCTTCCTCATTAGGTGAACCAATAATTGTTCGTGCACTTTGTAATATTTGTCGCAAATCGGACAAGAATACACCATATTACACATATCCAAATGCTTATAAAAATTTGCGGTGTCTACGAAACTTTGGTTGCACTTTTCGCATTTCACATCTTTGCTTTTGTGCACTTTGCCAATATGTTGATTCAGATATTTTCGGCCAGCAAAGTGTTTATTTTTTTTACTGGCATGATACTGGCAACTTAAATGTGGACAGTAATATTGCATATCAATATATGTTTTTTTATCTACGTGATGTGTTTTTAACAGATGATAAAACAAATCTTTTTTCTTTTGAAATCTCTCATGGCAGTTGTTAGGACAATTGAGATATATTTTCGCATCTGGGTTCGGGGCGGTGATCATGAAAACCAATTTTCTGTCGTACTGCACACAAACTACTGTGTTCTCCGTTTCCACTTCTTGTTCTACGGATACTTGTGCTAATTCTTCGGTCTGAAAAAAAAAATCATTTTCTCAACATTCATCATTGTTATTTGTTAACTGCCTCTGTGGTCCAATGTTTAGGCTATTTTAGGCTAGCTATAGGCTTTTGCCTGAAATCCGGAGGTCGTGGGTTCGATTCCAATGAAAAGCATACTTTGTTTAGTCGAAGTTTTGTTTAGACATTGCAGTGGCCGCTTAAGACGATACCTCGGTAAACATTAGCGCCACTGTTATTTAAAAATCATTTTTTACTGAAAACACAAGATCAAAAATCCCTCTACTGTAATTAAGGTTCTGGATCTGAAGTTAATTTTAAATATATTAAATTATAATTCCCTATAGTTAGTGTTCACCGAGGTATCACCTTAAATCTACTAATGAAAGTATAAATCATGCTTGCAAAGTTTCAATGGTTAGAAATGGTCAATCGTCCTTGCTCAACCTGGTGTCAAAGTGCCTCAGAACCACATCTTAGCCTCTGATGTGGTTTCTTTACTTTAAGGACTACTTTGCCTTCAGAAGCCTACACCTGCAATGTCCTAATCAAACTGGGAACAACTAAACAAAGCATGCGCCTGGGAATCGAACCCAGACCCTCTAGTCTACTAGCAATTGTCTTATCCACTGGACCACGAAGGCATCTAAATAAATAATTAATGTCTATAAAGCAATTATGGTCATCATGTGTGTGTATGTACACGGTGTATTTGTTACAAGTGGTATAAGTATGTATTCACCTGAACTCTCTCCCTTAGCAAGGTGTTGGACTGTTGACACTGTTCCTGGAACCTCTTGCTGGACTTCAGCTTCTCCTCGCAGGAGGAGCACAGCAGCTGAGACAGACCATCCAAATCTGATACCTAAATACAGAGACGTAAAGTGTTAAATTATAAGTATAGTAAGTGTTTATGCTACGCAAAAATAAAAACAATGTTAAACAAAAATTAATCCTGGTCCTATCCATACCAAATTTCATCAAATTCTGTCCAGTTTTTGCCGTGGAAGCGTAACAGACATGGACTACTTTTGAAAAAGAACCTCAAAAAAACATACCTCAACGTCAGTATATTTAAAAAACTCTTCGACCAAGCCCCATTCAATAATATTTTTCATTTCACCAGAATCCGCCAAGCAACCTCTGCACAGTAAAGAGTATTCACTGACAGGTTTCTGTAGTTCTTCAAACGGAGCACTCATTTTTCTAATATTTTATTTCTAATGTTATTTTATTATTGATCACTGCACAAACCGCTTCAGATAATAAAGCCTGATAATATTGCTCCCAGTTTTTGATTTCTTCGGGGAATAATAATCTGGCTTTCAGTCGGTATAATACTGTTTTTTTTTTATTCACAGTTTAACACAAGTAATATTATTATCTAGGTTGTTTGTGGGATTTACATATTTTATTTATTTATTTTATTTTACATTTCTCTTACATACGCATATCAAATGTTTTGTTATGTATGATTATTCTATTCTATTCTATTTTTATTTTTATGGCTCCATCGTTTAGCCAAACGATATGATTATTCAAATTCTTTTCTTTGATTTGACATTGACAAATATTGACTTGACATTTGTTTGACATTTTTTTTTTGGTTTTACGGCACTGGACATATAGATTTTTTATTTGATTTTGTAGGGCTTACCGCGATTCGAGTAAGCTCCGTGCCATGATATATATAAGCAGGCACGTACTCGCGCAAGACATTTGTGGCACACACACAAAAAATATCGAAAAAAATGAGAATATTTTCCAAAAATAAGCATTGAATGCATGCATTACTGTTCAATATATATGCAATAATGTTCCTTTTTATTGTTACAAGCAAAGTAATCGTAGATTATTTGTATTATTTCATTTTTTGAAAAAAGAACTAAACAACTTTGACAACCATTTTGGCTCAGCTAAATTTACAAGAGAATGTTAGTCAATTTAAAAGGTAATTTATCTATTTTATTCTTCAAAAATTTCACCTAAATACAAAAATAAACCCGGCATTTTAAACACTGCGAAGTTGGTAAATAATTTTTGATACGTTCCTCTCCTTCCTGCCATTTCATACCAGTGCAAACTTCATTTCGGTCGCCATTTGCGCCACGAGACGAGAAAGATTGCGGGCGAAGACTTTACTGTGAAAATATAGGTTATTGTGATTATTTAGTTGTTATCCGTGCGTAAAATAGTCAAATTCAGCAATAAAAAGTGTACAAAAAGTATTATCGTCGTCAAAGCATTATAAGTTCTTCGAACACGGTAAGTAATTAATCAGTTTTTGATTTTTCAGTATTTCATACACGTGTTAGAATTTCCATAGAAATAATTACAATAAATCATTCGTATTTAGTCTTTATCAATGTTTTTTGCGTTATCAACATTGATTCGTTTCTATTACGTCGTGTACAATAGGCGGGATTGCTCGATATATCGGTCAAACTTATTATTTTTAATCTGGGTGCTATTTTGGGCCGTTGTGAAGTGAATAGAAATTAATATTGGCCAGTAACTTTGTAAACACGATTCGATACCGTTGGATAGAAAGTGGAATAATTTAATTAATCTGGGCCGCCTTTTTCTATTTCCACTGTATTTTAGATGTGTTTTTAATGAGCTAGATAGTGTCATTATTACTTTCATGGTAAAAGAATGAAAAGTGTTAGATCGTAGTTTTTTCCTCTTTATTACAAATTGCGCATATTTTCACCGATACTAATACATATATCGAAATTTTTTTTAAACTATCGCATTATAATTTTGTTTACACAAGACATATTCTTGCAAATTGATGTGTTTAGTATTCTGTTGCCTCACGACGTCATAATCGAACTAACAAACAATAACAATAAAATGAATGTACTAAGTAGGTAGGCACCTATTGTTATCATACAGAATCTTGCTTAGAAACAGGTACGGTGTTGAGAAATTTGACATAGGACTTCACATCCTGCTCCTGTGCCCAGCAAATGGGCTATTCCGACATATTTTATTCTCTACTAGCTTTCGCCCGCATGAATTTCCCTCGAGAACAGTGCCTTTTCCCGGGATGGAAGTTACCCTATGTCCTTAAGATTCCTAGCTATGTGTATGCAAAATTATAGGAAGATTGGTTCCATAGATACGGCAAGGTAACAAATATACAAACTCACACATTTATAATATTACTTGGTGTGTAGGTACTATAGCCTATAACTTTCCCCAAGAATCAAGCTATCATATGCAGAAAGAATTTTTCAAATCCGACCAGTAGTTCCCAAGTTATAAACGTTCAAACAAACAACTCAGCTTTATTATATTAGTATAGTTTATGTCTAAAATAATCTGCACATCACCTATTTTTTGTCAACAATCACTAGGTTGTCTGGGAGAGATTGCATTGCTATTGTACTGTCTATGTTTGTAATATCTTCATTCTAAACTAATATTATAAATGCGAAAGTGAGTTTGTTTGTTTGTTATGCTTTCACTCCCTATCTACTGCAATAATCTTACTTCGCATACACATAGATAGAAGTATTGAGGACATAGGATGCCTTTCGTCCCGGTAAAAAGCACTGTTCCCGTGGGAAATTGACACGGGCGAAAGCTAGTTCTATTTATTTACTAGGGCAATAAAGAATGTTTGTCTTGTCTCTGGTATATGAAGGGTGACTGTTGACTATTGACTGTTGTTGTTGAAACTCTTGGAAGAAAATATTATTTAGCGAAACTTCATGTCGATAGAAGAAGAAGGTACTACGATATGGATTACTTCTACAACAGCAACCGATTATCTGTAAAAATTGCGTGATGTAGTAGTTAGCGGATTACCTTTGATTCAGTACAGGCAGGATTACTAATGTTACAAGGTAAAATAAAATTACTTATTGGAGGCAATCCATGTATCGGGATGTCAATGTCTTGATACTGAAGTATTCGCCTCGAAAAAAATACCTGATTCACCATTTTTTTTATGTTTTCAATCAGTTCACGCAGGACATATCACTATCTATTTATAACTTCCAAACGTTGACTGGCAGAGAATGCTTAAAGCATAAAGTTTACCTATTGTAGCTCTTGGCTTTAAATCACTATCACTACATAAATCACTATCACTACATAGTACCTCGTGAGTGCATAAGTTTTGAGACGAACTAAAAGTTGCATAACCTTTTTAATAATAAACTTATATTTCAAAAAAATTCAGTAAACATTAAGTAGATAATAATTAACAATAAAATATAATTATTATTCAAAATGACCACCCTTGTTTTTAATACAGGCCCTTAGACGATTTGGCCAGTCATCAATGACGGCACGAATCTTTTCCAGCGAAATTGGTTTTGCTTCTCGGACAAGGGTTCGCTTCAGTGACTCCAAGTTTGGGTGGGACTTTCAGCAGGCCCTGAGCTCTAATTCAGTCTATAAAAAATAATCTAGCGGGTTGAGATGGGCTGGAGGAAGGCCATTCGTTCGCCGCGATGAAGGCCGGGCACATTTGTCTTCAACGAAGCTTGGGTGGTTTTTGCCTTAAGGCATGGCGCCGAGTCTTGCTGGAAAACTCAATCCTTGTTGTGAAATAAACTATGTGACAGAGATTTCACAACAGGCTCTAAAATGTGACTTTGATAATTCTTGGCTTTCACCTTGACGGCTTGTTGGCATAAATGGAGCGGAGTGACACCTTCATACGAAACTCCCCACCATACCATCACACTAGCCGAATGGTGAGTTCGCGAAACATTCCGTGCTGAAGCTGGAACATCCTTGCTACTTTTGGTATACACTTTATTGTTTTGTCGGTTAAACTTTTCTTCGACAGTAATGATTTTCTCATCGGTGAAGAGTATCTTCCTCGCATCGTGTCTCCTTATCAGCATTGGACAACATTCGCGTCGCAATTTACGAAGGCGATCGTTTAAGAAGTGAACTTTTCTGCGGCTATACGCCTTTACCTTAAGATCATATTTCAGTATTCAGTTGAATGAAACGCGCGAAATTTAAGTCTGAAGCGCTAGTTTCTACCGAGTGCGACATGGATTTCAGCAAAGTCGCTCTCGGATGATATTGATGTTCGCAGGCGTCCTTACAGAGCGTGGCTGACCACTCCTTTGGCTATCTTGCAAAGAACTTGACTCCTTGTATCGTTTAATAGTGTAATACACGAAGTTACGGCTCACACCAAAATTTTTCACCTCACGGGAAATCTTTATTATTTTTTTCCCCACCTTAAATAGCGAAATCACGGCCGCACATAATTCTTTTGTTTCCTATATCACGACAAATTTGAAAGAAATTAATTTAAAAATCAAAGAAATTAAAAGTTAACATTCCAAATTCAAAATTGGAAAAAGAAATAAATAGATGTCAGTACATAATATTTTATTTTATTTTTTAAGTACATACAAAGTTTGTCTCAAAACTTATGAACACACGAGGTATAAAACAACTATGTCTCTTTGTACGCTTAAAAATCTTTAAAACCATTGCGTAGGATTTTGATGTGGTTTTTTTTAAACACATAGGGTGATTCAATAGGAAGGTTTTTATGCCCATGCGAAGCCGGGGCGGGTCGCTAGTTCACACAGAAATACATTGAATTAGTCATTCATTCATTAGAACTCGTTAATTAACTGATTGTAAACATTCAAGGAATGCAAGATAAGATTGTATTATCCATTTCTTTATTACTTAATCATTAGTAATTACTTCATGACCTAACTGCCTCTGTGTTCTAGTGGTTAAGGCGTTTGCCTGTAGACCCGGGGGTCGTGGGTTCGATTCCCACGGGAAGCATACTTTGCTTAGTTGTTTCCAGTTTTGTTAGGACATTGCAGGCTTGAATCACCTGATTGTCTGATAATAAAGATGATTCCATGCTTCGAAAGGCACGTTAAGCCGTTTGTCCCGGCTGCTATCTGGTAGTCGTTAAAGGAACCATGTCAGAGGCCGAGAGGCGGTTCCGAAGAACTCTGACACCAGGGTGTACATGGTCGATTGACCGTGATGCCTACTCGAAATGGGATAGGTACTTGATAGGAATGTTAGTGTGATAGTGGCCAGCACTGGTGTTGTATTTTGAGCAGCCTAAAGGCATTGGATTGGCCTTAGAGCATACCAACCAGAGTGGACACTGGTGAACCCCTCTGCCAAAAGTATAAGACGGCCGGTCAATCTGCTTGTGTGTGCGTCGATATTTGGGCTTGTGTTGAATAAATTTGTCTAGTGACGTAATCAAATAAAGCATTAGTATACATTTACTTATTGTGTGTGTTTGTTCACCCCGCGCATGGAGTGTGGCAGACTTTTCACATAGAAATAAGTGCGCTTGGCGTCTCTAGTTTGTTAAATGCTCTATGCTAACAACAGCTATCTAGCTAGCTGTAACTAAATCTGCTAGCGGTAATGTTACTTAGTGTTACTAAGGTGTTTATTGTCTCTACTCTTTAGATATTTTAATAATTTTTTTGCTAAAAATATGCAGAGAGAATTAATCAAATGTGACCAAGTTGTGCCTTCAATCAAACGAAGAAACTCTTTCTGCCGTATTAAGAAACGTTTGATAAAACCATTTTAACTAAATATGTTTTGGCTTATTCTCTCTTACCTACCTGACACTTCATGTGAAAGAACGAGACGAAACACATTTTAACTAAAATAGGCTTAACAAACGTTTCTTAATACGAGGGTTTATAGTGTATAGTTGTTATCCTCATAATAATGGAAATACTTTGATTTTTTTTTTCTTTGTTTCAGTTCCAGTGACCCGGCAATGAAGATAGTACCACACTCAAACAACAAATACCTTATAGTGCCTCACTAAGTGTAAAATTTTTGTAAACGTAAATTCGGTTGATGGACTAATAATGAAAATCCCCGAGACTTCAGCAAACGTTGGTGCTTATTACGGCAACGAGGAGAATGGACAGTGGCAGGTGAGATACACAATCATTTATTTATTTATTTATCCAAACTTATTATTACACAATAAATTCCAATGCAATAGGATAGCAACTTAAACTATTTGTAACAGAAAACATACAAAGACGTCATTGTGAAATCACTCAGAGAACAGGGGGTCTAAAAACGCCACTGAGCAATTCATCGAATCGAATTCATATTTTGAATTTCTTAGCAATTCTGTAGCAATTCCTCTATTTTTTGTAAAATGGTCAACTAAATTTTGCAATTCCTCTTCAAAACAAATTGAAAGAAATAGGAATTGCTAAATAATTCATAATATGAATTGCTCAAAGTGGCGTTTTTAGACCCCCAGGAGAAGAGATCAATTATCTCGGCTATGTCGTTGAGAAGGGGCAGTGTTAGCATTTTCTCAGTTTCAAACTGTGTATTTTCGATACATCCGATCTCTTTCTAGACATAGACTGCAGTAGGAGATTGAATAAGTAGCTTTTGAAAACATATATTGTCTATTATCATGAGATATTGTCTATTATAGAGATATTTCAAACGCAGATGCTAGCAAATGTGTTAGAAGTTTTTTTATGCCAAAACCGTAAACGTTCCTTATAGATAGAATGGTAAATTAAGAAACCATATAACCATACCATCCTAGTTTGTAAAATCAAACATCAAATGGCATTATTACTAGATTTTTTTTTTACATTTAAATAACATTGGCAATAAAATTACTTTAAATAAAATTTATTTATTAAAAAAAAAAAAACTACATTTTACATATAGTTTAACAAGTACATACTAAAAAAAAGCATCATATGGGATTCAACAACAGACCCTGGTGTCAGAGTTCTTTGAAGCCACCTCCTGAACTCTAACATGGTTCGTTCAGCTGGGACAGCTGGAATATTAATAAATAAAATATAAAATCAAAATAAAATAAAAATCTTTTATTTCAGACCATTTAAGTCCATAATTGGTTAGTAACAGGTAATCTTAAAACACTATGTTAGTAGGAACCTATACTAAGGTGCTGGTTGATCCAGTGCTTTGTAAAGCGACTGTCCAGCCTATCTGCTATCATGTGTGTCATTAATGTGGTATTGTTGTTTGACGTGAAGCAGCCGAACGGCGTGATCATAGACTCGGGCGTGGGCGGCGGCGTGGTGGGGTCGGGCGACGCGGGCGTGCAGCGCGCGCCGCTCTACCCCGTGCACATGCCGCGCTCGCACATCCCCGGTAAGTAGGCGAAAACTACCATTTTCTACCAAAACTACCATTTACATGGTAGTTTTGGTAGAAAAATAATGGCATAGTCCATGTATTATTGCTTTTTGGTTACACCTATAATATTATATGCAATTTCCACAAAGCAACTAGACTAGCGCATCTGTACAAACTTTTTTTACCATATTAAAATTACTACCATTTCTACCTTAAGATAAAGATAGCCTTTATTTCTAGGTTACAAAAAATCTGTTTACATATTATTATAAATATATATATATACACTAAGCCCTTCTTAACCTCAACGTTTCTACCTATTCATAGTTAAAATTACTACCATTTCTACCATAGCAGGCTACGTAATGGCTGGCGCGTACTATCCACCGGCGCCGTACGCCGCTCCACCGCCGGATGACTTCGCTGATTACATGTGGATGGAGAATGAGGAAGAATTTGACAAACAGGTAATCCTCATTTTGTGGGTGACACGGTCAATCGACCGTGCATACCCAAGTGTCAGAGTTTTTCGTAACAAGTAATAAATTATGATAAACTGATAAACCAAAATTGGGTTTTTTCTATAGTTTTAATAAGTATAGATTAAATGTAAAAGCACTTTATCTAACTACTAGCAATACACCCGGCTTCGCCCGTGATACACACAAAACCCATGTGTATAATGTGGATTTCTAACGGTGAAATGAAAATAAGAATATGCTCTTTCTGAGTATGAAAGAATTTTCAAATCGGTCCAGTGGTTTCTAAGCCTATTCCCTACCAACAAACAAACAATCAAATCTTTCCTCTTTATAATAATACTAGCGACCCGCCCCAGCTTCGCATGGGCATAAAAACCTTCCTCTTGAATCACTCTGTTTATTAAAAAAAAAACGCATCAAAATCCGTTGCGTAGTTTTAAAGAGTTAAGCATACAAACAGACATAGGGACAGAGAAAGCAACTTTGTTTTATACTATGAAGTGATTACATATATATTTACCTACTAATTTAGTAAAAATTTTATTGTTCCCCAAAATATTACAAATTTGAGGCGTTAATTCTAAAAGAATTATATACTTGTCAACCATAAAGAGTACATTTTTGTTGCCTAAACGGCAAATGGATTTTAGTCAAGTAAATTATTTAAAAAGAAAAACAAAATAACCGACTTTTGCCCGCCAAAATTTCTTTTAATATACCCAGTGTCACTCACAGTATATACATATCTAACGACACCTCTCAAGCTAAAATCCATCGAGCCTACATACATACATACACATACACTCTAAATGGCGCAGTTATAAGGTTTTTGTGTAGTATTTTTTTTATGTAGATATTTTATGAGTCGGGCTTTCATATTCCGAAAGATTTTTTCAAATCCGACGAGTAGTTCTCAAGGTATGAGCGTTCAAACAAACAGACTCTTCAGCTTTATTATATAAGGTGGACACAAATCAACTGAAAATATTTTAAGGGTAGATTCAGACCACTATACTGAACAACTTTTCCAATGACAGAAAATTATTTACGAGATAAAGCAGCAACTCAAAATATACCCATATTTATTACCTAATTTTGCTCCTTAAACTGTGACGTTCTGTGATAGTAAGAACTTGTAGGCAAGCCATTTGAAGTTAGCGCGGCTGGAGGCTGTTCTGATGGATTCTCGAAGCTTATTCCAAAGTCTGACAGCCGTCACAGCGAAAGAATTAGAGATAGTTGCGGGAGTTTTTGGAGGGAAAGTAAACTGTCGCTATGTCCGCGCTGTATTTAATTTCCAAAACTTAGGTTTTTTCGAGTATTTGTGCTTAATATTGGTGGATTATTATTCGCAAAGTGTTCGTGAACAAGCGTGAGTGTTGGGAAGTGGTACAGTGTTGATTACGTGACTTTTATCATTGTCACCAAAATCTCTTAAGTTATAGCTAAGTGAAATTTTTCCACCGATATTTCACTTAGATCTGATTCTGACTCACTTGACTAGACTTGACTACTGACTTGACTAAAGTAGGACTGAAGAAGATTAATAAATTGAAGAAAGGACTAGTTTCCATGGCCGTAAAAGTTTTTATAAAAAAGGTGAGAAGGAGTAGCAAGGGTCATAGTATTGGATTTGATGTTAGATTCATATTTGTTGATAATTTTCAGGTGATGCAACAGCTGGAAGAGGAAGCTCTCATGGAGCAGTGCATTGAGGCGATGTTGGAGGACGAGCAGCGCGAGCGGCACAGGCCCAACGGACACCATCAGCAGCACCCCACGTGAGTTCATTATAATTAAACTAGCTGTTCCCCGCGGCTTCGCCCCGCGTGGTACTCGGTTATATCGCGCCCAAAAGTAGCCTATGTTTGACCTCAGGTCATTAACTACATCCCTACCAAATTTCATCACAATCGGTCCAGCAGTTTAACCGTGAAGAGGGGATAGACAGACAGACAGACTTTCGTATTTATAATATTAGTATGGATTAAACTATTGGTTCCGTTTCCGTTTTGTTTTTAAAAAGTTATTAATTAATATAAACTTATAATTTTATGCAATACAAATTATTTTTATTTTTTACTATAGGGCCTATATGATATTTATCATTGTTCCTTATGGCTCGCTACTAGCTACTTATGACTTAGAACCATTAAGTGATCGTTTACACGCAACTATTAGGTTAAAATTTGGTTTAAATTAACTTAACCAATTAATCACTTGATGCGTGTAAACAATCCATTAATCTGTGTATTTATATGTATACTAGCTGTTCCCCGCGGCTTCGCCCCGCGTGGGACTTGGTTATATCGCGCCCAAAAGTAGCCTATGTTTGACCTCAGGTCTTTAACTACATCCCTACCAAATTTCATCACAATCGGTCCAGCAGTTTAGCCGTGAAGAGGTGACAGACAGACAGACAGACAGACAGACTTTCGCATTTATAATATTAGTATGGATACTTCTTCACCAGTTTACCTATACTAAAGTCCTTACCGAGCTTAGTTAGGAATTCACATCATTAACGTAACCATTGTATGTGCCTCCCGCATTACAGAATTGAAAACAAGTAAGGCTAACCTGAGTGACTAGTGGTAGGAATTTCTATCCATAACGCTAATATTGCGTCGATAAAGCCTCCCGCATTACAGAACTAAAAGCAGGGTAGCATTTTATCTCTAAAATTGCCCCGTTCAATCTAGTAAAGGCTCCCGCATCTCAGAAGTATTGGGGTTCTGTATACTGGAAGGGTTTCCATATACGCGACGACGTCATTATTGTGTAAGGTGCTATTATAGAAACCTGATTCTCGCCAAAAACCACAGAGTCGCATGAAAATAATGCGATTCCACAGTTTTGTCGAATGAAAATCATTCGAATTGAAGACTGACGAATGACAGAAGTCAAAAATAGGTCTGTGCCCCTAGTATGAGTTTTTTCTTAGCGCAATTCGATATATTTCCGTTTCGTGGGTCAAATACTGTAAGAAATGAACATTTGTTGCATTCAAATTGATATGAGTCAAGTGCTGCAGTGGAGTTTGTGGCGCCGCTTCTTCTCCACTTGCGCTTTGGAAGTGGTGGGAAACTCAATTTAAGTAACGATTGACGTCAATATGTGATAAGAATGTCCTATATTGAAAATAAACAATTTTAATTCGAAATATGAATTTGTAGCCTATTGTTTTCCTATTGTGTCTGGATTCCGGCGAGCCAACGGGTTAAAAATGTATCTCTGTTTGTTACAGGAGCAGTAACGGCGTGTCGTCTCTATCTCTCGAGGAGACTGTCTCTCGGTCGAGACTCAACCCTCTCGCGGCAGAGTTCGTGCCCACACACACACACACGCACACGCACACACACACACACACGCCCACCACGACGCACACACACGCTGCGCCCGCGCACACAGGTATGTTAGTTTTGTTGATTTAATTGAATTATAACCCCCGTATTAAGAAACGTTTGATAAGCCAATTTTAAATAAAATATGTTTTGTCTCTTTCTCTCTTACATGACACTTCACGTGAAAGAACGAGACGAAACACATTTTAGGTAAAATAGGCTTAACAAACGTTTCTTAATACGAGGGTAAAAGTCTAGCTTTCGCCCGCGTGAATTTCCCACGGGATCAGTGCTCTTTCCCGGGCTGAAAGGTATGTCCTTCTCAATACTTCTATCTATGTGTATGCGAAATTTCAGGAAGATAGGGCTGTGAAAGCGTAACAAACTTACTGTCGCATTTATAATACTAGTTAGGATTTCGTCGTCCAAGAGCTCAATTTTTACAAGCTTATACTTTACTTGCAATGTATGTTATGGTCAAATATGGTCAAAAAGCATTACCATTAGGTAATGCCTGTCCGCTACTCAAGAGGTCCCGGGTTCGATCCCTGGTCAGATCAAGATGGAAAATGATCTTTTTCTGATTGGCTTTCGTATTGGACTTTTTGTCTATATTTTGTTCCCCGCGGTTTCACTCGCCATTAGTGTGTATGTACTATAGCCTATAACCTTCCCCAAGAATCAGGCTTTCATATACAAAAAGAATTTTGCAAATCCGACCAGTGGTTTTCAAGTTATAAGCGTTCAAACAAACACAACTCTTCAGCTTTATTATATTAGTATAGATTTGTGACTAGTAGTTTGTTAGTTACTATCCCTTAACAGAAGTCTTGAAACTTACTTTGGTGCTAACTCAATCTGTGTGATTTACTATATATATATATTTACTAGCTGTTCCCCGCGGTTTCACTCGCCCTTGGTGTGTATGTACTATAGCCTATAACCTTCCCCAAGAATCAGGCTATCATATGCAGAAAGAAGTTTTCAAATCCGACCAGTAGTTCCAACGTTATAAGCGTTCAAACAAACAAACTCTTCAGCTTTATAATATTAGTATAGATTAATTCTATTGGAGGTAAAGGGGGAAGTCTTGACTACTAAATGGTTTAAAAAAGAGACTATACTTATATATTATGCTTTGACATTATACGGAAAACTCATAGAAATATGTTTGATTCCAGAAGAGAAACAAGACACAGCGGAGCCGCCGAGCGCGGAGCCAAACCAGCAAGTGCCCGAGGAAGCGCCCGCGGCCACACACACCGAGCCACAGGAAGGTATGTATGCAGAGATTGTTTATCCGAGCGTGTTTCCCAAGTAGCAACTTCAGTTTACACTTCAGAGCTCAGGGTATGGTTTTAATCGAATTATCGAATCGAATATTAACAGTGTGTTCAAATCCATACTAATATTATAAATGCGAAAGTCTGTCTGTCTGTCTGTCTGTCTGTCACCTCTTCACGGCTAAACTGCTGGACCGATTGTGATGAAATTTGGTAGGGATGTAGTTAACGACCTGAGGTCAAACATAGGCTACTTTTTGGCGCGATATAACCGAGTCCTACGCGGGGCGAAGCCGCGGGAAACAGCTAGTTAAAAATAAAGTGTATAAATGGTGGACTTAATGCCATATGGCATTCTCTACCAGTCAACCATTGGACCAAGCGGAACATCTGATTGTCGGCGATTAATGAATTACATACATATTTTGTTTAGTTATTTCTAGTTTGGTTAGGACATTGCAGGCTTGAATCACCTGATTGTCTGATAATAAAGATGATTCCGTGCTTCGGAAGGCGCGTTAAGCAGTTGGTCCCGGCTGCCATCTGGTGGTCGATAAAGGAACCACGTCAGAACGAATGAGTCAAAATTTTGCCATTAAGCCTGTATTGGCATGCAAACCAAAATACAATGTCCCGAAGGCCGAGAGTTCGAAATAACTTTGACACTAGAGATCTCAGAACAGAGAAATTATCCAAATAGAAATGTTTTGACGCGGATTTAGTTCCAGGATCAGTGTGGCAGCGTGTTCTCTCTTCTCACCTTCAATTCATACATGTAAACCACACCACACTATATTAGAAATGTATTACGTAGTATACAACAAAGCCACCTAATATTATCGACCAATAACAGTGGCAATAAATGACGCAATCAAATTCCCCGCCCATTTTTTCAGTGCGAAACTTTGGCCTGCAAGCCAAACCAGTGACACTTTCTTGCGCTATGCCACTTCTTGTTAATTATTCTAAATTCTTTGCTAGAGATGGTCAATTGAACCGTGTCACCTACACGTAACGACGACCTCCGTGGCGTAATGGTTAACATGCTTGACCGCTACTCAGGATTCGATCCCCGGTCGGGTCGAGATGAAGAATGATCTTTTTCCGATTGACCTGGGTTTTGGATGTTTATCTATATATGTATTCGTTATAAAAATATATTATCGTTGAGTTAGTATCCCATAACACAAGTCTCGAACTTACTTTGGGGCTAACTAAATCTGTGTGATTTGTCCCTATATATTTATATATATTTATTGTTAATTTTCAGACCCCACACCGCCCCCGTTAGACCCCCCAGAAGTGTCAGCAGCAGACGTACAGACAGACGACAAGCGGAGAGACAAACACAAGAAAGTGGATCCCAAGAAGCTCGTCAAGGAAACCAAACCAAAACCGAAGACTCAGCCGCAGCAAGTGAAATCGGAGACGAAGGTGCCCAAAAAGAAGGAGGTGCGACTGGCCAAGAGCGAACATGCTGTTGAGGACAGCGAGGATGTCAAGGTTGGTCCCGATGTGTTTGTTTGTGCTTTGTTATCTTAGAAACTAACTGATGGACGGTAAGAGATCCAGAGGATGTTGCCTGATACAATTTTCTGACCAAATTAAGCAGCAGCTCAACATCCCAAGTCTCCAACGCAATAAATTTCGTGGAGCGCGGCGACCGAATCAAGAAATTCCGTAACGAAAATTAAACCTAACACCCCCCACTCCGCCTACCATGTAGCTCGGCCGAGCGTTCGTACTTATTTAAGTTGATAAAAAACTCTATGCAATATAATGCTTTACCGCGGCAGTCCCCGAGTGCCGCACGTTTTTTTTTTAGTTTTATTGCAGTTCGTACTGTCTAAAAATAAATATTAAGTTAAAGAAACTATTATGGACCCGAACATGTTCTCTATTCCATATTTTATCCAGTTACTAGCGACCCGCCCCGGCTTCGCATGGGCATAAAAACCTTCCTCTTGAATCACTCTATCTATTAAAAAAACGCATCAAAAACCGTTGCTTAGTTTTAAAGATTTAAGCATACAAATGGATATAGGGACAGAGAAAGCGGCTCTGTTTTATACTATGTTGTAAAGTGATGCATTTTTGTGTACATGAATATCCTAATATTATAAACGCGAAAGTCTGTCTGTCTGTCTGTCAGCTCTTCACGGCTAAACTGCTGGACCGATTGTGATGAAATTTGGTATGGATATAGTTATGCACTAGGAATCAAACATAGCCTACTTTCGGGCTCGATATAACCGAGGCGCACGCGGGCGGAGCCGCGGGCAACAGCTAGTAGTAAAATAAAATTGTATTATTTTTGTTTCAGCCCCAACCGGCGCCAGTAGAGGAGCCTTCCGGCCCAAAACCGATCAACTACGCAGCCGCAGCGAAAGCCAACAAGCCCAAGAAGGCCACTTCTCCACCAGCCGCGCCTTCTTCTCCGCCGCCCGCGCAGAAAATTGAGAAGAAAAAGACGGAGAAGCCCGTGCAGAGGAAGAATTCCGCCAAGTGAATACGAACAGAGATGGTCTGGTATGAGAATTTAATATGTCTACCGATTTTGTATTTGATGTTGAATTGACACGTTATAGTTATTGAATGAATTAATTAATGATATTTTTTATTTCAAGTAACAAAGGCTCATTTTGTTAGTAATGCTTATTGATATGCTGTTTCCCGCGGTTTCTCTCATGTTTATGTACTATATAGTCTGTAATGTAAAAATGAAAAAAATGTAAGCCTATAACCTATAAGAATCACGCTATCATATGCGGATTTTTTTTAATCCGACCAGTAGTTCTAAAGTTTTAAGCATTCAGACATACTATCTATTCAACTTTATTGACACTTTCGCTGACAGTAACGCCTCTCGACGTAGATAACAATTAACTGTTATTGTCATCTCGTTTACTGTCAGCGAAAGTGTTAAATTAATATAAATATATTGCCACTTCAAATTTTCAAAAATATATTGTCCCTTCATATTTTTAAATATAAATATGCAATTTACTCATCTAACCATACAAGATCGAATTAAAAATCTAAATATTTGAATAAAAACTGACACCAGGGTGTGTAGTCGATTGACCGTGACACCTACACGAAATGATGATGGTTGTACATCTAATATATGAATTTCTCGTGTCACAATGTTATTTATTTATTTATTAGTTACCTTACTCCTTCGAAACTGCTTTACTGATTTTTACCAATTTTATATGCATATTCAGTAGGTCTGAGAATCGGCTACTATCTATTTTTCATACCCCTAAGTGATAAGGGTTGTTCACCCTTAAATTCCCTAGAAATAATTTATATGGCAAAACAACGTTTGCGGGGTCAGCTAGCGTTGATATAAATACAAATAATGTGTACAAAGGCGTACTTATCGCTGATGCGATTTCTTCCAGCCAACCTAAGGGTGGATTAGAACCAAGTCGAATCATTACCCTTCCTTTTTCCTTCGCCTTCGCCGTAGTCGAGTAAAAATAAAGGTGGGCTCATTTGTATAGTAAACACGAGACAAATTATGCCTTATGAATCCGAAAGAAGGTAGTTTTTAGAAGATGTCAGTAAAGTTTCCTTAATTCTTATTGGAACGGGTCTTTAGTAGACGAATACAATTTTTTTTTACCTATGATGTGACCCATAACATTTTGCAAGATTAAATTTGTGCATGGTCCGTTGACCATGTCATTTAAACAAAATGATGATGATAAAATTAAAAAAAATGAATGATTTAATTCTTAACTATATGCTAAAACTGAAGCTCTATCTACCCCGTAAGGGATGAAGACGTGAGAGTATACAGTTATTGAAAATCAATGTTTACATAAAGCATGGGTCATATAATGATCTAAAACACTATCACTACATAGTATAAAACAAAGTCGCTTTCGCTGTCCCTATATTACTATGTATGCTTAAATCTTTAAAACTACGCAACGGATTTTGATGCGGTTTTTTTTTAATAGATAAAATAATTCAATAGCAAGCTTTTTATGCCCATGCGAAGCCGGGGCGGGTCGCTAGTATCCTTATAAGTAAGAAAATATTCAAGTGCTTAATGTGATAATACGAAAAATCGGTAGACTTATAAAGCTAATTAGCAGGCGGGAAATAAACGCGCGTTCTTAACGCGGCGGTTGAAACGTCGACGCCGGTTTAATAATCCTCTATAATATTTTTGTTCTGGCGAGGTGTTATTGAAATAGGTTTGCGCTGTGTAGGTTAATTATTACCGATAGGTTTTAATAGACGACTTTTATGACTAATTAATAAGATTCAATTTTGAATAGAAAATTTTTGGTGCGTTTTTTTTTCCGAGTTTGGATAGTTTCGGTGTTTCGAAATTGGAAATTTTTTAATTTATTTTGAATTAGGAAGTTTTGCACGTTGTATACACATATTTGACCAATGTTGGGTCAAACGGTCAAATATTTGAACCCTGAATGGGTATGCGGGTGGGCTTAGGTTTTGAAGTAATACAGTTAGCAAAAGAGTTCAGTAGAATTTATATCGATTTATTATACTTCAGTAAACAGAATATTTTTTGCTGACTGTGCAAAATGTCAGTGTTGCCTGTATAGAAAAACATTTTTTTTGGTTAAAATTATGAGTATGTATTAAGTGCTTGGAAAATTTTGATTATTTATAAAAGTCGTCGTTATTTTAATATAAAATGTATATTTAGCAATATCGCTGCCGCAAACGACACGAAAACCGTAGTAGGGGTTCTCAAATTGAAGAAATAGGTCCTAGGTTCTATTGCCTTTTGAGAACAATTTTTTGTTAATAATTTGATTTTTTTTAATGAATTTCATTTTAATTGAAATTATCAGCGCTTGCTTGAGCTGTACAGCACCAATAGTAGTCTAGTAAATAATGTCTAATGAATATAAATAAATTTCTGTGGCAATTCAAATAAATAAAAAAAAATTAATTAAATGCAAAAAAAATATAAATGCAATAATTTATTTTTAGTTTTATTGGTCTACATTCGCTATTTTGATTATGTAGTGATGAAAAGCGAGGTGCACGTTAGCGGTTTATTGATTTTATCACCGGTGTTAAGATGCTCGTACCGTATGCTGTTAATATGTAGATGGTAAAAAAAATTTTTTTTTTTTCTTTAAAATCTAAGAATAAGTGACATGTTTGGGGAAGAAGCGCTGACTGCCCCATGAAGGTTCGAGACGTGATTAGTTTCCTTGAAATTTTCAAAAAAGTATATTCGTTTTATTTTTTTTTATCTTTTACGGCAGTTGGACCTGGGTCGTGTTTAGTATATGTTTAAAATAAAAATATAATTATGATAAATCTAGTATAATGTGATATTGACCGTAAGCATTTTTTTTTTTGAAACGTCTAATGAGAAAAAAAAAGTAAAAAATTGTATAAAAATCTAAATTTTACATAGTATTAGAATATGATAGTGTTACCGGCTGGGTGGTGTGTATAGTAGGTTTTTTTTATATAAGTAAAGGATTTTGATAAATAAAATCTGAAAAGGTAATTAAAAAAAAACCGTCATTATATTCTTATTATTTCAGTGACATTGAAAATTAAGTTAATATTGAAATAAGTTCAGTAACAGTTATAAATATAATATTTAGGCAAAAATTGTAGTTTTAAATTGGTGACAATATTGTATCATTTAATTTTAATGTTTTTTTTTTTAAATTTAGGGTCTCAGTCGGTGACGTATAGTAAACTGGGGGTTCAGTGGCATAAAAAAATAAAAAAAAGTATTCAAAAAATTTGATCTGTAAATTAAGAAAACTGCTTAAAGTATTTTAGCATGCGTTTTTAAAATATTTTTAATTATCGAAAAAAAAAGCGAAAATTATTATTTTGTTATGTCACCGGACTAGGTATTTAATGTGTTAGCCGTTAAGGCAGTCCATTGTAATCCTACGTAGAAAATAATTAAAAAAAAAGTCTTGTACATTTATGAAAGTTGAATAAAATAAAAATGTATATGAAAAAAAAAGTGCACCTGAGTGTTTTAAATGGGTATACATTTATTTAAATTATTAGTAAGTATACAATGTAGTCATTTTCATACGAAACTCATGTAGGGAAATTTTGAAAACAAAGTGGTGGTAAGAATCCATTTTTTTTTTTTAATAATTTCTTAGTATAAAATTGGTGCAATTCTGTGTAATTAATATGCGATAATTGTAATTAATATTAGAAAAAGTATAGTTAAAAAGATTTGCTTTTGAATTTTTGGTTGAAGATATCTTGATCATAATAAAAAAAGACATTAATGTATATAAATGCATCGATATCTTTGCCGTTTTTTTTTTTTTTCTTAATGAGTTCCGTATGAATTTTTCGTTAATCTTCGTATTTTAGGGTACCGCAACGGTAATATTGTTTTAACAGGGAATAATTTTCTCTCATATAACTGTTATATTATAATTAAAATATTCTTATGATTAAAATTAGTTGTAAAAAATCGTATCGAGCCGATTTTTAATAGGAATGGAAAAGGTGGACTTGAAGGAAATTAATTGAAGATTTTTGTATGCGCTGATTAGTAATTTTGATGTGTATAATATTGTTTCTAATCCATTGCAGTTAGGAATAGTGAGAATTAAGAAAGTTTTTTTATATATAATTTAATAAAATGACTTGAACGTCACGGGCTCCGAATGTGAAAAAAAAATATAATAATTCTTTAATTAAATATTTAAATTCGAGAATACGTGACGTCATCGGCTTGGTGAATCCCCATTGGATAAGGAGCTGTCAAAACGTGAAATTAGCGCCTTTTAATTGTAATGGATTAGATACTGTATTTTATCTCGTCGGCGATATCTTTGCGATGTCGTTGCGAATTTGTACAAGCAGGTATAGGAGTGTGAAAGTTGCAAAAAGCAATAAGATTCTATTATAGTGAAATTACAGGATATACTCTGTGAAAAAGCTTTGTACGTCTTGTAATTTTATCGTATAAAGTTTGGTGTGTTTAAAAAGATTGTTGTAATTTTTTTTTCTTTTTTTGTTGAAAATGATGCAGATTCAATATTATACATCAACTGATAAAAACACTGTCATAAAATCACTACACGTCAATTGTTCTTATTCTACGTAATTTTCTAAATTTTTTTTTAATCTGGAAGGTTTTTTTTTTCAGAATAACTATTTTTTCTTTTTTCCTATTTCTTTGTGTTTGCTAAAGTTTTAAATTTCTTTGTATGCTATGGACACAATATTTTGCGGAAGATGTATATTATTACAAGATTTCTCCGTCGTTGATAAATCAGAAATATGCTCAGAGAGAGATAATGCCTTGGAGCGCTGTCATTAACTGCCGATTCAAGTAACTAGGTATATTTATTGCAATTGATTATTTATTTAACATGTATTTATTATGGACAATTTATACCAATATTAATACAATCTGATTTTTCCAAAATAAAATAATAGCTAATAGTATTTAAAATTATTTGTGCGCTGGTTTCGAATACTGGCAACATCGACTTGTTATCAACCAATCACGCTGGCCTGTTATTTCGACGACGAATCACAACATTTATTGTGACATTGCCAGTTAGAAAAAATATTCCTTAAAATTGTCTAAATTATTAATATTGGACATTGGTTCATAATAAGTTTTTTTTTTAAATATATATAAGTGGAACCACGCCCTATATAATAGGATGCCTCAACCGAACTATTCTAATATGTACATAGCTTATATTATATAACCCTCCTAATGAAAGTCACGGTCATGTATATAGCTAAATAGTAATATTGTAAAATAAATCACAATATAACAAAAATTGTGAAGTATGATAATGGATATTAAAAATCGTGCGATGCGCTATCATTGAATTAAGACGCCACAAGCTTCGTATTTCATTTTGGTTATAAACAGAAAAAAAACACATTTTTTTTTCTTAAATGCATCATGATTTTGGAAAGTAGGAAGTTAATTATTCCTTACCATTTTAAAAAGTACATGCCAAAATTTTTTTTTAAAAATGAAAAGAAAAAAAGAAATTTTTTTTGGAACCGTATTGGATTTTTATTAATGAATGAGTACTACTAGTTATAATTTGAACATTTTCTGTTTATGACCAACTTTTTATAATGGTAATTTCAAATATTTAAAGTATTCGTTATAACGTTTGACTATTTGAGAATGTATAATTTTGAGTTAGATGTACGACCGTAAATTTTTATAGTTCACAAATTCGTTTTTAAGTAAAATGCAGTAAGTAAATATGAAATTGTGTTTCTTTGTTTTATTTATACCAGGAAACTTAGAGCATTAAACTAACTGGAGACGCAAAGTGCATTTATTTCTACGTTAAAAGTGCATTGAGGGGTGAGCGGGAGGAATGAGCGGGGTGAGGAAACACACACGAGAAGTATTAACACTAATGCATTATTCGATCACGCACACATTTCACAAGCAAAACATTTCGAAACATAATGTTGAATTCTCAAATGGTTGAATATGACCGACGGTCTTATAGTACTTTGGCAGAGATGGGGTCTCTGGTTAGCTTAGGATAGGATTAGGATCTCTATTTTTACTTTTGTCTTCTGCTCAAATCAGCAACACTACACAAATCACTATAACTGATAGTCCCACTAAGAACAGTCAAAAGGTAGTGGGACCACGACCCCTTATTTTTATGGTTACCTAGACAAAAATCTGTGGGACCACGATCGTCTTTAGCTCAAACAAAACGCCTACACGATTCATTCTTCGTTTGTCCCACTGAGTTTTGTCCCACTAATAAATTTCTTAGTTTGTCCCAAGCATTATGCTTCCTTCGTCCCGATGTACAATTTTTATTATTTTATTCCTAGTTGGTCCCACTTTGCATTCCTTGTTCGACCCGTTGTTTTTTATAAGTAATTTTCTTTCTAAATAATATAGGTTTTTGTTTGTTATTCGTTCAAAATACTTTTTTGTTAGCTGTACCTTTAAAGTACCTTCTTGTGAACTGGGACAAACCGGGAATATAAAAGTGACTGGGACAAACGAATCATTTTTTGAAATGTGGGACAAAATTTCAGGACGAACGAAGAATAAACCGCCTACACTACCTCACTTTCACAGGTTTTATGCACTATCTGTGCCACCGGTTTCACCCGCCTGTGATATATATATATAACCATCTACATCATCATCACCTAGCGGTTATCATTTATTTGATTATTGCTATTAATGGTCACTTGCATAGTTCACCTGGGTGGACCACGATATTTTTTCCCCGTAGAACACTATCGGAAGTTGGAAAAAGGATACCTAATTATGTGACGAAGACAAAAGAAAACAAAGAATTTTTTTCATTGATTTTATTATTTAGCTGAACATTAGGTACATAACAGGCACTGAATTGTTTGTAAAATAAAAATCCATTTGATTCAATCAAGAGCTCAAATTCAGATTAAAATATTGCAAGACAGGGCCACTGTGCCCCTAGTATGAGTTTTTCGAAACGCAGACGCTAGCGACTGCGTAAGCGATTTTGTATGACAAACCAGCTACTACCATCTCTTAAAACCATGCAAGATCCAGTGAGTAATGGAGATGTCGCCTTACATCATGTATTGCGCTGTCTCGCTTACTCACTGGAACTTGCATGGTTTTTAGAGATGAAAGTAGGCCACCTGTACAGCAACTCTGGCTACCCCTAGCACAGTATAA
This sequence comes from Apomyelois bistriatella, assembly GCA_947044815.1. NCBI lineage: Eukaryota > Metazoa > Arthropoda > Insecta > Lepidoptera > Pyralidae > Apomyelois > Apomyelois bistriatella. The sequence continues at coordinate 5,024,778 of OX345717.1, forward strand.
ACATTGGTTATACTGCATAACCATTGGTTATACTGCATAACCATTGGTTATACTGCATAACCATTGGTTATACTGCATAACCATTGGTTATACTGCATAACCATTGGTTATACTGCATAACCATTGGTTATACTGCATAACCATTGGTTATACTGCATAACCATTGGTTATACTGCATAACCATTGGTTATACTGCATAACCATTGGTTATACTGCATAACCATTGGTTATACTGCATAACTATTGGTTATACTGCATATAATATCCTGTCCTATGTTATGTCCTGGTTATAATGACCCTAGTAGGTATGAGTTTTTCTAAACGCAGACGCTAGCGACTTTTACTCTGTGACAGGACGGAAATTTTTAACCCGGTCGTGGCGAAGACAAAAAGGACGGTTATGTGTTGACAATGTACTGACTAGAATCTAGTACGAAGATGGGATTTAGGAACGGCCAACAACGTAGCCAAGATACTAGTCAGAAATAGAGATGGGCGGTAGGTAAAAATATGATACGGGTATTAACGCGGGAATTTGCCCGGGTAAATACCCTGACTGGATATTAACCCGGTAGAAACCCATCTGTATCAGAAAGAATGATGGCGGAATTTTTACGAATAAAAAAAAAATACGGATGAGTTGATTTTTTTTTACAACATCATAAGAGTCCCAGAAATATATTTCTGTAAATAAAATATTTTTAAACCCCCGGGAAAAAAACTAGATTTTTATTATAAATTATGTTACCAGAACTTAAATATGGCAATGTAGAAAGTGAAACATTCGCATAGAGCCACGACTTACAACTGCCAATGTCACTGTCATTCAAACTGACTTGAACTCTGTAGATTGCGGTCTACATAAAGAAAGTGCAAAGCAATAAATATATTGACTTTCCTAATATCCTAACCTATTACTCTACTATAATCAATTAAATCAACTGTCAATGTTGATTTGACAATGCTAGCAACTGTCAGTGACATGATGTTTCAGTTCAGTTGTGGTTGGGTGGGTTTTGTTTTAAATATGGCGATGGAAAATTAAACAAAAGGACGACTTTTAAAAAACGGAATAATTAAAAAACCCCGGGGTTTATAATTATTTAGTGGTGGTAAACGTGTAATTAGTTAAGTGTTCTTGCTAATGCGATTTGTTTCAAGTTATTTATATTTTTTGTTTTTTTTCGTACAAACGATGTATGGGGCTTCGCCAGGATTCTTTAAGAGAACCATTTCGACTCGAGAATAAGTACGAAGTTTCACTGCGTTTTGAGTGAACCTTGATATGTTTTACGTGTCTTACGCGGTTGAATATCTGTACTTAGTATAGCATTCTATAACCTTGTTATATTTATAGACTAGCTGTTGCCCGCGGCTCCGCCCGCGTGTAGGTCACTTTTCGCGAAACCTGTGGAAACTACAACTATCCAGACCTATAGTTAATTCTATTGTATCCTTTTCCCGTGCCAATTTTATAAAGCCATTACATTGCTACGTTATCGTTAAATATTAGGGCCACTTCTTTCTCAAATACCGTTTTTAAAATCAATAGGAATCAGTATTAAACAGTCGTAAAATTCTGAAAAAAATATATGTTTTTAGTTGAGGATCTAGCAGAGTGAAATTCGCTTACAGTACCAGTAACAATATCAGACAAAATTCGCTCGCTAGAAAAATCAAAGTTGCCTCCTTTGGAAGTTTATTTTCAATACTATGCCTAAAATAATGAACTTATTGTCCTGCTTTTATGTTATAGCCTTTAGATAAAGTATTTATATAGTGAAAATCGCTGAAGTAGATTTTGTAGTGTTATTTTCCCAAATATGATGTCTAAATGCCTACAAAATGAGTGAGCGCCGCGACTACGCGGCTTACGGACAACGGACCTTCAGAAGAAGGAGCTCTTAACATTCATCTATCAATCTTTGTCTCTAAAAGAGTAGACGCAGCCTATTACAGAGTCATTAGGACCTAAAATCCACTCCCAAAGTTTTAGTGGGCGTGTAAAGTGGAGAAAATCTCAATAAATAGTGATAAGTCAGATAAATTCGTCCTTACGACACGACCGTATGTTCCGTGAAACACTGATTTGATTATTTTTTAAACCAAAGCCAACCCAAACCAACCAATCAATTCAAATAGCTTACAATACAACACAACAAACGACCGATAAACAAACCAACCAATAGTACTAAATCAACAACCAAATTTTTTTTAAATAAGGAAAAATTTCAATCTGCTATTAAAATAAAGTCAGCGCCATCTATTGGTATTTTATGTAACTAAATCATACGCCCACAAACATTCAATGTGTTATTTTATTAAAATTTAATAGAGACTGCAGTGTGTTTCTGTCTTTATTGATATAAGTAGAAATTTTAGCTTTATCTAAATTAAATACGTTTATGTAAATCGCATTTAACTGTTTAAAAGTTTTGAAGCAGTGCTTGTAGTAAACTTTAAATGACCATAACTTCTATTTCCCTTAACCGATTTTGATGAAACAAAGATTTTACAACGCTCCTAATTATATGTAATACACCTGTGAAAACAAAAATTGTTTTTTTGGTTTTTATTACTCTTCTTTAATTGCCCCGTAGAGGTTTTTTAGAAAAATATTTAATGTACAGACACTCGATTTTTACTGTCTTATTATATGTATAGATAGATAAGTACAAAATACTTTTATATTAACGGAGTTAACGCTAAGAGCTTTCTCTAAGTAAGAAAATAATTCTAGAAAACAAATAAAAAACGAAAACAGAAAATTATTGTTTATGGCAGGATTCGATCCAGCTACTTTCTAGAAACATTTCTTTACTAAAATATTTAAAAAAATAGACTTCTAAAAAATTAATACAATACAAAAAAAAGGGTAAAAACAAAAGAAGTAATTGTCTAGCAGGATTCGAACCCTCTACTTTAAGAAATGATCCGCGACCTCTACCGATAGGCCTACATGCTTTGCTTGCTACTGCCGAAATTTCAAATGGGTTTTGTCTATAGGTACGCAACTTGCAGTGTTTGAAGTAAATTTTCAATCGACCATAAATTCTTTTTCCCTTAACCGATTTTGACGAAACAAAGTTTTGACAACGCTCCTAATTATATGTAATCCAACTGTGAAAACCGCGTTTAAATCCGTTGAGTATTTCCGAAGTTATAACGTACCAGACAGACATACATACATACATACATACATACAGACAGACAAAAATTCCAAAAACTGTCTTTTTGGTTTCTGTTACTCTTTTAATCGCAATCTATCAGTTTTTTTGAAAAATATCAAATGTACAGACACTCGGATTTTAGTGTCTTATTATATGTATTGATATGTATAGAAAACGGTTGAAACTAGTTATCTTCCATTTGGACCCATCACTAACGTGGTCCCTTCGAGGGTTTATATAACAGTCATTCTTGGCAATTGTGGTGATCCGATCCGGTGTATTCCTGGCTTTATATCCACGTGGACGGTGTCTGAATGCGCCAGCCTATGAGTGCATTGGTGGGAGAGGGGACGGAATATTAATGTGGGAACGTCTGATGGTAGTTCTGCAAAGAAATATATAAAAAAATTCAGTGTCTTACCCCCGTATTAGGAACGTTTGTTAAGCCTATTATAGTTAAAATGTGTTTCGTCTCGTTCTTTCACATGAAGTGTCAGGTAAAATTGAAGTGTCAGGTAAAATTGAACAAAAATATCAGCTTACACGATTTTTTAAAGTATTGACATCCTAGCACAAACTGACTTAGGGCTTTATTTTAATAAGATCGAAATGGCGTTATAATATGTCTCAGTAAGAGTAGGATTATTAACTACTTACTAGCTTTCGCCCGCGTGAATTTCCCTCGGGAATGCCCTTAGTGCGAGTTTTTCTTAACGCAGACGCTAGCGACTGCGTGAGGATTTTGTATGGATTTTTTTAGTTGCCTTACTATCCGCCAGAGGCGCTTTACAGCCCTGCCGTACAAAATCGCTAACGCAGTCGCTAGCGTCTGCGTTAAGAAAAACTCGCACTAAGGGCAGTGCTTTTTCCCGGAATGAAAGGTTTCCTGTATCCTTCTCAATACTTATAACCATGAGTATGCATTTCAGGAAGATTGGTTCAGTACATTGGACGTGAAAGCGTAACAAATAAACACGCTTTCGCATTTATTATTAGTTGAATTTTATAGTTCACTACCAATCGCGCGTTTTTGGATGATTGTTATATTAATACTTACCTACTATTAAAAATATGATTAAAGTTAAGAAATTACTTTTAATGGTCCTAAATCTTAGAGTACCTATTAAACCAAACAGGACAGCACACGGTCCTTCGGTCCTTTTCTACGTGAAAAGTCTGCCACATTCTCGGGGGTTACTACCGTCTCTTAAAACCATGCAAGATCCAGTGAGTAGCAGACAGCACCATAGATAATGTAAGGCGACCTTTCCCTCACTTACTGGATATTGCATGGTTGTAAGAGATGGTAGTAGCCACCCTGTACGCTTACGTTGCTACGCACACACTTGACAAAATTATCCAAAACTAGCAAAAAATACACACACACACACAAGTAGTATGAACAGTTTTAAATTTGGCAGAGGGGTCGTCTGACAGTGCCACTCCGGGTGGCCTACTATCATCTCTTAAAACCATGCAAGATCCAGTGAGTAAGGGAGATGTCGGTTTTAAATTTGGCAGAGGGGTCGTCTGACAGTGCCACTCCGGGTGGCCTACTATCATCTCTTAAAACCATGCAAGATCCAGTGAGTAAGGGAGATGTCGCCTTACATCATGTATTGCGCTGTCTCGCTTACTCACTGGATCTTGCATGATTTTAAGAGATGATAGTAGGCCACCGGTTGGTTTAATACTGTAAGGATAAAACCAAAAAGAATTTATAAGCTTAACACTCTCCCTGCCGGCAAAGTATAATGATATTTTAGTTCAGGAGGCCACGGGGGTCGCCGGCGTACCCCAAGTTTTTGCAATAAATAGGCCGAGAATTACAAGATAAAATGGTTCCAGGAAGCCATGGGGTCTGCCGGCGGGACCAACAAAAATTGTTTCAGTACGCCGTGGGATCCGCCTTGACCTCCCAAATTCAAACAGATTTTGTACCTGCTGGCTGGCTAATACGGAAAATTCAATATGTGTTATGGCGTCAGCGTGAACTTAACTACAAATAAAAAAAAAAAGCAAGTCAGTAGGATCAATAATATGTTTTTTATGAGACTGAGAAAATTATAAATAAAAACAGCATAAGTAGAGTATTTATGTATTTATTTGTGTTAGTTATTATAAAAAGTTTGAAAAACACATAATAATGTTCAAAAAATTACTTTTTCGTGTGTATTGTCGCGAAACACTCTGCGCAAACACTGGGTTTAGTGGGGCATAAAAGGCAGACAGTGTTTGTCTTTTTGGTTAGCTTTTTGGCTTCAACACTTGTTTTACCTTGCAAGCGCAGTAGTTGGTAACAATGAATACATTTACGCCGTATGATCCGATTACGATGGTCAGCTATAGGATTTTTCCCAAACTTATGCTCTACTGCTTCGCGATTCTCTGCAACGTTGGTGCTTTCCTGATATAAACCCAATAACTGTATGCTTAGTTGTTCTCTGAATTTTGTTATAGTGTAGCGTTTGGATTTCACTCTTTTATGTGCCGTGTAAACAAGAAAAGCATTTATGACAGATGTGTTCAGTATCAATTCTACTGCGAGTTTTTGGAACCAACGAATGCTACGTCGTGATGGGTTGCAGTAGCTTCCCATCTGATCAGAAAGGTCAATTGAGCATTTGTGCTTATTGTAGTCCGCAATTGCTATAGGTTTCAGAGAACATTTATTTTTGTTGCGCTTGCTTGTAACAGTGACAAATCCCACTTTGTGTTTAGTAGACAAGGCCAAGACTTCTCTCTTATCCTTCCACTTAAATACCAAAATCCCCTTTTCGTTTTCCATCGCAACCAATTCTCCCTTCTTCAATTTCTCGCCTACTACATTCTTGGGTAACCCTTTCCGGTTTTTTCTGACGGTGCCTATCAAATGCGTGGAATGTTGTAATAGAGACTCGGCCAAATCTACGCTCGTATAATAGTTATCAGTAATGATGCTTCGGCCAGCATCTAAGAACTTAGTGCTCAATTCCATCACCACGTTTTTGGATAAATTCTGTTGGCGCTCAGGACCCTTTTTGCCTTCGTATACAATTAAATCAAACGTATAACCGTCGTCTCCACATATTTTAAAAAGCTTGATACCGTATTTGTGCCTTTTACCTGGTATATATTGCATGAACTTTATACGCCCACGGAACGCAACCATGGTCTCATCGACTGTCAGGTATTCATCAGGAGTCTTAAAATTTTGGTATTTGGTTGTGATCAACTGAACTAAACGCCTTATTTTGATCAACTTATCTGTGCGTGATGTCTCGGCAAAAAAGGTATCTTCGAAATGCCAACAACGCAGTAACAATTCGAAACGATTTCGGCTCATAGTAGATCCAGCCACTTTATTTTCATATAGCGGGTTACGACTCCAGTAATCTGCAATTTTAGGCAGCTTTTTCAGGCCCATCCACATCAATAAGCCAATAAATTTTTTCATTTCTTGTTGATCACAATCTTTCCAGTCATTCAGTCTACTCGAACGTCGCAAAGTTGTAGTTATTTTGGTCTTTACTGCATAACAATTAGTCATTGTCACCATCAAGTTGATAATCTCTTCGTCAACAAACAAAAGAAAATAATCCAATTCAGTCTCACACAATTGGGGGATGTTTTTCACACCAGGAGTGCCAGTAAAAGGAAATACTTGCTGACGGGTTCCAGTTGGCGGGTACCAGCAACTTGCGTTACTCGACGTCTGCGCACGTTGAACTGGACGTTGAGATGAGCCGGCGCCAGCGCCGCGGTTCGGCGGCGTCATAGTATCACCATCGGAGTTAGCATTACTGTTACTCGTCGATTCATCGTCGTCCGAAGTTAATTCACTATCGTCCGACTCGGGTATAAAGTCGGGATCGAAATCTGAGTCGTCGGACATTATCAAAAGAAGATCGAGTTTCGCGATCGATGTAAAAACGCGGGAAAAACGCACACGACAGGCCGTGGGGGCGGCCGGCGGCTAACTGTCATAATAAAAGGGTGGCGTGCTAATGAATAACTATACAAATTGTGCGTGGCGTGCGGAAAGAAAATAATTGGGGGCTACCGGCGGACCCCATGGCCTCCTAACTAAAAAGTTACAAAAGTGCTTTGGCTTGCGGAACAAGAATTAGTGGGGGTCGCCGGCGGATCCCATGGCAGGGAGAGTGTTAAGCATATTTTTTTATCGAGTCCTAAATATACATACCAGTCTCCGGCATTTCAACCTCATTCGTGGCAGATGAACACATTTCATTCGTGGTTGTTTTATTTTTATACGTTTTTGTAGTTTTGCGATTGGTTCTAGATATTTCTGTGGGAGCCGCCCGACTCTTCAACGAAGGCTTCGATGTGATGGCGTTCGATAGACTCGACCTATGAGACCACGAAATAATGCAAAATTACGGGTGACCATCCTACTAATCCCAACTAATATTATAAATGTGAAAGTGAGTTTGTATATTTGTTTGTTACCTCTTCACGCCCTATCTACTGAACCAATCTTCTGAAATGTTGCATACACATAGTTAGAAGTATTGAGAAGGACATAGAGTACCTTTCATTTCGGGAATAAGCACTGTTCCCGAGGAAAATTCCCGCGGGCGAAGCTGCAGGTGAAAGCTAGTATTATATGTGCGAAAGTTTTTATGGATATTTGTTACTCTTTCACAGAAAAAGGGCTGAACCGATTTGGCTGAAATTTGGAATGGAGATTGCTTAGACCTTGCAATATACTTACATAGGGTATATTTTATCCCGGAATTCCCACGGGAGCGGAACCCCAGGCAACAGCTAGTCGTTTAAAAGCAGGCCCAAGGCAGTTTGTATATTTGTTTGTTTGTTTGTTACCTCTTCACTCTCTATCTACTGAACCAATCTTCCTGAACAATCAATCAACAAAAACATTCAATCTTCTTCGTAAACACATATCTAGGAGTTTTGAGAAGGACATAGGTTACCTTTCATCCCAGTAAAAGCACTGTTCCCGAGGGAATATCACACGGTCGAAGCCGCGGGCGAAAACTAGTTAAAAATAAATAAAATACCCAGTCTTCACTGGTCTCCTTGGCTGTGGAAATAAGCCATATTTTAGATGAGAAACGCTCGCTTCCACTCTACGGATGGGTGGCCGACATGATCGCACGGCGAACTGAATCGATGTTCTTGCGGAACTAAAACAATAAATAAAAATAATTCCTACACCACCTGTGCCCCTAGTATAAGATTTTCTTAACGCAGACGCTAGCAACTAGAACTTGTACGGAACTTGTATGGAATTTCTTAGTTGCCTTACTATCCGCCAGAAGCGCTGTACAGGTTTGCCATACTAAATCGCTAACGCAGTCGCTAGCGTCTGCGTTAAGAAAAACTCATGCATAGGTGCAATGTCATAAAGTTACGAGTCGAAAGAGTAGGTAGGTAGGTACCACGTAGTGGTCACCAATGTAGGTAATTAATTGCGCAGTTATTATATCCAGGGATTTATTTACAAATTTAATGGTTTAACTAAAATAACAAAAGCTTTTTCCGTATCCACAACGAATCATCAAAACCAATAATGGATAGTTTGTTTTTGATTTGTTCTGTGCGATCGGCGGAGGTTTAACACCTTAACCGATTGCGCAAGAACAGTGCATCCCTACAAAAAAAGGAAATAATTCAGACGGCAAAAACACCTTGAAAATAAGGGGCAATTCTTCTCTAGTAATATAGTCACATACTTACATGATAAAATTGTTAGTGTATCTATACAGCATAATAAGGCCAAAAACTGTTATAGGTAAGTAACTACATTAATTAATAAAAACACCTAGTCACGTAGTAGTCAAGGCGTTTGTCTGTAGACCCGGGGGTCATAGGTTCGATTCCCACGGGAAACATAATTTTCAACACATGTGCTCGACAATAAAGATGATTCCGTGCTTCGGAGGGCACGGTCTCTGCTTAAAACTGCTAGTTGTTAGTGATCACGTCAGAGGCCGAGCGGGAGCATGCACCCTTCTGACACCAGGGTGCATGGTTGATTGTCCGTGTCACCTACACAAAATGACGATGACGACTTACTTGCACTTATTCCACAAAGGTTGCGACTCCTGGGAAGACTGTGGCCGTGGTTTCAGATTGGCAGAGCTTCTCTTTTTGTCGACACATGACTGCGCAGAGTATGAGCTGAAACAAACAAAGTACTTGTAAATTAAACCTAAACCCAAATACTTAGAGTATTAAATCAACCAACAGGATACGGCACGCGCTTATTTCGACGTGAAAAAGTTTGCCACATTCTGCGCGCGGGGTGAGGAAAGTATTAACTTAACATTCGAATAATGCATTAGGCATTATTCGAACATGTCGCTTCGCACACGCTTGACAAAATTATTCAACACAAGCAAGATTTACACGCACACAAGTACAGGCAGTATAACCGGCGGTCATATACACTTGGCAGAGGGGGTTGCCTGTCGGTCACCACTAGGTGTTTGATGTTCTAAACCCAAAGACGTTTTTTGAGAGATTTTATTATTATTAACTGCGTTAGTATTTTGTATGGAATTTCTTAGTTGCTATGCTCTGCGCTGTGCAGGTTTGTGATACAAAATCGCTAACGCAGTCGCTACATAGCGTCTGCGTTTATAAAATCTTATACTAGGGATACTGTTCTACTGTTCTGTCTTGAGCTCCTGTGTGTTATAGCTGTGTGCCATAGCTAGATGGTATGGCAGTCGTTAGGCTTTATAAAGATGCCTTTAGACAGCCAAATCTGACAGTGTTGGCCACTTACACACTCGGACAGTAATGTAGGTACCCCTAGTATGAGTTTTTAGCTTTCATGGCGACAATATAACGTTAGATCGGTATCTACCGTGTATAGTTAACTTGATATCTCTAGCAAGAGCTTAATCGTCAAGAAACGCCGTCGCTAACGCTTAGACACCATAACCTACACCATGACTTGTAATTACGTCGCGTAAGCCGACGATGCCATTAGGAAACCCGCGGATACTGGGGGGTTACTACCGTCTCTTAAAACCATGCAAGAACGATTGAGTAAGGGAAATGTCGCCTTACATCATGTATTGCACTGTCTCGCTTACTCACTGGATCTTGCATGGTTTTAAGAGATGATATTAGTACGCCACCTGGTGACCAAATCTTCCAATTCTTTAGCTAGAAATTACATACTTTAAAGGTGTTTTCCTTATGTTTGGTTTCGTAGGTTTTGACGGTGTTTCTGGGTTAGTCCACTGCTGGGACTGGGAGAACGGAACTGGGTATTGTATTTGTCTGTGAACATAATCCTTAATTTAGGGAGCCGCTAGCTGTGTCTACGACTTTCAAGATTTAAGATGTCATTAGATTTCTACGGAAAGCATACTTACTTTGTTTATTGTAGTTTGTTTATTAAATTATCTAGATTCCTAATATGTACTAATAAATAGCCGATTGTGCCGGCGGTGTCGGAGGCCAAGAGCACGAAGCAAATACAGAGTATTTGCTTCGTGGCCAAGACCCTCATTGGGGCACTGAACCATCGCAGTGGCTAGCTAACTAAATCCTAACTAATATTATGAATGCGAAAGTGAGTTGGTTTGTTTGTTTGTTGTTTACGACTTCACGCCCTATCTGCTGCACCAATCTTCCTGAAATTCCGCATACACATAAATAGAAGTATTGAGAAGGACATACTTTTCATCCCGGGAAAAAGCACTTTGAGCAATTCGTCGAATTGATTCATATTACTATTCCTTAGCAATTCTTTAGCAATTCCTATTTCTTTCAATTTTTTTGAAGAGGTATTGCAAAGTTTAGTTGGCCGTTTTACAAAAAAAATAGAGGAATTGCTACAGAACTGCTAAGGAATTCGTAATATGAATTCGATTCGATGAATTGCTCAAAGTGGCGTTTTTAGACCCACTGTTCACGTGACCGAAACCGCGGGCGAAAGTTAGTTTTACATTATAGATAGATACTTACATAGTTTTCAGAGCAGTTTTATGCAGTTTATCCATTTTCAATAGATTTTTTTACGATTTTATTGTTTTATTAAATTTTTTTGGATTTCATATTTATTCAAAACAAAAATGGATTTAGGATGGCTACGCTCGAAGTACTTTCATTTTATTGATTGATCTTGACTTGATTGTCACGTCACGTTGACGTCCTTCACGTGATCATGATTTTCATGATGGATAAAAAAATCCGCCTTGGGGTAGGCATGTCTGTCTGATGTCCACATATTATTAACAAAACTAAAACTAAACTAAGTACGTATTTATGAATTACTAGCTTTTGCCCGCGGCTCCGCCCGCGTGTAGGTCACTTTTCGCGAAACCTGTGAAAACTACAACTATCCAGACCTATAGTTAATTCTATTGTATCCTTTTCCCGTGCCAATTTTATAAAGCCATTACATTGCTACGATATCGTTAAATATTAGGGCCACTTCTTTCTCAAATACCGTTTTTAAAATCAATAGGAATCAGTATTAAACAGTCGTAAAATTCTGAAAAAAATATATGTTTTTAGTTGAGGATCTAGCAGAGTGAAATTCGCTTACAGTACCAGTAACAATATCAGACAAAATTCGCTCGATAGAAAAATCAAAGTTGCCTCCTTTGGAAGTTTATTTTCAATACTATGCCTAAAATAATGAACTTATTGTCCTGCTTTTATGTTATAGCCTTTAGATAAAGTATTTATATAGTGAAAATCGCTGAAGTAGATTTTGTAGTGTTATTTTCCCAAATATGATGTCTAAATGCCTACAAAATGAGTGAGCGCCGCGACTACGCGGCTTACGGACAACGGACCTTCAGAAGAAGGAGCTCTTAACATTCATCTATCAATCTTTGTCTCTAAAAGAGTAGACGCAGCCTATTACAGAGTCATTAGGACCTAAAATCCACTCCCAAAGTTTTAGTGGGCGTGTAAAGTGGAGAAAATCTCAATAAATAGTGATAAGTCAGATAAATTCGTCCTTACGACACGACCGTATGTTCCGTGAAACACTGATTTGATTATTTTTTAAACCAAAGCCAACCCAAACCAACCAATCAATTCAAATAGCTTACAATACAACACAACAAACGACCGATAAACAAACCAACCAATAGTACTAAATCAACAACCAAATTTTTTTTAAATAAGGAAAAATTTCAATCTGCTATTAAAATAAAGTCAGCGCCATCTATTGGTATTTTATGTAACTAAATCATACGCCCACAAACATTCAATGTGTTATTTTATTAAAATTTAATAGAGACTGCAGTGTGTTTCTGTCTTTATTGATATAAGTAGAAATTTTAGCTTTATCTAAATTAAATACGTTTATGTAAATCGCATTCAACTGTAGTAAACTTTAAATGACCATAACTTCTATTTCCCTTAACCGATTTTGATGAAACAAAGATTTTACAACGCTCCTAATTATATGTAATTCACCTGTGAAAACAAAAATTGTTTTTTTGGTTTTTATTACTCTTCTTTAATTGCCCCGTAGAGGTTTTTTAGAAAAATATTTAATGTACAGACACTCGATTTTTACTGTCTTATTATATGTATAGATAGATAAGTACAAAATACTTTTATATTAACGGAGTTAACGCTAAGAGCTTTCTCTAAGTAAGAAAATAATTCTAGAAAACAAATAAAAAACGAAAACAGAAAATTATTGTTTATGGCAGGATTCGATCCAGCTACTTTCTAGAAACATTTCTTTACTAAAATATTTAAAAAAATAGACTTCTAAAAAATTAATACAATACAAAAAAACATTGCGGACCCACCATACCACTAGCCCTACCCCTGGTGGTAGGGTGGGTCCCAAACCATACCACCAAAGGGTAAAAACAAAAGAAGTAATGTCTAGCAGGATTCGAACCCTCTACTTAAAGAAATGATCCGCGACCTCTACCGATAGGCCAACATGCTTTGCTTGTTACTGCCGAAATTTCAAATGGGTTTTGTCTATAGGTACGCAACTTGCAGTGTTTGAAGTAAATTTTCAATCGACCATAACTTCTTTTTCCCTTAACCGATTTTGACGAAACAAAGTTTTGACAACGCTCCTAATTATATGTAATCCAACTGTGAAAACCGCGTTTAAATCCGTTGAGTATTTCCGAAGTTATAACGTACCAGACAGACATACATACATACATACATACAGACAGACAAAAATTCCAAAAACTGTCTTTTTGGTTTCTGTTACTCTTTTTTAATCGCAATCTATCAGTTTTTTTGAAAAATATCAAATGTACAGACACTCTGATTTTAGTGTCTTATTATATGTATTGATAAGATACTAGCTAATGCCCGCGGCTCCGCCCGCGTGCGCCTCGGTAATATCACGCCCGAAGTAGCCTATGTTTGACTCCTAGTGCATAACTATATCCATACCAAATTTCATTACAATCGGTCCAGCAGTTTAGCTGTGAAGAGGTGACAGACAGACAGACTTTCGCATTTATAATATTACTAGCTGTTCCCCGCGGCTTCGCCCCACGTGGGACTCGGTTATATCGCGCCCAAAAGTAGCCTATGTTTGACTTCAGGTCGTTAACTACATCCCCACCAAATTTCATCACAATCGGTCCAGCAGTTTAGCCGTGAAGAGGTGACAGACAGACAGACTTTCGCATTTATAATATTAGTATGGAAGTATGGATATGGATATATGGATATGGATTTTAATATAATAATATACCACAAACGTGTCACAAGCGCGCTGCCAACTAGTGCCCTAGGATATTTCGCCACATATCTCGAATCACCTTCATTTGTTTATTTTGGTATAAAATTACGAGGATTTGAGGAAACAAAAGGTATTTTTGTATTCTGCCTTCTCTGATTCTGCTTTGACCAAATCTAAAACATGGTTCTATTCTCATCTTTTTATCCTCCCTCGTCATCATCTCTAATCCCTAACCTAATCCTTACGTCCCAACCCTATCAGTGAATTATTCGTCTATCATTCAGATCATTCAATTCATTCGGTCAATCAATCAGTTACGTCACCTCCTCCGGGTGTTTCGCACGTGCTGTGAACAGCGCTTGATGACATTTTAGTTTTAGTTCGTGTTATTATTTAATTGTGACAAGGTTTAATTTCGATTTTATTGGCTCGAGTGCTGTGTATTATGTGTTATGAATAGTGTTAATAATTAGCTTTATATTTTAAGGTTTTACTTAAGGTAAGATTTCATTCGAAGGTCTGTTTGTTGATTCGGCTAAAATTAAAATTCTGCGCAGGTTGGTATAGGGCTGGACAAAGTTCATTGTCACGTTTAATCGATTTGTTCTCGATATATTGATTTCGATTCTAGTTTTGTATATAATATAATAAATTATAAATTATTATATTTTGGAAAGAATATAGAAAGGAAAGATGGTTTAATATCATAAATTTGATGTTTAAGTTTGCTTTTCGCGAAAATATCTAGTTCTTGAGATATTTTTAATTCGTCCACAGGATCGGATTAGGGCACTATCCTTATAAACCAATCGCCCGCATGAATTCCCATCGAGAACAGTGCTTTTTCCCGAGATAAAAGGTACCCTATGTACCCAATAGTCCTAGCTACGTGTATTCTAAATAAAAATAAATTTCAGGAAGATTGGTTCAGAAGATAGGCCGTAAAGATGTAACAAACAAATATACAAACTCACTCGCATTTATAATATTAGTTGGGATGGGATTTAGTTGATTAAATTCATGTACATTCAAATACTTTTCTGTTGCTCTTCCAAAATACTTTGTAATTATGTGGTTCAAACTTATTTTTTTGAACAAAATGTATAATTTTGTCACAATTTTGTCAATGTTTTATTGTGGCGCTATTCTTGGGTCGGGTTGATTGCCCTTATTTTATTTTAATAACAGAAGGCAATGAAAAATAATTATATATTTATAAGCTTCAACGTATTGTTCTTTATTTATACATAAATCGATTAAAAGTGACATATACTCGATTAAACGTGATATCGATTATGCATGATGCGTGGTTCGCATCACTATACCAGCCGGGCAGCATTATGTTGTTTAGTTGTGTGTGTAAACGTCAAAATTCTTGGAAATTGCTACGGGAATTGTGCGTTCAATGTTCGGCCCGGGCCGGGGCAAAACCATTTTTTAAACATATTCTTAGTCGTAAAACATTAAAGATAGACACCACCTGTTTAACATATAAGTTTTTTGTCGAAAATGTGCATTTGAAACTGCCCGTATATAGATAAGGTAAATATTGCATTGTTTTAATTCAGGGCTTATTAAAATTTGTGTCTACTGGGTTATTGTCGAGTCAAATTAATTCGCACGGACATTTTCTCAGTATTCATTTACATTTTTCATTGTTTTATAAGCAGTATCTATGTCTGGCTACTACCTTCTTTCTGTATTAAATTAGGTACTATTTCGTTTCTACAGTATCTTCCACTGTGGCGTAGTGTTAACGTCCTTTGGTTCTAAACCACGAAGCCTAGGGTTGGAGCTTTGGTTAGGCCAAAAAACCTTTTCTTGGGACAGGTTATTCTGTCTTTGAATAGTTTTTATCTAATGTTAAAGTTACATAATTGTGATAACTACTCTCTTTGTGGTATAAACACCAAAAATTAAGGTGATACCTCTTAATTTGAAACATATTAAGTTAATAAATTATAATTCCCTATAGTTACAAATTGAATTATTGCTTAAAACAGCCACTTTTAACAGTTTTGCAATTTGTAACTATATGGAACTAAAATTTAATAATTAAATATGATTAAAATTAACTTCAGATCCAGAACCTTAATTACAGCAGAGGGATTTTTGATAACTTGTGTTTTCAGTGAGTAATGATTTTTAAATGACAGTGGCGTTAGTGTTCACCGAGGTATCACCTTATGCCAAAACAATTTGGCCAAAATCAAGATTTATGTAGAACTAGCGACCCGCCCTGGCTTCGCACGGGTGCAATGCTACAATAATTTATTATAAATACAAACTATCCTCTTGAATCTATTAAAAAAACCGCATCAAAATCCGTTGTGTAGTTTCAAAGATCTAAGCAGACATAGGAACAGACAGCGGGAAGCGACTTTGTTTTATACTATGTAGTGATGCCTATGTCCAACAGTGGACATATGACTGAAATGCAATAATAATAGTCTTTAGCTAGTATCATAGAACAAGGGAAACATTTGATTTGTTCATAATCAATACATATCTATACTAATATTATAAAGAGGAAATATTTGATTGATTTTTGCATCAAATAGGCTTCGTAACTACTTGGTACTGATTTTCAAAATTCGACATATTTGAAAGCCACACTATCCTTAATGCAGCTGACAGGCGAAACCAGGATGGACTGCTAGTTATTCATAATTTTATACTTACTAGCATTGTCTGTGGTACCCATACAAATTAAGCAATCAGCTGATAGGTACAAGTCTGGGATTTTTTTTCATATACCACTTCATGTAGTCATTGGTTAAAGTTTCTCAGTTTATTATAAACTTTGTATTATCAAAGCCTATGTCACTCAGTGATAGTGTACTGCAGTGGCTTTTAAAGTGTTCAAACAAGAAAACTCAACTTTATTATATTAGTATACTAGCGACCCGCTCTGGCTTCACATGGGCATAAAAACAATCCTCTTGAATCACTCTAAAAACCGCATCAAAATCCGTTGCATAGTTTTAAAGATTTAAGCATACTAAGGGACATAGGGACAGAGAAAGCGACTTTGTTTTATACTATGTAGTGATGCACTAAATAAAACATAACCCTCCTTCTATAGCAGTAGGGTAATGATTATATGAAATCACTTGTAATAGCAAGGATTTATCAGTTATTACAAAATTACGGTAAAATTTTCCTTATTCCGCCATGTCATATATTATTTCTATTAGTATACTTAAAACTAACCTTCAGGTTGTGGTTCTAGGACAATAATGTCTGCGCATATACCTACTCTTTTAGCTATTTCACAACTATCACTACATAGTATAAAACAAAGTCGCTTTCTCTGTCCCTATATCCCTTTGTATGGTTAAATCTTTAAAACTACGCAACGGATCTTGATAAGGTTTTTTTTTAATAGATAGAGTGATTCAAACTAAAGGTTTTTATTCCATGCAAAGCTGGGGCGGGTCGCTAGTATATAGATAAACATCCAAGACCCAAGCCAATCAGAAAAAGATGATTTTTCATAGTGTTGGTAATGAATTATGTGTTCTGTCTACTTAGAGGGTTGGTCTTGAAAAGTTTAATATAATAATATCTTATCCATGCAGTCTGCAACATTTATGTCGAGTTTTTTTACTATTAAGTCGATAAACAGCAAGGAGGATAATATATATATACTAGCTGTTCCACGCGGTTTCACTCGCCCTTGGTGTTTATGTACTTTAGCCTATAACCTTCCCCAAGAATCTAGCTATCATATGCAGAAAGAATTTTTCAAATCTGACCAGTAGTTCCCAAGTTATAAGCGTTCAAACAAACAAACAAACAAAATCTTCAGCTTTATAATATTAGTATAGGTATTACGGAGGATATTATAATAATTGTTATTTAAAAGTACATGCCAACTGCCTTTTAGTTTTTAATCTCCTATTTGACTGGAAGAAATTTCTATAGAAATAAGTAGCACCCTTGTACTAAATTTCCTAATTTTAAATGTCCTTTGTTTGTATTTGAAGTGTTCATGAATTAAATAAATAAATAGAAAAAATAGGCTTACAACCTGAGAATTGTGATTATATACTTTATTATACATTAATATCTGGAAGAAATTAAAAAAAAAAAATTGCATTCTTACGCACCATCATGCGGGTCCGTTTCAACCGGGATGGAAAGACGGATTACTCATTTAAAACAGGTGTGATAATAAAGATGTAAAAATACAATTCAGCAATATTAGTATATAGGATAGATATAAGTTGTTTATATCATAAAACGTTTGATAAATATTCTTCCTTATGCTTATCACAGTTTTTTTTTATTTCAGATAAGCATTTTAACAAAATCCGTTTGTCATTAATTTGGTAAGTATTTCAACCAATTTCAAGCGAGAAAAGCAATAAGACTATTTTTAAAAACCAAAATATTAACATTTCAAACTCTGCAATCGCAAACGATAGATTTTTCTTGGCTAGTCCAAATTTTTACAAAGATGTATAATTCGAAATCCATTTTGAGGAATGGGCTTAGAAAACAGTTTGCCATGATCAGATTTTTTATCAAGCAAATATTTTTTTAGATATCAGCAAAAAACCCAATGACCTCCATTTTCAAAATTTCACTACAAGGTCAAATAAATTGTATGAGCCGCTTACATGTGACGTAAGCAGCTTTCTCAATATTGTTCTGTAAGTTGGCAGCATAGTGATTATATACTCTTTGCTTGGAAGTATTGCTAGCACAAGCCAGTCAAATCGTCATAATCTGTCATTGTCATATTTTTATTCTAGTAAAAATAACCTAAATAATTTGTTTCAACACGGAGTGACGTCATCGCTGTATATATTTTTAAAATTAAAAAAAAAAACATTTACAATATTAAGAATTTTTCTCTTCAAATAGTAGTATCTCTCAAATGGTCTATTTTATCGAAAAACCACATAAAACCACTATCATATTTTTTTTTGGACTAGCCAATAGGGTATGAGTGAAAATTTTTGAAACGCTTGAATTTTTTTTTGTCGGTAGGAATAAGGTTCCTTGATACCAGAAATAAATCTCAGATTTTTAGAATCAGCCAATTATTTTAAATAAAATACTACATTTTAATGACGAATTAATGGCGTCGCTACGGCCTTTGCGGTCTATTCCTTTGCTTCGTTCGGTAAATTAATTGTCATAAATGTCATTTATGACAACCAAAACCAACATAAATGACACTAATGACAACCAAAACCAACATGAAATGACATTCATGACTACCAAAACCAACATGACAATGACATTTGTTTTTTTTACCGAACGAAGCAAAGGAATAGACCGCAAAGGCCGTAGCGACGCCATTAATTCGTCATTAAAATATAACATTTTATTTAAAATAATTGGCTGATTCTAAAAATCTGAGATTTATTTCTGGTATCAAGGAACCTTATTCCTACCGAAAGAAAAAAATTCAAGCGTTTTAAAAATTTTCACTTATTCCCTATTGTTTGTCGGTCACAGGTGGCGCCACTGGTCATCTTAATATATTTTTCAATCCTTGTAGCGCCACCTATTAGCAAGAAAAGATACTAAATCTAAGGCAATTTCATCACATGACTGTACTAATAGGAGTGCTTTTTTCAGAAGTAAAATGTCGCTCTGGGCAAAAGCTCAGCAACTGCCGCCAGACTGCCTACAGAAGGTAATTAATATCTACAGCATTTTTATAAGGTCAAATCAACTGTAAATATTTTAAGGGTAGATTCAGACCACTATACTGAACAACTTTTCCAAATAAACTAATGTCAAAATATGAAATTATTTTTTTCACTCACCATACTTAACCAGATCAGCTGATTCTCAACTTGTATGGGAGGTCAAAATATTTTTTTTACGTATTTCTATATAAGTTTATTTGGAAAAGCTAAGCTACCTCCCCACCAATTTTGGTACTGCTTTTGATGACCTCGTCCTAATGGTCGTCATAGCCAATCGACCATGCACACCCTGATGTCAGAGTTCTTCGGAACCGCCTTTCGGCCTCTGACGTGGTTTCTTTAACGACTATCAGATGGCAGCCAGAATGAATGGCTGAAAGTGCCTTTGAAAAAAAAAAGAACTAATTCTTTTCTTAGGGAATGGGATGGTCTATTTCTAAAGCTACTAGTGACCCGCCCCAGCTTCGCATGGGCATAAAATCTCTCTCTCTCTCTTGAATCACTCTATATATTTAAAAAAAACCGCATCAAAATCCGTTGCGTAGTTTTAAAGATTTAAGCATACATAGGGACAGAGAAAGCAACTTTCTTTTATACTATGTAGTGATATGTATTTTTTTCATTAGTTTTTATAACTATCAAATGTATTTCAGGTGCGGTCTATCTACATGGAAAATTTCCCCATAGAAGTTAGGCATTGCCTTGCGCCGTGGATCGAGAATCGGATATGGTGAGTTTTTGGTGACATTTATTACATTATCTAAGCGTTACCCCGGTTGCACACCAATCCATATGGCCTTGGAGCTCGTAGCGTGCTTAAACCGGATGTCTCAGTTTTATTTTCCCTTCCCCAAATATTACTTGAGTAATTTATAGTTTACTAGCGACCCACCCCGGCTACGCATGGGCATAAAAACCTTCCTCTTTAATCACTATCTATTAAAAAAAACCGTATCAAAATCCGTTGCGAAGTTTTAAAGATTTAAGCATACAAAGGGATATAGGGACAGAGAAAGCGACTTTGTTTTATACTATGTAGTGAAGTCCACTCATGATACTGAGCCTCTAGTATTAACATATATATTACAAGGGTAACGGTGTTTACCACAGAACAGAGAAATTATCCGAATAGAAATGTTTTGACACGAATTTAGTTCCAGGATCAGTGTGGCAGCGTATTCTCTCTTCTTATCTTCAATTAATACATGTAAACCACACCACACCTTATAAGAAATGTATTACGTAGTTTACAACAAAGCCACCTAATATTATCGACCAATAACAGTGGCAATAAACGACGCAATCAAATTCCCCGCCCATTTTTTCTTTGTGAAACGTTGGCCTGCAAGCCAAACTAGTGACACGTTTTTCGTGCGCTGTGCCACTTCTTGTTAATATTTTCTGAATTCTGTTGTGTTTACCCTATCACCTTGTATAATGTTAATCTGGGGGTTTTGGCGCCATGCTAAAGTCGCTCAGTTATCGTCATTGTATTTATTTTCTAACTAGCTGTTGCCCGCGGCTCCGCCCGCGTGGGACTCGGTTATATCGCGCCCAAAAGTAGCCTATGTTTGACCCCAGGTCGTTAACTACATCCCTACCAAATTTCATCACAATCGGTCCAGCAGTTTAGCCGTGAAGAGGTGACAGACAGACGGACAGACTTTCGCATTTATAATATTAGTATGGATATGGATATGGATATTTGTGTTTTTTCGAGTATTTGTGCATAATAAAGGTGGATTATTATTCGCTAAGTGTTCGTGAACAAGCGCGAGTGTTGGGAAGTGGTACAATGTCGTATAAGTGACTTTAATCCTTGTCACCAAAATCTCCCAAGATAAAGCTAAGTGAAACTTCCACCGCTTCACATTACCCTTGACTAACTTGACTAGACATGACTTGACTGTGACTCGACAAAACGAAGAACATTTATCTAAAACTTGACACTGGCAAAAATAAGCTTTATGTTTGATTGCCATCAAAAAAAAAATAATAATGTAAATCTGTCTGTGTCCCCAGGACGACGGAAGCGGACGAGCAGCAATACAATTTCGTGGAGGAGTTGGTACATGAGATAAACGAGCACGCCGCACTCCTGCACACCCCGGAGATGTTTGTTACCAAAATGAAGCTTATTGAGGCCGCCAAGGCGATCCACATTCAGTACGGGTGAGTTGTCTTACCAGCTTTCGCCCGCGGCTTCGCGTGAGTTTCCCTCGGGAACTGTGCTTATTCCCGAGGTGAAATGGTGTGTTTATATATAATACTAGCTGTTCCCCGCGGCTTCGCCTCGCGTGGGACTCTGTTATATCGCGCCCAAAAGTAGCCTATGTTTGACCTCAGGTCGTTAACTACATCCCTACCAAATTTCATTACAATCGGTCCAGCAGTTTAGCCGTGAAGAGGTGACAGACAGACAGACAGACTTTCGCATTTATAATATTAGTATGGATTCATGACTTTTTTATAGATTCAAAATTTTGAAATTGCTTGACATTGATTTTAAGATGTAACGACGCGACCAAGAAGTTATACTTGTATGCCGTGACGGTTAGGCGTGTTTGTTTCTAATGGTGATTTGTAAAACCTTACTGTACGACATGTTTACAAGTAATAAATGAATTTGAACCTATGTCCTTCTCAATACTCCTATCTATGTGTATGCGAAAGTTAGTTTGTATATTTGTTAACCTCTTCACGACCTGTCTACTGAACCAATCTTCCTGAAATTTCGATATACACATATCTATGGGTATTGAAAAGGACATAGATTACCTTTCGTCTCGGGAACAAAAGCACTGTTCCCGCAGGAATTTCATGCGGTTCGCCCGCATGAAATTCCTGCGGGAACAGTGCCGCGGGCGAAAGCTATTCATACTATATATGTTGTTAAATTGAAAAAAATAAAATAAAGAAAGAAAAGTCTTAGTATTGTTTGTTGATTATTATTTGTCTTCCGGGCCCGAGTCCGACTCTCACTTGGCCGATTTTTTATTTATTTATTTCTGAGGGAATCGTCGAATGGGGAAACCATGACATAGCCGATGCGGCTAGCAACCCATCACTATTAATTTCCTGTTTCAACTACCATCATGCTAAACGTGGCCTAAGGTCTTATGGTCTGGGCTCTGTCCACCTCGTATGGGATAAAGACGTGATTATATATAAGGTGGACACAAATCAACTGCAAATATTTTAAGGGCAGATACAGACCACTATACTGAACAACTTTTCCAAATAAACTTGTATCGAAATACGAAATTTTATTTTTCACTCTCCATACTAAACTAGATCAGCTGATTCTCAAATTGTATGGGAGGTGAAAATTTTTGTTTTAGTATTTTGACATAAATTTATTTGGGAAAGTTGTTCAGTTTAGTGGTCTGAATCTGCCCTTAAAATATTTGCAGTTGATTTAAATTCACCTTTATATGTACTAGCTGTTCCCCGCGGCTCCGCCCCGCGTGGGACTCGGTTATATCGCGCCCAAAAGTAGCCTATGTTTGACCTCAGGTCGTTAACTACATCTCTACCAAATTTCATCACAATCGGTCCAGCAGTTTAGCCGTGAAGAGGTGACAGATAGACAGACTTTCGCATTTATAATATTAGTATGGATGTATTTATTTTCTGTCGCAGCCACGCCCCCCACGAGCTATACAACTACATGCGCAGCTGTCTGATGATGGAGCTTGATGTTATACAAAAGGCCATGGGCGGACAATACACTTCGCCGCCGCAAACCGAGAGGAAATACAGCGAGGTTCGTATACTAGCAGTCCACCCCGGCTTTGCTCGTGGTACTTATCAACAAAAAGCAAGCCTTTAACCCCTTAAGGTGATATCTCGGTGAACACTAGCGCCACCGTCATTTAAAAATCATTATTCACTGAAAACACAAGTTATCAAAAATCCCTCTGCTGTAATTAAGGTTCTGGATCTGAAGTTAATTTTAAACATATTAAATTATAATTCCATATAGTTACAAATTGCTTAATGGTTTAAAACGGCTACTTTTAGCAGTTTTGCAATTTGTAACTATATTGAACTATAATTTAATAATTGAATATGATTAAAATTAACTTCAGATCCAGAACCATAATTACAGCAGAGGGATTTTTGATAACTTGTGTTTTCAGTGAGTAATGATTTTTAAATGACGGTGGCACTAGTGTTCACCGAGGTATCACCTTAAGGTTGAAATTTGTCTGCAGTATATAAGGGTAGTTTGTATTCTATGTACATTTATTTACCTATATAATTTACATAAATATATATCTAAACCTTTATTTATTATTGTTCTCGTATTGCAGACATGTTAAATTGCTATGCCTTAAATATATTTTTAAATATATATATATATAAATCACCATGTGTTTACCAACTAAAGGCGTTTTATATAGCAAGCGTGGATTTTTTTGACAATACATACATGGCTTTATTCACTTTGGCTGAAAGTAGCTTTCGAATTAATGACATTTCTATCTTGAGCTCCTCCGTGCTTCGGAAGGCATTAAAAGCCGTTGGTCCCGGCTGTTATCGGTAGATGGCAGTCGTTAGGCTATGTCAGATGCCTTTAGGTAGCCTCAGAAATCTGCCAGTGTTGTCCACCAACACACCCGGGCCATGTTCCTGTTGGTCTGGTTTCTATAAAAAGGGTTACGGAGGTCAGACGGCAGTCGCTCCATTGTAATAACCAGTACCGACAAATCAGGACAATGATTAATAGCGTACCCTGGGACCGGCAACCGAGAGCGCTCGGACGAAGACGATAAGATTTTTTAAATACATACATACATTTAATCACGTCTTTATCCCATGCGGGGTAGACAGAGCCTAGAGCCATAAGACCTTAGGCCACGTTTAGCATGATGGTAGTTGAAACAGGAAATCAATAGTGATGGGTTGCTAGCCGCATCGCCTATGTCATGATTTCCCCATTCGGCGATTCCCTCAGACGAGTTTCACGGCTTGCGCTGGAGGAGAAGCAGCTGGTACATTCTATGTTTTTCTTTTTCTCCCAGACCAGCGTGGAAGATTTGAGATTTTTTAAAGAGAGTATAATCACTAAAAAGTTCAATTTCCCAACAGCTGATTGGCGGTTTGCGTACAGTTCAACAGAAGGTGAACCAGGTCAGCACCAAGATCAGGGAGCTGGAAGCCAACATGGAGTCATTCTCACTGGAGTACCACGAGTGTGTCAAGAAGAAGGGTGAGTACTCTAGTCACAGAATCCATACTAATATTATAAATGCGAAAGTCTGTCTGTCTGTCTGTCTGTCACCTCTTCACGGCTAAACTGCTGCAACGATTGTGATGAAATTTGGTAGGGATGTAGTTAATGACATGAGGTCAAACATAGGCTACTTTTGGGCGCGATATAACCGAGTCTCACGCGGGGCGAAGCCGCGGGGTACAGCTATTTTAGATATATTAACAAGAAGTGGCATAGCGCACGAAAAACGTGTCACTAGTTTGGCTTGCAGGCCAACGTTTCACACAGAAAAAATGAGAGGGGAATTTGATTGCGTCATTTATTGCCACTGTTATTGGTCGATAATATTAGGTGGCTTTGTTGTAAACTACGTAATACATTTCTAATATAGTGTGGTGTGGTTTACATGTATGAATTGAAGATAAGAAGAGAGAACACGCTGCCACACTGATCCTGGCACTAAATCCGCGTCAAAACATTTCTATTCGGATAATTTCTCTGTTCTGTGACTCTAGTGGATTCGTAGGTCACTGTTACACCTTACTTTTCTCATGTACAAAGGGTGATCTGGGAGATTTTGGCGGGAATATAGAAGTCTCAACATTGCGCTGTGTATTTTTTTTTTAACAAACTTAAGATGTTCTTCCGAGTTAAAACAAAACAATTGGTGAAAGTTTTAAGCAAATCGGTTCAGTACTTTCTAAGTAAAGCGTGATCATACATAAAGACAGTCACAAAAAATTAAAAAAAAATTTTTTTTGCTTTCTATTATTTTTTTAGGTGTCCCTCAATCCAATTTAGTCAAAATTACTAACAACAAATTATTTTTACTGTTTTATTCTAGTATAGATTAATGAATATGTTGATAATAAAGACTGTATGTTATCCAATCCAAATGAAATAAAATAAATAAAAATAATTTAAAGTTGTTCAATATAGTGGTCGTAATTTGCCCTTAAAATATTTGAAGTTGATTTGTGTCCACCTTATATAAGGTGAATTTAAATCAACTGCAAATATTTTAAGGGCTGATTCAGACCACTAAACTGAACAACTTTCCCAAATAATAATGGGATATGTCGAAATACGAATTTTCATGGAAGGTATGACTGTATCCCAATTTTGAACAAGATCTGTTATAAAGTTCCTACCCGTTCACACAATTGTAATGAACATAAATTTTTTGCTACTCACTATTTTAGGACAAACGCGGGTAAGCGTTCTCCCTTGTTTTGTTTAACAAAATATTATAATGATAACTTTAACAGCATAGATATATTTGCAACTAGTCCTGGTAGATTTGAAAATCTACTGCTTTCAAAGCTTACAACTGAATAAATACCTAAATAAAAAATATTGTACACCTAGTTGCTAAGACGTGTGTTGTGTCGCAAATAAAAATCTTATACACTTTATGGTTGAGTATACACACTTACCAGAAACCATATTACTTGTAATGTATAAATCTGTCTCTGTAGTTACTTACTACATAAGAATACACATGTAACATTGCTTCCTTTTTTGAGAACCCGTAAATTAATTTAATGTATATATTTTTTTTTTTTTTTATTTAACTTTATTGTAAAAATACAATAGGCGGACTTAATGCTAAAAGCATTATCTAACAGTCAACCTTTGGGTCAAGCAGAGAACAGTTTGTGGGTGCAAAAATAACATTTACTTAAATAACAAATATAATAAACTTACATAACATACCTAATAAATAGTTAATATATACATATATATATACATACATACATATTAATACATATATACCTATCATAAAATATATTAGCCATAGTAAAAAAAAAAAATATATATATTAAAAGCAAAATAAACAATAGCAGCAATTCTCAATTTCCCCTCCCTTTCCGCTTCCTATAATTTTGAGAGTAGGAACTTGTAGACAAGCTTTTTGAAAGTAGCACGACTGGAGGCCTGCCTAATCGATTCTGGAAGCCGATTCCAAAGTCTTACTGCGGTCACGGCGAAAGATTTGGAGAAAAATTCAGTATGATGAGAAGGCGTTGCAAGAGACATATTATTAGAAGAACGCAGGTTTCTATCATGATTGGAACTTAAAAGTTTGAAATCACATTTAAGGTAATTGGGAGTGAGTGGATTACTAAGAAGTTTATTACTATGTGGTGAACGTTGTTGGTGGCATAATTAATTAAGTTTTTAAATAAGAGAATTAATTTAAGTATATCTCTGTTTGATCACCTAAATAAATGAAAAAAAAAAAGAAATACGAAAAAACTTTTTGACCACCCATACAAATTGAGAATCAGCTGATCTAGTTCAGTATGGAGAGTGAGAAATAAAATTTCATATTTCGATATAAGTTTATTTGGAAAAGTTGTTCAGTATAGTGGTCTGTATCAGCCCTCAAAATATTTGAAGTTGATTTGTGTCTACCTCATATATCCACATTTCGTATTCTATTATTGCCAGTTACGAAGTACTTTTCCATCGTCAGGCCACCGCAGCTACCTCATGCAGCAATCGCCTGCCACGCCAGACTTTGTTTTATACTATGTAGTGATAGTGAATGTTTTTTTTATAGGTAATACTATTATTGCCAAAGTTACGTGGCATACAAAGGGACATAGGGACAGAGAAGGCGACTTTGTTTTATACTATGTAGTGATAGTGAATGTTTTTTTTATAGGTAATACTATTATTGCCAAAGTTACGTGGCATACAAAGGGACATAGGGACAGAGAAGGCGACTTTGTTTTATACTATGTAGTGATAGTGAATGTTTTTTTTATAGGTAATACTATTATTGCCAAAGTTACGTAGCATACAAAGGGACATAGGGACAGAGAAAGCGACTTTGTTTTATACTATGTAGTGATAGTGATATTGAAGTTATAGGTATACTATAATTGCCGAAGTTACGAAGTACTTTTCCATTATCAGGCCACCGCAGCTACCTCATGCAGCAATCGCCTGCCACGCCAGACCGTCGCGACTACGAGGCTCATCTCACGATGCAAATTGAAGAGCAAGAGAGGAAGCTCAACGCTCGTCTGACGCATATAAACAGTTCCCAACTGGCCCTGGTCGACTATATGAAGGAGAATATAGCTACTTTGGCCCAGCTGCAGAGCCAGGTGTTGGATGGCGAGCTCATAAAGTGAGTATCTATTCTAATATAATAAAGCTGAAGTTTGTTTATTTGTTTGTTTGTTTGAACGCTTATAACTTATATTACAGATTCAGACCACTAAACTGAACAACATTCCTAAATAAACTTATGTCGAAATACCAAAAAAATAATTTTTTTTACCTCCCATACAAATTGAGAATCAGCTGATCTAGTTTAGTATGGAGAGTGAAAAATAAAATTTCATATTTCGATACAAGTTTATTTGGAAAAGTTGTTCAGTATAGTGGTCTGTATCTGCCCTTAAAATATTTGCAGTTGATTTGTGTTCACCTCGTATATTTTTTTTTATTTGACAGGTGGAAACGCGAGCAGCAGTTAAGCGGCAACGGGGTCCAAATGCAGACGAACCTGAACGCGATACAAGAGTGGTGCGAACTCCTGGCCGATCTGATATGGACGACTAGACAGCAAGTGAACAACGTCTCTCGCATCATCAACAAGACATTGGCCGAGGCTCGCCAGCCGCACCTGCCGGAGATGCTGGAGGAGTGCAGCAAACAGGTGAGGGAATTAAAAAAATAAAATAAAAAAAATCTACCCCCCCCCCCCCTAAAGTTGCTAGGATGGAAACTTGTATCTAGAAAACTAGTGAACAACGTGACTCGCATCATGAACAAGACATTGGCTGAAGCAGGGCAAGCGGTTACCGAGACTTTTAAAACCAGAAATAGGTAGGAGTCATTATAATTTGATGACAGATTCGAGCTCTTATTATAGGTTTCTTTCCTTCCCATATTCTATAGCTTATACACTGACAGTTTGGGTCTATGAGAATATCTAAGGGTTGACAGCGTGTTTGCGTTACCCTCCCCCCCCCTTCCCCAATGTTGCTAGGAAGGAAACTTGATCTAGGAAACTAGACAGCAAGTGAACAACGTCTCTCGCATCATCAACAAGACATTGGCCGAGGCTCGCCAGCCTCACCTGCCGGAGATGCTGGAGGAGTGCAGCAAACAGGTGAGGGAATTAAAAAAAAAAAAAGAAAAAAAAATTCGATGACGTAGCTGTAAGTTTTATATTTAATTGCACGGAACTAGTATAAGCATTATAATAAAATAAAAACAAAAGAAAAAAAAAGTACGGACCACGAGTCCGTAGTTGTAAATTTATAAAAAAAAACAGGTAAGGGAAAGCGGTTACCGCGTCCTTTAAAACCAGAAATAGGTAGGAGTCATTATAATTTGATTATTCGAGCTCTTATAGATCACGGAAGACAACTAATGGTTATTTCTGCTGATTTTGGGGTTCCTTCCTTTTGATTTCTTTATAACTGACTGTTTAGATCTATGAGCCTATATAGGGTTGACAGCGTGTCTGCGATACTCAATGTTGCTAGGAGTTATCTGTCTAACCTGATCTAAATGACTGGACAGGGTTTTGTGGTCCATTCATACATTTTGTGTAGGTGACTCGGTCAATCGACTATGCACACCCTCGTGTCGAGAGTTGTTCGGAACCGCCTCTTGATGCTGGTCTGGGAGAAAAAGAAAAACATAGAATTTACCAGCTGCTTCTCTTCCCGCGCAAGTCGTAAAAGTCGTCTAAGGGAATCGCCGAATGGGGAAATCATGACATAGGCGATGCGGCTAGCAACCCATCACTATTGATTTCCTGTTTCAACTACCATTATGCTAAACGTGGCCTAAGGTCTTATGGCTCTAGGCTCTGTCTGTTATGGGATAAAGACGTGATTATATGTATGTATGCCTCTCGGCCTCTGACGTGGTTCCTTTAACGACTACCAGATGGCAGCCGGGACCAACGGCTTAACGCGCCTTCCGAAGCACGGAATCATCTTTATTATCAGACAATCAGGTGATTCAAGCTTGCAATGTCCTAACCAAACTGGAAACAACTAAACAAAGTATGCTTCCCGTGGGAATCGAACCCACGACCCCCGGGTCTACAGGCTAGGCTAGGCCTAAAGGTTTGTGTGATGAAAGATTTTTAGCAGCGTGCGAGTGACATTTTTACGAACAATCGTAAATTGGGGAATGTCTTTCCAGGTGACCAGTCTTCTTTCGACCCTCGTGACCTCCACGTTCGTGATTGAGAAGCAACCGCCTCAAGTTATGAAGACTAACACTCGGTGAGTGTATTCAATTAATTCATTCATTCATATCGTGCCTTTAATTTCTTTGTCGATGTGGCTTGGCTGGCCAGACCAATCTCCAAATAAATGGCTCCACTGGTAGTTGTTGGTCCTCT
This sequence comes from Apomyelois bistriatella, assembly GCA_947044815.1. Classification (NCBI taxonomy): domain Eukaryota; kingdom Metazoa; phylum Arthropoda; class Insecta; order Lepidoptera; family Pyralidae; genus Apomyelois; species Apomyelois bistriatella. Next base: position 5,054,884 of record OX345717.1, read on the forward strand.
TTTTTTTAACTATTTACGGCCATGGAAACTTGTCTTTTAAGGCCTTTCTTGAATTTATTAATTACTAGCTGACCCGGCGAACTTCGTACCGCCTTAGCGTAAATTTGATTTTCTTAATATTTTTTTCCGTAAGAACCTTGTACAGAGTATTAGAAAACTACAAAAAAAAGATCAGCCAAATCGGTCAAGCCATTTTCATGCTATGTCGTGACAACGAAAAACGGGTTTTATTTATATATATATATATATATATAGATTTACGATAAAATGGTATAATTTCTTATGTGTGTGGCCCACTGTAACTATTTTATTGTATGTTTATACAGTTTCACGGCTACGGTTCGTTTGCTCGTGGGCGGACAACTAAACGTCTATATGACTCCGCCGCGCGTCAGCGTGAGTATATATATTTTTTGGTTTATTATGATCTTTTTATTGTTTTTTTTTGTCTCTTAAAATATTTCCTCAAAATTCAACACCTCTGAAAATCCCATTTTACTATTATGTCCATTTCCAGAGTGATCCACTTTCCAGTGTCCACTTCCAGAGTGATCCACTTTCCAATGTCGTCCACTTCCAAAGTATTCCAATTTCCAATATCGTCCACTTCCTAAGTAATCCACTTTACAATGTCGTCCACTTCCAGAGTGATCCACTTTCCAATGTCTACTTCCAGAGTGATCCACTTTCCAATGTCCACTGCCAGAGTGATCCACTTTCTAATGTCGTCCACTTCCAAAGTAACCCACTTCTAATCAGATTGTCCTCCCCCCCTTTCCCTTAAACACCAAGTCTATTGCAATAGTAAAATATCGCTTCGTAAGCCGTGTTTAGCACAATCAACCTATAAATAATTCAAACTAAAGTATAACACAATCAACCTATAAATAATACGACAGGTGGTAATAATATCAGAGCAGCAGGCCCAATTGTTGCTCAAAAGCGACACGCAGGGCGCTAAGAGCAAGCAGCCGGCGGAGTGCGGCGACATCCTCAACAACACGGGCGTCATGGAGTACCAGGCCACCAGCAGGCAGCTCAGCGTCAGCTTCAGGTGAATGCTTTTATTCAACAATAGAATTTACTCGATGTGACTGATGCACTCTTCTCATCGTTCAAACCTTCCCTGAACTTCCAAAAGTATATCAAGACCAAAATTAGCCAAATCGGTCCAGCTGTTTAATACAAACTAATCACTAGAGGGCGCCACAAATAAAACACACACACTGTACTTTTACACTTATGTATTACCACCGCCGTGGTCAAAAAGAGCGACTACATATAAGAAAATGACAAGAACATTAGGTATGTAGATAAAACTAAACCATATCGAGTTTCAAAACGTAACAACGACATCTGTTGATGAGCGGACGAATTAAACTTAGAACTATGTCAATATGTTTACTTGTGGAATTGAACACCAGCCATTCTCAAATTTTAGCGAGACTAACGAACAGCAATTGATTTTTATATATATAGATAGATTGCAACAACCGCAAATAATTATTTTTGAGAAATGTCATGACATGATTCAGATTTTTTTTTTCGTATTTGGTTAAATTTAGTTTTTTCAAGTCGTGGTGGCGGAGATACTGTATTGTCTCCAGACACTTAATATTTGCATGCCTGCATGCAGGTAAAATACATGTTCTATTCAATAATAATCAGACCTCAATTTCCTGTATTTACGTGCAAATAAATGATTTATGATTTATGAATTAAGGGTCCATATGATGCCAAGTGGCGCCCCCATTTTAAATAAATTATTTTAAGAAAATTGAGACGTGATTTTTGGCGAAAGCGCTTAGTAAAGCTAGACAGTTACCGCTGAGGCGATAAATTATACAACAATAAATGATTGAAAAGCTCATTTATCTACGGCTATCTATATTTACCAAAATTTTAAAATCGTCTCCATTTTTTTTAAAATAATTTATTTAAAATTGGGGCACCACTTGGCATCATATGGGCCATTAATGAATGTATGTTTTCATCCCTTCTATTCGAAATGTTTAACTTTGCTGCCCCAAAAGTAACGACCAAAGTAAGCCTTTTCCGATAGGGTTTTTTAGCGGGCAATAATGAGTTTCAAATTTGGAACAAAACAATACGGTCATGCCGAGTGCACATATTATGAAAAATAAAACACTGGCTGGTAAGAATAAACGCAATCATCGGATGAATTAAAAAAAAAAACTCATAGAGCGAGATGAAAAGTAGTGTATCGTTCGGGCGCAAACATATTTTTGGCTCGGGCGATGTACTTTGAATCCCTCTCTCCGTTCAGGATTCTATTAAAGAATCTCTGGAAGAAAAATCGCCCTCGTCGTAAAAATATTAATTTGCTCCCTTGTGATACAATCTACTATTGGAGAGTGTGACGGGAGCGATAGTGTTATGCTCTCGCGCCACAAAGGGAAGATCTTCCCGCCAGGCGGGTGTGATCCCTGGGGAACTAGCGACAGACGATGTTTTGTCGGAGGTTGTATTTATGCTCCAATCCGTAGGAACTTTGCAAGCGCGATTTAGACTTTCATAGTAATTTGCCATCTTGTATGTAATTGTGAGATTCTTGCTTGTAACGCCATCTGTGGTGCGTCTTTGTAGATTGTTGTGGCGCTAGTGTCGCCACAAATGAATAAATAAACACTTTATTGCACCAATTACATAAACACATTGGATTGTACAGGATCAAATATAAAAATTTGTACAAAGGCGGATTTATCGCAAATGCAATTTCTTCCAACCAATCTTAGATCTAGAATCTTAGGTAGAGAGAAACAAGAAACATTGGAGCGCGAGCGATGCAGAAAGCTAATTGATAAATTAAAGACTAATTAAAGACCTAATACTACACTACACTAGCGCCACCATCATTTAAAAATCATTATTCACTGAAGACACAAGTTATCAAAAATCCCGAAGCCGGAGCGGGTCGCTAGTCTACAATAAAAAAAAAAAACTATTTCCTCCAAATATAGTGCTAAACGGTTCTTAAATACAACAATTAATTGAACAGAAACATGCAACTCCGCAAGATAAAGCGCGCTGAGAAGAAAGGAACAGAAAGCGTGATGGACGAGAAACTGACGCTGCTGTTCCAGTCGCAGTTCAACGTGGGCGGCGGGGAGCTGGTCTTCCAGGTAAAACTACACTAATATTTTATCCCGGGAAAAGCCACTGTTCCCGTGGGAAACTCACCGCGGGCGAAAGCTAGTAAACAATAATGATAAAGAACCTAGTAGGGACCGAGAATGAGAAACTTTTTTTTTGTGGTATCAATACACAATATGGCATTCAAACTTATAGCTTATTAGCTGTTCCCCGCGGCTCCGCCCCGTGTGGGGCTCGGTTATATCGCGCCCAAAAGTAGCCTATGTTTGACCTCAGGTCGTTAACTACATCCCTACCAAATTTCATCACAATCGGTCCAGCAGTTTAGCCGTGAAGAGGTGATAGACAGACTTTCGCATTTATAATATCAGTATGGATTTTTTGCTAGTATCAAGTTTTATTTGAATTTCTTCATTAAGTCAAGTCAGTAGTCATGTCTAGACAAGTTAGTCAGATGGCTAAGTGAAGCACTGGAAGAATTTAATTTAGCATTATCTTAGGTGATTTTGGTGAAAAGTATTAAAGTCACATAAACGTCACTGTACCAATACCCAACACTAATGCTTGTTCACGAACACTTGGCGAATAATAATCCACCATTTTTATGCAAAAATATCCGAAAAAAAACAAAAATTTTGGAAAACAAATACAACACCGACATGATATTTCACCTTCCCTCCAAAACCCTCAAAGATAAACTTACTATGTACTAAGACTTGGCCCACGAGGTAACTTCCATGTGGCATGTTGATTCAACGATAATTGTTCCAATTGTCGTGAGTACATAACACGCCATGCGTGTGAACTCGCACAGTTGACGTGTAAACTCACGCACACTGTGTTTTTGGTGTGGACAGTTTATCTTCATCATCATCATTTCGTGTAGGTGTTATGATCAATCGACCATGCACACCCTGGTGTCAGAGTTCTATCTACTGGTGGTGGTGGTCGTTCACGGCAACCAGGAACATAATAAACTATGTTTTGTAGGTTATGGACCTGGAGTGCTGTTTTTGAAATGTATGACTCACCCAAAATCGGTGACTCGAATGACTATCGTTCGTTTTCGAATGATTTTCATGCGACATAACCGGTGACTCGAACGACAATCGTTCGGCTCACCGGTTTTGGGTGAGTCATACATTTAAAAAATAGCACTCCAGGTCCGTTTCATATTATTATTGAGCTGTTTCGCTATAAATACGCGGTATTACGGATCAAACGTAACATCAATTGTTCAGCTAACTTATTTATACCCAAAATCCACAACACGCCACGCGTGTAAACTCACACAGCTGGCGTGTAAACTCACACACACTGTGTTTTAGGTGTGGACTCTCTCTCTACCGGTAGTGGTGATCGTCCACGGCAATCAGGAACCCCACGGCTGGGCAACGGTCACGTGGGACAACGCTTTCAGCCCATCCGGAAGGGTGCCATTCGCTGTTCCTGATAAGGTGAGAACCTCATTTATTTTGAAATTAAAATGGTTTATTCTCAACATAGGATATTAAAAGGTTGGCTGGAAGAAATTGCATCAGCGATAAGTCCGCCTTTGTACACATTGTTTGTATTTGTATTCAACATGTATAATTTGTATGATAATGGTACAATAAAGAGTATATCTATCTATCTATCTATCTATCTATTCTTATCACTTATCGACGTCAATCATTACTTATATTAGGTACCACTTCCAAAGCGCAAGTGGAGAAGTAGCAACGCCACGAACTCCACTGCAGCATTTTCTTCTTTTATTTTTCTTCTCCGAAAACGTCAATTAACAAAAGTCGACGCGTGCGATAGCTTCAGAAACCTTTACGGAAAGTGTCAAAAGTGACAGCTTTTAGTAATTTTTACAAAGGCAACTATAGCGGATAGTATTTCAATGACTTCCGAGGTTCTAATATAACTTAAGGATACTAGATTTCTGATAAGCTCACTTACAGAATGAGAAATTCTTTTTTTTTTTTGGAAGTGGCGCAGTGAGCTCGAAGAAACAGCCTTAAAACATAAAAATTAATACGAGATATTACAGTTAAAGATACAACATTAAAAATAACCTAAAACTTTGACTAATATTTACAGAGTTTTTGTACAAAAGAATAAATGAAAAAAATATATATATACATATAATTAAATTAAGTAATATAATTTATTTAATACTAGCTGTTGCCCGCGGCTCCGCCCGCGTGCGCCTCGGTTATATCGCGCCCGAAAGTAGGCTATGTTTGATTGCTAGTGCATAACTATGTCCATAGCAAACTTCATCACAATCGGTCCAGCAGTTTAACCGTGAAGAGGTGACAGACAGACAGACTTTCGCATTTATAATATTAGTGTGGAAGTATGGATATGGAAGTATGGATTATAATTGGTGCAGGAATGACCACTTTAAATTTTCAATGTATCTTTCTTTACTAACATAATTAATAAGCACTACTAAAAAAAATTTGTCTTTGTTACTTGAAATAAAAATATCATTCATTCATTCATTCATTCATTATATCTCAGGTAACATGGGGCCAGCTGGCTGAAACGCTTCGCATAAAGTTCTACTCGGCCACGTCCGGCGGCGATTTGTCCGACGACAACCTTCGTTTCCTAGCTGAGAAGATTTTCAGGTAGGTTTCAGGTTTATAATTATTTATTTTCAAAATTTATTATAAATTATTTAAATAATTATGTAATGACTTAAAGCGTTTTTTTTTTTGCAAATATTGGATTGCTTTGTAGCTTTAGTTATTAACTATATGGGTGAAGATGCTTATTAATTCATTCGTTCGTTTCCGTGCCTTATTTAAAAACATATAGATGAAAATATTAATAACATAAAATATTATACTAAATTTATTTCGGTTTTCTTAGCCCCATAATGTCATTATTTAAATTATTCTTTCATTCATGCATTCGTTCAGTAATTCAATCACTCGTTCATAGATCTAATCTGCCACTGAACGTTAGATGAAGATATTAATAAAAATAAATGAAATATTTAGGGTATAACGTAAAACCATAATTTCAAAATTTAAATTATTCATTCATTTGGTCGGTCATTCACTCGTTCACAGGACAAATCTGCCACTGAACGATAGACGGCTATAAATAAAAGTTATTTCGGGTGATTTAGAATTAGAACCCTAATGTCAAAATTCAAATTATTCATTCATTCATTCACTCGTTCACAGGACAAATCTGCCACTGAACGATAGACGGCTATAAACAAAAGTTATTTCGGGTGATTTAGAACCCTAATGTCAAAATTCAAATTATTCATTCATTCATTCACTCGTTCACAGGACAAATCTGCCGCTGAACGTGCCGGAACTGAACGCGATGCCGGTCAGTTGGACCCAATTCTGCAAGGACGCACTACCGGAGAGGAACTTCACTTTCTGGGAGTGGTTCTACCAGGTGGTCAAAGTGACGAGGGAGTATCTGCGCACGCTGTGGTGCGACCGGTGAGTGTCCAACCGGGTGGTCGGTAAATTACGAGGCCACTTTTCGGTTCGCCGTAGTCAGATAAACATTAGAATGCTTCCCGCTTTCCTGAATGTATGTATATATAATCTTATGCCCGAATACTCAAACGCTACTCAATTTTGAGAGCTGTTCAAGTATCATGCTGTCACTGTCATATCGCTGACGTCCAGCGCGACAGCATGATACTTGAGCAGCTCTCAAAATTGAGTAGCGTTCGAGTATTCGTTCGTGAGATATCTCGAACTACAGAACAGAAAATAACAATAGTAAATATATTTCCAGTCTTATAATGGGCTTTATCCAGAAGAAGCAAGCCGAAGACATGCTGTCAAAGTGTCCTCCAGGAACGTTCCTGCTTCGCTTCTCAGATTCTGAACTGGGGGGAATCACCATCGCCTGGGTCGGAGGTCAGTAGGAGTGTTGCTAATATTCGCATTCGAAAATGCGGATACGAATATTCGCATCCGCATTCGCAAATGCGGAATATTCGCTTTAATTCAGACATCTGCATCCGCATTCATCAATGCAGAGTTTTTGCGGATGCAGATTTACGGATTTTTTAATTTAAATTTTAAACAATTTTTTTTTTTTAATATAAATTGAAAAAGATTAAAATTCTGTTGAGTCGTAAAACTAAAAAATTGTGTAATTTTTTTCTTAAAATATGATTAAATATGTAAAAAGTTAAAAAGATACCTTGGTGAACACTAGCGCCATTATCAGTTAAAAATCATTATTTCAAATCTAGAACCTTATTTACATAACACGGATTGAGTGAGGAAGTTAGTGTCGACTACGAATACCACTGAGGTCGAGTGAGGATGAGTCGAGTTCGAGGAAACGTTTGACAATATGGGTGTAATCCATACTCATATTATAAATGCGAAAGTCTGTCTGTCTGTCTGTCTGTCACCTCTTCACGGCTAAACTGCTGCACCGATTGTGATGAAATTTGGTAGGGATGTAGTTAACGACCTGAGGTCAAACATAGGCTACTTTTGGGCGCGATATAACCGAGTCCCACGCGGGCGGAGCCGCGGGAAACAGCTAGTACGTCAATATAATAATACGTGGCTCAATAAGCCTCTATTTTATATATTTTTTTTAATTACTTTTTACGGCCTTGGAAACTAGTCCTTTAAGGCCTCTTCATTTTATTAATCTTCTTCAGTCCTACTTTAGTCAAGTCAAGTCAAAAAGTCAGTCAGTTGTCTAGTCTAGTCAAGTAATGAGTCAAAGTCAGATGGCTAATAATCGACACTGTACCACTTCCCAACACTCACGCTTGTTCACTAACACTTTGCGAATAATAATCCACCAATATTATGCACAAACACTCGAAAAACCCTAAGTTTTGGAAATTAAATACAGCGCGGACATAGCGACAGTTTACTTTCCCTCCAAAAAAAACAAAAAAAAAACCTCTTTTTTATGTTAATTTGTTTTATATACTTTTTTATTATTTTATATACTTTTGTCTTTTGTTTTTGCTCTGGTCTAGATTGTTGTTGTCAAGAGCCTTGAATAAAGGCCGTGCTGAATATCTTGATTTTTATTTACATAGACGCCGACGTACATTTCGGTGTCCACATAGGTACTCATTTTTTTTTTTTCTCCGCCAGATGGCAACGAAGTGTTCAGCCTACAGCCATTCACAGCTCGCGACCTATCATTACGCTCGCTCGCCGACAGAGTGCTTGACCTGCCACAACTGCAGTTCCTGTACCCCAACATCGCCAAGGACGACGTCTTCTCCAAATACTACACTAAGCCTGGTGAGTGATGCACACCCATCATTGTTGTGACCATTCGGTTTTTGCTTAACCTGATAAAATTGTAGTTTTAAACGACATAGCTAAGGATGATGTGTTCTCCAAATACTACACTAAGCCTGGTGAATGATGCACACCCATCATTGTTGTGACCATTTGGTTTTTGCTTAACCTGATAAAATTGTAGTTTTAAATAACATGCTTAACATCTATGCTTTTGTATTCACTTGTGTTTTAGTACAATAAAGTTATAACAAACAAACAAACATAGCTAAGGATGATGTGTTCTCCAAATACTACACTAAGCCTGGTGAGTGATGCACACCCATCATTGTTGTGGCGACTGAGTTTTTACTTAACATAAAGGAAAATAACATATACTTATTCAAGTCAGGGACGGCGTTTACTTTGAGTTCTTTACAAATGCATCATTGTTGTGGCCATTTCGTGTTGGTGTCACGGTCAATCGACCATGCACACCCTGTTGTCAGTTCTTCGGAACCGCCTCTCGGCCTCTGACGTGGTTCCTTTAACGACTACCAGATGGCAGCCGGGACCAACGGCTTAACGTGCCTTTCAGACAATCAGGTGATTCAAGCCTGCAATGTCCTAACCAAACTGGAAACAACTGAACAAAGTATGCTTCCCGCGGGAATCTAACCCACGACTGCCGGGTTTACAAGCAAACGCCTTAACCACTCGACCTCGGAAGCAGATGTCAAGATGTCTACAAATCAACTGCAAATATTTTAAGGGCAGATACAGACCACTATACTGAACAACTTTTCCAAATAAACTTATATCGAAATATGAAATTTTATTTTTCACTCTCCATACTAAACTCAAGATCAGCTCAAATTCAAATTCAAATTCAAATTCAAATTGTTTATTTTCAATATAGGATATTCTTATCACTTATTGACGTCAATTGTTACTTATTTTAAGTTTACCACCACTTCCAAAGCGCAAGTGGAGAAGAAGTGGCGCCACAAACTCCACAGCAGCATTTTCTTCAAAAACGTCAATTCACAAAATTTGAGTCAAATCAGACGAGTTTACATTTGAATATTTTTATAATTATTAATAAAATTATATATTAAATAAATATTGAGGATTATTGAAATAGTTTAATAAAAATGTCAAGTAATAAAAGATGTCATGATAAGATAAAAAAAATAAAAAAAATAAATAATGTACTGAATGTACATATGATCAATTTTTAGCTATAGTTTGGAGGACTCCGCACCAAGCTTAAGTTACACATCCTTGTCATTGAGAAAATCATGAGCGCTATAATAGGCTTTTTTACAAAGTAAATTCTTAACATGTGCTTTGAATTTTCGGTCAGGCAAACTAAGGACCGACTCTGGAAGCTTATTGTAATAGTGTATACAGTTACCCAAAAATGAGTCATTAACTCTACTTAGCCGATATGATGGGAGATATAATTTATTTTTATTCCGTAAGGGTCTATCCGTAACATCGCAAATTTTTTTAAAAGAAGAAATATTTCTCCTGGTATACATAATAACCTCAAATATATATTGAGAAGCGAGAGTTAAAACATTAATATCCTTAAACAACTCCCTAAGCGACTCCCTTGGTCTTAAACCATAAATGGCACGAATTGCCCGCTTTTGCAAAATAAAGATAGTCTTTATTTCACTTGCCCTTCCCCAAAGCAATAGTCCATACGACATTAAGCTATGAAAATAACTAAAGTACACTAGTTTAGCAGTTTCCACATCTGCTATTTGTCTGATTTTTCTGACAGCATAAGCGGCAGAACTAAGTTTTTTAGCTAGGCTTGTAATGTGCGAACCCCATTGCAATTTAGAATCAATTGTGATTCCTAGAAAGGTGGTATTATCTACAAGTTCTAAAATCTCTCCATTCAACGTGACATCAACTTGAACCTGCCTCACGTTTGGTAGTGTGAATTTTATGCATTGGGTCTTATTAGCATTAAGCATTAAGTTGTTAGTTGAGAACCAATTAGAGATGGTATACAAAATATTATTCACATGATTGGTATTTACACTACGGCGATTCATTTTAAAGATTAAAGATGTATCGTCTGCAAATAAGACTATATCAGCGTTCTTTTCAACCGCGTAAGGCAAGTCATTGACATAAATCAAAAAGAGGAATGGTCCAAGAATTGAGCCTTGAGGCACGCCAATTTTTACTGTTGATCCGTCTGATTTGACACTATTTATATCAACAGTCTGACATCTATCACTTAAATAAGATCTTAGTAACTCAATTGACTTAGTATCAAAGCCATAATGAGAAAGCTTGAGCAAAAGTGTCTCATGATCAACACAATCAAATGCTTTAGAAAGATCACAGAAGACCCCGATAGCATCCTGTGATTCTTCCCACGCGTTGTATATATGAGTGATGAGTGCCACTCCCGCATCGGTTGTTGATTTACCGGCAGTAAAACCAAATTGTTGACTGTGAAAGAGGTTGTAGGTCTTAAAGTGCAGTAGCATTTGGTTGAGCATAATCCTTTCAAACACCTTGCTCAATACTGGCAAAATGGAAATAGGTCTGTAATTGCCAGGTTCTAATTTATCTCCTTTTTTGAATAATGGGATTAGTTTACTGTATTTCATTAAATTTGGAAAAATACCTTGATCGATACATTCATTAAAAATAAAAGCTAAATCTGAAGCTACAACATTGATAATGTGATAAATCACGCTAACAGACATACCCCAGTGATCCTCGGACTTTTTTAAGTTAAGCTCTTTAAAAGTTTTAACAATATCACTGGGGTGTATGTAAGAGAAATTAAACTTGGAGTTGCAAGGGGTGACATTCTCTTTAAGCAATGTTTCAGCAGCTTGTGGGCAAGAATTTATATTTGAAGTTATTTGCAATGGAATGTTTGTAAAATAATTTTCAAAAGAATTTACTATTTCTTTAGGGGAAGAAATTTTTTGATCTTCGAATTTGATTTCTTGAATATTTTCCCTTACTTTACATTTCCCAGTTTCTTTATTTATGACCCTCCAAGTCTCTTTCATTTTGTTAGGAGCAACATTAATCTTTTTTTTAATGTAATTAGCTTTAGCCATCCTGCAAACAATTTTGAAAGTCTTCGAGTAGTTTCTAACATAATCAACAAAACAGCTATCAAAAGTGTACTGTTTTTGGGCATACAAATCGAACAGTTTTTGTCTACTTTTATGAATACCCACAGAAGCCCATTCACTAAATTTTAATATATTATTGCGCTTAAGCTTTTTTTGTTTAAAATTTTTGGAGAAACTGTCAGAAATAACACTAAATAGTTTATTATAGTGACTATCAGGATTGTTATCTGTATAAGTCATTGAGCCTAGTTTATTCTCTATTGAGTTTTTAAATTGAGTAATTTTTTCTTTTGTGATGGGTCTACACATAAAACTTTCTTCTGTTACACGCGAATTTTTATTAAGAGTTATCAATTGACCACAATGATCCGAGGGTAATTTACTGAAAACAATTTTACTTAGCGGTTTTTGGCTACTGAAAAAATTATCAATACATTTAGCCGAAGTGGCTGTAAATCGGGTTGGTTCAAAAAATACATTATCTAGATTATAGCTACTAAATAGGTTTAGAAATTGGGAGCTTGTTGCAGAATTTACTAATATATCAATATTAAAGTCGCCACAGATAATTAATCCTTTCTTACTCTTTGATGCTACTGTAAGAACACCATCAACAACTTCCAAGAAGTCACCGAAATTACTACTGGGTGGACTGTACACACATAAAATTATAAATTCCTCAAGCTCGGCGCAGGATACCTCTGCACAGCGTTCAACAGAAAGTCTAGCTATGTCTGACCGCTCTTTATAGCGTAGACCATTTTTTATATAAATAGCGGAACCTCCTCTAATTGCAGACTTCCTCCTGAAACAGCTTGCAACATTAAAGTTGTTTAGACTAAGCATTGTCTCACACTCTTTAATCCAATGCTCTGTTAAACATAAAATATCTACATTTAATGTATCTAGAAATAATTCTACTATAAGTTCTTTGCCGGGAAGCCCTTCTAAGTTTTGATGTACTATTTTTAATTCCTGAGGGTTTCCCATTGTCTGGGTTTGCAGTTTAAATCTGCTATTGCGTCTCCTGAGTCACCATTACAAGTATTTGGCAACTCAGCAGATGTTGTCCTATGACTAGATGTTTGTTTACAATGTAAACTCGTCCAAAAATTAATAGTATAAGCTACAAGTGTAGCAAGCTTATGTCTATAAAAATTTGAAAGATAAAAATTATCTTTTGTCATAGAACATCCACTAATAAAGTTATTAGTGTCGAAATAAATTAATTTTTCATTATGACTACATGTCAAAGTATGTATTAAGTTATTAAATGAGTTAATGTTCTTATTTATGTTTGGAGGCTGGCAACTAAGATACGGAAATGCACATATAATTACTTTGAAAACATTTAAATTATTTAGGATATTAATACTAGAGATAATATCTTTTTTAAGCAATTTCTTACAGTTACCTACAAGTAATACAATAGTTGTATTGCTGTTAAATTTTTTTTGTTTAATTTTTTCTATTATTTGGTTGTAGGATGCATTAGGAAAGCAAAAACTAGTACAATTGTCTAAAATATTATTAAAAATACGACCCATATTACGACCTAAGCTGTCAGAAAATATCAGAGTATTATGAGTTGGGTTGTCAGTTGCGACACAAGCTAATACAGCAGATCCTAACAAATCACTATCACATGAAGATAATACAGACACAGAGTTACATATGTCGGGTTTATTTAATATCCCACAAGTACATAGTTGTACTGCTGTTGTTAATTTCTCTTCAATATACCTACTGTCATAAATCAGTTGCTCCGTAGCCAACTCATGCTCAGTGACTTGCTTTTGCACTGAATCATACTTAATTTTAAGGCTGTAAAAATCGTCACTTAGTCTACTAATAAAAGATTTAAGTTTAGCCGTGTCGACACTGTACAACTCTTGACTTTCCGCCAATTGTTTTTTACTTATCTCGAGGTCTGAGCAAATTTTTGAATACATTTTCATACCGTTTTTAATTTTTGATATACAAGACTTCACTAAACAATTTTTCATCTGAGATTGTTTTTTCTTTATTGTTCTATTTAATTTACAAATTTTTTTACACTTGTTATGACTGATTTTTGCCCGAGGCAAGTTAATAATGCTGGGAGATGTGTCATTAGTTAGATCAATTACTGAAGAGTTAGCTGAAGGAGGCACAGTGGTAGATACAATGAGCTGGTCATAAAGGTTATTCACCTCCGATGACTGATGAGACTGCTTGTCTTGCTCGCAGTTGTTTATTTGGTTTAGTGCCTTCTTCAGCTCCCTCTCCAACTCAGTGTTACGTGTAAGGATTTCCTCATACATATCACTGCATTGGCGGAAAGAATCTATTTTGGACACCAGTTGGTTAAGTTGGTCGTTTAACTCATCACAGTTTAATCTACTAGCCGATAGCTCAAGCTTCAAGTTCGAATTTATCTCTAATACAGATTGAAATTCCAGTTCGTTCTGTTCCCTTTCCAGTAGAAGTTTGTCATTTTCGTCTTTTAAAGCCTTTAGTTCGAGTAAGGCTGACTTTAACTGCATTTCCACTTGACGGGCAGTCACGGCTCTGCTTGAATTAACCAGTAAAACCAACTGACCTAACCTTAACGTCAACTACCTACTTAAACAAAAATAAAAATACGAAATTTACAAAATATTGATTGTGAAAGTAAGTGAAGCGTATTTTAATCTGATAATCAGTGTTCAAAAAAACGTGGTGTAAGGTGAAAAGGAGTAAACGAAGCTAAATAGTTACCGATTTCGCCTTGTAAAAGTTGTAAACAAACGATACCGGCTTGTTACCCACTAACCTTTTTGTTCACTATTTATCCACCAAATACACTTATTTTCACTACACAAATATTTAAATTCACAAATATTATTACTATTTTATACAGTTATTGTACTTTTATTATAATTTATGTGCATTTAAATTTAATTAAACAAATAGAAATACGGAGCTAAATAATTGACAAGTGAGCTCCAGTGTTGCCAACCGCCCGCTAAAGCTGATTCTCAATTTGTTTGGGAGGTCAAAGAATTTTTTTTCGTATTTCGACATAAGTTTATTAAGGAAAGTTGTTCAGTATAGTGGTCTGTATCTGCCCTTAAAATATTTGCAGTTGATTTGTCTTGACATCTGCTTCCGAGGTCGAGTGGTTAAGGCGTTTGCTTGCAGGCTTGAATCACCTGATTGTCTGATAATAAAGATGATTCGGAAGTGTTCTTCGGAAGGCACGTTAAGCCGTTGGTCCCGGCTGCCATCTGGTAGTCGTTAAAGGAACCACGTCAGAGGCCGAGAGGCGGTCTGAATCTGCCCTTAAAATATTTGCAGTTGATTTAAATTCACCTTATATACCGTTCGCAGAAAACGAAATGCTGAAGAATGGCTACGTTAAGCCGGTGTTGGTGACGACATTGCCCAATTTCATGGCGTCACCGGCGTACGCTTCACCTGATACACATCGCGGTACGCCGAGCGTACAGAGCAGGTATGATATCGCTTTTATTGATTTTTTTCCCGCGGGAATTCCGGGAATTTTTGTCGGGTGACTTTTTATAACTGCTTTTTGTTAGTAGACAATACTGAAAGATAACAAAACGACAGTTTTCATAGTTTTCCCGCGGGAATTTTGTCTTGGGTGACTTCTTATAACTGCTATATATTAGTAGACAATACCGAAAGACAACAAAACTAAGTTTTCCCACGGGAATTCCGGGAATATTTGTCTTAGATGACTTCTTTTAGTTGCTCTATATTAGCAGACAATACTGAAAGACAACAAAACGATAGTTTTAATAGTTTTCCCGCGGGAATTTTGGAAATCTCTTATAAAAAAAAATTACACACTACACTTTTAACGATTATTTATTATTTTTTATTATTTAACCCATATTTTTTTTTGTTTTTTTTTTTTTACTTTTTTAAAATAAGCATGTTTTTTTATTTTATCCCCCAGGTACGTGATCGATTTTTAGTTTTTAAGAACAGGACAACAGACTTCATTTCGATAATTTTTAATTTAGTTTTTAAGTTAATTTTATTTAATTTATAGTCACATCCTTATTTTTTAAACCGTGCCTTAATATTTGCAATATAATACTTGCGCTTCCTATTTTTCGTCACAATTTTTTTTTACTTTTTTTAAATTAAGTTTTTAAAAGGTGCTATTGTATATTAAATTATTTTTCGCTTGAATATATTGTCGCGTCTTTTATTTTGACGTTTTCAGATGAATGACACATAATAAATATTATTTGACAAAGTTTAAATACAATATCAAGAATTATAAAATTTTGAAGTGATCGCTTAAGGACACTGTTTGACAGAGGCTCCCAAACGTCATTCATTATGGTGCACTTTTACCGGTCTCGGCAACATAGGCTAACATATTGGCGAGCGCAGAAATTTTCTAATATTTACTTAACTAATTGCTAATTGCGCCGTCAAAATTTATTTATTTGAAATTAACAATATTTATTTGGGGGACTTAGCCCGAATACTCAAACGTTACTCACTTTTGAGAGCTGCTCAAGTATCATGTTGTGCGATATGACAGCGATTGAGTATTCGGGCGTTAGTATTTCTTGCATTAAGTCCGCCAATTGTAAAACTTTTCTAATAGATTGAATAAATATTTGTGTGTTTCTCTCCTTAGCTGCGCACCAACTATACTACAGTTGTAAACATACGGATTGGAAAATATAAATGTCTAAATAATGTCAATTTGATTCGTATTTTTGTTAATTTTAAACTGTATATGAACAAACTGACATTTAAATTTTTGGTCAATAGTGTGTGTAGATATACAGGGTGGCAGGGTAAACGCCGTTTCCCCTTAATACTGGACGTTCAGTATCATGAATAGACTTTAGAATTAGTAAATTAATAAATAAGTACCTGGGCGATCGAGCTTCGCTCGCTTATTGTACTGTTACTACCATTTTATTCAGAAAATATTTTTGCGTGAAAATATGGGTAAAATGAATTTTTCCAGACATGAAACCTAGATAGATTATCTTTTTGACTATGTAAGAATTAATGTTTAAAATTTCAAAGAAACCGTTAGAGCCGTTTTCGACAACGCGAGTACAAATAAATTTATTGCTCGTTTAAAAGTATAGGATAAATAATAGTAAATTTATTTAAAAATCAACGTCCATGAAAACTTACATTCGCCAACACTTAACACAAAATGGTTTAAAATAAAAACCATAATAATAACAAGTACGCATAGGTACATAGATCTAGCCGCACGCGCAGCCGCGCGTATTTGAATAGTAGGGTGAATACATCTTAACGATTTTTATGGAAATAAAACATCTTAATTTTATGACTAAAATAATTAGATTTTATTATGAAGTTAATCTACTTTTTGAATGACAATGGTGTTTACTCTGTTACCTTGTTTTTTTAGTGAGAAGCGGGGAGTCGCAACGTTTTTGTCCTTTTCTATGATAGACCAAGTTATGAAATAAAAAATAATAACACATTTCTTTTTTTAATTATTTTATCAAAAATTAATGTATGTGATAATCTGTATACACTATTCGTTCCATTGTGACTTTGAGACTAAAATTGTATCAGTATTATGTCGGCTACGAATTAAGCATTTATTTTATTTAGATTAAGTTTTGTTGTAAATTGTTAAAATTGTGTCAAGTGATGATTATGAAATAACTTAATCTACAAATGAATTGTATGCGTTTTGAGTCAAATGTTCTGTAAAAATGAGAATTATATTCGATATGTATCTCCTTTAAGTGTCAAATACCTGAAACTATTTCTTAATTTAGACGGCAATTTGTTTTCAACCTTATCTCCGGCGCAAAAGGTTTATTTTAAAGAACATTCCTTCCCGCTGCCTTGTAAAAATTGTATGTCAATTTGAAGATGGTAAGATGAAAAGAGACAACATATCATGAGCGAGAGGGAGGACGAATGTGTCAGGGTAACAACGAATTTAGTATTAAAAGTAAATACAGATTGTACGACTGGTTTTCGAATGATGATAAATATCGGCTAGTGATGACGAAAGCATGCTTTTAAAAGTATTCTAGAGGTATAATGCCTAAATTTAAAGAGATTCCATCATGAAATAACTAAATTAACTATAATATCATCATCATGTTTGCCTCAGTGGTCCAGTGGTTAAGGCGTTTGCCTGTAGACCCGGAGGTCATGAGTTAAATTCCCACGGGAAGCATACTTTGTTGTTTCCAGTTTGGTTAGGACATTGCATCACCTGATTGTCTGATATGAAAGATGATTCCGTGCTTCGGAAGGCGCTTTAAGCCGTTGGTCCCGGCTGCCATCTGGTAGTCGTTATAGGAACCACGTCAGTGATCTAGAGGCGGTCCCGAAGAAAGGGCACACGTGGTTGTTGGTCGAATTTTCTGTGACACCTGCACGAAATGATGATGAAATTTAAAAGTATACGAAAATTAGACATGAGCAATTAAAATGACAATTAATCGCTAGTTTATCCCTAAAACACTTAAAATGTATTATTTTTTAAAACCTCGAAACATCCCCAGTTATTATACGAACATACAATGTTTATAATGATTAATAACCATGTGTGTGACATTATGAAGAATGCGAAATTATGCTCAATTTAATGAAATATATATAATAAATAAATCAATATATAGGGACAAATCAATATATAGCCCCAAAGTTCGAAACTTGTGTTATGGGACGTAACTTGACGATACTATATTTTATAACAAATACATATATAGATAAACATCCAAGACCCAGGTCAATCAGAAAAAGATCATTTTTCATCTTGACCTGACCGGGGATCGAACCCGGGACCTCCTAATTAGCGGTCAGACATGTTAACCATTACGCCACGGAGGTCGTCTATACTGAATTGGTTTTAGCAGAATATTGGGCATATTAATATCTACTTGTTTATTATACACTTGTAATGTGGAAATAAAAAAAGTTGTTGATGGAAATACTAGCATTCTGATGGAAAAAAACGGTTACAAAAGAATTATCACATGTCGTGGTACTTATTCATTAACAAAATATTTTTTATTATTTTTTTTTAAACAAAAATATATTTTTGTCAATATAAATTCTTATAAATTAAAAATATTTTAAATATTATATAAAAAATTATATTTCCTTTATAAATAAAACATGAGGGAAAATATGGTAAATTAAAAAAAATCAAAGCTTGTTAGTATTTCGTCAATGACATTATTTTTGTCCAATCGGCTCTTTACATAAAGTTGGATTGTTGTAGGTAGGTAGGATAAAAAGGGCATAAGGGTTCCGCCTAAAATAGATATGTGACTAGTACCCCTAGTACAAGATTTTATAAACGCAGACGCTAGCGACTGCGTTAGGATTTTGTATAGAATTTCTTAGTTGCCTTACTATCCGCCAGGGGCGCTGTACAGGTTTGTCATCCAAAATCGCTAACGCAGTCGCTAGCGTCTGCGTTCATAAAATCTCGTACTAGGGTGCAGTTTTCTCGATAACACTACGGTACATTATAAAAGGAAAGGTATTAAGCTCATTCGGCTATGGAATATACTCGGCTCATCAGTAGGTCTACCGGCGATCTCGATTCTCTCCTCTCGTAATGGCTACTTGTATCGCTGAGCCAAATTTCGCTCCGCCTAACACAAAAAAGCTTTAAAATTTTTTTTTTAGTGACAACGCATTCGACAATGTAAACAAAAAAAAATTTTTTAAAAGCGTTTTGTGTTTTAGGCGGAGCAAAATGTGGAGAGAATCGAGATAGGCGGTCGACCTACGGGCCGCATTTTGAATAGAAATTAAATGAATGGCATAAAAGTCATATGAACTTTAAGGCAAATCTATTTCGAAAAGCCCCATTAGGCTTTTGTCTTGTATCGTGCGCTGATATAAGGTGGACTCAAATCAACTGCAAATATTTTAAGGGCAGATTCAGACCACTATACTGAACAACTTTACTGAACAAATAAACTTAAGTCGAAATACGTAAAGAAATTTTTTTATCTCCCATACCAATTGAGAATCTTCTGATCTGGTTAAGTATGGAGTGAAAAAAATAATTTCATATTTTGATATAAGTTTATTTGGAAAAGTTGTTCAGTATAGTGGTCTGAATCTGCCCTTAAAATATTTGCAGTTGATTTGTGTTCATCTTATAAATGTTTATTACAGGGTTTTTACGAAATCTCATATTTAATCGAATCTCTAGGTCTCAATTTGCCTAAAATCGATTCGCATCTATTTCTAAAAACATGCTTCATATCATCGCATGACAATGATATGTGTTGTATTAAATTAAATGTAATATTATATGTTATGTGTACCCTCATGCCAAAATAAGGTAGTTAACGCAACGATGGATCACACGTCCTAATTAGGTGAAAATAAATGACGAATGAAATGCGGCTGAAATTATGATGATACAAGACTATTACCCCCGAATACAAAACGCTAATCAATTTTGAGAGCTGCTCAAGTATCATGCTGTCGCGCTGAACGTCAACGATATGACAGTGACAGCATGATACTTAAACAGCTCACAAAATTGATTAGCGTTTGAATATTCGGGCACTAGATTAATTGAATTAAAATTAATGCATTTTTTGTTGAGCTACCGTTGCGATATTATAAAAAGAAATTGTATCTCCGAAACCGTCCTCCAAAACGTAATATTTTTCTCTAATGTCGCGTCCTTAAAAATAAGACCTTTTTGACAAATTTATAAATATTTTAATATCTATTATTAATTTTTTAATGAAATATAGAATAATTTAATTGAATTTATGATCTCAAAGATAAGACATTCTACGTTTTGGACGTAAAAAAGAAACTAAAGAAAAATAATATTTGCAAAAGGGTCTTTATATTAAAATCGGGTCCATTTTCTCTATTTCTTTGTATTTTTAACTAATAGGTATGAAAATTTAGGGTATTTTTACATGTTGATGTTGAATTGAAAGAAAATCCCATAAAAATACGAGTAGTGAATAAATCTATGTTAGATAAGATTTTATTAGTGAAAATTTGTCGATCAAATTCTTTGTGGATAATGTTTCGTGTGTGTAGCCATATTGTTTGTTTGTGGTTGATGATACTAAAATATAGTATATAAGGTGGACACAAATCAACTGCAAATATTTTAAGGGCAGATACAGACCACTATACTGAACAACTTTTCCAAATAAACTTATATCGAAATACGAAATTTTATTTTTCACTCTCCATTCTAAACTAGATCAGCTGATTCTCAATTTGTATGGGAGGTAAAGAAAAAAATTTCGTATTTCGACATGTTTATTTGGGAAAGTTGTTCAGTCTAGAGGTCTGAATCTGCCCTTAAAATATTTGCAGTTGATTTAAATTCACCTTATATACGGGCAAATCACACAGATTGAGCTAGCCTCAAAGTAAGTTCAAAACTGTTATGGGGTACCAACTCAACGATACTATACAACAAATACATATATAGATAAACATCCAAGACCCAGGCCAAGCAGAAAAATACCATTTTTCATCTTGACCTGACCGGGGATCGAACCCAGGACCTCTTGGTTGGCATGTTAACCATTACACCACTGAGGTCGTCAGAATACCAAACGCAAAAATTACACCCCACACATAGAAACCGTTTTAATGTATTTTTTTTACATCAACTCCTTTTCATATGTTAACGAAAAGTAAATGATTATTGATTATTTAATTTACTACTGTAAATTAATTCATACATTTAAATTTTTATATAATACTAGCCGTTGTCCGCGGCTCCGCCCGCGTGCGCCTCGGTTATATCGCGCCCGAAAGTAGCCTATGTTTGACTCCTAGTGCATGACTATATCCATACCAAATTTCATCACAATCGGTCCAGCAATTTAGCCGTGAAGAGGTGACAGAAGGGCAGACTTTCGCATTTATAATATTAGTATGGATATGGATTTTATAATATAGAATATGGGCATGAGTTTTCTATTACTAACTTATAATTGATCGATCGGAAAGTTTTCACTAGTAAAAAAAACTAAGGCTTAAATATATACTTTTTGTCTGTTTGTAGCATTAAGTATCGTAGTTTGTAAGTACTATTATCACTTTTGATGCTTATTTTGACTCAATCAAAATATGTTTATACAAAAGTTGAATAATTATTTTTAAAATATCTCTGTACGGAATTCGGTGCTAGATATTTTTTCTTATTTTAGTATATGAAATCATGACAGTTTATTATAGAACGTATTATTAAGACACGCCATTTTAAGGCTTGTCGTTGTTATTGCAAAATCAATTCTTTCTTTATATTATTAAGGCTGAAATTTATTATGTTCGGTTAAAGATATGCAGTTTCGCGACGTGATGTATTAGAAACGAACGATTGGACCATGTATACTATTTAGAACAACGACCAAATTGTAAATTAGCAGTATTATTATTGGATAAACACTATCCCCCCTCATTCAACGTTTGTTGAGCCCATTTTAACTTAAAATATGTTTTGTCCCTTTCTCTCTTATCGATATTTAAAGTGAAAGAACAAGACAAAACACATTTTTGGTTAAATGTAAATATTTATCAACACGGGGGGTATCTCTATTACTATTTTGAGGATTCTGAAAGTTAGTTGTGTTTGAAATTGGATTTTATAAGCTTTTTTCTAAGATCAGTTGATGCGCTGACTTTGTGTCTGTATTTTTTTTATTAATATATATAGTCTATGGATAGTTGTATTAAGACTTAAATGTTTTCCGGGATGTGACTAATAGGTAGTTAATGTTATATGTAAGTTAAATAATGTATTTTTGATGTCGTGCTCAATAATTGCACTCGACCCCACGCTCGCCGGTCGTTGAGTATTTGGTATTTGACATTTTTGCGACCCATTTTGATATTTCTATCAAGTGTACATATTTTTTCATTATTAACACTTAAACTACAAAAATCAATCGTTCTAATGTTTTTATTCATAAATGGATTGAAATAAAAAAAAGGAAGAATATATATTTGACAGATTGTATTTTTTTTTTAATTTTAAAAATGTCATATACCTAGTTTTACTTGACCGCCGTAAACCCAACTACATTCGGACCCTTACATGACAATGTTAAACTTATATTGGTGCATGTTTCATGTATTTGTATACAATTATATGTGAGATTTTAAAGTAATCTTTTATTGAAAAGAAAAATCTTGTCTTTGGAACTTTCTTTTTAATTCTGTTTCGCAAAGACAAGTTTTTTGTCCTCCATCGCGAAAATGCAACACAGACGGTCGTTTTTATATAGAAAAAAATAAATAATTGTATTTGTATTACAAATGTATTATTACCGTTTTTTTTTTAATTATTCTATCATGGACTAATGTATTGTTTATTTTTTTATTTGTCTGTGCTGCCATTTTGGCGACGGTGATTAAAAAAAGATTTTTTTTTACTACTCTTACGACCGTCTACTAATGTGTTGCATTTTCTCTTTTTTTCCCGATTCGCCGACGACGCACTGCGAACACTATACACACATACACATATTTGTAAATAAAAACACACTTACACATACTCATTCAATAATGTTCGAAACAAAATTAATTACAACGAAACTTGTCGAATAACAATTTTCATCATATTTTTTTTACAAATAAACTACATCTAATAAATTATCGAAATAATGTGTTTTACATTATACAAATTGAAAATACACACTTTAAACGTCAACTAAATCACACAAATAACAACTACACTACACAAATAACAACGATATCACACAAATAACAACTACACCACACAAATAACAACTACACCACACAAATAACAACTACACCACACAAATAACAACCACATCACACAAATAACAAATACATCACACAAATAACAACTACACTACACAAATAACAACTACACCACACAAATAACAACTACACCACACAAATAACAACCACATCACACAAATAACAACTACACTACACAAATAACAACTACATCACACAAATAACAACTACACTACACAAATAACAACTACACCACACAAATAACACACAAACGACGTCTACATTGGCCAAGCAGCTACTACGGGTCGGCGACGCCTGCGCCCACCGAGGCTACCTTCATGAACAGCGAGCTATTCGACATGCACTCATTCGATACCGATGACTTCGATTATCTAGCTATGAACGACAATGCTATGCAGTGAAACGTAAGTAAACTTTATTTATTTATCATAAAAGGTGTACAAAATTAGCTGCAAATATTTTAAGGGCCGATACAGACGTATAGGCAGGGTTACTATCGTCTTAAAACCATGCAAGATCCAGTGAGTAGGTAATCTGTACCCCTAGTATAAGATTTTATAAACGCAGTAATAGTGACTGTGTTAGGATTTTGTACGGCACGGGCGCTGTCCAGTGCCCCTATTATGAGTTTTTCTTAACGCAGACGCTAGCGACTGCGTTAGGATTTTGTATGGAATTTCTTAGTTGCCTTACTATCCGCCAGAGGCGCTTTACAGGTTTGCCATACTAATTCGCTAACGCAGTCGCTAGCGTCTGCGTTTATAAAATATCATACTAGGGGTACAGTTATCCACACGATATAAAACAATATTGATTAAAATTATTTTCTCTTTTTCAGGGCACGTCAAAGAATCGTATATACAGGTATACGTTTTATACAAAGCTTTCAGTCAATTCGTATAACGTGGCATATAATATATGTAATAGGGCAGCTAAAACCGGGATTTCTATGGAATACATAAATGATATTATTCAGCTTTCTATAGAATATATAAATTATATTTCAGATTCAGCACTAAGTATATCAGGTGGCTTACCACCATCTCTTAAAACCATGCAAGATCCAGTGAGTAAGGGAGATATCGCCTTACATCATGTATCGCGCTGTCTCTCTTGCTCAGTGGATCTTGCATGGTTTTAAGAGACGGTAGTAACCCCCCAGTGTTTGCGCACTGATCGAAATTCTGTAATATTCACAAAACTAAGCGGTACGTGTACAAAGAGATTTTATAAACGCAGGCGCTTGCGACTGCGTTAGGATTTTTTATGGAATTTCTTAGTTACTATCCGCCAGGGGCGCTGTACATTTGTCATACAAAATCGCTAAAGCAGTCGCTAGCGTCTGCGTTTATAAAATCTTATTGTAGGGGTACAGGGAAGCAGTTTTATGGAAGCCAGGTGTTCCTTAGTTCCGTGTTCATAGGTCCATTTGAATAAAATGTTTTGTCTCATTCTTATGCGCTAGATAAGGAAGGGGACAAAATATATTTTATTAATGGCTTTTTAAAAGTTTTTAGGAATGATAGTTTGACGTTATAGTAGAGCTAAGAATTGGGTATGCTAAATTTTTTAAACACACTAAAATACGAAAACATTTCAAGATATTTTGATTTCATACCATATTTTTTTTTATTTTCGACAAGAAAAGTATTTGGATTGCGGAAATAAAAGATAAAAATAGATGTTTCACTTAAAAAATCTGCAAACTATTTTTGCATTTTATATATGCATTTGCACAGTAAAATCATAAAAATCAACAGACGTTAGTTAAGCCCGTTTTAGTTAAAATGTGTTTTGGCTCTTTCTTTCACGGTAAATTTCGGTAAGAGAGAAAAGGCCAAAACATATTTTTACGCAATGTAAGTGCGAAATGTATAACAACTATTTACACTTAGGTTTATACAAAAATATATGTAAATCACGGTTTTAGTTGCATTTTTAGTGCCATAGTTTTTTTTATTATAATTTTTTTTTCATTTTTATAGTTTTACCTTAATATGACAATATATTTTGATAAGAGGAAGTTTTATCAAGCAAAAATATAGAAATATGAAATTCATTTATTACCAACTTATGTATAAAATAATTTTTATATAGATTTTTAAAATTATACACTAGCTTAAATGGATTAGTAGCAAATCGTCATAAACGCAACTCGTCATGCTGGCGCAACTCGTCATTTTCGCGAGTCGTCATTTTCGCATCTGGTCATTTTCGCAACTAGTCATTTTCGCAACTAGTCATAAAGAATCTTAGACATTACATTTCCCTCATTATACAACTTTATCCTTTACTACCGCGATAGCGCTAAGAAGAGAAGAGAGAGACCCATCTGTTCTATACTCACTAACGTAATGTAACAACTCGTCTTTATGTCGATTAACAGATTTGAATGAATTTATTGGGTAAACTATATTATATGTATAGGTTGTGTGTATAGGGTCTAAAATAAAATCAAAACTGAAAATCAAAAATGTTTTATTCATCTCTGGTCATTCTTAACAATCAAATAATCATAAATTATTGAAATAAGCTATTAGTATAGCTAGAAGTATCAAAATATGAAGGAATACAAATTATTATTTTACTAATTGTAAAAAAAATAACTTTTTTGATAAAATTTTGTAATGAAATTAGGTGATTCAATAGCTTTTCTAAATACAAGTTATAATTTTTGTCAAAATAAATATCTTTCGTTTTTCTATTGATCTTAGTATTTATAAACAATGTATCTCTTATGTTGATTGAACCAAGATATTTTTGAATGTTGATAGAATATATATATATACAGATGGGTCTCTCTCTTCTCTTCTTAGCGCTATCGCGGTAGTAAAGGATAAAGTTGTATAATGAGGGAAATGTAATGTCTAAGATTCGTTATGACGAGTTGCGAGAATGACGAGTAGCGAAAATGACTAGTTGCGAATATGACCAGATGCGAAAATGATGAGTTGCGCCAGCATGACGAGTTGCGTTTATGACGACTTGCTACTAATCCGCTTAAATATTGTGTTTTTTGTAGGCGAATTGTTTTACTAAGTACCTATATCAAATACATGTTTAATTATTATAATTTTTAGTTTATATTTATCTTTAATTAGATTTTATTCGACATTATTATAGGATATCACGCAATTTTTGAATGGTGCAAATTTATCGATTACCAGAATAGATTTATAAAAGTGCCATGATTATCGTTAAATATGTAATGGCCTAACGATTTACTATTTCCTAAAACTTAGGCCCGTCATATGCGCGGGCATCATTTATTTACTTCCGCTACTCGACGCTAGTGGCGCTTTTTGCGCTCGGTCAGCGGTTTGTGCGCCGCCATACTATGCGAATAATAAAGCACACATTGTCATTCAAGTTATAATCTGGCATTCTGACGCCTGAATACTCAAACGCTACTCAATTTTGAGAACTGCTCAAGTATCATGCTGTCGCGCTGTACGTCAACGATGTGACAGAGACAGCGTGATACTTAAACAGCTCTCAAAATTGAATAGCGTTCGAGTATTCGGGCATTAGGCGCCTTAAACTCGTCTGACATTTCTAGAATGTGTCATTTATTGAGGGTACCATGGTAACCACTAATGGTGCAAATATACAAACGGAAAATAAAAAAGATAAATATGATAAAAGGATAGTTTTAAAATTATAAAATTGTTCTTGAAATAAATGTTTTTTTTTTTATTTTTCTTTTTTTAATTAAAAAATAATAATTTTAAATTAAAAATGTTTATGCTGTTAGTGGGTAAATGTCGATGATGGTAAAATTTTATATTATTGCACTGACAACATATTTTTCAATGTCGGAAAACATAATCCCCGTGGTACCTTCCAGGGAATATCACAGGGATCATGGGCGAAAAAGGAGATGCAAAAGAAAAATTACAATGTTCTTTGTTTTTTTTTTTAATATACTTAACTTAGATTTAGGGAGTGGTTCTTGGGGGGTGTTCAAGATTCTCGAATGGCGACCACGCACCGGCAAACGCGGTCTCACCCACCGACCTGGGGAAGGTCGCAAGCAGGCGCTGGATGCAGGCCGCGACAAGCGGTCATTCTGGAAATCCTTGGGACAGTCTGCGTCTAAAATGTTTATCTAGATTAAGGCGAAATAAGAAAATGATACCATCACGACGTTTACCCACTATTATTATACATTAATAATTTTTTGACAGTATGTCTAGAATGTCGCAATGTCTTTTATAAGTTTGTTTTTGCACACTTTCGCTTAAATAAAAAAAAACGGTTGCGTACTCTTTTGTTTTCTTATTATACTATTACCCGAATACTCAAACGCTACTGAATTTTAAGAGCTGTTCACGTATCATGCTGTCACTGTCATATCGTTGACGTTCAGCGAGACAGCATGATACTTGAGCAGCTCTCAAAATTGAGTAGCGTTTGAGTATTCGGGCAAAAGGAAGAACTTATTTTAATGATGCTAGTAGTATTGCGATTTATTATTTAACATATTAATTAATACTTATACACATTTTTATGTCGCTTCGACGATTTTCGATGGAGCAGAAATGCGACTCGAACCCAATCAAACCAATGAAACAATAAACTTGCTTCTTCATAAAAAACATGCTTAATATGCGTATATGTATTCAAAGCGAAAGTGTTATAATTGTAGTCGACCACAATAAGAACCCCTAGCTAGTATTGTGATAAATGTGGCCTTTAAAAATTATTGTTCCTCTGTGTGGCCATTGGTTGAATAAAACAAAAAAAATGTATAAAACGGTTTTTCTCAGCGACATTTTTCTGTGTCACCGTTACGCACAACTCGAATGTGTGCAGTTGAATCGAGTTTTCTTCACTGGGTGGCTACTACCATCTCTTAAAACCATGCAAGATCCAGTGAGTAAGGGAAATGTCGCCTTACATCAAGTATTGCGCTGTCTCGCTTACTCACTGGATCTTGCATGGTTTTAAGAGACGGTAATAACCCCCTGGTCATAATTTTTTTTAAATTGACAAAACAAAACGTTTTTAGATACTTGCCACTTTGTGACTGACGTCTTGTTTTATATTGGGAAAACCGTTGTATTTAATTTACAATAAATAAATGAACAAATTTTGTATTGTACGGATCATTCAAAATACATTTTGTACTGATTTTTCAATATTTTATTTAATCAATGGCACAATTCACCGATACAATAAATTAGTCTTAAAAAATAATCACCCTAGTGTTGTATGTGAAACCCGTTATATTGCACATACGAATAATTCT
The DNA here is from genome assembly GCA_947044815.1 of Apomyelois bistriatella. Classification (NCBI taxonomy): domain Eukaryota; kingdom Metazoa; phylum Arthropoda; class Insecta; order Lepidoptera; family Pyralidae; genus Apomyelois; species Apomyelois bistriatella. The sequence continues at coordinate 5,083,362 of OX345717.1, forward strand.
TAGGAGACTTAGGTGTTACCGCTTTTTAACTAGAATTTTAACTATTAAAAGCAAATAATTAAAATCTAAATATAAAAAGAATAACTTAATGTTTTGAAATTTTAGTGATAATGGTGCTTGAGATTTTGGGAAATTATTTAGATATTGAGTAACATGACAGGCTATTTGAAGAAATCAAATTCAAATTTTTTTGCTTCACATAGTCATGTGAAGCAAAAAAATTTTTGGTAAAATAGTAATTTTCTATTGCCTATTAAAAATAGTAATCAGAGGAAAATTTTAATTTGAATCTACTTTGTTCGAGTAGAAATTATTTAGCTTCTATGTTATTTGAAAAATATACCTTTTAGCCATACTAAAGTATATATAATAAGCTTATAGCATGTCCGAGCCACATAGACTTTTTAAAACCGATATAATACAATGAATATAATATTATTTTCTTGAAATGTACACCCTCTATAGATAAATATTGATGTTAAATGAGGGTTTAAATGACTCACGGCAGATGTCACTACTGAGCTCTGTTGTGATTGGTCGGCGCCAACTTAAAATAAACTAACGCCATCGCCAATGAATTAAATACTAATTATTGTAGATACACACATGTCAATTTATTATTGAATTAATTATATCCAAGCATTTTTGTGCATTGAATTATATTTAATGAATTATATTAATGTAGTTTTAGTTTTATTGTAGTTGTAAAACGTGTTTTACAAATTGTCCCAATCATGTTTCGCTTTTGCACGCTTCCGCAATGTTATATTGTTATTATAATTGAAAAATATATAAATTATAACCAATTAAATTTGATCTTCGTTGATCAAAGTCCTAAGTGTCCCTTAGAAAGCGACTTTGTTTTATACTATGTAGTGATATATATTTTTCAATTATATAAAAAAGATAAAATATCGGTTAATATAGAAAAGAAAATATTTTCTTTATCCAAATTATATGTAGTGTTAGTATTTTAAGGAGTTTGTAAACCAGCGCTTACCGTGACCATGTTTATATGTAGATATTCATTTAATTGAAATAAATATTGACTGTTGGACATTCTGGTTTTATTTATATAATAAACTAGCGACCCGCCCCGGCTTCGCATGGGCATAAAAACCTACCTCTTGAATCACTATCTATTAAAAAAAACCGCATCAAAATCCGTTACGTAGTTTTTTAAGATTTAAGCATACAAAGTGACAGGAACAGAGAAAGCGACTTTGTTTTATACTAACCCCCGTATTAAGAAAAGTATGCTAAGCCTATTTTAGTTAAATGATCGTCAATTTATTAAAGTTAAAATGTGTTTCGTCTCGTTCTTTCACATGAAGTGTCAGGTAAGAGAGAAAGAGCTAAAACATATTTTAGTTAAAATGGGCTTATCAAACGTTTCTTAATACGGCGGTCAGTATGTAGTGATATATAGGGAACAAATCACACTGATTGAGTTGGCCCCAAAGAAAGTTCGAGACTTGTGTTATGTAATGCAACGATACTATATTTTATAACAAATACATTATATAGATTAACATCCAAGACTCAGATCTATCAGAAAAATATATTTTTTTCATCTTGACCTGACCGGGGATCGAACCCGGGACCTCTTAAGTAGCCGTCAGACATGTTGACCACGCTACTGAGGTCGTCAATTTATTATTTATTCTTAAAATGGTTATTATAATTTGCTAAAATAAAATAAAAACATTTCGACGTATTGACCTTCTTTTTTTTGAAGTCGGTTAATAATAATTTTTACACAACGCGACAATAAAAACAGGTTTAATGAATGAGGGCGCTAGTGTCGCGCGAGGTGTATAAAATGCTTAGAATAATAACCTAAAAACATGATGATGATGGAACCCTCGGAGAATCTCGATACAGTTTTAAAAGATTTGGCATTTTTAAAAGTTGTGATATTATTGTAAATTATCTAAAAAAATAAAATAAAAAAAAATTGTCGGTCTGTGCGTCTCAGTCTTTCTGTTTGTTTGTCTGGCTCCAAAACGGCTGAACCGATTTTGGCGAGACCACTAGCAGATGGCCAACATTGTGTGATGTAACGAAGAATGTTAAGTGACAACTAGGTAATACTGTTACTTTTTAATTACATATACATGGTCATAAGTACTTTAATATGTTAATCAACTTATGTAGTTCTAATAACTAAAAATGTTTATAGATGTAACTACTAAAATATATGTTTTGTTTTCCAAGTATCAAAAATAGGCAAAATAATAAAATTGAATCTTATCATTTTGCCGTTAAACTATTATGTAGTTTGGCAAAAACAATATTGTAATTAGCCTGTAAGTTATGAGAAATAAATAAATAAATAAAAAAAAAAAAAAAGGAATTTAAAAAAATTGGTTTGGAATTTAATACAAGTAAATGTGAAATTCTATTTGATAATATTAATGATACACAATCAGCATTATCTAAATTTAATACTTTGGCACCTAATATAAAAATTATTGAAAGAAAATATTTTCGCCTCTTTGGGTCTCCGATTCTAGAAGAAGGTTTTGAAACTTTTATAGACGAGAAAATACAAAACTTCAATGAGACTTCTGATCGTTTACTCAAAATTAATATACATTCGGCTTTTACAATAATTCGATACTGCCTTTTTGTTCCCAAAACACACGCATTACGATCGTCTCCTTTTTGGAAAAAAAAAACTATTTTAGGCAAAATTGATAAAATTATACAAACTACTTTAAGTAAGATTTTGAACGTTGCCATAAATGACCGAGTGTGGCAACAAGCGTCACTACCAGTACGCTTGGGCGGCCTCGGCGTCAGAAAAATTACAGACCTGCCAGCGTTCCTGTCTTCGGTTCACAGCACTGAGAAATTGACCAGGAAAATATTAGCCCAAACACTGGTCGATTTCGAGGTGCCGTGTAAAGCTGAGGCCATGAGCGTTTGGCGGATGGCTTGTCCAGGCACTGAGTTACCGAGTAACCTATCCTCCCAGAGACTATGGGACGAGCCTCTTTGCCGCATTACAAGAGGAAAACTATTGGATTCCTCTTGCAGTGTGGTTGACCGTGCTCGTTTAATGGCTGTGGGAGAATGGAAGTCGGGTTTATGGCTGCAAACACTCCCGTCGCCCAACATAGGCACTATGTTGGACGACCATACCTTCAGAATCGCTACTTGCTTGCGGTTAGGTGCCCCGTGTGTTTCTCCGCATCGTTGTCACTGTGGAGAGGTCGTCGATGCCCTCGGACATCATGGCCTATCGTGCAGCAGGAGCGCTGGCCGCATTCCGCGGCACGCACATCTTAACGACATAATCCGTCGTGCTCTGACTACCGCCGGCGTGCCGGCCGTGCTTGAACCTATGGCCTCGCACGCGACGATGGAAAGAGACCAGACAGTATGTCCTTAATGCCTTGGAATATGGGTCGGCCTTTGGTGTGGGACGCGACATGCGTCGACACCCTTGCGCCATCACATGTTCCAAGCACCGCAGGGTGCGCTGGCGCTGCTGCTGCGTCAGCTGAAACCCTCAAACGGCGTAAATATAGTAATCTCAATGGAGATTACATATTTGAGCCGTTTGGGGTTGAGACCCTTGGGCCATGGGGTCCGAGTGCGCGTTCTCTTTTTAGAGATCTCTCCAAAAGATTAATCGGCGCCTCATGTGACCAGAAGGCTGGCCTATATTTGGCTCAAAGGTTAAGCATTGCCATACAGCGTGGCAATGCTGCCAGCCTTCTGGGCACATTTCCAGTTGACAGTGATGCGGAGGAGTATTTCGACGCGTAGTGTTCTGTATGTTTGATTTGTTTTTTTTTTCTATGTTTATATATGTATATATATTTTAACTTTAAGTGTGTATATAGATAGTTCTTAAGATTGTATAATAATTGTAAATTTGTGTCCATTAAAGAAATAACTAAACTAGAAGGAACCTAAAAACATAACGTCATAATATTTTGAGTGGAAGCGAGAAAGAATAATCTATTTTAAATATTATTTATTAGTAAATACTAATATAAACAATACCACATTAAACTTATTTTCTGTGCCAAATTTTAAAATTATGGTTTACTTGCAATTGGGGGGTTCTATGATACGAAATAATAAAGTAAATAAAAATTAAATCAGTTGCTATATTTTATTTTAAGACACAAAAGCATACAGTTGAAATATTCCGCACTTAAAACTATAGTTAAATCATAGTTATATACATAGTATATAATTAACTAGGTTCCTACCATACTAAACCACTTGTTCGCCAATTAATTCATTTCCTATACTTTAAATATAGTTGATTAAATTTGACACTTTAATAACTGCATCGTATTTAACGCGGCTAGAACAAATACAGATACAAAATTAAAACACTTACTTTTTACTATAGAGCATTAAACCAACTAGAGACGCCATGCGCCACGCGCATTTATTTGTACGTGAAATATCTGCCAAATTCTGTGCGCGGGGTGAGGTAACACAATAATGCATCATGATAGATAGATAGATAGAAAATAACTTTATTTGTATAACTGAGGCACAAAACAAATCATTCACATAAATAATTGTACCGCAGTGACACAAAAAGGTAATAACTCACCTTTAGCATCACATTAATAATTTTTTTATTTATTCAAACTTTTTTGTACAAATTTAAAATAAAGTGTACAAATGGTGGACTTAATGCCATATGGCATTCTCTACCAGTCAACCATTGGACCAAGCTGAAAATCTCATTGTCGGCGATTAATGAATTACATACATATTTTATGATACCGTACATGTAGAAAAAAATAACTAAAATATAATACAATGAATTATTGTTACACATCGCTACGCACACTTGAAGCAAAATTTACACGCACACAAGTAAAAACAGTATGACCATCGGTCTTATACTTTTGGCAGAGTCTGTCTGTGTCTTTAATTATGATCCTAACCTGGTATAGTCAGCATTAACCAACAATTTACTAAACAAACTACCTTACTAATATTAATAAATTTTACCTCTTGCTCGGAAATAGCTTCATTATTAAAAAAAAATACAATCCGTCAATACTCATTGCTGGCCGCTAATGGAGGTGTTTTAATGCACACGTTTTTATATATATTAGGTTTTTCAGTTTCGCCCGGTCTACCAAAGTGTCCAGTAATGGAAATTGCCACATTTGTTAGGTTGGTACCAACCATTAGTTCTTTTATTGTTTAAAAATATGTATTTATATTTCAAAAATTTGAAAATAAAGAACAAAGCGAGCGCTGGCTTGCTGTTGACGATTTGGTACGATGTTGTTTCGTCTCACTCAAAAGAAAGTCAAAGGAATAAAAGCACTGTACTAGCCTCGGCCGAAATCGCAATTTACGTCCTAGTATTTCTATATTAAGCCTCGGCTTCGCCTCGTCCTTATAAAAGCACTTGGCAAGGCCCCAGCTGCACTTCGGCCTTGCAATATAACTCGACCGTAAATTGCTTCATTTCTGGCCTCGCCAGTAATGTACTATAAATAATTTAGTTTCACTGACCACTGCATAAGCGATAAGTCCGCCTTAACACCTTACCTAGTTTAAAAAAAATATGTATACATTCGTTTTGGTGCAATAAAGAGTTTTTCTATTATATTTCTATTCTATTCACTGCACTAACCATCCATTTTAACTATCAACCAATTGAACACTCCATGACTCTCCGTTATCACTCAATATATATTCATCACCGGCTACAACTTGTATGCCTTGTTCGGCCATTTCCTGCTCTGTCTCCATTTGCTCGTACATCACATTTGTATCAACTTCAATTTCCACGTTATTTTTCATCATACCAATCAGCTCAGCGTACTTCTCCTTCTGCTCGTCCGTCATATTAGCCGGATTATGGTTCTTGAGATGGTAATTAAGATGACTGCTTTGTTTAAATCGTTTCTGGCATATACCACATTGGAACGGTGCGACGTTTGTGTGAGTCCTCATGTGTTGTTTCAGATGTATCGATTGGCAGAATGATTTTGTGCACACAACACAGCGGTAGGGCTTCACTTTTGTGTGGATCCGGAGATGCTGGTCGAGCCCCGACTTCTGTGTGAAGGCTTTCGGGCAAAATGTGCAGGGGAACGGACGGTCGCCCGTGTGCATGCGCATGTGCTGTTGAACGCCGCCCTAGAAATAAACATATCTGTTACTAGCCTCCGTCCGCGTCTTTGCACGCGTGGATTTCCCCCGGGAGCTGGTTTTTCCCGAGATGGTGAAAGGTAAACTATGACCTTCTCTGTACTTCTAACTATGTTTATGCTAAACGGGAAGATTTGTTCAGTAAATAAAGCTTGAAGAGGTAACAAATAAACTGAATTTTGCATTTATAAGTAAGGCATCATCATCATCATCGTCAATCGACCATGCACACCCTGGTGTCAAAGTTATTCGGAAACACTTCTCGGCATCTGTCATCGTTGTTCTTTCAATGACTATCAGATGGCATCTTTTTGTCAGACAATCAGGTGATTCAAGCCCGCAATGTCCTAACCAAACTGGAAACAACTAAACGAACTATGCTTCCTGTGGAAATCGAACCCACGACCCCCGGGTCTTCAGGCAAACGCCTTAACCACCGGACCACAGTGGCAGTTAGAGATCAAGATAACATGCCGCTAATGCCGGCGACCAATCCGACTCCCGACTACGTCCTGGGTTGCTTAACATACGTTACCGACCTGCTGGGTGAACCGTTTCTGACACACACTGCACTGGAACGGCTTCAGCTTGACGTGAGCCGTCGACGTGTGCTCCGCTAACTCGCGATTGTTGTTGAAACCCGCGCCACACACCTATATATAAACACAAACACTATCAATTATAGCCCCGGCTTCGCATGAATCTCTTGAATCACCATATCTATTTCAAAAAACCGCATCAAAATCCGTTGTGTAGTTTTAAAGATTTAAGCATACAAAGGGACATAGGGACAGAGAAAGCTACTTTGTTTTATACTATGTATTGACTAGCACCCCGCGCTGTCACATCATACACAGCAGCGCCATCTACTCTATAAAACGCAATTTTTTTTATCAAAACAACATTATTAAGATTCAAAAATAAAAATCTTAATTAAGCTTTAGTCCCAGCATGCCCGCCACCATTAGTTTGCACACACTTCCCTTGCGACACGTGTTTCACCTCTACGCGAGGCATCCTCAGGCACCAAGGCACTAACCCCCGTATTAAGAAACAATTGTTAAGCCCATTCTAACTAAAATATGTTTTGTCTCTTTTTCTCTTACCTGACACTTCATGTGAAAGAACGAGGCGAAACACATTTTAACTAACATGGGCTTAACAAACGTTTCTTAATACGAGGGTAAGTTGTTAATATCATTGTGTGTCGAACTATTAAGGTGATACCTCGGTGAACACTAGCGCCACCGTCATTTAAAAATCATTACTCACTGAAAACACAAGTTATCAAAAATCCCTCTGCTGTAATTAAGGTTCTGGATCTGAAGTTAATTTTAAACATATTAAATTATTAAATTATAATTCCCTGTAGTTGCAAATTGCATTATTGCTTAAAACGGCCACTTTTAGCAGTTTTGCAATTTGTAACTATATGGAATTATAATTTAATAATTGAATATGATTAATATTAACTTCAGATCCAGAACCATAGTTACAGCAGAGGGATTTTTGATAACTTGTGTTTTCAGTGAGTAATGATTTTTAACTGACGGTGGCGCTAGTGTTCCCCGAGGTATCACCTTAACAACTTAGTGCCATATCAACAACTAGTGGAACTCTTATAAACAGTGAAACAACTCACATCACAAGTAAACGGAGCAGTCTGTTCCCCGACCAGTGGCTTCTCGCAGACCTGGCAGCGATTGCCTTTCCGTCTGCGAGTGTGCTCGTCCCTGAAATGTGCAGAGTACTCGCAGCACGAGAAGAATATCTGGTGGCATGTACCGTCCGCTACCAGGTTTGATGCTTGGAGGCATTCGAAGGGACCGCTGGAATTAAATAGAAAATTATTATTATTAAATTATGTTACAGAATATAAAAATATTAACAAGTGGCGTAGCGCACGAAAAGAGTGTCACTGGTTTGGCTTGCAAGCCAACGTTTTGCAGAAAAAATGGGCGGGGAATACTGATTGCATCGTTTAATGCCACTGTTACTGTGATTAAGTGACTTTGTTGTAAACTACGTAATACATTTCTAATATAGTGTGGTGTGGTTTACATGTATGAATTGAATCTGAGATGAGAGAACACGCTGCCACACCGATCCTGGAACTAAATCCGCGTCAAAACATTTCTATTCGGATAATTTCTCTGTTCTGTCTGTATCAAATTAATCATCATTTTGAATAGGGTCACTCGACCATGCATTCCATGGAGTACTAGGCAGTTCACACCAGGTAATGTTCTGAAGCTCATGCAGTCTTCTTCAGACATCCCAGTGTGGGTGAGTAAGGGATGGGGTAAGTACAAAAGAACCCAAAAGTTTGATGTTTTTCCTATAATTTAGGACCCATATTCAAGATAAGATGCACACCCAGAGTTCTTCAGAACCACCTCTTCTCGGCTTTTAACAAAAAATCTTCAAACTTGGGATGCACACAGATCAGCTTCATATGCTGCTATTGTGTATAGAAAGCAATATAAGAATAGTAATAAATAACTCTGAAACAACCATAGTTAGGATTTACTATGTCATATTAAGTAAATATAAATATATACTAAGTATACTTACGCAATAACTTTAGGCTCTCGATCCCTCTTCTCCCTAACCACAGTTCTCTCCGGTTCCTTCCTCTTCTTCACAACGGGAACGTCCTCCGACTTGATGATAATGTAGCTGACGTCCTCAGAGGCCAGACTCATCAGGTTCTGTGGGCCCATGGAGGAGAGCAACTTCTCTGTGTTGATTCGAATAGCTTTTTGGTTTTCGGTCTCCTTTTTAATTTGGACCGATTTACTCTGTGAATGAATGAATGAATGAACACTTTATTGCACCAATAACATAAGATTGTACTGTATTGAAAATAAAAATTAGTACAAAGGCGGACTTATCGCTAATGCCATTTCTTCCAGCCAACCTTAAGGTAGAGAGAAACAGGGAGAATCAAAGTATGATCATGAAGAAAGCTAAATTAAATTAAAGCTAAATCAGATGCCAATGCGGCCGAAAAGGAGAAGAGTTACTTGGGACAGAACCCAGTGGAAGCTGCTAGAGGAGGCCTATGTTTACAATAAATTGTGAAGTGATTGACTATAAACACTGCTTGATATAGACACATCAGCTATCTATAAATCAACTAGCAACCCGCCCCAGCTTCGCATGGGCTTAAAAACCTTCCTCTTGAATCAATCTATCTATTAAAAAAACCGCATCAAAATCTGTTGCGTAGTTTTAAAGGGACATACAAAGGGACAGAGAAAGCGACTGTTTTATACTATGTAGTGATAAATTAACAATGGTATGAACACTTTGTGTGTGAATCCAACTTGCACTTAACCCGTTTTTTGCTTTAGGAGTCAAGTAAAATCTACTCACAGTGTCCAGCACCTGCAGCCAGGCATCTTCGTTTCCCTGCAGGTACAACTCAATGTGCTCCATACGCACATGGTTACGTAGGGCTATGGTGTTAGCGTAGCTCTTTCCACACACTTTGCATGCAACCTCGTCATCCTCGGGGTCTTCAATCTCTTGCTGCGGAGAAAAATATGATTTGTATATTTTTTATAATCGCATTTAGAATACACAAGTGGTTTCTGAAGCATTATAAATTAGGATTAAAAGTTGCATGTTCATGGTAATAGGGATTGCTGTGCAGGCAATGCGGTAACTGTCTGCATATGATCTTTTTCTGATTGACCCGGGTCTTGGTTGTTTATCTATATATGTATTTGTTATAAAATATAGTATCGTTGAGTTAGTATCCTATAACACAAGTCTCGAACTTACTTTGGGGCTAACTCAATCTGTGTGATTTTTCCCTATATATTTATATTTATTTATTTATATTTATATCTACAAGAAGAATGCCAAAGGGATATATTGGGGTTAGAATTTTGATGATGTACTTACTTTTATTTTTACCTTCACATTGGGTACCACATTGACCATACGTACAGACATTTTGGATCTGAAAAATAGTTCAGTTGAATTTTCAATATACTAACAATCTGACAGTTATGCTGTTTGTGAACTGCATAAATATTTTTTACCTCATTTTATGTTATTTGTTCATAAAGTTTGCAAAACAGAAATTCTTTTATATTTGTGTTTGGGACTTATACAATATTCAATGTAGCTGTATTTTTTTACATGTGTGGATTGGTTATTACATTGGATGATGCACGCACAAACTAAATAGAGATACTACGTATGATGCACGCTTTCAGTATAGAAAATAAATAGTTTAGTTTATTACAATCATAATACAATAAATTCAAAAAAATATATCAAATAGCGGGAATGTTATTGTCAAAAATATACTTTTTATAAAATTTAGGCTATGGAACTTGGGATGTGGTGTAGTGTGCTTACGTACAAAAAAACAAAGGTACATATTGATATCCAGTAAAAGCAAGCTTTCCTTACCAATATGATATCCAATTTGTTATAACTGAATTCAAGTAAAAGCACTTCAACACTTCAAAATATGAAGCAAAACAATTCAAAATTCACCTTGAAAGGTGCTTTTTCTTCGTCAAGATAGGCGTTTGTTTTTTTTTAATTAAAAAAAAGAAATCGAAAAAGAAAAAATTAAAAAATAAACAGATTTCAAAAAAATGTCAAAAATATAATGACGTTTATGCACCTGTTGTTGAATTTACAAGTTTTTCTCAAATTTTCCACAATAAACGTTTAGTATTATGGAGAAATACCAAAATCACATGCATAAAATAGCTTCGAGCGCCATTTTGTGATAATTCATCCGCGGCTTTGGCGTGGCGCGTTTTCTAGAAATGTCATCGGGGCCTATTACACGTTCAATATTATCACGCACGCAACGCGATTGTCACGCACGTATCACGCCACGCACGACAACATCACTTACATCACAAAATATGTTAGTTGATACTTGCGATGCGAAGCATGGAGTATCGCAACAGCGATTCATACCAAATTTCATCACAATCGGTTCAGCAGTTTAGCCGTGAAGAGGTGACAGACAGACAGACAGACTTTCGCATTTATAATATTAAGTAAGCAATAATTCAATTTGTGACAGCATGATGATACTCAAAAAGCGGGATCTTAACGAAATATATTTTTTAAATCTTGTATCACCACCTATAAGCAAGAAAAAGGACTAAATATTTTTCTTAGGCAATGGGAGCACATATAGCAAACATCGTTACGAACACGCATGCCCGATAGCCTAACTGATTACGTACTTTACCGGTTAGCTACGCAAAACCTGATGTTTTATCAATAAAGTCGTTGCCATGAACTGGACGAGAACAATATTTTTTATTATTCTAATTTTTAACCAATATGGCGGCACCCAAAGCTACAACAATAAAAGAAGCAATTAAAAAATGGGAGGACAAAACTGGAGAGCAAGCCGCGACGGCCACAGAAGTAAGTTTGATTTTTCAATGGCCTCCCATTGAAAAGATGGATAATTCATTAGCGGCACTCGTTAACTGCGAGTAAGTACTTATACATAACAACAGTACTTAAGTACCAAATACACTTCCTTCATTAATTTAGTGTAGTTACATGGTCAATCGACCATACACACCCTGGTAACAGAGTTTTTCGAAACCCCCTTGCTGCCTCTGACATACCTTTAAGGACTACCAGGGGGGTTACTACGGTCTCTTAAAGCCATGCACGAGCCAGTGAGTAAGCGGGACAGCGCCATACATGATGTAAGGCGACATCTCCCTTATTCACTAGATCTTGCATGGTTTTAAGAGATGTTAGTAAGCCAACTGAAATAAATAAATTGAATTAGTGTAAGGCTCCGTGCTTCGGAATACACGTTAAGCCTTTTAGTCCCGGTGGCCTAAAAGGCTTAAATAAATTCTGTGGGAGAATTTAGTTTTATGCAAACATTTCCCATTTTAAATATTTTTACCCGACTTCAGCGAAGCCAATAAAGTAGGGTTACCTAATCGTGTGATCTGTATGCATGTTTAACTATTTTCACTAACTAAGAAACGGCTAAACCGATTTTGCTAAATTATATGTCGTAAGATTGGTCTGTTAAGAACTACTTTTCCATTCTTAATTCTTAATCAAGTTTAACATGAATAAAGTTTTACAAAGCAAAGATTTTGATAAACAGTCTTTGCAGGAAATTGAGTTTGTCGACGAATATGATCGAAAAAGTTACAGGACTGAACAGTTTGAAGAAGCTCAGGATTCTGTCACTGGGAAGAAACTACATCAAATCTTTTGCTGGCATGGTGAGATCGCTGATATATCCATACTAATATTATAAATGCGATTATTAAATATTTTAAATAAGAAAGGTGGATGAGATTTACCAATTAACTTAGAAATATACCCCTTTATAACTTTCAAGTGTCACGCTCACGCACTATAAGTGTTTTTATTTGATTTGACTGTAGGGTTAGGTACCTATAAAAGCACATTAATTACCTACCCGTTTTTTAACTTTGTTTATTACTAGTGACCCACTCGGGCACAAATCTTAAAAACAAAGTGGATTTCTTACTAATTGATGTGGATATTATTAAATACTAGCTGTTCCCCGCGGCTCCACCCCGCGTGGTACTCGGTTATATCGCGCCCAAAAGTAGCCTATGTTTGACCTCAGGTCGTTTACTACATCCCTACCAAATTTCATCACAATCGGTCCAGCAGTTTAGCCGTGAAGAGGTGACAGACAGACAGACAGATAGACAGACAGACTTTCGCATTTATAATATTAGTATGGAAGTATGAATATTAGTATGGATATGGAAGTATGGACTAGCTGTTCCCATACTAATCCTAACTTCCTAATCCTAACTCATATTATAAATGCGAAAGTGAGTTTGTTTGTTTGTTTTGTTACGCTTTCACGCCCTATCTACTGCCTCAATCTTCCTTTTTCGCACACACATAGATAGAAGTATTGAGGAGGACATAGGATACCTTTCATCCCGGGAAAAAAGCACTGTTCCCGTGGGAAATTCACGCGGGCGAAGCCGCAGGCAAAAGCTATTATATAATACACCCATAATCTTCCCTAAGAGTCAGGCTTTTATATACAGAACGAATTTTTCAAATACGACGAGTATTTCTCAAGTACTGTCAAGTACAGTATACATTTTTATTTCTTAGGAATCACTTGGCGATACTCTTCAAGAATTATGGATATCCTACAACATAATAGAAAAGCTGAAAGGCATTAATGTGTTGCGAAATTTAAAAGTTCTCTATATGAGTAATAATTTAGTCAAGGAATGGAGCGAGTTCAACAAATTGCAGGTTAGTATTTTCAAAACTGTCACAACACAAGCCATACTAATAATATCTAATCTGTGTATGCTTTAAAACGCGCTTACACGGGCAAACGCAACACGTATAGAAAATTTTATTGCCCGTGTAAGAGCACCTTTAGAAACCTGAGAAAAATTTAATTTAACGCCAACGGTGGTTTGGTTACTGAAATGTTGAAACTGTCAATGGTTGAAGCCAAGTTGAAGCAGGCAGGCCCTTAGCGAGTGAGTAAGCGAGATGTAGCCTTACATCATAATGCGCCATCTCGTTTACTAAACGTTTCAGGCCTGCTTAAACAGATCATAGTAAGTACTACCTATCGCTCACTATTTAATGGGTGTACCACCATCTCTTAAAAACATGCAAGAACGATTGAGTAAGGGAGATGTCGCCATACATCATGTATTGCACTGTCTCGCTTACTTACTGGATCTGACTGAAAATGAACTGAGTAAGCGAGACAGCGCAATACATCATGTAAAGCGACATCCCTCTTACTCACTGGATCGCATGGTTTTAAGAGACGGTGGTAAGTCATATGTCGAGGCCTCGGAAGCTAAAATAAATACACCCCAAGCTCGAGTTTTTGCTTTATTATAGAAAAAAAAGATTTTTTTGGTTTGTTTCTTGCGCTTGCGCTCGCGAGAAAACAACATTGTGTCAAAATTGGCGCCAACCGCAAGGCGCCAAAAAAGCGCTTGTTTCCACAGACTAGGGAGGAGATACTATGTTTCATACAAAGAATACATACGTAATCACTATTGTAACTAGTTTCTTATTCAAAAATATTGTTTCAAGTTTCTTTATTTGCATAAATGTAGGTACAAAAAAATGCGCTTCAGAAAGAAATGCGCTTTCGAATTGTTTGATTACTATACAAAGGTCGATTACAGACGGTGTTGACATTTCACAAGCGCTGATTTGCAATTTTTTTCCTTATTTTTGTTAGGTGTAAAGAAAACTAATTCTGCAGCACAATATTAACACATTTATTTCATGACATCGACATGGAAAACCGTAAAAGAGAGAAGACACAAATTTACTTTTCTAAAAACAAAACGTCAATCATTCAATTTAGGAATTACAACCAAAAAGATTCCTAACAATTTTACTTATTAATTAAAATTGTAAAATCCTCATGAAAATAAAAAGACTCTTTTTCTATTTACCGACTTTCTGACAGTAAGCCACTATCATCTCTAAAAATGTGGTGGCTTACTATCATCTCTAAAAACCAAGTAAGTAAGCGAGATGTCGCCGTACATCTTGTATTGCGCCATCTCGCTTACAAATCAAAAGCATGCTTCCCGTGGGAATCGAACCCACTACTCCCAGGTCTACAGGCAAACGCCTTAATCATTGGACCACGGAGGCAGTTAGAGGTAAAACAACAATGGACACTTAAATATAGGGATAAAGCTATAAAATCAAATTACTTAGGAGCTCCCATATCTCGAAGATCTGCTATTCGTCGGCAACCCCCTCTACGACGCTTGTGAATTAGAAGCCTGGCGTTCTGAGGCGGCTCGGAGACTGCCCAACTTGAAGAAATTGGACGGCGAGACCGTGATAAGGGAGGATGATCCGCCAATTACGGTCGCTGATATGCAGGTAAATCACTACATATATTTTACAAAGTCGCTTTGTATGTCCCTATATATGCTTAAATCTTTAAAACTACTTACTCAACGGATTTTGATGTGGTTTTTTTTTCAATAGAGTGATTCAACAGAAGTGTTTTTATGCCCATGCGAAGCCGGGGCGGGTCGCTAGTAAAGTATATAGGCACAAATCACATAGATGAGTTAGCCCCAAAGCTCAGTAAGTACGCCTATATAGTACGCTATTACGCGTTAGCGATTTTGTAGATTTTACGGACCTCAGAAGGGTGGGCGTGGAAATAATTCGCTTAGTAGTTACAAAGGATTTTATTCTACACAGCGCCCCCGGTCGGATAGAAAGGCAACTAAGTAAAACCAAACCACGATGATCTGTGTTCCTACAAAATCCTTACACAGTCGCTAGCGTTTGCGTTTATAAAATTTCATACCAGGAATACAAAGAAAGAGCCGATTTTTAGTACAAAGTCCTTCCAAAACTGAAACATATTAACGCCATCTATCGGTCATTTGAGACATTGTGATTCTAATCCGATAATCCTGAATGATAATTTATTTATTTTCAGATCGACGAGGGAGACGCTGTAGAGACGTTAGTCAGCGCTGAAACGAACGACTAAAATTAAATATTCCTTTAAAAAACTTTAAATCAGTTATTTACTTTGATAGCAAAAGGTCATGAATTCCCAAAACGTCAAACGTTTGGGCCCTTTTAAAGATATAGTCTAGTTAATTAGTTTTTTAAAAAAGTTTTTTTTTTGAATAGTTTTTACGGCCATGGAATCTAGTCCTTTAAGACCTTTCTTGAATTTATTAATCTTCTTCAGTCCTACTTAAGTCAGTCGAGTCAAAAATAAGTCAATAGTCAAGTCCAGTCAAGTAAGTAAGTCTAGTCTGAGTCAGATGGCTAAGTGAAGCGGTGGAAAAATTTCACTTAGCTATATCATGGAGATTTTGGTGACAAAGATAAAAAGTCAAGTAATCGACACTGTATCACTTCCCAACACTCACGCTTGTTCACGAACACTTTGCGAATAATAATCCACCAATATTATGCACAAACACTCGAAAAAACCTAAGTTTTGGAAATTAAATACAGCGCGGACATAGCGACAGTTTACTTTCCCTCCAAAAACCTTTAAAAAAGTTTTTGTCTTGTACGTGTCACGCATAGTAAATTCCATAGATTAAAAAATTGCCTGGCGCGCGATTTCCTATTAATTAAGTCGTTCAGGCTGCATTCATTCTCTAAAAACACTACGCAAAGAATTTGGAATCGCGCGCACTTTTTTTTTAATCTATGGTCTTAAGTAAGACAAAGGGCGTATTGGGCCTAATATAGTGTATCTAAAATGGATAACCAAATAACCAAAGCGCAATACATAATGTTGTAAGCCGCCATCACGTTTTGGTTTGCTTGTATATTAAAACAATTTCTCGTATAAAAAAATACTTTATTCACAATATGTACCTACATCTACGTTATTGTGCACCTTCATAGAAGACAAATAAGCTTGTTTGAGAAACAAGCGTCTTAATTCTCACACGTAATATTCTAATCAGTAAAACGACTCCAGGGGATTACTACCGCCTATTAAAACCATACAAGATCCAGTGAGTAAGCGGCAAAGCGCGCTATGTTATGTAAGGCGACATCTCCCTTACTCGATCGTTCTTGCATTGTTTTAAGAGATGGTGGTAAGCCACAGTGTTAGCAACACAAGGGAGAAGGGAGCAATATTTTGCTATTCCAATAAATCTGGCGGGAAATCCACACAAATACAAGCCGATTTTGTGGTATTTAAGTTTTGGAGCTGATTTTGTGGTACCAAATAAACAGCATTCTTTCTAGAAAGACAGATTCATTGAATTCAAAAATGTCATAGATGGGTTACTTCATCTAAAAAACACGCAAGATTGAGCGAGGGAGATGTCGCCCTACATCATTTATTGCGCTGTCTCGCTTACTCACTGGATCTTGCATGGTATTAAGAGACGGTAAGGAGGCCAGATACATTTTATTCATAATCCACGTAATAAATATTAGGAATGTTTCCTCTTAACTATGTAATTTAAAAATGTAGTATAATAAAGACATTCCACTGACAAGAATATTTTTTTTTGTGCAATCTTAATTCATTAATTAATTTTTAGTACTTCACTACTTTTATGAACTTAATGTAAGGGTCGACATTTTACCTATAACACAAAAAAATCAATGACTTGATTATAAAAAAAGAAACAAAACATTTGAGCAATACAAAACTTTAAGAATAGACGATTTAATCAAATTTATTTTTTACCAGGCTACCTTTTTTGTGATATTTTTTCGATCTATTTTACAAAATGTCACCAAATTCTGTTTAGCCGTTTATGCCTTATAAATGGTGTGTCTTACAGACGGCTTTGCTCAGATAAACGTGGCAGAAAGAAATCATCAACACATAAAGGCCAGAGCATGGTTATAAGGCTAATCCCTCTTCGAATATGTTGGTATACATAAAGAGTTAATGCTTTTGTCACGCAATGAATGCTTGAACAGCTCATGGTAGGATAATCCCATCACAACTAATATTATAAATGCGAAAGTGAGTTTGTTTTTTTGTTTGTTACCTCTTCACGCCCTATCTACTGAACCAATCTTCCTGAAATTTCGCATACACATAGCTAGGAGTATTGAGAAGAACATAGGGTACCTTTCATCCCGGGAAAAAGCACTTTCCCGAGGGAAATTCACGCGGGCGGAGCTGCGGGCGAAAGCTAGTTTGTCATAGACAAGAAAAGTCTAAGTTTTGTTTCGTTTATCATTATCATTTCAGCCTGTGACTGTCCACCAGTTTCCACTGCTGGACATAGGCTTCCCCCAAGGATTTCCAGAACGCCCGATTGTCGCGGCCTGCATCCAGCGCCTGCCTGCGACCTTCCTCAGGTCATCCGACCATCTGGTCGGTGGGTGTACTTTAGAAGTAGTGTAGTACTACGGCTCAACTGATTTTCATCAAACATGTCTAAGAACACTCGCCCATAAGTCACCTTTAAAACGAAAAAAAAAACTAAAATGAAATCGCTTCATCCGTTCGGGAGCTATGATGCCAGAGACAGACAGACACGTCAAACTTATAACACCCCTCTTTGTGCGTCGGGGGTTTCACATGTATATTCTTCTCAAATGTTGTGTGGTAGTGATGGCGTTGCATTGGGGACATATTTTCTTAGCGCGGAGCGATTGAAGCCAGCATACCTGAAAATTAACGACATAAAAATCTACAAGGTGGACACAAATTAACTGCAAATATTTTAAGGGCAGATACAGACCACTATACTGAACAACTTTTCCAAATAAACTTATATCGAAATATGAAATCTTATTTTTCACTCTCCATACTAAACTAAATCAGCTGATTCTCAATTTGTATGGAGATCAAAAAATTTTTTTCGTATTTCGACATAAGTTTATTTAGGAAAGTTGTTCAGTTTATTGGACTGAATCTGCCCTTAAAATATTTGCAGATAATTAAAATTCACCTTATATATATATATCTTCTTCAATCTATTATATATATAGAAAGCCGTGTTAGTTACACTATTTATAACTCAAGAACGACTGAACTGATTTGGCTGAAAATTGGTGGGAAGGTAGCTTAGAACCAGGAAAAGGACATAGAATACCTTTCATCCCGGGAAAAAGCATTGCTCCCAAGGGAATATCAAGCGGGCGAAGCCTCCGGCAAAAGCTGGTAACTTATATTTGTCAAATTTAACTTGATTATAAAGACAGCTGTGAAATCGCTAACATTTTGTTATTAGGCTCTGTAGGACTTCCATCTAATATATATAACTAGCTGTTCCCTGCGGTTTCACTGGCCATTAGTGTGTAGGTACTATAAGCCTATAACCTGCCCCAAGAATCGGGATTTCATATACAAAAATAATTTGCAAAGCGTTCAAACAAACAAACACTCTTCAGCTTTATTTTATTACTAGCTGTCCCCCGCGGCTTCGCCCCGCGTGGGATTCGGTTATATCGCGCCCAAAAGTAGCCTATGTTTGGCCTCAGGTCGTTAACTACATCCTCACCAAATTTCATCACAATCGGTCCAGCAGTTTAGCCGTGAAGAGGTGACAGACAGACAGAAAGACTTTCGCATTTATAATATTAGTATGAATAGTATAGATTCCCGTGTCACAATGTTAATTACCTTATGGTTTTTACCAAATTTTATATGCATATTCAGTAGGTCTGAGAATCGGCTAGTATCTATTTTTCATAACCCTTAGTGATAAGGGTTGTTCACCCTTAAATTACTTAGAAATAATTTATATGGCAAAACAACGTTTACGGGGTCAGCAATATTATAAACATCAAATTCTGTCTGTTACACTTTCACGGCTAAACCGCTGGACCGGTTTTGATGAAATTATGAATCGAGATAGCTTAGAAACAGGAGTCAAACATAGCCCACTTTTAGGCGCGATATAATATAGTCCCAGCAATTGCTGTTCGTTAGTCTCACTAAAACTCAAGAATGGCTGGACCGATTTGGCAAATTTCGGTCTTGAAATATTTGTGGAAATTCAGGGAAGGTTTAAACGGTGAGAAAAGTGTGTTCAGGCGGTACGGAGTTCGCCGAGACAGCTAGTATGGAATTATTTAATTATTTAAAACTTTATTGTCCAAATTCAAAAGTGTATAAAAAGTGTATTAAAGTGTACAAATGGTAGACTTAATGCCATATGCCATTCTCTACCAGTCAACCATTAGACCAAGCTGAAAATCTGATTGTCGGCGATTTATGAATTCCGGATAATATTCCAGAAACGGAACATGACTAAATTAAGAATAGTGTTTGCGTCTAGTAGTTGACACAATGGAATTTGACTAATTAAACTCAAACTCGCTTATAAAACGTTATTTAATTTATATTTAGATAATGAAATGTACAATACGTGTCTTAGCAGTAAAAATCGTAAAAGTGCAAGGGAATGTTAAAAATAATGTAGGTGGTAACCGGCTTCGCAATGGGAAAAACCTTCCTCTTGAATCACTCTATCTATTAAAACAAACCGCATCAAAATCCGTTGCGTAGTTTTAAAGATTTAAGCATACAAAGGTACATAGGAACAGAGAAAGCGACTTTGTTTTATACTATGTATTGATAGTGATACTCACTTCACAGTAGACGTGCCAGCATTGTATGGAGACTGCCGGAGATGTGTAAGGCCCCATGCAGATTAGGCATTTGCTCTGTGAAATAACAATTTCAGAGTAAGGTCTGGCCATGTTCCAGTAAATAAATATATTTTATTAAGCCTCAAAAAAAAAAAGATTATAAAAAAAATTATAAAAAAAAATAACAATAATATAAAAAAAAAAAAGTATTATAACTAAGTGGTCCAGTGATTAAGGCGTTTGCCTGTAGATCCGGGTGTCGTGGGTTCGATTCCCACGGGACTTTTTTTTGTTGTTTCCAGTTACGTTAGGACATTGCAAGCCTGATTGTGTGATTATAAAGACGATTCCGTGCTTCAGAATAAAATAAAATGCTGTATATTCGTAATACTAGACTTACTTATGTAAGTATAGTTAACTAGACTACTGACTTGACGTTTTTGACTTGACTAAAATACGACTGTTTAAACAATTTTTTTTACAAAAGAGCTATTAAATAAATTTATATAAAAATAAGGATGTCTGAGCTAGGATGAATAATAAAAATATTATGACTCATGAAACTGCGATGTGTATGAAAGTACTATAAGTCTCTAATTTTGCTCAAAATGATCATGATATAAGAAAAGATAATAAGAAATGACTTACTTCGGAGCCGCCATCTTGTTTCTTCTCGAGCTCTTTTATTCTTTCACGCAAAGCTTGTATTCTAGTCTGAAAACAAAAAATAATTTATGAGTTTTTTTTTTTTGTATAAAAACTACTGTGCCAATTTAAAAAAATCTTTCACCATTGGAATTTTACATTCACCCTGAGTGACAAAGGCTAAGTACCTATTTATTTTTATTTAAGCCACGGGCGAAGCCGGAGTGGACTGCTAGTCCATACTAATATACATACTTCCATACTAATATTATAAATGCGAAAGTATGTCTGTCTGTCACCTCTTCACGGCTTAACTGCTGGACCGATTGTGATGATATTTGGTAGGGATGTAGTTAACGATCTGAGGTCAAACATAGGCTACTTTTGGGCGCGATATAACCGAGTCCCACGTGGGGCGAAGCCGGGGGGAACAGCTAGTCCATACTAATATTATAAATGCGAAAGTCTGTCTGTCTGTCACCTCTTCACGGCTAAACTGCTGGACCGATTGTGATGATATTTGGTAGGGATGTAGTTAACGACCTGAGGTCAAACATAGGCTACTTTTGGGCGCGATATAACCGAGTCCCACGCGGGGCGAAGCCGCGGGGAACAGCTAGTATTATATATATACTCCTCCGTGCTTTGGAAGGCACGTTAAGCCGTTGGTCCCGGCTGTTATCGGTAGATGGCAGTCGTTAGGCTATGTCAGATGCCTTTAGACAGCCTGAAAAATCTGTCACATTTTTCAAATCAACACCCGTATCATGTTCCTATTGGTCTGGTTTCCCTGTAAAAAGGATTACGGAGGTCAGATGGCAGGGAATAACCGTACCGCTAAGTGCTCTAGGCATTCAAAAAATAAGCTGAGAATGAACTGGGAAACAAACTCAGATAAAAAATAAATTTCAAACATAGACCTATTAAAATATAGCTGTATAAGTATATAGTACCTCTGCACTGGCCTCAACCAATCCGTTGCATTTTGATACTTTCTCAGTAGCCTCATTATCGTTAAGCTTCTGGTCCGTGTTCTCCGTTGTGTCTGTTTGTTCGTCTGCTTGTACGTCTTCCGGTGGTATGATTTCAGCCTGTAAATTAATTAAGTCGGTTAAAACGAGACCACGGTGAACACTAGCGCCACCATATTTTAAAAATGATTATTCACTGAAAACACAAGTTATCAAAAATCCCTGTTATGTAATTAAGGTTCTGGATCTGAAGTTTATTTTAAAAATAATAAATTAATATAATCCATATGGTTACAAATTAAAAAAAACTGCTAAAAGTGGCTGTTTTAAGGAGTATTAAAATTTGTAACTGTTTAAATTTAATTTTTAGAAATCTTCAATGGGATAATAAAGGTATAATTATAAATGGGGAACACCTACATCATATTAGATTCGCAGATGACATTGTTCTACTCAGCGAAAGCTCCTCAGAATTGCAGGAAATGTTATATCAACTAGATGAAGAAAGCAAAAAAAGTAGGCCCGACAATGAACATATCTAAAACAAAAGTTATGACGAATGGGATAATGGAAGAGATTCAATTAAATGGAAAAACTGTAGAATATGTCGATAGTTATTATTAAGGACAGACAATATCCCCTACAGATCAAATGGAAAAAGAGGTTAATAAAATCGGTAACTCTTGGTAACGTTTTTGGTCAATGAAAGAAATCATGAAAAGTAAAGAAATACCAGCAGTAGAAAAAGGAAAAGTGCTTAATGTATGCACAACACCATGTATGTCATATGGAAGTCAGACGTGGGCCTTAACAAACAAAAATCTAAAAAAGTTCGAGTTGTGCCAAATCTCAATGCAGAGGAGTATGCTAAATATTAAAAGAAAGGACAAGGTTAGATTGATTGGCATAAGAGAGAAGACAAAGGTAACACCTATAGGCAGAACAATAAGGAAACTTAAATGGAGATGGATAGGTCACATGGTCAGAGGTCCCAACAAATGGTCGAAAAAACTTACTTACTGGTACCCTAGAGGAGTAAAACGGAACAGAGGAAGGCCAATTTACAGACGGGAAGATGATATCAAGAAGATTGCAGAAACAGCTTGGACCAGAATAGCTCAGGATAGATCAAAGTGGAAAGACTTGGAGGAGGCCTATGTCGGTGGACAATCTAGGGTTAAGAAGGCTTAGTGTATATATATAATAATATGTAAACAGATTTTTTGTAACCTAGAAATAAAGGCTATCTTTATCTTTAAATTTAACTTCAGATCCAGAACCTGTATAACAAAAGACGGATTTTTGATAACTTGTTTTCAGTGAATAATGATTTTTAAATTACGGTGGCGCTAGTGTTTACCAAGGTATCGTCTTAATGAATCCCCTCTCCTCAAACCCCTACTTCCTACTTTTCATAAAAACTAGTTTATAGCTAACTAGCGACCGGCCCTGGCTTCGCATGAGCATAAAAACCTTCCTCTTGAATCACTATAAAATAAAAACCGCATCAAAATCCGTTGCGTAGTTTTACAGATTTAAGCATACATAGGGATATAGGGACAGAGAAAGCGACTTTGTTTTATACTATGTAGTGATAGCGATTAAAGACTTCAGTAAAATAAACTCACATCGGGGTGTATTCTTGATGGAGAATATTGGACAGGACCGTATAGCTCTGTGTCTTCATCACCGTCTACCACCTGAAACACAATAAATCATCATCATTTCGTGTAGGTGACATGGTCAATCGCACATGCACACCCTGGTGTCAGAGTTCTTCGGAACCGCCTCTTGGCCACTGACGTGGCGCCTTAACGACTACCAGATGGCAGCCGGGACCAACGGCTTAACTGATATTGGCACAGAATGAATAATCTATCTGTGATTTCACTAAATAAACAATTTAAATATTAGAATTTTAGATTATTTATTTAATAACAAGGAGCTACTAACCAAATGCTTAATTGATAATATAAAGGAGCTTCAAACCAAATGCTAATTGTCAATAACAAGGAGCTACTAACCAAATCCAAATTGTCAATAACAAGGAGCTACTAACCAAATCCAAATTGTCAATAACAAGGAGCTACTAACCAAATCCAAATTGTCAATAACAAGGAGCTACTAACCAAATCACATCACTCACCAACGCCTGATCGTTGGAAGACCGTCTCGTGGTGGCGGCTGGCCTGACATCGGCCTGCTGCAGCGCGGTCGCGCGAACTCTCCACTCGCCGCACCACTGGTACTCCGCACCGAACCCGCTGCCTGACGGAGATTCCCCTGATGGCGGCTCGTCGTTCTAGTAAAAAAGCCTTACTTCAGATATAATACCACAGAATAGATAATATTACTAACATATCTAGTAGACTTACTCAGTCGTTTCAATATAAAGAGACTTACAGCGACGAAATAACGTCAAATACTAACCCCCGTATTACGAAACGTTTGTTAAGCCCATTTTAACTAAAATATGTTTTCTCTTTTTCTCTTACCTGACACTTCACGTGAAAGAAAGAGACGCAACACATTTTAGCTAATATGGGGCTTAACAAACGTTTCTCAAAGTAGTTTCAATAAAAAGATACTTACAACGACGAAATAACGTCTGATTCAGACTCGTCTTAGTCCAACCGAGCATGTCACCAAGCTTACCAATAATTCTTCTTCTTGCAAGTCGAAATCCTCATTACTGAGGGTCATGACCAACATGATCCAAATTGGTAAGCTAGGTGGTCCAGTTAGTATCCTCCAGTCATATCTATTCTGGGCCCGGTCTATGGCCTCTTGGCCAATAATACATCGCACTAATATTATAAAGGGAAAAGATTTGTTCTTAGTTTGTAATGAATAAACTAATTCTTCCACCAATGGATAGCTACACTACCTCTCAGTAATATAAGCTATATTTATTACTACAAAATATTAGGTATCCATTCTAAAACTACAGAAATGTAACTCAAGGTGTAAAAAAAATTGGCCATGGCTGCTGATTATTATTATTTTGTATATCAATAGTCGTCAATCACACACAAAATCGACCATGCACAGCCCTGGTTATGGCTGCTAGTCTTATATAAACGAATAGTTACCTCAACGTCAATGCTCTCATCCTCTGAGCTAGTGTCAGGCACGTCTTCATCCATCACCGCACCAGTCCTCTTGAGACATCTCAACGCGTGCCGCTGTAGTCTCGAAGTGGGCAATGTAACGTTGCACACGGGACACTCTCCTTGTTGCGGGGGCGGCGTCCCGCGACGGCGCGCTCGGAGGCGCCGTAGACGGTTTGAATGTACTCGCTGCAGATAATAAAAATATAAATAAACTAGCAACCCGCCCCGGCTTCGCATGGGCACAAAAACCTTCCTTTTGAATCACTCTATTTATTTAAAAAAATCTGCATCAAAATATGTTGCATAGTTTTAAAGATTTGAGCATACAAAAGGACATAGGGACAGAGAAAGCGACTTTGTTTTATACTATGACTATGTAAATATATGTCAGAGCTTCAGTCAACGCTTTTAAAAAAAGATTAGACAATGTATTAAATCTCCAGACTTAAGAAGCACACGCATCAGCTTCATATGCTGCTAGTGTGTTTAAGAATATAAATATATCAAATATACTAAAGTGTGTATTTGTTAATGTTTGTAACTTACAAAGTATGTGTGTAATGTATATGTGTGTCTGAAGTGAAGATCTAATCTGGCAACCCCAGGGGGCTTAGCCAAAATCACAATTTCCAAATGTTAACGAAATTTGACAAAAACAAAATGTATGGGAACAATCCCATACATTTTGTTTTTGTCAAATTTCGAAATCTTATGGCAACATAAGATTGACCACATGATTTAGCGCGGCTTATGTCAATCCCATACATTTTGTTTTTGTCAAAGAATCCTGGCGAAGCCCCATACATCGTTTGTACGAAAAAAAACAAAAAATATAGATAACTTGAAACAAATCGCATTAGCAAGAACACTTAACTAATTACACGTTTACCACCACTAAATAATTATAAACCCCGGGGTTTTTTAATTATTCCGTTTTTAAACGTCGTCCTTTTGTTTAATTTTTCATCGCCATATTTAAAACAAAACCCACCCAACCACAACTGAACTGAAACATCATGTCACTCTGACAGTTGCTAGCATTGTCAAATCGACATTGACAGTTGATTTAATTGATTATAGTAGAGTACTAGGTTAGGATATTAGGAAAGTCAATATATTTATTGCTTTGCACTTTCTTTATGTAGACCGCAATCTACAGAGTTCGTCAGTTTGAATGACAGTGACATTGGCAGTTGTAAGTCGTGGCTCTATGCGAATGTTTCACTTTCTACATTGCCATACTTAAGTTCTGGTAACATAATTTATAATAAAAATCTAGTTTTTTTCCCGGGGGTTTAAAAATATTTTATTTACAGAAATGTATTTCTGGGACTCTTATGATGTTGTAAAAAAAAATCAACTCATCCGTATTTTTTTTTTAATTCGTAAAAATTTCGCCATCATTCTTTCGAAATCTTATGGCAACATAAGATTGACCACATGATTTGCCGCAGCTTATGTCAATCCCATACATTTTGTTCTTGTCGACATTTGTAAGCATTTTGAAATTGTGACCTTAGCTAAGCACACAGGACAAGCTCATTGCCAAATGGGGGCTTTGAAATAAATCATTCGAACTGGTCAGATATGAAAAATTCAATCTGCATATGACAGCTTTTGTACAAGCAACGCACCATATGTTTAAGATCAAGTCAACATTTTTACACTTTCGCACTCAATATATATATATTTTTTTGTAACAATTTCAACCAAAATTTACAATTTAGTAGAATTCATAAAATTCTTATAAGAAAAATTGCTGACAACAATGCGATCACATTATCTCAGGGAGACTTTTGTAAAGCTACAATTAGGTAAAAGTACCCCTTGTATGAACTTTTAAAATGCAGATGTTAGGATTTTGTATGGAATTTATTAGTTGCTCTGCTGTCTACCAGGGGTACTGTACAGCGGCCCTACCGCCTAACTCGATTGCTATCGCTATGGCTATGGTTTATGACGTCATCTTGTCTTTTCGAATCGAGAATATTGCTTTCACATGTCCAAGACCAAGACTAAGACAATGTCTTGGTCCATAGAATATGTGTAAAAGCAATATCGCTTTGCTTGGCAGTTCGAAAATACAGGAAGAAATCATAAACCATAGCCATAGTGATAGCAATCGAGTTAGGCGGTAGGGCCGCTGGTTTGTTATACAAAATCGCTAACCTAATCACTAGTCTGAATTTATAAATTTGTAAAAGGAGTACATAACACTAATGACTTGTTATTTATATACGAATATTATCTGACCCCGCAAATATTGTTTTGCCATATAAATTAATAGTAACCTGCCCCGGCTTCGCATGTGCATAAAAACCTTCCTCTTGAATCACTCTTATCTATTTAAAAAAACTGCATCAAAATCCGTTGCGTAGTTTAAAGATTTTTAAATATACAGAAAAAGAGATTTTGTTGTATACTATTTAGTAATAGTGATGATTTTTAGGTAATTTAAGGGTGAACAACCTGTATCACAAGGGTATAAAAAATAGATAGTAGCCGATTCTCAGACCTACTGAATATGCATATAAAATTTGATAAAAATCAGTAAAGCTGTTTCGGAGGAGTAGAGTAACTAAAATTGTGACACGGGAATTTTATATATTAGATAATAAAGCTGAAGCATATGTTTGAAAATTTATAACATTAGAACTACAGGGGGTCTAAGAACGCCACTGAGCAATTCATCGAATCGATTCATATTAATAATTCCTTAGCAAAACAAATTTTTGTAAAATAGCCAACTAAACTTTGCAATTCCTATTCAAAAAAATTGAAAGAAATAGGAATTGCTAAAGAATTTGTAATATGAATTCGATTCGATGAATTGCTAAAGTGGCGTTTTTAGACCCACTGGTCGGATTTGATTAATTCTTTTTGCATTTGATAGCCTAATTTTCTGGGAAGGTTATAGGCACAGTACATACTTTGAGCGGCTGGCACCACAGCACACAGCTAGTACTGTTATATAACTCAATAATTAAGTGAATTTAACTTTATTTTTGGAATGTTTATTCCTGTAATTTTCAGACCCTATACAATGAATCTTGAGGCTCGTAATTCTCCTTTTAAAACTTGTTGAACATTTTTTTTTGTTTACCTGGTAGACATCACTACCAAGGCATCCAGACACATCAACATCCTGTTCTTCAGTCGTTTCCGCACTCGTACTAGACCCAGGAACTGCTAAACTAGTGTTCGGCGAAGTAGCACTAATTTTTCGCTTAGAACTACCACTTGATAACTTCTGTAATCTTTCAACTTCCAACGCCAAATGGGAATCCAACTCTCCTTGACGAATTGTACACGAACAAACCGGGCAATTCGGCAATTCACTCACTTTCTTCCTACTCCTAACAGAATTCAGTATCCTTTCATCATAAAAACTATTAAAACTACTACCGGGACTGTTATTTAACGAGTTAGAACTCCCATCCATGTTATTGTACATCAAAACAGGTAACATTTTACTGCACTTATAAATCTAAAAACATCGTAATTATTTGCTCATTAAATAGTTACAATCGCCCGGTTAATTGTTAATGAAACTTCTATTGTTATGTGGGAACTCGTTTTGTAATGAGAAATTGCTTTATCGCGTAATAAATTGAATAATTTTCGGCAAAACAACAACAACTTCATCCGATTTACTTTTTTGATTTGACACTTTTTTTTATTGGTGGTTGTCTCTTCTAGTCGGGCACAGATTGAAAATTATTTTGACTTGCTTGATCTTGATTTGTTAAGATATTGCGTTTTGTTAGTGCTTCGAAATCACATGAGGATTACCATTAACTGTTTTAGCAAACCTGAAACGAGAGGAATGAGTGACAGAGTGAATAAGCTAGAATAGTGATAGTGAGAAGTTTCAATGTTTTCGAGAATGCTTAGATAGGTCATGGTAATCCTCCAAACTTATCTAGTAAAAGACAAAAAACTTATAAAACAAAATGCTAAAAAAAAATACAAACTATGCGTCAGTTAGTCAACGTCAAGTCAACCGTCAACGTCAATCCGGGAAAAAACGTGGTAGCTCTTGATTGTAAATGTTTTTGTTTATATGTAGTTTATTTACTTTTGGGAATATAAGAAGCCTTAAACAAATAAAATCATAAAAAATAATATCTGTTGTCACCCAGACCATTAATATGAAACTGAAACTCGTAAAATCAGAACAGTCTAATGTAAACCTTGGCTAGGCGTCGATCAAGTTATATTTTTTATAGAAATGGTCCACATATCAGCATATTGCAGAATATGCTTAGCTTCAGGCGTGCGTATGCACATTATAGCCCACACTCCTCTACAAGAAGTATATGAAAAACTCACTAACATTGCAGTAAGTACTTTTTCTAGTTACCAATAAGGCGCATCGTGAGACACTTAGGAGCCTATATAGCTAACCTTTTATTGTAATAAGTCTTTCCTTCATCAGATCCTTGTCACTTTTTCAGAGGTCAGAGTACAGGTCAGTTACTGTTCTAAATAAAAATAGGCAGTGCCGTAGCGTGGCTTAGCAGAGCCTCGAATAAAAATTTGTTTCCAAAAATTTCACAAACAATTTAAATTCAATGCAGAGTGTATTAAATTGCCTGTTTTTTGGCAAACTGTTTTACTGTGTTGAAGGTGGCGTGTTGAAGGTGGTGGGTTTCCACTAAACCAGCTTCTAGCAAAATCGGCATTCAGTCGCACACGATTTGTAGATATTGTAGCTGTAGTAGTAGCAAAAGATGACAGTCTATGCAGATAAATATATATTACTAGCTGTTCCCCGCGGCTTCGCCCCGCGTGGACTCAGTTATATCGCGCCCAAAAGTGGCCTATGTTTGTCCTCAGATCGTTAACTACATCCCTACCAAATTTCATCACAATCAGTCCAGCAGTTTAGCCGTGAAGAGGTGACAGACAGACAGACAAACAGACAGACTTTCGCATTTATAATATTAGTATGGATGGATTACAGCACAGTTATTATTATAAGATATATACATATAGATATATATATATAACTTATTACAAGATCAACACCAGATACGCGTGTTATATCGTAGAGAACCGATGAATGAAGACCGCTGCGATCCGTCGATGTTTTCCATTGCGCGCACAGCCGTTGCCAAATGTTAGGTTGAGGTTTGTTATGAGTGGCGAGTGTCTCGCTACAACTGAATTTAAATTCATTTATTACTTGTAAACATGTTGTGCAGTAAGGTTTAACAAACCACTATTAGAAACATGCCCAACCGTCACGGCATACAAGTATAAGTTCTTGGTCGCATCGTTACATTCATGACTTTAGTTTTACAAATTTTCTGTCTCTATGGACCATACAATAGTGACTTGATTTTGGCTTACTCACGTTGGGGGCCCACACCGAAGGGCCCCCTGTATAATTGATATGGCAGATACGGCGATAACTACGCCCCTGAAAATAGCCCTAGATATAGTGAAACTTATGGCTGCTGCCTGACCTCCAGACCAATGGGATCACAATCTATGTGTGTTAGTGGCCAATATTGTCAGACTTTCAGGCTGCTTAAATGCATCTGAAACAGCCTAACAAATGCCATCTAGGGATAACAGCCGGGACCATCAGGTTAACGTGCCTTCCAAAGCACAGAAGAACGATAGAAATGCTACTAATGGTGACCAAGCCAAGCATGTACGCGTCTCGGCTAAAATGTCAAGCTCCAATTTTTAATTATGGCTATCAATTTCCAGTTGGAAGCAGACATGAGGCCGTTGTCAGCCTGCTACATCTGCTACTCGAGGCTCAAGAACTGTTACAAGCTGATGCAGACCTCAATCCGAGCGGAGAAGCTTCTACAAGGAATTTTGGAAACCAACCAGGTATTAGCATTCATATCCCTTTTTTGATCTTATGTCATTATTCAAGTAAACTGCCTCCGTGGTCCAGTGGTTAAGGCGTTAGCCTGTAGACCCGGGGGTTGTGGGTTTGATTCCCACGGGAATCATACTTTGTTTAGTTGTTTCCAGTTTGGTTAGGACATGGCATGCTTGAATCACCTGATTGTCTGATATTAAAGATGATTCCGTGCTTCGGAAGGCGCGTTAAGCCGTTGATCCCGGCTGCCATCTGGTAGTCGTTAAAGGAACCACGTCGGAGGCCGAGAGGCGGTTCCGAAGAACTCTGACACCAGGGAGTGCACGGTCTATTGACCGTGACGCCTACTCGTATTGATGATGATCATTATAATATTTTTCTGAGTAGAATCATTAGCTTAGAAAAATGCTCGATTATCAAATCACTTCAGAGTAGGGTACACACTTTTAATCATGGACATAGATTCAGTGGTACGGTTATTACTACGGAGCGATGTCATCTGGCCTCCGTAACCCATTTTACAAGGAAACTAGACCAATAGGATCCTTTACTGGCCATAACTGACAGATTTTCCAGGCCTCTTCATCAACATCATTTCAGCCGCAGGCTGTCCACTGCTGGACTTCGGCCTCCCTCAAGGATTTCCAAAATGACCGGTTGGAAGCGGCCTGCATCCAGCGCCTGCCTGCGACTTTCTTCAACTCGTCTGACCATCTGGTCGGTGGGTGTCCGACGCTGCGCTTGCCGGTGCGTGGTCGCCATTCGAGAGCCTTTCTGCCCCATCGGTTCGTCGCGCTATGTGCCCCGCCCACTGCCACCGCCAGGCCTCTTACACCGTCAGCAGCAAGTTTTTTGATGATTTCAGCAATATTCGAGTGATATCTACTTATGTGACTACACAACAAGCCCGCTCTCAATATGTGCGACTCCGGTCGAGTATGTCTCCACAGAGGAAGTTGATATAAAGAATGTATTAGAGGTCAAGACAGAGGAAACTGTGATCGTGAAACAGCATGGCTACTGCCCAGGTATGGTCACCTTTTTTTTATTCATCAATTTAATTCAAACACTTAAAATTAGGAAATTTAGTACAAGGGTGCTACTTATTTCTATAGAAATTTCTTTCAGTAGAACCGCGATAGGAAATTAATAATAAAAAGGCTGTTGGCATGTACTTTTGAATAACAAATATTATTAGGAGTACCCGAAATCGGCGAGCGGGTATGACGAGAGTGATGAGTGTGGAGGAGGCGAGAGAGGTATGTAAGGATCGTAGCCAATGGAAATCTCTAGTCTCTGCCTACCCCTACGGGAGACAGGCGTGATGATATGTATGTATATATGTAATTATTATAATATATATATATATATATATATATGTAAAAATGAAACCCGTTTTCCGTCGTCACGGCATAGCATGAAAACGGCTTGAGCGATTTGGTTAATTTTTTTTTGTAGTTTTCTAATACTCTGTACAAGGTTCTTACGGAAAAAAATATTAAGAAAGGCGGTACGAAGTTCGCTGGGTCAGCTAGTATACATATAAATATGTACAATACATACATAAATCAAATATTTTAATTCCATATAGCTACTTCAGAATATAACTTAGATATTAATACATTTATTACATAAACTAGCTGTTCCCCGCGGCTTCGCCCCGCGTGGGACTCGGTTATATCGCGCCCAAAAGTAGCCAATGTTTGACCTCAGGTCGTTAACTACATCCCTACCAAATTTCATCACAATCGGTTCAGCAGTTTAGCCGTGAAGAGGTGACAGACAGACAGACAGACTTTCACATTTATAATATTAGTATGGATATATACCTTCTCAATAAATATATAAAAATACATCCATACTAATATTATAAATGCGAAAGTCTGTCTGTCTGTCTGTCTTTCTGTCTGTCTGTCTGTCTGTCTGTCACCTCTTCACGGCTAAACTGCTGGAGCGATTGTAATGAAATTTGGTAGGGATGTAGTTAACGACCTGAGGTCAAACATAGGCTACTTTTGGGCGCGATATAACAGAGTCCCACGCGGGGCGAAGCCGCGGGGAACAGCTAGTATAATATAATTAAGATGATAAGGACAGGTAGTGGTTTCTTAATATATTCTTTTTTTTTTAATTATTTATTATTTAGCCGTTTATGTCACACTGCTGGGCAAAAGCCTCCCCGCAAACCTTCCATGTATCTCTAGCCACGACATGTCACTTAGCAATGGTCACTTGTATTTAATTAATTTACTAGCGACCCGCCCCGGATTCGCATGGGCATAAAAACTTTCCTCTTGAATCATTCTATCTATTAAAAAAATCCGCATCTAAATCCGTTGCGTAGTTTTAAAGATTTAAGCATACATAGGGACATAGGGACAGAGAAAGCAACTGTCCAAATTTGGAATCTGTGCGTCTATAAAACTTCCATTTTGTTAGTAATGTATAAACTGGCAACCCTGTCCAGTGACGCCGTTCTTTTTATTTTGATAGAAAAAGGCGGTAGTTGTGATTTATAATTTCGCCCTCGCTTATCGTGTCGTATCGAACAGAGCTAAAAGGCCTGTTTTCTCGTAATTTTCTCGTTAAATTAGTTAGTGTGTCACCTTTTTACAACCTTAAATCCAAAATAATTCGTTCTTGTCGAAAATCATTAAATAATATCGTGTATAAAGAGTGTAAAATAAAAGGGTCATTTCGGACATAAAAACCACCATCATTCCACCTCATCCTGGAGACGAAGATATTATCCTTTGGGCAAGTTGCGTCGTATGTAAGTAATATCTAGCTAAGGAATAACAATATTGGCCAATATTTAAATAACCCTTGGTTAGAAATTATTTTGCATCTTCAAGATCTCTTCATCTAAGCTGATGGTAAGATTAGTTCTTTGTTTGTAACTTATTATGTATTGTTTCGCCATATCGTTTATTTCGTGTAACCTTTGCATACAGTCCACTACTAAGCCTGCTTTTCGTTTTGTCAAAGACTAAATTCGTTCGGGTCTTTGGAAGCAGGCTTCTCGCCTAATTAGATACATAAGTTTGTTTCGTCCACGAATTACATTTACTATACATTTTTGGTCCTCTGAGCCTGATTTAATTGTTCCGCGATTAAAATAGTTTAATTTGTAAGTGTAATTCGTAACATATCGTAGTTTAAAATTATATTTTGATATTTGTATTTCGTGGGTAGATTAAAGGGCGTGGTGTGATCCTAGTGTGGTATTGTCATACAGATCATACCTATTAACAATGGAATCGGATTCTATTAATGCGTCTGCATCAACAGATGGCGCAAATTTAAACCGTGTTGCCCGCGACTACGCATTTGCGCGTTTAGAATTGATTGAGGGAGGTGATTTGTCTGGTTATTTAGAGGAAGATATAAAAGATATATTAGATAGTTTTCATAATCATCAGCGATTAATTTTGGCTTCATTGCCTAAGCCTCAAGCACAAAATGAACTAGAATGGACTTTAAAGTTTGAACGTATGACATCAAGAATTAGAAGTCGCATGCGGCAGTTTTCAGAGTGTGTAACTAAAAAGGAATTGCCACCTACTAAAAGTGAGGTAGTTGCTAAATTACCAAAAATAAATATTAAACCTTTTGATGGTAATTTAGAAAATTGGGTTGCATTTATACAATTATTCAATTCTTTGATTCACACAAAGTCCATTCCAGATATAGAAAAATTTTATTATTTGTTATCGTCGGTGCAGGGCCCGGCCTATGATTTGATTAAAAATTATCCGCTGACAGAAGACAGTTATTTGGATGCATATAGATTATTAGATAAGCATTACAATAAAAAATGGGCTCTTTGCAGTACCTTCTATGATAAATTGTTGAAATGTGAACCAATCAAATTTGTTTCGGGTTCAGAATTAAAGCGTGTTTGTAATATATTTTCAGAAAATTTGTCAGTGTTAAAAAAATTTGGATTGCCTGATACAAACTTTGTTTTGGTTCAGCTGTTGTGGTCGAAGCTAGATAAGACTATGCGAGAAAAGTTTTTATTAGAACATAATAGTGATGATATTCCAGTTTATGATAATCTTGAAAAGTTTGTTGAAAAGCACAGTCAAGCGCTTATATTTACTGACTTTAAACCTGTTTCTGTCAATAATTCAAAAGTTAGTAAATCAATTAATAATAAACAAAAGGTTAATTCCTTTGTTGTATCGTCAGCGAACCAATGCAAGTTTTGTTCTCAAACACATAGCTTAGAAAATTGTAATGACTTTAAAAAATTGGATTCACATGCTCGGTTTGATTTTGTTAAAAAGAATGGTCTTTGTATTTGTTGCTTTTCGCCCTCTCACCGAGTAAAGTCTTGTCATAGTAAAGGTTGCAATATTTGTAATCATCGGCATAATAATTTGTTACATTTTGATCGTGCTCCAGTATCTTCCCTGGATCAATGTGATAATAATTTAAATAAGGTCATCGCTCCTGTGGTTGACTCTCAGCCCTCTTATGGGACTACACTTACCACTGTGGCTTTTAGCAAAAGCATTTTATTTTCGACTGCTAGAGTTTTAATTCAAGACAGTAATGGTGATTTCCAACCTATTCGAATCTTATTGGATTCTGCAAGTTCATGTAACTTTATTTCAAAACGGGCTGCTAACTCTTTAGGTTTGTTAATAAATCATGGAAATTGTCAAGTCAATGGTATCGGCTCTTCGGTTGCTACACCAAGTGGAAGTGTCTGTTGTAATTTGAAACCTTTGAACTCTTGTTTGCCCTCAAACATCGTGGTAGATGCTCTTGTTCTCTCGTCAATCTGTGCTGACCAACCGGTTGAACCGGTCGATCCTAAGTTCTGGTCACACATCCAAGGCTTATCATTGGCTGACCCTCACTTCGCCACTCCTGGGCCTGTTGACATGCTTCTTGGAGCAGATATTTTGGCTTCCTCGTTGCTCCCGGGTCTCAGGAAGGGTAGGATAGGTGAACCAATTGCCATGGAAACTGTTTTCGGTTGGGTGCTTTTAGGTGGATGTGAGAATTCACCCCCCACTCTTCGTTCTCGTGCAATCAATAAAGATTGCTTTCTCGTCTCGTATTTCTCGAATTTGTCGTTGGATAACGCTATAAAAAAGTTTTGGGCGTTAGAAGAAGTTTCTCAGCACAATAATATTTTGTCGGCTGCTGATAAAACTTGTGAAAATAATTTCGTTGAAAACCATTCACGTGCTTGTGATGGTAGATTTGTCGTTCCTTTGTCTTTTGTTGAGCCTTCGCTCAAACCAGTCTTCCATGACTCGCGTGCGATTGCACTTAAAAGATTTTCGTCTTTGGAAAGGAAATTTGATTCAAATCCTAAATTTCGTGAAGCATATGTTGCCTTCATGGAGGATTATGCCGCTTGTCAGCATCTCGAAGAAATTTCGCCGCCCGAGAAGGATGTTGGTAATTTTTATTATATTCCGCATCATGGCATCTTGCGCCCCGAGTCAGTTAGTACTCCTCTTCGTGTCGTTTTCGATGCAAGTGCCAAAGATTCTCGTGGTGTATCATTGAATGAGACACTGCTCAGTGGTCCTAAACTCCAAAATAATATATTTGATCTCTTAGTTCGCTTTCGTTGGCATGCAATTGTGTTCACAGGAGATGTGAAGCAAATGTATCGTCAGATATTGGTTCCTAATGAGGACGCTGAGTATCAGCGGATTGTATGGCGGTCTTCGCCTGTCGGTCCTGTACGTGACTTCAAGCTCCGTACCGTGACATATGGAGTTTCGTCTGCTCCATATCAAGCTCTTCGCACTATTGCTGAGTTAGCAAAGATTTCGTTCTTAAATTTTTCGCTTGGAGCTTCTGTTTTGGCCCGTGACATATATATCGATGATATAGTTACCGGAGCTGACTCTCTCGAAAATGCTCTGTTATTGAAGTCTGAACTTGTGGAGATTATGCGTTCAGCCGGTTTTCATCTACGAAAATGGACTTCGAACGACAAACATTTTCTCGCAGACTTACCCCCTTCTGATTTATATTCTGAGGACTTTAGAAATTTTGAAGACGTTTCGGACGTCTCTCTCAAGATTCTGGGTCTCTTGTGGTTGCCTCATGATGATAGTTTTACCTTCAAAGTTTCTAATAATTCTCGTAGACTGACTAAGCGTACCATGCTTTCAGATATTGCTCGTCTGTATGATCCTTTGGGATTGGTAAGCCCTGTTATATTTTATGCAAAATATCTCATGCAACTTTTGTGGTGTTCCGGAATCTCTTGGGATGATGATGTTCCTCGGACAATATCTTCAGAGTGGATTAAATTTAAAGATCAACTTAGCTCATTAACTACACTGTCGTTTCCTCGTCGTATCGTTCAACCTTTCGTTAGTTTGCAACTCCATGGGTTCTGTGACGCGTCTGAACGTGGCTACAGCGCTGCAATCTATTTTCGTGTCGTTCAATTTGATGGAAAAATAAGTACTGAACTTTGCTGTTCAAAATCCAAGGTTGCTCCTCTTAAAAGACTGACAATCCCTAGATTAGAGCTTCAAGCCGCTGTTTTATTATCAGACTTGTTGCAATCAGTAATAGAAGCATTGAAGCCGTTTCATCTCATTGATAATGTTTTCGCGTGGTCGGATTCCACTGTCGCTTTATCGTGGATTAGATCTTGTCCTTCTAGATGGCAAACTTTTGTTGCCAATAGGGTTGCGCACGTGCAAGATAAAATACCGTCTGGTTGCTGGAGACATGTTGGTACTGCTGACAACCCAGCTGACTATGGTTCACGTGGAATGCTCCCTGACGATTTCGTATCGAAACAAGATTTGTGGCGTCATGGCCCATTGTGGCTATCTAAACCTATTGAACATTGGCCTACACTGTTTCCCCTGTCTGATGAGACTTTGGTGTCAGCAGAACAAAAAATTGTCAATTTAGTGACAAACCGTTCGGATTGTGATTCTAAATTATTGGACAACCTATTAAATAAATTTTCGTCGTTTTCAAAGCTACAAAATGTGTTAGCTTATTGTCTTCGATTTGTGCATAATTTGAAGCATAAGCAAGTAGATAGTAAACTTGTTGAAGCACTTCAGTCGCATGAAGTTAAAAAGGCTTTTGATATTTTGATAAAGCATACTCAAAGTGCTGCATTCTCGAATGAAATCGCTCATTTAAAAAATAAATCGCCAAACTCTTTACCCAAGAGTCTTAGAAAGTTATCCCCTTTCGTTGATGAAGGAGGTTTCCTCAGGGTGGGCGGTCGCCTTCGTAGAGCCGACTTGCCGTCTCACATCAAGCATCCTCTTCTTTTACCGAGAAGTCATAGACTTACTTTCTTAATCATTGACGAATATCATAAAAAGTTTATGCACCCTGGGATTCAAACTTTACAAAATTTACTATCGCAGTCATTTTGGATTTTAGCGCCTAAACGAGCGATTCATTCTGTCGTATCGCAATGTATCAAATGCTTTCGTGCTCATCCCCGACCGGCTATGGCTCCTGTTATGGGTGATCTACCTTCGTATCGTGTTAATCAGATTAAACCATTTTCAACTGTCGCTATCGATTGTGGCGGTCCCTTTGATATCGCCCTCTCTCGTGGCCGCGGAGTGAAAACTCACAAAGCCTACATTTGTGTTTTTGTGTGCACAAGCACCAAGGCTATACATATCGAGCTCGCCTCGGAGCTATCTACGGCGGCTTTCATCGCAGCGCTTAAACGATTCGTTGCACGTCGTGGTCGTTGTAATCATATTATTTCGGATCAAGGAACAAACTTCGTTGGCGCCTGCAACGAATTAAGTAAATTATTGGTAGAGTCAAGCGAATCGCAACGGATACAATTTTCATTTAATCCTCCGGGAAGCCCTCACTTCTCTGGTTTGGCCGAAGCTGGCATTAAATCAGTGAAGACGCATTTAGCCCGTGTCGTCGGTGATCAACGCCTCACATATGAGGAATTTATCACCGTACTCTCGCAGGTCGAAGCAATGCTTAACTCAAGGCCTCTGACTCCCTTGAGCTCAGATCCTAACGACCTCACCGCTTTGACTCCTGGTCATTTTTTGACTCTTGAACCTCTGACAGTGGTTCCAGAGCCTAACCTTCTCGATGAAAAAATTAGTGTCTTGCAAAGATGGAAGTTGATAAAGCAGATACACCAGGATTTTTGGCGGCGATGGTCTAATGAGTATATCCACACTCTACAACAGAGAACTAAATGGACTAAACATGCCCATAATATTAAACTTGGCACGTTAGTTATTATCGTAAATGAAACTGTTGGCCCTTTGAAGTGGAGTTTGGGTCGCGTTGTCGCTCTCCATCCTGGATCAGATGGTGTTTGTAGAGTTGTAACTGTAAAAACTTCATCAGGACAATACAAACGGCCTGTCGTTAAATTGTGCCCTCTTCCAGTGAGCGACAACTAAGCATTGTATTTATTCATAATTAGTCGTTAGTTTTAAATTTATGAAAAATTGTTTTTATTTAGTCGAACTTTAGGTTAGTTAAGTAAATACTTCGCATTTAGGCGGGCGGAATGTCCAAATTTGGAATCTGTGCGTCTATAAAACTTCCATTTTGTTAGTAATGTATAAACTGGCAACCCTGTCCAGTGACGCCGTTCTTTTTATTTTGATAGAAAAAGGCGGTAGTTGTGATTTATAATTTCGCCCTCGCTTATCGTGTCGTATCGAACAGAGCTAAAAGGCCTGTTTTCTCGTAATTTTCTCGTTAAATTAGTTAGTGTGTCACCTTTTTACAACCTTAAATCCAAAATAATTCGTTCTTGTCGAAAATCATTAAATAATATCGTGTATAAAGAGTGTAAAATAAAAGGGTCATTTCGGACATAAAAACCACCATCATTCCACCTCATCCTGGAGACGAAGATATTATCCTTTGGGCAAGTTGCGTCGTATGTAAGTAATATCTAGCTAAGGAATAACAATATTGGCCAATATTTAAATAACCCTTGGTTAGAAATTATTTTGCATCTTCAAGATCTCTTCATCTAAGCTGATGGTAAGATTAGTTCTTTGTTTGTAACTTATTATGTATTGTTTCGCCATATCGTTTATTTCGTGTAACCTTTGCATACAGTCCACTACTAAGCCTGCTTTTCGTTTTGTCAAAGACTAAATTCGTTCGGGTCTTTGGAAGCAGGCTTCTCGCCTAATTAGATACATAAGTTTGTTTCGTCCACGAATTACATTTACTATACAGCAACTTTGTTTTATACTATGTATAGTGATATTCTTAAACACACTAGCAGCATATGAAGCTGATGCGTGTGCGTCTTAAGTTTGGAGATTTTATACATCGTCTAATCCTATCCTATCATATATTATATATATACTAATAGCTGTTCCCCGCGGCTCCGCCCCGCGTGGGACTCGGTTATATCGCGCCCAAAAGTAGCCTATGTTTGACCTCAGGTCGTTAACTACACCCCTACCAATTTTCATCACAATCGACCCGCCGTTTAGCCGTGAAGAGATGACAGACAGACAGACTTTCGCATTTATAATATTAGTATGGATATGGATTAAACGAGCAATAAATTTATTTGTACTCGCGTTTTCGAAAACGGCTCTAACGATTTCTTTGAAATTTTAATCGTAAGTTCTTACTTAGTCAAAAAGATAATTTAGCTAGGTTCCATGTTTGGGAAAAGTCATTTTACCCATATTTTCACGCAAAAAGATTTTCTGCATAAAACGAGCGTAGCTCGGTTGCCCAGGTACTAACGTCAAATTACTTTAAAATCGATGTTTTTATTTTATTTCTAGAATCACAGCCAGAAGATCCACCATTGGATGATGTGGACGACAAAAATTTGACGGACTCAGAAGACGACATACCACTGAAGGACATATGTGTGAAGCAGAAGAAAGGGAGAGTAAGAAGGGAGAAGGGAGAACTGGAGAAATTGGAAATGCATAAGCGAAGATCAGGTATATTCTTTTTCTTTTTTATTTAGTTCTAGTGACCCGCCTCGGCTTCGCTAGTTATAAAAAACTTTGTTTTGAATCACTCTATCTATTAAAAAAAACCGCATCAAAATCCGTTGCGTAGTTTCAAAGATTTAAGCATACATACGGATATAGGGACAGAGAAAGCGACTTTGTTATAAGCATAAGTATATTGCAATTTACATCCAAGGCCTCGACAGTAATCTAGTTATTGTTGCATTTGTTGATTTCTTTCTGTTTTTTTTTTTCAAAGTTTACATAATGTTACGTATATTCTGTGATTATGTTTTTTTTCTCCAATGAAGGGTATTGTATTGTTATAATATTATATTTTAGAAAACAAAATGAATGCAAAAGAGATTATTCTAACAAAAGAAGAACAAGTAGAGGAGTTGCTAGCCAGAGCCAAGTCAGCAAATTATACTGATTCCCCGTACAAATGTGATCTGTGCTACAGGGGATTCGTGGACGTGCAGGCTTACGAGAATCACAAAGAGAAACATGACGAGGTTGGTAGATTTTGCTGTATTAGTAGTAGTGTTTGGTAGATTTGGCAAATCATGGTAGTTTTGAACCTAGGAATAGACGCAAGATTACAACATTTAACAGCCGTGTACGTGACACGGCTGTTTGAATTTAACACTTTAAACGCCACAAGCGCAGACAGTTTTCAATAGTCACCGGTAGACCGCTGGCCGTACAAAATGTTGTTACTTTTAAAATGGTAGATTAAGTAGGTAACCATTCTTATAGGTTTTATATCAGTCAGCGTTCTAAATATGTAATTTAGATTAATGAAAAGGTTTTGGTAGAAAATGGTAGATTTGGTCAAACCATGGTAGTTTTTTCTCAGCGTTCCAAATATATACTTAAAATTCATATATGGTAGTTTACGGCAAACCATGGTAGTTTTTCGTCAGCCCCCCAAATATGTAATTGCAGTCGAGCGGCGCACACTTGTGCGATATCTGCCGCATGCGATACCGCACGGCGCGCCAGCTGCGTATGCACGCGGTGGCGTCACACGCGCGCCAGTACCAGTGCAACGAGTGCACGCACAGGTCGCACACGGCGTGAGTACTTTATTTATTTAATAGCACACGATTCGCACGGCTATAAAAACCTACCTCTTGAATAACTCTATCAATAAAAAAAAACGCATCAAAATCCGTTGCGTAGTTTCAAAGATCTTTAGCATACATAGGGACAGACAGCGAGAAGCAACTTTGTTTTATATTATGTAACTAGCGACCCGCCCCGGCTTCGCATGGGCATAAAAACCTACCTCTTGAATCACTCGTATCTATTAAAACAAACCGCATCAAAATTCGTTGCGTATTTTTAAAGATTTAAGCATACAAAGGGACATAGGGACAGAGAAAGCGACTTTGTTTTATACTATGTAGTGATAGTGAAGATAATGATTTACTAGCCGCTGCTCACGGTTTCGCTCTCCCGTGGCGTGTATGTAGCCTTTGACCTTTATCAATAATCAGGCTATCATATGCAGAAATAATCATCATAATTTCGTGTAGGTGATACAGCCAATCGACCATGCACACCCTGGTGCCAGAGCTCTTCGGAACCGCCTCTCGGTCTCTGACGTGGTTCTTTTAACGACTACCAGATGGCAGCCGGGACCAACCCACGATCTCCGGATCAACAGGCAAATGTCATAGCCATTCAGAAATTCCTGCGGGAATACCGGGAACGAATCCCGAAATTTCCACGGGAACGGGAGCGAAGCTGCGGGCAACAGCTAGTTAGTGAGGTATAAATGCGAAAGTCACTCTGTCTGTTGCGCACAGCTAAACCGCTAAACCGATTTTGATGGAATTTGGTATGGATATAGTTAAAGATCGGGGGTCAAACATAGGCTTGTTTAGGCGCGTGACTGAGCATCACGCGGAAATAGCCGCGGTAGCAGCTAGATAGATAGATACATAGATGGATATACTCTTTATTGTACCATTATCATACAAATTATATATTTGTTGATACAAATACAAATAATGTGTACAAAGGCGGACTTATCGCAGCTAGTTAACTAAACAACACAATATTTTTCAGGAACCAAGCGAGGGACCACGAGAAATGGCATAAAGGATACACATACGAATGCAAACTGTGCGGACAGCATTTCAGGTAAAGCCGCGAGTTTTTACTAGTCATATCTCCTTTCCATCCGGGTTCCATCGCATTTT
Organism: Apomyelois bistriatella; assembly: GCA_947044815.1. NCBI lineage: Eukaryota > Metazoa > Arthropoda > Insecta > Lepidoptera > Pyralidae > Apomyelois > Apomyelois bistriatella. The sequence continues at coordinate 5,126,322 of OX345717.1, forward strand.
GACATAAGTCTATTTGGAAAAGTTGTTCAGTATAGTGGTCTGAATCTACCCTTAAAATATTTGCAGTTGATTTGAGTACACCTTATATAGATATATAGCTTCGGTGTTTGTCTGTACGCCTGATTTATTTTTTTATAGAAAACCAACGTCGTATTTAACCCATATGAGGAAAAGTCACCCAACGGATCATGTTTGTGAGATATGCGGAGACAGCTTCGGTGGACGGCATGGGTTGTTGATGCACAAGAGCAAGGCGCATAGCAAGGCGAGACGGGTGAGTTACATGTTCAGACATTCATTCATTTCATTCGTTCAGTCATACGTTTAGCTATTCATTTCATTCCTTCCATTCGTACAGTCATTCATTTCATTCGTTCAGTAATTATTTTCAATCGATCAGTAATTGGATTTTTTTTTTAATGCAACATCTTGTATATTTACATACATTTTGCAAATAAATTGATTGATTGATTGATTGATCAGTTTAACATCACTTCAGCTGATGACATGGATTACTGATACCTACACAAAGTAGGTCTCATAGTATGTTGAGACGCGACTAAACTTTTTTCGATATCCGTTGTATATGAGGGAGTAGTCTATTCTTAGTATTTAACCCACATGAGAAATAGTCACCCAACGGAGCATGTTTGTGAGATATGCGGAGACAGCTTCGGTGGACGGCATGGGTTGTTGATGCACAAGAGCAAGGCGCATAGCAAGGCGAGACGGGTGAGTTACATGTTCAGACATTCATTCATTTCATTCGTTCAGTGATTTGTTACTTCATTCGTTCAGTCATTTATTTTTTTCATCCGTTTGGTCATTTATTCCTTTAATTCGTTCAGTCGTTATTTTTTTTTAATTCGTTCAGTTATTTTTTCCCTACTTTCGTTCAGTCATTCCTTTTATTCGTTCAGTCATTTATGTCATTCGTTTAGACCATATTGTGAACTACTGAGAATGATTCGCAGACACAAAAACCAGCTAGTTTAAGATATAATCCACAGAATTTAGAAATATTAACAAGAAGTGGCATAGCGCACGAAAAACGTGTCAGTAGTTTGGCTTGTAAGCCAACGTTTCACACAAGATAAAATGGGCGGGGAATTTGATTGCGTCATTTATTGCCACTGTTATTGGTCGTCAATATTAGCTGGCTTTGTTGTAAACTACGTAATACAATTCAAATAAGGTGTGGTGTGGTTTACATGTATGAATTGAATCTGAGATGAGAGAATACGCTGCCACACTGATCCTGGAACTAAATCCGCGTCAAAACATTTCTATTCGGATTATTAATCTGTTCTATGACAATCTGTGGCAGGCACCCGCGATTTCCGAAGAGGGCACAGGCCACACTTACTGTTCGGATTGCGACATTCAGTTCGTGACGAGCGACGCCTGGAAACGACATATACTCAGCTCTTATAAACACAAGCTCGACACCCAGGACAGGTTAGATATTTTCCTATATATCTACAACTAGCTATTCACCGCGGTTTCACTCGCCCGTGGTGTGTATCGCTATCACTACATTGTATAAAACAAAGTCGCTTTCTCTCTCCCTATGTCCCTTTGTATGCTTCAATCTTTAAAACTACGCAACGGATTTTGATGCGGTTTTTTTTAAATCTACAAGGTGGACACAAATCAACTGCAAATATTTTAAGGGCAAATACAAACCACACAACTTTTCCAAATAAACTTTTATCGAAATATGAAATTTTATTTTTCACTCTCCATACTAAACTAGATCAGCTGATTCTCAATTTGTATGGGAGGTCAAAAAAATTTTTCGTATTTATGACATAAGTTTATTTAGAAGTTGTTTAGTTTATAGGTCTGAATCTGCCCTTAAAATATTTGCAGTTGATTTAAATTCACCCTGCATAGAGTGATTCAAGGGGAAGGTTTTTATGCCCATGCGAAGCCGGGGCGGGTCGCTACTATATATATATATATATTTCAGTTCCGAATGCCGCATCTGCGGTGAAAACGTTCACGGCTCGCTCGAGGAACATTTGCGCTCGCACGCTCGCTCGCTGCGCTCGCACGCTCGCTCGCTGCGCTCGCACGCTCGCTCGCTGCGCTCGGTGCGAGCGAGCGAGAATGTAGCGGCACCCGCTAAACTACCGTGTCAACAGGTACGTACTTAAATCCCAACTAATATTATAAATGCGAAAGTGAGTTTGTATATTTGTTTGTATGTTACCTCTTCACGCCCTATCTACTGAACCAATCTTCTTGAAATTTCGCTTACACATAGTTAGGAGTATAGAGAAGGACATAGGGTATCTTTTTCCCAGGAAAAAGCACTGTTCCCGAGGAAAATTCATGCGGGCGAAGCCGCGGGCGAAAGCTAGTGGTTTATAATAGGTACTTATTTTCAACCGATTTCCGAAAAAGGAGAAGGTTCTCAATTCGCTGAATGTTTTTATTTTATGTTCGTTACTATCATTATTAGACCGATTTTGAAATATGTTTTTTTGAACGGATTTACTTTCAATAGGCTACTTGACTATATCAATTTTGATGCAACAAATGTTTATTTCTTACAGTATTTGACTCACGGAACCGAAATATTGTGTACACACAGATTGCATACACTAATACATTGCATATGCCGATTCGGCTTATACTTTGACAGAGGGGAACACAGCGTATGGCTCCCTATATATACTCTATATATTGCTACTCCCTACGAGGCGTATTGCTACTCCCTACGAGGCGTATTGCTACTCCCTACGAGGCGTATTGCTACTCCCTACGAGGCGTATTGCTACTCCCTACGAGGCGTATTGCTACTCCCTACGAGGCGTATTGCTACTCCCTACGAGGCGTATTGCTACTCCCTACGAGGCGTATTGCTACTCCCTACGAGGCGTATTGCTACTCCCTACGAGGCGTATTGCTACTCCCTACGAGGCGTATTGCTACTCCATACGAGGCGTATTGCTACTCCCTACGAGGCGTATTGCTCGAAGAAGAGTTTTCAATTCTGCGATCGATTTAAATACTCGATCGATATTCGACCATATGCTACTTTATTTTTGTTATTGTTTTGCAATGACTAATTTGGTGCAATAAACAATATTGTACTGTTTGCAGTGCGGCGTCGTGTTCCCAAACAAGACTCGCCTAATGGCGCACGTGAAGCGAACGCATCTCGGCGTGAAATACAACAAGAACATAGTTTGTGAGGTCTGCGGGAAACACTGCACTGTGAGTAGATAGATAGAATATACTCTTTATTGTACCACTAGCTTTTACCCGCGGCTTCGCTCGCGTGGAATTAGAAAATTTTTGCCAGGAAGAAAAATTTATCAGGTTATATGGCCGATATTTGGTGTACACATACAAATATTCCAGTGATCTCTCTTAGAAACTTGATGCTTTTTCAGGACCAAAAGTAGCCTATGTTACTCTCAATCCTTTCAACTAACTCTATGCCAAAAATCAGGTCTATTGGTTGCTTAGCTACGGCGTGAAGGAAAAACAAACAAACATTTTCACATTTATAATATTAGTATGGATTAACATACTAAATATACATGTTGGTACAACTACAAACAATAAAATAAGTAACAATTGACTTCAATAAGTGATTAGCATATCCTATATTGAAAATAAACAATTTGAATTTGAAAAACAATGTGTACAAAAGCGGACTTATCGCTAGTGCAATTTCTTTTAGGGTGGATAGAAACAAAGTGGAAAAGGGGGGGGGGGGCAGTACAGAAACAATCCATACTAATATTATAAATGCGAAAGTCTGTCTGTCTGTCTGTCACCTCTTCACGGCTAAACTGCTGGGCCGATTGTAATGAAATTTGGTAGGGATGTAGTTAACGACCTGAGGTCAAACATAGGCTACTTTTGGGCGCGATATAATAGAGTCCCACGCGGGGCGAAGCCGCGGGGAACAGCTAGTTATGAAATAAACTATGAATGAAATAAACGTACATAAATACATATACAAACATACATGTAGTATGTGCGTGTTTCCTGGTTACATCTTCAGCTTACGCTTCAGAGCCCAAGTTTTTTAATATATCGTGGGACTCGTTATTACAATGGAGTGACTGCCGTCTGACCTCCGTTACCCTTTTATACAGGGAAACCAGACCCACAGGAACATGACCCGGGTGTGTTAGTGGAGAACACTAGCAGATTTCTCAGGCTGCCCAAAGGCATCTGACATAGCCTAACGACCGCCATCTTCAGATAACAGCCGGTATTTGTTCTTCCACCGCTTCACTTAGCTCTCCGACTAACTTGACTAGACATGACTGACTACTGACTTGACTTAACTAAATGAAGAACATTCAAAATTTACATTGTACGTTTGATTGCCATATTGTGGATTTGTACCACAAAAAGAGACACATTATTTGACCAATAGACTACTTGACTCATATCAATTTTGATGCGACAAATGTTTGTTTCTTACATTATTTGACCCACGAAATCGAAATATATCGATCTCCGTTAAGAAAAATGCAAGATGGCATTATAAATTCAATTTCAAATTTACTTAAAATTCGGAACTATCAAAACGGGCCGGCCATCATCCGCCATGACGTAACGCAATAGGCTTGTGTCCATTAAGAATAAATATAATGGATAGGGGTTTATAATGATTAATTATATTATGGAGAAAATAACAAACAATTTTAATTATTAAATGCGTTAAAGATTAATAATATTTTTTTAAAATAAATTTCGTAAAATGAAACCTTTAGTCACGTGACAGTGAACACCAATCAGAAAGCGTTATGTCACGCCGTGCAAAACTCCAATCTTGTCTTTGACGTTTCGAGCATCACTACCGGTTCTTGATAATGATTTTGGTTTTTAACAACTAATATCAAGTTGATACAGTTTTTGCTAATTATAATTTGAAAGAATTAACCATGGAATCTGGATTCAGCAAAGCAGACAGTAATAATTTGCCCAGAATCGATGCTGTTATGCTTGGAATTTTTTTCGCGTCGAACAGTAACTTTTGCTCATCTGAATTTCGCAATGTTAAAACTTCCTTGTAAGTATAAAATATTTATTATAAGCTTAAATGCTATGTGATATTTCAGTTCGGTACACAAGAACTTAATGTTGTGACGTACATTTAGCAAGATACTGTTTACTATTTTACTGTTCCCTTCATATGATACTCCATATAATTAGTCATATCATTTGGCAACTAGAATAATAAAAAGAGTATGTTTGTAACATTGATTAGAAAACTAAAATGAAACGTTCTCTCCTAAAAGTGAAACAACTTAACCTGAACTCATGTATTTATTATTTAGAAAATAGGGATTCTACAAAACACATCTAGTTTGCTCGAATTAAGTAATAGATTGTATTGTGTGAAATACTTAATCAAAATGATCTTTACAAAAATACATTCTTGAACCTATTGATAAAGTTTGTTTGTTTGTAATATCTTTATTGCTTTAAAATACATAGTAAATAGAACATTATTAAAATCAGAAGACAATGGCGGACTTATCCCAGGAAGGGATCTCTTAGCATAAAGTATGATCTCTAAAGTATGAGCATCATCTCTTCTTGCAAGTTTTAGCCACTTTTTCCGTATTTCTCCATTGTTTGGAACATATATAAATAACTTGTTTGGCGTTTTTATAGTCGTGCTATCACACTGGGGCACTATACAGTACCTATAATATGAGAAATTTATTTTTAAACGATTAAAACTAGCTATAACGTACGAAGACACGATCGCTCTTTGGTTTGTTTCGCACGGCGTGACGTCATTCAAGACGCCATGACAGTCTTGTGCGTTTTGGAACCAAATTGAAAAATGGTTTTTTAAAACGCGAAATTTATAATGTAAACGCTCAATTAAAATAAATAAACCTTTTTTTTCGATAAAATGCCTAATAAGCTAAAATATTAAGCAGTTATTGAAATTTTGTCAACTAGCCTATTATTGCTGTAAACAGACCAATATTTGACTTCTGTCATTCGTTCAAAGGGTAATTCGAATGATTTTCATTCGATAAGACTGTGAAATCGCATGATTTTCATGCGACTCTGTGGTTCTTAGCGAGAATCGGGTTTCGAAAATAGCACCTTACATAATAATTGCGTCACAAAACTCTTCAAAAATTTCCGACGGTGTTTTCGACAGGATTTTAAAAGTGAACTTTTGCAATTAAGTTTTGCTGCCTTAGAGGGATCAGAAAAATATGGATATGGAAAAAATTGTTTCAAACTAAACAAATAGAAAATAATTATTTTAAACAAAAACAAAATACAAGTCAACTAGCCTATTGATTTGTTCACAGTCAAACGCCACGCTGAAGTACCATCAACGCACTCACACAGGCGAAAAACCCTTCAAGTGCGGTTCCTGCCAAAAGAGGTTTTCGAGTAGCAACCACCTCGCCATACACACACGCACGCACACAGGGGAGAAGCCATACAGCTGTGCCAGTTGTGGGAAGAGGTTCACCCAAAAACCGGCCTTAAACAGGCATATGAGGGTAAGTAAAAGAAAAATAAATTGTTTTCTTTTGTGCTAATAGATGGCGCTATGCAAGAATTAAGTCCTTTTTAACACGCTTTTATTTAATAATCATCACTACATAGTATAAATCAAAGTCGCTTCCCGCTGTCTGTCCCTATGTATGATTCTGAAACTACGCAACGGATTTTGATGCGGTTTTTTTAAATAGATAGAATGAGATGAGAGGAAGGTTTAATGTGTTAATACATGTATTATATAGCATTGCATCCATGCGAAGCCGGGGCGGGTCGCTAGTTTAAATAATATAGCACAGCCATAACGACTCAAAAAGAAGAATTATCATCATTTAGGTGACACGGTCAATCGACCATGCACACCCTGTGTCAGGTACTTCGTTACCGCCTCTCGGCCTCTGACGTGGTTCCTTTAACGACCACCAGATGGCAGCCGGGACCAACGGCTTAACGTGCCTTCCGAAGCACGGAATCATCTTTATTATCAGGCAATCGGTACCCCTAGTTGAGATTTTATAAAGGCAGACGTTAGTGACTGCGTTAGGATTTTGTATGGAATTTCGTTGTTGCCTTACTATCCGCCAGATGCGCTGTACAGGTTTGCTATACTAAATAGATAACGCAGTCGCTTGTTTGCGTTTATAAAATCTCATACTAGGGGTAATGGTGATTCAAGCCTGCAATGTCCTAACCAAAAAATCAATAATGGTGCCAATAGGCTAGTTGACAAAATTTCAATAACTGCTTAATATTTTAGCTTATTAGGCATTTTATCGAAAAAAAAAGGTTTATTTATTTTTAATCGAGCGTTTGCATTATAAATTTCGCGTTTTAAAAAACCATTTTTCAATTTGGTTCCAAAACGCACAAGACTGTCATGGCGTCTTGAATGACGTCACTCCGTGCGAAACAAACCAAAGAGCGATCGTGTCTTCGTACGTTATAGCTAGTTTTAATCGTTTAAAAATAAATTTCTCATATTATAAGTACTGTATAGTGCCCCAGTGTGATAGCACGACTATAAAAACGCCAAACAAGTTATTTATATATGTTCCAAACAATGGAGAAATACGGAAAAAGTGGCTAAAACTTGCAAGAAGAGATGATGCTCATACTTTAGAGATCATACTTTATGCTAAGAGATCCCTTCCTAGGATAAGTCCGCCATTGTCTTCTGATTTTAATAATGTTCTATTTACTATGTATTTTAAAGCAATAAAGATAAACAAACAAACAAACTTTATCAACAGGTTCAAGAATGTATTTTTGTGAAGATCATTTTGATTAAGTATTTCACACAATACAATCTATTACTTAATTCGAGCAAACTAGATGTTTTGTAGAATCCCTATTTTCTAAATAATAAATACATGAGTTCAGGTTAAGTTGTTTCACTTTTAGGAGTGAACGTTTCATTTTAGTTTTCTAATTAATGTTACAAACATACTCTTTTTATTATTCTAGTTGCCAAATGATATGACTAATTATATGGAGTATCATATGAACAGTAAAATAGTAAACAGTATCTTGCAAAATGTACGTCACAACATTAAGTTCTTGTGTACCGAACTGAAATATCACATAGCATTTAAGCTTATAATAAATATTTTATACTTACAAGGAAGTTTTAACATTGCGAAATTCAGATGAGCAAAAGTTACTGTTCGACGCGAAAAAATTTCCAAGCATAACGGCATCGATTCTGGGCAAATTATTACTGTCTGCTTTGCTGAATCCAGATTCCATGGTTAATTCTTTCAAATTATAATTAGCAAAAACTGTATCAACTTGATATTAGTTGTTAAAAACCAAAATTTTATCAAGAACCGGTAGTGATACTCGAAACGTCAAAGACAAGATTGGAGCACGGCAGATAAAGCTCAAAGAAAAAAAATTATCGATAGAGAACGTCATAGACAATCGCAAATATACATTTTGACAATTGTCTTGCCTCCCGTACTTCATTCTTCACCCCCTTGTTCGCCATACGTTATTCTCTATGATTTTTGACTGATTGGACCATGTGGTGACTGGAAAATAGCATTGTGTTCACAAAGTGCCTTTATTATATTTGAAAATTGTGTTGATAATGTTTTGGTGGTGTTGTATTCCTTGTTAAGAAAGCAAAAGGAATAGTGTTTTACTAAGTACATACCTAAGTTTCTTAAAACCAATGCAGGACCCGACTAACCTAACTAACCTACAGAAGCTGTACCTAAGCTTCTGTATTTATGTGTGTCACAATAACTAAGAGATGTTGGCATGATGGCAAGTTACTACGGCAATCGGCATATCCCAATTTATTTACTATACCTGATATACACACTGGGGTACATAGCACAAGCACATTCTGTGACTTGGTAAGTTGGATAATGTAATGGTAATTATGCTAAGTAGGTACCTAGTTATCTAAATAGTTTTATAATGTTACAAAAGCGAAAACCTTTTATTTCAGTAACTGCTTTAATAATCTAGTGGTTAAGGCGTTTGCCGGCAGACCTACTGGTCGTGGGTTCAATTCCCACAGGAAGCATATTTTAATGTGCTTTCGAATGCATGTAAAGGGTGCCCTCTGGTTGTTGTTAAAAGAATCAAGTTAGAGACAGAGAGGCCATTCCGAATGAACTCTCACCCCGGGGATAACAAAGTTAAATTGGCCTTTTAACACATGATTTGAATGAATTGCTATTGTATATTTTCAACCATCAATAATTTCATCTTTGTACTTTTATGTTGCAATAAATAGTCTTTATTAAATAATAGTCTACAAAAATAAGTTGTTTTAGTACTAGAACAAACTTTTTAGCTAATATTGTATGTTATTTTGATATCGTAGGCATGTACTGGATGCAAGCCGCTTTTGATTGGTCATGCTGTAAATTCTTGCGAAAAGCCCATTTCCAGCAGTGGACAGCTTGCGGCTCAAATGATCATGATGATATCGCATCACTTTTTAATTTTGGGATTATCAAATGCCTTTAATAATTTCAACATTTTCCTTTTCAGTTCACTATATTGATGGAAAGGGAGTGTCCTTCGTAACGCAACACATCAAGCTCAAACAAGTTGTGAATTTACTAATTGGTAATTTTTTATAAATTAAAAAAAATTAAGAAATACTTAATATACTTATTAAATGATGTGTAAAACTCATTCGGTCTTTTATTTTGTATGTCATTACAACATTTTCATTAAGAGGTGATATTCCATGTTATCTTTCAGGAGATCCTGAAGGATAACATGGAATATCACCTATTAAAGTAACGGTTATACCTGTGGTTATGCTGTATAAAACTTAAAACTCATTCTCCTTTGCCTAAATAGCTTTTGACGTGACAACGTCTTATAAATTGGTTTGCCGGGTGACACTTCAAGAAACTGCGTTACGCTCCGCTCACGTTATGCGCTCACAATGAGAGCGAGTGAGAGGCACGCGTCCCTTCCACTCGGGCATGGTTATTTTACCACTCAAAGTCGTTGTCACGTAAAACTTTCGCCCGTATACCGACTTTACAGGCAACCAATTTTTTTAAAACTATAGTTGCCACGACGATATAAAAAAAATACTTGTCATTTTGTATTTTTGCAGTCAGTGTTGCCATGAAATTTAATTTGCTATGGCTCAATTTTAATGTTCAAGCTTGCCCGTCTGATACGTAGTATCTCTATTTAGTTTGTGGATTGGAGTTTCGCACGGCGTGACGTAACGCTTTCTGATTGGTGTTCACTGTCACGTGACTAAAGGTTTCATTTTACGAAATTTATTTTTAAAAAATATTATTAATCTTTAACGCTTTTAATAATTAAAATTGTTTGTTATTTTCTCCATAATATAATTAATCATTATAAACCCCTATTCATTATATTTATTCTTAATGGAAACAAGCCTATTATTTATATCGAAAAAAAGGTCTAATAAAACACGATTTTTCAAATTATCGTCATCCTACCACAAACTGATTGCTTTATTTAATACTAGCGACCCGCCCCGGCTTCGCATGGGCATAAAAACCTTCCTCTTGAATCCCTCTATCTATTAGAAAAACCGCATCAAAATCCGTTGCGTAGTTTTAAAGATTTAAGCATACAAAGGGACATAGGGACAGAGAAAGCGACTTTGTTTAGTGTTATCGGATTTAGAATCGCAGTGTCTCAAGTGATGACGTTAATATGTCTCAGTATATGAAGATTATTCTACACTAAAATTCGCGTAGTATAATAGCATAGTATGCTGTAGTCTGTGTATTAGTCCTTATAGATATATTTTTCGACAGGTACATACGGGGGCGAAGCCCTACGAGTGCCAGTATTGCTCGAAGAAGTTCAGCCAGTCCAACTCAGTGAATATACACATTAAGAGTGTACATTTGAAATTGCCCGTGGTACGGAAGAAAAGTGATTGTGAAAAAATACAGGAAGAAATGAAAGTCATTTAGAAACCTACCTCCGGGTCATAAATGCCCTTAGATCTTTCTTGAATGAATGAATCTTTATCTTTGAATAAATGAATATTTATCTTTGAATAAATAAATCTTTATCTTTGAATTAATGAATCTCTATTTTTAAGAAGATATTAATTTGATTAAGCATATTGCTGATGATTTTTGTGAACATTTTATATCTGGTCTGGATATAATTTTTTAATTGTATAGTTTGTTAGTTTTCTACAAACAGTAATAAAATAATTATCTGCTTTATAAATTAGCAATAAAGATTTGTATTTAATGTGGACTTTTCTTGGGTTTCATAGCATATAGGATACCAGAAACGGTTTAACATGCCTTTGTAATCACGGTGTCATCAGACAGGCCTAGGCCGCTAAGACTAGTGTTATCAGCAAGTAAAAGATACTAATAGCAGTCCACCCGGCTTCGCCTGTGGTACACACATACCCTATGTCACTCGGGGATAGTATGGCCTTATAATGGTGAATAAATTTTTCAAATTGTTCCTGTACTTACGAGACCTATTTGATGAAAATGAACAATAAAATCTTTTCACTTATTAATCATGTCAGTCGTCAAAAAATGAACTATTTGATTTGTAAGAAAAACTATCTGCAAGGAGAGGGTCGGTGGTTTGAAAATGTGGTAATGAAAAATGTTATTTCGTAATAAAATATTTTTATTCAATCAAAACTTAGCACTTTTTCGTCTTACAAATGTAGATATTGTTAGCGGCAGTTTGAGTTGCACGAATTTCTTACTTCCCGAGGTCACAACTGATGCTCCGACTACTCTAACCTTAGTTGTCAATGTCCTAAGAGCCATATTTAAATACTTGCTTAAATCATCCGCACTATACTTAAAATCATTAATGAGAAGTATAAACACGACTGCGTGACAAAATGTTTTATCTTTTAACTGTAAAGACCTGTTTCGTTTCGAATTAACAAAACTTGTGAAGTTATTAAGTATAATATCGTTTAGAGTGCCCGAATGAGTGCAAGCACAGAACGCCTTTTTGTTAATTTCTCGTGTCATCGTTGCATTTAGTTTTATTAGACAACTAGCGTATAACGCTAAGATTTTTTGTTCTGTACTCAAACTTTTCTTTGAAACTATATCTTTGATGCATTCGTGCATATCTGCGGTGATATCTTTATTCTGAATTTCCGAATAGATCGTCTCGTACTGTTCTTTTGTTAATATTTTATATAAATAGTACACTTCACTCACTACCTTAGCTTCACGGTTTATTGGTGGTCTGTAGAAGTCGTCTGAATCATTATTAGTGTACGAACTCAAATCAACTTGGTCTTCTGTTACGTTTATAGTCACATTGTGCATTTGATTAACTACTGTCTCGGTATTCACTTTTAACTTCTCCTGTTGCTCCACATACTGTTTCTGCTTTTTGGAACCAAACTTTCGGCTCAATTCTAATCGGCTGGTGTCTAACGCAGAGTCCAAATTGTCTTTTATTACGGGCTTAACCTCAACATTTCCCGCCTCCATCAATCGAACTTTGCCGGTGATTTTGTTGCGTGCCAGTATCAGGGTTTTACCCAAATCTTCATTTTCTTCGTCTCCAGCGTACAATAAGTCGCAAACATCCAGAGCTATGGATTTTAAATGAGCACGTTCATTTTCGAATAGCAAACATTGTTTCGATGTAAATTCGTTGGAGGGGTAACCATTTTGGAAATTTACTATTAATGGGCTTTCAATGCTTTTAGGGTATACTTCGTCAATACACAGTGTTGACATTTTTAATTTAAAATAACCAAATCAAAATCTCACATGGATCGATCATAAATCGTGTTTGTGAATGAAATTAATTTTTTTTTTTTTTAATAGTTTATACGGCCATGGAATCTAGTCCTTTAAGGCCTTTCTTGAATTTATTAATCTTCTTCAGTCCTACTTAAGTCAGTCGAGTCAAAAATTCAAGTCAATAGTCAAGTCCAGTCAAGTAAGTAAGTCTAGTCTGAGTCAGATGGCTAAGTGAAGCGGTGGAAAAATTTCACTTAGCTATATCATGGAGATTTTGGTGACAAAGATAAAAAGTCACGTAATCGACACTGTATCACTTCCCAACACTCACGCTTGTTCACGAACACTTTGCGAATAATAATCCACCTATATTATGCACAAACACTCGAAAAAACCGAAGTTTTGGAAATTAAATACAGCGCGGACATAGCGACAGTTTACTTTCCCTCCAAAAACTCCGAATGAAATTAAAAGGTTACATAAATAGGTTATGTTTACAAATAAATTAGAATGGAAGCAAATGACATTAATGACATTGACTGATGTCTTTTTTAATATTTTATACGGCCCTGGAAAATCAAGGTCTTCCCGGTGTCCCATATAAAAAAACATTAGCAGTCCAGTCAGCAGAGCACGGCAATGTATCCATCTAATCTTGAATAATCTAAATCTAAACCATAAAAATCTTGCCAGATGGACAATTAAGTGGTCCTATCAGGGATCCAAATTTGCCTTTTGAGTTACGGAACCCAAAAAAATGAATGACCGCTTACGTGTAGAAATAAATACAATATATCATTTTACAAGTTTTTAACATTTAATTAAGTATTTCAATTACACAGCAAAGATATTACATAAATATTTTTTCTTATCTATGTATTTCAAAGTAATTAAATAATTTAGCGATATAGGTAAAAAGTAAGTTAATGTAAGAAGTAGGTTCCTCTATGATCAAAAATTAATAAGATTATCTGATCCTTTCAACATAAAATGAACGCCATTATGATTCGAAAAGAAGAATAAGTTAATAAGAATAAGTTTAAGGTATCAGCTTCAGTAGGTAAAAAAAAAAATATGTTAGTTAAGTAGGTACACACATACACAACACATTCAAAGTAAAATAATAAATGAATCAATCTGAATGAAGAGGCTCACTCAGGTAGAGGAGGAGTGTACTACACTGATATATTTATTAAAACTGACTCACTCAACAACTGTGTCGAATGATTTTAGTTCGTTTTCGAATGGTTTTCGTTCGACCATAATCGGTGAGTCAAACGATAATCATTTCAAAAATAGCCACTCCTGGAAGAGCTAGAGATGGACATGCATACAATGAAGAGACACTTGCCCCGGGCCACGAAAAAGGGGGCTAGTGTCACAAGCTATCCAAACACAGTCGTTAAACAAAAACACAAAATTTCTTTATTATATCCAAGTAACATAAAAAAACTAATAATTTCCTTAAATAGAACTTGCAAATTTTTTAAATAAATCAATTTTTTCAGTTAAAAAATTGGTTGCCTGTAAAGTCGGTATACGGGCGAAAGTTTTACGTGACAACGACTTTGAGTGGTAAAATAATTTTAATGTGAATATTCATTCGTATAGTAGGAAGAAGGATGAAATAATAGTAACAATTTAAAACATTTATTTTGGAAGGGACGCGTGCCTTTCACTTTTTATGTCTGTCTCTCTCGCTCTTAGGCGGGCTAACCATGCCCGAGTGGAAGGGACGCGTGCCTCTCACTCGCTCTCATTGTGAGCGCATAACGTGAGCGGAGCGTAACGCAGTTTCTTGAAGTGTCACCCGGCAAACCAATTTATAAGACGTTGTCACGTCAAAAAAAAATTGGTTGCCTATAAAGTCGGTATACGGGCGAAAGTTTTACGTGACAACGACTGGAAGGGACGCGTGCCTCTCACTCGCTCTCATTGTGAGCGCATAACGTGAGCGGAGCGTAACGCAGTTTCTTGAAGTGTCACCCGGCAAACCAATTTATAAGACGTAGTCACGTCAAAAAAACTTTAAAAACTTCTGTATACTTTATCACTATACTAAGCGGTATTCAACGGAAGAATGAGTCAAATCAAAATACATTTACTTACAAACATTTGTTTGTGATATGCGATATACGAACAAAACAGTCGCGATTTTATAAGGGTGGAGTTAAGTATCAGGTGGCTTACAACCATTTCTTAAAACCGTGCAAGATCCAGTGAGTAAGGGAGATGTTGCCCTGCCTCATGTATTGCGCTGTCTCGCTTACTTACAGGATCTTGCATGGGTTTTAAGAGACGGTAGTAACCCCACAGACTCCACTTGCAACTGATCCTGATCACGTAAACCTGTTAAACAATGAATAAGGTGCGAGTTTAAAGAAGTTTTGGCCACTGTTAGAGTGGCTATCCATAAATCAATAATTTTTGTGTATTTAATTAATCATTATTATAATAATGTCGCTAGTTAAAAGAACTTGAAAGAAAATTAGTTTCATTTTGTAATTCGTAATACAAAAACATACATATTGTAACTGGTAGGTACAGAAAAGTAATGTCAAACTTAAATTTGAATATACCTAATGTATGTTTAGAGGTTTAAAAGGAATACATTTAAATAAATATTTAGTGCACATTTCTTACGTGTGTTTGAAAGTTTTTTTTTACATAAGAAACGTAGGTACATAGATCACATTTGTAAACTTTATTTTTTGTATGTCGTTCCATGTGCCCAATGAGTTCATATCTGAAATTAGTTTTATAAACACACAGCACACATTTATACCGATTTTTCTCCTTATGAACTTTATTGAAATGTTTTGAAAAATAGTATCTTATTTTAGTAACGTAACTGCATAAATCACATTGGTAAATCGAAGATTTTGTATGTGTATCAAAGTGAGAGGTAAAATTTAGTTCAAAATTAGTTTTGTAACTACAATGTGAACAATTATATACAGGCTTCATCGTATCTATAACTATATATCTATTCAAAGAATCACCTGTCATTAACACTTTACTATGAACTTCTTTTGAGTGTCGTCGAAAATTTTTTCTTTCCCTAGTAATGAAGGTACATTTATCACATTGTATTACTTCATTTGTTTCTTTTATTACCGGATTTTTCTTATAAGGAACTATTTCATGCTTATGTTTATGTTGTTTGATATGATCCAAAAAATTATATCGTATATTAGTTATGTAACTACAATGCGAGCAGGATAGTATTTTATCATGCGTGCGTTTGTGTCTTTTAAAATTATTACTTTTAACTGTAATATTACAAATATCACACGTTAGTTTTGTAGTATTTTCATTAGCTAATTCCAAACTTTGTGTTTTATTATTAAAATTGTTTCTTGGTAAATTATCTTCTTTGCTGATTCTATTCAGTTCTTCATTTATAGTTTTATTTTCTTTATCATTGTCGTACAGAGATTCTTCACAAATATTTAGAACTTCAGTTGTATATATAGGTTTTGGTAAGTTAACATTCGTTTCCATTTGGTTTGAATTATCATCATCAATGATATACTTTCCTGAACAAAAAAATATAATAGACAATGTATAAATATAATTATTTACATGATGATAAATGTACACTAAATAAACATGTCGAATAATTAATATTAATAAATCCTTAAATACTCTAAATTAAGAACTTTGTCAAAAATTAGTTTTAGTTTGGTAGAATCCTTTCTCGAAAAGATACCAGTGAAACCTAGGTACATCTCATGACAAGATAACTTCCGCTCCTTCCGCTAATGAAAAACGCTATAACCACTACCACACATACATACATATTATCCCACCTGTCTCCCGCAGGGATAGGCAGAGACTACTACCAACTTTTGTGAAAAGGAGTCTAGAACTTTTAATCTTACCGACTTTGATTCTTTGGGGTTCGTTGTAATATTTCAAATTGATTCCGAGTGCGTGAGCGAATTCACTGCCGTAAAATACCATGAGCTCAGTGAATTTCGGAATAATTTTCACAGTTCTGAAAATAATTTTTTATACATAATTTTTATCGCGTGAGCTAGAAATAAAAGAAGAAAAATTCGCACACCTCTGGCAGGGGTAAAATGTATAGAAAATTTTAATATTATACCTTGTATACATACATTTTAAGCAAAAACATTGACTGACTGATTGAAAAAAAAGAAGATACTTACTTACTTTTCTCAAGAAAAGAATATACTTACCTATAATAAATTTGTCTTTTATACTGGAAAGCAACCAGATTTTGCTCACGCCAGTTCCTTGCGCAGTTCACATATCGCATCCAATTGGATGCTTCTGTATCCATTCCATCAACTACTGAATAGCCGTTTTCGTTGCGGATCTAAAAAATAAGAATAAAATAAAAAATAAAAAAACTTTGGTACCAGGATGTGCAGGGTCAATAGAGCTATACTGAACCATTACTTTACAACGATGAACTTATTGTAATTATAAAAATATTCACGCAAATGTAAATTCGTCTATTTTGACTCATGCAGTGGAGTTTGTTGCGCCGTTTCTTCTCCACTTGCGCTTTGGAAGTGGTAGTAAACTTAATATATGTAAATGATTGACGTCCATCACTACATAGTATAAAACAAAGTCGCTTTCTCTGTCCCTATGTCCTTTGTATGCTCAAATCTTTAAAACAACGCAACGGATTTTGATGTGGTGTTTTTAATAGATAAGAGTGATTCAAGAGGAAGGTTTTTATGCCCATGCGAAGCTGGGGCGGGTCGCTAGAAAAAAAATCTTATATTAGAATAAACAATTTGAATTTAGGTACTATATGATGATAATAAGATAAATTACCTGCCAACAATACATGGACTTGATATCGTCAGTTTTTTTCCCAAGGTATGGGCCGAAGCGCACGCCTCGAGGAAGAGTGACAGAACTAAATATTCCAAGGCCAGCCCCTTATAAAAACAATTATTTACATACTTAGTTAAAAGTCTACATTCATTTTTCTAGAGATTAAGAGATTGCATAATTTATTTGTTTTTTAGCCTTAATTGTAAAATTTTGTTATACACTAAAGAATTTTAGTATTTCTTTATCACTATCACTTCAATAACTAGTATAAAACAAAGTCGCTTTCTCTATCCCTATATCCCTTTGTATGCTTAAATCTTTAAAACTACGCAACGGATTTTGATGCGGTTTTTTTAATAGATAGAGTTATTCAAGAGGAAAGTTTTTATGCCCATGCGAAGCCGGAGCGGGTCGCTAGTTTCGAATAAAATATTTAAAAAAACAATCTTGCAGACTATTTACTATATTATTATCAACAACTGCTTAATCAAGAACTTTAACGTCTGCAGTCCCTTGGAAATAAATGAAATCAACCCTCTAAGCAATCAAAATATATATTATGTCGGGTTCAGCTAGTGTTATGTAGATTAGCAAATTTTAATTTAACACATATTTTTGCACAATATATAAATTAATAGTGGTTGCCAGCGGCTCCATACGCGTGGTACTCGGATATATCGTGCCAAAAATTTTCCTATATTTGACCCCCGGTCATTAACTATATCCGTATCAAATGATATCAGAATCGGTCCAGTGATTTAGCCGTGAAATCATAACAGATAGAAAAACTTTCGCGTTATAATAATATTACTTTTGCCCGCCCCGGCTTCGCTCAGCTATAAAACCATCCTCTTGAATCAGTCTATCTAGTATAAAAAACGGTATCAAAAGCCGTTGCATTGTTTCGAAGATCTAAGCATACATAGGGACAGACAGCGGGAAGGGACTTTGCTTTATCATCACTAGGTATCACTACATAGTATAAAACAAAGTCACTTTCTTTGTCCCTGTGTTCCTTTGTATGCTTTAATCTTTAAAATTACCTAACGGATTTTAATGCGGTTTTTTTAATAGATAACGTGATTCAAGAGGAAGGTTTTTATGCCCATGCGAAGCCGGGGCGGGTCGCTAGTACTATGTAAAGAAAAGATATAGTATGGATATAGATTTTATTTCTTTCTTTAAATAAAATGTTGCTCTATAATTAAGAGTGGCCCCTTGAAATGTTTAGTTAGGGGTCCCTTTAGCTACGCAAGTACGCCACTGCATTACCTGGTATGACTGAAGGCGCGATGTGAACAAATGGTCGTGGTGTGGTGAGAGCTGCACGCGGCACCCATGGTGGTATTCCCACTTTTGATTTCACCTTTATAACACGAAATAAGTTTATAACTACCTAGCTGTTCTGTTAGTACCCCTAGTAAGAAGTTGTAATGCAACTAAGAATTTTTATACAAAATCTTATCGTAATCGCTAGCATCTGCGTTTATAAAATCGCATACTAGGGGTACAGGGGGGGGTAACTACCGTCCCTTAAAACCATACAAGTTCCAGTGAGTAAGCAACACAGCGCGATACATGATGTAAGACGACATCCCCCTTACTCACTGGATCTTGCATGGTTTTAAGAGATGGTGGTAAGCCACTAGTTCTTTTAAATCTGGAAACAGCTCTGCTAAAAAGTGACTGTGGTACGAAATTAGCGAGCGAGGTAGATTAGGTCCTGCTGTAAGATATATATAAGTGAGGTAGAAAGATGCAAAAGAAAGGGAAAACGCTAAGAGTGTCATAGATTTAACTGACCTCGTTGTCGGGTATGACCAACAGAGGGCCGTGGATCGCGCAATATTCATACACAAAATCGTAACAATTTTCGCAATCTGAAAAAAAAAGATGATTAACAATATTTATGAGAAGCTCGTTAGCCTAACGGGACTATTGTGCGTGTCAAGCGAAGACAAACGTGGAATTTTTTTTTCAGGTCATCTTTAGGCGGCTAGTTAAGCTGTTAGTTCCGGCTGTTCTCCCTAGATTGCAATCGTAAGGCTATGTCAGATGCCTTTAAGCAGCTTGAAATCTGACAGTGTTGACCATCATCTATACATATAATAAGACACTAAAATGCGAGTGTCTGTACATTTAATATTTTTCAAAAAAACTGATTGAGTGCGATTAAAAAAGAGTAACAGAAACCAAAAAGACAGTTTTTGGAATTTTTGTCTGTCTGTATGTATGTATGTATGTATGTATGTATGTCTGTCTGGTACGTTATAACTTCGAAAATACTCAATGGATTTAAACGCGGTTTTCACAGTTGGATTACATATAGTTAGGAGCGTTGTCAAAACTTTGTTTCGTCAAAATCGGTTAAGGGAAAAAGAAGTTATGGTCGATTGAAAATTTACTTCAAACACTGCTTAAAACTGTTAATGCGTTTACTTACGTTTAATTTAATTTAGATAAGGCTAGGATTTCTACTTTCTATTATCCATATCAATAAAGACGAAAACACGCACTGCACCTATTTATTTTAATAAAATAACACATTGAATTTGATCGTAAATTTAGTAACATGAAATCTCAATAGATGGCGCTTACTTACTTAACAACTCGCTATGGTTTCGCATTATGGTATAGCAGATTGAAATTAACCCTAGCAAATTAAATTAAAAAATTTGTTGGGCTTTGTCCTTGTGGTTCTTTTGATTTGGTTCTTTGGTTGTTGTCTGTCTATTGATTGGTTTTTTCCTATTTCGACATAAGTTTATTTAGGAAAGTTGTTCAGTTGAGTGGTCTGAATCTGCCCTTAAAATATTTGCATTGCAGTTGATTTAAATTCACCTTATATAAAGAACTAGCTGTTCCCCGCGGCTTCGCCCCGCGTGGGACTCGGTTATATCGCGCCCAAAAGTAGCCTATTTTTGACCTCAGGTCGTTAACTACATCCCTACCAAATTTCATCACAATCGGTCCAGCAGTTTAGCTATGAAGAGGTGACAGACAGACAGACTTTCGCATTTATAATATTAGTATGGATATGGAAGTATGGATTTTAATTATTTTAAATAATGCCTAGGAGGAAACGATCTAATCTGTCGCATCATTCCAGAATAGCTAAAAGCAGAAGGTTAGCTAGATCTCAAGAATCGAATGCGGATAGACAGATGCGACTCGATGAAGATAGGCAACGCCATGCATTGTCTCGGTCTTTACTTCTGACAGAGAGTCTCGGTTGTCCGCTGACCGCGAGCGTCATGCGTCATCTCGGGCTTCGGAAACGTTTACCGAAACTCAAGGTTTTGGCGGAAATTGTCGGGGATGAAGTGATTTACACTTCATATAACAGTGTTGTGCATCAGGATGATGCTACCACCTAAGCTATCGATTTTCATTGGCTGCAAGTGGTCTACCTGCTCATAACATTACCCTTAAAGTCGGCGTTCCCATTTATGCTCCTAAGAAATCTTTCTCCGCCTAAACTATGCAACGGGACCCGACTCAAAGTAACGGTTTTGCAGCGCAACTTAATACAGGCCGAAATTCTCACAAGGTGTGGTTCAGGCGAAACGGTGTACATACCTCGAATACCACTCATCCCCAACAATTACTCCTTTCAATTTAAACGCACCCAGTTTCCAGTTGCTGTATGCTTTGCCATGACGATAAATAAGTCGCAGGGACAAACCGTAAAAGCAGCTGGCATCGACCTAAGAACAAGTCAACAAGACATTTCTCGCATGGACAACTGTATGTGGCTTGCTCGGGGGTCAGTAGCGCCGAAAATCTATTTTTATTAGCCTCTGAGGGAAGAACTGCTAATGTTGTCTACAAAGGATTCTTTGAACTTAACTCTGAAACATGATATTTGTTTATATTTGAGTAATGTCCTGGCTACTTCGATTGCGTTATTTCATTTCAATGTAACACAGGTTACGCGAAAAGCGACCTACACGCGGGCGGATCCGCGGGTAACAGCTAGTATATTATAAATATAATATTATTTTCCTATTGGTCTGGTTTCTCTGTAAGGGGTTCGAAACTGAGACGGTAGTCGTTTTATTGTAATAACTATACCACTATATAGACGACCTCAGTGGCGTAATGGTTAACAAGCCTGCCCGCTATTAAAGAGGTACCGGGTTCGATCCCCGGTCAGGTCAAGATGAAAAATGATATTTTTGTGATTGGCCTGGTTCTTTGATGTTTATCTATAATGTATTTGTTATAAAATATAGTTAGTATCGTTGAGTTAGTATCCTATAACACAAGTTCTATATCAAACTAGGACCACGATTAAAGTGTACCTTGTGCTGTATTGTAGGTGCTGTAGGTAAGCGAAAGTTGAGGATGTAAGTAACTAGGAAATACGCTCAGATGAAGATATAAAAAATTAATGTCGAATTTAACTACCTAAATTTTTTTTATAATAGTACTTACAGACATAATCGTCAAATGGCGGTTCATCTGGCTCGTAGTAATTTATCGGTTTTCTTTTTCGTAGATTTATTGTATTCATGTCGAGTATGTACGTTTCAGTTTTTAAAAATTGGAATGAAAGTAAGTAGGTACCTAAATAGTGCAATGAACCTTCTAGTACCTAATTATCACGTTTCGATTTCCCGCGTTAAATTTTTTTTTTCGAACTAAGTAAAAAAAGAATTAATACAATCAGCCTTTATGCAAAAGTGTTTTCTACATAAAGTAAAATAAAGCACTTCTATCATCTCTAAAAACCATTAATTAAGAAAAGTGATTATAGGAGTGCGCCATCTCGCTTGACGCACTCGTTTCAGGTGGCTTATCACCATCTCTTAAAACCATGCAAGATCCAGTAAGCGAGACAGCGCAATACATGATGTAAGGCGACATCTCGCTTACTCACCGGATCTTGCATGAGATGGTAGTAACCTCTCAGGCTTGCTGAAAAAGATATGGTAACCCTGTAGGCTTTGTTCCGTTATTAAAAAACTTAATTGACAATAAAATGTCATTGTCACTGTCATGCTAAGTTGACATTTTTCGTTCGCTTCGCTTCTTTCTCAAAAGAAATTTTGTGTAATTTTTAATTTCTTACAATTATTTGCTTTTAAAATAAGCCCAAATATTAATATTATGAATAAAATAGCTTCTAGTCGATAGGCTGTATTGTCTTCATTACCATTACTGCACTATGTATGCCTGTAAGTAAACTTTTTGTTGTTTTGTTTGATGTTTCATGTTTCTAATACATAATCCTTCTATAGCATAGAACTAGTAACGCGGCTCTAATAGAAGTAGCATGACAAGCTAAACTGTCTTACCACTCATACACGATATTTACGTGTATGCCATCCTTGGGTTCACAGTCTACTAATGTCTATTGCGGAGTATATACAAGGACAACAAAAAAAATCAATTTTGGGTATTAATGCCGATTTATGCCTTCACAATATGTAAAAATAATTGTATAAATCCAAATATGAGTTCTCCTGATACTTCTTTATACGTTTTATACAAGTTAAAGCCTTATATTATGTAAAATACTACAGCAAATTCAACGCCATTTTGAATGAAAAAAATATTATTCAGTCAAGAACATGTGCTAAGCATAGTGTTGTTGCTCTTACGTTTCTTTCGTCAAGTATCGATAAACGAAGTTAGAAGGCAAGTTTGGAGTAAAATTCGGGTTTAATTATCAACATAATTCTTGTAGGTAAATGTCAACGGGAAATGAATGAAGAAACCAGTTTCCGAAATTGCTAGTGTTACCATTAAATTCCGGAAGATGCCAATTATTCTTGTTTCTAACGTCTTACTAAAAATGTTTACTTATTATACGACAATCTTCGGGATCGAAAACGAAAAAACGAAATGCCTGGTTTTCTTATCTCCCTGTGACATCTGTTGAAGTAAAACTAGACGTGGGTTTTAACGTCAAACCCAGAGAGATGGTTAAGAAAAATCAGATAATTGGATTTTCAAAGTCCAATGGACTACAAAATCATAATAGTGGCATTCACGCTATTTTTAACCCAAAAAGAGGGGTATTATAAGTTTGACGTATCTGTCTGTAGTAATGGATAAAGCGATTTCAGTTTAGTTTTTTTTGTATTAACGGTGACTTATGTGCGAGTGTTTTTAGATATATGTTTGATGAAAATCGGTTGAGTCGTTTGTAACTTGTGGGAGTGAAAAGGGAAAAGAATAACCGCATGCCTGCAATTATATACTCGAGTGAAATGAAAACGCATCGCGTCCACAGTAAAAAATAAAATGTTTAATGAAAATAGGTTAAGCTGTGAAAAAGCTCTAGGGGTATTAGTGGGGAAAACACCTAATGCCTGGAAAATATATGGGTGAGGGGTAGAGGGGGAGAAATAAGTCTAACTACAGACAAAATTGATATATAATAAAAAAAAATATCAAAACAATGATGCTAGGCCTTAGAGGGACCAATGACCTCTGTGACGCAAGAGTGTGCAGGGTGAATTGAGCTTTTACCCACTTGATATGAATTAATAATCAAAAAAGGAAACGGACGCCAAATAAAACATTACAGCAGCTATTAAATATTAGCTTTACAGTATATTGACTTTAGAAGCCACTAATACATTATGCAAGCAACTTGAAAACGTTAAATCAAGCATGACTAATATGCCCCACGACGTCAAACCGCCACGCGTAGGGTTTGCCCCTTCTACCATATCAAGCCTCGGGGGAGGTGGCATGGTCAAGACACCTGTTTCCACGAGACGTGATCGTACCATCGCAGGCTACTCTTTAGAAGCTATCTATCTGCTATGTCATGAACATGAAGGCTGTCCCGAACGTGGTGGGAGTTTCTAACGTGGTCTTTCCGCGATATTACACACATCCAGTGCGGCGGTCAGTTCTAATGATCGTTTTATAGACCTGACTCTTGAACCTGACCGGCATTCTGGAATCACAAGTGAAATCAGCCATCTCAGGCTATTTTGCTCATGCTCCTGTTTGCTTCGACTTCTGGTTATTTTTTCATATTGTTTCATGATATACTTATCGTGTCGAGTCTGGCTAATTACCACCACCGCCAAAACTAGTACTCCGGAACTGACAATGCATTGTTTGTGATTTAATAGTTTAATAAATAGAATTCTTCAAGTCAGACCATGCTAGCCCATACAAATATAAACCTTACATTATGATTAAATTTAAATGGTGAAATGAAATCAAATATTAATAAAAACCAATAAAAAAATAACAATAATAATTCAACGTATTCTCGATATATCGATGCTACGCGAATCTGTTACTTCACTAATTTTGCCTGCTGTCATGTCAGAATGGCAACAAATAGACGTAATAATTTTACGAATGGAATGAGTTTTTACTTTTTAGAGTGACGATAAGCATTGAACATCGTGTCTCTGTCACTGAAAAATATATATATGGCCATCGCGTGAAAACACATTATTATCTCACTAATGATACATACCTATTAATTATAATTAATTATATGGTTTCGTGCGATTGGCAAGTCGTCCTGGTTATTTAAAACATAACAGATTTTTAATATGGATATAGTCACTATAAGATGTTATTAGGTTAGCTTATTATGCAACTAGCGACCTGCCCGGCTTTGCATGGGCATAATAACCTTGCTCTTAAATCACTCTATCTATTAAAAAAAAAAACGCATCAAAATCCGTTGCGAAGTTTTAAAGATTTAAGCTTACAAAGGGATATAGGACAGTGATAACCGAAGACAAGAGGTCCGCTTAAGAAGGGACTGAATAAATTAACCGGCTTGGTATTACATGGATCTCATAACTTTTGACGGTAGAACAACTAAGCGAGAATTGGAATTTTTATAAGTTTTGTTTTTGATGGTATCTCATTTCTTTTTGTAGATTACAGAGAACTACTTTACGACATACATATTGCCTCTTGATAACGCGGGCGAAGTATAAGTATGCAGGTACACTGATTCGTTCACTGCGAATGTAACTTTTTTATCCTATATATTTATATGGGATTACAAAGTTATTTATGCAGTTGGTGTATCTAGAAAACTGGACCGAAATTGCAAAATATTTTAGTTTTCCCATGGGTTATATACTAAACATTAATTACATTCTAAATTTGAAGCTTATGTATAGCTGCAGTGCCACTACCGCGCTCCAAGATTCTTGCTCTGACTGCAACAACACAATTTTCTGATATAACTGCAAATCTATTAACAGATTTGGTACTTAAATTTGGCCAGAGCCTAGATGACCTGTGGATATCAGCTCATTAAGATTAGTTCAGTTTATCATATTCAGTGCTGTTATTTGAAAGAGCGAGTAAAAATAATTTTATGATGTTGCTCTAGTTTATGGAAATTATGTAAACTGTGACTAATAGATAAGACATATATCTGGCATAAATTTATACCAATTTTCCAGTCACAATTTCAAAAGAGAATTTTATTGTAAGTACACTCATCTATAAGTAGGTACATATAAATTCGAAGATGAAATGGCTTCGTTTTCCTGTCTATCTATTTAATTAGATCATGTATTCAAACATAACAATAAATAATAGTAATTACTAGTAATATCACGCTAGTGATTCTCCATGTATCAGTACTATTATCTATTCTGTGGTATCACGAGCGTAAATAGGCTAAAGTAACTGTGCGCTCATCTTTCCCGGCCTTATTTTATATTACGATTATATACTATATATTTATTTTTATATCTTCGCTCTAGCGTGTTTTTCCCGGTTGCGTCTTCAGCTTACGCTTTAGAGCCCAGGGTACGCTATTAATCATGGTTCAATGAAGCGATTGACCTATGTGTCATATTTATTTATATACTAGCTGTTCCCCGCGGCTTCGCCCGCGTGGGACTCGGTTATATCGCGCCCAAAAGTAGCCTATGTTTGACCTCAGGTCGTTAACTACATCCCTACCAAATTTCATCCCAATCGGTCCATCCGTTTAGCCGTGAAGAGGTGACAGACAGACAGACAGACAGACAGACAGACAGACTTTCGCATTTATAATATTAGTATGGATAATAGTAATTATAAATAAAAAAATAGTATGTACTTGGTAAATAACAATCGTATTGAGAAGGAGAAGGTATCTTTATCTCCAGACCAGAACAAAACCTACGCTCAAACATTACAAACGGCAATACCGTACGTACACTTCGAACTTTTTTACGAATGTGAACTTTTTTCTATTGCTCGAGAATATACATGGAAACTTTTCCTGCTCAGACTCATCTTTTTGTGTAGGTGACACGGTCAATCGGCTATGCATACCCTGGTGTCAGAGTTCGTCGGAAGGCTTTCCCGGCCTCTGACATGGTTCTTTTAACGACTACCAGAGGGCAGCTGGGACCAACGGCTTAACGTGCATTCCGAAGCACAGAATCATCTTTATTATCAGACAGTCAGGTGATTTAAGCCTGCAATGTCCTAACCAAACTGGAAACAACTAAATAAGCTCCCACGACCCCTGGGTCTTAAAGGCTCAGACTGCTTAGTTGGTCGGAGTGGAAATACAGTGCATTTTTACTAAGCCTTAATCCTGTGTCATAAAGTCTTTTTTGTTTGATTTTGCAATAAGAAAAGTTTGTGAACTCATTCCATAATGTGTGTATTTGATGACGGACCCCCCCTCCTACCCTCCCTTACCTCAGCCCTTACCCCCCGCAAACGGCGTGCTAGGTTCCCATACATTTAATGTCATATGTTACATCTATCTTAAGTGACGCAATTTTTTTTTTTAAATCTATGTTCTATAGCATTACAGCTATTGCTTTGCGGCAATTTCATTTGCATGTGGCAAAATAAATAAATGATTCTAAATGTGCTACTGATCAGAATCGTTGCAGCTTATGCTTAAGGATATAAGGTAAAAAGCACTGTTACTGAGAGATTTTCACGCGGCCGAAGCCGCGGTCTTCAGTGATTAAATCGTAAAATTTTTGCACTTAAATACAATAAAAGAGGTCACACTTAGTCTGTATCTCTATAAGAAGGTTCAGAGTTAAGATGGCAGCCACTCCATTCTAATAACCAGTACCACCAAATATAGGATGAATATTCTATCATACTCTGTGCTATAATATTAACACTTTTGCTGACAGTAACACCTCTTCACATAGATAACAATCAACTTTTATAGTTATCCCGTTTACTGTCTGCAAAAGTGTTAAACAGGCAGCCTTGTTTGTTTAATTAATAGTTGGCTCACAGAAAACAGACAATAAATAGAAAACTTTGTTATGTGACATATTTGTGCGCAAACCAATCAGAAACATTAAATCACCTCTTTTTATTTGTTGCAGATCAATCAAGTACTTGCACTGTTTTCTGCAATAAACTACAAGAACTGAAGCAAGGTTGTAAATTCAATTCAAGCTAGATGCGTTTAGGATTTAAAATATTATTTAACTTTTGACATGTAGTTGTAATATTGTATTAAATTTTAAACATTATCACAGTAAGAACAGAGTTGAATATCACATTCTAATTGTAATAAAGTGGTGACAATTTAATGAAAAGTGCACCTTAACATATTAGCAACTAAGTTTAAGTCAAGATGAAGTAAGACAAACTATTCTCCGAGTAAACATAGTATTCATAGGCCTAATAATGAACAACCCAGACTTTGTGTGCGACTATTGCAGCCGAACTTTCACAAGGAAATACAATCTACGAACGCATATAGAAAACTGCCATCTTAATTCTTCATGTTACTGTGATGTTTGTCACATGACCTTTGGGAGTCCATCCGGCTTGGGACTACACCTGTACCGTGGTCATAACAGATTTGGCCAACCATACCCTGAATGTGATATTTGTGGAAGAATTTTTACGAGAAAACAAAACATTGTCTCACATATGATGACCGTACATTTGCAAGGACTGGGTCCGGAGATAAGGTGTCAATTATGCCAAAAAGTATTTACGACAGAGCGAAATTTAAGAAGGCATATTAACGTTTTGCATAACTCAATTTCCTATAGCTGCGGAGTGTGCAATAAAGTTTTTAGAGAGAGGAAACGTTTGAATGAACATATGAATATCCATAACGATAGGAATGTACAGTGCCTTATGTGCGATAAAGTGTATACGAGCAATGCTAATCTGAAGAGACATGTAGAAATGTATCACGGTGAAAAGGAAGAGTTTAAATGCAGCATATGTCCGAAAACATACACTTCTAATCAAAGTCTCAGACGGCACACACGAACAAGACATCAGGCTGACAGTAATGAAGAGTTCTCATGTGATTTTTGTGATTTCAGCACTGTTGGAAAAGATAATTTAGATGCGCATATATCTAACTATCACAACGCCACATACGAGCCGGAAAACTCCAGTGTTTGTCAAACTTGTGGGTGTACTTTTGAAACGGAGTCAATTTTGCGACAACACATTAAAACGGAACATTCATTTGACATTTTCTACAAATACTGCAAAGATTCCTTGTTGAAAGACGTCGGTAAACGACAGAAGCATGTTATTTTGAATTGTGAATACTGCACTAATACATACAACAATATATATGAATTGAAACACCATTTGAGATCTGTCCACGACAGAGAATACCGTCTCACAACTTGTAATGTGTGTTTTGGGAAGTTTTACACTGAAGAAACTATCACAGCACATAAGAAGATCTGTATCCCCCCTCCGGACGTAAATTCCTGTTCGCATTGCGATAAATTATTCACTGATATATCGAGCTTAGAGTTTCATATTAGAATTTTCCATCCTCAAGCACAAATCGCAGATTCGAATATAACTTCGACGAAAGACGACACTTTCGAAGGAAATTTTAAATGTAATCAATGCGAAAGAGTATATTACAGCGATCGTTCGCTCAAACATCATGTGAAGTTGCGGCACTCGACAGGAGAAGCGGTAGAATGTGATATATGCTCAAAAATGTTCAACAACAAATACTATTTAGCTTTCCACAAGAAAAACGTGCACAGTCATGTTTCTTGGTCTAAATGTGATTACTGCGACAAGCAATTCAAGTCTAAAAGGTATATTCGAAGGCATATAAAATACACGCATTTGGGAATGCAAAGGTACAAGTGTATCGAATGTGAAACACTTTTTAAAGAAAAAAAGAGTCTTCGTAAACATGTTAGATCTAAGCACCCAGATTCAACTGCTTTCCAACAATGTCATATTTGCCACAAGAGATTCGAATCGGCCAAATCGTGTAAAATACATTTGAAATTGCTACATTCTTTCAATATGAACACGTTTCCTTGTGATTTGTGTTCCGTATCGTTCAGTTCAAACGAAGCGTTGACAATACATTTGAAAACGAAACATCTGTCAGAAGATAAAATATTTAAATGCAAAGAGTGCCATTCCGTTTTTAAAGGGCAAGAGAAGTTTGAGAAGCACAAGGAGTTGTGTCAAATTTTGCCGGATTCAAAAAAGAAGGCGTTGCCGCGCTGTATCATTTGTATGAAAGATTTTAGTACGAAGGAAACGTTGAAACGGCATATAAAGAATTTTCATGCAGAATTTGATTCTGAAGATTTGGCCAATTACGGTGCAAATCGACGTGTGTTTACAGTTGATTGTGGCGATTGTATTAAAAACTTCCAAGACGATTTATACTTTGAGGCTTATCAGCGATTAAAACATTCGAAAGATGCTTTTATTTTCAAATGTGAGAATTGCAAATCGTCATACAAATGTTTAGATTATTCGATACAAAGATACAAACTAATGAATTTGGATTCTCAGAGTAAAATGATTCTGAGCGAGTTGTGTACTACGCAAATGAGTGATGATGAAGATTTGACAGGTTTCGGCGCCTTGCATGAGCTTATGGAGGCCGAGAGCACTACTAATGACAATTTCGATGAGTTGTCTGTAGTCAAAAGTGAACCTATGTCCCCTTGATTTGAGAATCACATATAAAATCATGTATATTGTTTATTAAAAATGTATTCCTTATATTGTCATTTAATCACATGAGGCCTGCAAGGGGGGGGGGAGATTTGGTTTAGAAAGTCACAAAATATCACTCGGCGGAGGGGGGGGGGGGAGACTCTTATTGAAATATCACGTGTATTTATGGTACTTTACAGCTAAGTATTGCGTCCCTAGATAGCAGACGTGATGTGGTCAAGGAAATATTTATAAATTGTAAGCAAATCTTAATTACAAATTCATCGCGTCACATCTGGCGTGTTAAGAACAAGTCTTAATTAAGTATATAAAGTTATTTTATTTGGTTAATATCATCCAGTCGTCGAGAGAATGAACGCATAAACTTAGTAAATAATAATATCTAGGAAACATTCAAATTTTCCCACAAGGGCTATAAAATTGTAGAAATTTTTCAAATCATAAGCAAAACATGTGAATCTTTTAAAAGATTATTAAGATTTTTGTATAGATTTAAAAAAATTGCGTCGCACCGCGCGCGATTCGAAATTCTTTGGATTTTTGTAACTCAAAATAATTACACGTGATTTCAGGAAGGGGGGTGGGGAGGGATTAATAAGTGCCAAAAAATATCACGTGATTAATTAGTGACCCCTTGGTAGGTATTATTTAAGCACATATTTTGAGTAACTTATTATATACACAATGTTGTGTGAACTGTCAAACGATAAAAAAAATGTCGAATGTATAATCTCTACATAAAAAAAAATTATTAAACATTTACATATTTATTTCATACTGTTTCCCGCGGTTTATCTGTCGTGGTGTGTGTGTAACTTATAAGTTACACACACAACACAAAACAATATATACAAAGGCTATAAATTGAGCTAACATATACGCAGAATTAATTTATCAAATCCGATCAGTAGTTTTAAACTTAACTGCCTCCGTGGTCTAGTGGTTAAGGAGTTTGCCAGTAGACCCGGGGGTCGTGGGTTCGATTCTCACGGGAACCATACTTTGTTGTTTCCAGATTGGTTAGGGCATTGCAGGCTTGAATCACTTGATTATAAATAAAATAAATAAATATAAATATATAGGGACAAATCACACAGATTGATCTAGCCCCAAAGTAAGCTCGAGACTTGTGTTATGGGATACTAACTCAACGATACTATATTTTATAACAAATACATATATTAGGGTGTCCCTTATTTTTTGAAGTTTCTATTTTCTAACGCATACGTCTTAGTTTTGTTCGTTTGCTTCTAAAACGCTCAGAAATCAATTTTTAACTTATTTGGAGCATGTTAACCCGTGCCGACTTGCATCGAATCATATTCATAAAAGTTGCGCAAAAGTAGAGGCGCGTACTTGCGGCATTTGTCAAATGTACTCGGTGATAATCGTAATTAATACCTATTATTTTACATTTAAAAGATGGCAGCCGAATTAAGAAGCAATTTAACAAAAGTATTATCTTAGTTGGTGCTATAAATTATCAAATAACAGGTACAAGAATACTCTTAGTCCATCAAATTCTTGCAGTATTTTATTTTTTAATTTCGTGAAGATAAATTGACTATTAGTGATAGCGCAAATCTCTTTTGTAGTCTTTTATATTTTGGAAAAAGCTAGAATCCCAACCAGAGCTATACCTAGCTGTGTAAAAGAACTTGTGGACCTTCACCATGCTTGGAGAGAGTTAAAACGAAGAATTAAAATTTGATGTTTACAAGTGAGTATAATTTCCAAAGCAATTATTTTATTTTTTTCAATATAGCCAGCGACCCACACGATGGAATTAAAATAGAAAAAGACAAATATTTTTATGAAAACAAAGAGAACTAGGGAGTCCAAGACATTTAGCGGATGTAGACAAAAAGTAAGCTAAAAAAGAAAAAAGGCCAAGAGAAAATTAAAAGAAGAGAAAAAAAGACATGAAAAAGTGTGTTACGGGAGTTTAATTTTTATTCCTTACTCCACAAGACTTTTTTACATTACACAAACGCAAAGACAAGCTGAACAAGTTCAAGGCTTTCATCAGCTCTGATGAAAGCCTTGAAGAACCCTTGCCATCCCTATAAGAGGAAGGAAAGATTTGATCCGCGCCTAAGTGAGTTGCACCTTTAGATAATTAATTTTTGTCAATCAAGCATAAGGAATCCTGTCTATATACTTCTGGCTGTAGTAGAAGCACTATATCTAAGCTGTGATGATTTTCAGATAAACGAATCTTCTATTTAATGTTAAAAAATCAATAACAATGACAAATTGATCTCCAAAGCAGCCCTGATACAGTTCAGTCATCATCTTTGGTATACTTGTCAGAAGAAAATATCGTTTTATTACTCTTTGATGATGAAGTTAATGAACAAACTAATTGAAACATTGTAGCGAACTTACAAAGAACAATTTTGTATGACTGCGAAGAGTACATTCCATTGAAAAAGATGGTTGCCTGTAAAGTCGGTTTTACGGGCGAAGATTTTACGTGACAAGGCATTCGGCGGGCCTCTCTCTCGTTCGGTGACTCATCGTAACGTTACCGAGCGTTACACTTTTTCATAAGTGACTCCCAGCCGCAACCTAATTTAAGACGTTGTCACGTCAAAAGATACTGTGACGTCGCGCGTTCTCCTACGGCGGTCCTTCCTCGCTGCCCCGCACCGCATCACCCCCGAGGGCCATATATAAGGCTGCGCGCGTCCAGTGGAAGACCTCTTTCGGCTGACCTCACCATCTCAAGTTAAGTGGCTGGCTATTTCATAGCGGCTGCCTGACTGGATTTCGTGCCTACTTTGATCTCACGACCCCTATAATCTCTCATTAACGGTTATCTTTAAGAGTCTAACCTTTTGTAAAGTACAAATAATAAATATTGTGCGATTCGCTGAAACCTGGATTTATCTTCTCTCCTCACACATACCTTAAGTAATTAGTAAATTCTACCTACGTTATAATACATATCGTAGGAATACCATATATAGGAGTACTACTTATTATGTGATTTTTAAACTGTTTTAACTAAACTTATTATAAAATTGCCTTATTTTTTGATGCAGGAAAACCAATAAGTGATTTTATGTCTGTCCAAAGCATAAATTTATTTTCTCGATTAAATATTGATGACAACTTCCTCCAGCCAGACGCGTTTGCGTGAGACGAAGATGCCTATTTAGAAGCAAAAGAAGTTATTTTTTTAAGGGAAAGTTAATGATACAGTCTAAAGGGCTGTAAAACTTACTTCTTCACTTTATTCACATTAGTTTTATCGCTGCAAAGCAATTAAAAACAATTAACCTAAAGCAACTAATGTGCAAAGAAAGAACAAATGCAATTTTCACTACGCTGTGTGCAACAAGAACACAAAAATCTGTATCCAGAAGATAAAGAAGAGACCCTTAAAAGGAGAAATACTGCCTGATCTGTAGTTTAACTTCTTTCAATAAATATTTAATAAAATATAAATATTTCTGTTACTTATAGCTAAAGCTTTACGTCAGGGATAAAAATGAGCAATTTTCGATATCTTCATGGTTATGTCGGCACGGGTTAACCTTGACGTACGAAGAAAAAATTTTGTATTAAAGTATGTCTAGGTAGTAGTAAAAGAAAAAGGGGGTATGCGTTCCGATATCTAAAAAAAAATTGTTTTTGCCCATATAAGGGACACCCTAACATATATAGATAAACATCCAAGACCCAGGTCAATCAGAAAAAGATCATTTTTCATCTTGACCTGACCGGGGATCGGACCCTCTGAGTAGCGGTCAGGCTTGTTAACCATTACGCCACGGAGGCACCAAACAAATGTATACATAATTTTTTAAAACGGTAAGTTAGAAAGGTTCAAAGTACCTACAATGTTTTATTATCAAGAACCAGTAGGTCGACCGCCTATCTCGATTCTCTCCTTTCGTAATGGCTACTTGTATCATTTCGCTCCGTTTTACGCACAAAAGGCTTAAAAAAAAAAATTCTGTCAATGTTACCAAAAAAAAATTTTTTTAAGCGTTTTAGCGTAAGACGGAGCGAAATGTGGCGAAAGCGATACAAGTAGCCATTACGAAAGGAGATAATCGAGATAGGCGGTCGACCTACAGGTGTCTACTATCATCTTTACTAAGAACCAGGAAAAAACGATTAAGGGAGATGTCGCCTTACATCATGTATTGCGTTGTCTCTCTTATATGATGGTTATAAGCTACCAGGAGCTCGGTTCTTGAATTGCACTGATTTTCAAATACGAGTCGCGGCGAATAAATAATATAGTTCGCGGCATATAATTTGGCAATAAACTGAAGTGACCTTGAATGCGCAGTAGCCGATTTTCATACAAAATTTTAACGTGCGCAGCACATCCCGTTTGTGCCGGATATTATACTAAATTAATATAATAAAGAAGTTTGTTTGAACTCTTTAAAGGTAGTTACTTCGAAACCATTTCGCGTAGGTGACACGGTCCATCGTCCATGCACAACATGGTGTCAGTTCTTCGGAACCGCCTCTCGGCCTCTGATGTAGTTCCTTTAACGACTACCAGATGGCAGCCGGGACTAATGGCTTAACGTGCCTTCCGAAGCACGGAATCATCTTTATTATCAAACAATCGATTGCTTAGAATAGCTTTTTTATTCTAGTAGATATAAAAAAAAATATATTTTAAAATTTAAAACTATTTAATTTACTTCACAATTTGAGCTTATAATAATAACATCATCTAAGAACTTAATACATAAAATTCCTTCAGAACCACATGAAATGATAAAAAAGTAATGCAATTTATATATAATATACATTTTCATAATTGATATAAAAATAAAATATTGTCTAAAGATGCTTATGTTGACGTGACAACGTCTTAAATTAGGTTGCGGCTGGGAGTCACTTATGAAAAAGTGTAACGCTCGGTAACGTTACGATGAGTCACCGAACGAGAGAGAGGCCCGCCGAATGCCTTGCGTCTCTCTCCCACTCAACTATGAGTTGTCACGTAAAATCTTCGCCCGTAAAACCGACTTTACAGGCAACCATTTTTTTTTTTTTTTCTAAAAATTAAAAATGTACAACAGGTATACTATGAGATTTTATACACGCAGATGCTAGCGACTGCGTTAGCGATGTTGTATGACAAACCTGTACAGCAAGGTAACTAAGAAATCCTAACGTAGTTAGTAGTCTGCGTTTATAAAATCTCATACTAGGGGTACAGAAGCATGAAATGATAAACATACATAGTGTAATAATCGATTAACATCATAAAAGTATTCGCGCGGATTGACGCCAGTTTTTTTTATATCTATGATTTACATAATGTTAAAAAGTAGAGACATACATACATATAATCACGTCTTTTTTATACTGGGTAGAAAGGTAGGTTCAGCCTAGGGCCAAAAGACCTTTGACCACGTTTAGCATGATGGTAGTTGAAACAGGAAATCAATAGTGATGGGTTGCTAGCCGCATCGCCTATGTCATGATTCCCCCATTCTACGATTCCCTCGATCGACTTTTACGCCCTGCGCGGGAAGAGAAGCAGCTGGTACATTTTATGTTTTTCTTTTTCTCCCAGACCAGCGTGGAAGTAAGAGACAATAAGGAATTAATGCCAAAAGCAACTAATTGCATGTGCGACTAGAAAATTAAATAATATAAATATTACAGGTGGCTTACCACCATCTCTTAAAACCATGCAAGATCCAGTGAGTAAAAGGGATGTCGCCTTACATCATGTATTGCGCTGTCTCGCTTACTCACTGGAACTTGCGTGGTTTTAAGAGACGGTAGTAACCTCTCAGTTCATTCCACATCTCTCTCAAATTCATTTATTCATCTCTATCTGTATGGGAATGAGTGGAGTCAGGACTAGACGGATTGGAGTTTTCAGGGGAAGAAAGAGAGCTAGCTGGGCGAGAGGGAGAAAGAGCGAGGTTTTCTGGCGAAGGGCTACAGTGAGAACGGGCTTCAAGCTCTTTCTTCTGTCTCGTGCTATAATTACTTACTAGCGTTTCGCTATTACCCTTTCTCACTCTCACTCTCTTTCTCTGCTTATCCGGCTTCTTCTCGTGTATTCTTTTACAATGATTCTTCATATTAGTTATCCTACTAAACATCCTTTTACACACTGGACACTCGTATGGCTTTTCACCCGTATGTATTCGATAATGCTTCGTCAAAACATTCATATATTTGAATCGTTGTTGACACACATCACACTTAAACCGTTTCTCGTCGGAATGCTTAACTAAATGCATTTTCAATTCACTAGTCCGTTTGAATCTTGCATCGCAGACGGTACACCCATAAGGTTTTTCACCTGTGTGTGTCCTTAAATGTATATTTAAATAGTTTTTGTCCTTAAATCTGTTGTCACATATCGGACATTGATAAGGCCGTTCATTTGAATGTACACTCATATGTGTCTGTAAATATTTATCTGTTGTGAACGCCCGTTGACATACACTACACTCGTAAGGTTTCTCTCCCGTATGCCCTCGAAAATGTATTTTCAAATCAAATTTCCTCTTGAATTTAAAATGACATATCTCACACTCAAACGGGCGGACGTCCGTGTGCGTTTTGAGATGTATCTTATAATCGTGTACATTATTAAATACCTCTTGGCAGATATCGCATTCGTGAGTTTTGTCTGTGTGGGTTTCGAGATGCCTCTTCAAATGCGGTATTTGGTTGAACCTCCTCTGGCATATGTGACAACCGTAAGGTTTTTCGCCTGTGTGTGTCATAGCATGGCTTTTAAGATGATGTTTTTGGGTAAATCTGCGATGACAGACGTTGCATTCGTGAGGTCTCTCACCTGTCTGCATTCGGATGTCGATTCGGGATATTGATTCGATTGGATTTTGTTCCGTGAGATCATTAAATGCTGTTTGGTTGTCATCTTGAGGATGTGTGTGGTCGTCTGGGTCTTCGAGATATGCGCCATCTATAAGCATATATTTTTCTTTATGATAGAAGGACTTCTGTGTTCCCATCAATAACCTTGAGTTTCCCCATGAGGCTGGCATTTTTAAGGTATTATATAGACTGACATGAGAAAAAAATCCACAAACGGTGAGTTGAGAAGCCTCCTTTTTGAAGTCTGTTTAAAATCTATACTAATATTATGAGGAGGAAAGATTTGATTGTTTGTATCGAATAGCGCGCACGCGCACGTGACGCCCCTGGTGTTTCAGGCGTCCAT
Source organism: Apomyelois bistriatella (assembly GCA_947044815.1). NCBI lineage: Eukaryota > Metazoa > Arthropoda > Insecta > Lepidoptera > Pyralidae > Apomyelois > Apomyelois bistriatella. The sequence goes on from OX345717.1 coordinate 5,163,954, forward strand.
AGGCTACGGTAACCGCTTCCCATCAGGTGGGCCGTAAGCCTGTTTGCCTACTAAATGGTATAATAAAAAATAGGCTTCCAAGACCGATTTGAAAAATTCTTTTATTGTTGGAAAGCCACACTAACCCCGAGTGTGGCTGTTCAACGGCTGTGTGTACCACGGGCAGAGCCAGGGTGGACCGCTAGTTATTTATACAAATATACCTTCAGGGATATCTGGCTCCACTTCAATCTGCATAATATTTGCTATTCCATCATCATCTTTCACTGCGCCTTCGTCCATACAGTCAAGAGGTTCGCATTTAACATTTACATCGAGGTAGGACGCTGCCATGTGTAGTAGTCTGCAATAAACAAAATTCTAGTGATCTCCTTCATCATTTCGATGTCTGATTATTTAATATGGTGTCGGACCAAAACTCCGCCACTCTAATTGCATTATCTGTGCCCTGCACAAGGTCCTCGAAGGTACACCTGTGAGGGCACGACGGACACTGCAACAGATGCTCCATCGTTTCCTCTTTGGAGCAGCATACCCTGACCTGGAGGATTGGCACCAGGTGTTGTTCAGAAGCTCATGCAGTCCTATAAAAACCCCAGTATAGGTGAGTAAGGGATGGGGTAAGTACAAAAGGATCCAAAGATTCAATGTGCTTCCTTTAATTTAGAACCCATACTTAAGATAAGATAGTGGTAAAAAGTTGGAAATTTTGAAGAAATTAAACAAATACATACTTCATGACTATAACTACATCACTATCACTACATAGTATAAAACAAAGTCGCTTTCTCTGTCCCTATGTCCCTTTGTATGCTTAGATCTTTAAAACTACGCAACGGATTTGATGCAGTTTTTTAACAGATAAAGTGATTCAAGAGCGAAGGCTCCAGTGGCTAGGTAACAATTCACCATCGACATATTTATACCATTCAAACTGCGTGTTTACTGCCGTGTACGCACTTTGCATTTGCAAGATAAAAATAAGATTGCTTTGCTTACAAATATTATATCATACCACTATTTGGTAGGTAAATACTTACGGCAAAAGTACGTGTTTTAAAGCAGGTAGGTATTTTGATTTGCGGTTTGTTACAACTCTGAATATTTTAAGTTTTTCAATATCATTTGCTTGCTACAATGTTTAGCAAAAGTTGATTCCAATCCAAAAAATCCTGTGTAAAATCTTCTACAATGATCCTCCTTCCATTTGTTTTGATCAGTGTTGTCCTACTGCAAAAGAAAAAGTTCTAAAAGTTGCCGTTGTCAATCATGTGGGTGGGAGTAACCACAAAATGTATCAGCAATAATAGCCTGCCAGAGCCATAAAAAACAAATTAAAAAAAATATAAGTTGTGGCCGTCAGTCTGTAATGTCATCTGTCACTGTCAATGTCAATTACAAAAGCAAAGCCCAAAAGTTCCATTTTGGTTTATTTATTATTCAGGAGTTTTTTATTTAGTGTTTCTGTTTTTACTCATGTATAAAATCAATATTTTTTTGAATATTACAAGTGGCTAAATTAGTTTAATATGTCGGTTCAGTTGTCGGACCCGAAAAGCTGGACGAAGGTCCTTGCTTGTCGCGGTTGTCTCGCCACCGACGTTATTTTGTATGATATCCATAAGCATTCCCTTGCAGCGAATTATATGGCGATTGCTGGGATATCAGTAAGTATTTTCATATATTCAATCTAACATCAAAGTAGTAGTATTCCAAGCCATATATGGTTACCTGTGGCTATAGAAGCCACAGGTAACTTTCTGGTTTGTTTTTTCTCTATGGTGAGCGCAACAAAAAAAAAAGGGCTCCGAGAAATAGTTACAGATAAACAAACTTATCTGTGCCGGTGGCGATGGCGCCACAATCTACGTCCATTGCACAAAATTGTATGAAGTTTCCTTAGTTTAGGTTTTAGCCACCGGAACAGATAACTTTGCCTCACTGTAAGTTAAGATGCGCCTAAATCAAATATGTATGATGACCTTCTTAATGTAATGGTTAACATTCTTGTCTGCTACTCATTTGGTCACGGAATTAATCCCTGGCCTGATCAAGATGTTAAATGATCTTTTTCTAATTAGCCTGGGTCTTGTAAGTATTTTATGGATATATGTATTTGTTTTGAAATTTAGAATCATTGAGGAAGAAAGAAAGAAAGAAAGAAAGAAAGAAAAATAGTTTATTTGGCTGATCTGAGCATTAACTACCAACATTTAATATACAAACGCCAATCAGCATGTGTGGTGGACGTTGGTACGAGCCACGATGCTGGTCTTCCGTGGGTACCGTACATAATTAAATACATACCTAATGCTTAATTAAAATTAAAACATAAAATTATTAGAATTATTAATGTTTTTTATAAATAAAAATTACCTATATAAATTGGAAAATAAGTATATAGTTATTCATTAAATTTTAATACATTGAGTAGTATACACACAAGGACCCAAAGGTTTGACGTGCTTCTATGTGATTTGGGACCCAAAACAAGATAGTATACACACAAGGCTCGAGCTTAATAATTCTTTAAAACTGTATTGCACAATAGCTAAAAGAAAGCCAAATAAAACATTTTTTATCTAACCGTGTGGTCACGGACTGGAACAGGCTCCCTGAGAGTGTCATCGCTGCACCTTCAGTCAACGCCTTTAAAAAAAGATTAGTCAATGTATAAAGTCTCCAAACTTAAGATGTACACGCATCAGCTTCATATGCTGCTAGTGTGTTTAAGAATATAAATAATTAAATTAGGTTCAATTCAACGTGTTAACCGATTGCAAAAAAACAGTGTTCCTTCCATCTGTATATATTTATTGTAGGTCCAGGATTGTTTCCCACAGTTGCTGTGCTCGTACTGCGTGGACATGTTGAAGAAATTCGCAAAATTCAGAAGTAAATGCAGAAAAGCGTACACTTTGCTTGTGGGTTTCCATCATAGAGGAAGACCAGTGAGTTAACATGCAAATTTTTTGAGTTTGTTTGATGTATATCATCATCATCATCACCATCATCAGCTGTCTACAACCCACTGCTGGGCATAAGCCTCCCTCTGTCTACGCCATGCATCCCTACTGTGAGCCACCGCAATCCAGTTGTTGCCAGCAACTTTGCTAAAATCATCGACCCATCTAGCCGCTGGATAAGTATATAATGTATATACTTATGGCTAACTAAACTCAACAATTTCATCTATACAAATATTATGAAGAGGAAAAAAAGAGGATTTCATTGTTTGTTTGTTTATATTGTACTTAATATTTTTTAGGTCTACACTGCGCATATACGTGAAGTTCACTACTCACACAAAGACCTTCAAATACCGTATACAATATCAAAAATAGCAGTAGAACAATTAGGCAACACAGATGAAATACAAGACTCTGAAAATAGAAATAATATAAATAATAATGACGATGGAGATATGGAAAATGCTGATGACATATTTGATTCTTATTTAGATAATGCCAAAGTGACTAACAATGAAAATAATGTTGATGAGGATTTCGCTTTATTTCGCTACGAGGCACATTCAAATGAAAACCCTGACTTAGATAGTACAGAAGCCATTGAAAGTAATAAGACACCAAAGGGCACAGAGGAAAAAATTGATATTGAAAATAATAAGAATAAAAATAGTGTGAAGGATTTGAATGTTCTGACGATAGCTGATATCATAGATGCTGAGGGTGATGAGTTAAAATATATAGAAGACAAATGGAACGAAGGTGAATTCCAAATCGAGTCTGTTGTCGGGGATACCTTTAAGAAAATCCTAGCTGAAGACGATAAAGGAAAAATTTTAGATGGTGTGATCGAGTTTGAAGATGTAGTTGACGATGACAACCTACCACCATTCGTGAAAAACAGAGCAGTATTGACAAAAGATACAACTAACGTAGAAATAGCAGCGATGGCTCAAAAATACAAATTTCGCGCTAAATTTTTATCCCGACAAGAGCAGATTGACGAGCTTCGAGAGAATAAAACAGAAGGTAGAACGATTTGCAAGCAGTGCGGTTTTGATTTCAAGAATCGCCAAGTCCTTAGACGCCATTTGTTGACAGGACATAATCCGAAACATAAGCATGTATGTCCTCTATGTAAAACACGGTACCGTATCGAAGCAAGACTAATAAGACACATGCACAATCACGCAGTGACTTTCTATTGCAATCTATGTGATTTTAAGACTAAAATCCGTTCGGATTTGTCAACACATTCCATGAAGCACAGTTCGGTTGTTTGCTCGACTTGTGATAAAACATACCAGACTAGGTCAGCGTTGATAAAGCATGTAAGAAAACGTCATCCGTCTGTACTATCGTTGCGCTGCGATGAATGTGGTATTACCGTGTTGAACAAACAGGGACTTTATGTGCATAAGTATAAGAAACATACCAGCTTGCCGTTCCCTTGTAAAAATTGTCCATCACAGTTTTTGGACAAGAAATCGCTTGATAATCATTATGCTTGGAAGATGTGTGATATGTCGAGTTGCAAACACTGCGGATATGTTTTCGGCAGTTTTAATTTGTTGAAAATGCATATGATTTTGCATCATTGCGAGGAGTTGGGGTACGGTAAACTGACATTTGATTGTGACTCTTGTCACGTGGGTTTTCATAGTAAACGGGCTGTGGAGAAACATTTGGCAACGTGCGGGGGAAAAGTGCATTGTGTGCAGTGCGGGAAATGGTTTGACGATGTTAAATTATTTACCAAACACGCAAGAATACACAAAATTGTCGGTGAGAAGTACAAATGTGCTAACGTAAGTTTTTATTGTACTTTTTTTTAATGTTGTTTGGAGAATGTGACGGGAGCGATAGGGATGTGCTCGATCGCCACAAAGGGAAGATCTTCCCGCCAGGCCGGTTGTGATCCCTGGGGAACTAGCGACAGACGATGTCTTGTTGGAGGTTGTATTTATGCTCCAATCCGTAGAAACTTTGCAAGCGCGATTTAGACTTTCATAGTAATTTGCCATCTGAGATTCTTGCTTTTAACGCCATCTGTGGGCCGATTTTGTAGATATTGTTGTGGCGCTAGTGTCGCCACAGTTATGTTGGCAGCAAGGCTTGAAAAACTGGTGTTTATGGAAACGGGTAACATTGATTGTGGTGTGATACCGGTACCAGACTGGTACCTGTACTTACCAGTGTCACTGTAGTATACCGGTTTTAATCCCAACTAATATTATAAATTCCAAAGTGAGTTTGTATATTTGTTTGTTATTCTTAACGACATATCTTATAAAGCAATCTTCCTAAAATTTCGCATACACATAGCTAGGAGTATTGAGAAGGACATGAGGTACCTTTCATCCTGGGAAAAGCACTAAGCACAACCCTATCAATATTATAAGCGCGATAGTTTGTATGGATGTTTGTTACACTTTCACAGGAAAACGGCTGAACCGATTTGGAATGGAGATTGCTTAGACCCTGGAACAACATATAGGCTATATTTTTATCCCGGAATTCGCACGGAGCCCCGAGCAACAGCTAGTATAAAATATGTAACCGTTTTTAATAAATGCATGTATACACGGTACATATTCTAAAATAGCATTTTTTTACGATTTTTGTCTGTTTGTTCGGTTAATCTCTGAAACGGCTGGACCGATTTTGACGGGACTTTTACTGGCAGATAGCTGATGTTGTGGTATCTTAGGCTACTTATATTTTAGATTATTTTTTTAATTACTCGAACTGAACTTCTTAGTTAAATTCCAAGCGGACGAAGTCGGGGGCATAACGAGTTATGGGATAAATTTATATTTTCAGTGTCAGAAGAGATTTGGAGCTGAAAGTTTACGAGTTCATTACTTTAAGGGAAGAACTGAGCCATGCGAATATGTACACGAGGAAAAGGTACGTAGTCCAAAGCCGAATCACAGATTAAGACGATACCTCGGTGAACACTAGCGCCACCATCAACTAAAAATCATTATTCACTGAAAACACTAGTTAACAAAAATCCGTCTTATGTAATTAAGGTTCTGGATCTGAAGTTAATTTTGATCATATTAAATTATAGTTAAAGGAACCACGTCAGAGGCCGAGAGGCGGTTCCGAAGATCTCTGACACCAGGTTGTCCATGATCGATTGACCATGACACCTACACGAAATTAATGAATGATGAGGGGATTAAATTGCAGGAACCGAAAACCAAAACTAGGTTTTGGGGCATTGCTGAAGGTAAGGTGATGGCGACAAGGACTGGATCGAAAGTGGAAAAACACGAGGGGGATATCGTGTGCGAGTTTTGCGGGAAAGGATTCTTTGTAAGTACTATTTCTGGGTTTTGGCGCCAAGCTAAAGTCACTCAGTTATCGTCATTGTATTTATTTTCTAATATTTGTGTTTTTTTCGAGTATTTGTACATAATAACGGTGGATTATTATTCGCTAAGTGTTCGTGAACAAGCGTGAGTGTTGGGAAGTGGTACAATGTTGTATAAGTGACTTTGATCCTTGTCACCAAAATCTCTCGACATAATGCTAAGTGAAACTTCCACCGCTCCACTTAGCCCTTGACTAACTTGACTAGATTTGACTACTGACTTGACTTGACTCGACTAAATGAAGAAAATTCAAATAAAACTTGATACTGGCAAAAATAGCTATAAGTTGGATTGCCATATTGTGGATTATTGCCATATCAAAAAAACTAAAACTATTTTTTCGGTCCAGCCATTCTCGAAATTTAGCGAGACTAGCACTTGATTTTTATACATATACTAGCGACTCGCCCCGGCTTCGCATGGGCATAAAAACTTTTCTCATGAATCACTCTATCTATTAATAAACCGCATCAAAATCCGTTGAGTAGTTTTTAAGATTTAAGCATACATAGGGATATAAGCGACTTTGTTTTATACTATGTAGTGATATAGATTATTTCTATAAATTATGCATTTCTATTTCAGCAATTTGCCTATTATAAACAACATCTACTTAGCCACAAAGAAAAAATATTTGCATGTGATTACTGCCCGAAAAAATACAACCTTAAGAAATTGTTGGAGGTTAGTAGATTTTTATCTATACAAAAGAAAGATTTGTATTTTTAACCCCCGACGCAAAATGATAAGTTTGACGTGTCTGTCTTTCTGTCTGTCTCTGGCCTTATAGCTCCTGAATGGATAAAGCAATTTCAATTTAGTTTTTTTTTGTGTTAACTTATGGGCGAGTGTTCTTAGACATATTTGATGAAAATCGGTTGAGCCGTTTTGAAGTTGTGGAGGTGAAAGTGGGAAAGGGTAACCGAATTTCTGCAAATAAATATTTTTTTTGTTTACATTGTCGAATGCGTTGTCACTAACAAAAATTTTTTTTTTAAAGCTTTTTGTGTTTTAGGCGGAGCGAAATGTGGCGATAGTGATACAAGTAGCCATTACGAGAGGAGAGAATCGAGATAGGCGGTTGACCTACTGGTCCTTAATTATATCCATACCAAATTTCGTCAAAATCAGTTCAGCGGTTTAGTCGTGAATGCGTGACAGACAGACAGATCCCGTAAAAGTGGGGGTTATTTTTTAATCGACTAAAGGTTTTTGTTTAAATTAGTGTGAACACCATTTTAATATATTTTTATTTTTAACCGACTTCATCATACTAATATTTCAAACGCGATAGTTTGTTTGGATGTTTGTTTTTCTTTCACAGGAAAACGGCTGAACCGATTTGGATGAAATTTGATATGGAGATTGCTTAGACTCTGGAACAACAGATAGGTTATATTTTATCCAGAAATTCCCACGGGAGCGGAGCCCCGGGCGACAGCTGGTGCAGGATGAAAAACTGCTTGTTATAAATTATTAGCGACCCAACCCGGCTTCGCATGGGCATAAAAACCTTCCACTTGAATCACTCTGTCTATTAAAATAAACCACATCAAATTCCGTTGCGTAGTTTTAAAGATTTAAGCATACATAGGGACATAGGGACATAGAAAGCGACTTTGTTTTATACTATGTAGTGATTATTGTTTCAGGATCATATCAGATGCCACACTGGAGACCGTCCGTATAAGTGTACTGAATGCCCAAAAGCATATAGAACTAAACCTCTTTTACGCCAACATTTTAGATTAGTAAGTTATTCAATCATTCACCCAATCGTTCATTCATTCATTTGTTCACACTCATTCAATTATTCGTTTTTCATTCATTCATTCGTTATTCATTAATTAATTCATTCGCTCGTTCATTTATTTGTTCGTTTATTCATTTGTTCATTCAGTCAATTTATTTATTTATTTTCTTAAACACACTAGCAGCATATGAAGCTGATGCGTGTGCATCTTAAGTTTGGAGATTTTATACATTGTCTAATTTATTTTTAAAAGCGTTGACTGAAGGTGCAGCGATGACACTCTCGGGGAGCCTGTTCCAGTCCGTGACCACACGGTTAGATAAAAAAATGTCAAATAGTCTTTATTGCACCGCGAAATAATAAAATTAAATCAGCTTTATTTAGAACAATAAGGCACAAAGGCGGACTTATCGCTAAAGCAATCTCTTCCAGTCAACCTTAGGATGGATGGAAAATTTAAGTCAGTTATTCAAATGATTCATACTTTGGTTTCAGTTTGGTTAGGACATTGCAGGCTTGAATCACCTGATTGTCTGATAATAAAGATGATTCCGTGCTTCGGAAGGCACGTTAAGCCGTTGGTCCCGGCTGCCATCTGGTAGTCGTTAAAGGGTGGTTCCTTTAAACTCACATGTTATGATATAATGATTATAAGATCAACCGGTAAGGGGGGTTACTACAGTCTCTTAAAACCACGCAAGATCCAGTGTCGCCTTACATCATGTATTGCGCTGTCTCACTTACTCACTGGATCTTGAATGGTTTTAAGAGGTGATAGTAGGCCACAAGGTCAATTATTTTAAAAAAAATGAATTTGCAAGTGGAAGAAAAGTACTATACAAGCGTTCAAGCGTAAAGTACAAGCGTGATCGATAGATGGCGTTAATATGTCGCAGTATGAGGAGGACTCTATTTGCTACACTAAATATTTGCACGTGTCTTTGTATGGCGGTTGAATATTGTGAAGTATTTTTTAATCTGTGGTTTTTCTTTCAGAAACATACAAACCAAAGGGCGCATATTTGTCAAATATGTGGCCTTAGTTTCGCCACGTCAACAGGTGCGAAACACCACATATTGACAATACATGTAAGGAATAGACAACCGATAGTCAAAGACAAATCTAGCGTTGCCAACCGTAAGAAACCAAAGAAAAAAGTAAATGATGATTGCAAAATTAAGTCTGATGATGAGGTGATTTGTGATGAACCTACCATGTCGAATGACGATGTCAAGTTGTGATATAATCAGTAAAGCGTGAGCCAGTTGGAGTGCTCTTCTTAAATATTTTTTACGGCCATGGAATCGAGTCCTTTAAGGCCTATCTTGAATTTATTAATCTTTTTCAGTCCTACTTAAGTCCAATCAAGTTAGTCAGTGAGTAGGCTAGTAGGTTCTATACACCAACTTTTTTTTGTTTGGTGGTATAATAAACCGTAATGTTTATTTACATATACAAAAAAAAAAATTGGATTCTTTATTTCACTACGAAATTAAATAAAATGTTTTATCTATTTATTGGCACAGAGGTTCAACTGACATTATTTTTAAACTAGAAATGGCAACAATTTTAACCATAACCAAATACATAGATGGAAGTAATAAAATACATAAATCAAGCATAATTTTATAGAAGAACTAATCTTCTTTCTTTTTGAGGCATAATAGCTATAGGGTCTCTATATCAACTATTTTTTAATTAAAATCAATGGTTATTGTAATAGTATACCTTTATGTATATAAGTATAAAATAATTTGATAGCCATGAACCGAATAAATATAAAAATAATAAAAAATATTGTTTTATTTATAAGCGGCGATTGGAAACCTAAATATAAATTCAGCCTTGTTTTGGCGGTGCTTGTTTTTACTACAATCGAGAACACAAGAGACTTCCGTCTGACAAATAAAATAAAAATGTTATTCACAGGGGAAACCAGAAAATATTCTCCGGTTTTGTTGATATTTTAATTTTTTTAACAAATAAATAGAACATTATAACATCCATGAAATAGATTAGTTAACCCCGACTGCGGTTGCAAAAACTGATGGTAGAGTACCAATTGTGAAAACAATAGGAGGGGGAAAACATAAACGTTTATTTAACTATGTTTTCACATACATTATCGTGGCTTTGTGAATCGATTAAACAAAAGTGAAAATTCAAAATCTTTGATCGAAACGCTGACCAGCCTCAATTTTTGGCTGTATAAAAAGAAGTTAGTTGCCTACAAGCAGTCAACTTAAAAAAAAATGTTATGTCAGTCCGTGCAATTAGCGCAGTCAAATCAAAATAATGAAAGATTGATTTTTGTGTGTAAATAGAAAGCATGAACATAAAATAAAATAAAGTCAATTTATATTAAAAATGTGGTCAGGGAACTTATTACTTAATGATAATCCAGTAGCTTGTAGAGGTTGTCTCGCTACTGATGTAAAATTGTGCGATATTCATGAGAATAACTTGGCTGAAGCTTACGTCCAGCTTAATGGCATTACGGTAAGCTTTTTAAGTTAATTTATATTCAAAAGATTTAAGGCAGTATCTACTGAGCCTTACAATACAATACAAAACATGTTATTTCACCAAAATATTAATATATGCAACAAAATCTGTATATATGCAACGATATATATAAACAAAAAGGTACAAGACAAGAAGCAGCTTATACAGCTTGTAATGTTACTGACAATGATTGAATGAGAAAACTAAGCTGTTAAAGAGAAAGCTATAAAGTAGGAGTAGCAAGTTCTGTGTGCCTTATGCCACACATCTGTTATAAAACTATTTTTTGGTATTGGATGGGTTGGTGAATTTTTAAAACAAAAATTACATTTATGAACACGTTGTCTTATTATTGACCTAGCGGATAATATCCAATATTTTTGACGAATTAAAGAGCTGAGAAGAGCGGCTCCTGTATGGCAATTAACGCGGTGAAAATAATCAATTATTAAGTATGTCACATTATGATGCTTAGGCAGCAAAATCGGATGTTTTGCATCAAAAGGTAAGTTTGCATTTGATAACCTGCCTCCTACTCGTATTAAGTTGTCTTCAGAAACAAATAAATCCAACCTACCAAGCGGCGCAGGGGGCAAACTACCCTTTTTAAGAATATCGAAAACATGTGAAAAATGAACTGCCTGAATGGCACGGAGCAAATAAATTTCAGCGGTAAGCAAATTTGCGCTATTAATATTTTTATTGTGGGGAACTAAACGAGCAAATCGTAAAATGTATACAATAATTCTCAATAATTTATTCCATGATGAGACTTTGTCTGCTACAAAGCAAAGTGGAGAAGATTCAAATGTATAAGAAGCGGTTGTAGCAAATGACTTGCTATTAAATTCTGGTAGATCCTCATATTTTTCAGGTTTAAAAGATTCTATCGGCCACTCATGTGTAGGAGTATTTAGCCAAGCGGGACCATTCCACCACAACTCGTGAGTAAGCAACTGTTCAGGCAGGAGGCCACGTGACAAACAGTCAGCAGGATTATGCACTCCAGAAATATGATGGAAGGCTTCGGGATCCAAATATTCATGGCATTTGGCTACACGGTTGCTAACAAAAATATTCCATCGATGTGGAGATGAATGAATCCATGAGAGGGCGATTTTAGAATCAGAAAAGGCATAAACCTTTTGTATAGGTATGCGGGTTAAATATGTATCGTAAATTAATTTAGTTAATTTTGACATTAAAACTGCAGCACAAAGCTCTAAACGTGCAAGAGAAACTACTTTGACAGGAGCTACCTTTGACTTTGCACAGACCAATCTTATATAGATTTGACCTGTGGCATCTGTCACATGTAAGAAAATGACACTACCATATGCTTTCATACTAGCATCGGCAAAAGCAACGATATTTACTGTACAACCAAATGTAACAGCAACATGACGCGGAATTTTTAAATTTGAAAGAAGTGGCAATTGTTTTCTAAATTTGTTAAATGTAGCGGTAATATATGCCGGGGGCTCATCATCCCATCCGACTTTTTGCAGCCAGAGTTCTTTTATCAATAATTTAGCATAGAGAATAACTGGTGCGGCAAAACCTAATACGTCCCATAATCTTGCGATTGTTGAAAGTATAGAACGTTTAGTGCATGAGCGGTCATCAATATTAGTTTTAAAAATGAAAATATCTTTCTCGGGTTGCCATTCAAGCCCAAGTATTTTAAGAGATTCGCTCTTATCAAATTCTACTTGCTGTGTAAGTCTAAATGCAGGCGGAATACTCTCAAGCACCTTTTTAGAATTAGATGACCATTTGACCAAATCGAAGCCACCAGCTTTAAACATATTAATTAATTGAGCAGAAGCCTCAACAGCTTCAGTTTCACTAGAAATGGAACTAGCTAAATCATCCATATAAAGTTCTTTCTCAGCTATGGAAGCAGCTACAGGAAAATTATTGCGTTCATCATTACAAAGTTGGCGCACTGTGCGCATCGCGGTGAATGGGCTCGACTTGAGGCCAAATGTCACTCTATTAAATTTATAAGTACGAATTGGTTGAGAAGTATCAAAACGGAAGAGTATTTTTTGATATTTTTGATGCTCATCCGTTACTAATATCTGAAGGTACATTTGTTTTATGTCAGCAGTTATAGCCACTGGGAAAAGACGAAAATTAATTAAAAGTAAAAGTAAATCAGCCTGGAGATTTGGTCCGGCGTGTAAAATATCATTTAGGGATACGCCGTTATGGCATTTACTGCTCGCGTCCAGTACGACTCGTACTTTTGAAGTAAGTTTATCCTGTCTAATTACAGCATGATGAAGTATAATATACCCACCATCGTCTTCTTCAGATGATGGTACAAGTGACAAATATTTATTATTTATATAATCCATAATAGCAGCATTATAGCTTTTACGTAAATCATTATCGCAAAGCTTACGCTCCAATAATAATAAGCGGCGATGAGCGACAGCGTAAGAATTTCCCAAGCAACTAGGATCTTTGGAAAATGGCAATGCGGTGCAATAACGACCAGTAGGATCGCGAGAAACTGTAGAGATATACATTTGTTCACATTCTTCTTCAGCCTTACTGAAGAATTTCTTGACAGGGACCTCCTCTAACTCCCAAAATTTGGACAGAGAAGCGTCTATTTTATTGTTTACACAAGTGAAGAAAGATGCGGTAGGCGGACAATCAAAATTAGTAAGATCGCTATGAACTTGTGATGCGGCATTAGCTGCTGTCTCGCCCATAAATACAAAACCGAACACAGTTTCAATAGCAGGCGGAGCAGGCGGGGATATTATTTTTCCACTAAGGAGAATGTAAGGGAATAATCCTGATCCCAGTACTAGGTCTATCTCACTTGGTATGTTCCAGTGCGGGTCTGCAAGCGGTATGTCTACTAAATGACTAATAATATTTTTATCAACATACTCGAATGGAAGTCTATCGGTAATACAATCGATAACTAAAGCGGTTAAATTAAAATAATATTTATTATTTTTCGCGGAAATCTTAAAATTAACATAACCAATTACAGGTCTGGACGTTAATCCAACACCTTTTAAAGTTGAATTCGAAAGCGGTATAATATCTAGATTAAGTTTTTTGCAACAATTTAAAGTAATTAAATTATTTTGTGAAGCATTATCTATAAGAGTTCTAATGGTTATTTTAATATTATAATTATGAGCATAAACACTAGCCGTAGAAAGAAGAATTTCACTACGGTTGACGTGTGACAACGTATCATGCCTTACATTAGTAACGACAGGCGAACGAGAACAAAGCGAAACGGGAGATCGGTCTACCGTAGTAGCGGATGGCGGTGCCGATTGTACAGAGGTACTCGCACGATCGTTCGTTCCTTTCGGAATGACGACATCCTGCCTGACGTTATTAATGGTCGAAGTTCTGTCTTCAAAACGCGAATTATTTTTATTTTGATTATTTTCTAAATGAAGTAAAGTGTGGTGTGACTTTCCACAATGTTTACATTTGTACTTTGATTGACAATTCAATGACGAGTGAGTCAAACTAAGGCAGTTTACACACCCTCGTTTGGAAATAAACTAAAATTAAATTGTTATGCAAGAAATACTCACTAGATGATTGATACTTGTTTTCTTGTTGATTGTAATAAAAATAACAATCCCTGAGACTACTAGCATTATCCAAAAATTTTTTTTTTTTTTTTTTTAATCTTTTTTTTTTGAGGCTTCAGCCACTTAAGTGTGACTATGCCAGCCTCATGGGGAAACTCAAAGGTTATGGATAGTCATCGGATAATTTATGGCTTGGAAAACCAGAATATAACTATCTTTTAGACATAGCTGCCCTCCAAAACTTGTAAATAGACATGGCTCCTCGTGACAAAGGCGATCCCAACGTTACATTGAGGTCACCATTGCCCAGAGGACTGTCATTAAGAAATTTTGCTCTGAGTTCCGCGTACTGACCACATTCCACCAAAACATGTAGTAAATCTTTAGTTTTATCACAAAAATTGCAACACTCTGTACGAGTCCTTTTCATCAAAAGATAAAATTTATTTACTGGAACATGGCCAGACCTTACTCTGAAAGCCGATACTAATAATTCCCTCGTGAGACTAGCACAGTCAAACCAGGGCACTAGGGTAGGGAAGCTGTGTATGGTCCTGTACCATATGCCCTTTGAATTAGAACATTTATCATAGTATTGTTTCCAGCTCTCCACGCAATACAATTTAAAGGTAGGTACATGTTCTGAAGCATATGGCAGACACAAAGCCCGACCACCCCTGCCAGCTGCCTCTTTTGCTAAGGAATCTGCCACCTCATTACCACGGATGTCAACGTGGGATGGTATCCATTGTAACTTAATTTTCTGTCTTAAGTTCCATATCATCCCCAGGATTTCATAGGCTATCGGCATTCCTCGGCTGTCCGAGGTATACCGAGCCAAGTGTTGCAGAGCACTTCTTGCATCTGTTAGGATTACAATATCTTGTGTTAAATCTGCTACATACTTTAGGGCTTCTGCGATGGCAATTAGTTCTGCTCTCATGATGCAAACATCTTTATGTAAACACCAGCCTTTTGAGGTGTTTGTCTGCGGATCATAGAGAGCAGCTCCAACACCACTGCTTCCTTTAGAGGCATCTGTATAAATTTTATAAAATCCACCGTAACATTCCTCCAAGTAATGAAGTGTCAAATTCCTCAGCTCACAGACATTGACATGGCGTTTAGCTCTGTTAAATTTTGCTATATTATCCACAATAAAAGATAAATCAAATGATGATAGCCAGACATCAAGTGAATACATTTCTAGAATGTTATTGTTTCTATAGAGATCAATGTTTTGAAATTTATTATGTACATCTGATAATAGAGGCTTTGTTTTGTTTCTCCAATAATAATTTTCTTTGGATAATGTATCAATTAAATCAACAACTTCATTATCACCACTAGAAGCTAACTTACACCAATATTTACATGCCAACCAAAGTCTTCGAATAAAAAGTGGTGGGAGACTCAGCTCACTCTCCATAACATGTACGGGGGTGGTTTTTATAAATCCACCACATACTCTTAGAGCTCTATTCTGAAGTACATTTAGTTTATTAAGATGGGTTTTGGCTGCATTTGCATATAGAAAACTACCATAGTCAATACGACTTCTAACAAGTGATGTATACAGTCTGCGTAAATGTTTAGGATGTACTCCCCATGTACTTCCTGCTAGGACCTTTAGAATATTTAAGAATTTATATCCTTTTTCACAAACTTCATTTATATGTGTTTTCCATCTAAGTGAACTATCCAGCCAAAAACCAAGATATTTAACACTATGAACTGCACTAATTATATTACCATTAATATCAATTTCTACAGATATTTTTTTCCGTGATCTATTAAAAATACATAATTTCGTTTTAGAATCTGACAAATTAAGGCCAATTAATTCAAGGCTTGTAGTAACTGATTGTAAATCTTCTGTAATATTACCAATAGCAGCATCAATGTCTCTATCATAAACTGTTTGGTATAATACAAAATCGTCAGCATATTGGGATACATTTACATTCCAAATGAATTGAACAACATCTATGGTAATGACATTGAAAAGTAAAGGAGATAAGGGGTCTCCTTGAGCTAAGCCTCTCCTTGCACATCTGGTGATACTATTGTTGTAACTGTCTGTTATTGTGCAAAACCGTTCAGAAAGAAAATTCCAAAGATATTTACATATATTATTCCCTATACCTATGTTCCGCAATGCCATTACCACTGATGAAATATTGACATTATTGTAAGCATTTTCAATGTCTAAAAATAGAGCTATAGTAGGAGCTTTTTTCATAAAACCCATTTGGATTGTGGATATCATTTTGGCTAAACTATCAATACAAGATTTTTTCCTTCTGAAACCTACAGTAAAATTACTTAATAGCCCTCTGTTTTCGACAAACCATTCCAACCTCTTCATAATAATTAAATGAAAGATCTTGCAAAGGCAAGACATCAAAGATATTGGTCGTAGTGTATCTCTACCAGGTTTTGGAACTGGAATAACTTTGATATTTCGCCACTGACTTGGTACAAAACCTGTCTGTAGTATTCTGTTATATATATACAACAAGAACAATTTGCCTGATGGCGCAAGATTCCATAACATAGAATAAGAAAAGTTGTCAGCGCCCGGTGATGTGTCTTTTCTTTTCATTGAATTTTTCATTTCCTCTATTGTTATTTCTTTTTCGAGAAGATTTTCAGGCTCTGCAGTAAACGTCGGTGGTGGCTCTTGTACAGTGTCCGGAGTCAAGGAATGAAGCAATTCAGCTGCTTGTGTTTGAGTTATATTAGAGTGACTTTGAGCTCTTCTTCCTTTTATCCATCTCATTTTCTTCCACAAGACTGTTGGTGAAGTTTCACTGTCAATTTCAGTACAGAATTTATGTCACTTTTTATTCATACTGTTCTTAATTAGTCTTTTGGCTTTTGCAGTTTTTTCTTTATATTTTATATTATCTGGAGTGGGATTTCGTCTTAATTGTGCTAAAGACAGTCTTCTTTCTGCAACAGCTTTAGATAAATCTGCATTCCAGTATGGTTTGGGTTTAAATTTTGAGGTAGGTTCCTGACTTATCTTAATCCATGGTATGGTAATTTCTGCCACAGATTCAATTTTTTCTATAAAGTTATTGTAGTCTGATTGAATATCTTGATGGTGAGGTAAGTTATTGAAGATTTCTTCTGTTTGCTGCCGGTAATCATCCCAGTGAGCCTTATTGAAGTTACGTTTTTTAATAGGTCTGTTATGTGTCTCAAATCCATACTTCATACAAATAATTAAATGATCACTTCCCAGTGATTCACTTGTAACGTCCCAATAGAATCTATCCGCTATGTCCACAGATGCAAAAGTAATGTCGGGTGCAGAACTCTGTAATACTCCATTTACCAATTTCACCCTTGTCATCCTGCCATTGTTCAGGCATATGAAGTCATTATCAAACATAGCTTTGTAGACCCTCTCCCCTCTTGCATCATTTTTGTGAGACCATAGACTGTGATGGGCATTCATGTCTCCTAATATAAGTGTCTTTGAATTGGCCAGAGAAAAGATATAATCCCAGCTCTGTTGGTCATCATTTCCCGTTGGCGGACAGTATAAAGAGATAATGTTCTTAATGTTTGGAATATTTATAACTTCAAGCAACAATATTTCTATATCTGAGAATGGGATGATGAAAGGTTTTTTAACAACTTTAACAGATTTATGTGAGACCACACATATACCACCATAGCCGTCTTCTCTGTCTACTCTCAGAATATTATAATTACTTAATCTGATAGTCTCATTCTCAGCTAGCCATGATTCTGTAATAACCGCTAAGTGAATCTTCTCTTGAATCATTAATAGTTCAAATTCATTTAATTTTGGTTTTAAACTGTTGGCATTCCATTGTATAATTTTGACAATTTCATTAGATGTGCTATCCATTATTATTTTTATTGCTTCCCAATAGCCGCCATATTAATTCTGGGTTTAGATAACTTCCCACAAGTTGTAGAATCTCCTCCATTATATACTTAATAATAAGCTCTATCTTTGTTTGCATGCTTTCTTTACAAAATATAATTTCTTTCATGTCTTCCAAAAATCTTTTAATTGTATGGCTCCTTTCTTTCTTATTTTGTGATTTCTGTGGTTCACAATTGGAAGGCAGTGGGTCCTGTTCCGGGGATTCTACAATTTGTTCACTTATCTCTTCACCTCTATTTTTTTCTTGTTGAATAATGTTTTTTTTATTTTTGTGCAACTTGGTTCGCTTACGCTTGATTTTTTTCCACCCGTCTCCACTCTCCTTACTTTCATTTACACTATCTTCTTCACTCTCTTTTTCTCTAGCAATATCAGCATAAGTTTTCTGCGAAGTTGAGGTTGATGGTGATGGTGTAGCCTCAGGTTGAATAATTTTTACCTGGCTCGTTGAAGATTCCATTGATGTCTCTGTTATATCTTTATCTTGATTCATTTGAAGCAAAGCAACTTTATAGGTGCAATTATTTTCTGACATGTACTCTCTGATTGCCCGCTCTCTCTGAAAGGCCGGGCATTGGCTCTTCAAAATTGACATATGGTCTCCCTTGCAGTTGGAACACTTATATTTTGATGTATCACAATTGTCATGTTCTCCTCCACATTTTGGACATATCTGAGATTTTAGCGGGCAGTAATTTCTGATGTGGCCATATTTCCAACACTTTGAACACTGTGTCACTGGGAATATGTAAGGCTCCACCTTAATCCTACATCCATATGCATATACATATGGTGGTAAGGTAGCTCCCTTGAAGCACACCCTTATAGTTTCACTCTTCTCCCATTTCCCATCTCTTGACTTCTTATTTAGCCTCTTTGCAGCCAGTATTTCTATTTCACTTTCAAGTATTTTCTTAATGTTCTCATCCTCTATATCCAAATCAATTTCTTTGATAATTCCATATGAATATATAACTTCACTTGTTTTCCTACACATCCAACCTTTTTCTCTGAAGGCATCACATTTTATGACAGCATCAGCATCTGCTTCAGTCTTCTCCCGAAGAAGAACTTTGTATGGGCTTTTATATTTTACCTTCAACACAGCTTGAATGTTTTCTTTGTGCAACATTTTTGCTAAGGCTATCTGTTTGGGCAGTATCTCCTTTGAGGAAATGGAAACCTCATACATGGGAATGTTGAGATTATCTTGGTTAACATTTTGTTTTTCTGACACATAACCTACTCTCCTTTTTTTCTTTTTAGTCACCTCTTTAAATGCAGTATGATCCTCCTCATTAGATGATATTCTTTGCCTCTTTCCGCCTTTTGATTTACTATTTTCACCAACTACCCTCTGCTTGGAGCTAACATCATTATCATCCCACTCCAGTTCAGATCCAAAAATTATGGTATTTATATCCTCTTGAGTGTATTCCTTTTCAGCTTCATCCCCCGTACTCATTTCACCCTCACTCATTATTGAAAGCACTAAATCACAATATTTTATTTTTAATGAAGGTAGATGAAAGTCACTGTCTTTCGAAAATCATAAAATTAATGATAAAACTTAAATAAAGCACTATCACTTCATTGTCCATTAATTCTTTAGCCAAAATAAACACAAATCTATATAATTTAGTAAGAATTTCCATGTAAAACCAATTTAACAATTACTTCACTGTATGGGCTGTGTGTACCCTACAGATTTGACACATGAACTGTATCCAAAATTGCATAAGTAAAATAAAAAAAAAAATTGAATTAAATAAATTGTCCAAGTAATAAGTTCGCCTTTGTGCCTCATAATTTTAAGTAAAGATGTTTTATGTAATTTTATTGTTTTGTGGTGCAATAAAGAGCATTTGTATTGTATTGTATTTTATTAAAATCTTATAGATACCCAGCCATTTTATGACACAAACTTCATCATAAAGAGTTCAACCACATGAGCTCTGTTCCATGGAGATTTTAGGAAATTTATTCTTGGCTGACATCTACTCATAAAGTACCCACCTGCAAAATTACAGCTTAATTTCGCCAGTTGTTTTTGAGATTTCATGTTAACTACATGATGAGTGAGAAGTCGGAGACCTTTTGCTTAATTTAGAAGGATAAGAAAGAAAAAGAAGTGAGTTGATAGAAGTACTGTGTTAACCTGTCAGCTCATAGAATCTAGACAATAGAAAAATTAATGTTATGTCACATATTCCTGCCATAAACAATTGGAAACATGAACTAATATAATAAATAAACTGTTTTAAATAATTTACCTTCGTGGTGCAGTGGTTAAGGTGTTTGCCTGTAGACCCATGGGTTTCGATTCCCATGGAAAGCATACTTTTTTTAGTGGTTTCCAGTTTGGTTAGGACATTGCAGGCTTGAATCACCTGATTGTCTGACAATAACAAATATTAAAAATTATATTAAAATATAATAAAGCTGAAGAGTTGGTTTGTTTGAACGCTTATAACTTGAAAACTAC
The DNA here is from genome assembly GCA_947044815.1 of Apomyelois bistriatella. Classification (NCBI taxonomy): domain Eukaryota; kingdom Metazoa; phylum Arthropoda; class Insecta; order Lepidoptera; family Pyralidae; genus Apomyelois; species Apomyelois bistriatella. Next base: position 5,184,556 of record OX345717.1, read on the forward strand.
TGGTCGGATTCACAAAATTCTTTTTGTATATGAAAGCCTGATTCTTGGGGAAGGTTAAAAGCTATAGTACATACACACTAATGGCGAGCGAACCCTGCGGTTTCAGTTATACAGTAACAACAGCTAGTAAAGAATATTTGTCTTGGCAATACAAATTCATGAGTGTACTTGTTAGACGGGTAGATAGCTGATGGTCACCTCTGGCTCAGTTTTTACATAAGGTGAATTTAAATCAACTGCAAATATTTTAAGGTCAGATTCAGCCCACTAAACTGAACAACTTTCCTAAATAAACTTATGTCGAAATATGGAAAAAATGTTTTGACCTCCCATACAAATTGTCAATCAGCTGATCTAATTTAGTATGGAGAGTAAAAAATAAAATTTCGTATTTCGATATAAGTTTCTTTGGAAAAGTTGTTTAGTTTAGTGGTCTGAATCTGCCCATAAAATATTTTCAGTTGATTTAAATTAACCCTGTATAATAAAAAAAAATACTAATATAGCTATATAAGAAATAATGTTAGTTTAGTTGCCAGAAATAAATGCTTTTTTTTTTTTTTTATTAATACAGCTGCAAGACCACTTCCCCCAACATGTGTGCGTGTTCTGTCGAGCGCTGCTCCTAAAGTTCCTGTCGTTTCGGGAGAGATGTCAGAGGTCGCAGGCGTTGCTGGTTGATGCCCAGTTCCAGGGGCGATGTGTAAGTGTCTCCACGATTTCTATGTATCATTTTTTTATTAGCAGTTTTTACATACATATAGGGTAGAAAGGGCCTAGGGCCATAAGACCTTAGCCCATGTTTAGCATGGTAGTGATGGCAGTTGAAACAGGAAATCAATAGTGATGGGTTGCTAGTTGCATCGCCTATGTCATGATTCCTATTTACCCATTCGGCGATTCCCTCACGACTTTTACGGCTTATATATTATGTATGTAAATCTGTATTTGTTTGCATGTATATATATCATATCCCATTCCCATTAATATTAAAAAGGCAAAAGTTTGTACGTTTGTTAGTTCTTCACGCTCAAACGGCCAAATGTAAATGAGATTTTTATACATTTTGAAGACCCGTTGATGAGAATATTTTTGTTAAGAGAAAAACGTTAATAGCACAATTGTTTCTTATAGATAACATCCGAAACTTTAAGAGAAATAGGCCAGTGGCATTTCAAACCTAAATACACACATACACAAGTAAATATAATAGACACAAATGATGTAGAGTCGGCAATAGAGGAGAAATTAGATATCGAACTGAAACAGGAAGAAGTCACTGAATTACACAATGATATTTTGTATTTAAAAGAAGATAAAAGTGTAGACGAAAGCAAAGATGACGTGGATGATGTAAATGATGATTTAGTTGAACCTTTAGAGATATTTGCTGATGATTGTGTCGATATAGATGTTCCTAAAGTCAATTCTAAGAGGAAAGCTAAGAAAGTGTCAGATGATTCAGACGATGAAGATTTCGAAGTTCCTAAAGTGACACGAAAGAAATTCAAAAAACGTATAATAGATGAAGATGTAAAATCTAGAAAGAAAAGGAGAGTGAAAAAGGAAAGAAAGCCAAAAACTTCGAAATCGTCCGAAGATATTAAGAAACTCGCTAATACGTTAGGTTTCGACGTTATATTCCTAACGAGGGAAGAGCAGTTGGAAGAAATCGAGGAACGGCGTCAGGCTGCGTTGAAATTGAAAAATAGTATTAAATGCAAGTTGTGCGGTAAAAATTTCCAAACTCAAGAAACTCTGGACGCCCATTTCAAATGTTACCACGATCCGAGTGTAGGCAATCTCGTGTGCGAATTTTGCCAATGTAGGTTTACAGCGAAATACAAATTCTCGCACCATTTGAGAATACACCTCGTCCGGTTTAGTTGTAGAAGTTGTGCGTTCTCAACTAAAAGGGAGACGACTCTCAAACGACACCACGAGTGGCATCAAGGGAAGAGGCACGTGTGTCAGTACTGTGATAAGGATTTTGAGAAAATATCCAGTTATTTGTCTCATGTAAGGCTGATACATGCTGGGGAACTGCCGTGGTGCGAGTTGTGTGGTGAATCGTTTATTGGTAAGTTATCAAACCTTATTTTCACTTCACTACATAGTTATATTCCCGGCTGCCATCTGGCAGTCGTTAATGGAACCACGTCAGAGGCCGAGAGGCGGTTCCGAAGAACTCTGACACCAGGGTGTGCATGGTCGATTGACCGTGACAACTACGCGAAATGAATGAAACTACATCATGGTCACTACATAGTCTATACTAATATAATAAAGCTAAAGAGTTTGTTTCTTATAACTTGAAAACTACTGGTCGGATTTGCAAAATTCTTATTGTATATGAAAGCCTCATTATTGGGGAAGGTTATAGGCTATAGTACATACACACTAATGGCGAGTGAAACCGCGGAGAACAGCTAGTATAAAATAAAGTAGCTTTTTCTGTCTTTATATCCCTTTGTATGCTTAAATTTTTAAAACTACGCTGATTGATGCGGTTTTTTAAATAGATAGAGTGATTCAAGAGGCAGGTTATTATGTAAGCAAAGCCATAATATTCCACCCATGCGAAGCCGGGGCGGGTCGCTAGTTTGTTATAAAATATAGTTTCGTTAGTACTCATAACATAAGTCTCGAACTTAATTAGGGGCTAACTCAGTCTGTGTGATTTTTCCCTATATATTTATAAATAACTCATTTAATGCTTAATCGAAAATTTCTATTTTTAGGTGTGAAATTTTTTGATAATAATATTTATTTTAGGTGAAAAAGGCGTGCAAGCACACAAGAAGTTAAGTCACAAAGGCATTGACGCGTCAAAATACACATGTGCAACTTGCAAAACGAATTTCTTGGACGAAAACGCATTAGAAAGACACAAGGGTCAAAAGAGATGTGACCTTGCTAACTGCGTACAATGCGGAGACGCTTTCGCAAGCCAGCAACTGTTGAAATATCATTTAGTTCAGCGTCATACGACTGAAGGGAGTCATTTGACCAATTGCGAGAGGTGTGGCGTGAGGTAAGCACATTTTTAACCCCCGACGCAAAAGGTGTTACAAGTTTGACGTGTCTGTCTGTGTCTGTGTCATCATAGCTCCCGAATGGATGAAGCGATTTAAATTTAGTTCTTTTCGTATTAAAGGTGACTTACGGGCGAGTGTTCTTAGACATGTTTGATGAAAATCGGTTGAGCCGTTTAGAAGTTGTGGGGGTGAAAGTGGGGAAGAACAACCGAATGTCTGCAAATATACTCGAGTGGGGTCTCAAATGAAAGCGCATCGCGTGCACATTACGACATAATATGTTTAATGAAAATCGGTTGAGCTGTTACAAAGCTTTGGGGGTGTAAGTGGGGGAAATACCTAATGTCTGCAAATAATATGTTAATCTAAATCAGTCGACCGTCACCACTAAAAAGAAAAAAATGTCGTGGGTTTTTTAAATTTTAATGGTTAATATTTTTTAGGCTATTTATTAATGTGTCCCACTGCTGGACAAAGGCCTCCCCCCTCCTCCATTCATCCCTATCCACGGAACCCTCTGGCCATGGAAAAGGTTTAATAATAATCGTATTCTATCCTACTAATATTATTAATGCAAAAGTGAGTTTGTTTGTTTGTTTGTTACTCTTTCACGAAGTATCTACTGAACCAATCTTCCTGAAATTTCGCATACACATAGCTATGAGTATCGAGAAGGACATAGGGTCAAGAAAATATAAAAATTATTAAATAATCCGAACTAATATTATAAATGCGAAAGTGAGTTTGTATATTTGTTTGTTTGTTACCTCTTCACGCCCTATCTACTGAACCAATCTTCCTTAAATTTCGCAAAAAGGGACTGTTCCCGACGGAAATTCATAACACATAGGCTATAATTTTTCCCGGAATTCCCACGGTAGCGGAGCCCCGGGCAACAGCAAGTAGTTAATAATAGTTAAGATTAATCTACTATTACACAATCAGAATTTTGAACCTTCTCTCAACAGTCATAAAGCTCAAAACCGAATGAAACAGGTATTCTATATTCCCGCAACGTTCCTAATAGCAGAGATTATAAAAATCAACTAACAGACAATTGGAATATTGAACCTTATATCAAAATACATAAGGCTGAAAATCTACTAAATAGGTTCCACAACACGTCAGCGTTCCAACGCCATCTAGCGGCGTGCGGCGCCAGCGCGGTTTGCGTTCAATGCGGGGAACATTTCGAGGAAGAAAGACAATTAAAAGAACACGAGGCTAAAGAACACACCAGCACGGATCTGTTCAAGTGCGAGGAGGTGAGTTTAGTTTTCTAATCTATTGTTGATGGCAACTCTGCGCGACCATCGACCACGAACCGCGGGCGGTACCCCGCGCGCCTCTCGTCGAAACGTCAGAATCAATGACACATTGCTTCACCGATCGTGCTACGAGCCGCGTCGATTTTATTGTCGGGTTGCATTGATTATACCTTAAATACAGTCCATTGAATTTTATTATACTCGCATTAGGGATTCCTAGTATTATTATCCATATACGGGCACCTACTTCAACATAAGTCCTTCGATACCTTCGCCAAGACAAGGAATTTTGGGCGCGGCCAGCTGACTGTCAAAATTCAAAAATTGAAGAAGGACGGCGGTTACAACGGTCACCAAGTCATCGAAATTCCTGCTAATCCAGCATCATCTTCGTGTTTCCTGGCTGTATCATCGGGTCTAAGGCGGACTCATCACATCGGCAACGCAGAAGTACCTACCCATCGTGAAGAAGATTCTCCGCCACAGGGAGGAACAAGGATAAGGGCACCAAAATCGTGAGATCGACCCAATTTCCTTTACTTTCACTCATCTTCACATTTCACTATTATTTAGTGCTCATTTCTCCATTTCATTTTCATCTGTGCTTAATAGTTGTTGGCATTTCATCATTTTGTAGTTTGAAAATCGTCGGTTACGTATCATTTCATTTGAAAAATCATAGCGTATTTACTAGTTTGTGTGGTTAAGTAGTGTGTAGTAACGTAGTTTGTACGTAGTTTTGGTGTATTTAGTGGATATTTTTCACCAAGATTACCCATCGCAAATTTTCAACATCCCGTAAAATCATCAATCACCTCATAATTTCATCACATCATATTCATTCGTAAATCATTTTAGCGTTTTAATACCTCTTAGCAATAACAATCCGATTTACAGTTACTTTGTACTAACATATATTTTTATTTTTATAGGTCGGTAGTCAGCTGATTGCGACTAACGGTAATAACTTCATAGCGGTGCGCCTGACGTAACATCGGAGCAAATATACGTATCGTTCTGTTTATATTATTTTCTTTTAGGATTTTCGGTTTTGCATTAACTTAAATTCAAATTAAGTTTTTTTTTTTAAATTACCTTCCTAGATTTTTTTTTTTAACTTTTATTTCTTAACAACTAAACTTTCTAACTAAACTTAGCTTAACTTATACAATGACGGACGTAAAAATAACAGCATTAATTAAAAAGAGAGGAACATTAAAGAGTAAATTAACTACATTTTGCAATTATATAAATTTACTAAATAATATTTCAGTTCAAAACCCTAGCGTCTTAAACGAACTAAAAACGCGACTAGAAAAAATTGAGGTATTATATTCCGAATTCGATGTGCTTCAGGGGGAGATTGAGGAGCTTTCCGACGATCCGGAAGTGCGGTACCAGGAACGGGAAATATTCGAGGGCCAGTTTTACGCAGCCGTCGGCTCGGCCAAGGCGCTCTGTGACTCCGTGTCATCGGCGTCATCGCCCAACACCTCCATGCATAGTGCTGAGGTAAGCTCTCATGATGCACACACACACAAACACAACAATTTTGTAAGGCTTCCTAAAATTAATTTACCTACTTTTGATGGCGACTATCAGCAGTGGCTTGAGTTTAGAGATACTTTCATATCGATTATTCATTCGAATGATAGCATAGATAGTATCAATAAATTTCATTATTTACGCGCTTGTCTCCATGGAAGCGCGGCTTTAGTTATTAAAAGCTTGGACTTTAAAGCCAATAATTATGCCTCTGCTTGGGACCTGCTTTGCAAGAGATATGACAACAAACGCTTGCTTGTCAATAATCATGTTCAAGCTCTCTTTAATGTAAGCTCAGTTCAAAAGGAGTCTAGTAAAGCTTTGCGTTATTTAGTAGACATTACAAATAAAAATCTCCGAGCTTTGGCCACGCTTGATCAACCCACACAGAATTGGGACACGCTCATCATTCATATGATGTCTGCTAAATTAGATCCTACCACAAATAGAGAGTGGGAGGAACATCGTAGTAATCGTAGTGAGCCACCAACCTTAGATATTTTCCTGACTTTTTTAACAAACAGGGCTGACCTTCTCGAGACACTGGAGGAGTCCAAGAGCAGTAAAGGTAAATCTGAAAATTCTCCTGTTCAAAAACAGAGGAGTTTTATCGTTTCTACAGGCAAACGAAAATTATCTTCTTGTCCATTTTGTAATAAACCTCATTCTTTATTTAACTGCTTTGGCTTTCGAAAGCTTCCAGTGGAAACACGCATTCAGCGAGTCAATGAGTACAAGGTATGCAAAAATTGTTTAAGGTCTGGTCACAATGAGTCTCAATGTAGCTTGTCTCACTGTAAGTACTGTAAAATTAAACACAACACGCTTTTACATATAGACTCGCCAAATGAAGTACCTATCTCACATGAAAGTGTTGTATTATCTGCTGAGCACTCACATTCACAGCAATCATTTTCTAATGCAAACCATGTATTACTTTCCACAGCACTGGTCAAAGTGTTCGACTCCCACGGGTCACCTCACACTGCCAGAATCCTGCTGGACAATGGTAGTACTGGCAACTTTGTTACACAAGACCTCTGTAACAGACTACAAATACGCACCCACGATGCGTGTTCAAGGGTAACAGGTATCAATAATCAAACTTCCAATAGTTCACAGTCTTGCTCTCTTATGTTCGAGTCTTCAGATGGTAGCTATAGGACACATATCGATTGTTACGTTTTATCCAATATAACATCGTTGTTGCCTAACACATACATAGACATAAGCCACTTAGAATTGCCATCTGGTGTTCGTTTAGCCGATCCAACCTTCAACGTTCCGTCAGCTATTGATATTCTCGTAGGCGCGGACGTATTTTGGAAAGTATTAGGCACCAATCGAATCCAGTTAGGTAAAAACAAACCAGTCTTATTTGAAACCAAATTCGGATGGTTGGTTTCAGGCGCCATAGCTACTTTCGGTTCTCATCAACAATCTGTATGTATGTTTAGCAACGACAATAAACCTCAAATAGATTTATCTCGTTTCTGGGAATTAGATACAATCCCTTCTCAATATGAGTTTACCCCAGACGAGCTTACATGCGAACAAGAGTTTGTTAAATCTTTAACGAGAAATTCAGATGGTCGCTTTGTAGTGTCCATACCATTGAAGGAGTCTCCAGAAAGCCTGGGCGACTCGTACGTCATAGCAAAGCGTAGATTTCTTTCCCTAGAACGTCGGTTAGAGAGAGAGCCGCGTATGAAAGCACTCTACGACGAATACATGACTGAGTATTTAGAGTCAGGTTATATGTCGGAAACTAAATCTAAAATTCCCAACACTGTTTATTGTTATCTTCCTCATCATGGTGTCTATAAGGAAAATAGTGTTTTCACCAAATTACGCGTAGTCCTAGACTGTTCCTGTGTTACATCTTCTGGTAAATCTCTTAATAGCATACAACGCATCGGACCTGTTGTTCAAGACGATTTAATTTCGATACTTATCCGTTTTCGACAGCACAAGTACGTCGTGTCAAGTGATATTGCACGTATGTACCTCCAAATTTTAATTAAAAAAGAGCAGCGTCCATTGCAACAAATTTTGTGGAGGTTCGATCCCTCTCAACCACTGAAGACGTATACGTTGAACACAGTCATTTTTGGCTCGTCATCAGCGCCATATTTAGCAACCAGATGTCTTAAACAGTTAGGGTTAGAATCGCCAGATCCCGACACTAAACGTTCCATCTGTCGTGACATGTATGTTGACGATTATTTATCAGGTCAGGACACATTAGAGGGCACGATTGCACAGTGCAAAAGTGTTATTAAAACATTAAAAACTGCCAAATTTAATTTGCGTAAATGGCATTCAAATAGCAAAGAAATTCTTAGTGCAATCTCTGACGATGCGGACATGTCTGGTAGCGTAGATCTCAGTGACAAGGAAACGTCTAAAACGTTAGGTCTTAATTGGATTTGTTTAACCGACACCTTAGTTTTTCGCATAAAACTACCAAAACTTGATAAGGTAAATAAGCGTCTTATCTTGTCCACAATATCACAAGTATACGACCCGATTGGACCTTGTATTGTGGAAGCCAAAATTCTACTTCAAGACTTGTGGATACTGAAATGTTCTTGGGATGAGGAAGTTCCAGAGAATATTAAAAAACAGTGGACCGATTTTTCTGTTTCTTTATTAAATTTAAATAATTTCAATATACCCAGATGTGTTAAAATTACGCCATCTATTGATAACCAAATACATGTGTTTACAGACGCATCGGAAAAGGCGTACGGTACATGTGTTTATGTTAGGAGCGTAGGCACTGATGGCTCAGTGTGTGTACGGCTTCTCGCATCAAAGAGTAAGGTGGCGCCTATCAAATCTACAACCATTCCGCGATTAGAGCTGTGCGGAGCTCTACTAGGAGCAAGACTGTGCGCTAAGATTATATCATCTGTTACCTTTGAATATAGCTCGTGTACATGTTGGTCTGACTCGACGATAGTGTTGAGTTGGCTCTCTTCTTCCCCAGCGCAGCTTAAGCCTTTCGTTAGACACCGCGTTGTAGAGATACAAGATAGCTCTCACGATTGGCGCTATGTTCCAACCAAATCGAATCCAGCTGACTTAGTTTCCCGAGGTATGAGAGCCGATCTTTTACAGGACTGTTCCCTATGGTGGTCGGGACCTCCCTTTCTACTGTTAGAGCAGTCTCAATGGCCAACTAAGCCCAATCAAAATAATGTAGAGTTGCCGGAGATAATACACACAGTTCATACATCGCAAATACCGCCTTTACATATCGACATAATTAAAAATCTTATTAAAAATTATTCTAGTTTTTCTAAATTACAACGCATAATAGCCTATATTCTTAGATTTATTAATAATTGTAGAAATGTCACAAATCTTAGTGAATATCTATCGTTGTCAGAGCTGAAGGCCGCAACGACTCTTCTTATAATCACATCTCAGAGGGAATCATTTCCTGAAGAGCGGAATTTACTTTTAAATAATAAACCTTTGCCAAATAAAAACCGTTTATTATCATTATCGCCATTCATAGACACGGACAATGTCATACGCATTGGCGGAAGGCTTGGTAACTCTCACTACGATTATAACATCAAGCATCCCGTCCTTCTTTGCAGTAAACAAAGACTATGTCAACTTATTTTTGAAAATTTACACAAGACACACTTGCACGCAGGACCTCAGCTATTGTTAGCAACAGTTAGACATAATTACTGGCCTTTAGGAGGAACTAGGCTTGCCAAACACATTGTACACACCTGCGTAAAATGCTGTAGGTTCAAAGGTCAAACTGTTCAGCCAATAATGGGCAATCTTCCAGACAAACGCGTCCACCTGGAGTTCCCTTTCTTGGAGACTGGATGCGATTATGCCGGACCGCTTCTGATAGCTGACCGCAAAGGTAGAGGTTCACGTTTGATTAAATGTTACATATGTGTTTTTGTTTGTCTAGCCACCAAGGCGCTGCATCTGGAGCTTGTCTCAGATATGACTAAAGAGGCTTTCATTGCATCTCTTAATAGATTTATTTCGCGCCGGGGAAAACCTCAGAACATTTTCTCCGACAATGGTACTACGTTCGTAGGCACTTTCAATGAGTTGGGAAGGCTTCTCAAAGATCCTAGTCTGACGTCGAGTCTCGCCGCTGATCAAGGTATTAATTTTTCATTTATACCCAAATTTACGCCACATTTTGGAGGACTATGGGAAAGTGCAGTGAAGTCCGTAAAACACCACCTTAAACGCGTCCTAGATCTCACACATTTAAACTACGAGGAAATGTCGACTCTATTAATTCAGATCGAGGCTATTCTCAATTCTCGGCCGCTCACACCAATATCCCAAGATCCTTCCGACCTTACTCCGCTAACTCCAGCTCATTTCCTTATCGGTCGGTCTCTGGTTTGCGCGCCACATCCGCAGATCACCGACAGATCCGTCATTAGCCTCCAACGTTACCAACGCATCGAGCTCCTCAAACAGCATTTTTGGAATCGTTTCCACAGCGAATATATTTTCTGGCTTCAGAGGAAGGCAAAATGGCACAAGACACGTGGGCAGCTGGAGCAGGGCGCGATGGTCGTCATCAAGGACACCTCGGCGCCGCCTCTCATGTGGCTGCTGGGCCGCGTCGTCCGCGTGCTGCCGGGCCTCGACGGCGTGGCCAGGGTGGCCGACATTCACACTCGCAAGGGGACGATCCGCCGGGCCTTCAACACCATCTGCCCCCTGCCAATTGTTGAAGATGCTTCAAGGCCGGGAGTATGTTGATGGCAACTCTGCGCGACCATCGACCACGAACCGCGGGCGGTACCCCGCGCGCCTCTCGTCGAAACGTCAGAATCAATGACACATTGCTTCACCGATCGTGCTACGAGCCGCGTCGATTTTATTGTCGGGTTGCATTGATTATACCTTAAATACAGTCCATTGAATTTTATTATACTCGCATTAGGGATTCCTAGTATTATTATCCATATACGGGCACCTACTTCAACATAAGTCCTTCGATACCTTCGCCAAGACAAGGAATTTTGGGCGCGGCCAGCTGACTGTCAAAATTCAAAAATTGAAGAAGGACGGCGGTTACAACGGTCACCAAGTCATCGAAATTCCTGCTAATCCAGCATCATCTTCGTGTTTCCTGGCTGTATCATCGGGTCTAAGGCGGACTCATCACATCGGCAACGCAGAAGTACCTACCCATCGTGAAGAAGATTCTCCGCCACAGGGAGGAACAAGGATAAGGGCACCAAAATCGTGAGATCGACCCAATTTCCTTTACTTTCACTCATCTTCACATTTCACTATTATTTAGTGCTCATTTCTCCATTTCATTTTCATCTGTGCTTAATAGTTGTTGGCATTTCATCATTTTGTAGTTTGAAAATCGTCGGTTACGTATCATTTCATTTGAAAAATCATAGCGTATTTACTAGTTTGTGTGGTTAAGTAGTGTGTAGTAACGTAGTTTGTACGTAGTTTTGGTGTATTTAGTGGATATTTTTCACCAAGATTACCCATCGCAAATTTTCAACATCCCGTAAAATCATCAATCACCTCATAATTTCATCACATCATATTCATTCGTAAATCATTTTAGCGTTTTAATACCTCTTAGCAATAACAATCCGATTTACAGTTACTTTGTACTAACATATATTTTTATTTTTATAGGTCGGTAGTCAGCTGATTGCGACTAACGGTAATAACTTCATAGCGGTGCGCCTGACGTAACATCGGAGCAAATATACGTATCGTTCTGTTTATATTATTTTCTTTTAGGATTTTCGGTTTTGCATTAACTTAAATTCAAATTAAGTTTTTTTTTTTAAATTACCTTCCTAGATTTTTTTTTTTAACTTTTATTTCTTAACAACTAAACTTTCTAACTAAACTTAGCTTAACTTATACAATGACGGACGTAAAAATAACAGCATTAATTAAAAAGAGAGGAACATTAAAGAGTAAATTAACTACATTTTGCAATTATATAAATTTACTAAATAATATTTCAGTTCAAAACCCTAGCGTCTTAAACGAACTAAAAACGCGACTAGAAAAAATTGAGGTATTATATTCCGAATTCGATGTGCTTCAGGGGGAGATTGAGGAGCTTTCCGACGATCCGGAAGTGCGGTACCAGGAACGGGAAATATTCGAGGGCCAGTTTTACGCAGCCGTCGGCTCGGCCAAGGCGCTCTGTGACTCCGTGTCATCGGCGTCATCGCCCAACACCTCCATGCATAGTGCTGAGGTAAGCTCTCATGATGCACACACACACAAACACAACAATTTTGTAAGGCTTCCTAAAATTAATTTACCTACTTTTGATGGCGACTATCAGCAGTGGCTTGAGTTTAGAGATACTTTCATATCGATTATTCATTCGAATGATAGCATAGATAGTATCAATAAATTTCATTATTTACGCGCTTGTCTCCATGGAAGCGCGGCTTTAGTTATTAAAAGCTTGGACTTTAAAGCCAATAATTATGCCTCTGCTTGGGACCTGCTTTGCAAGAGATATGACAACAAACGCTTGCTTGTCAATAATCATGTTCAAGCTCTCTTTAATGTAAGCTCAGTTCAAAAGGAGTCTAGTAAAGCTTTGCGTTATTTAGTAGACATTACAAATAAAAATCTCCGAGCTTTGGCCACGCTTGATCAACCCACACAGAATTGGGACACGCTCATCATTCATATGATGTCTGCTAAATTAGATCCTACCACAAATAGAGAGTGGGAGGAACATCGTAGTAATCGTAGTGAGCCACCAACCTTAGATATTTTCCTGACTTTTTTAACAAACAGGGCTGACCTTCTCGAGACACTGGAGGAGTCCAAGAGCAGTAAAGGTAAATCTGAAAATTCTCCTGTTCAAAAACAGAGGAGTTTTATCGTTTCTACAGGCAAACGAAAATTATCTTCTTGTCCATTTTGTAATAAACCTCATTCTTTATTTAACTGCTTTGGCTTTCGAAAGCTTCCAGTGGAAACACGCATTCAGCGAGTCAATGAGTACAAGGTATGCAAAAATTGTTTAAGGTCTGGTCACAATGAGTCTCAATGTAGCTTGTCTCACTGTAAGTACTGTAAAATTAAACACAACACGCTTTTACATATAGACTCGCCAAATGAAGTACCTATCTCACATGAAAGTGTTGTATTATCTGCTGAGCACTCACATTCACAGCAATCATTTTCTAATGCAAACCATGTATTACTTTCCACAGCACTGGTCAAAGTGTTCGACTCCCACGGGTCACCTCACACTGCCAGAATCCTGCTGGACAATGGTAGTACTGGCAACTTTGTTACACAAGACCTCTGTAACAGACTACAAATACGCACCCACGATGCGTGTTCAAGGGTAACAGGTATCAATAATCAAACTTCCAATAGTTCACAGTCTTGCTCTCTTATGTTCGAGTCTTCAGATGGTAGCTATAGGACACATATCGATTGTTACGTTTTATCCAATATAACATCGTTGTTGCCTAACACATACATAGACATAAGCCACTTAGAATTGCCATCTGGTGTTCGTTTAGCCGATCCAACCTTCAACGTTCCGTCAGCTATTGATATTCTCGTAGGCGCGGACGTATTTTGGAAAGTATTAGGCACCAATCGAATCCAGTTAGGTAAAAACAAACCAGTCTTATTTGAAACCAAATTCGGATGGTTGGTTTCAGGCGCCATAGCTACTTTCGGTTCTCATCAACAATCTGTATGTATGTTTAGCAACGACAATAAACCTCAAATAGATTTATCTCGTTTCTGGGAATTAGATACAATCCCTTCTCAATATGAGTTTACCCCAGACGAGCTTACATGCGAACAAGAGTTTGTTAAATCTTTAACGAGAAATTCAGATGGTCGCTTTGTAGTGTCCATACCATTGAAGGAGTCTCCAGAAAGCCTGGGCGACTCGTACGTCATAGCAAAGCGTAGATTTCTTTCCCTAGAACGTCGGTTAGAGAGAGAGCCGCGTATGAAAGCACTCTACGACGAATACATGACTGAGTATTTAGAGTCAGGTTATATGTCGGAAACTAAATCTAAAATTCCCAACACTGTTTATTGTTATCTTCCTCATCATGGTGTCTATAAGGAAAATAGTGTTTTCACCAAATTACGCGTAGTCCTAGACTGTTCCTGTGTTACATCTTCTGGTAAATCTCTTAATAGCATACAACGCATCGGACCTGTTGTTCAAGACGATTTAATTTCGATACTTATCCGTTTTCGACAGCACAAGTACGTCGTGTCAAGTGATATTGCACGTATGTACCTCCAAATTTTAATTAAAAAAGAGCAGCGTCCATTGCAACAAATTTTGTGGAGGTTCGATCCCTCTCAACCACTGAAGACGTATACGTTGAACACAGTCATTTTTGGCTCGTCATCAGCGCCATATTTAGCAACCAGATGTCTTAAACAGTTAGGGTTAGAATCGCCAGATCCCGACACTAAACGTTCCATCTGTCGTGACATGTATGTTGACGATTATTTATCAGGTCAGGACACATTAGAGGGCACGATTGCACAGTGCAAAAGTGTTATTAAAACATTAAAAACTGCCAAATTTAATTTGCGTAAATGGCATTCAAATAGCAAAGAAATTCTTAGTGCAATCTCTGACGATGCGGACATGTCTGGTAGCGTAGATCTCAGTGACAAGGAAACGTCTAAAACGTTAGGTCTTAATTGGATTTGTTTAACCGACACCTTAGTTTTTCGCATAAAACTACCAAAACTTGATAAGGTAAATAAGCGTCTTATCTTGTCCACAATATCACAAGTATACGACCCGATTGGACCTTGTATTGTGGAAGCCAAAATTCTACTTCAAGACTTGTGGATACTGAAATGTTCTTGGGATGAGGAAGTTCCAGAGAATATTAAAAAACAGTGGACCGATTTTTCTGTTTCTTTATTAAATTTAAATAATTTCAATATACCCAGATGTGTTAAAATTACGCCATCTATTGATAACCAAATACATGTGTTTACAGACGCATCGGAAAAGGCGTACGGTACATGTGTTTATGTTAGGAGCGTAGGCACTGATGGCTCAGTGTGTGTACGGCTTCTCGCATCAAAGAGTAAGGTGGCGCCTATCAAATCTACAACCATTCCGCGATTAGAGCTGTGCGGAGCTCTACTAGGAGCAAGACTGTGCGCTAAGATTATATCATCTGTTACCTTTGAATATAGCTCGTGTACATGTTGGTCTGACTCGACGATAGTGTTGAGTTGGCTCTCTTCTTCCCCAGCGCAGCTTAAGCCTTTCGTTAGACACCGCGTTGTAGAGATACAAGATAGCTCTCACGATTGGCGCTATGTTCCAACCAAATCGAATCCAGCTGACTTAGTTTCCCGAGGTATGAGAGCCGATCTTTTACAGGACTGTTCCCTATGGTGGTCGGGACCTCCCTTTCTACTGTTAGAGCAGTCTCAATGGCCAACTAAGCCCAATCAAAATAATGTAGAGTTGCCGGAGATAATACACACAGTTCATACATCGCAAATACCGCCTTTACATATCGACATAATTAAAAATCTTATTAAAAATTATTCTAGTTTTTCTAAATTACAACGCATAATAGCCTATATTCTTAGATTTATTAATAATTGTAGAAATGTCACAAATCTTAGTGAATATCTATCGTTGTCAGAGCTGAAGGCCGCAACGACTCTTCTTATAATCACATCTCAGAGGGAATCATTTCCTGAAGAGCGGAATTTACTTTTAAATAATAAACCTTTGCCAAATAAAAACCGTTTATTATCATTATCGCCATTCATAGACACGGACAATGTCATACGCATTGGCGGAAGGCTTGGTAACTCTCACTACGATTATAACATCAAGCATCCCGTCCTTCTTTGCAGTAAACAAAGACTATGTCAACTTATTTTTGAAAATTTACACAAGACACACTTGCACGCAGGACCTCAGCTATTGTTAGCAACAGTTAGACATAATTACTGGCCTTTAGGAGGAACTAGGCTTGCCAAACACATTGTACACACCTGCGTAAAATGCTGTAGGTTCAAAGGTCAAACTGTTCAGCCAATAATGGGCAATCTTCCAGACAAACGCGTCCACCTGGAGTTCCCTTTCTTGGAGACTGGATGCGATTATGCCGGACCGCTTCTGATAGCTGACCGCAAAGGTAGAGGTTCACGTTTGATTAAATGTTACATATGTGTTTTTGTTTGTCTAGCCACCAAGGCGCTGCATCTGGAGCTTGTCTCAGATATGACTAAAGAGGCTTTCATTGCATCTCTTAATAGATTTATTTCGCGCCGGGGAAAACCTCAGAACATTTTCTCCGACAATGGTACTACGTTCGTAGGCACTTTCAATGAGTTGGGAAGGCTTCTCAAAGATCCTAGTCTGACGTCGAGTCTCGCCGCTGATCAAGGTATTAATTTTTCATTTATACCCAAATTTACGCCACATTTTGGAGGACTATGGGAAAGTGCAGTGAAGTCCGTAAAACACCACCTTAAACGCGTCCTAGATCTCACACATTTAAACTACGAGGAAATGTCGACTCTATTAATTCAGATCGAGGCTATTCTCAATTCTCGGCCGCTCACACCAATATCCCAAGATCCTTCCGACCTTACTCCGCTAACTCCAGCTCATTTCCTTATCGGTCGGTCTCTGGTTTGCGCGCCACATCCGCAGATCACCGACAGATCCGTCATTAGCCTCCAACGTTACCAACGCATCGAGCTCCTCAAACAGCATTTTTGGAATCGTTTCCACAGCGAATATATTTTCTGGCTTCAGAGGAAGGCAAAATGGCACAAGACACGTGGGCAGCTGGAGCAGGGCGCGATGGTCGTCATCAAGGACACCTCGGCGCCGCCTCTCATGTGGCTGCTGGGCCGCGTCGTCCGCGTGCTGCCGGGCCTCGACGGCGTGGCCAGGGTGGCCGACATTCACACTCGCAAGGGGACGATCCGCCGGGCCTTCAACACCATCTGCCCCCTGCCAATTGTTGAAGATGCTTCAAGGCCGGGAGTATGTTGATGGCAACTCTGCGCGACCATCGACCACGAACCGCGGGCGGTACCCCGCGCGCCTCTCGTCGAAACGTCAGAATCAATGACACATTGCTTCACCGATCGTGCTACGAGCCGCGTCGATTTTATTGTCGGGTTGCATTGATTATACCTTAAATACAGTCCATTGAATTTTATTATACTCGCATTAGGGATTCCTAGTATTATTATCCATATACGGGCACCTACTTCAACATCTATACTAGCTAAGAAATTTCATAAAAAATCCTAGTGCAGTCGCTAGCGTTTACAAAACAAAGTCGCTTTCTCTGTCCCTATGTCCATTTGTATGCTACGTAACTTTGGCAATAGAAGCTAATCTATACTTTACTACATCACTTCACTATCACTACATAGTATAAAACAAAGTCGCTTTCTCTGTCCCTATGTCCATTTGTATGCTACGTAACTTTGGCAATAGAAGCTAATCTATACTTTACTACATCACTTCACTATCACTACATAGTATAAAACAAAGTCGCTTTCTCTGTCCCTATGTCCCTTTGTAGTTTTAATCTTTAAAACTACGCAACGGATTTTGATGCGGTTTTTTTTTAATAGATAGAGTGATTCAAGAGGAAGGTTTTTATGTCCATGCGAAGCCGGGGCGGGTCGCTAGTAATATTATAAATGCCAAACTAAGTGTGCCTTTTACCCTTTCGCGGCTAAACCTACCTATTTTGATGAAACATTGGAGGTTAAATTATTTTTTTTAAGGTATTTTTTTTTTTCATATTTCGGTATAAGCTTATTTGCCAAAGTTGTTCAGTTTAGTGGTCTGAATCTACTCTTAAAATATTTGCTTATTTTTATTAGTTGACTAGCTGTTGCCCGCGGCTCCGCCCGCGTGCGCCTCGGTTATATCACCTACCGAAAGTAGGCTATGTTTGACTCCTAGTGCATAACTATATCCATACCAAATTTCATCACAATCGGTCCAGCAGTTTAGCCGTGAAGAGGTGACAGAAAGACAGACAGACAGACTTTCGCATTTATAATATTAAGTATGGATGTGGATTTTCTGTTTCAGTGCACCAAGACGTTTACCAACGCATACTATTTCCGCGAGCACTGCAATTCACATTTCAAGAACAAAGAAGGGGATCCGAGGAAGGTAAGGTCTTTGACGACCCCCCTGGCGTAATGGTTAACATGCCTGCCCGCTACTCGAGAGGTCCCGGGTTCGATCCCCGGTCAGGTCAAGATGAAAATGTAAAATCTTATTGTTTCATGTTTTATGTAAATAATTAATTTCATTTCAATTTTTTTTTCTGATTCATCATCATCTCGAGTAGGCGTCACGGTCAGTCGACCATGCACACCCTGGTGTCAGAGTTCTTCGGAACCGCCTCTCGGCCACTGACGTGGTTCCTTTGACACGACTACCAGATGGCAGCCGGGACCAACGGCTTAACGTGCCTTCCGAAGCACGGAATCATCTTTATTATCAGACAATCAGGTGATTCAAGCCTGCAATGTCCTAAACAAAGTATGCTTCCCGTGGGAATCGAACCCTCGACCCCCGGGTCTACAGGCAAGCTACCACTAAACAAAGTATGCTTCCCGTGGGAATCGAACCCTCGACCCCCGGGTCTACAGGCAAGCTACCACTAAACAAAGTATGCTTCCCGTGGGAAGCATACTTTGTTTAGTTATTTCCAGTTTGGTTAGGACATTGCAGGCTTGAATCACCTGATTGTCTGATAATAAAGATGATTCCGTGCTTCGGAAGGCACGTTAAGCCGTTGGTCCCGGCTGCCATCTGGTAGTCGTTAAAGGAACCACGTCAGAGGCCGAGAGGCGGTTCCGCAGAACTCTGACACCAGGGTGTGCACGGTCGATTGACCGTGACAACTACACGAAATGAATCTACTCTGAATGTATAGCAGAAACCCCGCCGAGGCGCGCGCCCCTTAGACCCGTCTCTTCGCAAATGGCGGGTAGTTGGAGAAGAAGCAGCCGATGTGGTGATGGAGAGGGAAGCGCCGAGAAAGACTTTGGCGAAGAAGGGGGCCATGTGCGAAGTCTGCGGGAAGAGTTTCCAGGTATCCAACTAATCCATGCTATCCATCCATATCCATATCCATACTAATATTATAAATGCGAAAGTCTGTCTGTCTGTCTGTCATCTCTTCACGGCTAAACTGCTGGACCGATTGTGATGAAATTTGGTAGGGATGTAGTTAACGACCTGAGCTCAAACATAAACTACTTTTGGGCGCGATATAACCGAGTCCCACGCGGGGCGGAGGCGCGGGGAACAGCTAGTATTATAAATGCGAAAGTGAGTTTGTATTTTTGTTTGTTACCTCTTCACGCCCTATCTACTGAACCAATCCTCTTGAAATTTTGCATACACATAGTTAGAAGTAATGAGAAAGCCATACCTTTTATCCCGGAAATAGCACTGTTCCCGAGGGAAATCCACGCGAAGTAAAAGCTAGTTACATACAAATGTAAATAGCGGACTTAAGACATAGACTTTAAGTACTGGCGAAGAAGGGAAGTTTTCAGGTCTGGGTCTATTTAGAAATGTCCAGGTTTTTAGGAGAGAGATGATAGTTAATTCGGGGAGTACGTTAAACCTTTTAAGTAGAAGTCATGTGTGAAGTTTGAGGGATAAGTTCTTTTTTAGCTATGTGGTTAAGGATATAATCATAAATTTTAAAAAGTTCTATTTTAATGTACTGCCCCACGTTGGGCGCCACAAAAGGTTTTAGCCGTCTCGTAGTCTTTATAAGCCACGTTGGGCGGCACAAAAGTCAAGATTTTAGTCATCTAATAGTGTTTACAAGCACCTTGGGCGCCACAAAAGTCAAAGCTGTTGTCATCATATAGCGTTTATAAGCCACGTTGGGCGCCACATAAGGCTGTAGTCATCTCATAGCATTTATAAGCCACGTTGGGCGCCACAAGTCAAGGCTGTAGTCATCTCATAGCGTTTATAAGCCAGGTTGGGCGCCACAAAAAAAAACATACTTCGACCAAATCGCAGACCTTCTGAAAAATATGTATGACGAGAGTGATGAATGTGGAGGAAGCAAGAGAGGTATGGAAATCTCTAGTCTCTGCCTACCCCTGCGGGAGACAGGCGTGATGATATGTATGTATGTATATATGTGTATATTTTTTTGATTATGACAACTGTCTAATAAATAGACTATTTATTGAAATTAAAATGTAACACCCAAGAGGCCATACACCGGGCCCAGAATAGATATAACTGGAGGATACTAACTGCCAGCTTGGATTAAGGTGGTCACGACCCTCAGCTATGAGGAACACGACTTGAAAGAGGAATTATTGAAATTACCCGTATTTTTCGTAGAACACGGGGCTTCTGAAGTATCACCAGCGGCTTCATTCGGGGGAAAGGCCGTTCCACTGCACGCAATGCACCAAGTCGTTCACTACCAACCGGTTGTTGGAGGTAACTTTACAATTTGGAAGTTAGCCCTCTTATAGTTAGAAAGAAGATTAAGGTAAAGGATATTACAAACAAACATATTTTAGTTAAGATGATACCTCGGTGAACACTAGCGCCACCATCAGTTAAAAATAATTATTAACTGAAAACAAGTAGAACCTTAATAACATAACAGGCGTTTTTGATAACTTGTGTTTTCAGTGAATAATCATTGGTGGCGCTAGTGTTCACCAAGGTATTATTTTAAAACGGACACGACAAAATAAATTGTGGGTACTTAAGTCTCTAGCGTAAGTATGACTGGGCATGTTAAAAGTTATCTTTTTTCGTAGTTTTAATTTTTCACACATTTAATGCATCAATAATTCAATGCCGACAAAAATTAGTTCCCAATTTTTTTTTATTTCTTTTTAACACGCTTTTATTAGCTTCACTTGTAACTATGTATGTAAGAAAATTTTGGAATCTTAATTTGACCCACTTCCCGGTCTTCGATTAGGATGAAATTTTGCACACGCTCTGAGTTCTGATGACAATACACGACTAGCTAAGAAACATCATTACAAATCGAATATGGCGGCCTCCCCAAGATGGCGGACTGGCTGTTTGAAATCCACCCCCACGATATGGGTATCAAATGAAAGGGTTTGCTGGCAGGAATATGAAAAAGTCACGTGACTCAAATCCAGGTTTTGTAATTTTTTGTGCGTGCTAAGAGCGTGTTTTTTTTTTTACTATTACTTATTTAATTTTAATAGTCTATTGCTGTAATCATAAAAATCTTGTAGTGGGATATAATAAAAGCATTTTGTACAGGAGCATATGCGGGTCCATACTGGGGAGAGGCCGTACAAATGTAGCAACTGCACCAAGGCATTCAAGACCCTTGCCGCCCTCAACCGCCATAACCTGGTATGTTTTTTTTTGTTGTCGTATAAATCCTATACAATTAAACGAGCAATTAATTTATTTGTACTCGCGTTTTCGAAAACGGCTCTAACGATTTCTTTGAAATTTTAAACGTAAGTCCTTACATAGTCAAAAAGATAATCTAGCTAGGTTCCATGTCTGGGAAAATTGATTTTACCCATATTTTCACGCTAAAAGATTTTTTCCAAAAACGAGTGAAGCTCGGTCTTCCAGGTCCCAATATATAATATCCAATACAGTATAAATATACATACTTAGGTACAAACAACAAATACGTGGTGGGGAGGTAGCTTAGAACCAGGAGAAGGACATAGGGTACCTTATATCCCGGGAAAAAGCACTGCTCCCGAGGTAAGTTCACTGGAGCGAAGCCGCGGGCATAAGCTAGTAATATATAAAACAATCGCCTAGTAATAATAGTGTCTTTAATAGTACATTACTGTCGAGGCCAGAAACGAAGCCATTTACGGCCGAGTTATATTGCAAGGCCGAAGCGCAGCTGAGGCGTTGCTTTTAAAAAAGAACGAGGCGAGACGGAGGCCTTTTAAAAATACGAGGACGTAAATTGAAATTTAGGCCGAGTCTCGAATAGTACTTTACTTTCTCTAAAATCTCAAGAGAGACGAAACAACATCGTATCAAATTTTAAAATGGCGTCAACAACAAGCTAGCATCCGCTGTGTTCTTTTTTTGAAACTTTTTGAAATGTTCATACATATTTTTAAACGATAAAAGAATTAATGCTTAGTACCAACCTAACAAAAGTGTCCAGCAATTTTATTGAATTTTTTTCAGCTGCTCTTCGACCTTGCAATATAACTCGGCCGTAAATGGCTTCATTTCTGGCCTCGTCAGTAATGTGCTATTATATACTCTTCCAAATTCCCACAGGTTCACAATGGTTTACGCCGCCACGTGTGTCAGCTCTGCGACAAGACATTCCAGACGTCCTCCTGCGCTAAAGTCCACATCAAGACTGTACACATGAAGTTGCCGACCCCGCCGAGGGTGCGCCGGCGCAGGGTCAAAGACGAATAGCAAATACCCAGAGCCGGTCACTTAGACTGGCGTGCAGTTGGTGCGGACTGATTTGTGTAGTGGAAGTGGACATTTTCCGTAGAGGACTGGACGTTTTGCGTAGGGGAGTGGACGTTTTGCGTAGGGGAGTGGACGTTTTGCGTAGGGGAGTGGACGTTTTGTGCAGGGGAGTGGACATTTTGTGTAGGATAGTAGTGTATAATACAGGTCGGACGGCTGTAACTTATTGAAATAACCAGTACCCCTAGTATGAGTTTTTCTTAACGCAGACGCTAGCGACTGCGTTAGGATTTTGTATGGAATTTCTTAGTTGCCTTACTATCCGCCAGAGGCGCTGTACAGGTTTGTCATACTAAATTGCCAACGCAGTCGCTAGCGTCTGCGTTTAGAAAAACTCATACTAGGGGCACAGTACCGCCAAATATAGGTCCATGATTAAAAGCGTACCTTAGGCCCTGATGCATAAATTTATGCTGAATATGTTTATGAAACTATAAAAAACGATGGGCTGGAGAAGAAGTGTAATATAGAAATATACAATTTTAGATACGGAATTTAGTGATATTTTTTTTTAATAGGTAGGTATACCGTTTACTTATGATGCTTACTTAAAATCAGTGTCGAATAATTTTAGTTCGTGACACCGGTTATATCGAAAGAATATTGTTTGAAATTGAACGAATTAGACTCATTGGTTTTGAGTGAGTTAAACACCTCAAAAATATCTCATCTCTCATTTGTAGAAGTTAGTGGCGTAATGGTTAACATGCCTGACCGCTACTAAGGAGGTCCCGGGTTCGATCCCCGGGCAGGTCAATCAGAAAAATTATCTTTTTCTGATTGACCTGCGTCTTGGATGCTTATCTGTATATGTATTTGTTATAAAATATAGTATCGTTGAGTTGGTATCCCATAACACAAGTTTCGAACTTACTTTGGGTCTAACTCAATCTGTGTCATTTGTCCTTATATTTAATTTATTTTAATTTAATGTGACTTTGTAACATGTTCCAAGTGGTCTATAAAGTACAATCGGTCGGAAAATTCTTTTTAGACAATGGTATTTGTGGTCTATAATTTTTTTTTTATCAAATGTTCTACGTTTTTTTTTTATTAATTGTATTCGATTAAAGAGCCTATTAGATTTTAAGCTAAGGTTGTGTGCAATATTGTACATTTTTAAGCATACCATTTAGTATTATGTACCATATTATGTGTCCTTATTTTCACATAACACAAATAATAAATGATTATTGATTATTATTAACGTGTAATTAATAAATGTGCGTGAAAATGTATGTATTGTTTTATTATAGTCATAAAAGTTAAGTTAAAAACTATAACCCGACTACGTTTTGATAAAAAGTTAATTAAAATGGAAGAAACAATAATTCAGATGAAAATCTAGAAATGCATAGCCACAAAAATGGTCATGGTAAAGCCGTGGTCGCACCCACTGAATACCGTCAATGTCAATGTTAAGTTGTTAAGGTGATACATACATCTTGTATTACGCTGTCTCGCTTACTCACTTGATCTTGCATGGTTTTAAGGTGATACCTCGGTGAACACTAGCGCCACCGTCATTTAAAAATCATTACTCACTGAAAACACAAGTTATCAAAAATCCCTCTGCTGTAATTATTGTTCTGGATCTGAAGTTAATTTTAAACATATTCAATTATTAAATTATAATTCCGTATAGTTACAAAATGCATTATTGCTTAAAACGGCCACTTTTAGCAGTTTTGCAATTTGTAACAATATGGAACTAATATATAATTTATAATATAATATATATAATTTAATAGCATCTTTCAATATAAACTGGTGACAATTCATCCGTATAAAATCTCATCCGGGGATGATTCGTCACCCTTTTAAAAATGTTAGGTGTCAAATCATCCGCAAATATTTCCTCCGTGGATAAAATGACCCCGCGTCAAATAATTAGGCGACGGCTCATCCGAAAGTGTTTAAAAAGGATGAATTCAACATTTATGTTAGCGACGGACTTTAGTAATAAACAAAATTCTATGTATTTAAGGTAGATTATGTACTAGGTAGGCAAATAAATCATGGTAGTTTTATTTTCCATAGTAATAAGGCTGATTATTTACATAGTTAGGTATAGATGCCAATATTGTATTATTTTAAGTGTCTTTTTATACATATTGATTCGTAGCATAAGTGTAGTAGTCGCTACGAAATATACCTACAAGTAAAGATCATGTAAATAATTAGTTTTGTATATAAAAATGTAAGTTGAATAGTCTCCACTAAGCAAAACTGTAAATATTGTACATAAAACTAAGGCAAATGTAAATCTCAAGTGAATGTATGAGATTTCCCCCACCACTCATAAGTGTACATGTCAATAATTGGACACAGTTTTGTATGAAGAGTTCATTGTAAGTATGCAACTTCCCCCACCCTTCGGAAGTGTACTCGTCAATGATTTGACGAATTGCGTGTCGGGGAATTTGCATATAATAAAGGCCAATTTTAAATGAAGTGTGTTCCAGAGCTAATAAGTGTTCCAGTGCTATTATAAGTGTGCCAATATCATTGAATTGTGAATCAGCTCGAAAATAAAAGGAAAAACAAGTGCTATCAAGAACATTGTGGTTTTAATAAGAGGAATCCCTGCAAGTGCGACCTCTGGTCTAAAAACGCCAAGCGGAATACGTCGTGTGATATAGTGGCAGCCTGTTCCACATCCCGCCAGCCCGGCTCATCGAACCAAACATCGTCAGCCAGCCAAAACTACAGTCCACTCGCTCGCTAGTCAACCACATTTTCGTGGTCCTTCGAGCCGGATCGTGGGGAAACGCGATGCCTACTACGAGATCGACGTCCGCAACAGGGAAGACCACCACTACAGATTGGAGCCTGGAAACACCGGCAGAAACCGAAACGGACATCTCCAGCCGGTCGATGATGACGCGACGCACGCCGCCGTTGCCTGGGTCCCCCGACCGCGCCGTGGGGAACCCTACCGTGTCCGCGCCTCCTACTCGCGCCGCAGGAGAGCGCACCGCGACCGCGTCCGCGCTGCCTGATCGCACCGTTGCAGCCGCGGAACAACGCGACCGTTCGATGTCTCCTATTCGCGCCGCACAAGGAGACCGTGTTGCGGAAGGGGAAACTGCCGCTCGCGCCGCCCCCCCGCCCCCCGCACCTGCTGAAAGAGGGCACGCCGCGTCACGCTCCGGTACCGCTGCCGTTAGAGCTGAATCACCCGCGCTTCGTGTAACGCGTTCGATAGCTAAGGATCCGGAATTTCTAGCGCGTATCACCGAAGCGGAAGAGCGAAGGATATCAAGGAAGGTTGAAGAAGAACGATCTGCGATGGAGTCAAGACTGGGTGCTCGTCCGAAGGCGACAAGATTCGACAAGCCGCATGATGTACGCTCCATACGTTCATCAAAAAGGGCAGAAGTGGAAGCAAGAATGCAAATCGCCAAAAGGGAACTGGAAGTAGCTGAGGCCAGATCGAAGATAGCACAAGCCGAGCTGGAGCTGCTGCAGTTGGATTCGGACGAGGACGAATTTGAAGACATGCAAGACCATCGAGATCAAGTGGAGCGATGGCTGGACAAGGCTGCACCTGTGGAAAAGAGTGCCGCGCCACCGACGCCGAACCCTCCACAAGTAGAAGAAAAGAAGAGCGACATACAAGAATTGGCTCTGATCATAACGAAGATGTCTCAGAAATCTACTGAACATAGTATCTCAAAGCACATGATCGAGCTACCTAATTTCAACGGTGCCAGTGAAGAATGGTTGGCGTTCAGAAGATCCTTTGAAGATACCGAGCGCTCGTTCACGCATACACAGAACTTGGCTCGGCTAAGAAGAGCACTTCAAGGGAGAGCAAAGGATGCCGTGAAGAGTTTATTATTCACCGCCGAGACACCACAGGAAGTGATGAAGGGTTTAGAAGCTCGCTTTGGGAGACCAGGGGCCATCGCATTAGCAGAGTTGGAGAAATTGAAGTCTACAAAGGGTACAAGAATCTCCAAGTGATATCTGCGCGTTCGCCAGCCATGTCAAGAACTCAGTAGCAACAATAAAGGCGCTTGGGAAGAGCCAGTATTTAAGTTCGCCAGAAACAATGAAGAGTTTGATCGAAAGGATGCCATCAAACATGAAATACAGATGGTTTATATATTATAGAAGCCGCCGAGAGGAAGAGAAACCGGAATTGGAACTCATCAGTGAATTTTTGGAAGTGGAAGCTGATATGTGTGGTGATTTTGCTCCCCCTGAAGTGTCATGGGAGCCGAAGAAAACTGTGACAAAGAAAAGTGTTCAAACTGTGCAAAAAGTGGAAGCTGATATGTGTAGTGATTTTGCTCCCCTTGAAGTGTCCTGGGAGCCGAAGAAATCTGTGTCGAAGAAATGTGTTCATAATGTGCAAGAAGCGGAAGCTCAACAGCAACCTAAGAAGGCGGAATGTCCTGTGTGTCAAGGTGAACATTGGATCTACGAATGCAAGACATTTAAGGATGGAAACATAGACAAGAAGTGGGAAATGGCCAAGAAAGCTAGGCTGTGTTTCAAGTGTCTTCGCTATCGCCATTCAAGAAGAACATGCAGAGCTCCACCTTGCAAGAAGTGTACAAGATGGCACCACATAAGTCTCCACACTGATGTGCCGCCGGCTGCGACTTCAAATAAAGAGCAAGAGAATCCCTGCTGTAATACTCTGAAGTGTGAGAAATCTACTGACATCATATCTTCAGTATGCACCTCTACAGATGGAAGGGCTTATCTTAAAGTGATTCCTGTGGATTTATATGGCCCAAAAGGAACAGTGCGAGTGTTAGCATTAATGGATGAAGGATCGACTGTGACACTCTTAGATTCGTCCATCGCTAAGAAGATTGGAGCAGAGGGAATTACAGAACCAATCACAATTGAAACAATTGGAGGAAATGCATTCAAGAAAGGGAATTCTCAGAAGTTGAATATTAAAATCAAAGGAGCTCATCGCAAAGATAAGAGGACAATCGCAGTCAGAACAATTGACGAGTTGAGACTTGCGAAGCATGAAGTGGAAGACGGAATCATTGAAAGATGTGAGCATCTCCGGCCTTTGAAGAATCAGCTTGTATTCAAGAAAGAAGAGCCACGTTTGCTGATTGGGCAAGATAATTGGGGACTCATCGTAACGAGAAGACTGAAGAAGGGCAAGAAGTCAGAGCCAGTTGCTTCACTTACGAGTCTAGGCTGGGTTCTTCATGGATGTGAAGACGGAAGCAACACACCAGTCAACTTCGTCAATCATAGCCGTCTGATAGAAGATGAAACCGAAGCTCTAGTGCGACGTCACTTCGACATCGACGCCCCATGGCGTTGCTTGGGCGGTTCGGCATCACTCCCATGAGTGATGCCGAACCGCCCAAGCAACGACGCCGACAAGAGAGCCTTGGATGTCTTGGAACAAACAACAAAGAGACTACCAGATGGAAGATTTGAAACGGGGCTGCTGTGGAAGAGCGAAGCAGAGACGCTGCCAAACAACTATCATCAAGCGTACAAGCGTCTCATGAATATAGAGAAGAAGCTCGACAAGGACCCAGAGTTGAAGACATCATATGAAAATCAGATAAGCCAGCTATTGGAGAAGGGCTACGCAGAGAAGGCGCCAGCTGAAACAACGCAGGGGAGGACCTTCTATCTGCCTCACTTTGCTGTGGTACACCCTATCAAGAAGAAGCCGAGAATAGTCCTGGACGCTGCAGCTAAATTTGAAGGGAAGAGCCTGAACGACGTCTTGCTGCCTGGACCTGATCTTTTGCAATCACTTTTTGGAGTCCTAATAAGATTCAGAGAGGGACCGGTTGCTGTGGTGGCTGATGTAAAGGAAATGTTTTTGCGTATCCAAATGCGAGAAGAAGACAGAGACAGCCTTAGATTCCTGTGGAGAGGAAGTGACAGAGTTAAGAAGCCAGAGGAATACAGGATGAAGTCTGTCATATTTGGAGCAGCATCGTCGCCATCAACTGCAATCTTCGTCGTGAACAAAAATGCAGAAGACTTCAAAGAAGAATATCCTGAGGCGGTGAGAGCAATCAAGTCTAACCACTACATGGACGATTATCTGCAGAGCTTTTCGACGATTGAAGAGGCAAGAAAAACAGCAAGAGAGGTGCAATTAATCCACGCCAAAGCTGGTCTTCATTTGAAAGAGTGGGGAAGCAACAAACCGGAAGTACTGAAGAGCATCCAGGATGAGTCAAAAGAAGACGTCAAGGAGTTCTCCTCAGAAGAAAAAACTCTAGGACTCAGATGGCTCATTAATGAAGACGCCCTAGCCTTCAATGTGGGATTCCGCAACACATCTCCACAAATACTCAGTGGGGAAAAGACACCGACAAAGAGAGAAGTGGCAAGTGCAGTGATGTCAACATTCGACCCCATGGGATTCGCAGCGCCAGTACTCATCCAGGGGAAGAAACTAATTCAAGACATCTGGCGTTCGAAGATTGGATGGGACGAGAAGATCTTACCTGAACAAGAAGAAGCCTGGGCAAAATACCTCAAAGAAGTCACCGTTTTGAAGAACCTGAAGATCCCTAGATGCCTGTCTCCACATCATAAAAAAGGAGAACTTCACACCTTCACGGATGCTAGTGAAGAAGCCTACGCCGCCGCAGTCTACTGGAGGATAATGGATCAAGACGGAGTAGTAAACATAGCTTTGGTTGCTGGGAAAGCGCAAGTAACTCCAACGAAGCCGATCTCAATACCACGGCTCGAGCTTCAAGCTGCGTTATTGGGAAGTAGACTGGCATCAACTGTCGAAAGGGAAATGGATCTGGAAGTCACAGGAAGAGTATTTTGGACAGACTCAAGCACGGTTCTTCAGTGGTTAAAGTCAGACCCAAGAAAATTTAAGACCTTCGTAGCACACCGTTTGGCTGCGATAGAGGAGCTGACGAGTCACCAAAATTGGAGATGGGTACCAACAAAGGAAAACCCTGCAGACGACGCCACTCGAGGGACACCAAGGGAGTTTGACCACACGGCGAGATGGTTCAGGGGCCCTACCTTTCTATACGAAGAGGAGGAGAGATGGCCGGAAAAGCGTTTCGACATTCAAGCCATCGAAACCGGAGAAGAAAAGACAGTCCAGACAGTTGCACTAACATACGAAGTGCCACTACACACGCCAGATCCAGAGAGGTTTTCCAGCTGGACACGCCTACTTCGCAGCACAGCGCGCGTATGTCAATTTATCGACATACTGAAGAGAAGACGTCAAGAGAAAAAGCACGTCAACGCTGCTGAAGATAGCGACTGGAAACCATATAAGCGTACAGCGAAAAAGAAGACGAAGACTGAACTTCTTCCAACAAGAGAAGGGAGAATATTTGAGCCCATAGAAGAGGTCCACTTCAGAAGAGCCAAAGAAGAGTTGATTAAGTTGAGTCAAAGGGAAAGTTTCGCAAAAGAAATCAGCTGCTTGAAAAATAATAAGTGCCTGGAAAATTCAAGCAGACTTCGTAAGGTCGACGTGTACATCAACTCAGAAGGGATCCTCAAGCTAAGAACTCGTGCAAAGAAGATTCAGATTGAGAATCAAGAGAAGAATCCAGTTATTCTAGATGGGAAAAATAGAATATGTCGCCTCATCATAGACCATTATCACCGCAAGTTCTTCCATGGAAATACAGAAACAGTGATCAACGAAATCAGACAAAGGTATTGGATCCTGCGCCTGCGAACCACAACAAGGGGGATTCTACATAAGTGTCAGTGGTGTAAGGTCCATAAAGGCACTCCTCAAATACCGCCTTTAGGAGACCATCCTGTAGAACGCCTGCAACATCATCAGCATCCCTTCACCTGCACGGCTGTTGACAACTTTGGGCCAATGCAAGTCTCCATCGGAAGAAGAATAGAGAAGCGCTGGGGGGTACTCTTCACCTGCTTGACCACGAGGGCGGTGCATTTGGAACTGTCTAACTCACTCAGCACCAGCTCTATGATCATGGCATTAAGGAGGATGGCAGCCAGAAGAGGAACACCCAAAGTCATGTTCAGTGATAATGGGACGAATTTCATAGGGGCCAACAAGGAGCTAGAAGAGGCAGCCGCCAAAGAAAACATCAGATGGAAATTCATTCCAGCTGGAAGTCCAAGCATGGGAGGAGCTTGGGAAAGAATGGTGCGCACCGTCAA
Organism: Apomyelois bistriatella; assembly: GCA_947044815.1. Taxonomy (NCBI): domain Eukaryota; kingdom Metazoa; phylum Arthropoda; class Insecta; order Lepidoptera; family Pyralidae; genus Apomyelois; species Apomyelois bistriatella. The sequence goes on from OX345717.1 coordinate 5,215,074, forward strand.
AAGCGCACTGATGGTCGTCCTGCAAACACGAACTCCACCTGAAGAAGTCCTGCAAACATTATTAGTAGAAGTGGAGCACATAGTCAACTCACGTCCACTCACACACATAAGTATGGACGCGAATGACGAAGAAGGCCTGACACCCAACCATTTTCTACTCGGAAGGTCCTGTGGGGTAGCATCACCAGGCGAGTTCGAGGATCGAGATCTCATTGGCAAGGCGAACTGGAGGACGGTGCAGCGGCTGACTGACCACTTCTGGCAAAGGTGGATAAAAGAGTATCTGCCAACTCTGAAACCGCGGAAGATCAGCGGACGACACTCCGATGACCCACAAGTCGGAGATATCGTCCTTATAGTCGACGCGACATCACCCCGCAACACATGGCCTCGTGGAGAAGTCCTGAAGGTGTATCCAGGACCAGACGGCAGAGTGCGCATCCTGGACGTAAGGACACCGGGAGGAGTGCTAAGAAGGTCTACACGTCGAGTCGTCATCCTGGTGCCAGCAGCCACGTCGCTACCACAGGGAGAAGAGCTTCGCACTGCGGGGGAGAATGTTAGCGACGGACTTTAGTAATAAACAAAATTCTATGTATTTAAGGTAGATTATGTACTAGGTAGGCAAATAAATCATGGTAGTTTTATTTTCCATAGTAATAAGGCTGATTATTTACATAGTTAGGTATAGATGCCAATATTGTATTATTTTAAGTGTCTTTTTATACATATTGATTCGTAGCATAAGTGTAGTAGTCGCTACGAAATATACCTACAAGTAAAGATCATGTAAATAATTAGTTTTGTATATAAAAATGTAAGTTGAATAGTCTCCACTAAGCAAAACTGTAAATATTGTACATAAAACTAAGGCAAATGTAAATCTCAAGTGAATGTATGAGATTTCCCCCACCACTCATAAGTGTACATGTCAATAATTGGACACAGTTTTGTATGAAGAGTTCATTGTAAGTATGCAACTTCCCCCACCCTTCGGAAGTGTACTCGTCAATGATTTGACGAATTGCGTGTCGGGGAATTTGCATATAATAAAGGCCAATTTTAAATGAAGTGTGTTCCAGAGCTAATAAGTGTTCCAGTGCTATTATAAGTGTGCCAATATCATTGAATTGTGAATCAGCTCGAAAATAAAAGGAAAAACAAGTGCTATCAAGAACATTGTGGTTTTAATAAGAGGAATCCCTGCAAGTGCGACCTCTGGTCTAAAAACGCCAAGCGGAATACGTCGTGTGATATAGTGGCAGCCTGTTCCACATCCCGCCAGCCCGGCTCATCGAACCAAACATCGTCAGCCAGCCAAAACTACAGTCCACTCGCTCGCTAGTCAACCACAATTTAGGTAGTCATCTTTCTAGTAAAAGTAAGGAAAAAGTAGTTAGTCTTTTTTTAAACACGTTTGTTGAATGGGAGCTTTAAATATATTTTTTTTTATTTTATTTATTAGGCACACAAACAGATTACAGACAAAAAATACAGTAAATAATCATTTGACAATTTTAGAACTCTAGAATTTAATTGTGTTGAAGCAAAAATGCAAATTCTGTTAAATTTGCTGTCAATGCGCTTACTATGTCGCACCTAAACTTGTTCTTTGTTTTTGATTTATCTTATATTTCTAACGTATTATACTTTTTTACATTACAAAAAAATATCGATCATAATATAAACAGCATAAACTAAAAAGACACCAAAGGATATTTGTCTATGTGCTTTATTTTTTTAGTTATAAGTGAAAACAGTTTTAAGACTAACGTCCTTTACTTCCGTGATAAAATCCGTACGAGTGAAGCAAGCGATAAACGGCTTTATTGCGTCCAAATAAAATCTACAAAAGCGAGCGCGGCCGTGACCCCCTCACCCTCCTCATTCCCCTTCATTACTTTTTGACTGCTTAGTCGATACCAAACTACGCAGCAACAGAACTACGCGACACTACGCGTAAAATTTGGGCAACCGAGCAAAATTGAAGCAGTGGTCGCACCCATTGTAAATGGATGATAGGAACACCTTCGAACATTGTCAGTATTCAGTAGGTGCGACCATGGCTTTACAATGACCATTTATTACATACCTGCCTTGTTTCTTGATTTCTATTTCAATTATTTCCTTGTTTCATCCTTTTTAGACACCACGTACCTAATATAAAAATTACCGTAAAAAACTATAACCCGACTATTATAGTTTGTTACGGTAATTTTTATTTGTCAATTAAAACGAAATTTAAATTTTAAATTATATGGATAAGACCATTTTTACATATACTTATTTATTCACCGTAATCTTCTCTTTGTCTTTGTATTATCAAGTCAGCCTTATGGCGGGATTTTTTTTTCTTTTTTATTTACGACAAGGAAATTCATATCCATTACATCAACATATTTATCTTTTATTTATCGATCTGTGATTACCTCAACACTATACCTACATATCCTCCAATATCCTCCCTGAAATATTATGTAAACACACAGAAAAGTAAGTTGAAAAATATTTTTAGCAAAATTTGAGAATGACAAATGACTGTAGGTAGAATCATTTATCTTACGTTTTATATCCAAATGATTTATTGTTTAACTTTTTGTGACACGGGAGTGTGTGGGCCTTTGAAACTGACAGCATTTTATTTATTACTAGCTTTTGCCCATGACTTCGCCCGCGTAGTACTATAGCTTCTATGTATACTATAGCGTAGCCTTGCCCACCTTATTATTTTAAAAAATATAGGAATTAATTTTCTAGTGCAGTATCTGTCTTTATTATTTTATTAGTAAGTATATAATATAATTTTATAGCGCGGATTGCGCCAGACTTAATATGAAGGTACTAATAAAGGCAGCTATATAACAGAAAGAAAACTGGAATGTTTAAAAAAAACACACATATGTAATAAACTTACACGTTTATTTTCTACTTACAGGATTCAGTTTTTCATCAAAAAAGGCGAATTCTACAGCCTCTCGAGTTTTTACATCATTTCGTCCGATTCTATACTCAAATGTTACACTTACAATATTTGTCTAAAAAAATTACAGCTAATTCTCATTAGAAAGGATTTGTGGCCGTTTATTTTTAAATTACGCAATTTGTTACATAAATAAAAAAAAACATGTATTTTTTGAATACTTATTATTAATAAAAAAAATTATATAACAATTGTCCTCACGGCAGTGTTGCGTTTATTGAATAAAAAAGTTTGCCCTTAAAAATATATTTTGTAGCAATTTCAAAATATCAAATATAATTAGATTTATTAAAATTAAATTTTGTATAAATAATAAGTCTATGATGTGTACGAAATATTGCTTTTGTTTCGCTAAAATTAATATTGCACTATATGCATTTTTTTTAAATAAAAATTCTAACATTCATATAAATGAGATTTTGCAAGATAAAATTACACGTTGATAATCTAAATAGCGTATCACTAACACTTTTTATTGCTTAAATATTAAATATAACTACACAATATTATTAATAAATTCTTTTAAATGGATGTGACATTATTATATTGGAAAATTAATATAAAAATTCGTGATGTTTTGAAATATACAATTATTTTTTTAGAAAATATTATTATGTCGTGGTTATTATTATGAACAATATTTTTTTTTATAAAATACAATGTTGCCATAAATGTAAAATATAAATCTTATTTTAATGCTTAGAATGATTTATTAAGCCATGATTATAGAAGTTTGGTTTAAGAATTGAAGGAGCGTGTTTATATCACGGATTATTCAAAAATTTATTTCGTGGTTCATATCAAAGTTTAAAATAAACTCATGAAGACATATAAAACATAAGGTTTTTATCAATTTTATGTTAGGATAGAAAATTACACTAATTCTTTGGTTTTGGTATTAATTTTGTTGTTCTTACCTTAGTAGGTAAGTAGGTACATATTCCATTATAGAGATATTTACTTTACAAATTTTTGCTATTAGAAGACGCGTATAATTTAACGCTCCGATATAATCATGGCTTATTCTGTTATATTTTAATTCGCCAGTCAATGAACTTACTATAGCACTTAGAAACTCCAATAAAATTCGTTCTAAAAGTTCATAATTTATTTGACTACGGATAAGCCAAAGGGTACACCGTCACTGATCTTGAGTGCCGTATGCCGTATCTCGTCAGTGTCACATATTATCACCGTGAATTAATTTTAGTATTAACCTATACCTATTGAATTTATTTCGTGCAATAAATTTTTAAATTAATAATAATAATAATATAATAATAACGTATATTTATAAATATCGCAATATGGGTAAATTAATATTAATTTACCCATACCCATTTATAAATTATTGCGAAAATAAATATATTTGAATATACTTAATTAAAAATATATTATATAACTTATTATATTATCAATATTAATTAAGTAAATTAAAATAAAAAGACATATTAATTTAAAAAATATTCGAAAAAATATTTAAAAATAAAAACCATTGACCCAGTCCGTAAGTATCCCGAACAAAGGTAAAAAAATTTAAAACGCTCGATTATTTTCTATTGGAAAGAAAACAGTTTTTTACCAGATTTTCTTTAATAAAAAAATGATGTTTGGAAATTGGAAAAAAAATAATACCGACCAACAGAAATAAAAGCGTTTTTGAAATTTCTACTCCCTCATTTAACGCTTTCCCGATTGCGTGGACGATGTGAGTATGAAGTGTTAAAAGAAATAAAGGAACTCGAAAATGATAGACGAAAATCGAAGGAACTTCACCGACAAGAGCCAGCTCTTTACGATGATGAAATTAAAAAAAATTCAAAATTTTTCTTAGTATTAGGGCAAAAATTATGTATTAGTATTAGGTATACTGGTACCTAGTATTAGGTATAGTAAGGCAAAACGAATATTAGCTCTATTTTCAGTATGATACACATATCATGCTGTACCCCTAGTATGAGTTTTTCTTAACGCAGACGCTAGCGACAGCGTTAGGATTTTGTATGGAATTTCTTATTTGCCTTACTATCCGCCAGAGGCGCTGTACAGGTTTGTCGTACAAAATCGCTAACGCAGTCGATAGCGTCTGCGTTAAGAAAAACTCATACTAGGGGCACTGAAGGGATAGTATATGTCCGTAGCGAGCCGTCCTCCACATCTCCCTAGCACTCAAGATCAGTAAATCTGTAATGTAAGCTAGTTTGACTATTGTGCTAAATTATCATCAGTTTTGCGCGAAAAATTCCATCGAAGACTATGATTACTGTTTATTTAATATTATAAAATGGCTGTATTCGAATTATTTACATTTAATTCTATTGTGCTAAGTATAGACTGTACTGTGGTAACTGATTGAAGGTGTAATAAATTCTTAGAATCTGAGTTTTTAAGGTGATACCTCGGTGAACACTAGCGCCACGGTCATTTAAAAATCATTACTCACTGAAAACACAAGTTATCAAAAATCCCTCTGCTGTAATTATGGTTCTGGATCTGAAGTAAATTTTAATCATGTTCAATTATTAAATTATAGTTCCATATAATTACAAATTGCAAAACTTCTAAAAGTGGCCGTTTTAAGCAATAATGCAATTTGTAACTATAGGGAATTATAGTTTTATAATTTAATATGTTTAAAATTAACTTCAGATCCAGAACCATAATCACAGCAGAGGGATTTTTGATAACTTGTGTTTTCAGTGAGTAATGATTTTTAAATGACGGTGGTGCTAGTGTTCACCGAGGTATCACCTTAATGTCAAACTATTGTACACGTACATTACGCGTGTAATCACACCAAACGTGTTTCAGCAAATGTAAAACACGCACGGCGTGTTTCAGAAAAAAACACCATATGACCTCGAATTTCCAAGTAAAACTACTGCACACGCACTTATGCGTGTAAACACACTTAGCGTGTTTTACGAGCCGATGAACACGCACGACGTGTTTCACCAAAAAAGTCTCAAATGACATCAAAATTAACTGCGGCTAACGGCGATGCTAGGTTTTGGCGCATTTCAGTTCAATAAATTAATTATGCAGAAAACATATTAACATAACTTACTATCTTCAGATCTTATTGCACCTTCTACCAGCTACAATTAAGATTAAGCAGCACTATTGCGGTCACAACACATAAAACACAATACCGCGTTAGCAATTCCAAGACCAGCTTGATTATTCAAGAAATTTGATATTGTTCTTTTGTAAATTATACCATTGATAGCCGAAACACACTTAGCGTGTTTTTTCGAGAAGGCGAAAAATTTGTCGCTAATATGATGTTTTTTACGTATAATCCAAACCTGGAACCGGCCCTTACAATATTTGCAGTTAACTTTTGGCAACCTTAATGAAATCCAATTTTATCAACGTACACTATGATTTGATCATAGATTTATAGAAGCTCGGCCCAAGCGGTGTTTAAATTCACCAACGCGGTATAAATCAATTTGGTGTCACAGTCCAATCGTTTCACGATTTATAGCCGTTACAAAAACTCAAATATGGAATGTCAATTCAGCGCCAATCAGGCGAGCGCTGTCACGGTATATAATGCGAGGAGCGCGACGTAACCTCTCATTGTGGTTTTGACGGCCGATGAGAACATTGGCGTTAGTTCGTCGGCATGTGCTGTGTGGCCTCCCAATGTGTGAAATTGGAAGATGTCACTGACCTGTAATTAATAAATTTCATCAATATTTAAATAGACTTACACCCGTATTATTTCCTCAAACTCGACTCAACCTCACTTTACCTCAGTGGTATTCATAGTCGACACGAAATTCCTCATTGGAGGTGAGGATCGAAGAGTCAAATAGAGGTTAGTCGAGAAATATCTTAAGGAGGTCTCAAGGATGGTTTTAGATGAAATATAGGGAATGAAATAAAGTATAAGTAATAAGATAGGACATCTTTGAAAATTGTGAATAAAAACAATTAAGAATACCATTTTGAAGGAAAGTTGGAGGACTTCCTTAAGGTGGCCTCCAATGAGGTGGAGTCGAGGCCACCTATGAGGTAATGTTTAAGGATACGGGTGTTAGTTGTGTAGTCTAATGCCATTGCTTATTAAGTGACAGTAAATATGTCGGAATGACAAGTGTGAATGTATGTAAAATTGGCAAAACACGCTAGGTGCGTGAATTTCCACATTGTTGACGTGATTTCACGAAACACGCGAGGAGTGTTTTCCACAGCTGTTGTGTATTATCCTCTTAGTAAGTAAACCTGCTCATTTTATAGTGAAATATTTCTTTTAGCTTTTTACCATCATCAGCTTGCCTCCGTGGTCCAGTGTTTAAGGCGTTGCCTGTAGATCCGGGGGTCGTGGGTTCGATTCCCACGGAAAGCATACTTTGTTTAGTTATTTCCAGTTTGGTTAGGACATTGCAGGTTAGAATTACTTGATTGTCTGATAATAAAGATGATTTTTCCATGCTTCGGAAGGCACGTTAAGCCGTTGGTTCCGGCTGCCATCTGGTAGTCGTTAAAGGAACTACTTACGTCAGAGGCCGAGAGGCGGTTCCGAAGAACTCTAAAACTAGGGTGTGCGTGGTCGATTGACCGAGTCACCTACACGAAATGATGATGAGGACCTACCTCATTCCATCCATATCTGTTTTTAGCCTGAACAATGGCTTCATAGACAGCTGCCGGTTGTAGCCCTTTTAATTCGTAAGTGACTGTGTGTGTGAGCGAGCCGGCGGGCTCGGGCGCCGGAAGAACAACGTCATGCCAACGGCCGGGCTGCTGGAACGACTCGTTGATCTGGAAGTAAATAAAGGTCATCATTATAATCATATCAAAATCATTTTATTTGCAGGCTGTCCACTGCTGGATATAGGCCCTCAAGGATTTCCAGAATGTTCGGTTGTCGCGGCCTGCATCCAGCGTCTGTCTGCGACCTTCTTCAGGTCATCCGACCATCTGTTCGGTGGGTGTCCGATGCTGCGCTTGCCGATGCGTGGTCGCCATTAGCTGTCAGCTCCATCGGCCATCGGTTCGTCGCGCTATGTGCCTCGCCCACTGCCACTTCAGAGCTAATCTGCTGGGCTATGTCAGCAAACTTTGTTCTCTTACGTATTATCATTTTATAAGCTTTATAATATAAGTGCGATAATCACAGAATTAATATTAAAAAGAAGTGGCGTAGCGCATGAAAAAAGTGTCACCAGTTTGGCTTGCAAACCAACATTTCACACAGAAAAAATGGGCGGGGAATTTGATTGCGTCATTTATTACGCATTAATAAATGACGCAATACATTTCTAATAAGGTGTGGTGTTGTTTACATGTATTAATTGAAGATAAGAAGAGAGAATACGCCGCCACACTGATCCTGGAACTAAATCCGCGTCAAAACATTTATATTCGGATAATTTCTCTGTTATGTGGTGGTAATGTACTGACCGCCAGCTGCCTGTACAGCAGCCGCAGCTCGTCGAGCGGCGGGTAGCTGTCGACGCTGAAGGCGAGGCGGTAGACGTGAGGCCGGCGGGCGAGCGGCGGCGACGTGAAGCGCGCGGGCGACGGCCGCCCCGACACCTCCACGTGCTGCCGCGCGCGGCCCAGGCTGTTGTCCGCCACGCAACTGACGATTTCAAAACGAATAAATAAATAAATAAAAAATATAAATAAATATAAATTTAAATATAAATAATTTTTTTTTTCCTCTTTGTAAGTTTAGGCAAATTCTTCATTATATCTTATTCGGTATTATAATTTAGTAACTTAAATACAATATTATATCAATAATTTTTTTTGTCCCATTTAGATCTAAATCTTTGACTAAGTTCGATTACCAGTGCGGAAATTCGTTTTTACTAATATTATAAAGAGTAAAGGGAGAAATAAATAAATATATAGGGACAAATCACACAGATTGAGTTAGCCCCAAAGTAAGTTCGAGACTTGTGTTATGGGATACTAACTCAACGATACTATATTTTATAACAAACACATATATAGATAAACATCCAAGACCCAGGCCAATCGGAAAAAGATCATTTTTCATCAAAATATAAATAAATAAATGAATAAACACTTTTTTTTCATCAATTGGCTAGTCCAAAAAAAAATTTAAGTTCGTAATTCAAGCCTGGGGTGTCTTAAAACGCGATTTTAAGCAATTCAATTACGAACTCCTTAGCAGTTCTGTAGCAATTCCCCTATTTTTTGTAAAATGGCCAACTAAACTTTGCAATTCGTTTTCAAAAAATTGAAAGGAATAGGAATTGCTAAGGAATTCGTAATATGAATTCGATTCGATGAATTGCTCAGTGGCGTTTTTAGACCCACTGTAATGCCCTAACCAAACTGGAAACAACTAAACGAAATAAGCTTCCCGTGGGAATCGAACCCACGACCCGCAGGTCTAAAGTCTATAGGCAAAAGCTTTAACCACTTTACCACGGAGGCAGTCAAATAATTTACTTGCCATAATACAGTGAGGTAAGTTATTGATCTAAATTTTGTAGCTTAATGTATCTAACTGGTCACTGATAGTAATAATTTCATTCACTAGGTTCTATATTATACTGGTTAATTTTTAAATAAATATTTATGTATATGTATTTATGTATGATTATTTGTGTATGTTTTTTTTTTCATTCGTAGTTTATTATATTATTTATTTCATATTTGTTTCGGTACCGCCTACCGCATTTTTTCCACGTTGTTCCTATCCACCCTAAGGTTGGCTGGAAGAAATTGCATCAGCGATAATTCCGCCTTTGTACACATTGTTTGTATTTGTATTCAACATGTATAATTTGTATGATAATGGTACAATAAAGAGTATATCTATCTATCTATCTAACCTAATAATAAGCCATGCAAATATCCTACTATAATATTGAGTTCATGAGATACAAACAGACGGACGGATAGCTGAGTCTTAGTAATAGGGTCCCGTTTTTACCCTTTGAATACGAAACCCTATAAACTTTTTATACCTGTAGTTGCCAAAGTCCTCGGGCTGAACGTTGGCGATGAGTAACGTGTGGTTATTCCCTCTGGCAGACATTGAGATGCGTTCCGACGCGCTCAACGGGAACGAATTCTGATACCATGACACCTGGAAGATAACGGGAGATAAGAAACACATTCCCTAGTATGATTGCATAGATAGGCGACACTATAGAGAACTTGTAGGGAGATCAAGCAGGTGCGACTGGAAAGAGATGCGAAATGCTAGTACAGCGCACTCTTCCGAGATTCGGCTCGTATAACCGGTTGGTAGAGCCATGGGAGGTGGAGGGAAGATTCCCTAGTATGAGTTTTTTCTAAACGCAGACGCTAGCGACTACGTTAGCGATTTTGTATGACAAACCTGTACAGCGCCTCTGGCAAGGTAACTAAGAAATTCCATACAAAATCCTAACGCAGTCGCTAGAACTCCTACTAGGGGCACTGGTCTCTTACTATCATCTCTAAAAAACATCCAAGATCCAATGAGTAAGAGGGATGTCATTTTACATCATGTATAGCGCTGTCTCGCTTACTCACTGGAACTTGCATGGTTTTTAGAAATGATAGTAGGCCTCCTGGAAGATAATGAGTGTAGCTAGTAAATCACATAGAAAGAGTATATATGTATAAGGTGGACTCAAATCAACTGCAAATATTTTAAGGGCAGATTCAGACCACTATACTGAACAACTTTTCCAAATAAACTTATGTCAAAATATGAAATTATTTTTCACTCTCTATACTTAACCAGATCAGCTGATTCTCAATTTGTATGGGAGGTCAAAAAATTATTTTCGTATTTCGATATAAGTTTATTTGGAAAAGTTGTTCAGTTTAGTGGTCTGAATCTGCCCTTAAAATATTTGCAGTTGATTTGAGTCCACCTTTTATAATAACACTCCCGAGCCATGTTCCTGTGGGTCTGGTTTCCCTGTAAAAAGGGTTACGGAGGTCAGACGGCAGTCGCTCCATTGTAATAACCAGTACCGCCAATTCGGGACCATGATTAATAGCGTACCCTGCGCTCTGAAGTGTAAGCTGAAGATGCAACCGGGAAACACGCTTAGATGAAGAAGAATCACTACACATAGTATAAAACAAAGTCGCTTTTTCTGTCCCTATGTCCCTTTGTATGCTTAAATCTTTAAAACTTCGCCACGGATTTTGATGCGGTTTTGTTTAATAGATAGAGTGATTCAAGAGGAAGGTTTTTTATGCCCATGCGAAGCCGGGGCGGGTCGCTAGTAGTATATATAATAATCATAGCACTTTTCGTTGTAATTTTATAACTCAAGAACGGGCTCACCTATCCAAACCAAATGTTTAGGCTTTGTTCAGACTATTTAGTAGATGGTTTATGTGAAGTTTGCATAAAATCGGTCGAGCGGGACGAGCGGTTCTTCATTTTTTACAGTACAAGCAGTATGACCGGCGGTCTTATACATTTGGCAAGCGGGGTCGCCTGTCAGTGGTGCTCGCTCTAAGATAAATGATGCCTTTTTTTATTTCATTTTAATTTTTTAAGGTATCACAGAAATCGGTACATAAAATTTTAACTAAATAAACTTACATCTAATCATATTCATTACTAGCTGTTCCCCGCGGTTTCACTCGCCATTAGTGTGTGTGTACTTATAGCTTAAAACCTTCCCCAAGAATCAGGCTTTCATATACAAAAAGAATTTTGCAAATCCGACCAGTAGGTCGACCGCCTATCTCAATTCTCTCCTCTCGTAATGGCTACTTGTATCGCTTTCGCCACATTTCGCTCCATCTAACGCACAAAACACTTAAAATTTTTATTAACATTGACAAAAAAAAAAAATATTTAAAGCGTTTTGTGCGTAAAACTTAGCGAAATGTGGCGAAAGCGATACAAGTAGCCATTACAAGAGGAGAGAATCGAGATAGGCGGTCGACCTACAGTAGTTTTCAAGTTATAAGCGTTCAAACAAACATACTCTTCAGCTTTATTATATTAGTATAGATGACATCCTATAAATGATTATACACAGCATTATTTCAAAAGGCAAACAAAGTTATAAAGGTCAGGTGGTTACCTCAGCTGGCGGGTCGGCGTGGACGGTGCACAGCAGCTCGGCCCTGAAACCTTCCCCCGTATGCACCCACGACCTCTCCACTGTTATCTCAGGGGGATCTGAAAAACGTGACTCGTCACTACATAGAATAAAACAAAGTCGCTTTCTCTGTCCCTATGTCCCTTTGCATGCTTAAATCTTTAAAACTACGCAACGGATTTTGTTGCGGTTTTTTTAATAGATAGTGATACAAGAGGAAGGTTTTTATGCCCGGGGCGGGTCGCTAGTTAAGGATAATACAGGGTGGCAGGGTGAAAACCGTTACCCTCGATACTGGAGGTTCCGTATCATGAGTAGACATTTTTACATTCTATGGCTCATTATCATAATTTCGTGTAGGTGTCACGGTCAATCGACCATGCGCACCCTGATGTCATAATTCTTCGGAACCGCCACTCGGCTTTTGACGTTCCTTTAACGACTACCAGATGAATTTTATGGTTTGGAGCTATATACAACCTCTGACAAGACCACATAAGATCACCCTCTCCGCAATGGAGAGTCTTCCCTTTGGGGCGCGTGAGAATCAGCATATGAGCATAATATCCCTATCTCTCCCACATCACTCCAAAGTATTATTTTAGTCAAACTATTACGACAGTACAATAAAATACATAGCACTTGACTTGAAGCTGGAACTCAGTGACGACCGGTGGTCCGACACCGTTGTCGACAGTACAGGTGTACCGTCCGCTGTGTCTTTGCTTTAGGCGAGTTAACTATGTCTTTTATTGTCTACCAATAAAACTCTTCTATATTTATGTGTTTATTGTCTATAAATAGGCAATTAAACATAGTAACACAACTTACATAACACTTGAAGCTGGAACTCAGTGACGACCGGCGGTCCCATACCGTTGTCGACAGTACAGGCGTACCGTCCGCTGTGTCTTCGCTTCAGTTGATTTAACTATGTCTTTTATTGTCTACCAATAAAACTCTTCTATATTTATGTGTTTATTGTCTATAAATAGACAATTAAACATAGTAACACAACTTACATAACACTTGAAGCTGGAACTCAGTGACGACCGGTGGTCCGACACCGTTATCGACAGTGCAGGCGTACCGTCCACTATGTCTTCGCTCTAGGCGAGGTAACTGTAGTTGCGCGCCTTCTCCCAGGCGGGCAGTGGATTCGTTCTGAAATAGGGACGACTGTTTCAATGTATAGGATAGTTCTTGTTTCGAATGGCTATATTATCATCATTAAGCGTGTTTTTCCAGTTGAATCTTCGGCTTTTCATTCGATTCCTAGATTTGGCGGAGCGACTGTCGTCTGACCACCCTTTTTTTACAAGGAAATCAGACCAATAGGAATATTATAACCGTGTGTTAGTAACACTGTCAGATTTTTCACCAACTTGATTTGGCACTAACGTACGGTGCAAAACCGTAACAGCCACCTTACCACCATCTCTTAAAACCATGCAAGTTCCAGTGAGTAAGCGGGACAGCGTAATACATGATGTAAGGCGACATCTCCCTTACTCACTGGATCTTGCATGGTTCTTAGAGATGATAGTAGGTTGCCAGTTCTACAAATCAGCACTTAACGCGACGTGCACTCATTTCAATAGTTGTTAAATCAGTACACGTTTTGGCTAGTTTTGTGTCACGCGCGTACTTTAGCAATTTGTAAAAACGTATGTCAATAAAATCAGTTAATCAACAAAATCACTTCTTATGTCAGTACCTACATCATCAATATCGTCTGTAGTGTATGGTTCAGCAATAGCCCGTACAAGGACCCTAAAATCCTTGGTTTTCTGGTGCACTGTACTCCATGATTGATGTATCTTGATCATCATTTAGTGGGATCATCATATAGATGACACGGACAATCGACCATGCAAACACTGGTATCAGAGTTCATCGGAACCGCCTCTCGGCCTCTGACGTGGCCGTAATAATTCAATTCGTTCATTAAAGCAATACACATTTCATGCGTTTTTTACTATTAATTAGATAAACAGGCATACGGCCCACCTGATTCTTGACCCTATATAATATTTCTTAACACTATTTTACTACATCTATCCCTATGTCCTTTTCTATGCGCTTAAATCTTTAAAACTACGCAAAGTATTTTGATGACTTTTTTTTAATAGATAGAGCGAAAGAGGAAGGTTTTTATGCCCATGCGAAGCCGGAGCGGGTCGCCAGTAAAATTATAACTCGTGAATCATCTCAAATTAAAAAAAAACAGTTAATGGATAAAATAAACTCACAAGCTTAGTCCACACAACACTAGGCACGGGATTCCCCGATGCCCTGCACTCTAACACGGCCGCACCTCCGCGCCGAGCGGCCGCGTGTTTCGACTCCGGTGACGCCCTCACACTCGGCGGCACCAACACCTCCACAGTGTGGACCTGGTCTCGAGCTACCCGGTCGGAGATTTGGCAGACGTAGTCGCCTGCGTCCTAGAATTATATGTTCGATGTTAATGCTTAGTTTTATAGTTCCTATAAACATAAAACATGAAACCAATCAAACTACATTCAGTAAAAAGCTAAAAAAAGTTATTAATAAACATGAGTTTTTACTCAATATACGAGTATTAGGAAAATGAAAATAAATAAAAAATATATAAATAGATACTGAAACTTAAATAAACATATATATATTAATACTAGCTGTTCCCCGCGGCTCCGCCCCGCGTGGGACTCGGTTATATCGCGCTCAAAAGTGGCCTATGTTTGACCTCAGGTCGTTTACCACATCCCTACCAAATTTTATCACAATCGGTCCAGCAGTTTAACCGTGAAGAGGTGACAGACAGACATACTTTCGCATTTATAATATTAGTATGGATATGGATGGCTATGGAAGTATGGATTAGTATGGATGACGATTATAAAATTATATTTTGTTTTATATTCTATAAGGCGCCACCCACAAATTTGCAATACCTGTAATAGGTGACTAAGTATTAAAGTGCAAGTACTAGTTCTAAGACCAAAACGACACTTAGTTGGCAAATAGATATTATTATACTTTGGTTGATATTTGATAGCATAGACTAAAAAAAATGCCAGTAGCAGTAGCTGTAGAGAGATCGCGCGCGTTTTTTCAAATTCTATGATTGGTGAAAAGAGAGCTGGCTGCTTTTTCGCCCAACGGATCAGCATATATAGCTATCCAGAGGGGGAACGCAGCCAGTGTTCTTGCTACCATGCTTCACGGGCAAAAATTCGAAGTTTACAAATAATTGTTTTTTTTTTTGTACAAAAAATTCAGTAAATATTGCGATTGATTTCCTATTTCAACTATAATCATGTTAAACGTGATCTAAAGTCTTATGGCCCTAAGCTCAGTCAACCCCGTATGGGTTAAAGACGTTTTATGTATGTATGTTGATAAGGTATACATCTATGGGCCTATATTATTGTAATTGTTATTGCCTGAAATGAATAAATATCATCAATCAATCAATCTAACGATTAGACGTTAAAGGGTTGAATACAAATTAATACCCATAATAATTGTTCTTGTGTTTTAATTATACGATTTTGTATAAACTTTTGTTTAGTACAATAAAGTTATCACAAACAAAAACTATGAAACTCTATTGGAAAAATATTAATCAGTATCTTAAAGACTTAATTATACGCAGTCATAACAAAAAAACAGGGGATTTCTCATTCAGATCACGTCATTTAATTCCATCGTTTGACAAGATTTAATTATGAGATTATTATTTCATTATCTTCTTGATTTGATGGGGTTCATCATTAGCCTTTGTGCCTATTCACATGAGAGCAAAGTAGGGCTTCGACGCGAGCATTAGTTTCATTTTATTAACCTGAGAAGGCGCTAAGATGAGAGTGAAAAGAAGAGAAAAGAAGCATCTCCTTCGCTATCTTTTTGGAGGAATTAAATATCACGTTTACTGCGGAAATCACGTTTGGCGTGTTTTATCGAATCGACGTAAAAATTGCAAACACGCTTGGCGTGTTTCCTCATAAATATCAGAGTCAGAGATCAAACTAATACGTATAATGAAATTGTATTAGTTCGATGTCTGTTTGTGATAGATATTAAAGAAAAACTATCATGGAATTAGAACTAATCAATACATATAATAAGACACTAAAATGCGAGTGTCTGTACATTTAATATTTTTCAAAAAAACTGATTGAGTGCGATTAAAAAGGAGTAACAGAAACCAAAAAAGAGTTTTTGGAATTTTTGTCTGTCTGTATGTATGTATGTATGTATGTATGTCTGTCTGGTACGTTATAACTTCGAAAATACTCAACGGATTTAAACGCTGTTTTCACAGTTGGATTACATATGATTAGGAGCGTTGTCAAAACTTTGTTTCGTCAAAATCGGTTAAGGGAAAAAGAAGTTATGGTCGATTGAAAATTTACTTCAAACACTGCTTCAAAACTTTTAATGCGTTTACTTACGTTTAATTTAATTTAGATAAGGCTAGGATTTCTACTTTTTATTATCCATATCAATAAAGACGAAAACACGCACTGCACCTATTAATTTTAATAAAATAACACATTGAATTTGATCGTAAATTTAGTAACATAAAATCTCAATAGATGGCGCGAATTTGCGTACCTATAGACAAATCCCATTTGAAATTTCGCCAATCTCTAGCAACGTATGTTGGCCTATCGATAAAGGTCGTAGATCATATTTTTAAGTCGAGGGTTCGAATCCTGCTATACATGACTTTTTTTTTACTTACTTTCTTTTACTTGCTTTTTTTTACTTACTTTTTTTTATTTACTTTTTTTTTCGTTTTGTATTAATTTTTAAGAATTTTTTAATACTTTAGTAAAGAAATGTTTCAAGAAAGTACCTGGATCGAATCCTGTCACAAACAATAATTTTATGATTTCGTGTTTTATTTGTTTTCTAGAATTATTTTCTGTGGCGACACTAGCGCCACAACAATATCTACAAAGACGCACCACAGATGGCGTTAAAAGCAACAATCTCAGAATTGCATACAAGATGGCAAATTACTATGAAAGTCTAAATCGCGCTTGCAAAGTTTCTATGGATTGGAGCATAAATACAACCTCCGACAAGACATCGTCGGAGCCGCGGTTCCCCAGGCATAACACCCTAGCCTGGCGGGAAGATCTTCCCTTTGCGGCGGTCGAGCATAACACTATCGCTCCCGTCACTCTCTCCAAACTGGTGACCCCGACGTGATTGGAAGCAGCCTTCTCCATCAACATTCTCCGATCCATCATCTCGCTACCTCTCAAGCCTCAGCAGCCAGCAGTCTCACAGCAAGCCAACAACAATGGGGTATCTCAAGGTCCAACGCAGCCGACTCACCGAGCTTCCTGGTCCTGAAACCACCCTCACTTCAAGACTTCAGCGACCGGCCATCCACCGCAGCCCACGCCTGGTATTCATCGGCCGGCCAACCGCACCAGCGTGGCAGTTCTGCAGGACATCTACCGGCGCCAACAGGTCTACATCGCTCACTACAGTCTCGACTCACCGCAGACTACGAGCAAGCAGCAACAACGTACCCGACTCACTGGGACGTCAAGTCAAGCAACTGGCACTTGCAAGCTAACATCATTAGCACAGACTGCACATGAAGATTTATCAGACCTTCGGTCTTGGAAGGGAGTCCTGTGGCGACACTAGCGCCACAACAATATCTACAAAGACGCACCACAGATGGCGTTAAAAGCAACAATCTCAGAATTGCATACAAGATGGCAAATTACTATGAAAGTCTAAATCGCGCTTGCAAAGTTTCTATGGATTGGAGCATAAATACAACCTCCGACAAGACATCGTCGGAGCCGCGGTTCCCCAGGCATAACACCCTAGCCTGGCGGGAAGATCTTCCCTTTGCGGCGGTCGAGCATAACACTATCGCTCCCGTCACTCTCTCCAAATTTTCTTACTTTTTTTATAATTTTGAAAAGAAACAAATAAATTCATTTGCAAATTTATTTCAGGATAAACGATATCGCAACCCCTTACAAATCATATCTAATAGTTTGTCATTGACGACATTGAAAAAGAAGATTAATCAAATGGTTGACTGGTAGAGAACGCTCTTAGCGTTAAGTCCGTTAATATATAAGTACTAGCTGTTCCCCGCGGCTCCGCCCCGCGTGGGAATCGGTTATATCGCGCTCAAAAGTTTATGTTTGACCTCAGGTCGTTAACTACATCCCTACCAAATTTCATCACAATCGGTCCAGCAGTTTAGCCGTGAAGAGGTTACAGACAGACAGACTTTCGCATTTATAGTATTAGTATGGATATGGATTTTGTACTTATCTATCTATCTTTACATATAATAGGACAGTAAAAATTGAATGTCTGTACATTAAATATTTTTCTAAAAAACTGATACGGGGCGATTAAAGAAAGACGTGTAACAGAAACCAAAAAAAAACAATTTTTGGAATTTTTGTCTGTCTGTCTTTCTGTATGTCTGGTACGTTATAACTTCAAAACTACTCAACAGATTCGAACGCGGTTTTCACAGGTGGATTACATATACGTTCAACAGTTTTGTCAAAACTTTGTTTCGTCAAAATCGGTTAAGGGAAAAAGAAGTTATGGTCAATTGAAGTTTACTTCTAGCACTGTTTCAAAACTTTTACATAAACCGATTGAATCCGGTTTACATAAACGTATTTAATATAGATAAAGCTACAATTTCTACTTTGTTTTATCGATATCAATGAAGACAAAAACACACTGCAGTCTCTATTAAATTTTAAAAATTAACACATTGAATGTGTGTGGGCGTATAATTTAGTTACATAAAATATCAATAGATGGCGCTGAAGTTAATTTAATTATTTTTTTCTCATATGGTATTATAGCAGATTGAAATTTTTCCAGCAATTAATTCTAATTATTTCAAAAAAATTTTGGTTGTTTATTTAGTTCTATTGGTTGGTTTGTTTATCGGTCGTTTGTTGTATTGTATTGTAAGCTATTTGAATTGATTAGTTGGTTGGTTTGGCTTTGGTTTAAAAAATAATCAAACCAGCAAGTCAGTTCAGTTGTTGTTCGACGGAACATACGGTCGTGTCGTAAGGTCTAATTTAACTAACATAACACTATTTATTGAGTTAGGTTCTAATGACCCTGTAATAGGCTGCGTCTACTCTTTTAGAGACAAATATGTGATAGTATGAATGTTAATATTTTCAGTTTGATATCGTAGCAATGTAATGGCTTTATAAAATTGGCACGGGAATAGGATACTACTTATAGATTTAACTATAGGTCTGGATAGTTGTAGTTTCCACAGGTTAAGCGAAAAGCGAACTACACGCGGGCGGAGCCGCGGGCAACAGCTAGTAAAACAATAAAACCTTAAACAATAGTTTTTTATCGCCATTTTAACAAAAAAACAATAAAAAATAAATTAAATTACACAGTAATACCTGTGTAAATACCGAATGTACAATAAATGTGTATGTAAAACGAATGTAAAATATTTTCGTTGGAGTCCAAAATAAGAATTAAGGAATTGGTACGGCACCCTTGCCCATTCAACTCGCGCGTTCCCGGCCTATTCTTTACGCGACAGCCAAAGCAAACGACTGCCAACCTCTGCCAACGCACAATTTAAAAAAAAGATCAAAAACCAGAATTGCCATAAATTAAAACACTAACGACCAATTTGGGCGTCTTAAAAAATGCCAAAACACTAAATGGTAAGGAGGATATGATAATTGAGAAATAAATTTACCATCTCGTTATTTTTTATGCGTCGGATCCCCAATTTTCGCTTTTTATACGCCCTCTGTGGTTTTTAGGCGGGTGTTATGGATATAGGTTGGTTGGTGCCTTTTTGGAATGTTTACCAGACGGTGAGTAGCGTACGACACATAGAAATATATAAGGTGGATACAAATCTTTAAGGGCCCCTTCTTCTGAAGGTCCATTGTCCGTAAGCCGTGTAGTCGCGGCGCTCACTCATTTTGTAGGTATTTAGACATTATATTTGGGAAAATAACACTACAACGTCTATATAAATGCTTTATCTAAAGGCTGGTATAAAAATTAGGTCAATAAGTTTATTATTTTAGGCATAGTAATGAAAATAAGCTTTGAAAGGAGGCAACTTTTTTTTTTTATATCGATGCGTAAGGATCACTTATTTATCATAATAAAAACTATAAATAATAATAATTATTTTAAATATAATTTAATTAGGATCACTTATTTATTTCTTTCATTTATTTATCTATTTGCCGATGACATAGAGATCACCCAAAAGAACCCAGAGAAACAAAACAGAGTTTTTGGAGGGAAAGTAAACTGTCGCTATGTCCGCGCTGTATTTAATTTCCAAAACTTAGGTTTTTTCGAGTGTTTGTGCATAATATTGGTGGATTATTATTCGCAAAGTGTTCGTGAACAAGCATGAGTGTTGGGAAGTGATACAGTGTCGATTACGTGACTTTTTATCTTTGTCACCAAAATCTCCATGATATAGCTAAGTGAAAATTTTCCACCGCTTCACTTAGCCCTCTGACTCAGACTAGACTTACTTACTTGACTGGACTTGACTATTGACTTGAATTTTATGACTCGACTGACTTAAGTAGGACTGAAGAAGATTAATAAATTCAAGAAAGGCCTTAAAGGACTAGATTCCATGGCCGTATAAACTATTCAAAAAAAAAAAAAGACAAAACATTTAACAAAATTAAAAAAAAAATCAAATTTCTTAAAATTAATTTTATCACTGCATAGTATAAAACAAAGTCGCTATCTCTGTCCCTATGTCCCTTTGTATGCTGTGTATTCCCTTTGTCCCTATGTATCTTTAACACTACGCAACGGATTTTGATGCGGTTTTTTTTTAATAGATAGAGTGATTCAAGAGGAATGTTTTTATGCCCATGCGAATCCGGGGCGGGTCGCTAGTAAATTATAAAACTTCGAGCCTTAAAATACCAAACTTTTTGTACAGCTTTTCATACCTTATTCCCTATGACAATCCCACTAACACCCCATCAAGTCATCCCCACGACTCCCTTACACATCATTTCACAGCACGCGTCACTAGGCGACTGGACATAATGGCTGATTATATTTTATTTTACGGTCGAAAAAAAACTAAGCGAGTTATTCATGAGCTTTCGTGCTTCGGACGGCACGTTAAACGATAGAATTTGAATTTCGTATGTTTTCAAAGTAAAATTAGACCATTTATATTGTTACAGCAAAACTTATAACCCTGTGCCCTTAGTGCGAGTTTTTCTTAACGCAGACGCTAGCGACTGCGTGAGGATTTTGTATGGATTTTTTTAGTTGCCTTACTATCCGCCAGAGGCGCTTTACAGCCCTGCCGTACAAATTCGCTAACGCAGTCGCTAGCGTCTGCGTTAAGAAAAACTCGCACTAAGGGCACAGTCAAAATCCTTTTTGACTGCTAAAATTAGGAAAAGTATTTTTGACAGTGCCCCTAGTATGAGTTTTTCTTAACGCAGACGCTAGCGACTGCGTTAGCGATCTAGTATGGCAATCCTGTACAGCGCCTCTGGCCTAACGCAGTCGCTAGCGTCTGCGTTGAGAAAAACTCATACTAGGGTCACAGCAGTGACAGTTACCCCTAGTATGAGTTTTTCTTAACGCAGACCTACGCTAGCGACTGCGTCAAGATTTTGTATGGAATTTCTTAGTTGCCTTACAATCCGCCAGAGGCGCTGTACAGGTTTGCCATACTAAATCGCTAACGCAGTCGCTAGCGTCTGCGTTAAGAAAAACTCATACTAGGGGCACTGGTGATACCTCGGTGAACACTAGCGCCACCATCATTAAAAAATCATTATTCACTTAAAACACAAGTTATCAAAAATCCGTATCTATACTAATATTATAAATGCGAAAGTCTGTCTGTCTGTCTGTCTATCACCTCTTCACGGCTAAACTGCTGGACCGATTGTGATGAAATTTGGTAGGGATGTAGTCTACAATATGGCAATCAAACTTATAGCTTACTAGCTATAAGTTTGATTGCCATATTGTAGACTAGCTGTTCCCCGCGGCTCCGCCCCGCGTGGGACTCGGTTATATCGCGCCCAAAAGTAGCCTATGTTTGACCTCAGGTCGTTAACTACATCCCTACCAAATTTCATCACAATCGGTCCAGCAGTTTAGCCGTGAAGAGGTGACAGACAGACAGACAGACTTTCGCATTTATAATATTAGTAAGTAAGTATATAAGTAAGTATGGATAGTATGGAAGTATAGATAGTATGGAAGTATAGATAGTATGGAAGTATGGATAGTATGGAAGTATAGATAGTATGGAAGTATAGATAGTATGGAAGTATGGATAGTATGGAAGTATAGATAGTATGGAAGTATAGATAGTATGGAAGTATAGATAGTATGGAAGTATGGATAGTATGGAAGTATGGATAGTATGGAAGTATGGATAGTATGGATTAATGCCACAATAAAAAAAAAGGGTATTTAACTGACCTGTGGTCCTACATCAGTGATTTGCAGATTATAACCGTCCACCAGGCGAAACCTCTCGTCCCTGGTCACCATGAGGCTGGCAGCTGTCAGAACTGCTGGTCCACGCCGCCATAAGAGCACCAGGGACCCTGAATAGGGAAGGAATAAAGCATATTTAATCATCACCATCTGAGGACGTCTTCACACAAACACAAAGACCTAGAAGACAGAAGCTGGCCTCTGGCCGAGAAGGCAAGCGAGGCGTACGTGTGAACGTAAGCCCCCTAAAGATGGGGGAGAGTTATTAAAATGCAATGATTGCATAGATAGGCGACACTATAGAGAACTTGTAGGGAGATCAAGCAGGTGCGACTGGAAAGAGATGCGAAATGCAAGTACAGCGCACTCTCCCGAGATTCGGCTCGTATAACCGAGAGGTTGGTAGAGCCATGGGAGGTGGAGGGAAGTGAGCACGTCTTCATTGCCCCTAAGTGGTATGAAAAATAAACGCAGACGCTAGCGACTGCGTTAGCGATTTTTTAATGGAATTTATTAGTTGCCTTACTATCCGCCAGGGGCACTGTACAGTGTACAGGGAGGCTACTACTATCTCTTAAAACCATTCAAGTTCCGGTGAGTAAGGGAGATATCGCCTTACATCATGTATTGCGCTGTCTCGCTTACTCACTGGAATTTGCATGGTTTTTAGAGATGATAATAGGCCACCTGTGCCCAGATTATTCAAACATGATCAAAAACTTACCAAGGTTCTGGACCTGACATGGCAATAGCAGGGTGTCTCCAACTACCGTCCTGAAGGAATGGCCGCGCGACAGGAACCGGGGGCCATCGTCTGTAACAAAATAAGCGTTTTCTAAATATTTGAAGTAAGACGGGAGCGATAGCTATGCTCGATTGACACAAAGGGAAGAACTTCCCGCCGGGTATTATGCCTGAGGAACCGCGGCTCCGACGATGTCTTGTCAGAGGTTGTATATATAATGTGAATTTAAATCAACTGCAAATATTTAAAGAGCAGATTCAGACCACTAAACTGAACAACATTCCCAAATATGTCGAAATGTTAAAAAAAAAATTTTTGACCGCCCATACAAATTGAGAATCAGCAGATCTACTTTAGTATGGAGAGTGAAAAATAAAATTTCGTATTTCGATATAAGTTTATTTGGAAAAGTTGTTCAGTATAGTGACTTGTGTCCACCTTAGATCCAATCCGTAGAAACTCTGCAAGCGCGATTTAGACTTTCGTAGCTATAGATTAAAGAATTTGCCTCCGCGCGCGATTCCTAATTCTATGTTCGTAGCTGAACCAACTAATACTATACTCCTCTAACGAGGAGAGAACAATACATTTTGTTAAATTTCACGCGGACAAAGACAGACATAGCTAGTGGCCAATATGAGTGCACATCTAATGCGAAAGTCTGTCTGTCTGTCACCCCTTCACGGCTAAACTGCTGGACCGATTGTGATGAAATTTGGTAGGGATGTAGTTAACGACCTGAGGTCAAACATAGGCTACTTTTGGGCGCGATATAACCGAGTCCGACGCGGGGCGAAGCCGCGGGGAACGGCTAGTGACCTTATAAACAAGGACGTCGAAAACCAAGTGGAGGAAACAAATCAGAAAGGCGTAAAGGCGTAAAGAAGTAACAAATATCCTTTTACCCGTACACGAGCCAGTCATCCGTAAAAATGTTTTGTAACAAAGATTTGTTTCTATGTAAAAAAACAAGTAACTTAAGTAGGTATATCAACTGCCTCCGTGGTCCAGTGGTTAACGCGTTTGCCTATAGACCCGAGGGTCGTGGGTTCGGTTCCCACGGGAAGCATACAATGTTTAGCTGTTTCCAGTTTGGTTAGGACATTGCAGGCTTGATTCACCTGACTGTCTGATAATAAAGATGATATTCCGAAGGCTCGTTGGCTATTGCAATTTGGAAGTCGTGAAAAGAACCACGTCAGAGGCCGAGAGGCGGTTCCGAAGAACTCTGACAACAGGGTGTGTCACTATACATATCATGGTCATGGCACCTACATGATGATGAGATTTAGAATGTTTTTTTGAGACCCAAGGTACGATAAATGCTACTATTTACCGCTTTACAACTGTACGCGAGTAAAACCGCGGGCAAAAGCTAGTGAATTAATATAAGACTTAAGAACTGTATGTAAATCGTAATACGAAGATAAATTTATTCAAAACGGCTCGTCACTTCGCACGAAACGAATGGAGTAAGTTTTTGCTCAAGGATTTATCGCCCAAGTTCTGTTATGGAGTGGAAATTAATATGCTGTGTGCAGATGCAGAGTTGCCGCTTCTATTTATTGCGTACTTCTTGGAATTTTGAGTTTTTTTTTTTAATGATTTTAATCCAACACCATAGAATAAGGAAACCGGGCATGGTCTCTACCCAAACATTTTTTTTTTAAATCTACGACAAACACATTGTTTTATGCCATGTATATTTTGCGCGTACTGATTTCAAATACAAGTCATTTGACTCACCAATTAAGTAAGAGATACAGATTTCAAAAATAAACTATTCTGGGTTCTGAAGCGTTAGCTGAAGCTGAAAGTGTAATAGGGAAACACGCTCGGATGAATAAAGCGGAAGACATGTAAAGTTGGTATCGGTTGCAATATAATAGCGTCTTGTAATAATTTAATTTATTGCCTTCAGGCAGGTTAAAATAAAATAAAAAATGTACCTATTCGTAAAACGATAAAATGTCTTAAATATTTAGAATTATTAAAACAGAAATAAACTCGCATCTGCGATGAAACATTCGCTGAGAACTATATAAAATGACATCGAAATGAAAACAAATAAAAGGCGGGAAACGCCGCCATTTTGTTGACGTATTGCAAATGGCGGCTAGACGGGAAGTCGGGGTGTTGCATCAATTAACAATATTATCGTTATTTCTTCGGTATATAATAAACTGGTGTTTGTTTTTTTATTGTTAGAGTTTCTTAAGATAAAGAGAGCTGACTGTATCATCACAACATAGTATAAAATAAAGTCGCTTTCGCTGTCCCTACTTATGTCCGTCTCTTTGTATGCTTAAATCTTTAAAACTACGCAACGAACTTTGATGCGTTTTTTTTAATAGATAGAGTGATTCAAGGGGCAGGTTTTAATGTCCATGCGAAGCCGGGGCGAGTTCCCTTGTTAGTGAATAAATGAGATATAAATTGTTTTATTCCTATACACGAACTTATTTTTATGATTGTAATATTTGGTTAAAGTGTCAATTGAAGAACCTATGGCCGATGGGGCAAAGGTTCTCGAATGACGACCACGACTACACACCAGTGGGTCTAAAAACGCCATTTTGAGCAATTCATCGAATCGAATTCATATTACGAATTCCTTAGCAATTCTGTAGCAATTCCTCTATTTTTTGT